>CM073923.1:9852500-11246666 GCA_037179545.1 Sesamia inferens | reverse complement strand
GCTGATATTGTAAATAAGTTAATATATTCATATTAATTAATTGAACATATAAACAGGTTTCCATTGTTATTATCACACCAACACGTAAAAACGCACACATAAATTCACGCACACATTCACACGCACACTCAAAGGTACATAAATACATAGTTTTTAGTACACCACTAGTTTAAAATATTATGATGACGTACTGTGCTTGTCCCGCAACTACTAATGATGTACAATGATTAGGTGAAGACGCTGGGACCCTAAACACAAGTTAAATCTTACATGGGTTGCCAGAGCTCGAAAATAACTCTGTTTCCCTAGTTGCATAGAATTTACATATATGTGATTTTTTTTGTACAATTTATTGTGGCAATACATTTTTTATTTTATTTATTTATTTATTAGTAGTATTTTTAGTAGTAGTTTATTTAGTAGTTTTAGTATTCACGTTACGTTGTTGACACACGATCCGTTTCTCCTCGTTTTTTATACTCGTGTTTCAGTCTGACTACAATTTAAGTGTCTTCAAGGCTAGAGTGAATAGGCTCTTAATAAACTAGCGCGCTTTACCATCAACGATTACACCACTGCTGACCATCAGGCGGGATTGTGGTCCAGTGCTCGTTTATAATTAAATTATAAATAAAAAGAATGTGAACAATATTACGACAATGAAATACTGGCGTCAATTCTTTTGTTTACAAAGTTAAATGGATTTTTTTATTTCTATTTCATTAAGAAAAGGATAGAAGATAACATTTTACCTGTTAATATTTTAACTGTCAAATTAAGATATTCCATAGACAGTTTAGACACGATTAAAAACATGGCGACTAAAAATAAATGAAATTACGTCAAGCGCGGACTAATTTGATATGTCTAAACTGTGACATATTATGTTCTGTCCTTTTCTTTATGAAATAGATAGAAAAAGACGCAGTGAACTTAAATTTAGTTTAGTTTGTGAACAAGGGAATCGGGGCCATTATTAAGTTCATTCTTTTTTTCTTTATATAAATTACTAGCGGCCGCCAGCGACTTCTTTCGCGTGGAGTTAGTTATGCTCCGCTCCTATTGGTGGCAGCGTGATGTTATTTAGCCTAAAGCCTTCCTGGTTTAATGCTATCCAACGCAAAAAGAATTTTTCAAATCGGACTAGTAGTTCCTGAGATTAGCGCGTGCAACAAACAAAGAAATAAACTCTACAGCTTTTATATATATTAGTATATACAGTATAGTAGGGTTTTCTTAACGAAAACCCTGTCCGACCCATAAGGATAATAAAGGTTAGGTAAACACATGACCAAATATAATATAAAATTGTACGTAATCATCATAGTACCAATACAAATGAATTTTATTTTTTTTAAAGTTTAGCCCGGTTTTGTATGCATTAGTGGAATCAGCTATCGACACCTAACAACACCTTCACGGGTCGGACAGGGTTTTCTTAACATACTGTATAGATAAACTAGCGCTTGACCGCAATTCCGCCTGATGGTAAGCAATGACGCAATCGTTGATGGTAAAGCGCATTAGTTTATTAAGAGTCTATTCACTCTAGCCTTGAAGACACTCAAATTGTAGTCCGACGGAAACACCGCCGGTGGCAAATTGTTCCAGTTCCTCGATAGTACGCGGTATAAAAGGAGGCTTTGTCTTTCTATTTAATTAAGAAAAGGAGAAAAAAAAAACATCAGACTTTAAAATGAAATGATCATCCTATATATAATTCAATTCATCTTGATTATTAGGCTGACTCGTTTTAATAAACGTAGAGGATGTCCCATTTAAAGAGATGACTTAGTTCCTGCTCAAGAGTTCTACGTGCACGACGACGCCGCGACGTTGTAACGCGATTTTAGTACAGAAAATGGTTGTACGGACGACAGCAGGTCAAGCTATCCCAAACTTTCAGATATTCCCAATCAACCTTGAGCCATAATGCTTTAGTGATAAATTTGATAATCGAATAAAGGAATCTGACAAATTGTAGTAACTTAATGTGCTGTCGTCTGTACTAACTCACTGTCATGTCACGCCTGTCTGCGGGAGCCTTAAGAAATCTGATCAGCCTCCGGAAAAAATATGCTCATTTGTAGGGGAGTTTTGGCGCGAAAGTCAAGCTGAGTGTCACGCTCATTTTTCATCGGACTTTTAAAATTATTTATAGTGTTGTTTACTAAATAAAAGTGCGTGATTTATGTAGTAAAAAGTGCATTCAGTAAATAATTCACAAAGAACAGTGAAATATCGCAGCATAGTGGCCACATCATGACTTTGTCTCAAACCTCCATCGTAAGACGGGTCACGCGGCCGTCTTTTTCGACATGAACTATTCATTACGATATTGGCTAAAAGCACAAATCGTGCGAAACCATAAAAGAAAAAAAAAAAGACGTGTGGCACTCGGGGACTGCCGCGGTAAAGCTATTGCATAGCATTTTGTATCAATTTATGCAATTATAATTATTTGTTTATTTTATTTATGCAGTATTTCTTTTTCTTTGATATTAATTCAAGTTACACTTTTTGAGCGTGGTGACCGATAAGAAAACAAATTTTTCTTTTATTAAATAAATAAAAAGTTAATATTATTTAAAATATTTTTATTATTTTACAATACATTTGGGTTTTATTACCTTACAGTAGCTGTTGGTTATTCAGGAATATTTATCATTGAAACTATAGGTTTATGATAACTGAAATAAGAAACATAAGTTTGCGACTTAATATCCTCTAAATACCTAGAAAATACCGCGTCAATGGTGGTCCCATATTTTGTTGTGGACTCTTGTGGATCATTATTCATTTTCAAATTCAATGTTTTTGATAGAAAAGTTGTCAACCGCTTTGATTTTTTATCAGCGAAGTTAATGTTGAAATCGCCAGCCAAGATAAGTGGAAATTTATTACCATTTGTACCAAGTATTTTCGAGCCTTCTTCAGTGTACTCCAGTAAAGTGCGATGAATAAAATGCTCTACCTCGTCCAATTTTGGATTCGGAGAAATGTAAATTGCTACCATAACTATTTGTAGGCCATTTCTAAGTTTGCATAAGCACGCACAAATATCTCCAACAACTGAGCGCCTAACATTAACATCGCTAACGTGTGCAATATTTATTTCAATATTCGGAGTCATAATATTAGTAATATCATTTTTATTTTGGTAAATAGCTACCCCACCTTTTGAAACAGTATCTCGTTTGAACTGAACAATACAATTAAAATTAGGTATTTTAATTGGATTATCATGCGTCATGCAAGTTTCGGTAAGAAGTAACACATTTGTTTGTCTCGTAACTGAATCTTGTAAATCGTATTTATGACTATTTAGACTTTGGCAGTTGAAAGTCATTATTGAAATGCCATTTCTATTACTAATGAAATCTAATACACTTTGAGCAATCGTCTGAACACTATTTAAAGACAGTCTTTTGAATTCTTGCAACAATTGAAAAAACGGCCGCATGAGCACTTTTTACTCTATAAAATCACGCGCTTTTATTTAGTAAACAACACTATAAATAATTTAAAAGTCCAATGAAAAATTAGCGTGACATTCATCTTAGCTTTTCCGTTAAAAAAACGCTATTTTATTAAAACACTACTAAATTAATTTGAATAAAAGTACTTAATAATTAATTATATGAAAAGTTTTTAAGGTAGCCATGACAACGTCGATGACGTCTATGACATATCTCTATAGAAGACCTATTTCAGAGAGAAAATTAATCGCAAGTTTAGCACATCGCGACTATCAGTAACATGGCAAGTGTGTAGAACTGAGTTCGCGCCCTGCAATATGCATGCTCTTTTTGAAAATCTATAAATTGTTTTCAAAAGATGTAGTCGCACGCACACAAACATACCGTGCCGAAGACTGCCGAACTGAAACGACATTAGACGATGGGGAGCGTGAGGTTTTTTCGTTACGGAATTTCTGGATTCGGTCCCCGCGCTCAAGGCCCGCGATAGAAGCTATGCAATAGCTTAAAAATCTCATTTGTATGTGTATAAGTTTAAATTGTTTATATTGTTTAGTTTTATTAAATTAATTGTTTTTAATTTTATGTACCATATTTTTCTCTCCTGTACCTACCCTTTCAAACGCTTTCTAAATCTCACTATCTGTTGTCAGGTATGCTGCAGGACATTTCTTATGAAATAGTCAATACTTACCTTTTTTTTATTAATTATAAACTAGTGCTTGACCGAAATCCAGCCTGGTAAGCAGTGATGCAATCAAAACTCATTTATTCAAATTAGGCTGAGATTCAGCACTTTTTGAACATCAATATTACATAAGACAGTCCCCCAAAACGCCCACCCATCGACACTTCTTAGTGCTTTCTCTGGGAATAACGCAGTTAGGGTGCTGGACTCTAGTCCAGCTAACTTCTTACGGATTTTTGACTCAACGTCTAAAGTAAGAAAACGGTGCAACTTCTTTGTCGTAATCAAATAAATATTATGTGCATTTGTGTAGATACTTTACTATCCACGAATAAGCAATAAGTCCAAACCCACTTGCTACCTATGCAACTAACGGATCCCCGCTTATCCAAGGACACAGATAAGTAACTGTGAAGGGCATTCAACAGAATTGAATAACTGCGAGTTCATTGTGTAGGACAAATTGATTCAGAATCCTACGTGTTATTAAACCACAGAGTAGTGAGAAGAAATGGAGTGATAATGGGTGAATGCAGAATATGGTTTTTCATCACTTGATAACCTTCTTCTTCTTTTAGTGCCTCTTCAATCCTGAAGGTTGGCCGTCTGCTTCTTGTACTTGGTCTTGTCAACCGCGAGTCGGAACAGCTTTTCGACGGAAGTAATGCCGGTCCACTCTTGATAACCATATCAAGAGTGTACTTGCTGGATGGAGGTTAGATTATGCCAATTAATCTCCTGGACCTCTCTGCAATGAACTTATTTGAAATAATGTTGTTTTCAGAAATTCTACTGAACATTTACATTATACATTTTTTCTTAGCTTTTGTATCATACAAGTTATAATATTTTTATTATATTATAATATAGAGTATATATTTATTCATCAGACCGCATCAGCAACTCCCGCATCCGTGGCGGTCCAACGAAAACCGGCATGATACGTGGGTAACAAATGTCATGCCATGGCGCCTCCGCCGGGCCGGAACAAGCGGGGTAGACCAAAGAAGTGCTGGCTTGACGTCGTAAGAGATGACATGCGTGTCAACAATATCACGCCACGGGATGCCAGAGAATGGAGGAGTAAGTGTAGGAAAGCGGACCCCGGGCTCCAACGCGGACGCCGCGGGTCCAACCGGGATTATACGTTGAGATGATGATGATGAGTATATATTTATTCAACGTGCCTCCCGCTTTTTTATATATTACTAGCTGACCGGCAAA
Source organism: Sesamia inferens (assembly GCA_037179545.1). NCBI lineage: Eukaryota > Metazoa > Arthropoda > Insecta > Lepidoptera > Noctuidae > Sesamia > Sesamia inferens. The sequence goes on along the minus strand of CM073923.1, from coordinate 11,241,275 downwards.
CGTTGTTTTGCCATATAAATAATAGATTAAATTACTAAAATGGCTATTAAAAAATAAGGGTTGATCGTAGAAGGGTGAAAATTGGGGATTGTATGTATTTTTGTATGTTGTATCATAAAAAAATAGAAATTAAAAATTTTGTCTAAAAAACAAAAAAAAAAATTTAGGGTGGACTACCCCTAACATTTAGGGGGATGAAAAATAGATGTTGGCCGATTCTCATAGATACCGGTTAAGCACAAAAAATTTCATTAAAATCGGTCGAGCCGTTTCGGAGGAGTTTAAAGCCGAACACCGTGACACGAGAATTTTATATATTAGATTAATTAAATAAAAAAGTCGTTTTGGCCTAGTGATTAAAACACCAGCCTCTCAAGTATGAGTGTGCGGGTTAGATTCCAGGTCAGGCAAGTACCAATGTAACTTTTCTAAGTTATATGTACTTTCTAAGTATATCTTGGACACCAATGACTGATTATAAGGTGAACGAAACCTGGAATTTAAGTCCGAAATCGCCAACCCGCATTATGCAAGTGTGGTGATTACGCTCAATCCTTCTCTATACGAGAGGAGACCTGTGCCCAGCACTGGGACGATAAAAAAAAGGTTGATGATGAATGATGATGAAATCATTCCATAGTGATTATAAACTTAGGTGCGTTATTTTTTTTCAGTTAGTGTCTCTCTCAGTAATGCAAATGGATGTAGGTTTGTCTACAAAAGTTGACCTTATGTTGTACGGGCTGCCCTATCAATAGGCGTTAATATTGATAGATCAACAACATCCATTGCTTTATCACGTTGTTGAGCACACAATTTTTTCGAAAATATGAAGGAATGGATTAGTCTTCACAATTATTTGAATTGAGATTTATAGTGTGTAACGCGGTTAGGGTGCTGGCAGTAAAATAATTTAAATTTTAAATAGATTCGAACATTCAAACGAATTTAGAATATAATGTTAAATTATTTCGAATACTGCTTCTTATTTAGAAAAAAAAAAAAAATATTAGGCGTGCTGAAATAAACTAGTTCGGATGAAATAAACGTAATAATAAGGTATGCACGTGTATCATTTATTACTCCCTATATAATAGGTACTTATACAATATCTAAAGAAAACCCCGTCCGATCCAAAAGGATAATAAAGGTTAGGTATACACATGACCAAATAAAATATGAAATTTTACATAATCATCATAGTAACAATAGTAATGAATTTTGAAATAATCTTTTTTTCTGCGAATTAATTCCAACTTCCTCAAATTTGGTATTTTTTTTAAAGTGACAACACCATTTTAGTCAGTATTATTATTAGTGCGCGCCCGCGCAGGTATGCCTACCGTGTTGCCTACCGCACATGTATTAAGTTACCTCGCTTATTCAAAATAATATTTATTTTTTTAGGGGGATTTTTTTAAGTTTTGCCCGGTATTGTAGGCTTTTTTAGAATCAGTTAACGATACCTAACAATACCTTCTCGGATCGGACAGAGTTTTCTTTACATATTGTATACTCCATGTTTGAGTCCCACGGTACCGGTTCGAATGCGGTTTACAAGTAGGCAGCATTATAGAATCCAAAAGGATTGTAGTTTTGAGGCCTACTAGCAAATCAAAGATTCTATGCAATGAAATATAAATAATTCATAAGACAGTAGTGTTGCTATGTTCATTTATAGCCCAGTGTTTTTGATTATATCACTGTCAAATGCCCTTCGTTTCAAATGGCCCATTCTGGAATAAATCTGTTTGTTTAGGACAATCGATGCCAACATTAATGTGACAGTTGGGTTGTATCCTAAAAGATAGTTTAATGTCCATCAGATAGATTTATAAAAAACATTGAACAATTATTTTTTATTTTTTCTTTCATTCAAATACTTAGGAAGATATATTGATTTGAAATGTCGCATGACGTCACGCCGTGGTATATTTTGTACCACGGCGTGACGTCATACGACATTTTTATAATTAGCCCCCACTCCGTAACTGTAATAAAGCTATATCTCAGTTGTTTTTGGTATTTCGAGAAAATAAAAAATACGGGTCTTAATTTTATTTATTATCTATAAGACGTACCCTATTGCTGCTTGTCTTCGGAGTAATTATGATCGTGAAGTTTCTGATAAATGTTGATTTAGTGAAGGGCGGGTGATTTAGTGAGCTTTCATCATCAACCATCATCATGAGAGTCATCATCAACCATTTTTATCGTCTCACTGCTGGGCACAGGTCTCCTCTCAAACAGAGAAGGATTCTGCTGATACTGATATATTCTTTTTTAATTTCTGATAATTCTGCCGCTGAAAGCCTTTAGCCGATTTTGATTAAATAAGTCTAAAAACGTACAAAATATTAAACACGCCATTGGGCCTTGCAATTTTTAGGGACCATTGGGCCATTGCTCTTCTTTTGATACACCTCAAGGCCATCGCCTACGACCTATTTCTCGTTGCCGGAAACCGGAATCCCAATTGTGCGCCAGCGTTTCCCGTTCTAGTAATATTCTCATTCAAACACGAACATTCGCACTTTGGTAGGCCTCAAGTTCGTTGTCCCAAGGTCCTCGCCCACGACTCCACAATTCAGTTGTGAGTCGTGCGTCGTATTTGTTGTCGCCGACATCCCCTGATTTACGACCTCATCATAATGGCATCCTATCCCGTTTCCTCTCGGACTAAACTCTGAAGGCGTTTACTGCTGAATCTTTAATTACGATTTCATGGTTAATATTCACTTTGCGGAAATTCTTTTGAGCGAGATGGACTGGAGCTTAAAATACAATTTTATGGGTCATAGATCAAAGTGATTGTAGTGTGAGTCAGTGAATCCTCGTCCAGCTATTGAACTTTAGTTGCTTTATTTGGATGAGGATTCCAAAGATGATCCGGCCAGTACTCAACGACTGGCTCGGGAGGAGGCACGGCTCCCTGTCGTTCAGGGTGACGCAGGTACTGTCGGGGCAAGGCTGCTTCGGCAAGTACCTGTGTCGCTTAGGCAGGAAGCCGAAGGTCGGTGCCACCACTGCGTCCAATGCGGGAAGGACACGGCGCAGCACACGCTCTCCGAGTGTGAAGCTTGGGAGGAGCAGCGCCGTGTCCTCACAAATGAAATAGGAGGCGACCTGACGCTGCCGACAGTAGTGCGGAGGATGGTCGGTAGCGCAGAGTCGTGGGACGCGGTGGTGTCCTTCTGCGAGGACATGATGTCGCAGAAGGAAGTTGCAGAACGGGAAAGGGAGATCTCAACTCCCTTCCCGGGCTGCAGAAAACGCACCGGGTGCCGAGGAAGGGCGGATAATGCCCTCTTCCGTCCCCCATGAATGGGTCCAGGGGCGAGGGACATGGGGAAGTCCCCGCCCCCTATCGATGGACCCCGAGGCGGAGGCGCGCGCGAATGTCGGCGCGCGCCTCTTAGGCGATGCACGGGGTAGTTTAACACCCCACTACCCCGTGCAGGAGACGAAGCCCGGACAGACCGGACCACCACGAGGGTGTGGGGCCGTGGAAGAATTTAGACTCCCGCGGCCCCACGCGCGCTCCTGGTAGAAGAGACACCGGGGTGGTTTTAGTCAGTAAAAGTCTGACAGACCCCGTCGCCCACCCCACGGCGGCGGACATCCTATGAGGATTTCCAACCCGGGAAAAAAAAATGGATTCCAAAGATGATTTTAAGAATATGTCATAGGAACGATTGAAGTGTTGGTTCTCAATCCAAATATTTATACACATTGTTGTACTATAATGTCTCATCATCATGATTATCTGTAGCTACCGTTTAGATATCTCATAAATGCTCTGTATACTAATATAAGTATCATCTTCGCCAGTACTTTAATAAGTAACAGCACCCTGATTGCGTAACGCACTGTTCCTATAAATTTGGATCATTTTGAAGCATTATATCCCTAAACCATTGAGCCAAATTTTCGAAAAATGTGTCTGCTCAAATAGCTAAATCACGTAACGAATGCTGTAGAACTATCAAAATTAAATGAATTGCTACTGATAGTGTGGTATGCAATTATCCTCTCGATTATTATCCCAATCGGAAGCGTTTTGAATGATATTGCTACTCCAGTGCTTCAGAAGTTTGAAGCAAATGTCAGCAATGACAAACTCAATGTTGTTGAACTATCAAAATGTAAGCTGTTCTAACTATTTATGTGTTACGCAATAGAAATGTTTCCTGGGTAAAAAAATATTATATAATCAGTCATTCAGACTATAGAAAAATATTGGATACGTATATTTTGTTTTATCAAATCAATAAAAATTCACAAATATAAAAGGCATCAAAGATCAGGAGTGGTGGTTGGTGACGTCACTGCTCGCTTAAAAGTGTAGCGTGCAGTGACGTCACACGAGTTTTCAACGCATTGTGTCGTCTTCATTTTTTGTTTACATGAAAGAAGAATAAATACATGTCTAGTATTTTTTGGAAATCTGACTGACGGACTAATTAGTTTTTTTTAGTCAACTACCCTATTACCGTATTGTTTCATTTACTAAATTCGTTTGTCACATAATGTGAGGAGAATACAAAAGCCAAAATATTTAACATACTGCAATTGACAGAGAAAAGAATGTACGGGCGACAGCAAGTCAAGCTAGCCGAAACTGCCAAATATTCTCAATCAACCTTGAACCTTAATACTTTAGGGATAAAGTTGAAAATCGAATAAACAAATGACAGATTGTAGTAACTTGGTGTGTTGTCATCTGTACTTTATCTGACCCAAGCATCCTTAAGTACTGGATACGCGTAAAAGTGAAAATACAGGTCACGCTCTCAGCAAATAACACTGGTCTTAGAGACAGTAGTTTCCCTATAATTATTAAGGATACGTCTACCAGATTTGTCAAATTCTAGTCTGTTAAGTACACAAACAAGTTCTCAAAATATGTAGTTAATTCCAGTTTCGTAGTAGCTCTTTTCCGTTCCATGTCATAGATAAGGAGTTTCAAGTAATTCTCGTGCAGCTGTTTCGTTTGTCTTTTAAGATAAGATTACGTTTCGGGTTTTTAATGTACGTGTATGTAAGGTACCTTACCGTACATTTGAGGACAATGGAAGTTTGTGACAAAGAATTCAATTAGTCATTTGTGCTTCGACTTGATTGTTTTGTAAAAAGATCTTTTAGATTAGAGAATGGAGAAGGTTTATAATGTAGAACCTTTTTTTCTATTTGGTACCTAAATTAAAAAAAAAAACTTGGCGCTAATCTACACCCTAAATGCGTAGCAGGTTTTTTGACGGGAAAGTCAAGCTGAGTGTCACGTTCATTTTTCATCGGACTTTTAAAATTATTTATAGTGTTGTTTACTAAATAAAAGTGCGTGATTTATGCAGTAAAAAGTGCATTTAGTAAATAATTCATAAAGAACAGTGAAATATCGCAGCATAGTGGCCACATCATGACTTTGTCTCAAACCTCCATCGTAAGACGGATCACGCCGTCTTTTTCGACATGAACAATTCATTACGTGACATTGGCTAAATGCACAAACCGTGCGAAGGCATAAAAGAAAGAAAGAAAGAAAGAATGCGTAGCACTCTATTACTTACAGTTAGAATCATTTGGAAGGAAATTGCTAATCCATTGCACCATATGTTAACAACTTAAATTACGCAATGAATGTTATTGAATTGTCAAAAATAGATAGTGTGTTACGCAGTTATTCTGCTGAGTAAGCTGAAGTGGTAATGGGCTTATTTATTTTATTCATCCAATTATTTCCGTCATTAAGGCTCATATAAACAGTTATAGAGCTTGTCCCTATGTCCTGTAGTTACTTACTTATCCAGCTTAGCCTGATGATAAATCTGGGTAACATTTCTCTTATTTTTCGTCATGGGGATTAATAATGCAAAAATTTTGCACATCAAGCTACTAGAATTTGTCAGATTTCTTTATTACATTTTCTACTTTACTTCTAAAGCTTATGGTTGATAAGTAGCTTGACCTGCTCTCATCCGTACATCGAACGACTGGAACAATTCGGCTGAGGCGGTCTTCCCGTCTGATTTCAATTTAAGTGTCTTCAAGGCTAGAGTGCATAGGCTCTTAATAAACTAGTGCACTTTACCATCAATGATTGCGAAGCGCTAGTTTAAAACATAAAAAAAAGAGAAAGCATAAGTAGCAGGACCTAACTTTACATTTCAAAAGGAGGTCACAGAGTTACAATCGCTTGTACTATGTAGATAGGCTACATAGCATTAAGATTAATACTCCACAAATATTGAACAGGAAATACTTAAAATGATTGCATTTTACACTATCACGCTCAAAAACTGGCCGGCTCAGCCGACGTCGACAAGTAAATAGTTAATTAGCTGCAGCTATCATGGCACTGAATCAACTGGACCATTCTGACGTGGATTCGTTTCCCAACAGCTACCACTCAGGTCATTAATATATCCCAGTTTGGTAAACTCGGTCCGTACCTTGTTAACGATTCTCTGTAGCATAGAAAGTTGGTTGAATATTTATTTATTAATTTTGTGGAGACCATCTTCTGTGGATGTGAGCAGTATGCAGGATATTTCAATTAGGGGATGTAAAGTATTAGTAGCTAGGATAGGTTACGGATAGACTTAATATATATCTATCTAAGTCGCGGCTTAATTGTGAGTTTTTTTTTTGTATTACTGGGGAGTTTGTACCGCTACTTATTCCCAGGAAATCACTATGAAGTGGCGTATTGGGAGATATCTTTATATAATATTCACCTTCAAAAAGTACTAATTCTCAGGCTAATTTGTATAAATGACTTTTGACCATTTTGATTTTTGTTTTATTTTTATGGTACATTGAGTCTACTCCAGTTTTCCTTGGTTTCTTTTGAGGATAGCGAAATATCCACTTGTAATGTGTTATATGCTAATGTCCCAAAGGATTGAAATATTATGTCGGTTATAAAAAAAAAAAAAAAACTGTACTCTACATTTCGACTGTGTTGGTTCTTCTGAATAAAACAACAGATTATCTGTTCTAGGATTCGGAATCCAGAGTTTTCCAGAGTCTAAAATCATTTGCTGAATTCATGGTTTCGGTTAGCGTCGATATTCCTGCAGCCTTGTATAGTCGAGCCGAACTTACCTTCTGGCTGGATACGATCAGCAACGTAAGTAGATTAACATGACTTGATAATGTGCTTATCTTTTTATAATAGAAGGTAAGACTTAAAGAAGAGGTACTTGAGATACTAAGAGAATTTGCTGGTTTTAGATAAATGTCACTTCGATTTTAATGAATTTTTTTGATTCGTAATTAAGGTTTTGAAAACAAAAGCTTTAACCGACTTTTGTTTTCGACCATAAAATAATTTGTGCAATTTTATTTTAATGTGACCATAATTTTATCTTCAGTTTCTAAGGAGTTCATAATTCTAGTCACATTTTAAATTGCTATCGGCAATTTATAATCTTTTAAAGACACGCTAAGAGACCAGTTTTTTTTTTATCTCCTAACTAATTTATTCCACAAACATATAGTTATCTCATAAACAGTACAGTAATAACAATTACCAAGATTGTTAGATATAGCAATTATATTTTGGAGAAAATGCCCGTATGCCCTCAACAACCATGCAAAACCGCCTTTGCAAGGAGACAGTACAAGGCTTTAAGTTGCAAGCTATACAACACACTTCACAAGCAATTCAACATTACTTCTCTTAGCAGACATGAACTCAAAAGTAAAGTTTCCAAATGGCTTCAATTGCTCGACTATCAGAAGACGGAACATTTACTGGCATAATAAAAAACACTTACACTTATATTGTAACCCCCACACTCACCCATACTATACAAAAACACACCCTCACACCACACACACAACAACAAACACACATATCCTTAATATTGTTTTAAGTAAGAAATAGACTTAGACTAAGAAAAATTCTTAAGAACATGATGCGCTACTTCCTGCGGCTGACCGCTGTTACCCAAAACACAAGCCTTGGCTTAGTTTGGGTGACAGTTAGCCCATAAAAGATTGTAAAAACTTGTGACAATAAAGAATTTTTATTTTTTTTTTTTTTTTTTTTTATTACTTTCACCGGTCGGCCTCAAGTTCGATTACCGGCTAAGTTATATTAGTTAATCCGTTAATCGGCTAATGGTAAAATTTTTGCGTGAAATGAACACGGTTATACTTTCACTTCAATGGATGGGAATATGGGATACAGGTGCTCATGTTAGGAATCAGTAATGTATGTCGTATTGTATGACGGAAAGGAATTCTCAATTGAATAGCCACGTTGAAATATAGAAATTAATTTATGGTATTACTTTCTACCTTCTGGTAGAAATATTTCAGCTGGTGGTAGCGGGTGTTAGATAATTTTTCGAGAAAATTTAACACCCAACTTAGAATTTTTCTTCTTTTTTCATTACTACTAACTGCACTCAAAACGGTGAAGGAACATATCGTGAGGCATGTCTTAGAACCATAAATTCTTAGCCATGCAACATTATTCAAGTCAGATTTTTAGATCCAGATTGTTCGCGGCTGTTTAGTATTCACTGTGTACTATCTAAATACCTAATGTACCCTATACATATCATCATCATCATCATTTTAGCCGAAAGACATCCACTGCTGGACACAGGTCTCCACCATGGCTCTCCACGACGCGCCTTCCGCATTCTGCGGCCTCCCGCGTCCTTCACCAGGTCGTCGGTCCACCTTGTCGAGGATCTACCCACGCTGCGTCTTCCGGTTATATATATACAACACTAGATATTTGTAGTGTGTAGGGCAAACAGCCGCGATAGACCCTGCTCTATTTTTTTTTTTTAATAATTATAAACTAGCGCTTGACCGCAATCCCGCCTGATGGTAAGCAGTGATGCGATCGTTGATAGTAAAGCGCGCTAGTTTATTAAGATCCTATTCAGTCAAAAAAACTGAGCGAATAGGAAGGAAGACGGCAGTTGAGCGAGGTAATGCAATGTTAAACCCAACAACACGACCAACGATGCTGCGCCAAAGGGAGATTGATCTGAAGACCCTCCACGACCAAACAACATTAGGCGTATCGTACCCGGCACACATAGCAACACAACTGCTCAGACCCGTCCTCCGTACGGCTTCACCAGACATCATGCCATCATCTATACTTTATATGTAGTGAATTAAATAAAATTTTTGTTAAGGTTCATTAATTGCGTTATTACGTTGTTGAGCAGACATTATTCGAACACATGCAAGGATTAGCAATACCCTGCAAAATGATCATATTGAAATTGACTGTGTGTGTCAAAATTAGCAGGGTTCAGTTTTACACAACAGTTGCAGCAATATATATTAATAAGCCTGCAGGATTAACTCATGTATAAGTCCTCAACTGAGGCAAACGCACACGAATGTAACATTCACACAAGTTACATTTAAATTAAACATTTACGACAGTTTTATTTGTGTGCGTCTCTATTATAACGATGTAGATGTTCATAGCTCACATGACACATGCTACAAATGAATGAAGCAATGAGCGTTGATCTGTAACACCATAAAATAATTCCCTTGTTCTAAATTTAAATTAAATTTAAGTTCAGTGTATCACTTTATTTTTGTTTCATTAAAAAAAGGACAGAAGATAAAAAAAAGGTTTTGTTCTGTCAAATCAGGATACATGGTTAATAAAAACACGTCAATTTACGTTAAGTGCGGACTAGTTTGGCAAGATTGAAATAATATTTATCTTTTTTTTTTTAATAATTTTAAACTAGCGCTTGACCGCAATCCCGCCTGATGGTAAGCAGTGATGCGATCGTTGATGGTAAAGCACGCTAGTTTATTAAGAGCCTATTCACTCAGAAAAACTGAGCGAATAGGAAGGAAGGCGGCAGTTGAGCGAGGTGATGCAATGTTAAACCCAACACGACCAACGATGCTGCGCCAAAGGGAGATTGATCTGAAGACCCTCCACGACCAAACTCCCAACACAACAACATTAGGCGCATCGTACCCGGCACACATCGCAACACAACTGCTCAGACTCGTCCTCCGTACGGCTTCACCAGACATCATACCGGAACACGATAAATCGCTTGGCGGCAAGGCTTTGTCTGGTGGGTGGTAACTTCTGCCGGCGGCCGATGTTATGGCCTACCACATATCTTCTGTCCTTTTCTTAATTAAATAGAAAGAAAAAGATGCAACGAACTTCAATTTAGTTTAGTTTGTGCCACAAAGGAATCGGGGCCATTATCTAGCAATCCAAACTTTAATTCATTTGACGTTTTCACGTTCTGCTGTGTTTGTTTGGGGGGCGAAGATTTATTGCGCATGTCAACCTCGACTTATCTAATTTGGTAATTGTTTTGGAGATCCCATTTGATAGAAGGGGAACTAACGTTATGGAGTGTATGGGGCCCATTGTAAGTCCTCTGCTAGTGTTAATGTGTCGGCCGTGTAATGGTGTGGCATGATAATAAGCAATACTGTTAGAATATTAGATTTTATCAGCATTTCGACATTTTTATTAGCGTTGTTTCCTGTCTTTCGCTTGTTATGAATTAAACATTCGTGTCAACATTCGTCAGGCGAAAGTCTTTCTAAAAACATAAATTTTTTGCTATTAATTGGCTTTTATGATGTCTATTTAATTGCCAAAACCTACATCTGACGACCAGCAAGGTAATTCCGTAGCCTACTATCAGTAGCAATGGGTTTTATTTGACAGTTTAACAACATTCATTGCGTAGTTTATGTTGTTGGGTAAACAAATTTTTATAATTTATGAAGCAATGGACTAGCAATATGTTTCAAAATGATTCCAATTGATAGTAAGTGTGCTACGCAATTCTTTCTATTTCTTTCTTTCTGTTTTTGGTTTCGCTCGGTTTGTGCATTAAGCCAATGTCACGCAATGAATTATTCATGTCGAAAAAGACGGCCGCGTGTACCGTCTTACGAGGGAGGAATGGGGCAAAGTCATGATGTGGCCACTATGCTACGGTATTTCACTGTTCTTTATGAATTATTTACTGAATGCACCTTTTACTACATAACTCACGCAGTTTTATTTAGTAAACAACATTATAAAAATTTTAAAAGTCCAATGAAAAATTAGCGTGACACTCACTTGACTTTTCCACCAAAACTCTGCTACGGAATTAGTGATTACGATATTTCCCTGCATTTTGACAAGTTCTTGACATTTGTTTGTCGCTGAGGTGAGACTGCGACTAGATTTTGATCGTTTTAAATTTCGATGATTGGGCTTTAGAAATCTTCATCTTTGCGACATACAAATATTAAAATGTTTTTTTTTTTTTTTAATAATTTTAAACAAGCGCTTGACCGCAATCCCGCCCGATGGCAAGCAGTGATGTGATAGTTGATGGTAAAGCGCGCTAGTTTATTAAGAGCCTATTCACTCAGAAAAACTGAGAGAATAGGAAGGAAGACGGCAGTTGAGCGAGGTGATGCAATGTTAAACCCAACAACACGACCAACGATGCTGCGCCAAAGGGAGATTGATATGAAGACCGTATACGACCAAACTCCCAACACAACAACATTAGGCGCATCGTACCCGGCACACATCGCAACACAACTGCTCTGACCCGTTCTCCGTACGGCTTCACCAGACATCATGCCGGAACACGACAAATCGCTTGGCGGCAAGGCTTTGTCTGGTGGGTGGTAACTTCTGCCGGCGGCTGATGTTATGGCTATGTAAAGAAATTAGAGGTATTTTTGACAGAATGAGACTAAGACCCGCACTGGGCCAGTATGGTAGATTACGGCCCACTCAGTCTCATTGAGAGGAGGCCTGTATCACAACAGTGGGAACATAACAGACTGATTATGATTATGCAGATTTAGATTTTTATTTTAGTTTTTTGTTATTATTATTATATTGCATTTTTATTTTTTGTTTGTACCGGTTCGGTATCAGTTGTGATTGTTTGCTGCACCGGGTGACATCCACCCAAACCAGCCTGAAGAGAAAACCAGCGCTGGACTCTGTTTTGCACAGGGTCGCAGGATAATGCTGAGCGATAGCCGTTTTGCGTGGATGTGACGCATGTCAACTACTATAATCACTCAATTGTTTTTGTACACTTTTACGTGATGTTTACCGCAAATAAACTTATTTTCTTTCTTTTTTTTAAGCTATTGCATAGCTTCTATCGCGGGCCTTGAGCGCGGGGACCGAATCCAGAAATTCCGTAACGAAAAAACCTCACGCTCCCCATCGTCTAATGTCGTTTCGTTTCAGTTCGGCAGTCTTCGGCACGGCATGTTTGTGTGCGTGCGACTACATCTTTTGAAAACAATTTATAGATTTTCAAAAAGAGCATGCATATTGCAGGGCGCGAACTCAGTTCTACACACTTGCCATGTTACTGATAGCCGCGATGTGCTAAACTTGCGATTAATATTCTCTCTGAAATAGGTCTTCTATAGAGATATGTCATAGACGTCATCGACGTTGTCATGGCTACCTTAAAAACTTTTCATATAATTAATTATTAAGTACTTTTATTCAAATTAATTTAGTAGTTTTTTTTATAAAATAGCTTTTTTTTTAACGGAAAAGCTAAGATGAATGTCACGCTAATTTTTCATTGGACTTTTAAATTATTTATAGTGTTGTTTACTAAATAAAAGCGCGTGATTTTATAGAGTAAAAAGTGCTCACGCGGCCGTTTTTTCAATTGTTGCAAGAATTCAAAAGACTGTCTTTAAATAGTGTTCAGACGATTGCTCAAAGTGTATTAGATTTCATTAGTAATAGAAATGGCATTTCAATAATGACTTTCAACTGCCAAAGTCTAAATAGTCATAAATACGATTTACAAGATTCAGTTACGAGACAAACAAATGTGTTACTTCTTACCGAAACTTGCATGACGCATGATAATCCAATTGAAATACCTAATTTTAATTGTATTGTTCAGTTCAAACGAGATACTGTTTCAAAAGGTGGGGTAGCTATTTACCAAAATAAAAATGTTATTACTAATATTATGACTCCGAATATTGAAATAAATATTGCACACGTTAGCGATGTTAATGTTAGGCGCTCAGTTGTTGGAGTTTTGCGTGCTTATGCAAACTTAGAAATGGCCTACAAATAGTTATGGTAGCAATTTACATTTCTCCGAATCCAAAATTGGACGAGGTAGAGCATTTTATTCATCGCACTTTACTGGAGTACACTGAAGAAGGCTCGAAAATACTTGGTACAAATGGTAATAAATTTCCACTTACATATCTTGGCTGGCGATTTCAACATTAACTTCGCTGATAAAAAATCAGAGCGGTTGACAACTTTTCTATCAAAAACATTGAATTTGAAAATGAATAATGATCCACAAGAGTCCACAACAAAATATGGGACCACCATTGACGCGGTATTTTCTAGGTATTTAGAGGATATTAAGTCGCAAACTTATGTTTCTTATTTCAGCTATCATAAACCTATAGTTTCAATGATAAATATTCCTGAATAACCAACAGCTACTGTAAGGTAATAAAACCCACATGTATTGAAAATAATAAAAATATTTTAAATAATATTAACTTTTTATTTATTTAATAAAAGAAAAATTTGTTTTCTTATCGGTCACCACGCTCAAAAAGTGTAACTTGAATTAATATCAAAGAAAAAGAAATACTGCATAAATAAAATAAATAAATAATTATAATTGCATAAATTGATACAAAATGCTATGCAATAGCTTTACCGCGGCAGTCCCCGAGTGCCACACGTCTTTTTTTTTCTTTATTATGATGACTAAGATGAGACAGTTACGGTCCTAAAATAATGAGAAATGTCCCTTTCATGATTTTGAAAACAAAATTCTGCGCACAATGATATAAATAGCAGCGCTTCTAAGTAAAACAACAGAAAATATGGACTCATAATCTTATTTTTACAGGTAATGTATATCTTCTAAACTCTCGACAATTACTACTAAACCTTTCAAACTCTTTTATCATAACTTACCTTACCTTATTTTGGTAGGCCATAACATCGGCCGCCGGCAGAAGTTACCACCCACCAGACAAAGCCTTGCCGCCAAGCGATTTGTCGTGTTCCGGTATGATGTCTGGTGAAGCCGTACGGAGGACGGGTCTGAGCAGTTGTGTTGCGATGTGTGCCGGGTACGATGCGCCTAATGTTGTTGTGTTAGGAGTTTGGTCGTGGAGGGTCTTCAGATCAATCTCCCTTTGGCGCAGCATCGTTGGTCGTGTTGTTGGGTTTAACATTGCATCACCTCGCTCAACTGCCGCCTTCCTTCCTATTCGCTCAGTTTTTCTGAGTGAATAGGCTCACTGCTTACCATCTGGCGGGATTACGGTCAAGCGCTAGTTTATAATTATTAAAAATATATATATGTAATAATAAGTCAATAACTAAAAATACTGTATGTACTTGCCTAACGTTAAAATATGCCGTTCTGAGTAGGTACCATGAGTTTTTATTACGAGGCTCGATCGTCGATATCGACCGCGTTTGGCGCTCTTATTGGTTGAAAGTTCTTACAATCTTGAAGCAGGCCATTCGCTGACTCAAATGCGCTCGATATCGACGATCGAGCCTTATAAAGTAAACACATGATAGTTACACTGATTCTCGTTTCAAGGAACGTAACCAGAGTTTCTCATTGTAAGTGAATGATTGTATTCTGTTTTTGAGAAATAAATATCTTAAACCATAAAAATCTTTTTTAGGTCGGTAATAATATTCGATGCATGCAGGAACAGTCCTTAAACTGATCAGATATGGAATTTGGCGACAGTACTTAGCTTCTGGTCACGGTTTCGCCCTCGTGGTATTGCAATGAAAGTAGCCTATGTCCTTCTCCAGTTCAGAAAATCCTGCCGTTTCGTACTTTAACCGAAGCAAACAGACAGGTTAATTTTTATTTTTACTTTCATATGTCATCATCATCTCAGCGTTAATCCCAGTCGCATCCATAGCTTTTCAGCTTTGGAGTCTGGGGTCCGCTTTACCAGTCTAACTGCTGATTTTGGCTAAACTTCGATATTTTCCGTGAAGCGACTACCGTCTGACTTCCACAACCCGAAGGCGATATTTAAGCATTGCAGTTAGACCAATTGTTAGACTTTTAAGGGCTTCAACAACCCGTAACGATTGCCACTAGATGTTCGTATGGCAACCGGGACCAACGGCTTAACGTGCTTTCCCAGGTACGACCAGACCAGTGCAAATATTCACATTCATCCATACAAATATTTGCACTGTGCGGGGATCTAACCCGCGCCGCCTTGCGCAACGGCCGCGTTCGCTACCGCTACGCCAAGGAGACTGTCTGAGGTTAACACGCTGTTATTTTGACATTATAAGGAGAAATTTCTTTTTATTTATTTGTATAGGTCAATTGAATACCTCGAGTTTTGGCGCAGCAACACAATTAAAATGTACGAACTTTATGTATTTTAACCCCGTAGTAAAGTCAAGTTTAGTCTTTTTCTTTCTTTTTTTGGATGACAAATCATCAAAAGCGGTCATTTCGCTCTCTCTCTGGGTGGAGCGGAAAGGCGTGTCAGACTTTCACTGACTAAAACCCTCCCGTATTCCTTCACTTGCCTATGTATCAGTGGCCACGGTACCTCTTTCAAACAACCCGTGGCAAGTTAAGTATGGCCTCAGTATGGCTACCATGACTTTTCATTACGAGGACTTGCTCATCGATTATATCGACCGCGTTTGACTCATCGAATGGCCCGTTTCATGGTTGTAAAAACTCTCAACCAATGAGAGCGCCAAACGCGATCGTTATGTATGATCGAGTCTCGTAATGAAAATTCGTGGTAGCCACACAGGTGTCCAAAACTATTATTTAAGACACTTGAGAAGATAATAAATGTTTAATTGTCTGTCAGGTGACATTCCACTTCTATAGAGGTGAAGTATGACCGTCGAAGAAGAATTTACGTTGTAACTTGGCGTACTGATTTTCATTTATGAAATTGGCGCCAATTCTCGTGTTAACACACTAAACTAATTTAAAGTTAAGTGCTTTTTTTTCTTCTCGTTTCGTTAATAAAAGGATAGAAGATAACAATTTAATTTAATCCTGTCAAATTAAGATACTCCATAGACAGTTTAGACGCGATTATAAACATGGCGACTAAAAATACGCCAGTTTACGTCAGGAGCGCACTAATTTGACAGGTCTAAACTGACATTTTATCTTCTGTCCTTTTCTTAATGAAATATAAAGAAAAAGATGCACTGAAATTAAATTTAAATTAGTTTTTGAAGAAGGGAATTGAGGCCAATGCTTTTACGTCGTAACGCGTAAACGTCGCCTTTCATACCTAAATGTTTTTACTCCATACGGTTAATTAAACCTTTTAGATCATTTATCAATATAAACAGTTTGCTTTTCATTTTAAATTGCATATTTTGTATTGTACGACGTACGTACTTATTAGTGTTTTGTTCGCGGATTGTTTATTTTGTTGCTATAACATCCGGCTTCCGTCACGGTTATAGAACTCCTGTGAATCCATTCATAATTGTTCATTCCGTTTGGTTTCATCAATTGGAAACTAGGAGAGCATACGCCCTAATAGACTTAAATTGACCTTAAAAACTAATTACAAATGGTACCCTCTGCGTAATAGATTGTCACTTGGAAATTGAAACATTTTTAAGTATTTTTGATTCCATTGCAATACTCAATACTTTATTTCATTCCATAATGTTACATAATTATTTCTATATTAAAGTATAGAGTCAATTGGCTTGTATCCTAAAAAATAATTTAATGTCCATCAGATAGATTTGTAAAAAATATTGAACACTATTTTTTGTTTTTTCTTTCATTCAAATACTTATGAAAATATATTGATTTGAAATGTCGCATGACGTCACGCCGTGGTACAAAATATAGCACGGCGTAACGTAATTAGCCCCCACTTCGTAACTTTAATACGCTATATCTTAGTAGTTTATGGTAATTACGACAAAATAAAAAATACGGGTATTAATTTTCTTTATTATCTATAAGACGGACTAAATTTTTTTTTTTTGATTTTCATAACTTGGATACATCCCTATTATGGACCCTATCGGGCACAGCAAAGTGGTTTGTTTAATTAAATTTTGCTCAATATGTACTTATGAAAAATTTGTAAAAAATCGAAAAAAGTTAATAACACAGTGAATGTTATTGAACTGTCAAAAAGAAACTCTGCTACTGAAAGTGTGTTCGGCAATTACCCTGCTGATCAATATAAAATAAAAAGTTAGTGTTTAAAAAACTAAATATTTTACAAGAATGATGGTAAAGAAGCCATATAAAAAAGACAGTTCAGTAAAAAAAGTACTTGAAAGAAATACATAATAAATACTGATTCAATTAATACCTATGTCCTCCATATATATGCCATAATCCTTTCGGGCTAGGAAACAATGAGTTACTGCAGCTAATTCGTCTGCAGCCTATAGAAGTCCACTGCTGGACAAAGGCCTCCTCCAAGTCTTTCCACGATGACCGGTCCTGTGCTGCCCGCATCCATCGGCTTCCCGCGACCTTCACCAGGTCATCGGTCCACCTTGTTGGGGACCTCCCTACGCTGCGTCTTCAGGTAAGTGCCCAATCGGCCATCGGTTCTACGAGCAATGTGCACTGCCCACTGCCAATTAATTTTAGCGTCTCGAAGAGCTATGTCGGTGAATTTAGTTCTTCTGTAATTGACAATAATTAATGAATCAGTAGAAACACGCTACCGACACGTAGCTATATTAGCTTATCTTAAATACCTAAGAAGTTAATCATGTATTAAGCAATTGCTTAAGACACGATGACAAGCAACAGCATAAGCAACTTAAGCCAGGAAATCGCAGTGCCTAAGTAATATCCTGCCGCGTTCGCCTCATTCCAAAGAATAATCTGTGAGCAAATAGAAATGTCAACGGGTACAATTAACGTTTAAGTTTTATATCCAATTTGCTGTCTGATATTTTGTCACGAGTTATATTTTGCAATTATCATTATCACGTCATGGTGGCGACATATAGCGCACAACAGTCACCAGTTCTTAGGGGTTTTTCAGATGTTTCATGCGATTTTTAGTCGAAAAACTTTACATGTTAAAGTACTATCATTTATGAGTTTGCTGTTTTTGAGAGCTGTGTCGGAGGGCTCTACAACAAATGTTAGGCATTTATGCAGTGGTTGTTCAAGTAGGAATCGTGTTTTCTTGTCTGATCGTCCTACGGAGTGTGTATTTTTTTAATTACCAGTTTTTTGAAGTAAATTTGAAAATAAATTGTTCGCTAATACCAACAGAATATTGATAACTGTTGCCAGAATTAAAAGGAATTTTGACTAATTAGGCTTAAAAGTTCATAATTAAGCGATGTTCCATTAGATAAATGTTTTCATTTTCAATAGTAAACGCATTCCATATTGAAGTTTATTAGTGCACATAACCACGTCCTTGTTAAAATTGCCTTATCACAGGGACACCAATTTCACGTGTGGCTGGATGGCTAAGATAGTTATCTATGACTTCTCTCATAGTAAAACGCGCGGCCGGAAAGCTATTGTGTGTCGCAGCTCTAACAGTGAGTGGAGTGCATTCTACGCGTCACTCTGTCTGCGGTTTTCGTTCGAATGCACTGGCCTCGTTTATGTCGGCATTTTATCATTACGTAGCTTGAAATACTCTATCTGCATGTCTGACTTTTTACTTTGTGGCCTGCGTTATTGTTTAAATGAAACTTTTAGTATGACGCTATGTTTTGGTCGTCGCTTTGTCTGTTCATTCGTCTGTTACGGGATCACCTCGATAGTCATATATAGACTCGTCAGATAACATTACAGCTACCTGGACCTTACATTATATCATTCATCACCATCATCATCATCATGTCAGCAACAGGAAGTCCACTGCTGGACATAGGCCTCCTTCAAGGATTTCCAAAAAGACTGGTTGAACGCGGTCTGCATCCAGCGCTTTCCTGCGATTATGGTCAGGTCATCCGACCACCTAGTCGGGTGGTATCCGACACTGAACTTGCCGGTACGATATAGTGATGTACATATGTCATCTTAGAATAATGATATTCGAGTTCCGCTGGTTCTTCAATATGAGTGATGACTCCGAGTGATATAATCATTGATAGCATTTTAGCCTTTTTAAGACTCAGAAGTAATACAGTAGGAGGGTTTGGATCAGTCCTCATTTAGGAACTACATATTTAGATTTACTTTGAAGATCCTTGTCTTTTTTGTTACTTAATAAAATGTTACAGACAGGACAGTTTTTATTATCGTCTTAGAAACAGCTATTATACATAAAATCCCGTTCCTATTTAGTCGAAGTTTTAGTGGTTTGCTATCTTCTACTTTTATCAGGCGTGTTCAGTACTAGTTTATAGCCAGGCAATCGTATGTGTACTTTGTCGCATCGGGTGCCAAATGTCATGTAGTTATCGAGAGTAGTAAATATGAAGTCACGTGAATTACGAGTTTCTGAACTATTGGCACTGGAATTGTATCCAACAATCCTATTTATATCATAAACGTGAAAGTCTATACAGTATGTTACGAAAACCCTGTCCGACCCATAAGGATAATAGAGGTTAGGTAAACACATGACCAAATATAATATAAAATTTTACGTATTCATCATAGTACCAATACAAATGAATTTTGAAATAATCTTTTTTTCCAACGAATTAATTCCAATTTCCCCGAAATTTGGTAATTTTTAAAAAGTGACAACACCGGTATTATTATGAGCGAATAGCGACGCGACCACGTGTCGCGTGTCCTGCCGCCCGCCCCCCGCGGTCGGCAGGCGAAGGGTGGTCAACGCACATTTAATAAGTTACCTCCTTTTGCGAAATAATATTTATTTTTTTTAGGGGGATTTTTTTTTTAAGTAAAGCCCGGTTTTGTATGCATTAGTAGAATCAGTTATCGATACCTAACAACACCTTCACGGGTCGGACAGGGTTTTCGTAACATACTGTATATACTAGGTTGAATATAGTTTGTTCAGAATAAGCACTGAATCGATTCAAATCATTTTTACACCATGTTATATTTTTCCCAAATACATTTAGAAATTGTTGCAGAGTGGTTACCGAGCGGTTACGATACATCATAGTACAAGCGGGCGCACCACAGCTGATGCCAGAGGTCAACGCCCCGCGCTGACGCGCCCGACCGGAGCTTTAACCATAGTTTTGTTAGGACAACCAAGTAGAATAGCAAGCTCATAACTTTGTGGCTTTCATTACAACTTTTTGAAATTTTGTCCATAGATTCTTTACTTCAAAATACTGGACACGTATTTCGGGTTTCGCATAAACAAAAAATAATGTTGTATAATTGTTACTCTTTCACCCAAAAACTTCTGGATGGATTTGCATGAAATTGGACCTTTACAAAAACGCCAAGTTTCCTTGCAGTCCTTGACTTTGGACTCAATGAACCGCGAAAAGTTTAGATTTGAGGAAATCTCAACTCCCAAAAGCTCAAGGCGGTGCACTTCAAGGATACATTCATTGTTACAAGTCTATCCATCGCCTTGTATGAGAGATTCGCATAAAGATTTTCAAGCATAATTTAAGCAACATTTTAATAGTCATTTTCTTTATAGTGTTCTTGCATTTTTTTTTATGAGAAATCATTAAACGACCTCTCCCGCTCAGGGTGCAGTGGAAGGGCTTTAAGACTTTTATTGACTAAAAGCCATCCGTGTTCCTTCTTTTGCCTGTGCGCCAGGGACCACGGTATCTCTTTCGAACTAAACTCAGGGTAGCCACACAGTAGCACCGATGTAGTCATCGGTGCTACTGTGTGGCTACCCTGAGTTTTCATTACGAGACTCGATCATACGCATAGACCGCATTTGGCGCTCTCATTGGTCGAGAGTTCTTACGACCTTGAAGCGGGCCAATCGCTGCGGCTAACGCTGTCGATATCGTTGATCGAGTCTTCGTAATGAAAACCATGGTAGCCACACTGATCCCGGTCACATTGTCACAACGCCTGTTTCTTACTGGGAGGAGGGCTAGCCATTGCTCGGCCTCACAAGCCCGCGCCTGCCGTGACCCGGATTTGGATGTTATCTCCCGACGACCAGGGGGTCTTCTGCGACATATTATTGTTGCCTTGAACGAACACAGATATGTTCGGTCGAGTCCATAAGTCTAACATTTTAATGAAGTTGCATTCATTGTAATCTATTCGATGTTCAATGTCCAATGTTATACATTACTCATTTAAAATATACTATCTCTAAACGTGACTTCATTTTATGGTACCTATAGTTTACACTAAATGCGTCAAGAATTCACTATCCTATACTAATAATAAAGCTACAGTTGTTGTTTGTTTGTTTGAACGCGCAAAACTCTGAAACTACCACTGGGAATTGCGTTGTATCCTAAAAAATAATTTAATGCCCCTCAGATATATTTATGAACAATATTGAACAAGTAATTTTTATTTCTCCTTTCATTCAAATACTTAGGAAGATATATTGATTTAAAATGTCGCATGACATCACGCCGTGGTACAAAATATACCACGGCGTGACGTAATTAACCCCCACTCCGGAACTTTAATACTTTATATCTCAGTAGTTTTTTGGTAATTTCGACAAAATAAAAAATAAGGGTCTTAATTATTTTATTATCTATAAGACGGACTAATTATTTGATTTTCATACCTTGGATACATCCCTATTGAAAAAAAAAATGCATTTGGTAATATGAGGATGTAAAGAACAGTTTACTCATCGTCCATAGAAAATGGAGGATCATCCGACTTTGACCGACGGTTTTGAGTCAGACGGCACTTGCCCCACGGTTGATGTTGGGAATTTGTATACATAATATGCTAGTTGCATAGTAAACTCTTCTTGCGAGATGCAGGATTTATGTGACGTCAGTATGTCGCGTTATTCGTATGTTGCGTTTGTAGATACCGCTATAGTAGTTTCAATAAGGATGTATTCAAGGTATGAAAATAAAAAAATAATAATTAGTCTGTCTTATAGATAATAAAAAAAAACTAAGACCCCTATTTTTTATTTTGTCGAAATTACCAAAAACTACTGAGCTATAGCGTATTAAAGTTACGGAGTGGGGGCTAATTACGTCACGCCGTGGTATATTTTGTATTTGTACCACGTCGTGCCGTCATACGACATTTCAAATCAATATATCTTCCTAAGTATTTGAATGAAAGAAAAAACAAAAAATATGTGTTCAATATGTTTTATAAATCTATCTGATGGACATTAAATTATTTTTTAGGATACAACGCAATAGGTAGGGTAAGTAACAGCCTTATAAACATCACGCCAGCGAAATAAAAACAAAAAGGAAAAATGTTAGGTGAAATATAATATTCACTTATACCTGTTTGCGTTTTGTGAACACAATTACAAAAGTACGTAGGTCACTACATTTACAATACATTTTGTCGTACTTTATATTTTTTTTCAAAGTAGTGAAAGTTAGCACTGATACACGCTATCATACGGTCGAACCATATACTAAATACGCCGCTCCGGAAACCGTCTGGAACACTACGACATAATTATTTCTTCAAACGCGCCTATAAGCTCTTCGTCATAAAAAAAACTTGCGTCCTTTCAGTACTTTTTTTGCATAAGGGAAAAATGCAGTAACATGGCGCTAAGTCTGGACTATAAGAGGAGGATGTCCCAATAATTTCACTCCAATTTCACGCAAGTGGTCTATAGTTTTGCAAGCCAGATGTGCGGGAGCGTTGTCCTGATCCAGAAGACATGTGCTGTTATTAATTTTAGTTTGCCTTTATAAATCTACCCTCAACTAAACAATATCTTATATTTATTTCGCATACGATAAAACTTATGTGGTGGCCTACGTAAGTAAGTATGCGTAAATATTCAAAGTATTACGACATTGTCTTGAACAATGATTGCTACTCATCGCTTTTCAATCCATACAATGAAATGCTGCATTTGCTTATTTTGTGAAGCTAACCCGTAGTTACTATTGTTATATACATATTACAGTAGCTAATACTGTTTATGTAATGGATATAAGTAAGTACGTACTTCAACGGAAACGTTGATCAGTTATTTTTTGTTATAATTATTCTAGTGTGAAACAGAAAATCTCTAGTTATTTATGCATATTTTCATTGCCGCGCCCGGGACTTTTAAGAGAGAGTTGTAGGTGATTTCCAAGCGAGCCTGAATAGATGTCACATGTCTTGAAATTCTTGATTCTGGAAGTAGCCGGTTTCCTTACGTTTGTTATGTTTATGTTTTCATTCGCCTTCATCGTTATGACAGCAGAATTATTGAAGTTTAGTCAAGTCCTACAAACGTGCAAAGCGAGAACGGAGCCCTAAGTGTAACGTAACACACTATTGATATCAATTTTCATTATTTTGAAGCATATTTATAATCCATTTCTCTTCTTCTCCTTCGTTTCGCTCTTGACAGAACGGTCGTGGTCACTATGACTGAATCCGAGACGCTAATGTTACACGCCGCGCAATCTCTCTCCATCTATCATCCTTTGCTCGATATGTTTGAAAAATGTATTTTCTCAACACCGTAATGCTATGCGTATTGCTATTCTGTTGCTCCCTATGATTGAAAATGAATCTGCTCAATACATACAATCACACTGCTGCAGGGTAATGGCGTAACCAATATCAGTAGATTCAGTAGCAATGGGTTCATTTTGACAGTTCAACAGCATTCATTGCGTTATTTACGTTATTGAGCAGATTCATTTTCAATCATAGGGAGCAACAGAATAGCAATAAGCTTCAACATGATTCCAACTGATAGTAATGGTAACGGTTTTGGGTAAAAGAGTGTCCAAGGAGTTTCTTGCACGTTCTTCTCCATAGAGATCTACGCTTTGGAACGTGTAATTTAGCTTCACTTCTCTAGCCTATTCACTCAGAAAACTGAGCGAATAGGAAGGAAGACGGCAATTGAGCGAGGTGATGCAAAGTTAAACCCAACAACACGACCAACGATGCTGCGTCAAAGGGAGATTGATCTGAAAACCCTCCACGACCAAACTACCAACACAACAACATTAGGCGCATCGTAGCCGGCATAAATGTACATCGCAACACAACTGCTCAGACCCGTCCTCCGTACGGCTTCACCAGACATCATGCCGGAACACGAATATGATTCCAACTGATAGTAATGATTACGGTTTTGGGTAAAAGAGTGTCCATGGAGTTTCTTGCACGTTCTTCTCCATAGAGATCTACGCTTTGGAACGTGCAATTTAGCTTCACTTTTCTTGGACTGACCGACATTGACTATTCAAAAGCACCAACGGATGGTTAATTTGAAATAAACAATTTTGATTTGATTTGATTTGAATGGGTATGGTTACGGTATTGGTTATGTTACACAATTAGGGTGCTGGTCGCTAGTGTACCTCAAAAGGCTATTAAGTAGAAAGGTTAAGAAGGAACACCTTACGCCATTGGATCGGCCTACGCAGTGCCCTATTTTCCAGACATAATCCCGTAGGTCAAGATGTCTTGGTTAAGGTCACGAGGAAGTGGAGCTAACACGGATGGTAAATGACCATTACAAATGGAAATCTATTTAGGTAGATGAATCACAGGAGAGGTCGCAGATAATAAAAATATAATTGACGAATTGAAGAAAGTATTTATTCCCTTCATTTAAGAAGTTTAGACGTACTCCGTTAGTCCAAGACAGGTGTCAAAGGAAAAGATGTCTAGGCTAAACCACGATGTAAAAGTCCTAGGTGACTCCTTAACTTTTTGATATGATTCGATCCAAATTCAAGGATTGCATCGCTGCTTATCATCAGGCGGGATCGCGGTCAAGCACTAGATTATGATGTTAAAAAAAGATAAAGAAAAAAACTGTTACAAAAACTCAATCAGACTAATTGATGAGTACCTACTATAGAAACGTCAAACATTGTAAAAACTTTTCCCATACATATTTTGTAGGAAATAATACTCCATCCTAATATAGTACTTAGATGGTCATATCGGCGAGTGTCATTTCATCAATTAAATAACACAATTAACCAAGGATTGGTCGTAAGTGTTCGGACTGATTTTTAGGACAACAGGCTTTTCTCCTATGGCGAAGGGCGGGCGTTTTGGGGGATTGTCTTATATAACGTACAAAAGTGGTGTTGACTGCGAAATGACTTCTGATTTTTTTTTATTTTGTTTTCCTGTTGTTTGGGAACTCTGCATAACTTTTTGGGCATAACAGGAGTGATGTTATGTGGAATAAATGATGTGCATCGCCACAAAATCCCACATAATTGAACTGTAACACAGTCTTTGTCGGAAGACGGCCCACTTGTTTGAACTAGGCCACTAGTTTGCTCGTAATTTTGTCGTACTGATGCAGATTATTCTCTTCCAGTCACATTCATTATCTTGCAAATGCGACAATTGTAGCTGTTATCGTGCAATGACTTGCTGTTAAAACAACCGACACGTTGTTGCATTTTCAATAACGAGGGGTTATGTGATGATGTTCTTTCTATTCTATGTCATATGTTCATGTAGAAGTTTTATATAATTTCTAGCAGGATAATTTCGTGACACATTGTACTGATAGTGTGTTAAGCAATTACCCTGATAGAAAATATGCAAACGTCTACCGAGAAATGGATTTCAACTTGACACAACAACAACATCCATTGCGTTGTCTATGTTGCTGGGTAAACAGTTTTTACGAATTTAAGGGGCAATGAATTAGCAATATGATTCTAATTGAGGGTTAAGAGGGAACTCTAGTGGTGCTCCTACCTATGCAAACGTATTCCACTGCTTTCTTCGTGGATAATGCTTTTAGAGCAATTTTTTTTTTCTACAATTTTACACCGTGATTATACGTGCCCCTAACATTTGATTTTTTCTGAAATTTAATTAATAAAAGAAATACGATACTTCAAAATCGCGAATAATAACCTATTTTTACCGTGATGTTCAGATGACTATTAGACAAACGTGATAAGTTCTTATCAAAAAAGAAAATAATAGAAGCATAGGTATACCTTTCATCTCAATTTTGATATATAAATAATTGAGATCTTGAGTGTTTTGAAAAAGAAAATAGTGGTATACGAATCGTATTTTGGTCAACGTTTTTGTAGGTAAAATCCTGAGCTGCAACTTGTCTTTTTCGCACTTTACCGGGAGAGGTTGGAAGCAGCGCGATGGCAATAAATACTTATTTTCCAAATTCCTAGGCACTAGAGTTCCCTCTTAAGTCTATGAAATTAGGGTACTGATTGCATTTCCTTTGTTTATAATGTTTATTTCGAACAGTCTTGTTGTTGATAATTTACGGGTCGTTGTTGGTTAAACTTGATAGAGTCTTGTATACTGTGTACAGTATGGAAGTTGCGATAACAGGCAAAATTATAGTACTGCTTACACTGACTATTAATTTTATGTCCGAAGATAATTCGACTCATCTTGAGAATGTAATCTCGTGTATAACTTGCACAGACTGTTCGCAACTGTCAACACATCGCTAACCGCGTAGCGAACGAAATGGACGAACAAGGGAAAGCGCATGCCGCCCGCACCTCCCTCGGCCCCCGTTGTCGTCGTACCCCCGCGTCCCTGTACTCCGCAGGCGAAGACTCATTTAAACGGGCTTACTATAGCTTAGTAATCTATTTATATGTACTTATGTTCGGTTTGGCAAAACAAAATGCGAAATGATTCGTTTTTGTTCATAGGAGCAGAGCAAAAGACGTGACATCTACCACCCTGAGCATGTGTGGTAGATTGTTGCCTACAGAGAGAGGAGGAGGGAGTAAGCTAGATTTTAGCATACTCCCTCTAGAAAAGGTGTGATAGTGGGATTATCACAGGCTAATTGATTGATTGTTAGTTAGCATATATTTCTCTAGGTCTGCTACTGGCCCCCCTAAAAATTTCAAAAGCCTATGACGGAGCCTTTTTACTTTGGGAAACCAAATATGTATGTTTATATATACAGGGTGTATCTGACATCGTAACGCAAACATCGTTAAAAACTACATATATTTTTTTTTAATCATGAAAATCCGACGAAAAAGTACTGGATCCATGGTACTCGTCTGTGCGTCGATGTCAGATACACCCTGTATAGTGTATACTGATAAAGTTTTATTGAATGAATATATTTGCAGTAAAATACACCGCAATATTCTTTGAACTAGCAAGCCATGATGACAAATAAGGTTTAAGTTGAAGTTATCTTACCAGGTAAGATAGAAGGAAAAGATGCATTAATTGAACCTTAACTTTCATTATGCTTACCGCAAATATGATCGTTTACCACATCATTCTACTTATGGGTAATTGTGAAATGCTTAATGGGCAATTGTTGCTCAATTTGCATCATCGCGATTCATCAAACCTACGGGTAATTGCATGACACAAACACTAACAGTAGAAATGGTTTTCATTTTGACTGTTCAACATCCATTGCGCTATTTAAGTTTTAGAATTTATAAAGCAATGGATTAGCGATTTCCTCTAAAATTATTCAAAATTAACTTGGCAGTGTGTTACTCAATCAGGGCGCTATAGTAAAGATGTATATTTTTATTAGTTTTATAATTATAGCACAGTTTGCAATAGATTCATAGCCAATTCGGAGTAGATCTCCTGTTTGCCAACTGGCAAACAAGAGGGTTTACTCCGAATTGGTTTCATCGTATTGTCCGTTTCCTAATACAGAGTTACTATTAGTATGGGCGCGTCAAATTTAATGACTTTTTTACAATTTAATTGCACCTTGTAATATATTTAAAGTGGTAAAATGAATGTGCTAATACTTAAGATTGTAGCTAAAAGTTTTTTTTTTAGTAGGACTACAATACTTGGTACGGGCGTGTGCTCATTCGAATGTGTCACTTCGGAGTAGACCTCCAGACTCATAAATAAATGTCGTCGAATCACTATCGTGGTAATATACTTTACCCTGAAAGGAAACTTAAGGTTTAGAACTTGTTCAATAAGATAAGATTGAAGTTTCTGCGACGGTTTATCGCACATTTTTTCCTATTCAAAGATTAAGGAGTTGGAATCAAGGGACTGGAATAATTTGTCTGCAGCAGTCTACCCGTCAGATAATAATTTACGTGTCTTCAAGGCTAGATATAAGAAAAGAGATAGAGATAAAAATAATGTTGAGCGGTGGTAGGCCATAACATCGGCTGCCGGCAGAAGTTACCACCCACCAGACAAAGTCTTGCCGCCGAGCGATTCGTCGTGTTCCGGCTTGACGTCGTGTTGCGATTAGGGCATGCAATACCGGTTTACCGGTTTTCATTTTTACCGGTAAATCGCATTATTTCGTGATTATTAAACTACCGGTAAAAACAATATAAAAACGGTAATTTACCGGTTTTAAGTTTTTCGGCAACATTGTTCATTTATTCACGCATACGTCTTTCCAACTTTCGAACTTTTCATTATTTGTAATGTTCAGCACTTGACAGTAGCTTTAACGTAAGCGTTTTTGACGTTTCGTATCATTCATTAGTTTGTATAACTGTACTGTACAACGACGTACTGTATCGAACTCATGTCAAATTTTCCAATGACTCCAGAGCTAGATGAACGTAACCAGTTTTACTAGCTTGGCATTGCAGGATTGAACGCCATATTGGTGGGGCCAGAACACTCATCGGTAAACTAATCTGCTTCAGGGAGGGATATACTTATCCTATAAGAGTGACGCGCTGTGTAAGGCGGACGTTTTTAGGTACTAATATCAGCCCTCAGGATTGAACGAGTCGTGCCAGGGAGCACATCGACTTCCTGAAGCAGAAAGTGTATTTACGATACACCCGGAATTGTACTTTCCAGAAAAATGCAAGTTGGGCTTATAGGGGCTGAGAACGACTAGACCAAGGTGTAACTGACATGTACATACAGGATGATGATGCCATGTGTTCATTCTGGCGCAGTATCTGGTTGGTGCCTGTAGATCACTTTTCTGAATCAAATGGTTTTCAAGGTTGCACGCTCGCTTGAGTCTGGTTCGCTACTTCAGTTCCTAACAACGAGAGTATCTCACCTGCTCCATAAATCAGGTAGCACCGCGGAACCCAAAAATTATGTTCTTATATCCATTTTGAAAGTTAAAATTAACAGACATATTGACAGCAACTCATCATGTCTGCCTCTCAAAATTGATGAAGGAGCAGTTCCCGGGGTGCTAAGGACCTACTCCTTAATAATATGGCCATTACCCAACAAGTTCGTCGTTCCCGAAAGGATGTATCAACATGTTGGATAGATTATAATAAGGCCTTTGACTTGATGCCACATACATGACTCATGCGGGTGCTGGAATTTTATAAAGTTGACACAACTCTGCAGATCATTCTAATGACTTAAAACTCTTTACTCACGACAATTTGGAACTGGAGGAGCTACTGAACATGAAATAAGGTGTGGACAAATGTGGGATCATGCATGTAAAGCGAGGAGAGATTGCGGGATCCATGGGAACCCAACTCACGGGTTCCATAAATCTTAGCGCTCTCTGCTCTGAAACCTATAAATATTGGGTATGTTGGAAGCGTTGGGTTTCAATGTTACTGATATGAAGCAATCGCTGAAGAAACGCTTCTTTGGCCGCCTGAAAATGTAATAAATAGTCTTCTCTTAGGCGGAAATAAGGTGCGCGCCTTAAATGGTTGGATCATGCCGGTTTTGATGTACTTTTTCGGCATTCTTAAATGGACTTAGTCCGAAGTCGACGCTCTGGATAGGAGGATCCGTACGCTGCCTACCCACTGTCATCTGTTATGAGGATTTATACCCCGCGAAAATGTGAAGGTAGGGGCTTTTTAAATGCTAAGACCCTCCACAATCGCGAGATATGTAGTCTCACGGAATATTTCCTAAAAGCCGACGTGGAAATGCATCGAGATGTGGTCGCGGTTGAGAAGAGACCCATTCCGCTCTCCTTGGCTAAAGAGAACTGGTGCAAGCCAGTATACCTACTTGACACTAAATATCGCTTAGAGGTATGGCAAGGAAAGGAGCTACACGGATGTTTCCTCCGGGCCCTCGACGGGCTTGATGTAGATTTACCAGCGTCCGTATGCTGGTTGCGTTTTGAAAATTAAAATTCCCTATATTAATATAAATGTCATTACATTTACGCTGAGTGCGCCAAAGGAAAGGTCATGTTTTTAAAAATTGTGTTTCTATGCTCATTTTAACTTTTAAGCAATATTTAAAATGTTTACTATCATTGTACCTTGTTACTTATTTATTTTTTGCTTTAAGACTACTCAATCATATTGTAACATATTTTTGAAAAAAATACAAAAAATACACAATGTTTTTACCGGCAAAAATATTTCTATTACCGATTTTTTTTACCGGTAAAAATAAAATCACGGTAATTACATGCCCTAGTTGCGATGTGTGCCGGGTACGACGCGCCAAATGCTGTGTCAGGTGTTTGGTCGTGGAGGGTCTCCAGATCAATCTCCCTCTGGCGCATCATCGTTAGTCGTGTTGTTGGGTTTAACATTGCATCACCTCGCTCAATTGCCGTCTTCCTTTCTATTCACTCAGTTCTTTTTTGACAGAATAGGTTTACTAAACTAGCGCGCTTTACCATCAACAATTGCAGCACTGCTTACCATCAGGCAGGATTGCGGGCAAGCACTAGTTTATAATCATTAAAAAAAAACCCCTAACTGCGTAAAACACTACATATTACTATCAGTTGGAATCATTTTGAAGCTTATTGCTGTTCCATTACTTCCTATGTACGAATATGCGTCTGTTCAACAACGTAAATAAGAGCAATTAATGTTGTTCGTGGTGGCCTAGTGGTTAAAATACCAGCCTCTCGAGTATGAGTGCGCGGGTTCGATTCCAGGTCAGGCAAGTACCAATATAACTTTTCTAAAGTTGTATGTACTTTCTAAGTATATCTTGGACACCAATGACTGAAGGTGAAGGAAAACATCTTGAGGAAACCTGGACTTTAAGTTTGAAATCGCCAACCCGCATTGAGCAAGCGTGGTGATTACGCTCAATCCTTCTCTGTATGAGATGAGACCTGTGCCCAGCAGTGGGACGATAAAAAGGTTGATAATGATGAATGTTGTTGAACTGTCAAAATGAAGAAACCCATTGCAATGGATAATGTGTTACGCAATTACCCTACAGCCCCCTAATCGGCGAACACATTTTTGTCAAATGATTGCGACTAATTGGAATCGTTTGGACCGAACGGACCAATGGGCGGTCCGAACGAGCTCAATTGATTCCAACTAGTCGCAATCATTTGACAAAAATGTGTTAGCCGATTAAGGGCTGATCTAAATAAAATTCATGTTTTGTGATAAGGGGGCGAAAGTTTAAATTAAATTCACATCATTATTAATGTTAGCTAGAGTTACTTTAATATGTGGAATGTACCGAGACACGTTCACCGATACAACCTAAGTAATATTAAATAAGTACCCAAGTTCTTTATTTAGAAAATGTACGTCATTATCGATAGCGCCTTGGTCATAATCGATTAATTGCTACGAATTTATCGTAATAGCTATTTAGTAATTTAAATGCTTAGTAAAATTACGCTATATTAAACGTTTTAATAGTTTCTATATATAGAGTCTAGAGAAATCACTAGAATTAGTAATACGACTGTATTCTCCCGATAAAACTTTCGTTTGTTAATTCTTGACTTATTCGACGCTTAACTACATACATTTATAAGAAATAAAACATTTTTTTTTTTTATAATTATGCTATTAGAATTATTTAGGTATAAAAAAAAGTTTGTCAGAGTCAAGAAAAATACCTACTGAGGAGTCAAAAACAACCTACTCGTAAATGTAATGCACATTATTCAGCTGTATCTCATAACAATCGTGTACCTTGAACGATGCGCCAAATGTTGTTGTGTGATGCGCCAAATGTCATTGCGTCGGGAGTTTGGTTGTGGAGGGTCTCCAGATTAATCTCCCTCTGGCGCAGCATCATTGGTCGTGTTGTTGGGTTTAACATTGCATCACCTCGCTTAGCTATTCACTCAGTTTTTTTTTAGTGAATAGGTTCTTTACAAACCAGCACGCCTTACCATCAACGATTGCATCACTGCTTACCATCAGGCGGGATTACAGTCAAATACTAGTTTATAATTATAAAAAAAGGAAATGGCAAGAAAATGGTTTCGATGAATAAGAGGACATTAAATTGAAGGGATCTTATCACGCGCCTATCACGAACTTGACTTACATAATTACAGGGAACTGTTATCACTGGGCTGGCCACAATTGGAGACGGAGACTCAAAAAACTGAGTGAATAGGGGAAAAAAACCTAGCAAAAGATTTGATGATTTTATAGTAATCATACCAACAAAATGGCTCCTACTTTTCGGAATGTATCCTTGGAGTGTACCGACCGCCTTCAGCTTTTGGTTGTTGAGATTTCCTCGAACCTAAACTTTGGGCGGTTCATTGAGTCCAAGGCCAAGGTGGCTGCCAGAAAACTTGGCGTTATCGCAAAGGTCCGGCAGTACTTCACACCAGGGCAGCTCCTAATGTTGTACAAAGCACAGGTCCGTTCGTGTGTGGAGTACTGCAGCCACATTTGGGCTGGTGCTGCTAAGTGTCGCCTGGCCACTTTGGATTCAGTGGAGAGGCGTGCGAAGAGGCTGATTGGTGACCTTGATTTAACTCGAGTAGGTCTCCAAAGCCTAGAGCACAGGCGTAGAGTAGCCAGCCTTTCGGTGTTCTATAGGATACATTTTGGGGAGTGTGCGAGGGAATTGCACGATTTAATTCCCCCATCTCCGTTCCACCATCGGACGACCCGTCGTACGGCGAGTTTCCACCCTTATGTTGTTAACACCTCTACGATCTGGACGAAGCGTTTCGCCTCCTCCTTTATACCACGTACATCGAGGGACTGGAACAATCTGCCGGGGGTGGTGTTTCCGTCTGACTACAATTTGAGTGTCTTCAAGGCTAGAGTGAATAGGCTCTTAATAAACTAGTGCGCTTTACCATCAACGATTGCGTCACTGCTTACCATCAGGCGGGATTGCGGTCAAGCGCTGGTTTATAAATTAAAAAAAAAAAAAAAAAAAATAGGCAACATTTAATTACGAAATCAATTTTTAACTACAGTCAATTTTATATTACCGATGGTAATAAACTGAATCATGCCGTAATCCCTAAGTAAGAATACAATTTATTATTCTTTTACCCTTTACAAAAGACTTCACAGCAGAAACTAAGAATTGATTGCTTCTATAAAATATTATCGTGTTAATAGTACGGCTTTAAAATAAATGCTTGAAAACGAATAAAAAAGTAACATAAAGAAAAATGAAACAGAAAGTCCTACACAAGGCCAAAAGGCTTCTAGCTCAGCATAATATACTTATATTTATCTTATATTTAAAAAATAAATGTCGCAGCTCTATAGTGTAGGTACAGATGACAGCACAAGCTACTACAATCTGTCAGATTTCTTTATTACATCTTTAACTTTAAGGCTAAAGCATTAAGGCTCAAGGTTGATTGGGAATGTCTGGCAATTTTGGGTAGCTTGCTGTCCGCTACCAGCTGTCATCCGTACAATAGAGTGCGTTTCATCTAAGAGTTCCTTTGATGTCATGTTGGCACTAATGCAACTTAGTATAAG
This sequence comes from Sesamia inferens, assembly GCA_037179545.1. Taxonomy (NCBI): domain Eukaryota; kingdom Metazoa; phylum Arthropoda; class Insecta; order Lepidoptera; family Noctuidae; genus Sesamia; species Sesamia inferens. The sequence goes on along the minus strand of CM073923.1, from coordinate 11,207,584 downwards.
AGAGAGAGAGACGCAGAGTGCGTTTACCTTGTTTACGATAGTGACAAAAAATGAATGCCAACATGACGGCAAGGGAACTCTTAGATGAAACGCACTATAGTCATACGGTTAGTGATATGGTCTTATTCCATCCCCAGCCTGCAGTCTTATTATAGGGATATATGTAAGTTTTCTGGATCAAATTTTAGTCATGGCTGTCAAACTCAGCTGATACTAGCCATCGACGCGGGAGATATATATATATATATAGATATATATATATAGTATATGCGTAGACATGGATTCAGTCACTTTTCCATCACTCTAATAGTCGGAAGGGAAGGCAATCCCACACGATCAGGGTAAGAAGTGGCGCGGGATCAAGGGAAATGGGGGATGATGACGGGATCAGGTACTTTTACCGCAATGTCATTGTGCCCATGAATATCGAAGTACCTACCGGTGAGAAACCCCGACAACTGTCTGTTGTGGTGGAGAGTGGCCCAGGTTTATTAGCAGACTTCGAATGATTTGCAATCCTTTTTTTTCAACTATTGTTTCGGCCTGTGTTCTCAGACTACTCAGATGAGGTCGAAGAAACTTCGACTTCATCTGGTTTTTAAAATATGATTGACGTATCTGTACAAAGCTACCTCCAGAAACAAAATCACTTAATATAAAACTAGTTGTTAGACTTTTAGCCTTACAAAGTAAAAAAAAAAAAAAATATAAATAAACATGTTTATTTCAACAACTCATGTTAAACTCATTTCCACTTTATTTCTTTTTTGAAGTCACCTTTTAAATATGTTCCGTGTGTTCTTGGTGGTACCGCTCGTCTAGTTTTCAATTGCAATATATTTACGTGAAAAAAATAAAATAAAAGGAAATTGGAAACTAGATCAATAAATGAAAACAATAAAATATTTAAATAGGGAATGCGTAAATGGGATATATTTTATTAATTATTTATTACATTGATTACTTAGGGGATCAGAATTATGTACTGGATCCATGGTACTCTTTTGTGCGTCGATGTCAGATACACCCTTTATAGGAGGTTTATATTGTCAGATGGGTATTCTGTTATATGTATATATATAATTGGCTATAAATAGTACGTATAAAATGTACATACGACAGCGCGTCAAGCTACTACAGTCTGTCATATTTCTTTATTACATTTTCAACTTTATTGCTAAAGCATCAAGGCTCCAGATTGATCGCGAATATTTGATAGTGTAGGGTAGCTTGCTTCGTCCATACTACAGAATGCACTATTTTTGCTCGTATATTAACAAGTTGTCTACATTCAATTACCTGCTGCAGATATAGAATCTGATAGGATACTGAACATCGGTTCAGTGCTAGTATCCTATCACCTTGAGAAATGTGCTAGCTTTATCAATATTAAATTTAGAAAATTATTAGCTATTGCTTGCCACTGTTGTTGTTATCAAAGATCTAGATTTCTCTTTGGAACGTGGATCCACACAACAATCATTTTTCAATTATCTCTGTAATTATGGCATTGAAGCGGCTAAATTTATACCAGATTGAAAAATAGTTTGTTTAGTCGACTGAATAAGAGTGATGGTACTTGATTTTGAGATCGATCGATCTTTTAATGGGGCGTTAGAATATGAGGGTAGTATAATAAATTACGGGTTTTGTTGCCACTGATGTGCAGATGATGACTTGGTAAAGGTCGCGAGAAGTCGACGGATGCGGGCAGCACAAGACCAGTCATCGTGGAAAGCTTTGGAGGAGGCCTTTGTCCAGCAATGAACTTCTATAGGCATAAGAAGATGTGCGCGAATAGGAAGGAAGACGGCAGTTGAGCGAGGTGATGCAATGTTAAACCCAACAACACGACCAACGATACTGCGCCAAAGGGAGATTGACCTAAAGACCCTCCACGACCAAACTCCCAACACAACAACATTTGGCGCATCGTACCCGGCACACATCGCAACACAACTGCTCAGACCCGTCCTCCGTACGGCTTCACCAGATATCATGCCGGAACACGACAAATCGCTTGGCGGCAAGCCTTTGTCTGGTGGGTGGTAACTTCTGCCGGCGGCCGGTGTTATGGCCTACCACCGAGAAACGACTGTAAGTAGACTGAATGTGGGTATATCACGAAGACTGAACATTTGTCGTGGTCGTGGGTTGTTCGATAAAGATATTGTGACCCCTTCCGCACAGACAAATGAAGGGACATGGAGGAGTTTTAGTCAGTAAAATCTGACACGCTTTTCCGCTCTGTCCAGAGCGGGAGAGGTCATTTATAATTTAACATCCCAAAACAGAGCACTGAACTGTAAGTTGATTTACCACAGGTGTTCCACCTTTTCAGCAGTATGACAAAGATATCCGCAGACCGGCGCGGTGCGACGATACGTCGTGATTCTGATGGAACAATTTCCATGAAATTTTCATTGAATTTGCTCTAGTCGTATCTCGCTGTCGGGTCTGTCTGTGGGAGCTTTTTTATTTTGCGTGTAATATGACATAAGCGCTTCTACTCAAACCTATAATCTTCTAGATTGAGCTAATATTGTTGATATCTTTCGGAAGTTTTTAAACTTTGCTGTTATAAAATAAATAAACTGTTTTTGCAGGTATCGTGATGACGCAAATTGGGCAATATTTATACGAAATAAGTTGAGTGACGTGGCGACAGATAATACATTCATATTTGCGGTTAACAAGAAAATATATCTACCTTTTAACTTATGTAAACATTAATACTATTTCGAGGAATTTTTTTTGGAAACACCGGGCAGTTTTTTGGCGTTAGTAGTGCTACACCGTCTACGCTACGCCGAAATACACTTTAAAAATTCCATTTTTAGGGTTCTGTAGCCAAATGGCAAAAAGCAGAACCCTTATAGATTCTTCATGTCTGTCTGTCCGTCTGTCCGTTCGTATGTCACAGCCATTTCTTCCGAAACTATAAGAGATATACTGTTGAAACTTGGTAGGTAGTTTTTTCTAGTAAGTAGTTTTTTTTTTAATACATCTTAAATCGTAAACCGCTTATTATTGCGTAATCTTTCATACAAATAACAATTTCATACACACAAATCAATGGTAAGGAACCCTTTGTGCGTGAGTCCGACACGCATTCGACCGGTTTTTTAATAATACGAATTGTGGCATTTAAAAAAAAATACGTAGCCCCACACTAGGAATTACTCCTGTATCGTGGGTGCGTTTAAAAACATTAAAACTCACATACAAAAACAGCCAAACCCGGAATAACTACCTGTAGGCGATACAAATATTTGTTCCGTGGGAGAATCGAACCTGCGACCTACAGCGCAGCAGTCGATCGCTCAGCCACTGCACCTACCGTGTTGGTTTAGTGGTCGCAAACCCTACTGCTGACCATGAAGCCCTGCCTAACGATTCTGTAAAAAATCTCTAAAAAGCTTAGTTTAAGTTTTCAATCATGTGAATCATGGCCGAAGCATGGATTAGTATGATGATTGGATAATTAAAAAAAATATAGAGGTGCTAGTAACTCGAACAGGGAGTTCCTAGTTTAGGTAACATTACATTTGATTTCATAATCAACCTACCTAACAAGAATCTTATTACAATAAGGACAGTTTAGTCGAAAACTGATCTCATAACGACCGATTTTGACAAAATCCGCAATCTACTAACAAATTGACGTCATTATGGTCAATCACTAACAATCTTTTTTTTTAAATAATTATAAACTAGCGCTTGACCACAGTCCCGCCTGCTGGTGAGCAGTGATGCGATCGTTGATGGTAAAGCGCGCTAGTTTATTGAGAGCCTATTCTATCAGAAAAACTGAGCGAATAGGAAGGAAGACGGCAGTTGAGCGAGGTGATGCAATGTTAAACCCAACAACACGACCAACGATGCTGCGCCAAAGGGAGATTGATCTGAAGACCCTCCACGACCAAACTCCCAACACAACAACATTTAGCGCATCGTACCCGGCACACATCGCAACACAACTGCTCAGATCCGTCCTCCGTACGGCTTCTCCAGACATCATGCCGGAACACGACAAATCGCTTGGCGGCAAGACTGTCTGGTGGGTGGTAATTTCTGCCGGCGGCCGATGTTGTGGCCTACCACCGAGAAAATACTAAATCTACTGAACGAAATACCATAAAACGGCAATCTCGTCGACAATGACAAATCAATGACTGACATGTGCGGTAATATGCTAAAATTTTGACAGTTATTTTGATCAGTGAACTGCTATTATGGCTTTTTTACACAATCATTGCTTTTCGAAGCGTGTTTCTTAATACACAATTTCTATTAAACAGGATTCTTGTTAGTATTCGTTTGAAGAAATAGATACATACGGTTCTTTTAACACGCTTTTTAGTAGTCGTTTATTATGTCATGGCGCCATGGGAGGAACTTTTATCTGACCACTAAACGCCGCCAAGACAACTTTAAAAGCTCACAGATTATTTCTGAGTTGTTAAGATACATCCTTTACTGGTTTTCTAACGGTAATATATGTATTCGTTAATTAGGATTTTAAATTTCTCTAATTACAATTCAAAATGCCTTTCTTTGTGATTCCGTAATAATATTATTTGCATTTTATTTTGTTGATGATGTTGAAGAAATGTTTTAGAAAATACAATGTCCAAAATGTTGTTAAACCTTCAGCAGAAAGCAATCATTGACGCTAGTTAAAGGTATAATTTATGACACTGTAGCTGTATCTACAGCGCCAAACGATTCTGATGATTTGCGAAGACCGAGAATTTTATACAAGATTCCGACATCAACCATTGGGCAAGTGCCCGCCAGACACAACGCCCTTCTGGGCGTCTGGGCCCATAGTGTGGTGACATCCTGGCGTTTCCTCCGGCCTTATCCGGAACGGGAACCCGGCGTAGGAACTTCACTTTTCTATTCGGAATGAGTTAATTCTACACCCTGTTCCTGATCATGCCTTTAAAACATTAAATTATCATTTCATATTTTAGTAAGGCGTTTTCGTCATAATCAAACACACTGTTATGCGAAATGGTGCAACGCATTAGCGATATAATTCAATCATTAGGTATATTTAATTGTTTTTTTTTTTTCACTTGTACCTGAAAAGCTGTGGTATGGTTATGCAATACTGAGGAATAAGGGGTTATGTACATGGTGATGAGATGTGAGGTGTGATGGTCTCATCCATCGATGAGAGTAGTGGTGGAGTTTTAGGTCGTAGTCCCGAATCTCACCAGGCGCTTTCATCATCATCATCATCATTTCAGCCGAAAGACGTCCATTGCTGGACATAGGCCTCCCCCAAGGTTCTCCGGTCCTGCGCCTCCCTCATCCAGCGGTTTCCCGCGACCTTCACCAGGTCGTCGGTCCACCTTGTCGGGGGCCTACCCACGCTACGTCTTCCGGTGCGTAGTCGCCACTCGAGAACCCGTCGGCCCCATCGGCCATCGGTCCTACCGGGCTTAGAGTAGTACCAACCCACATCCTCCCGTGGGTGTCGTAAGAGGCGACTAAGGGAACTCCCACTAGAGAAGCGGGCAGCAGCGCTTCTTCTGTGTAATGTCAAATCCTGTGATCCCCAACCCGCCTGCCAAGCGTGGGGATTAAGGCAAAATGATGCAGGCACTTTACTTTGTTGTAAATTAATTCATCGCCACTGCTCTCGAAACGGTGAAGGAAAACATCGTGAGGAAACCGGCGTGTTCTAGAACCAATATATATATATATATATATATATATGTATCTAAGACATGTGACATCTCTCACCGAGGAGGACTGTCATGACCCAACGTGCAACGGTGGGAACATTAAAGGCTGATTATGTGATAAATGAGGAATTTTAAGAGGAGTATGAATATCGATGGCGATAAAGAGTAGGTGAAGACCAGAACAACGATGGATGGGCTGTGAGAATGATGTAATAGGGATGAATCCAAGGTATGAAAATCAAAAAAATAATTAGTCCGTTTTATAGATGATTAAAAACATTAAGACCCGTATTTTTTATTTTGTCGTAATTACCAAAAACTACTGAGATATAGCGTATTAAAGTTACGGAGTGGGGGCTAATTACGTCACGCCGTGCTATATTTTGTACTGCGGCGTGACGTCATGCGACATTTCAAATCAATATATCTTCCTAAGTATTTGAATGAAAGAAAAAATAAAAAATACGTGTTGAATATTTTTTATAAATATATTTGATGGACATTAAATTATTTTTTTAGGATACAAGCCAATTATTAAAAACTAGTCACTACCGAGATGACGATCAAAATAGAAGAAAAATACATTTTTCAACTACCCTAACTAAATTGGGTTAACTTTGATTATTTCCTCCTGATTTTAGTAATATTATTGAATCTATACTTACTTAATATATAAAGCTGAAGAGTTTGTTTGTATGTTTGAACGCGCTAATGTCAGAAACTACTGGTCCGATTTGAAAAAATCTTTTTGCGTTGAATAGCCCATTAATCCAGGAAGGCTTTAGGCTATATAACATCACGCTGTGATCAATAGGAGTGGCAAATCGACTTTTTTGGGGTTAACATAAAATGTTAAAATTACTAACACCAAGCGAAAGAAATCGCGGGCAGACGCTAGTTTCAAATAATTATCAGGCTTAAGAAACAGACCAATGAAAAACATCACCAGTAACTATTCCAGTTCAAGGGAAGCAAACTTGGTGTGCTTTGATTTGGTTTCCTGGTCACCTTTACCGAAATTTCCTGAGAAAAACAAGTAACCTATATTTTTATGTATACCTTCTTTTCTAAGAGACATCGTTTATGATGATTGCGTTTTCCTCGTGTATGTACATAGTTTCTGGAAGACTGGGTCGAAAACAATTTCCGACCCGATGTTACCTTTTGTGTAAGTAGGTAAGCTCTTCAGTTATAAATTCGGTTTCCTGAATTTAGGTCATCTTCGAAAGGTAAAGAAATAAATGTTACCTAAGCAGTTTGATGAATAATGTTTACTTATAAAATGTCATCATTATTGTGGATTAAAAAAGGCAAAAACTATGAAAACTGAAACTGCAAATGTGGTTCTAAATTTAATTTGATTTTAAGAATTTTAAAGAAATAACAACTGTTAGAAAAAAAAAAACTGTTACAAATAAAACACATTCTTAGAAATAGTTCTAAGAATGTATTTTATTTCTCTTTATTATGTACAATTGTAGACCATATAAATTAAGGAACGTAAATAATTATGATGATTTTACAAAGGATGACTTAATATCTGGTCTTGTCACTAAAAGCGATCTCTTACAGACTAACTAGTAAGTATTTATTCTCAGGATGAGAATCAGCATTTTTCAAACTTCAAAATTATATGAAGCAGCCCTTGAAAACGGCCGACCTTCATCGTTTCTTAGTGTTTTGGCTGGGAAGAAATGACGCCTCAAGATATCCACAGAAACTAAATAAATCTCATAAAGTTGATAGATAACCATACAAGTCTATTTAAAAGCAATACGTTTTTAATAGATTCCATGACTGCCTCTGCTTTTATATAAACCTATTTTCCCATTGCGATTACTTCAGCATGATGATTAGGTAGATAGCCAACCATTCGTCTCAACTATAAAACTAAAGTGAATTCCTCTACAATCTCAACACTGTCCGCTCACAGACCAAATATTATTAAACGAAAGTGGCTAATTAATAATTACCAATAAATAATAATAAGTATTATTACCGATAATTTAAAACAAGGCTTCATTATTACATTAGCACTAAACTATGTCGACTGTTATTGCTTAATCAGAGCTCTGAACACTTCGCGAAACTGATTACATGCTGTGTAATACATAAAATGTGTTACTATGACAAAAAATATTTATTTAAATCATCGAATTTATATCTCGCCACTTATTTTGATTCAAGTCTAGCCAATGACATTTTAGTATTTTAGAATTACAGCAGAAATATTTGCTTTTTTATGTATTTTGCTGTTGACTGCATGTTTTATGACGTCGCATGAGCCCGACGTCCATTGCTGAATAGTAGTCTGATTTCTATCTATAGTGATATAGTTAGTTCCAATGAATGCGTATAGGTGGATAGGATTGGCTCTGTTGACTATTATATTGGCCTGAATTATATTAATCTATGATTAGGATTGTCAACATGCTCTTTGCTTTTTCTTTTGTTATCCTACAAACAACTAAGCCTATCGCAGACTGCGGTACATATGACATAGGTCTTTTTTACGCCACACAGCAACCTGTCCTCCGCGATTCACATCCAGGAGCTTTAGTCTCTATTTGTGGCCTTTTGTACACTGTGGCTAGGTTGTTACATTATTATTAAGACTACGTGTCCTACTTTGCGTATTTTAAACATACATAGTTAAAAGAATAATATTTAAACAAAATATGGTATAATATATTATAATTTTTTTAAAATTTTTTGTCTTATAGATAATAAAAAAATTAATGCCCATATTTTTTATTTTGTCCAAATTACCAAAAACTACTGAGATATAACGTATTAAAGTTACAGAGTGGGGGCTAATTATCATGCGACATTTTAAATCAATATATCTTCCTAAGTATTTGAATAAAAGAAAAAATAAAAAATACGTGTTCAATATTTTTTATAAATCTGTCTGATGGACATTAAATTATTTTTTTAGGATACAACCCAATTATAATAACAATTCGCACCACATTGCGACATTTTCGTATCTAAAAATATTAAACTTAATATATTCGTTAACAATACCATAAAGCTTATGTTCAATTGTTGATACCAATAAGAGTTAACGCCATTTATTTTGTTCTAAATATTCAGGTTTCCCTTTTAGGTAAAATAAAATTATGTACATAATTTTAATTGACTTAGAAAGACACGCAATAACAACTGTAGCTACTATTTGATGTGATACCCAATCGCCACTCTGAATATGTTGTGATTTGTATTGTATGTATACAAAATTCTATATTATGGTAGAGATACTTCTATATTACTCTGATCAGCTCCTAAGAAATAGCAGAGCATGCTCCTGGCTCTCCTTATTATGATTTCGAAAATCTGCATTCTATTGCGTACCAAGCACTCTCAGTATATTAAAGAAACTGCAGTGCTTTATGGAGAACTGAATTTCTTTAAATAATATCAGAAAGAACTAAATTATAAAACGAACTTAGAACTTATTAAAAGAACTAATTTATCGAATATGATATCGATTATTGACTCCGTGTTAACATTGTTTCACAATATTGATAACTGTTGTCGTTGTTTATTATTACCAGTCAAACAACAAAAATGATAAACGCCCATTTGAAACACGTTTTTAAAACAACGGTGTTATTTCAAAAAGTCATTGCATCTGTCCGAGAAAAAAAAAATGTTTAGGTAGTAAAAGGCGCAAATAGCCGAGGTGGCGCGATTGTCGTACGATCTTGAACCGAGCACGCCGCGCTTTCCCACAATTAGACACTGTGTTAATCCAGCACCGTGGTGTGTGCTACTGCTAGTGTACATAATCATTGCACGATGAGCACAATATTTTATGTCACTGAGTAGTCAGACTCAATTATATTCACGCGATGTTTCGGTCAATGCTTTCAGCGGCTTTTGCTATGAAGTTGTTTGTCAAAATTAGGAGGATTATACTGTCCCACTGATATAATTTCTAGAAAACCTTGCAAATTTTAAACTAGCAGTATATTAGCCGCTAAGTAAAAACGAAGTAATGGTTATGATGGGGCTTTTCGACAATGGTCTAAAAACAGTTAAAACTTCCGAGTTGGATCTTATCGATGCACAGTGCTGATTATGCACAGCAAGCCCCTATTCTGTGTCTAGTGAACACAAGTCGAGTTTCGGAATCAGCGGCCGGCGTGCGACTAGGGACACGGTATCGAATAGAAAGTATCGATACTGTACTCATGAGTAGTATCGATAAAAAAGTATCGTACTCGCAAAAGTATCGGTACAAAAGTATCGATACCTCAAAGTATCGAGTACTTTTCTCAAGCAGGGGCCTACGCCATACGTTAGTAGGGACACGGCATCAAATAGAAAGTACCGATACTCTATTCATGAGTAGTATCTAAAAAAAGTATCGTGCTTGTAAGAGAATCGACACAAAAGTATCGATACCTCAAAGTACCGAGTTCGTTTCTCAGGCAGGGCGTACGCCATACGTTAGTAGGGTCACGGCATCAAATAGAAAGTACCGGCACTCTATTCATGAGTAGTATCGATAAAAAAGTATTGTGTTCGTAAAATAATCGACACAAAAGTATCGATACCTCAAAGTATAATACCGAGCCATACTTTAGTTTGTCAATGTTAGTAAGTATCGTTGTTACCTACATTCAGGCAAAATGAAAAAATAACAAATGGTACACACGACAGGACATCAAGCTACCACACACAATCTGTCAGATTTCTTTATTAGAATTTTATATTTATCTCTAAAGCATTATGACTCAAGGTTGATTGGGAATTTTTGACAGTTTCGGGTAGCTTGACTTGCTGTCGCACCTATGTAAATATTAGACAAATAGATACCACCAGTATGTAAAGTCACATTTTTTAAATCTAAAATATTATATATCTCATTCCTTCTCAGTATAATCGCTCGAGAAAAGAAGCTTGTCCAGCTTTTTTAGCGATAGCCGGTTACTGGTTTTAATAATTGTACCTACAGAAGACAGCACATCAAGCTGCTACATTTATTGGATTTTCAACTTTATCGCTAAAGTATCATAGTAATGTTCATGGTAGAGTGGCAATATTTGTCAGTTTCAGATAGCTTGATCTGTTGCAGTCGACGGTATTTCCAGTTTTCGAAAACAATCATTCTAAGTGTATTGAAGTTGGAGGAATCAATAAAAATTGAACAAACGAGTCAGAATCAAACAAGTGAAATGTGAATCCGGCAGCCTACCGGCAACGGAAATTATTCGATACGATACCTCGTCAAAAGTACTTGATAAGTAAAAGTATCGAATACAAATGTATCGAGTACAAAAGTATCGGTATCGAAAAAAATCTACTCGATACCATAAAGTATCGATACTTTTTTCGTGTCCCTACGTGCGACCGCCAGCCGCCAGTCAGTCCGCAACGACCCATCGAATCGACACCACGCACCGTTCCCACGGAGGCACACACTTTGGCGTGATAACTTTTAAAAAAAGCCGGCCGTGCTTGAAAAGTGACAGTGCGACAGTGAGCAGAATTGAGTGATCCGGAAAAAATCTGGCGAGGACTTGAATTGCAACGTGCATTCGAAAACGAATCGAAGTTACGATACGAATAGTTTGTAATTTGCACGATATCCTTGGTAAGTATTTTTAAACATTTCTTTACGATTGTGTTAGCAAAAACTTGTTGATTAAACTCATCATGTTGAATTGAATTGGCATGCAAAGTTAAATATTTGCACTGCGTCAACGGTTTAACAACTACCTACGTGCGTATTAATTTATAATTCTACTATTGAATTGGTGTTAGTCGGATGATATTCCAAGTGCGTTTACTTAACATACTTATTTTGATAGTTAGGTAATTATTCGTTGCTACGTCAGATTGACTAGTTTGTCCAATTGTGTGTGTCATTTGATGAGCGCAAACTTCACACGTGTTCAAGGTTCAGTCTAACTTGTGTTTCCTACTTATTTTTCTATTATTTTATTGCTATGCGTGAATCTCGGAAACGGGTTTGGTTATTGGTTCAAAATCAATTTAGTTTCTGTACATGGGAAATTGGTAGGAGGATTAATTAAAATGTTGGAATAACTGCCGATTAAATAGTACTAGTGACGTCTATAGCAATCTAACACCGCTAAATAGATAATCTTATCGAGAATCGCGGTGTGCGGTGTGTAAATACTAATATTACAGGTATGACATCTATCTACCTTCTCAGCTAGCTAGTACTTTCCACGTTTTATGATCATATTTTACGATTTCCTTGCATTCGGTTCAAGTACCTTCTTTTAGTCAATGCCTAAATAACTGTATCTTGAATTCTAGGAAGGTAAATTTAAAACTGGCTGTTTTTTGTCTGTTTTAAAATATATTCTTTCTTTTTGCTTGTTGTTGTCGGTCGTTTTCAATTTAAGCCGCGGTCAAAGTCAAGCAGCCAAACTACTTGACCGCCTATGTAGGTATATGGAATACCTAGGCGGATATCTGATATATTTATCATAAAATGATTAAGATTGCATTTTAAATAACAAGAGTTTAATTACTGCTACGTGAAAAGTAATCTAATTCATACTTCATTTTGATTTAAGCCGTCCATTTTGTCTCGTTTGAGCTATTTTTTTTTTCGAACCTTGTAGTTTTTTTTTCTTTATTGTTGTAATTAGACGAGGGTTATTTTTTGTATAAATTGTCGTGTTTTTGTAGACCGTAGTTAATTCCTAATTGGGTAAAATTATTGTTCTTCTCATCATAAAACTAAGAATTTATGCAAGAAACCTGTATAAAGAATTAGCCAGCCTTTCGGGCAATTTCCTGTTGAGTGATAAGGACGAATTATGTTTACCCTATGATTTATTGCCCCCTTTTATAATATTCGGGTCCATTATACCTATGTCTGTTTGCTTATATATATTATCAATATTATATTTAATAAAGGATCTTACGTCAAATACAACATTTTACGCAAGAACTGAAATAAAAACTAAAAAACCAGCATTATAACCTGTTAATCCCACATTGCAATCTGCGCCGGCGCAGGTGCAACTCTACTAACCTCGTAATAGTGGCGTGATTAGCGAACGGTTACGGTTAACCTCCCGACCACCGGCAATGAGCAAAAATTGCTACTAAACTATGCAATAAGACACTCGTAACGGTTATTGGACCACCCTACCCTCTGTAGCATTTTATAGGGGGACTGGAGTACTTGTAACAGCTGATAACCAGGTGCGAGCGCTTGTGGAGTAAGAATAACGTATACAATGCCTGTTGAGATTGTCAAGGTTATGAGACTACTCCTTTAGGAGTTATTGAAGATGCATAGTCGATTTTCTAGCAACATATTGTTGATAAGCCACTACTATACTAATGTTTAGTAGTCGTGTTTACGTTGACGTTATCCTCGAGATGAAGGCAGGTACTGATGCGTTGCTCATACAATGAATCATGCGCTTGACCAAATTTTAAGGCTGGTCAGTGGGGTATTTAAATTTTATTATTTCCCTTCTACCTACTCGACATAAGCGCAGTACCGAATTTATTACGATGAAGATGTTTGAAGTAAATTTTGGAATTTACTTTTCCGAGTGAAGAAATGAATAAACAATCACGCCCGAACTTATTATTTCCATAATAATATTCGTAAGTCATATTAAGACAATATTTCAACAAACGTGTACTCGCGAAAATTATTATCGTCACCGGAAACCAGAACTGGACGTAGCCTTTACGCCAGTTTGACTTGACAATAAGACAAAGCTGAACTCACCATCTGTGCAGTTTCGCAAGAAACGCTTCCCCGACACTATGATGTGTCGGCGTTCAGCTGTTGTATTGTAGAACATAATAATTGTTACACATGTCGAATGAATGCATTTATCTCACGCCTACATTCAACTGAGGACGCAGTCCATCACACCAATGTTATCAGACAAGGCCTTTAGAGAGTAATTATGATAATGACGCATACGCGCCGCTCATAGAGGGTTCACAGTGCAAACGCGGCTTCGGTATTTTCTGCGGTTTGATATACAATTGTCATTATCCCATTTAGAACAATTGTCTTTTTCTAAAACGTGTAGATTCAATCGGCTTCCTATGATCTTCGGTCACGCGTCTATATACAAACTATAAAAAATATTTACAAGCAATTCGGAACGGAAAGTCAAATTACGGTTAATAAAATTTTGAATTGCCAAATTGCAGGCTTGTCGATGATTCTTGCTATGATTATATTTGCTAATACCCAGATTTTTATCCGTATGATTAAAACACTAGATATTGACTCCGATTCTGTTGTTTACAAACTAAAGTAATTTTAAGTTAAGTGCATCTTTTTATTTCCATTTCATTAAGAAAAGGACAGAAGATAAAATGTCAGTTTAGATCTGTCAAATTAGTGCGCTCCTGACGTAAACTGGCGTATTTTTAGTCGCCATGTTTATAATCGCGTCTAAACTGTCTATGGATTATCTTAATTTGACAGGATTAAATTGAAATGTCATCTTTTATCCTTTTCTTAACAAAATGGAAAGAAAAACATGCACATAACTTAAAATTAGTTTAGTTTGTAGTGTCCGTTTAACTTCGGTAGTATTTGATTTACAGTTATAAATTGATTACGTAACCTTAAATGGGGCTGCAGCATTAAAGTTGTATGATGTTGTGAAGTATGTTGCTTTACAATGCAATGCTTTGCTTTTTCTGTCAAAAATGTTACACCAATTCAGGAGCGTTCGTTGAAAGAATAAAATACTTACTTTTAATGACGGAACAATTCTCGGAAGCGTTGTATTTTCGGCTTAAAACAGTACCAATTGAATGAACAAAGTACCCAACATAAAAGCCTAGATCAAATCACTATGCTAAACGCTTTACGAAGAAATTCACCAAAAATGAGTTTCCACTTAAACGTATCAAAGTAAGCAATTTCGAATTAGCCGTATATGGGAACGCACGAAGTAAGCGTATCTGGCTGTCGTAGGTGAGTGCCATTGCTTTCCACTTGCCGATGCGGTCATGATAATAGCCGGATGGCATACCGTACCTATAACTCTTAAGTCCTCTTAAGTCGTGGTGGCCTAGTGGTTAAAACACCAGCCTCTCAAGTATGAGTGCGCGGGTTCGATTCTAGGTCAGGCAAGTACCAATGTAACTTTGCTAAAGTTATATGTAGTTTCTAAGTATATCTTGGATACCAATGACTGAAGGTGAAGGAAAACATCTTGAGGAAACCTGGACTTTAAGTCTGAAATCGCCAACCTGCATTGAGCAAGCGTGGTGATTCCGCTCAATCCTTCTCTGTATAAGAGGAGACCTATGCCCAGCAGCGGGACGATAAAAAGGTAGATAATGATGACATATAACTCTTATAAGTCTTGAAGTGCTTCTCGTGTTCGCTAAATATTCGATAGCTATGCCGCTAATGTGCTCAGATCTAGGGTAATTTGTGAGAGTCGCCGTAGCAAGATTACGCGCCGTTTCATCTTTCTTAATTTATAAATGTTCTAAGTGATAGATTTCTAGTATTTCATTTATAATTATAATCTTGAAAATTGTTTATTTTAATTTCGGATTATCTGTTACCTAAGAAAGTATTGGTGTGACTTTCTTTAAATACTGTTCTCCTGAAATCTTGATCTACCTTAATAATCATAGAATAGAAATATTGTTGTCTAATCTATGGTTATGTCAAATTATGTAGTCAAACTTTCCTACGAGCTGTTTCGCGTCGTCCCGTCATTATATTTCGGCGGAAATAATAATTTCATATTCTAAACATAGCAAAACTGCTACTTATGGCTTGTTGCATAAGGTATAATTTAGATTTCATATATTCTTAAACGAAGGACATTTAATATTTAATTGTATGTTTATACATTTTACACTTGTTGAATTCGTATGAATATGACGTTTGCAAATGATCGTGACCGACAACTTATTACTGATTCCACGATAGTGTGTGGTAGACGGTTGCTATCCTCAGTTTGGTTAACAGTTAACAGGTACCTACTACGTAATGTTAGATATTCCAATTAAATTGATAAATACTCTATGCTACAGCATCCTTTTCTCCCATCGATCTTTGTTATCTCTGCAAACTGACGAATACTAATGTGAATCGCTTAATTTTGTCACTGCCACTTTATCTTTACTGATGTGGAACAAACGCATATCTTAGTTTAAACACCGTTATTAAATTGCAAATGATAATTAATTTATTACTGGTGAGCGGTATATTTGTGACAATAAATTTTAAACACCGGTTAGGGAGTTTACGTATCATCTGATCTTGCAGACTGTCTTAAAACTAAAAAATATTTTATCTGAACATTGAATGCAGCAGTGAAAGCACGTCTACTTTCACCCCCAGCTCGGTATAATTTGGTTCGCGAATCTGTATCAACGGCTGCGCTTGCGCTGCGTAAAAAATGGTGTCATTAGGTCTTCATGCGATGAATAATATCAGGTAATGTAGATTGCAATCTGTTAGCTAGTCTACGTTCAAAGTAGATCAAAATTTGCTTCAATGTGGCCCAGTTATAATATCGAGTGTCCCTCTGGTGATTAATAAATACACTGGTGTATAGAAGAATATGTACAGATATTAATATGGACCGTTATTGTTATCTCGTGTCCCCAGTCGTCACACAACAGTGACTTGGACTATATATGTACTTTTATATTAGTAACTAGCTTTCCGCTCGCGGCTTCGCCCGCGTGGAATTCGGTTATATCGCGCTTTTTAGATTTCCCTCGGGAATATAATTTTTTTTTTCAATAAAAGGTAGCCTATATTCTTTCTCATGGTCTAAAGATTGTCTGTGCCAAATTTCATCAAAATCGGTCGAGAGGATTAAGCGGGAAAGCGTAACAGACAGACAGACAGAGTTACTTTCGCATTTATAATATTAGTATAAATGTACCTTTGAGCAAATATCTACTCACTAAATATAATAGAAAAAGACTTCTACTTTTTCCAAAATCCAATTATACAGGATGTATCTGACGTCGTAACCCAAACTTCGCGAGAAGGCTACACCGCATGCCATTAATAAAATTATGATCGTCATTTATATCGTTAATGAGCGGTTACAGAAATAACAGTATTTAAAAAAATGTGTCGGCTCGGCCATTGAACGTCGCAAGCGTGCCGCCGCGCGTGTTTGTGGGTATGACGTTGACCCTTGATCTGAACTCATTTAAATCAGCTGATAGGATAGTTTTTCGAGTTTTGTTCACATTGCGCTTCTTTGTGTAATTAGCGAATTCATTATTTTTTACTTTAAAATCTTTTTGTGTTATAAAAGTATAGCAATTATGAACGGTTTAAATTGAAATCAAACTGCATATTATTTTTTTTAAATCAGAATAAAAACCGACGAAAAATTCCACCACTGGGGGGTTCAGAATCATGTACTGGATCAACGATACTCGTATGTGCGTCGATGTCAGAGACATCCTTTATATTCGGGTAATATAGATAGCATCATGCTGAGCGATGGCCGATTTGCGCGGATATGACGTATGTATGTACAGACGACAGCACATCAGGCTACTATAAACTGTCAGATTTCAAGCAATAGAAAGCATTAAGACTTAAGGTAGATAAGGGAATATTTGATAGTTTCGGGTAGTTTGTCCTGCTGTCGTCCGTATATTTCCCTCAACTTTTTTTTTGTGTTATTCTTTCTCAGCGTTATGTTTATCGCAAATAAACTTATTTTCCTTCTTACTTCTTTTTTTTTCTTTCTATTGTGTCTTTAATTTCATTACCAATACTCAACTCCGTCTTTATAGCAACATGAGATATAAACGTGATTGCGTTTATCTCTGGTTGTGATAGTGGAAGTACGAGTTGCTCTTAACTATAACATATAACATTTAAAACAATTAATGAGACTAATACGGCGTTACTAAGACACTTTGTTGTGTTTTTAGGAAACGAATAATAATTTATTGCTTCAGAGACAGGAATTATTAGCGAAAGTTTTGACACGCAGAAGGTAGGCACTATAATACTTTGTAAGGTATAACATTGTATTTGTATTTAATGGTGAAACTAAATTGAAAGTTAAAGTAATACTGGCTGTTTCTTTAGTATTTTAAGTTTTAATAACTTTGTAAGAAGCCAAAACATAGATAGAAAGATGAATAGCGGCATAGGTAACCTAGATGTTGATGCGACACAGATTCTATTTTTCTTATTTTTCCTTTGTTATCGGTAATGTCTGGTGTCTTAAGTTTCTGTGTCCCCTAGAGGGAGCAGAGGGCGATCACAGTGCGCTGTCACCCCATTCGATCCTGAGCTTTGTCTTTAATTTCGTTCCAGGTCTTCCCTATGTGCTAGTATCTTCTTCAATAAGTTTACTGGTCAATCTTATCTAACAGTTCCAGTCATTATACTATAATATATGTAGATATAATTACAAGAATGCGATATGTAATTCTTCTAGACGGCACGTCTACGTCCATATTGTAAAAACTATATAAATTAAAAAGTGAAAATAAATATTGGGTAAGATATAATAATAAACAAATCACAAAATGCAAATACTAAAACAAGATTCAAGGTTAAACGTACTAAAAGTATTTATTTCCGAATCAAAATAGAAAAACAGAAATAGGTATTCTGTTTATTTTTCACTTTCACCTACTTATTTGTATGAAAGTGTAATCAGTATAGACTATATTCTGTAGGCGTGGTGTAATGTTCAATTTCGAAATTGTAGCAACAGGTGTATTTATCTATAATCTGATTAGCCTAATATAAGTGGGTTCAATCATTGGACTTTTTATCGGTAGTCCACATTACATCGCCATTATTCGCTTGTGATGTCATCAGCGTTATCAATTCGTCAGATTTGAAGCATATACAGCTAAGCATGGCCGAGAAAAATCTATTCACAAAGTTGAAATTGAAATATACTTGTTCTAAGAATTATATTTTTGCTTTCATGTAGTTGAGTGAAATGAAATGAAATCGTTTATTAAGCAAGTAGGATCACTGATCACTTTTACACGTCATATGTCTTTTTTTTTTTTTGTTTAGAATAATTTACGTTATAATTACCTACGCATATTGCTTAATAACAATGCTTAACAGAGCGAGCAGCTCAGTCCCAAGCTTTTTTGTCTTCTAAATAATCTGAGATTTTATAATACCCCCTTTGCAAATTTTGTCCTTTATATAGTTTTTATATGGTTTAATGGGTAAGTTTCGAATGAATGTTATGAGTTGATCACCGTGTACATTTCCTGGATGCTATAACATTAAGTATTTGAATAGTTTATATTTTATTGCTATTGTGTTGTCCTAACATGCTTTACAAAATGATGTTGAACGCGACTCCGTTTTGTTCCTGATCTTAAATTCATTGTCAGCTTAACTCATTGTTAAGATTTGCTGTATCGTAATAATTTCTATGTTCACAATTTTGTCAATGACGGTCATTCTTTTTAAGGTCACGAGTCTTAACATTAACAGACCTTGTAACTGCTACTGCACGAAAACTTCCCAAAATAACTTAAGTGACATCCTCACTGTAATTTAAAATAATAGATGTACCTACATTTACAATCATGGACTGAACAGTCAACGGCTAGTTTTAAATCATTATCCAATTACAAACTAAACAATCGACGCATTTAATTGAATACCCTTACATTACCCGCTATGTCATGCTTTGAAGATCCAAATTGAAATGTCAGCAGCAATGTATGACAAAAGCGATCTGTCAAATAAATAAGTGCTGTACCGAGTACGCAACGCGTGACTGACTTTGTATGAACTTATTCACTAAGGTGTGTAAATAGGACATCTCTCGTTAAAGGTGCGGCCGCTTTAATGGGTCATAGACTATATACCATAGATAGACCATTATATGTCAATTGGGCGTCGCAGAAGCCATTGTAATTGTTGCCAGACTATTGTGGAATATGATAAATAGTATTGCCATTATTTTAAATAAACTGGGTGATTCGTTGTCTGTGCGGTGCATCTAGCCAACAGAAAACAAAGGAATACGTCTATTGTTCGTAATGTTATGTGTGAGTAGGTACGTACACAGAGCTGTCGGGGTGATGTTTACATAAATAGGCATGATTGTCTGCTTCACGTTTAAGAAAATTGAATAAGTCATATTTGTGTTACTGACTGAGGTCGAAGGTCTTCTAATCCTGGTATTATTACTTTAAACCAAACGGTTTGAGTTTGACAGTACAAAGGGACGGAATTTTAAAAGGTATTTTTTTATTATTATTGTAAACTAGCGCTTGACCGCAATCCCGCCTAATGGTAAGCAGTGATGCGATATTGATAGCTGATAGTTTTAAAATATCTACTGTATTAACTACAACACTTTTTCGTTAATATTGTTGGCAGTGATATATATAATATCACCAATAAAATAAAATTTAAAGTATTGTCCCGCTTCTCCTCTGCTTGTTGATATCTTTACCTCGTTTGTAGGTATTTAAAAATAATGTATTTAAAGTTGGTAAGCTAGTAATATTAATTCGATTTATCAAATTCGAAATTATGTACGTCTGTATACACCTACAAGAAATTTGAAGAAAATATATTGCTATAGAAAAAAACCGGTCACATACCTACATCTGTATATGTATGTATACAACACCAAAATAATAAGTTAATAGTTGCGATACCTTTAGTTTAGTTCAGTGCTATTCCATTGGCATTAAACCTCCGTTATTCTAAGATTGATTAGCTAACTTAACCTATTAATAGCCCAAAATTCTCTTCTTATCTTTTCACTGAAATATTTAATAAGAAAGTCCTTTTTTTCCAAACTAACCGATTTTCTTGTTCCTATTTAAAGTTTAGAGTTCCACTGTGAAGTCCATTGCGTTGTGTCAGGTACTTGATCTGCGCACGTCAGGTACTAACACAGCGCGGAATGCGAAACAAAACATGAAATTGTGTGCTTACGTCATGCCCTTATTAGGCATATCGTATGCGTTGGCGCAAGCCCCTGGTGACTGCAGTGGCGTTAATAACTCAATCTACCTGGTTAGTGACGTATAGAGAATTCGAATAAATACATTGACCCGTTTTCTCCATAGTTACATACCTTCGCCTTGGATAGGCTAGCATCTTACTGAATGTCCGACCATTTGACAATTCAAAAGTGCGTATCATTTAACACATTCATTTTGATTATTTTTTTGGTCTATCGTCAGAATTTAGTTAATGGTCATCTAGTCTGTGGGTTCTAATAATTCATCAGCTAATGATGCTGAAGTTTTCATTTCTTATGAAGTAGTGCCCTAATCAGACATTACTGCTTAAACTTCCCTGCTTTCCAGCTGTCTTTTGTACTGTAGAAATGGATATCAACTACGGTTACACATCAGGTATTTCAATAAACATAGCATCACCGGCCTTAGCCACATTTTCCCCTAACATTACAAAATTACACATCAGTCATGATACTCATGATAGATAAAAAAATAATATTCCATAGTTTATCTTCGACCATATTATCACAAATCACGTTTCGCGATAAACCGAGCCACTGTGCACCTTTGACTACTTGTAATTGATTCAGTCGATGTCTCATTATATTCATGAGAACGGCAAACTAATTATTAATATGATTAATGTACACGAACAGATAACGTTATTGACAGTTTGCTGATAAAAGTCTTATCTTCACTTTGTAAACGTTTAAAATGTAAATTGCCGTGTGTCGGTCCACACCAAGGAATTAAGTTCACCATGCCACTGCTACAGTAATGGATCTTGTTCGCATGGGTTGATTCGCGAATGTAATTTACGTAGAAGACGTAGACGTGGGAACTCAACAAGCTGTAAGCTATGCGTTGCCATTTTAAGCAACTGTTGGCCATGGAAACACTCCATGATAAAAATAAATAGGTCTGACTTTTTAATTAATCAAATTCATTAACACTACAATCCCATTATCTCGCAACAGAAGTGCAGATTAAATACCTGCAAATACTAAAGTAGATATAAGATACCTCTCCGACAATATTATGCAACTCAAAATGATTTAAATATGCCAAAATTATCTGTAGGTAAGTTTAACAAACGCAATGCAGTTGTGACATCACTAACTATGATAACAATATCTTATCGGTGACAAATATTGATTTTGTATCAACCAATCACACGTTTGAGTCTACATGTCTGATTCAAAATACACAAAATTATTAAGAGATTGAAAAACTTTCCCAGGGTGTCTAACAAAGAATTCATTGATAGTTTAATGAAGACGGTCGAGTGCTCACAAAAACTTCGAACAAAGATCACTTCAACAACCAGACGCTTCTGATCCCCACTTTCGAAACTAATTACTGAACTGTTAACTATGACCAAACGTCGCAGGCGCAGTTTTATCATTTATCAATTTTATAGTCAATAAGTGCTAATGACGACTATATTTGGTCCCGGTTTATATAGATTTGGCGCTTTAAAGTGGTTTTAAATTAGCCAAGAGTCCGTTAAAATCTGCTATTGATTTAGTGGCTGAAAGCATGCATTTTAAAATCAAACCTTTGTTATTTAGAACGTAAGGTTTATATTGAGATAGCCTTTTCCTTGCGGCAAGCTTGTTTCTAAATTGTAATAGGAAAATATTTGTAACTAAGAGGTATTATTAATTATCCGTCAATTATGACTGTTGATAGCATTAGATCAAAGTCGATGAGACACGTGAATGTGTCTTGTTTTTCCGTTTAGCTCTTGATAACCCTGGCGCACTTTTTTGCTCCATACATGCTATAGGCTATGTCTGTGACTTCATTCACGTTGATGTTGGAAAAAATTAAAGTATTTTTTTTATTTTAAAAACTGACCTACCTTTTTCCGTGTTACGTAAGCGTGTGGAAATTCCGTCAAAATCTATTCAGCTGTTTTGGAAATTACCCGTAACAAACACAAACAGGCAGGAAGATTTTTTTGTTTATACATACGTTTATATGCATTAATTTTTTTGTTCATAGTTTATACATACGTTTATATGCATTTTTTGTATTTTATACCTTAGTATCAGATATCACTTTTAGGTCTTTGACAATCGTTACAGGTCATTAGCCGGAAAATCTGACAACCAGTCGTACATACAAAGGCGTATCGTATCACCCAGTAACTGGGTTGTGGATGTCAAAAAGACGAAAGATACCGACCCTAGCACTGAAGGGAAAAGGCTCGGCGGATCGGTTGTAGAATAAAAATAAAGTGCTAATTAATTTAGATTACACGGGAACCCGATGGATGCGGGCAGTACAAGACCGATCAATGTGGAAAGTCTTGGGGAGGCCTTTGTACAGCAGTGGATCTCTAAAAAGCAGAAGTTTAGATTACACAGTACTACCTAAGTTGGTTATTAACTTTACAAATGTACAGCGTCCGAATCGTTGAAAGTGATTGAATTTCCAATAAGTTAGAATAAAACCGTTGAAATGTCGATGTAGAATGAATTTAATTTATCTCAAGATTCCATATAAATGTGAAGTTTTATAGTTTCCTTTGAAATTGTTGCAGGAAATCACTCCAGATGTTATTAGCGAAAGGGGTTAGGGGTCAAGCCGAGAACTTGTTAATTATGAGTTAGCCATGTGTGCATATAGTTAGGTATGAGGATATGCCTGTGATTATTATAGTTAGGTCGCGTGACTGATTACTCAATTTTAGATAAAAGTCAAAACAGATTTAGTTAATTTAACCGGTAATCAAACCACGTTTCGGGCCTTTGTTTAGACAGTGGAGTTACCAGCCTAATTAATAAAAAGCTCGTTAAAAATGGGTGTGGCTGTGTCATGGACACCACCATGTGTCGTAATGTGAATAAGTCGCGTAATACGTGATATTTTCCATTAAAAACTCGGTCATATGGTGATTTGTTGTTACCATTCGATTGCTTTTAGAAAGCCCTTTTAAATATGCCCGTATACGATCTGGCTTTTGACGTGTATGCTGACATTATATTTTTTTGTTAAACTTTTTATATTTTTAACTTTAATATTGTAGTCACGATCACAATAATACACATGCCCCCTTATTCATAAACGCTGCTTAAAGTTAACTAGTGATTAGCGATTTATAACCATACATTTTGGACGATTGTACGTCACTTAACTTTAATCGTCGTTTATGAATAAACCCCTTAAACACTGTGGTGTTTATTCAAAAAGGATGATTTAAGTGACGTTAAAAGATCAAAAATGTATGGTTAAAGAATCGCTAATCACTAGTTAAGTTTAAGCAGCGTTTATGAATAAGGGGTTAATGTTTTATCTATACAATCGATAGGTTTCTTTCAAGAGCTGACAATAGGGATGTGTCCTGGATTAAAAAACTTTATTCTATTTAGTCCGTCATTCAGATTATAGAAAAATATTGGATACGTATCAGTGGCGAAGGGTGAAATTTTGACAAAGGGAAGCCGGTCCAAAAAAATAAACACTTAAACACTTACCTACTGCAGGATATCTTGGAGGAGGTTTTCAGATAAGAATAATATGAAAAGCCCCACCTTCACCATACAAAAAAGGACTGATGATTTCATAACAATGTCTTTCAAGTATGATGGCTTTGTGAAAAGCCTTTTTCGACGTGCATCTCTATACCACACATGCATGCTTGTTAGTAAGTACTAAGTTAAGTACCTATTGTTAGGGAATAAGAGTCAAAAAAAAATAAAATAAAAAATTACAAAAATAATAAAGTGTTAAAAACCGAACCACACAAACACCGATCCAAAACCAACAAAAATATTAAGCAAAAATAAAGCAAATTATACACAATCACAACGTTATTTATATTCTAATGCAATGTGTCTGTTTTTTTTTTTTTTAACAAAATGAGCTAAAATGTTGTTATAAAAATTCGGATTACTTTTCATTTTATTAAGCAAATTTTTTTCAATTGACATGATAGCCAAATCGGACAATCTCTGCTCTTTTTGGCAGTTTCGCACATACGTGTGAATGCGTTTTAAAGCAGAAAATGACCGCTCAGCTGAAGCTACTGAAATGGGGAGGGTCAGAATTAAACTGCAAAGAGTCGAAACTTGAGAAAATGCGTCTTTCAAAGACGTATTAACAGTAACAGCACTCTATATGAATTAAAGCCATAATAACAAACAAAATCTACAGTATTTAACCAAATCTGCGATTAAATTACCTTACAGAATCCGTCACAGTTTAAATAACACAAATATTAAAAACAAACGAAAAACTCACGCACCATAGGTATAGAACGCTTTCTCGTAGTAGCGTGGTTAATTTGTCTCTTTCTAATGAGTAGAGGAGAGTACTATAAGCCGCCCGCGAGTAGCCTCATATTTATCAAGTTTTACCGACGGTTAGCGAGAATTAGAAAGAGATGGTCTGACACGCTCTCTCTTTTCGCCGTCGTTGACTGAGGTAAGCCGTGATTCCGCGGGTTTCCTTCAACGTAAAGTACGAAAAATTGAAGCGCTGATTAATTTACGACTATAAAATGAAATGTGATACTTAGGGTATTGCTAAGAATTACTATTGCTATTGTAAATCGCGCAGGCGTTTGATAAATAATACTTTGTTAATGAAATAGAATGTAAATACTTTTGTATGAATATGGAACTGATTTTTGAAAGGTAACCCGGTGGGAATCGGCTTGTATGGACCCTTCGCCACTGATACGTATATTTAGTTTTATCAAATCAATAAAAAATGACAAATATAAAAGGCATCAAAGATCAGGAGCGGTGGCTGGTGACGTCACTGCGTGCTAAAAAGTGTAGCGTGCAGTGACGTCACCCGATTTTTCAACGCACTGTGTCGTCTTCATTTTTTGTTTATATGAAAAAAGAAAAAATACGTGTCTAGTATTTTTTGGAAATCTGACTGACGGACTAGTTACTTTTCTTTTAGTCAACTACCCTATTGAAATAAGAACGAACGTCGTAACTTCTCCCAATCAGAAGTTATGATAAAAAGAATTCTCGTAAAACGTTTTAGCACATCCAAATGGATTCTTTAGCTTTCCAGTGGAGTAATTGAATTTTGGATAGCAATGATAGATAGTATGAAGCTACAACACCAAACTGTACAGGTCTCCCAAAGTGATAATGCGCATAGAAATCTTCGTCACTGTTCGGCAATGGTCGTATTCCCCGAGCGTTGTTCCCCGAGTGGTGCACTTAACCACTTTTTATGCACTTAACCACTCTATGTACATATCTTCTTCCGAACGCTCTGGGAATACGACCGTTGCCGAACAGTGAGACATTATCACTTTGGGAGACCTGTACTTATCCCCCGAGTCTTTTATCATTCGTTGTGTGCCTAAATATGGAAGCAAATCTAAAGATTCGTGTTCTCGTCAAAAAAATATACGAATTGCGAGTCCTTCTCAGGTAGTTTACTAATAGCCACTGAAGAGTTCCAGTATCCTTTTTATACCTATAAAGTACCATTTCGAGCTGTATCAAAATGGTACTTACTACATTACAAAGTACTTTAAGTATATTAAAATATGAAGTATGTATTGCTGTAATTAGGAGGTTCAAATTAACTTTGTTTGTTAGTTAGTTACAAGGGAAACTTATATGAGTGTGTTCAAAACTTTTAAAAGAGTGTAAATTTAGAAAATAAGTAGTTATACACGAAAATATCTCTTCCATACAGCTGCCAGGCGGTATCGTAAGTGGCCGTCGGGCCCCCTAATGTTTGCAGCTAGCACGCACACAGCTATTCTAGCTTATTACGAGCACTATTATCGGTCCAGGGGACCTGTTTCTAGCCATTAGGTATATCCCAGCCGCAGCCATGTAGGGAAGAAACTCCTTCCGTGTCGTATAAGGCAGCGTACAGACGTGACGAGTTTTAGTTGCTGACCAAAACCAGACAACATTCAAACAGTTCGTAATAAGTTGCGACGTCTGTCTTACTAGTTTAAACTCTGGCAAAGCTCTCGATGTGAATTATCATATGAAATGATGTTAATATAAGTGACATTAAAAAAATATGTCTGCCACCTTGCTCTTATTTTTGAGGAAATCGCAAATATAGACACGTGTTTCATTCAATTTGTAAAATAAATACACTGAATTAAGTTCTTTGCACATGCAAATTTGTTACAGCTGAACCGATAAAACAGCTGTGTTCAAGCAATATTATGTACGTAACATCTTAATGTATTTCCTTTCAAGCACACGTGTGATATCACATCACACTATAATACTTGTAATAAAAATTCAAAAATATAAGGACACTTTGAAGGTTATCGACGTAGCAACTGTTTACTTAAACAGCCAAATTTTTATAAAAGTCCCTCGTTGCACCGTATCGCCCGCTGGCGATTTTACTTCTTTTTTCGCTAAGCATTTTTAATTTTTTCATGTTTTTGTTTGACTTAAGAGCATTTACTACGTACAACTGGCAACGCTGCATTTTAGTGTCATATTTCTTGGTTTTCAATTTTTATTATTAAACTGGTGCTATATTTTAAAAATGTGTTTTACAAACTTTTTAGAATTAGATGAATAGTGGATAAAAAGTAAGCAACCGTAATATTTATAGTTATTTTACTATGACAATAATGCCTTGCAAGTTTCCAATGCATTATTTGCAAATAAATATAACTATAAACGCAATGATTTCTAACCTTATACACACTCTCAACCTAATCCTAAATAGCTAGTATAAAACAATTTTAAAAAATAGCTCTGATCAAATAATAAAAATTGAAAACCACGAATTATGACACTAAATTGCGACGTTGCCAGTTGTGCGTAGTAAACGCTCTTAAGAGGGTCGTGGCGTAGTCTTTATTATAACCTTTATCCAGATTTTTCAAGTTCTGTTGTTAGTTCTATAGATTAGCGCTTTTGAACAAAAACAAAAAAGGCAAACAAACCTTTCAACTTTATAATATAATAGGTATAGTTAGGTTTTTATAAAAACTATATATAGAAACCGTATGTGAAGAATGCAAGAAGCGCCATAATTGATCGCCTCGTTAGTCGAATATTGTCATCTGATGACAATCAATCTGTCGCTCTTGCGATAGGATTAATTAGACGGGCATACC
The DNA here is from genome assembly GCA_037179545.1 of Sesamia inferens. Taxonomy (NCBI): domain Eukaryota; kingdom Metazoa; phylum Arthropoda; class Insecta; order Lepidoptera; family Noctuidae; genus Sesamia; species Sesamia inferens. The sequence goes on along the minus strand of CM073923.1, from coordinate 11,179,858 downwards.
GCTGTATTGTTTCTTGTTGGTGTCAATAGACATCAAAGAAAAGTATTGTCTTTTTTTTATTAAAGTACATTCTGCTAATATTCGTTCGCAAATTTAATCAAAATTGGTTTGAGAGTTTAGACATGAAACCTAAATAGACTTCTTCATACTTACTACCTTAAATATGCATAAAATGCGTGTGGGTACGTAAAACGTATGACATTTTGAAACCGTTACCTACCATAAACATTAATATATTCGCGTAGATAGAAGAAATATGCACTTTAAGTAGACAAACACGCTTAGAATGCTGTTTTTCTCAATAAAGCTTTGGCAAGACGGGTAGGCGGATCGGGATCGTAAGGTAGAATACAGTACAATATTTTCTTGTTAAGCTGCAATATCAAGGATATAATTAGGATGTATGAACTCGTAAAGTATTGAATGTGTAGTCGCGTACTGTAATTTTGCTTTGATCAAGATTGTCGAAGAAATATTACTATTGATTGCTTGTTTTTGTTATTCGGAAGCGGATTCTACCAAGAAATGTCATCTACTAACGGTTTATAATACCATGTTTTCGTCCACTAAGCGAAACTTATTGGCATTTATCAGTAAGCCAACAGGCGGTTAATTTCGATTGTCAAAAATGCGGGTATAATCAATTTTCGTTTCGATATTGTTAACTGACGTTTTTCGGTGGCATATATATACATCCCTTTTACGACATTATACCAGGAAGGGTTGTGAAGGGTGTCCGACATTATTTTTATTGGCATGTTTTATTTATTTATTTCTGTCGCCTAATGTTTGGTCATAAAATAAAATTGGATGTTTATAGGATCGGTTTGGGGAGGTCTGTTGATATTTTTTTTGTGGTGTGCAAGATGAAAAGAAGAGAGGTAAAATATGTTGAATTTGTTATATTTAAATGGAACGTGCTTTATTTTGTGAGTGTGTTGTGTTGTAAGTAGGGTTCAATTTATTTAGGTATTTATGTAGATGAAATGAATGCTAACACGTGTTACTAAGAAATGTCGAGATGGGGATGGAGATAAAGTATGGATCTGCATTTTAGTCCTATTTTCTATAGTTCAGTGCCTTATTTACAAATACGCAATAGAGTCACCTCGCCCAACGTGCAGTTCATACGTCGTTCTCAATCTGAACTACTCCTAAATTAGCGTAGACTACATGCACTGCCTATAATTTTAGGTTATTGTCAAGGATATATCAACACGCGCGTGTGCCATATTTACGATTACGGCAACCTTCATATAAACATGTTCGAAGCTTATAGAAACATTCAGTTTCCCTTCCCGGTAATTCAAGTACCTAAGACCCATTTGTTAATCATCTTAACGTTATTTACGTTTTGTTAAATAACATTTCGGCACATGTTATTTAATACGCACGAACTTAGTGTTGAAAGAAGGTATATTGCTCCAGTAGCCATTTATTATGTGAATGTATGAAGAACCGTGAGCTATTTCAGTTTGTTTATTCTCATGTAACCGGTAGTTCTTGATCTTGCTACCCGTCGAAGGCGATCTAGCTCGTTCAATACGATTGCTCAGAAAAGTGCGTGTAGTAGTTTTTAAATTTCAAATCATTAGTAAATTAGTGTATTGTGAAGCGTTTCAGTATTCTAATTAACGTTGTTGTTCATGCGTGTAATGAAAGTTTAAGTAACCAATAATTGGGTGTGAAAACTGAAGTCTTAAAATTCATTGCTGATTCAATATGTCGTTTAAGAATTTAGCTACATTGGGAAAAGTATCCGAACTTTTTGTAAAGAAATGTATCTAACAATACCCCAAAAATGGACATTCGAGTTTATCGTAATTAAATTATAATAAATGTCAAAAATCTTGCTAATGGACTTTTAAATGTCTTTTAATCACAATCGTTCCGTATAAACGACGACACCACAAAATTAACATCGTTTTATATAACCATCACGATGTTTACGTTCCTCTGACATTGCGTTGAACGTCCTGGCACCAAATAGTATTTACTGCCGTGATTAATTAGAGCCTAAATTATCGCGTTTAAACTGCACTTCTCTTCTTGATAAATATGTGGGCGTTCTTGTGTGTCTCGTAGTAAGTGATGGAAATCATTGTGACGTTTGTAAGATTGACGTGTCTGAAGCTGAGTTTACATAAGACTAACAGAGCACTGTGAGCAAAAGTGGAATACAAAAATTTACTATAACTTGTCAGGTAAGGGTTCCATTTCGTAAAGAAAAGGATAGGAGATAACATTTTAATTTAATCCTGTCAAATTAAGATACTCCATAGCCAGTTTAGACGCGATTATAAACATCGTCATCATCATCATCAACCTTTTTATCGTCCCACTGCTGGGCACAGGTCTCCTCTCATACAGAGAAGGATTGAGCGTAATCACCACGCTTGCTCAATGCGGGTTGGCGATTTCTGACTTTAAGTCCAGGTTTCCTCAAGATGTTTTCCTTCACCTTCAGTCATTGGTGTCCAAGATTTAATTAGAAAGTACATATAACTTTAAAAAAGTTACATTGGTACTTGCCTGACCTGGAATCGAACCCGCGCGCACTCATACTTGAGAGGCTGGTGTTTTAACCACTAGGCCACCACGACTTCAATTATAAACATAGCGACTCGTCTCGAGCGGGTCGTCCGATGATGGAACGGAGATGGGAGAATTAAATCATGCAATTCCCTTGCACACTCACCAGAATGCGTCCTATAGAAGACATAAAGGTTGGCTACTCCACGCCTGTGCTCCAGGCTTTGGAGACCGTTTCGAGTTAAATCTGGGTCGCCAATCAGCCTCTTCGCACGCCTCTCCACTGAAACCAAAGTAGCCAGGTGACGTTTCGCAGCACCAGCCCAAATATGGCTGCAGTACTCTACACCCGAGTGGACCTGTGCTTTGTACAACATTAGAAGCTGCCTTGGTGTGATGTACCGCCGGACCTTTGTCTTAATGAAATAGAAAGAAAGAGATGGACTGCAGTTAAATTTAATTTAACAAGAAAATCTGGGTCAGATTATAACTCCGTCTACATTAAGCCAGTTCGTGCTCCGTTCATGATTTGTTCGTCTAGTGTAAACTCAGCTTTAAATAACACTTTAATGAAATGAAGGCGGGTCAGATTCACCTGGATTCTTTGATACAGGAATAGAAATACAATTCAATAAATATTTTGATTTATTATGGAACTGTACCGTGTAACGTGTTTGATAAAACTTAATTAAAACCGTACGGCACTTTTGGAGATTAGCATTTTCAAGCTGACAAATACTGTATTGCTTCTGTTTCTGCTCTTATACTATGCACTTAGGCGACATCCTTTTACTAAACAAGTATTATACAACTTTTATTATAATTATACAGAATGCAATGTAACTGAGTTCTCCGCCATTTAAAATCATGCGTGTCCCGTAAATAATATCCAGTGCTTGGCCTCGAGACAGTTAAGTATGTTCGTAGGGCCTATCTTGTAGGGGACATAACGCCCACGCCATACGTGGGTGAGCAGTACTGATTGCCAGTAAAAGTATAAAGTACAAAGTATAGAGCTGTAACTTGTTAGCAGTTTAAGTCCAATCTTTTGATTTGTTAAAATGGTTATTTCTTTAGGTAGTTATTTGTATTGTTGCAAAGGTACAATAACTTTAAAAAGTTTTAGGGTATTAGTAATCTTTGAATAATTATGGTACATATATACAGTATGTTAAGAAAACCCTGTCCGACCCGTGAAGGTGTTGTTAGGTATCGATAACTGATTCTACTAATGGATACAAAACTGGGCTAAACTTAAAAAAAAATCCCCCTAAAAAAATAAATATTATTTCGCAAAAAGAGGTAAGTTAATAAATGTGCTAAGCACCCTTCCGCGGGCGGCGGGCGGTAGGGCACGCGGCACGTGGTCGCATCGCTATTCGCTCATAATAATACCGGTGTTGTCACTTTTTTAAAAATTACCAAATTTCGGGGAAGTTGGAATTAATTCGCGGGAAAAAAAGATTATTTCAAAATTCATTTGTATTAGTACTATGATGATTACGTAAAATTTTATATTATAATTGGTCATGTGTTTACCTAACCTTTACTATCCTTATGGGTCGGACAGGGTTTTCTTAACATAGTGTATATGCCCTTAGCACACTAATCTTAAACTGCATCATTTTGAATGACTTTGATTAATTGTACGGATGACAGCAGATCAACCTACCCGAAACTGTCAAAAATTACCAATCAACCTTGTGCCTTAATGGTTTGTAGATAAAGTTGAAAAACTAATAAAGAAATCAGCCAGATTGTAGTAGTTTGTTGTGCTGTCGTCTGTATATGTTTTAGATAAAAAAGAATATGTCTGCTCAAGAAAGTAAACAACGTAATAAAGAACGTAATATTCTTGGGCTGTCAAATTGATAGTGATTCCTACTCTTAGGCCTCTGCCTCGAATCTTGCGGGCAGCGGGGCGGCGGCGGCGGCGATAAACAAATATCTCGTCGACACAATCGTGAGCACAACACTACGCGGCTACAGTGACGCGAGATCTGACCTCTAGTTTCGAGAACGGGTCTTCGATGCCCGCTCGACACCAGCGCCGCTGCCGCCACCGCCCCGCTGCCCGCAAGATTCGAGGCAGCGGCCTTAGTGTGTTATGCAATTAACCAGGAAAAAAAAAAAAATAGATATACCGACTTCCACCTTTACACTTCTTTAGGTTCTAGGTGATTTTGCACAATGCATTTGCACTTATTTAAGTTAACCTACCCGGTTAGCAACCTGTTCTCATTTTCATATTAATAGTTGAATATTGTAACACATCCCCCTTTATTCATAAACGTTGCTTAAAGTTAACCAGTGATTAGCGATTTACTGCACGTCACTTAACTTTAATAATCGTGTATGAATAAACACCATAGTCTTTAAGGGGTTTATTTATAAACGATGATTAAAGTTAAGTGATGTTAAAACATCAAAAATGTATGGTTAAACAGTCACAAATGACTAGTTAACTTTAAGCAACGTTTATGAATAGAGGACATAGTCAGTCTGCCTTCGATTAACTCTAGGTAAACTTGGTGGGCTGGTCATTGACACAGCGGTATATTTCTAAGTCCTAGAACTTGGGCACGACAATACAAGTCCTACCACCCACGACAACAGCTCTCCAATCAAACCGATTCTCGCTTTCCAATATCGAGAACCGCATTGGAAACTGCAATAAACATAGAATCGATTAAAGTGTGGTCATTCGATTAGATATCGGGTCGTTTAGTGTTTGCCTCGACATTTATTCACAGAACATGACAACGGTCTTAAATGTGCGAATTTTATAGGCACATTGAAAGATACAGAATTGACAGCCTCCGTGGCGTGGAGGTAGCGAACGCGGCCGCTGCGCAAGGAGGCGCGGGTTCGATCCCCGCGCAGTGCAAATATTTGTATGCATGAATACGAAAATATTCATATTCATGCACTGGTCTGGTCGTGCCTCGGAAAGCACGTTAAGCCGTTGGTCCCGGTTGCCATACGAACATCTAGTGGCAGTCGTTACGGGTTGTTGGAGCCCTCAAAAGTCCAACAATTGGTCTAGCTGCAATGCTTCGACATCGCCGTCGGGTTGTGGAGGTCAGACGGCAGTCGCTTCACGGAAAATGTCGAAGTTTCTCCAAAATCAGCAGTTAGACTGGTAAAGCGGACCCCAGACTCCAAAGCTAGAAAAAGGCTTCGGATGCGACTGGGATTACGCTGAGATGATGATGATTGAAAGATACAGAAAGTTAATATTTCCTTTAAACGTAGGCATATTTAATTTTAATAATGTATTTTGTTCTAGGTAGCTTATGTGAGCTTTCTTACTAGTAAACTGTACCTGCAGCACATTTCCTTTTGTAGTGATGATGAGATCACAAGACTCACGTTACTCAATTACAGATAGTTAGATTTATATGGCAGTCGATTAATAACCTCTGTACAGATTGTATGTGTCTTAAATATAAATAGTTATTTGTTTACGGAGTTTCATTGAAGAGTCCATGATACACAACTTCAACTAATATAAGAGGACACAACACTGGTGACCCCGACAACCGGCACCTTTAGGAGGAAGATTGCAAAATATATACAAAGTCGACTCAACAGAAGGTACCATGAATAATCCAAATCCCGCTGTACATCAACAAAGCCCGACGGCGAGTGCTACAACGTTCCAACATGAAGCTGTCGAGTTGGCGACGGTAACAGTCTCCTCCAGGATCCCTGAATTTTGGTGTGATCAGCCCAGATTATGGTTTGTGCAGTATGAGTCTATTCTCGGACCACAAAAACTTAGTGATGATGCAAGATTCAACTTAGTTGTGGCTAAACTTGGCAAAGAGGTAATCCAGCAAGTTAGCGACATTTTATTAAATCCTCCGGAAGTGAAAAGTTCGAAGCGTTGAAGACTCGTTTATTGGCAGTATATGAAGAGTCCGAAAATCGGCAATTACAGAAACTGCTCTCTGAGATTCAGCTGGGTGACCAGAAACCTTCTCAGCTTTTGCGGCGGATGAAGGATCTAGCGCGAAATAAAATCCCAGACGAAACACTTATAATCATGTGGCAGGGGCATTTACCGTCATCTGTACAGAGGTTATTAATCGACTGCCATATAAATCTACCTATCTGTAATTGAGTAACGTGAGTCTTGTGATCTCATCATACTACTAACACAGATTTCATGCAAAAGAAAATAATATCATGCATTAAACATTTCCAACTTCTGTTAAAATAATCTCGGGATTGATTAAAGTACTTTTGCACTTAAAACTCTCTTTATCGCCCATGAAGCTTGAAAATATTGTTGAGGTGTTAGATTTTGAATATTTTAAGTTTTTTTGTATAATGGTTTATTTACGTGTTCTGTATCTCGTAATACTAATCGCTTTACGTATAGACGACAGCACATGTAGATGCTGCAATCTGCCAAATTTCTTTATTAGATGAAGAACTTTATGGCTAAAGTAATAAGCCTTAAGATTGATTGGGAATAAGTATTTTACAGGTTCAGATAGCTTGACCTGCTGTCTTCCGTATCTACAAGTGTATGGGAGGAAGTGTTTTTCTTAATTGTATAGACAGTGGGGATGTATCCAAGGTATGAAAATCAATAAAATAATTAGTCCGTCTTATAGATAATAAAAAAAAATAGACCCGTATTTTTTATTTTGTCGAAATTTTCAAAAACTACTGAGATATAGCGTATTAAAGTTACGGAGTGGGGGCTAATTACGCATGTCGCATGACGTCACGCCGTGGTACAAAATATACCACGGCGTGACGTCATGCGACATTTCAAATCAATATATCTTCTCAAGTATTAAAATGAAAGAAAAAATAAAAAAATATATGTTCAATATTTTTTAAAAATCTATCTGATGTACATTGAACTGCCTTGTGTATTTTTGACGTTTGAAAAGTGCTTGTGATGAGTGAAATGATGTGATTCTCGACTGGATTTGAATTGAAAAAAATTAAAAATGCGTTTCATTCGATTAAAAATAACTTACAGCAGTAAACTGTAACTGAAACGGTCTTGCTTCAGTAGTCATTACAAACGTTCAAGTCATTTCAGTGTAACGATACGCACGACAGACTCTTACATAACCTGATTACATAAACCTTGTGATTTAAACGACTATCTGAAGTATACAAAAACACAGTCCTGCAAACAAGTACCTACTTATATTTTTAAAATAATGGCGCCGATTCTGTTGTACACAAACTAAACTAATTTTTAGTTATGTGCATCTTTTTCTTACCATTTCGTTAAGAAAAGGACAGAAGATAAAATGTCAGTTTAGACCTGTCAAATTAGTGCGCTTCTGACGCGAATTGGCGTATTTTTAGTCGTCATGTTTATAATCGCGTCTAAACTGTCTATGGAGTTTTTTAATTTGACAGGATTAAATTAAAATGTTATCTTCTATCCTTATTATACTATTTATAATGACGTCACAATCGAAACATTAGAATACTGTTTACGGACTATATTTACTTTTTTTTAGTGTGAAACATAAACTTTTATAAGCATTTTGTTTTCAACAAAAACTTCGTAAAAGTTTGTGACATTTACTTAGTTTTTATAACCTAGTTCACACTGGCTATGAATAGTTTAACGTGATGGGTTTCTATAAGAATGAAGGGCTAATTTGTGTTTTGTGTACTCAACTGAACAGTTTATATTTAAATAACCATCAATGTGATTAATGATTAAATCAAACCTGTCATAAACGTAGCGTTTTGTTTGTGATAAAAATCTAAAGGAAAAGTCTTTCGCTCTAAATAGAATGCTAATTAGCACTATTTTAATGATTGATGAATACTTTTTTTATAAATTATAAACTAGTGCTTGACCGCAATCCAGCCTGATGATACGCAGTGATGCAATCGTTGATGGTAAAACGCTCTAGTTTATTAATAGCCTATTCACTTTAGCTTTGAAGACACTTAAATTGTAGTCCGACGGAAACACCGCCACTGGCAAATTGTTCCAGTCCCTTGATGTAGTCTGTATAAAAGAAGAGGCGAAACACTTCGTTCGGATCGTTGTGGTGTCAATAAATTAAGGGTGGAAACTCCCCGTATGATGTCCGGTACGGTACGGTTCTGTATCCCAAAATTATCATCCTTAAAAACTTCCTTTTGCTTTTCGCACGAAGAAGAAGTGCAACAAAACCCCCAAAAGCACACCTGTCTGTTCAGTTCGTAAAACTTGGTTCTATACAAATATATACAATACAGTAGGTAGCGACACAAGCAGGAGGGTCGCCTACGCTGGTACGGCCACGTCTTACGCAAACCGGCACGTTACGTGGGTAACAAATGCCTTGCCATGGCGCCTCCGCCGGGCCGGAATAATCGGGGTAGACCAAAGAAGTGCTGGCTTGACGTTGTAAGAGATGACATGCGTGCCAACAATCTCGTACCACAGGATGCTAAAGATCGCGCGAAATGGAGGAGAATGTGCAGGAAAGCGGACCCCGGGCTCCAACGCGAAGGCCGCGGTTGCAATCGGGATAAACGCTGAGATGATGATGATGACAGTAGGTACACAGCAAAAATGTTTTTACTGGATCAGATAAAGATTTACGAGAGTCACGTTATCTCTTTTGGCGACTAAAAAATATAATCTTCCTTTATTCCTTTATAACAAAACCTGGAGATGAAGGCTTCTAACTTAGTATTTTAACCTAACAACAAGTTGTAAAAATATATTCTGACTTAAAGACACGCCGATTTCACAATAGCAGTTTCGTATACCGTAATTACTCAAATTACTTCTAAGTTTATTACTAAGTGTAATAATTATGCCAATTCGTTCGTTTTAATGTCTATTTATTAAGTCTCATATAACTGTAATTTTCGTTTAGTAAGACGTATCAGGTTAAAAGTTTCATATTGTGTTTGGATTTGACAGTTTAATCGATTCTTGGTGATCTAAATCGATAATGTAACATTGGAGTACGCTCGTCGTAAAATTATCTGTAAAATCTACAGTACATTATTTTGATAACACTCCACTTGGCTGTAATTTATAAGTCTCTTGGTATTCAGCAATGTACGAGCGCAGAATTTCGTGCACATTCTTGTGAGATCAGAGTGTCAACAGAAAAAATAAGGCGCGTTCTCCTTTCGACTAATTAGGGAGATGAAAAGGGCCGCGAGACAGAGACTGATCCGCGTCATTACTCGCATCTTATGCCGTGTATTTACCATTAGCTGTGGCTACCGAGTCCATGATCCAACCATTACCTTCACCACTCACTAGTTCACTTATCTCCGCAAATGTTGAAGAATGTTTTCATTTTAGTATCGTCAGATAAGCATTGATATAAGTACAAATTTTTGTATATCACTTCAGATAGGTATATATAGTTGACGCGAAAGTGGGACGAACTGCGTCCAAATTTGTCGACGCATTGTAAACAATGCTAATGGCTCGAGAGACTAGCGAGAATTATCGAAATAAAGGCAGATATTTGGAATCATTCGTTACATAATCTAATCCATTAAGTTTTATGTCGTTCATTTTAGTACCAGGGTTAGCGAACCCTGGGCTCTCAACGCGAAAGCCGGTATTATACGCTGAGATGATGATTTTAGTACCAGAATTCGTAGTTCAAAGACCTGAATTAAACTTTTGCTTAACATGTTCCATTAGATACGGAAACATGTCCTAGACTAACCACACTAAATATTGCTCGATGCGGGATTGTATTTATGTGAGAATTCCATTTGTCGCGTATCGGTTATCTTTCTTTACTGCAAAAGAAAAATATTGTACCTACGTATTTTTTTAAAATTTATAATAAGAAGTGACTGTTACCTACTATATTTTTACTGCAATATTATCTTTACGGGCGCACTGGCATTGACAGAAATTATGTCAGTAGGACAAATCCTGCCATAATAATTAATTTGCGTTAAATAGGTGTGTCATGTAAAGGGCCAGCTGACGTGTTCAACGATCACATATAACATTTTGGACAACATGTGCATACTTCCGTCTATTATGACTTCTTCAAAATAATTTAAATTGCATCTGATTAGATTGTGGTGATGGACTCAGTATTGTTTTGCATTGTAATGCATCGGCGAATCGACGCGTGATTGGCATAATTGTCCAGTTGTAACCACTCAATTGTTCCAATATAAATATGGTTTCATCTAATTGTTATGTGCAGGCGGAGGCCGTAGAATACGTACCCGTGATTAATGTGTTGATTTGTCTAAAGTTTACAATGTCCGGCTTCCTGCATTCATTTGATTCAACACTGTATATAATAGAGATATCTGTCAACTTATTAGTGTTTATGTTGAAGATTACAAAATTTGATGACAACCATTGGGGTAATTTCTAACACACTATGGGCGGGTTGTTTCAAACGGTTGGTTATCGTAACATACGTACGTCAAAAAGTTACGTTAACGGCTGATGTTTAACGTTCGTTAAATAAGAAGTGTTGTTTCAAAGTGTAGGGCGGGTTATTTGACGTTCACTTAACGCATGCGTAAAAGTTAAAAATGGTGCTAACTATCGTTAAGTCAAAAAATGAGTTGTTTCACAATACGTAAACGTTAACGCACGCAAAAAATTACGATTACGTTAACTGATGGTCTGAGCACTGGTTAACGTAACTTGTGTCAAATTGTCAAGTTGTGTTTAGTCCGCCGTGGTGTCAAATAGTAAAAACAACATGAACTCCCTTTTGTATTCGCGAGTTTGGTCTTTAATTGACGATAGTAGTTCATCTGATGATGATACTAGTAGCGTAGAAAGAAAGAGGCAAGGCATTGGACGCGGGACCTCGCCTCCGCGGTGTTCGGCCGCCGTACCCTCGACGCCATCGGGCCGGTCCTGAAGGATTGGCTTGACAGGCGTCATGGGTTCCTCTCCTTCCTCTCCGGTCACGGCTGCTTCGGCAGGTACCTGCACTGGATAGGACGAGAGGAGACGCCGTCGTGCCACGGTTGCGGCGCGACGGAGGACACGGCGGAACACACCCTCGCGGTGTGCCCGTCGTGGGCCGTGCCGCGCCGCGATCTTGTCGCGGCGGTAGGAGGGGACCTCTCGCTGCCCGCTATCGTCAGAGCGATGGTGGGGAGAGAGGGGGCCTGGGTGGCGATGGCCTCCTTCTGTGAGGTCGTGATGTCGCAGAAGGAGGCCGCGGAGCGGGAGCGAGAGGAGGATCCCCTCGCTCCGGCGCTCCGTAGACGGCGTAGGGGCAAGAGAAGGCGGGATTTCGCCCGCTTTCTCCCGCCCTGAGGTGAGCGGCGGGCGTGAGGCACGGGGGTGCCCGCGCCCACCTTGCACTGCTCACCATGTGGGAGCCACCGCCCCTCCTTAGGAGGGGCAAATGAGGGCCCGCCTTATTAGGCGGATTTCGCCGGCAGAGGAGTGGTAGCTCAGGCTCCGCTAGTTTCCCACTCCCCCGCCACTATGGCGATGCCTGAGTACCGCTGGGGTTTTTAGTGGGTATACTGGGAGGCTATCTCCCGGGCAGTCCCACATACCCCTCCCGTCCCCCGACGGGTGGGGATGCGTAATTGTCGTTTTCCCAGCTCAAACAAAAAAAAAAAAAAAGGATAAATTAGGCTATAAACTGAAGAAAAAAAATTACTTAAGACTAGGCTGTATGGCGTACTATGCCTTTGCCTTTTCCATTCCTATGAACGGAAAGAAGTAAACAAAAAAAAAAAAATGGGCGACTGTCATTGTGCTGTATCTAACCTTCATTGTTTATTGTTGTGGAAAAGAATTTTGTGCTATTTTTATAAAGCTATACTTTGACGAAAAATGGATACATATACACCAAAGTAAGTAAATTACCACACTCACTATACATTTTAAACATAGTTACTTTGTTTAAGACCATCATCATCATCAACCTTGCTCAATGGGGGGTTGGCGATTTCAGACATACAAGTCCAGTAAACATTGTAATCTAACAAAACTCGTTTAAACTATAATTTAAACATTTTTTTTCAGAGAACGGTCTACTAATTTTAACAAAAATGAGAAAGATCGCTTTCAATCTTTGATTGAAAAATATAAAGACGTGTTGTTCTGCAAAAAAAACAGACAACACAAGTAATTAAAAAAAAAAACAGAACTTGGGCTGTAATACACGCAGAGTTTAATGCATGTGGAGAACAGCCAAGATCATTACGACAGTTGAAGGCAAAGTTTGATAATATGAAACGGACTGCTTGTAAGGTAATAAACATTATTATTCATTATGCACAACTTGTCCACACACTTTCGACATTGATCATTATTGTAAAGTTGAATATAAAATATTAAGAAGTTGCATGGTTCGTTTTAGGACGCCAGTCAAGAAAGACTGTCCAGAATTAGAACTGGGGGTGGACCATCTGCTCCTCCTGTACAGCCGGAACTTTGTCTGGTGGGTGGTAACTTCTGCCAGCGGCCGATGTTATGGCGTACCACCTATAAAATAGTTATAACATTGTTTCATTGTATTAAGGAGATTTTATTAATAAATACTCACTTCATTTTTTGTTCCAGGAATTCATAAAAAGCGAAAAAAAAACTTGTCAAGACCTTAAAGCTGAAGTGCTTAAAAAAGCATAGAACAAGGAGATACAGATAAAACACATGGAGGAAAGAAGAAAAGAGGAAAAGGCATGATATGAAAAGGAAATGGAGATATTAGAAATAAAGAAAAAGAAACTTCTTTTAGTAATAAGTTTATTGGAAAATAAATAATTAATTTTGCTTTCAGTATTATAGTTCTCTGTAGCTGTAATACTGGAAACAATAAATTATTCTTAAATAAATCACTAGTTAGTATAATTTTCTGCTTTTTAATATCCTTGACATCCAATTGAATCAATTTATAGCCATCACCAGGTTCCCAAAAATTATGTGAATTTAAAAGTTCATTATTAAAAAAAAAATATAATGGACAAATTAATTTAAAAATAAAAGTAAGTACTTAACCTACAAATTAAATTAAAATGCCAACAATGCTGGGTTAATGATAAAAATCTGATGGGTTGTCTATTGTGGTAGGTTATCCACTTTTCTGTAGCCAATTTTATCTCTTCTTCAATTTGGCGTGTTAACAATATAGCTACTTCCTTTGATATTCGGTACCTTGCAATAAATTTACGATCATCCCAAAGGCATAAATTATTAATAGGTACGTGTTTTAAACATTTTTCTTTTTCTCTCTACGCTACTAGTATCATCATCAGATGAACTTCTATCGTTAATTAAAGACCAAACTCGCGAATACAAAAATTCATGTTGAATTCATGTTTCTTATACATAAATTCATGTTGTTTTTATTATTTGTCACCACGGCGGACTAAACACAACTTGACAATTTGACATAAGTGACGTTAACCAGTGCTCAGACCATCAGTTAACGTAATCTTAATTTTTTGGCATGCTTTAACGTTTACGTATTGTGAAACAACTCATTTTTTTGACTTAACGATAGTTAGCACCATTTTTAACCTTTACGCATGCGTTAAGTGAACGTGAAACAACCCGCCCTATAATTAGCAATGGGTTCCATTTTGACAGTTCAACAACATTCATTGCAGTATTTACGTTGCTAAGCAAGCTCATTTTTCGAACATACGGGGCAATAGATTAGCAATATGCTTCAAAATTATACTACATAATTTATATTAGTCCTACGCAACTACGGTGCTGATCAGTTTTGTTCTATGTTGCTCCTTAACTTAATAATGTAAAAATAATTACTCAACTAAGTAAATACGTTACTGTTTTTTTATTTTTTTAAATTATAAACTAGCGCTTGACTGCAATCCCGCCTGATGGTAAGCAGTAATGCAATCGCTGATGGTAAAGCGCGCTAGTTTATTAAACCCATTCACTTAAAAAACTTGGTGAATAGGAAGGAAGACGGCAGTTGAGCGAGGTGGTACAATGCCAAACCCAACAACACGACCAACGATGCTGCGCCAGAGGGAGATTGATGTGGAGACCCTCCACAACCAAACTTCCGACACAACAACACTTGGCGCATCGTACCCGGCACACAGCGCAACACAACTGCTCATACCCGTCCTCCGTACGCACTGTTAAAGCAAAAATAAAACTATTAAAACATGTGGTGTCAAAAATGGTTCTTTAAAGTTACATAGGCTTCACATGCTGACGATAATATCAATGAAACACATGAGAAACACGAAAGTGTCTGTTCAAAACAATAGCACCCACATGATGCACTATTCAACAACAACAAATCTTTGAAGACAGAAAATAATTTACTATACGCTTGGCAAGTTTCAAATTACTTACAAGCATATGTATGCTTGTAAGTACTGAAATTAAAAATATATTTTAGTCCTAAGATACTTAACATAATTCAGATGCTATCTTGTTTTACAACTGGTCAATACTACGTAGAAGCTAACTCTCGTGTTACAAACAAGAAGGTGATAATGAAATTGGTTTTGAATAGAAAGATAAAATGAAAAAAAATATATATATATTTGTTATGACTACAAAAGAAGTCCTTCATGTAAATGTTGTAATTCCAACTGTCGTTGATGTAATTCATAGACTGTTATAAATTCTAAACGTCAACAGCGAATTTGAAAATCATTTAATATCAATAAAGTAAAACAACACAAAAACGAAAAAGTGAGTATTAAAAAGTGACGTCAAAAAAACAACATCAAAATTTTAACACGACCCAAGTGTTTTCAACACCATTAATATTAAAGAGGGGTAGGTATACATGAATTCAGTTGACCTGTATGGTCCTTACGTATTCAAGGTCTGCCGATGTAACATCACTTTAAATGTCGTGTCGGACCAGTAGGGGACCAACTTACTGTGAATTTTGTATGTCCGCTGACCTCTAACCAAGGACAACTACTCACAATTCAGATGGACAAATGTCTAACCAGTAAACCTGTTTGGTTTGTCTGAAACAACTGAATATTTAAAACAATTGTTTAGGTTATATTGTCGTGTCAATTTTAATAGAATCGACTTGTTAATATGAGCTAAGGAGTAAAATATTTGCAGTAATTTTCATGCGAAAAAGATTCATGATAAGAATTGTCCTCGCGAGAAAAAGTTTAGCGTATCAAGATTACATCGTGCAGTTCATCGTAAGTCTGAAAATGGCGAGATAGTGTTCCGGCTTCGTGCAAGAACAAAAATCTCAGAAACTACCCAAGATGGTTTCTAGATAAAAAGGCAAGAAATGGCAATACAGTTTTATGGGCCACGTAAGACAGTCACGTATGCAAGCTGGAAGGTCGTCCATATTTGTGCAAACAGTTGGCTCGGAGATAGCAACGTTTGTACTCGTAAGTAAGCAAGATAATATCAGTACGAGCGAGCACATCTAGAGAAATTCTTAAGTTCCTACCTGCGCTCGCGCCGGAGTCGCCGCCGCCGCCCGATTCGTCCCGACAAAAAACCGTTTCCTTTACGTTCTGTTTACAAGACCTCCGACACAGAGGTCCCTTTTGTAGCCATCGCCCCCGACGCCATCCCTATACATTGCCTCACCCACGACCCTTTTTTGTCCGCGTGCTTCTCCACAACTATTCAAGTTTGCGAGATTACGACTTTCGGAGGAACTACTATAATGATTATATATTATCTACGCATTATTTAAACGCTAATATTCTTAGAATAATGTGTACAAGTACATAAAAAAGGTAGGCAAACAGTGATCGGACATCAAAAGTTCGTCCATTACGTCGCCAGGAAAAGCGCTCAAAAAGATGGCAGCATTTTCAAGTTGTATGACAATGCTGAGACTTTGTTCAAAAAGTAAGTCAGCCTTAGAAGGCACTTACAGAGCTGATCAAGCGCTTGACATAATTCGACGCCAACCTCGAACTTCTGTAAATACCATCAAATATCGATCAATGAAGATTGTAAATTATTTAACTAAAAAATATATAGTTACCTACTTATTTCTTCTAATGTGGCATCCTAAAAAAGCAGTTACAAATACATACTCGTATGTCCGAATTATAACAGGATGTGTACCGTATGTCAATGACGTGTTCCGTATTATATAATCGAAAGTGATCCTCTATAGCTTCATTTACATAAATGATGTCATGACCGCAGTAACTGTGTACCACAATGAAGGCAATATTTTGAAAATTTATAACATATCCGTTCAGAGAAATATGATAAATATGACCAAATATAGATACGTCAAACTTATTAAGTATACACATCGTAGGCGATGTCGTTGGAAACAAAAGACAGTGAATCAGCAAACACACCTACAGAAACGCCCCTGATTTTTAACACAATGAATTCCGTTAAAATGATATAGGTAAGCTGCCAAGATTTTTCTTTTTTTTGCACTGATCTTGTCATTGGTTTTTTTAGATTCACTTTTTACGTAAACAGGAAATAATCTTCGCTCTGCACTTCATGTTTACCTACGGTTTTGACCAATCGCTTGCAAATAAAAACGTCGAGCAAAAACACATTGGTGCCGCTTGCATACAATATCGTGTATGTAGTAAATAAATCTTATTTATCTGATTAGATAAGACTACCTATGAAGTCGTTACATAGATAGAGAATTTTGGAATAAGTAACAAGGTTACTGACATCACTGTAGATAAATTAATTCAAGTTACTTTTGTTCCGATTTCGACTATGCGATGAGTTTGAATCGAATGCGATATCAACCACTGAAGTATTTCTATCACAATGTAATAATATGAGAGATAGCATACTTGATTTCTAGATAACATTTGCAAAACGTTACTGCTACCCTCTTTGTATCCTGTCATTTTGTTAGTGCCATATTTTGTCTTATAGTGTTTCTTTACTCTGTTCTGTTTCTATGTATAGTAACATCACAGCCGTCTGCAGAATTATTTGATCTTTACTTTAGGAATTCTCATATTTAGCACGATATTTTGTTTGTGCTGGGTATGTCAACAGAGTGGTTATGTCACCCCACTGACCTTGTGTGGACAAACATCTTTATCAGCTTTCCATTATAGTTACTAGCTCACATT
Organism: Sesamia inferens; assembly: GCA_037179545.1. Taxonomy (NCBI): domain Eukaryota; kingdom Metazoa; phylum Arthropoda; class Insecta; order Lepidoptera; family Noctuidae; genus Sesamia; species Sesamia inferens. The sequence goes on along the minus strand of CM073923.1, from coordinate 11,162,320 downwards.
TACATAGATACCCATTAGATATATACCGTCGATATGTATACCGACTGACAATATTTCTTCCGTATCAATGATATATTCCTAAATATTCTGTTTTAATTCTCTATGCGAATATTATTATACATACATATATTAATTATAATTCTTAATGGTCGAAATTGATATCTAGAGCGCCTCTGCATTGTTAATCATTATTTATTTTAAATAAATTCCATATTTAAACGAGTTTATATAGTAAAGAAGTTGACAATGCGATTCTAAAGTGGAATGCTATATCTATTAATAGACATTAGGGGAGAACAAGTCGTAAAGGTTAAAAGCAAATACGTAAACTATTTAGTTTCGGTCCTTAAAATACATCTCTAACCAAATTGAGAACATCAACAGCCGTGACAGTTTATTTAGTGATCCTTCGGAAAATAAATGACTGAAGTTTCTTCTTATAAATGAACCGTTTCAAAAGATGCTTCGAATCATCGACAGATGATGTTACTTAGCATAGATTCCCACGAGGGCCTGCAGCGAGTTGCGAGCCGGCTAATGAGTAGCCGATGGGATTACACGTAGTCTAGTGTAATTTACGCACTAATGCACGGCTTCAGACAACCGCAAATGTGTCTAATTTTGCACAACTCAAGTCCTCCTGAGAATTTAAGAACTAACAACGAGTTCTGGATTAGCCTCTAGTTTTTATATTTCAATATTCTGTTCCGTGTTAAGCACATTCGTAGAACTAATTTTCAGGAGTTTTTTTTACCGCATTAATAGCAATAGAGATAATTCTTGTTTATACATTCGTGATATGAATAAGGCTAATGAATAGTAATATTCAATTTTTCTAGCAATCACACCGTTAGCAATGAGCCGTACCATAAAAATATTAGTTTGTAGTGAAGCAGAAATAACGCAAAAAGTGTAATCACTTCCTGTTGATGGTCTGCAGTTGTTTTTTTTAGTCAATTTTATGTGCAAGTGAATTCCAAAACAAGTATTAATATTATGTAACTAATAGACCATGGCCAGTTACATAACACTTATTTTTATTATTGTCTGCATTTGATATTGGATCTGTGTTATATTTGGTTGGAATTAGCATATTTTTGTAATAGTACAATGCATTAAAATTTACATTTTTACGTGATACGTTATCAAACGAGTTGATTATTTAAATATACACACTTCCAAATTGATCTTCGTATTCATCATTGTTAAAACAACACCATTGATCGTATTTGTAGTCGCCATTCATGACCAAATGCTAAATGAAATAATGTAGGCATTAATCTTTAGTGTAATATTAATTAGCTTCTGACTGACGTTTGTATGATCCGTTTCGCAATTGTCACCCACGCGCGTATTATTTGCAAAGTTGTCTACTTTCACCTTGGGGACGTTTCTCTCATTGACCAACACTGTCGCCGATTGTTCTTACCACTTCACTTGTGATATGAAAAACCATATGAGTATTATGGTTGTTATTAATTCATGTATTTTATAATTAGGTTTTTTTTCTTTTCTGAATTGCGTTCCTTCGTAAGCGAGTTTTTTTTCCCTGGAGAAGTTTTATTACTATTCATATTCCCTTTTAGCGAGCATAAGAAATAAACTAATTACCCTTGAACATGGTAATAGTTAAGTTTCATTTCGTTAACATAAATAAATGTATTGTTGAAACCAAACTGGTAGGTACATATTTCTTCTTCGTATTTCGTTAAACTTGTTACACGGGCGTCTAACTTGCCAATTTAGTACAGACTTGCATTATAACGGTAATGTAAAACGGGAAATAACTGTGATCACGAAACGGATGATGTCGTTTTTGTCATTTTAATTTAGTCTTATCATGATGCTTCAAGGCTGTACATGATACGTTTACATAAATCGCGTTTGAATAGAGAAACACTACTGTTAATAAAATCCAGGCAATGGGGACACATATGTTAACATAAGTAAACATAATTATTACACGCTTTGTAACGTTCGTCTTAACGTTGTCCGAATTTGGCAATAAGATGCCAGTGCAGCTCAAAGCCTCTTTTGGTTTATGTGATTATGTCTCGTACGGTATTTGCAGCGGTTTGTATTCACCGTTATTTTAACTACCGACAAAGCCAGATGGTATTATAATTCATAGGTAGATGGGTAATTTGCTTTCGTATACGCTGAATGGACAGTATTAATAAAACTACATTACACCCAACGTACCCACGGTGAAAGTAATATGTCTGATCTCATTAAGTTTTTAATTTATAGCTTGTTCATACATTGACAACTGGTTAATATTTTTGATAATATGTGCTTTATACCAGAAGCAAATTTGTAGCTATGATTGTATCACCGTGCTAACAGAGGTGAAGTCAGCGTTCCTAATAAATAGTTACTTGAGGATAAAATAATCAGTTCAGTTGACATGCTAAGGTCATGTAATAGACGTAGATTATGATAATGATACAAAAATATGCGTAAAAAAGGGACACTTGTAATAGAACTTAAAATTTATTTAGACGTCTAAATTACCATTTGCAATTATAATCATGTATCCAATTTCATTCATTGGTAGCTAATTGAAAATTAATACAAAAATAATTTTCAACTAGCTACAATTCTATTTTAATATATTAAACTATAACACGCATTAGAATGATACAAAAAAATATCTAAATAGAGTCGATTCAAATTAAAATCAATCTTTATCAGTAACCTTGTCACAAGTAATATGACGCTATATATGACGTGGACTTTACCTTATTCATTTACGTCACCATGTTATATAAATTGGTTCTAGAAATGGAGACGATAGTGGGTTTTAAAAAAAATATCTATAGCAATGTCCAAGACAGGCATTTTGAGTCTTAGTGTAGCTTGGTGACTCATACAGCGATTTGTACGTCAAAGAATGACTACACATAAACCACTATTCGTCTATTTCTTTTATAAATATTTAAATGATGTCTTCGAAAGACAGATAAAAGATAAGACTAGGTCCGGATAGTAACATACACTATCAAAGAAGCAATGCAAAAACCCACTAAATGCACAAATATCTTGTTGAACCAAATGTAAAGAAAACTGACGCAATCTAATCTTATACATATAGAGCATTGTTCTATTTATCGAATACGACACGGAGTTTCTATTAGAGAGGGAGACAATAGAAATTGGTGTATAGTTCCCACGGAAGATAAACGTTGATAATTATGGGCCCAAGCTTGCTCCCTGTGGTACTCGTGGCCGTATCGTGTGTAAGCTATGAAGTTGGTGCGATCCCAGATAACCTCTGACCTGTTATTGAAACCTAAATAGGATGCTATGATGGCGAGGCATGTTGTATTTATAAGCTCTATAAATTTATATTCAACAACAGATTTATTTTATGAAATATTAAATCAAATGCTTTAAGTAAATTCGTTGAAATATATATTTTGAGTATTTAATTTCCTATAGCAGAATCACTTGCTGTGAGCCATTATTAATATAATAATAACTTTAAAACAAACGAACACCGTTTTAATCAAGTTTTCATACTTAATTATGGGACACATATTAAGTTTTAAGACTTAATATTTATCAAGTAATAAATATTGAAAAAGAGTAAAGTTGTTTTGTTATATATTATTTATTTATTTTTCCTCACACTGGAACGCCATGCAGCAATTACACCAATGGGGCAAAGACAATTCATGTGCTTCTTTCCATCCATCATGCGTACAGTGGACATCGAAGGATTTACGATGGATGACGCTTACGCAGTATGGTAGTGCTGTAACTGGATTTCTTCTGCTTCTTCTCCAGTATCTCCAGTAGCAGTAGATATATGTTTGAATAAAGAAAATGGACTTCATCAATCGTTATACTTTGGTTGCATATACATACATACATTCGAACATATTTATAATAAACGTAACCGCTGCTCTTTGAATGAGTAAGATTATCCATAAAAATCCTATGATATTTTACCTGCAAAACTTGATAATAATATTTGCCTCAGGCGCCGTAACATCTGTCCGGGGGTTCACCTTTGTATCTGGGTCTATTGAATGGACTTGTTGATTCGGCTTCTTTGATATATCTCCTGCAAATATTTTTATTATTATACCGTAGACAGCTGTGTTTATTATTACATACTTCAATAAAATTTCTTTTTCTTGTTGGCTCACATTTTTATATGTTTTTTTTTCTTGTTACAGAAGTGCAAGACGTGGAATGTTCCAACACTGATGACGTCTTTATTATAAAGGTAAGCCACTTAGCCTCTTCACACTTAGACACGGCCAAATAGCCACAGTTGTAATATCTACCAATGTTCCGAAAACAGCGAACTTGATTCAAATGTTTTAAACATAATAAATATATATACATATATGTACTCTTGATGGATGACTTGTCTTATAAACTTTAAGATTACTATCTGTTCTGTGAAACGGTGGGGCATTTACTCTTAGCGTTTAATTTATAACAGTTTTTAAAATCTTAACAGATGTTAAATAACAAACTGCTCCATTTCGATGGCAATCTCCTTAAAATCAAATTGCTTATTTATTTTATTTTACTCTTTACTTTCATTAATCGAAATGTATAAACCTATCTATGTAATAGGTATATAAAAATTCCCGTGCCACAGTGTTTGTAACCGAACACCTCCTTTCCTCGTCGGAATATCTCACTTAATTTGGTAGGTCGTAAAGTAGAGCTTAATACTGTTTTTTTTTTTCTAATAATTAATCTATGTGGCAGAACAACATTTGCAGGTTTTTTTTCTAAATACATATAATTTTATTTTAAATATGTATAAGCTCAATTTAAAGGATTAAATAATTTGTACATACAAACTATTTATCATTATTTGACGATTACACGACAGCCTATTAGATACGACATCAATAGTTTATAGTTCACAATCCAGAGTTGGCCCCGGAACTCAGTCTAAGGTTTATATGCAATTTATAATTTATACTGTTAGATAAATAAATAGTCATAATTTATCTATATGCAAATTCTCATGTTTTCTATTATCTATCTTGCTTAGTATTTTTTAATAATTTTGGTACTTACACGTGTCTTTAATGTAGGTATTATATACATAAATTGTGTTTTCAAGTATTATTCTCACATCAGGATCCAATTATGAACATGGGACAATTGGGTTTAATTAAACTGTATATACATTCGTGATCGGTCTTCAATTGATGATCATTAAAGTGAATTGAATGCGGTTTGGTCTTAACTTTTATTGTTCTACAAGTTTCGCCCTTTCCGTTATTGAAAATGATAGATTTTCTTCTTTACTGTTGAAACTGACCATTTTTGAAATCAGGACCTACAACATCCTTTAGCTTTAATTGTTTTATTTTAACGTCTGCATCTTCTAAATCTTGCTACATCATTCATACATGTATTTGAGCTCCTGCTTCATTAAAGCTGTTATTGTTAAAGTACAATACAATTATTCATATCGCTATTACGACTTTTTAATTCTGGTTGCCTCACACAGTACATTTATGGACGCACATCGCATATTCAAACATTTGCACATCGGTGTTTCCTTACGAAACGTTGCAAAAGCCTGTAACTTGAGTCCCAATGACATCATGTAAGATTCACTATCGATAGGGTAATATGTACTAATGCTAGACAAGATAACCTCGCTTACACATCCCTATTTCAAGATATTATCGTCTACCTAACGAAAGTGCTGACTCCGTTCGGAAAAAATGACTACATTAGAGACGAACCACTAAAACTTTTTAAACAATTATCAATATCACATCCCTAACTATGACTTAACTAACAACATATTCCGTTGCAAATATATTTTAAATGTAGGTACTTGAATGAAATATGATATGAAGTTTTAAAATAGAGTGCACATTGTCGTATGAGTTCATCAAAGATTATGCACAAACGTGATGACTTGAAGTAGTTCGCAAAACTTGCTTGCACCATAAAATACGGGTTTTGTCTGAATGTTGCACTTTGCCTTCATCTCAGTGTCAATGGTGGTAACTATAATAAACCACAGTGAGTCAGGTCGAATCAATTATATAGTAATTACCATAAAAAGTGTTACGTAAGTTATACTATAATAATCTGTTCATTTCTAGTACTACCTATTAGCAGTTTTTGTGCATGTTCGTACTTAAAAAGATATTCCAGATTCACGATGGCGTCATACAGATTAACGAATCTTATCTAGCGTCGATAACAGTACTTTCAGAGGCCATAATTCTAAAATTCCTTTCCAGGAATGTTTGCCCAAAAAAAAAAAAGAAACATTCGGGCTTTATACTCAGTGGAACGGTATACTGGTATTCTCAAATTTCGTTATAATATGTTTGGAGTATGCAAAAACCGTGCTCTACTTAATGTGCCTGCTTTTGTATTTTTTGCGGCAATTTTAGTTATCGACTGTCATCAATAATTGATCTCTTCAGAAATGTGTCGAATTATTGCTGAAATTGTGAAAAGTTTCATGGTTTTTTTTCTTGTTTATTTACAGTTTATTATATCTAGTATAGATAGCTTCATGCGTAGATTACTAGATTAGTTTTATAAGAGAAAATACGGGTACGGTTTGATGAGTACGTTTTCCTGGAAGTGCCGTCTGACTACCGGTGTTATGTGATTAATATTAATTAAAGATTCAGATTACCATCTGCTTATTAAATTGTCGGGAAACAGTTTAGTTATAATTACAACGAGGATTAAAAAATGTATGGCCCATATGGATTATGGGCTGTGCTATACGTCTTTTGTAAAGTTGATACGCATGTCAATGCGTGTCAACAATAACCTCTTACCACAGGATTCTAAGAATCGCGTGAAATGGAGGAGAATGAGCAGGAAAGCGGACCCGGGGCACAACGCGAAAGCCGTGAGTAAAACCGGGATACACGCTAAGATGATTTAGATACTGAATCTTAGCCTTAATGCCATACCGATAAAGTTGAAAATATAATACAGAAATTTGACATGTGCTGTCTGTACCATCGAGCATACACACTCAATATTTATTGACGTATAATTTTTTTTTTACTAATCTATTAGCACACAATTCTTCATGAAGGTGTTTTCCATATTCACTTGCACTTTTCTTGACGAAGAAAATTGTTATATTCTACTTAGTTTGTAACAGTATGAAGTATAATTATAGCTTTCATGTTATTAATATGTAGTTCAGTTCTTGTTACCTCTGCTTTTGTAGTTTTGTCTTCGTGTTTATTGATTTCATGATTAAATTTCTCTAGTCTAAGTTTATCTTTGTCTTGTATTAGTTTTTCTTAGAAAAACTGAAGTATTATTATAAACATTCGTTTTTTAATGTAGAAGTAAGATTTGTGTATAAAATTAAAAATATAAGTACAACAATCTTACTTAAGTAAGATTATTAAAACAATGAAATCTTAAAAAAAAATGTTTAAACTATAAAACATGCTCTTAGCGATAAGACCGCCCGTTGTGTCACCCTTTGTAAAATCTTTTTATTTATGTTCTGTAATCTATATGGTGTACATAATAAAGAGTATTCTATTCTAATCTAAACACGATTTTAAATTAACGAAAGGAAGAAGGAACTTAAAATTTTACTCTTTCATTTTTACTTTAACAGGAATTGATAAGACCAAGTAACTGCATTCGGGCTGTCATACCCGATAAATCCTATATACGGGACTCCCTAGTATATAGAATATAGACCAAAAAATTGAACAGAATACTATCTATCACACTCCAAAATAAAATTAAAAAGATGGTGATAATTCATAGGACACATTCAGTTTTAGTTAAATATGACATAAATCTTAGAATTATCGACTATCTTGAGTGTTATGAGGCAGAACACATCATACAAAATAAAAATGAATAAAGCACAACAAGCTCCACACCCTTATTTGTGGACATGACACAAAGGTAAGACGATCTGCGCAATATGCAACATGCAGGAGGCCATTGAGTTACTGCGGCAAGCCTTTATCCAGAATTCTTCGTCAAGAATTCCTTCTACAAGCAACATCAGATGGAATCTACAGAATTAAGCCTAGATGTAGAGGAGGAATCGCCTTAACTTTAATCAGACAATTATTTTATTAAGATTAATTATTAGTATCTCAAACTTCTCATTCATCATGAAACATCAGTCGGCGGTGTATGAATGTAGGCATGAAAGAGTTACTTATCTCTGGTTTAACGCATTAATTAAAATAGCTGTGATTTTTCATAAGAAACCGTTTATTCATAAGTTATCAGCGGAACGGGGTTAGTTGAGTTCAATTACTCTGATATCGGTCACAAGGTAATGTTAAATCGCGAAGTTTCTTTGGAATTTATACGCCTACAGTAGTAGGCGGTATAAATCCTATCGTTTTATTATTTAAAACAAAACGAAGTGATTTCGCAGAAGGAGTGTAATTATTGCTGATTGTTAAACTCTATCTCAAAACACTTATAACATTTAAATCATTTACTGGCACTTTTTAATTATCAACATTACCGTATCTACAATACAAAATTGTGGCGAAATTCTTGAAAATATGATACAAGACAAAAGTAATTTATTCAAATTGGGCAGAGAATAGTTACTTGTCGAACATAAAAATTACATAGACCGTCTCTCAAAACTGGACTTCAATACTTCCTAGTACTTCGCGGGGAAGAAGTGACACCAAAAACTTCCTAGCAATATAAAAACACGTTCTTGTAAGTTACTATAGAGCTAATTATAAGTGTATAAATTAACACAGTAGCTAATCGTACAGAAGAATAAAATAAAAATTAATAGAACAATGACATTAAATTTTGCCTGTTGACGTCACAGACTTACGCTAGCGACTTATCTACTTAAATAAGCATCACATCTTGCACGTTCAATTACCCGTGTCTTTAAACAAAAACTTGTTTTTCATGTCCATGCCTAAATTTTTCAAGTGACATTTACCCGCTTTGACAACGTACGCTAATATTTGAACAAAAAATTGAATATCATTACGTTACAAAGTGCAATTTATGATTTTTATAAAGTTTTATGGATGTAATTAATACTTTGTTAATCAGGCAGTTATAATGAGCAGGCAGTTAATAATTATAGATTATTATTGCTTATGTGTGAATAAATATTATTGGAAAAACCTTTGGTTTATTTTATTGTTATCATTATTCGCAGAATGTAGGCGATAATACTTTTAATCCTGACATTATGATCCCTTAATCACGGCTTTGTAGTGATAGGCTCTGAAACAGCAAGCACACTGTAACAATTTGAATTTGACATTGTTTTTATCTATATGCAGCAGTAAACTCACGATTTCTTATGACAGCGATGGACATAACGATTTCAGTTTCAGCTGTCATGGAAATAATGGCAGCGAGGTTTAGCTTTACGGTGTCAACAAACTAACTTTTTTATAAAGTTTCAGTGATGTTGTTCGATGATTGTGGATGTTTTGTGATGGCCACAGCATTTTAAGAAATATTTAAAGGTTTTACTACTAGTATAAAGTGCTACATCCGATTCAATACTACTTACAATAACCACTGATGAAATTTTGAGAACACCTACCTACTTCAGTCAATGAAATCTCTCATCACAGTCAATTGGGTGGAATCCTAAAAAATAATTTAATGTCAGTCAGATAGATTTATGAAAAATGTTGAACACGTATTTTTTATTTTTTCTTTCTTTCAAATACTTAGGAAGATATATTGATTTGAAATGTCGCTTGATATATTTTGTACCACGGCGTGACGTAATTAGCCCCCACTCCGTAACTTTAATACGCTATATCTCAGTAGTTTTTGGTAATTTCGACAAAATAAAAAATACGGGTCTTAATTTTTTTTATTATCTATAACACGGACTAATTGTTTTTTTGATTTTCATACCTTGGATACATCCCTATTGCTGGATGCAGGGAGAGCAGAGTGTTGTAACTTGTAGCGCAAGAGGGAAGGGAAGGGCCCTGCTGTGTTACAACAGCTTGTGCTTAGCTCTCCACATTGTCTTTCCCAGCCACTTTTTGAGGCCGGCTCCCCTAAGAGGAGTTCCTCACTACGCTTGCTGTTACATGTTCTCCACTCCTGTACTTGTCGACTCCACCGGCTATCGGCTATCACTTATCAATTTACGAATTTAAAATGAAAATAAAATCTGATATCAGATGTATATTGAATGAATCAGATGTATTGTGAATGCTAACATTGCGTCAGTTTCTGATAAAATTGTAAATAATTATCATTTCATTAAACATGTCACACAATCGTTGTCATTTAGGTAGCAAATGTAGGTAGTATCAGATAACCTTGTATAATTAAGTCAAAAGAATTTCAACCATCAATGATTAGGTAAAACTTTATGTAATCAAATAATTCCTAACGTTTTTTTTAATGAATTATAAACTACCGCTTGCCCGCAATCCCACCTGATGGTAAGCAGTGATGCGATCGTTGATGATAAAAGTGCACTAGTTTATGAAGAGCCTATTCACTCTAGCCTTGAAGACACTCAAATTGTAGTCCGACGGAAACACCGCCGCATGCAAATTGATCCTGTCCCTTGACGTACGCAGTATAAAGGAGGAGGCGAAACGCTTTTTTTTTAATTAGTATAAACTAGTGCTTGACTGCAATCCCATGGCAAGCAGTGATGCAATCGTTGATGGTAATCGTGCTAGTTTATTAAGAGTCTATTCACTCAGAAAAACTGAGCGAATAGGAAGGAAGACGGCAGTTGAGCGAGGTGATGCAATGTTAAACGCAACAACACGACCAATGATGCTGCGCCAAGGGAGATTGATCTGAAGACCCTCCACGACCAAACTCCCAACACAACAACATTTGGTGCATCGTACCGTTAGCGGCACCAGCCTAAATGTGGCTGCAGTACTGCACACACGAACGGACCTGTACAATGATAAAATTAAAAATAAACGTGCAATCCAATAATTTCAATGGACTAAACAACTTTTTAAATATTTTCAAAACAAGTCTGCAATCACAATAAAAAGTTTAAAGTTTACAAAAATATATTAAAATAAGCTGTTTTAGTAGTACATTACTCGAAATTTTACAATCATGAGGACTATCCTAATGTTGCAAATTCAGATTTTTAATTTGTTAGACTTAAATTACAGCTAATATAATATATACGAAATAATATATCGTTGAAAAAAAAAAAAAGATCGATCGCAGCTGTCGTTTTGGCCTACCGAATTAAAAATCAGAGTTTAGTTAGATATATGTCATGTGTCACATCGATTTAAGGCTTGAGGACTTCCCAAATTCGCGAGTTCTTAATAGTGGTTTGTCGGGTTTTTTTTTATGTGTGACCTTAATCTCATTATTATTCAGTAATACCTATGAATAAAAATACATAATTATCAGTAAATATTGGGTTTAGTTACTATGAGCATCTATCACTTTTAACCTCTTTTTTTATCTTGAATCCAGTCAATCCTCACCGACACGACAACGACGTCGCGATTGCGCATGCTAGATTAATTTCGTTGTTAGTAGTTATTTCTATAAATAACAAATGCAAGTCATTGAGCGTGTTCTATCACTATTTAGGATGTTTCTGTGTAACACAAAAAATATTGACACGTATAAATAATATTTTTTATTGCCATAAACAATTAACATTATTATTTTTATGCACGCATGACCTCAATTTAAAGTTTTGACTTTAGAATTTTTACAATTTATTTAGGTACATCATTTCTTGTAGGGTCTTCCGCGGTTTTACTATAATTATAAAAACTGGCTAGGTATATTTTAATTTCTTGTTAGGTTATGTGTTATGTCGATACATAACTATTGATAGTCAATTGACAGTAAACTATTGAAAATTTCAACAAACGGAATTAACAACGGTATTGTATGAATGGTATTTACGTTATTATAAGTACGTCCAAAGGCATCACGGAACACCCAGGGGTAGATTGCGGGAACTAGACGAATATAAGGTATGTGTCAATATTGGCTCCGGATTACAGGCTGATTATTATTAAGCAGTATTCTGATATTTAATATTCGATTCTCTGGCATAAAAATAAATTTAACAGGTGTTGGAATGAAACTAATTAAGTCATCGCCGTTTTACCCATTATTATTTTATGCAGAATGTACATAAATAATCTGCTCAGGTGGCGCTAAAACCATTCGACTACCCACCTGCCGTATCGAGTCAACCCCAGCTGCATCAATTTGGAACGCAACCAAACAGCTGCATCATTACTGCTGTATAATCTCAGTAATTTACTTAAGAAAAATATCAAATTGAATATTATTATACATATAGAGATAAAGTTTTTATTCAGGACTTAGGTGTCCTTAACTGCAAGTTGTTTTGTATGGTTTTATCATAGTTGGGATTTAGGGGCATCATGATAGCATGATTTTGTTTAGCCTAATCCTATAATTATATAGGTCTTTTTTACTAGGATTTTTGCTTACCTTATTGTATGTATTCTATCGTGAATCCATCTTTGTTTTGTGTCCAACGACGATTGTTACAAATTCATCACTAACAAGTTTTCCTTTATAGCCTATTCTTCTCGGAACAATGTCCATACTGCATACTATTCTCCGTATGGAAAGAACGCTAAAACAAACACATTCAGTGAAACGATTGCTCAAGAGGAAAATAAACGGCTTCACTTGATCTCTAAAGATAAAATAAGTACTGAGAAGAGGTCATGGTTTATTTCAGATAATAAATTATTTTATATAAGTTGGTTTGAATTAATAAATTCAAACCAACTTATATAAAATAATTTAGTACGAGTATTGCCGTAAAACGTACGTCTACGGTACGGTCTGTCCACCACGTCACCATGGAAATACCCAGTCATTCTGTGACCTATTAATAGATTTTTAAATATACAAAATACATATGTATCGATATCATAGCATCTCTTGTGAATGACTGCCATTGAATTTGCATTCAACTGAGCTGCTCAGTTGAATGCAATTTAATGACGTAGCTCAGTCTGAGCTACGTCATTGCTTCTTACCTTAATAGTATTTAATGAATTGTGATTCTATTGGCGCAAATTACTTATTAAATGAATATCAGCTGTATGTATAAAGGTTTTTAGTGGTTACCCTGTGGTAACGCTAGACTTAAGAGTTGTAGGTCACGAGGTCGAGCCTTGAGAGGCACATTATTTTGTGTAAATAATTTCATCACCACTGCCGTCAATGGGCCTTATAAGAAAGCTCAAGGTTACTGAAAGGGCAATGGAGAGGGCCATGCTTGGGGTTTCACTGCGTGATCAAATCAGTGAATCAGTTTGAGGAGATCCGCAGAAGAATGAGAGTTACCGACATAGCCCGAAGAATTGTAACACTAAAGTGGCAGTGGGCCGGGCCACATTGCCCGTAGGACCGATGCCCGATGAGGTCGACGACGGGTTATCGAGAGGCAGCTACGCAGCGTGGGTAGGCCCCCTACAAGGTAGAGCGACGACCCGTTGAAGGTCGCGGGAAACCGCTAACCGAAGGCCTATGTCCAGCAGTGGGCGTCTTTCGGCTGAAATGATGATGCTGTCAAAACGGCAAAGAAAAACATCCTACGACCAAAGATTGGAAGACTATTGTGACATCCAACAACTCGCACTAAGCAGGCGTTTTAGGTCGTGCAAACATCTCTGACATAGTGAAAACTTATAACCTAGCGGTTGGAACAGGTTGACCAAACAACCAACGTCTTAGTTTTTTTACCTTTAGCGTACAAACATAAATTCCATAAATCATAGTTTATATTTTTATTATCTTACTGGCAGGAAGTATGACGCATATCAACAAAAAATTCTTTGAAATCATGTTTTTTTCTTTAAAACCTCCTCGGGTTTAATTGCTAGTAACAACGTAATTTTGGTATAATTTGGTCTATAATACTGATAATATTGTAGGTATAAGATGGCATGTGTTTGTAAAGCGTACATACAGCTATGTAGGTATGGGTAAACTATGTAAGCATACGTGCAAAAGATAAGAGCTACGATTTGTTAGTTCTATTTAGTCTAATTATTTTTCAGCGCTGTAGCCTAGGTAACTCTTTGTGGTATGACATATCGTCGTATCATGTACTTGAAATCGGGGCCCCCTAGCCAATGTAACATCGCTTCACAACGAAACGAAATCGAATACCAAACCAACCAATAATGAAAACAATGGACCACATGACGCGACAAATCACGTGGTCAGTCGTTCCCGCCATTGGTTGGTTTGGTATTCGATTTCGCTTCGCTACGAAGTGATGTTACATTGGCTACAGGCCCTGTAGAACTTCGCAACGACTGTTAGTTTTCCGACAACAGAATTTGAATTACTGTCGTACTAGCGTTATGTGGAAGATCACGCGGAAATCTGGAAGCGGAAAGCGTTAGTTTTTCCGCAGGGTGGTTAATATCCATGAAGATACATATTAATATCTATGAAGATAACATAATGCTAGTATGGCAGTAATTCAAATTGTGTTGACCTGTAACTTGGCCAATGCAATAGCGTTATCAGTGGCAGCAGATGTTATAATGACTAAATGCATTTGCATGACAAATCGCAACCAATTTGGTAGATCTAACATTGTGCACGAAAAAAAGAAAAATACATAAATATGTATATGCAAATTGCCATCAACTGCCTAGCCTTCTCCCGTGTATGTTGGGGTCTGATTCCAGTCTAAGCTGAATAACAGTAATTTATATGGAGCGATTGTCTATATGGGGAGCAATTCTCGTAATTATAAGAACGCGTTTTTACTCTGTCAGTCTGATCTCAGTCTCAATTTCTCACAATTACTTCTAAAAACAATTCAAAATTACAAGAATTAGTTTTCCGACTTCCACAACCTGTAATTAGATACACAACACCCCTTGGTAACACTGGTTATCAGGTTTTCGAGTTTCTGAAGAACTGAAACAAAAAACAAATGTAAATAGTAGAAATGAGACTAATAAACTCAACAAAAAATTATTCAAATCTACGCAAAATCTAAATCTGACTGCTTCTAAAAAACCAGCACTAGCTAGTTAATTGTTATGTCTTAAATTCCAATCGGTATTCCTAGCATTCCTACGTTTTCTAGTCTACGGGGCGTCTCCTAGTCTCATGTAATTATTTCTTGGCTTGATGCCAGATCTTCTACATTACTTGTAGCAGTTGTAACGTCGTCAGCGCACCGTAATGTATTCACGCAATTTTAATATAAGACTACGCTGGTGATAGTGACCTATAATAATAGTAAACTATTTCTTCTATTAGAATATCCTTATGTCTAAAAAAACTTTGACTAGCTAAGCTAACTAGGTTTAAACTTTTAAAGGTTGTAGACAACTCCTTTAGCTTTTAATTTAAAAGTAACTCAACGTTTTTTCTGTTCTACGAGTACCAGAATTTAGAATAACTTTAATTCGCATTTTAAAAGTAAAGGAAGCTTTGTAGATTTTATCAATGGTTTTATGATTTTTTATAACAGTATGCTACCTAACTAGGGATACTGAAGGAACTAACGTTCTGTATGCCTAGTATGAGTTTTCTTTACGAGACTCGATCGTCGATATCGAGCGCGTTTGGCGCTCTCATTGGTTGAGAGTTCTTACGACCTTGAAGCGGACCAATCGATGAGTCCAACACGCTCGATATCGACGATCGAGTCTCGTAATGAAAATTCATACTAGGTATACATGTAGATTACTCACACATACTATTAGTAGTATTTTTTTTATGTTGTTTCATACAAAATGTTAGAATAAACCTCGGTGGTAAGCCGTAACATTGGCTGCTGGCAGAAGTTACCAACCACCAGACAGTCTTGCAGCCAAGCGATTCGTCGTGTTCCGGCATGATGTCTGGTGAAGCCATACGGGGGACAGGTCTGAATAGTTGCGCCAAATGTTGTTGTGTCGGGAATTTGGTCGTGGAGGGTCTCCAGATCAATCTGTCTCTGGCGCGATATGGTTGACTGTGTTGTTGGGCATCACCTCGGTCAACTGCCGTCTTCCTTCCTATTTACTCAGTTTTTAGAGTAAATAAGTCTTAACAAACTAGCGCGCTTTATCATCAACGATTGCATCTTTGCTTACCATGGTCATAACAGGCAGTTTATAAGTATTAAAAAAAAACCCCTCGAATTAAAAAAAAAACACTTTTCAAGCATTATTTTACGCATGATACTGGCTCTTTTATCTTACTAAAGGGCGTGACAATCAGCTGACATTTCGTGGGGCCATTTTTGTGACACAAAATTTTAATTGAAATCCTACTGAGAGAAGAAACACCTGCTTATCTTGTATTTATTTCAAGTTTATGTTAAAGTTCAGTTTTTCAATTACACAACCCTATTATCTTTTAATGATTGTTTTCGTTTGCGTAGGCAATCGTATGATGTCGCCATTTTTTTACCAATTTATTACGTCTTTGAGATGAATGTAAGCATGTATGTAATAGTGAGGAATCTGAGTCTGTGTAACCTGTAATTTGACGGCAAAAAATCAAGGTTTCTGATATCAAATTGTGAACGACTGTTTAGTAGTGACGTCCCGAATACGTTTTTAATTTATCGACAATCCATGTTATTTACCTAACTATAGTTTTGCCATGACATAGGTCACATAGAGGTATGTATTTTTTTGCTAAAGTTATCAACAAACTACGCTGTTCACAAGTTTATTATAGTGTCAAAGTACATAAAGATACCAAGATAAAAACCTTGTTATTGCCTTGAACTTCTAGTGACTTTATTTAGGTAGCGTTTCCATCTCATACGAATGATAAAATATTTAATGTTCGAGAGTATATATTAATGCCTTGATCAATTAGGCCACATAAGAAGGTAGTAGTACTAAAATTAAATGGCAGGTACCATAGTAACCGATTGGCGTACTGAATATTATGATTTTATTAAGTAATTGATAACAAGTAGATATATTTACCTATTGTATAAAACATTATAAAGTAGTCCATTACTGTACATTTGACCTCTATCAAATCACTGTCTTGTTTGCGCCACACAATATATTATAACTGTGAAAAAAGTTTAGCAATTCTGATATGAGTTTTGGTTTGCAAACAGTCCTGTTTACGCACATCCTGACGGGCACCGCCGGCGCCGCCGTGCCTCGGTATCATTTATCTCTAAGAGTAATCTATAAAATGCGCTGATCCAATATATAGAGCACATTTGATGTTTTTTTTCGAAAATAAATATTACGCATAATTTTTATGCTTAATGTTTAGTTTTTAAAATTGCAACATAGTCGTCATACGTCAACGCTGGCAGAATATTGACCTAGGCGTCTAGAGACATTTCATGTATTTATTTGTTCTAATTAGCCACCAAGACTATACTCTTGGTAGCTAATTAGAACAACCTATCTGTATTCAAAGAATTGTCTTGTCTTTGGTTTTCCAGTTTAAACAAATTAGTTGACGTATGTCAAATAATAGCCCTTGACTGTGTCTTTGTGTGACGTTGCAGAAGTTACAAAACTTCTCCCTATTTTATTTAACTTTATTTGCTTGTTTTTGAAAAAATTGTCACTGGCTTAAAAATACATCCGTCACCGAAACTGACATTAAACTGACAGGACTAGAGATGCCCCTAAAGTTATCGATAATATATAAAAAACTTTATTAAAACATTCTTTAAACATATTTATAAAATAAAATAAAGGCTATTTAAGAAAAGTCTGACAAAAAATATCTTTATTTTCCAAAGATGTAATGCTGTGTTTATTTGTTAATAAATTTGAAAACGTACGAAGATCAAATCGGGCGTGTAAGCAATACTCTCTTAATTCGCGAGTAAACACGAAGATTGATGAAAGTGTTTTCACACGAACGACTTTGTATTCGTCAGTTTGATGGAGTGGCACTCGATCAGCTAGTGACGTCATGGCGTGGAGGGTGTTAGCAAATTGACAGGTGTACATAACCATGGCGAAGTATTATATGGCACGTAGGTATGTAGGGCAATGTTAAGGCTATGTTGGGAGTTGTGACGTTTTGTTAAAGTGTGTTTTTTTTTACAAAAAAATTACCGCAAACTAGGAATTTCTCCTGAATCGTAATTATGCACAGCTGGTTTAATTGATGTCGAGCAGTAAGTAACCTCTTTGTCAGTGGTAATTTGTCAGAATACTTAATTGAAGGTTCTATGTAAATAATCCTATTCAACAACGGGTATGAACTGTAATTAAAAAATGTACCACTTTTCTGAAATTATCGCTTTATTTGACAGCATAAAGAACGTAAATAATCTTTATATGTACACAGCAGGAAATTGTTTTCTTTTCTTTGTAAACAGTCATAGATTTTCTGCTAATAAAATTGTTTGGCAACTGTTTTGGCAACCCTCGACTTACATAAATGTCTTATACCGTCAACAATGAAAAAGATAACTCCACTAACGGCTATTTAAATATTTTCGGACATCTTTAAATAGAAGAATGGATTGAGCTATTTTCTGTAATGACCATCTCACACTTTGCTTCGCAATCTCTTTTCATTACTCTGGATACGATTGTGGAAATTACGGTGCCCGTGTTTATTCTTGTCATCGATGACTTGATGAGACTCGGGTGCGCTCGGCAGTTTCCGGAGACATTCGATTTAATGATAACTCTGCGTAAATGCATGGTTGCATGTATTACGGAGTTCTTTGAATGTAAAAGATATTTCCTCCAATTCCTAAAACGGATAGCCATAAATTAAAATTTCTGAAAATTATACCCTGTTAGATTTATCATTAATTAGACACAGCCACCTCCAGGATTTGAGGTTTGAGTATAGATTGCAACGAGAAAATTCAATCTGAGCCAATGCCTTCAGCTTCATATTGATAACGTGACTTATATATTGGTCGATCGGCCTTAATTTTATTTATAGATAATGTATAAATAGAAAAATCATAAGCCATAGAACCGATACTAGAACTAGTTGATCAAGCAAACTGCATTAAAACAATAGAACATCGAACGTTCTTTTAATTTAATAGACATCGATAACAATTGATTGAATATTGCAAAAACATTGAATAATCAGTTCACAATAATTAATTAGCTGCAATCAAGGCCTGCACTTATCACGTAAAAGGACGAAAAAAAGTTAATGACCCAATTTATCCCCTAATAGATTCTTAATGAAACTAATTCAAATCCCATTATCAATAATGAAGAAAATCCTTGGCTTAATTATTTTAATAATAATTGGGTGACTGGGTTAAAGAATCAAGTCAATCGAGCCTGTTTCTTCAACGCCGGTGCACGTGGTTGAAGACAATTATCTCATAGAAATTTGTAATTTTATTTACCGCACTTGGCGTCAGTCCAGTTAGAATATTGTCTCCCTCACCTTGTACCACAAATAAAATGTGACTTTTCACTTCAAATGCAGTGAAATCTTCTCAGTGTAAATCGACTGATTATTCGTAGTATGTGGTGTTGTTAGCAGAAACGTGCATATTGTTACATGTGGTGCAGTGAGCCAGTCGCGTCAACTTCTTGACTTCTATTATCTTTGAGTTTAGTGATTTTGTGATAGGCACTAGATTCTGTACCCCTTACGTACCTAAATGATGGTTAATTGTGTTAGTGTGAGTTCGTGATGCATTTCATGAAACTGGATCACTGAAGCTGGTCTTTCTACTGGTATGTTATCAAATATTCATTGATATCCTGATAAAGTTCGTTCTTCCTTCCGTATGGTCGATTATAGAACTGAGATTTGCTAGGACGCTAGTAGCACCTTTATAGAGGTGAGAAAATTACTATTAATAAATTGGTGTTATTAAGAATGTTCGCATATAACGATCGTTTCAAAATAAAACTGCTGCTAGAAATGTTAATTCATCGTAAACAAAAAACTAAATTAATTTTATTTTTCGTTTAATTCATATTCCCACTTCGATTAACGTGTTCATATTATAATTTCTAAAGTAATCTTTAAATACAATCAACGTAAAGAGACTTACTTACAAGGTATAATGACTGGACTACATAGGTACAACAAGTTAACATTGCATTAACTTGCCTTACATAATAATTAATTTTACTTCCAACATGACGGTTTCATGCAAATTAATATTTATTATGTAACAGATTACCTTCATCAGATTATAAATGAATAGGTCTTTTATGAAAGTTGGTTGACCGCTCAGTGAACTATATTTATGATCAGTAAATGCGTTGGCTTTCTCGGGTGACACCTGGTTCCTTGCTTTCATAGCACTTTCATATACAAAACATCTATGTGTTCTATGGTATAATATTCTGTAGTAGCGTTATCATCAAACGTGTGGTTGATTTCAATATGTTCCTTCTCGGAAGTATCAATAGGCTTAATTAATGGAGGAAAACTAAACTGATTTGCGGAAGGTGGAATATTGAGTTATTGGCCCTGATTGTCTTGTTTAAAAACTAAACAAAATTTCTTTCTGTATCATTAAAAAGATAAATATTAGTTTAGTCCTGTCAAATTAGTTAGGGTCTGACGTAAAGTGAAGTATTTTTGGTCGTCATGTTTTAATCACTGTCTATGAAATATCTTAATTTGACCCCGCGACACGAAGCGCATCAGAAGATCGCTTAACCGCTGCGTAACTTATCATATAGATATAATATGTATGTACGTCTCTGCATTGATATAGAATATAGAGATTGGTTGACATGACATGAAATGGGAATTCAGGGTCATTATGGTTTTGAGCATCAACCAAAAGAATAAAAAAAAAAAAAATCCCTTTGATTTTAGTATGAAATCTGATATCACTTATCAGAATCCAACTGTTGCATTGTGCGTCACGAGTTAATGTGTGTACGGAAATACTTGAATATTCAATCTTGAATTTAATTTGTAAGAATTAATTACGATTTCAACTAAGCGAAACCACGTGATAATCTCACCCATGAACTTGATGCTCAGTTATGAATTGCAAATGATTGGTTATTTCTCGTAATGACATTTCGCTCCGATAGACCGGTGCTAGCCAGCTCGGTAACACTCGAGAACGTTCGGGCTTTTACGACAGCATGCGCGGACGCATAAAACCGTTGGCATTAATGCGGGGAAAATGGAAGACCGATTGGTGTTTTATTGCTTCACAGAAACTCAAGGGATTATTGCACTCTCCTTTGTCAGAGTTTTAATACAGATTTTATTTTTATTTTATTTTTAATAATTATAAACTAGCCCTTGATCGCAATCCTGCCTGATGGTAAGCAGTGATGCGATCGTTGATGGTAAAGCGTGCTAGTTTATTAAGAACCTATTCACTCAGGTTGAGTAAATAGGAAGGAAGACGGCAGTTGAGCGAGGTGATACAATGTTAAACCCAACAACACGACCAACGATGCTGCGCCAAAGGGAGATTGACCAGAAGACCCTCCCACGACCAAACTCCCAACACAACAACATTTGGTGCATCGTACCGGGCACACATCGCAACACAGCTGCTCAGACCCGTCCTCCGTACGGCTTCACCAGACATCATGCCGGAACATGACAAATCGCTTGGCAGCAAGACTTTGTCTGGTGGGTGGTAACTTCGATTAAGATAACTTTAAGATTGCGAATATAGTAACTTATTTAAAATTAGCTGTAAATCTTTCGCTCGTATGTGGGAAAAGAAATTGGATTTCCTGTATTCCTGTGTAACCATAATTCTTCTGTGAACCCAAAATGATTCTAGTATAAATATACAGACAGACCAAACATTTTAAAATAGTTTTGTAAGTAATGCTTAGCTATGTAACTTTAATACGATTTTAGTAAAAAGCTCTTATTTTAAAATTACAGCCAGACTCTTCTTCATTTGTAAACAATTGAAGGTTCTACGGTTCGGTTGGTTTTTACATGATGTTGTTTTGTCTCGTTGTACCTTCTTAGGATCACGGAAAGTAATTTATCAACATGAACAGTACCAGTGACGTAGTTTTACGTGGTAGACATTCAGTTAAAAGCGATATTTTCACAGACTTGAATTCTTTACTGCTTTGCGATTCACAGAACTCTTCAAACAGCATTGTTTCGAAGGTGGATTATTTACAAACTGCTTGATCAATGAAAAATCAATACGCGCCTGAAAAATGTACCTGCGACACCTTGTGATACATTCGCTTATTGCTAACAAAACATAAAACATGCGATGCCCTAGTTCGTGAATCGACGGTGCTTTAGCATTGAGTTCGCGGAGTTTTGTAATTATCCTGTTTTTGTTGGATTCACTGTAACATTCGTTTTCGTATTTTTAAAAACGTTGCCCCACACTAGTAATTTCTCCTGTATCGTGGGTGCGTTTACAAACATATAAATTCACATACACAAACATCCAGACCTGGAACAACCACTTGTAGGTCATACAAATATTTGTTACGTGCAGGAATCGAACCCGCGACACACAGCGCAGCAGTTAATAGCTTAACCACTGCGCTAAACGTGCAGTCACATTTTTAGTATCTACCTTTTTAATGAAGGATATAAAAGTAGGATAAAATGAGCAGTAATTTTATCTTTATTGGAACTCTTCGATTCATTAATGAAGTCTATGTTTTCCAATCAGACCGGCGAATATTATTTGTGTTCGGTTTTATTCGTTTCGTTTGTTTTTCCGAACAGCCAGGAGTTTAAACGAACTGTTAATACGTCAGCAGATTCGCGCAAATCATGGTGATATACAATCTATTTCCTGGAACGCTTATAGTAATGGTAGGGAAATCTCGGGTCTCTCTGGCGTTGGTACATTTATCTCACAATTTATTGGCTGCTGGCTGCCCACGCGCCGGGTAATGGATAGAGTTGCAACTAACGTAAATATATCTTGAGGTTCAAGTGCATAAAAACTGAATATTTATAGGTGAAGGTGAGATAATCACTATGTACGGTACGTTAGTACTCCTGGCTCGGAAGCTCGTATCCGACTGCATGATATTTTAAATACATACTTCCGTTAAGTCTAAACGCCAACCATGTGTAGGTCTAGATTTCGCAGCTTAATAATAATAATAGTTGTAGAACAAATATTTATATGACCTACAAATAATTGTTCCAGGTCTGGATGTAAATATTCATTCTTGTGAACTCGGCAGTCATTGTACCGATTGTCGTATCGGCCAATGGTTTGATAGCCAAGAGCCTCGACCAACATCTATTGAGGCTCTCGTTAGGCAGTTGGATCAAGGGTCAGATTCAAAAGGCAGTACTCCTTGATACGGCCCGCATCGTGAGGAGGTTCCTATCTCTGGAGCCCTAACCACCGGTAGCTTGGACCCCGCTCCCGCCATCGATGGAACACAATTTTTTTATATTTTTAAATGTTTTGTATGTTTTTATATAAATATTTAAAAATGTAAAACAATATGTATTAATGTATGTATAAATAAATAAAGGGAATAATAATTAATTATTTCAGATTCTTCATTCATATAATTTGTTATAACACAAAAATTAGTAATAAGTAGTAAATTAAATTAAATAAAATTAAGGTGTGATCTAGACTAGGACTCGCCGATGACGCTATCAGTCGCTATTTAACAGCGTGCAGACGTAGACCGTGCCAACATCGGAGAATCCCACCGGTCCGCCACCAGAGCGGCCAGGGTGGTAATTAACACTGGGCAGTTTATGTTGTAGATTGCTGGATGTGGTTTTATTCAACATGCATTCCGTACGAACGACAGCAGGTCAACATCTCTCGGTGATAGGCCATAACATCGGCTGCCGGCAGAAGTTACCACCCACCAGACAAAGCCTTGCCGCCAAGCGATTTTTCGTGTTCCGGCATGATCTCTGGTGAAACCGTACGGAGGATATGTTGCGATGTGTGCCGGGTACGATGCGCCTAATGTTGTTGTGTTGGAAGTTTGGTCGTGGAGGGTCTTCAGATCAATCTCCCTTTGGCGCAGCATCGTTGGTCGTGTTGTTGGGTTTAACATTGCATCACCTCGCTCAACTGCCGTCTTCCTTCCTATTCGCTCAATTTTTCTGAGTGAATTATAGGCTCTTAATAAACTAGCGCGCTTTACCATCAACGATCGCATAACTGCTTACCATCAGGCGGGATTGCGGTCAAGCGCTTGTTTATAATTATTAAAAAAAACATACCCGAAACTGTCATAAATTCCCAATCAATTTTGAGTCTTAATGTTTTAAACATAAAGTTAAAAATATAATAAAGCAATCTGACAGATTGTAGTAGCTTGCAGTGCTGTCCTCTGTACATTCATACTGACCTGTATTTAAACCAGTATTTCACTTTCGTACTGGCATTAACAGCAATAATGTATTACAGCTTTGTGAGCAAAGCTCTTGCCGTGGTGAAATACGTAGCATCCGTCAGCAGGAATGATAGTGGAATAAATGACCATGGCATCAAATTATTACTCCATGTGCCTTCTGACCCGTTATCTGTAATTTAAAAGCAATGTAGTGTAAATATATTACACTAGCAGCCGCCTGCGACTTCTTTTGCGTGGAGTTAGTTATGCGCCCCTCCTATTGGTCGCAGCGTGATGTTATATAGCCCAAAGCCTTCCTGGTTTAATGGGCTATCCAACGCAAAAAGTTTTTTTCAAATGGGTTCAGTAGTTCCTGAGATTAGCGCGTTCAAACAAGCAAACTCTCCAGCTTTATATATTAGTATAGAAGTATAGTATATTTAATAAGTCGTGGTGGCCTAGTGCTAAAACACCAGCCTCTCAAGTATGAGTACGCGGGTTCGATACCAGGTCAGGCAAGTACCAATGTAACTTTTCTCTAAAGTTATATGTACTTTCTAAGTATATCTTGGACACCAATGACTGAAGGTGAAGGAAAACATCTTGAGGAAACCTGGACTTTAAGTCTGAAATCGCCAACCCGCATTGAGCAAGCGTGGTGATTACGCTCAATCCTTCTCTGAATGACAGGAGACTTTTGCCCAGCTGTGGGACGATAAAAAGGTTGATAATGATGACGATAGAATAATAATAATAATTTATTTGACCCAAAACATATGTTACATTTGTACAGATATATAGGCCACATTAAAATTTTCTTAATTTTTACTGAAGGCATCTGTGTCTGAACTAGATAAAGAAATATCTGTGTCTCAGACATCAGCGCTCTTCCTTAAGATGATTCATTAAAATACTAGCTTAATTAGACATATTAATAATAAAAGATATATCATTACACAGAGATAGAAAAATAAAAGTTAAAACAAAATAACAAAAGAGTGTGAGAGGGTGAGTGTTAAAAAAAAATACGATTGTGCTTATGACCACACGACTGAAGTGAAACTTCTTTCGCTCCATCTGTATGTATATATATGTGTGTACAATATATACATGTATACACATATACATATATTAATTTTCTATAAATATTTAAATTTATTTCATGGTTTCATTGGTAAATTAATATTTTTGCATAGATCTTCTATTTTTATTACTTAACTTCCGTTCGCCTTGCCCGATCACTTTTCGTAACGCTTATGTCACGCGTTCGCCAGCTTACTCCCCAAGTCAAGCGTGAGTAAAGAAGTTTCACTTCAAAAGATAGATAGAGATAGAAGTATAGATAATCAGGCTATAATGTTCCCATTGTTGAGATACAGGCCCCCTCCCGGTGAGAGTGATCGTAAGTAGTCTACCACGCTGGTCCAGTGTGGATTGACATATGTCACATGTCTTCGAAGGTTTTGGCTCTAGGACATACTGGTTTCCTCGCGATATTTTCCTTCACCGTTTTGAGAGCAGTGGTGATGAAATAATTTACACAAAGTAATGCGCCTGACGGGGTTCGGACCTATGATCTACAACTATTGAGTGACGGCCAATACCATAAGACCACCGCCGCTCTTAATATATTGCAGTTCGGCAAAAGATCTTTAATCCTTATTTACTTCCGTAGGTTATACGGAGGATACAAAACTACAGATTTTGTGTTTAGGGAGGAACTTTCACTATTAAACCCTTTTTTTGTTTGGGATGGGAAATCATCAATTGACCTCTTCCGCTCTGAGCGGAGCGGAGCGGTGTCAGACTTTTACTGACTAAAACCCACACATGTTCCTTCACTTGCCTGTAGGCAAGGACCAAACCGCAACCCTGACCAAGGAGGCATCGGTCTTCGTGGTCACTATCAAACCCTTAAGTGTTGATGGAATTTCAGAAAATATATGATCAAGTCCACTAGACTAGGTCATAAGGTCAGTGTGAATATGTATACATATATGACGAAGTCTAGTGTTATACTATAAACCTATTTACTACTCTATTCTACTATGGTATAAATACATTGCCACATGTAATTAAGCAAGCTTATGTTGGGCGTATCTTACACGTGCGCAGGATTGTGCATGTACTTAGACACTTATAGCACAGATCCAGTTTTCCCATGTTCGCAGGCGAGTGGGATGTCGGTGTAGGGTTCAGTCCCCGGCTAATGTTCACTATTCGTATGGCGACCTGTTGCTGTACTCTTTGCTAAGCTATGTATGCCGTAAGTTTAAACGATATATTGTTATATGAAATGCATAAGAAAAAAAACAAGAATTTTTAAGAGTTCATTTGTAGTAGCTTGATATGCATCATCATCATAATTAATTCAGCCGAAAGTCGTCCACTGCTGGACATGAAAGCTTCCCCCAAGGATCTCGAAGACGACCGCTTGGTGTGCATGGAGGACGATAATTTACATCTCATCTCTATAATCTCTCAACAATATTTTCTCTTTTTCCTCTCTGGAGGATTAACCCCTACAACAAGACGTGAGAAAGTAATGAATTTGAGAACACACATAACAAATGGTTGATATATGCATGATTTATTACCGTTTTGACAGTTAACAATCACTTAAACACTGGTTAGCCTTTTTGCTTATTATAGCGGGATCTGAGTCTAGCTTTCTTTTGAGGAAGGCTTTTTAATCTTTGTTTCTGTGTGTCATTACTGTTTGGAAACTTGTATAAATATTTCCTATTTGTGTTGTCAGTTCTAGTTTTATCTTGTAGGTGGATTTGGTGGGATGAAATTTTTTTTTTCATTGAAATTCGAAATTAGTAAAATTAAATTACACAAACTACTGAAAGTAGATACTACTTGTACCTTATGTCTTGTGTGTTGTTATGTTAAACAAAAAAAAAATATTTATTAGGCTTACACTTAGTTTAAAAACATATAAAGGAATAGCATGCAATTATAAACTACAGAAGAATTAGGCACAGCCTGTATCTTGGTGACTCCAACACTGCACACCGTGACAGAGTAAGTTCTGCTAGCGATGTAAAGATTTTTATTGATACATGGAGATGGAGGTAAAATTAAAAGTTAAGTCTGGTCTTAATGCAAATCTGTTTGCCTGGGCATAAATTCATAATAATTTAAATCAAGTTCGAGCGACATAACGCAACAGATCGCTCCCAAGTAGGACAGAGCTACAATACAATCCATATTGCTTACATACATTACAGTCGCAAGGCTGGCGGCCTGCATATATGTATGAGTGCACAAACACATGTAAGGAGGTCGTTTCATAAATCAAGTCAATATGTTTACTTTAAGAGAAGTTAAACAATCACTATTTTCAGGACTTGAATGTCGTACATCACAAGAACAGGGTCGTATGATAAAGTTATTGCCATATAAGAAGGTTACCATATTCAGTGATTGATTGATAGCGTCTTCATGAAAATATCAGCTGTCAGTTAATCGTGTCCGAATTTGGTGTAATTCCGGCATCGGTGACTTTATTAGCGTTTCGGGGGGGTATTCTTCTTTTCCCATAAGGAAAGGCAACGGTTCAGAGCCATACAGCCTGATCTTTAATTTAATCTGTAAGCAATGTTTTGTCCAAGTCTTCTG
Source organism: Sesamia inferens (assembly GCA_037179545.1). Lineage (NCBI taxonomy): Eukaryota > Metazoa > Arthropoda > Insecta > Lepidoptera > Noctuidae > Sesamia > Sesamia inferens. The sequence continues at coordinate 11,134,496 of CM073923.1, read as the reverse complement.
TTAACAAATACGTCGAACATCGTATTTATAAGGCATTTCTGCCAAGTCTTGTGTTATTTTGTAGATTTTTCTTTTTAAAAGCCATTCTTGCCATGTCTTGTGTTTAGCGTTTCGGTTTCGGGTATTAAGATGTCGTGATGAGTCTGTTACGTCATGTGAATGTCAGATCACACGGCCCGATTGGCGGGAAGAAAATCATGTTATTAAATTTTATCGACGCGTTCCGGATGAAAATATTTTTTAAATTTATTTTTCAATTGGAATTCAAAGTGCGAATATATTTTTATTTTTTCTCTTGATTATTTTTAGAGAGAGTTACGGTTAATAAATACTTAAGTATTTAGACATTAAAGTTGAAGAGGATTAAAGTAATAAATACGCGAGATAAAAATACATTAAAGCTTATTAAAAAAAAAAAAAAAACCTAAATGTCCCACGAAACAGCAGATTTACTCGCCATACATAAAACCAAGGTTTATTTAAACGCGCACTTCTCACTTTTAAGTAAAATGGCTGTGATAAATATCCATATGCACTTGCCAAGGCAAAAACAATAAAACATCATTTACAGGTAGTTTATAAATTGGCAACACTCTAAAAGAAGCGTCGGAAGACTTCAACGATTCACACTTTACCGTGTCGTGTTTCTCTGACGATTGCATGCTTGTTGCATAAAAGATTAAAGGTCGGACATCTTTAAACGTCTGTTATGAGACCATGTCTTACCATTAAATGCTGCACTTTTAAAGACTTTTCGGAGACTGTGCATGCAGATGATAAAGAGTGCAGTTTACGTAATTACTGTTCGATCAGTAAGCGTCTGTCCCACGCAAGAGTATACTGTTTTCAATGTATCTTAGCTTATATTCTAAGAGCACACAAGTCAGTTTATAGGAGAGTGAAAAATCTGTATCAATCTACTAATATTAAAAATGCGAAAGTTTGTGAGGTGTGGATGGATGTTTTTACTCTTTTATGCAAAAACTACTGAACCTATTTGAATGAAATTTCGCACACAGATGGTTTATAACCAGGAATAACACATAGGATACTTATTCCATATATTCCCGATATTCCAACGGGATCAAAACTTATGCTGGTGTAACCTAGTTTTACATAAATACGGCGATACGGTGGATTCAGTGTAGTTTACTTTTTACTTCAATTTATGAGTTTCTATTGAAAGTTGCTTGTGTCTGTTTGGCTGAAACAACGCCTCTTCCGATTCTCTAGTAAATCGACTGCAAAAATTATCTTAATAGGGATGTTTCCTGGAGGGCAATTGCGCTAAAATAATTCAACCAAAACAGAATTGGATCGCAACCAAACCATAACTTTTGTTATGTTTCGTATCGCGCTAACGGTTTAAACATAATTGGATTGCAATTGGAACGTAACCATTGTCAAATGAAAAAGTTGAAACAAAGCTAACTTTTTCTATGCCATGTCAAACTTACGTCTAAACGATTAGATTTACTTATAATTGATTTAGTTTTAATTAATATATCTGATGAAATGTATCACACATATCTACACTGATTTTACGTCAACCGAAGTTGAAACTTTAGCGCGATACGAAATATGATCGAAACTAAACCATAACTTTAACTGGATTAGATACGAACAAGAGTTGAACTTCTACTGTTTTATTTAGCGCGATTACCCCCATGGGTAATAAAAAATATTTTATTTAGTCCGTCATTCAGATAATAGAAAAATATTGGATACGTATATTTTGTTTTATCAAATCAATAAAAATTTACAAATATAAGATCAAAGATCAAAGGCATCAAAGATCAGGAGTAGTGGCTGGTGACGTCACTGCTCGCTAAAAAGTGTAGCGTGCAGTGATTTTACACTAGTTTTTTGTTTATATGAAAAAAGAAAAAAATACGTGTCTAGTATTTTTTGGAAATCTGACTAACGGACTAATTAGTTATTTTTAGTCAACTACCCTATTGTATGAAAACGACGAAATGGCATTGACATTTTTTTTATGATTTTTATTTCTGGTTTTCTGTAATATCATTCTTCTGAGCATAGTTCATTAATAAAAATAGAAAGAAATAGGAAATTAAAAAAAAAGAAAATACCTACTCTCTTAGCCATATTCTCACCTCACGTGTTTATAGTAAACCTCTATAGTATCCTGTAACAGCTGTAATGACGCGTGACATTTCAGACCCACGGTCGCCCAGTAGGAGTCTGACCCTGAATTTGTGAGTCAGACCTTTCATTATTGTGTTTAACCCCTTATTGGTAATTTCCATAATATTAATATCACTTGCAAACCTGTTTGATCAATGAGTGATTCATTTGTTTATGTATTCTGTTTTCCTGATATCGCCTGAAGGTCTGGTTTTTATATGGTTGTTGCATAAAGTAAATAAAATGGCAGTGGCAATGGCCACTTCCATTTTATTTATTTGTAATGTATAAAAAAATAGCTTTTTAAAGTACGGACAACATCAGTTCAAGATACCTGAAACTGTCAAATATTCAAATTCAACCTTGACCCTTAATGCTGGACAAAGGCCTCCCCCAAGGCTTACATTCCTGTGGGGGTTTGCCATAAACCCCACGCTTGACAGGCGGGTTGGGAATCTCAGTAATTTGATATTCCACTGTAGAAGCGCTGCTGCCCACTTCCCTGTTAAGAGTTCCCTTAGTCTCCTTTTACGACACCCACGGGAAGATATGGGTTGGCACTGGTACTATTCTAAGCCCAATACCAAATGGGTGATGCTTAATGTTTTAGCTATAAAGACATTTGACAGATCGTAGTAGCTTGATGTGCTGTCTGTACAGATGACAGCCCAAAATACTACTAGAATCTGTCGAGATTTCTTTATTAGATTTTCAACTTTATCTCCAAAGCATTAGGCTCAAGGTTGCTTGACCTGTTGTCGTCCATACAAAGGTGTGACATTAAAAAAAATGAAATAAGCTCGTTTCTTCAGCGCGATTCTGTAACCATCTCCCCGACAGTTCACTCTAATGTTGCTCCGCCTAAACTTTCACTGTGACATTTTTACAGAATCAATCGGCTAGCCTTAATTTGTGACTATTTATGTTAATCTTTCATGGTTTATTATTGGTAATTAATTGTAATTAGAATAGGCATTTCAACAGATGGCTGGATACGGTATTAAAGGATCATCAAAAATTCAATTCATTCTTTTCTAAATTACCTGGCATTAGCAAAATCAGAACTACTTTAAATTTAAAGCGTTAATTCCAACTCATTTACTGGAAGTCATTAACCTCATTGTGCCCAACACTTCTATGTGCTTTTGAGGCTTTTAAAAAACTACTACCTATAGTCATTGCGGCAATAGACTTCTATGTATTTAGTTTACTAATTACTTAGATACCATTAAGTTTAGTTGTTCCGGGTTTTTCCAGGTTAAAGTAGTTTATAGTTTTAAAGTAGTTAGCTGTTGTTACAACGCTTTATGGTATTTTTTGGTAATGGCAACATCATTCTTTAAATGTTCTTTATTTAAAAAATAAAATATTTCCAAAATTGAACTGTATCTGACAATGTATCTGATGTCGACGAAACATTTCTCCTTCTAATTTTCCTTAGGCGATATTTTTTTTCTCGGTGGTAGGCCATAATATCGGCTGCCGGCAGAAGTTGCCGACAAAGCGATTCGTCGTGTTCCGGCATGATGTCTGGCGTAGCCGTACGGAGGACGGGTCTGAGCAGTTGTGTTGCGATATGTGCCGGGTAACCGCGGGTCCGGGTCTCCAGATCACAATCTCCCTCTGGCGCAGCATAGTTTGTCGTGTTGTAGGGATTAATTAGGGTGATCAAGGTGCATCACCTTGCTCAACTGCCGTCTTCCTTTCTATGCACTTAAGTCTTTTAAGTAAATAGGCTTAATAAACTAGCAAAAAGACATAAAAATCCAGAAAGTAATCGAAAATTCCACACGAAGGACACCTGTCATGTTTTGATAAATCCGCCTTAAAGTATATATGAATGTATCCCCCCCCCATTTAGGATGATATTCAGTTCTGTAGGCTACCTTGAGCAATAATCAAAGTCAGTTCTCACGAATGCTAAAAATATTCATGTTCTATTGCGCAATAGTAGCCCCTGGGGTCCAAATAATACGCCCCCGCGAACGCGACTTCGTTTAGCGTCACATTTGCACAACTGGGTAACTGTCTACTTCCTGGCAGGGTAACATTGAACCACTTCTTTGAGCGGCCAAGTGCACCGAGGATGTTATTACACGGACTAAAATAGGACGAATTTAAAATTAGGTTCGCGATCATTAACGTTCTAGTTGATTTGCTCAGCACTACTAGCAGCTTTAGAATGATTAATTACTTCATATAGGTATTATAAAACAGCGGCTTCCAAAAGTATAGTTGGCATTTTTTTTTCATTTTAGCTGCAATGCCAAATTAGGAAATAAAATAAAAAAAAAATAATCAAGTCAGTTTAATAACTTGATTTTTTCTTATGATTAGTCTAATGTACTTGAATTAGTCAATAAAAACGTTATAGTAATTCAAACATTTGGATCACTAGAATTTTAAATCTAATTTAAAACTAATTTTTGGATGCCACGATCACCATTTGTCTAGCCTTTTCTCAATTATGTTGTGGTTAGCTTTCAGTCCAACCGGATGTAGGGGAAAACCTGTAATTAATATTGAGCTACTGCCTAACTGACCCCCGTAACCCAGTTATTGTATTTCTCGGTGGTAGGCCATAACATCGGCTGCCGGCGGAATTTTTGACCCACCAGACAGTCTTGCCGCCAAGCGATTCGTCGTGTTCCGGTATGATGTCTGGTAAAGCCGTACGGAAGACAGGTTTGAGCAGTTGTGTTGCGATGTGTGCCGGGTACGATGCGCCAAATGTTGTTGTGCCGTGAGTTTGGTCGTGGAGAGTTTCCATATCAATCTCGTTCTGGCGCAGCATCGTTGGTAGTGTTGTTTGGTTTACCATTGCATCACCTCGCTCAACAGCCGTTTTCCTTCCTATTCACTCAGTTTTTTGAGTGAATATGCTCATAATAAACTAGCGCGCTTTACTATCAACGATTGCATCACTGCTACCATCAGGTGGGATTGCAGTCAAGCACTAGTTTATAATCTATATCTAAACTAATATATAAAGCTGAAGAGTTTGTTTATTTGAACGCGCTAATCTCAGGAACTACGGGTCCGATTTGAAAAATTATTTTTACGTTGGATAGCCCATTGTTCCAGGAAGGCTTCAGGTTATGTAACATCACGCTGCGACCAACAGGGGCGGAGCATATAAAAAAACATATCGAAATCTACACGGGTAAAACCGCGCGCTGCAGCTCGTTAATAATAATAGTAATATGATAACCCTTGGCGAGACTGATTCTCAGATTTTCGGGCTCCGGTCCACCCCCAACGACTGTCTAAGATCCAGGAATAACAGACGAGACCAACGGATTAAAGTGGTTTCCGCGCGATACCTTTTGGATGCCAATGAAAAATTAATCTAATATTAACATTGCAGTTCCTCTCATTCTAAAATGTGTTAAATTTAGCTTAGTGTACGAATACTTAACTCCACACTAAATAGCTTTCTCCGCGTTTCTGTTGCCTATTTTTAGGGTTCAAAACAAAAAGGGCAAAAAAACGGAGCCCTTATAGATTCGTTATGTCTGTCTGTCCGTCCGTATGTCACAGCTATTTTGTTCCGAAACTATAAGAACTATACTTTTGAAACTTGGTAGGTGAATGTATTCTGTAAAACGCATTAAGATTTTGATGCAAAAAAATAAAAAATATTGGGGGCTTATTTTTTTTTTTATCAAACACTTACGTGCGGAGTATCTATTGATAGGTCTTCAAAAATGATATCGAGGTTTCTAAAATATATTTTTTTCCAAACCGAATAGTTTGCGTGACAGACGCTTTCAAAGTGGAAAAAGTTGGTCCCCAAAAGTTTTTCATTTTCTTATTTTAGACGTTAGATAGCCTCTAACTTTTAAAATAAGAAAGTGAAAAATCTAAGAAAACATATGATCTGCATTACTATAAAAACTACCAACGAAAATTGTTTTGAACGAGATCTTTTTTAATACTTAAATCCTTTAATTTCATAAATTAATGGTACGGGGTTCCCCTTTGTGCGTGAGTCCGACACGCACTTGGCCGGTTTTTCACCTATAAGACAAGAACATTGATAAGAAGCTGAAATATGTATCGTATCATATATTATATTTTAAAAGAACTGGAACAAAAAACCTGTTTAACTGTTTGTTTAAACTAAAACCAGATTTGCTGCAATCACATAATATAAAAATTACGTTAGACATACTGAGGTGCTGACGTTAGTTTAAAAACAATTTCAATTACAATCCTAAACTAATTGCAGGTCATACCCAAATAGTACTAAGTAAGCGTATTATAGACACAAGACACGTGTAGATAATGAGGATCATAAGGTCGAGGACTTCTGTCTGTAGACAAGTAAACAAAAACTTACCAACAAAACAATACGTTTGGTTTAAGACTCTAGAGTTGCATAAAACCTAGGAATGTGGAGGAAATAAAGTCGTCATCATTTTGACGCATATTGCTAATCCATTGCTTTATATGTTCAAATCAAATCAAACTAAATAATAAAAAAAAAAACTCTTTAGTCCGTCAGTCAGATTTCCAAAAAATATTAGATACGTATTTTATACTGACGTTGATACAGCTCGTTTAGTTTACTTTAGTTATTTCCATAGCGTTATGTCCTACGGTATTCTACTGTGGGGCAAAGCCGCTGACATACAAAATATATTTGTACTTCAAAAACGAGCTGTCCGAGCAATTTACCAGCTCGGTGTCAGATTTTCTCTGAGAAATTTGTTTAAAGACATTGGTATTCTCACGGTTGCTTCACAGTTCATCTTAGCCAACATCTTATATGTTAGGCAAAATATTCACGTGTACACCAGAAACTGTGATATTCATAATATTAACACCAGAAATAAGGACAAACTGCGAACCCCTTTTCACCGACTTCAAAAGGTCCATAACTCTTTTGTTGGGCTTGGTATAGCTTTTTATAACAAGATACCCTCTGCTTTGCTAGACTTGCCCTACAATGCATTTAAAGCACAAATTAAGTCCAGGCTTTGTTCAAAGGCATATTATTCCGTGAATGATTATTTAAATGATAAGAATAGCTGGTCGCTCTGATTAACTCAGGACAATGTTCGTGTTCTTTCTCAGTAATTAGCTTATTGATACGTTATATGAGTTCATATAATTTACTTTTTTACATTACATAAATATGTAAGCTGTCACGCCCTTTATGCCTGGGGCTTTTAGTTAAGTAACAAGTTTTAGTTAATTACATTTTCATTTGAATATAAATATATTGTTTTGCTTTGCTGGTATTTTGGCGTGGTAGCTGGCATATGGTAAATAATTTCATTTTTGTATTTTATCGTATCGTTTGTTTACATAGTATTGTATAAAGACATGTTTTTTTTTAAATGAACAGACAGCTGTGCTGCTGGGGAGTTTGTTCCGCCACTTCTTCTTCCCAGCGAAAGCACTAGGAAGTGTCGATGGGTGGGCGCTTTTGGGGGACTGTCTTATGTAATATTGACGTTCAAAAAGTGCTGATTCTCAGCCTAATTTGAATAAAAGACTTTTGATTTTGATTTTGATTTTTGATTTTCTTTTTTCATACAAACAAAAAATGAAGACGACACAGTGCGTTGAAAATTCGTGTGACGGCACTGCACGCTACACTTTTTAGCGATCAGTGACGTCACCAGCAATCAGTCAATTTTTATTTTGATAAAACAAAAAATACGTGTCTAGTATTTTTTGGAAATCTTACTGACGGATTAATTATAATTTTTTAGTCAAATACCCTATTATAAGTACATACATATAAATTCAATTCCAAGTCATATTAATCATGAATTCATTATTACAATATTGCACATTATAATCTTACATAGATATTAGAAGAGACAAAATAATTGTTTGGTTAACAATGCAATGAATATTGTAGAAATGTCAAAATGGTGGTTTTCCTAATGTTAGTATGTTACTTCGCAATACTGAAGTCGTACGAGAGTTATGTCACGAAAGGCGTTGAAAACGAGGTCCAGGTGCCTTTATGAATGAAAGGAAGCCCGTATATTCAAATTGCCGGCTAACTGCAGTTGCAATAATTGAAGAGGTGGAGACTGTAATAGACCGCAGGGGACCGTTTCGCCGTATGTTATTTAGATCTATATTTAGATGACGGTTTGCGAGCAGGGATGTTGTGATTTATATAATAGCAAGATGACCGACCATACGTCCTACCTTTGCTACATATATCAACTTGTTGTTCTCTGTTTGCATTGTATTGACAAGTATTTATAAAACAAGTGTAGGCTGCAGTGCATTGTGGCTGAAATTTAAAACCAAATGACACTAACAGATTAACGCTAAAACATATGGACGTTATTTGTCGGACGTCATTTAAGCGTCACGGATGTTATTAAGATCAACTACGCCCATTACCCGATCAATGACTCTTTTTATCGTGAATCCTTTATTCATTTGTTTTATTCTCTTTATTTCAGGTGCTGCGTTCAAGTCAAGATGACGTGGCTTCGAGTGTCAGTGTGCTTCCTGGCGCTGTCTTTACTAACTGCACCAACCCTTGCTCTGTGCCCTGATGGATGTGTATGCAGCACCACACGATATGGCCTCCACCGTGCCACTTGCAGTAGTCTTCCTGAATTGTACAAGTTCACTCTCCGTCAGAAACATCACAACATCAATATTCTCGATCTGTCGCACAACAACATCACGAAACTCAATCACGAGCTCGACCGGCTCACAGAAGTTGTCACGCTGGATCTCTCCACAAACGGCATCCAGACGCTGAACAAATTTCTCCATAATGCAAAGAAATTAGTGCATCTAAATCTAGCCAACAACAGGATACAAAGGCTTTCCTTCGTTCATTTACCTTCAAGCGTTAGTTCATTAGATTTAACTAACAACTTATTGAAAGATGTGCCTTCAGATACAGGACATTTAGTCGGTCTGGAGCATTTAGAAATGGAGGGAAACCCTTTGGATTGTTCGTGTGAAAACTTATTGGCACGCGATCGTTTGCTAATTGCAAATGTTTATATAGATAATGTCAAATGTGCTTCACCTGCAAAGTTCGAAGGTAAATCCTGGTTAGAACTAAAATCGAAAGATATTTGCAAAGTTCCTAAAACTGAAACTAATTTTATGGATATGATGATGGGTGACCAACCCATAGATGCAGTTCAAATTGGAAAAGAAACTACGGCATTGAAATCCATGCCCCTAGTAGCTAAAACTGATTTAGACGACGGCGGTGTAATACAAGGAAATGCTCCTGTTGAAGATGATGATCACCTACAGTTTTTGAAAGTAGGACACAACTCTTCACCATCGCCTTATAGCCAAATAGAGGGTTCAGGCGATGGTGATGACGCCGAACACACGACAATGATTACATTTATGGAACCAGTAATGCGTAAAAAAATTGATGAAGGTGTATTAGCAGCCGATGACTTTATAGCTGCTGATAATGAACAGAACACTGAAGATCCGTATGAAGGATCCGGAGAAACGGGTTCTGGATTTGGTATTATAGGTCATGCGTTCGAAGAAACAACCACAACTGCTTTCGTACCATTAAATCCAGATCCAGTACATAGATTTTTTGACGATGAAAACAAAACGGTCACTGAATTTCCTTTGCCTGAACCTATTTCACCCATATACCAGGGTGATCCAAATTGGAACATTGAATCTCCCCCTGAAGTATCGACAGAAAAAGTAGCAACATTGGCCACACCAGTACGTGACACTACAGTGTTTGAACAAATAAGGGTAACGCAAACATCTGAAGTGAATGGACAAAAACCTGAAAGTGAGAATCAAGCACCGCACAAAACAGGAACTTATGTTTGCATTGCAATTATTGTAATATTATTAGTGGGACTCATTGGATTCGCAATAATCAAAGGACAGATGAGAAAACGAAGGGACAGAAGGCTTTTACGACAGCAAAAGAGAGATGTGGAAAAGGCGTCTAAAGAAATGGTCGACATGAATAAATCTCTATTGGGAAAGCCGGCCGGTTTAGAAGCTCCTGTCGATAAAAAAGTAAATGGCAAATACGAACTAGTCCCGACACACGAGACCCCACAAAAAAAAAGTGAAAATGGGGAACTCGGCAATGGTGTCAACCACAATAACCATAATGGCTTAAGAACAGATAGTCCGAGGGACACAAATCAAAATAAGAGCAGTTCAAGAGACAATAATTTAGTAGACGACAAACCACAACAACATGAGACGTCTTTTGATTCTGAACCTACATCACCTGATTCAAGAAAGGACACCAATTCGTTATCCAGTGAAGACATTTTTGTACCCATAAACGATGATGATACCCCTAAACTAAACGGCACCGGTGATTCTGATATATCTCAGCCATTAATAAATGGGGACCAAAATACTGATTCTGATTTCTTGTCACCGTCTCGTGAATACGTTCCGGTGTACTCGCCCGACATGGGACGAGTGCGCATAAAGATGTCGGAAACACCTAAACCCAAAACTCCGGTACTAGTCACCAGAAGTCGGTCGAATGCTGGAGACATCATCATAACTCCGTCAGACGCGCCCAAGTCGACCACTTGAAACCCGGCTTCGCTTGAAAGGACAATAATACTTAGTATATATCAGTGTCAAACAGCAAACACTTCACTATTGGCGAAATTCTGTGATTATATTGTGCGTATAGTTAGGTCAAATATCGAGTGTGAAGGATTGAAATCGAATTATTCGATTGTGTGTAAGTCTAGAACTTTTGCTGCCAAAGTGTGTTTGTAGTCGACAGTGCCTTTATTTTAACTTTGTTAGTGGTTTAATATATTTATAAAAATATATTGCGCAATAAGTAATAAAAATATTTTTATACGTGTAAAAAGTGTTGCCATGTTCACGATAGTTGTAAAAGTCTTGTTAGTAATACATGAAATTTATATTGTAGCTCCTCTATGGTAAACGAGTAATGACCGATTCATGTTGTTGTACAAACATTGTGACCTGTGTTTCTGCTCGGTACCATTCGGTACGTTTATCCTACGTTATCTACGTGTATAGTATAATGGGGTACAATTCTTGAATTGTTATAATTTCAATGGTTGTGTACTTACTTCTTCCCTGAGAATATATATATGTAACAATTATGTATAACAACATAAGGTCCAACTGGCTATGTTTAGTTATCGTTTTCTCATTTTCTGTGGAGAGATTCATTTTTTCATGGTCTGGCTAAGCATAAGTTCCTTAGTAATTTTATTGTGTTTAGAATTTAAGAATGTGATACCATTTATTTTAAGTAATCTGAATTATTTTCTATGTATGTATATAATAAATATTCAAATTCTATTAGTGTATATTTCGTAGATCTCTGAATGAGGAGATATTTGAGTTATTTTATTTTGTAACTAAGACACTGCTTTTAAATTAATTACTTTGTATTTTTATGCTTTTACTGACCTTATTTAATTGATGTTAATGAGTAATTATAATGTATCAACTTTTTTTTCAATGGAAAATCAGAATTATTGAGAATAATGAACAAAACAGAACAATAAATAGCTCAGTAAGCAAATATGAATTGTAATGTATTTTTATTTCGAAACTATTTTATGATATAAATGGTTGAATCAACTTTGTCTGTTTTACTGACCCCGAACCAACACTACAGATAACATAAGATCTAAGCACATAGGTATAGTGCCCTTAAAAAGTTAGTTGACAATTTTCCATTTCACAAACCGTGCGAAGCCAAAGAAGCAAAGAAAAAAAAAACATTTCAAATTCTATTTTCAAACATTCGAAAATGAGTTTAAACATTGATAAATAACTAGTCTATGATTTTTTGACTCATAAATTGGTTTACCTCTGACTTATTTATTAATTCTTTTTTAAACCATAATGTGGCATGATATTTGAAAAAATACCAACTAACTTTTCGAAGGCACTGTTATTAACTGAGATTTATTTGATTCAAAAAGTGCAAAATCTATAAGTCAAAGTTCGAAGCAAAGCAAAAATTGCAATAATTCGTAGAACACCGTAGTCACCGAACATCCAAACAGTCATATTATGACAGCAATGTCATAATATTACTCCGATGTTCCAAGGGAATTAAAAACATGATTGAAGTGTTAAAGTGTTAGTTCAAACCAACTTAGAAACAAAATCACATTATACAGGTATGCTATAATCTATACTAAATTATAAAGCTGAAGAGTTTGTTTGTTTGAACGCGCTAATCTCAGGAAGTACTGGTCCAATTTGGAAAATTCTTTTTGCGTAGGATAGCCCATTAATCCAGGAAGCCTAACATCACGCTGCGACCAATAGGAGCGGAGCATAACCAACTTCACGCGAACGAAGTCGCTGGCGGCCCCTAGTATCTAATAAAATCCCACTGATAGTATAAATGTGATAGTTTGTTAGGATATATGCATGGATAATGTTACTCTTTCACGCAAAAACCACTCAACGAATTTGTATTAAATTTTGCACACAAATAGTATATAACCAGTAATAACACAATACATAGAATACTTTTTATTCCAATGTCCACACGGGATCGGAACTTACGCGGCGGGGTGCAGTTAGTAGCTAATAAACCATATAGCAAGTAGCAAGTAGTTTAGTAGTAAAATCAACGTGTAATCGGTCGCACGTAACACTAATCACTCAACAGCGCGACCGTTTACCTACACATTGATTTTACTAATCACTTGACACTTGCACACTTGCTACTTAACAGCGTGTAAATGAGCCTATATACAAAATTATCGTGTTAGTGTTTGTAATCACGGCATCACGCATAACGCATAACATAACGCATAGCATCATCCATAACGGCATAACTGAACTTTATGCAATTTTCGTTTATATTCGGTATGTCTGAGGATAGGTCATTTATGTGGCAAACCAAAGTCTGCCAGACAAAGTCTTTCCGCCAAGCGATTCGTCATGTTCCGGCATGATGTCTGATGAAGCCGTACGGAGGACGGATCTGAGCAATTATGTTGCGATTAGGGATTGCAATCAGGTATCATTTTCAATCCGGCCGGATCTTGCCGGAATCACGCAAATCCGCAATCCAGTGGATATCTATAATAATATCAGTGGAATCCTAACCAAGCCCTTAGGTTGGACTTAACCGCAATCCCGCCTGATGGTAAGCAATGATGCGATCGTTGATGGCAAAGCGCGCTAGTTTATTAAGAGCCTATTCACTCTAGCCTTGAAGACACTCAAATTGTAGTGTGACTGAAACACCGCCGCCGGCAAATTGTTCCAGTCCCTCGATGTACGCGGTATAAAAGAAGAAGCGAAACACTTCGTCCGGATCGTAGTGGTGTCAACAACATAGGGGTGGAAAGTCGCCGTACGACGGGTCGTCCGATGATGGAACGGAGATGAAGGAATTAAATCATGCAATTCCCTTGCACACTCGCCAGAATGCATTCTATAGAAGACCGAAAGGCTGGCTACTCTACGCCTGTTCTCCGGGCTTTGGAGACCGTTTCGAGTTATATCTGGGTCGCCAATCAGCCTTTTTCGCACGCCTCTCCACCGAATCCAAAGTAGCCAGGTGAAACGGCGGAGCAGATACCTACTATGCAATATTGTTGGTTGTTGCCTCATTCTGTTTAAAGCTCTCTCAAAGGACTCTGCAAATTGACTTCGGCCTTACGAATACCGGCCTTTCATTGCTCCACTGAAGTGCAAATACCTCTTATCACACCAAGAAGACATGAACATTGATCGCCAGGCTAGCATAACCTAACTAAACTTTCCTTAGTTTAATTGCTAAAGGAAAATATCTCTTAGGTAGTTTATACACGGACGACAGCATGGCAAGCTATCTGAAACTGTCAAATATTCCCACTCAACCTTCAGCTTTAATGTCGCAGCTATAAAGTTGAAAATTGAATAAAGAAATTTGACAGTTTATAGTAGCTTAATGTGCTGTCGTCTGTGGTTACATACATTCCAACAATATCACAAACTGTTGCTCGAAGTTTCCGCTAAAGCAACTGGGGGTAGGTGCTGAATTTATAAATGTATAAGGTGTTTGGCGTGTTAAAATATTTTGTGTATTAATAAATACAGCCTACGTTAAATTTATATAAATAATACTACATTGAAAAAAAAAACTTTGCCGCACACTAGGAATTACTCCTGTGTTGTGGGTGCGTTTACAAACATTTAAACTCACATATACAATATGTAAAGAAAACCCTGTCCGATCTGTGAAGGTATTGTTAGGTATCGGTAACTGATTCTAATAATGGATACAAAGCCGGGCTAAACTTAAAAAAAGATCCCCCTAAAAAAATAAATATTATTTCGCAAAAAGAGGTAACTTAATACATTTGCGGTAAGCAACCCTTACGCGGGCGGCGGGGGGCAGGGCACGCGGCACGTGGTCGCATCGCTATTCGCTCATACTAATACCGGTGTTGTCACTTTTTTAAAAATTACCAAATTTCGGGGAAGTTGGAATAAATTCGCGGGAAAAAAAGATTATTTCAAAATTCATTAGTATTGTTTCTATGATGATTACGTAAAATTTTATATTATATTTGGTCATGTGTTTACCTAACCTTAATTATCCTTATGGGTCGGACAGGGTTTTCTTTACATATTGTATATACAAACAGCAAAACCCGGAACATCTCATGCAGCTTTTGATTGTTCTGATATGAACATATGGCAAATTTAAGTTAACTACTAATTTAAATTGCCCATATAGTATTGTAGTGGTAAGCAAAAAGCGTACCAATTTGCTTAACATTTAATTTCCTGAACCGCAAGATTTGTAACGAAGAGGACCTACATTTTTCTTTATGAAAGGTACAGTAGCGACATCTGTCTTGAAATAATGTACTCACTAAGTATCCAATAAGCTTGTCAAGAAACTGAAAGGACTATTGATATACGACTTAGAAAAAGCGTATCATAATCGTAATAGTAAATTAGGGGTTTAATTGATAAATGGAATATTATTAAAAAAAATGTAGAAAGAAGTTTGCTTTTGTGGTAGATATTTTGCAGTTAGTTTCTATGTATGTCAATAGATAGCGCTTGCCTCAAGTTTTATGTAATCCCCCAAATTAATATGGAACAAATACAAGATTACATAAAACATGCAAAATTTATTAGATTAATTGATTAAGTCTCCCGCATTTCTTAGAACACATTTATTTTTCATAAATATCAAATTCTTGCAGTTTACATATAACTTAAATTCTATCTATTTTATAATATTGTTACCTACTATAATCAGGACGTATTGTTCAAAATTACTGTACCTATATCTATCAATGATAATCTCCTTCAGAAGTCGCTTTCCCTGATGTCATCATTAGAATACCTTCGATTTCGGGGCCGCAACGGTCTTTCCAATTCCGCCTGAACTTCAACAGTCGTAGTGTCGTCATTCTGGGAGTCATATTCTGCGTTGTACTCAGACATTCGTCGGCGTCGAGCACCAGGTGACTGTTCTAGCTCTGCTACTTCATGGCTGCCGTATCTACTTATCTGTCTCCTTGGTCTATGTCGTCGCCGACTATTTATAGCTTCAGATAGCTCAACATCTTCTAATTGAGGAAGATCCCCGTTTCTCTCAGTTTCTTCAAGTAAATCGCCACTTGATTTAGTTTTCCTTCGGCCGCGTTTCCTCTTAGTCTTACCCGTACCAGTTTCATTAAGAGAATGACAGGATGCACTTACTTTGGGCATTGTGAGAGCTTCATCATAAGACGGTGGTGCAATCAGATCACGAGGATCAGGCGTGTTGCATAAAGCTTCTTGTTCCGCACGAATTCTTAACTGCCTCAATCTATCTCTTGCCTCTTCTATTTGTCGTTCTCTTTCAGCTTGTAGAGCAGCTAATCGACGGTTCATGGTCCTTCTTATACAATTCACTAACAAAAGGCATAAAGCTAATCCTACAATCATTACAGTTATGAACCATATTAAACCATCTGGATTTGGAAGTTTTTCGGTGGGATTCCAAACAAAATAACAGGCCTCTAACCACGACTGTCCAATCAATATAATCGGGCTGTTACAAACGAGGTTGTAAGATTCTTCCTTTTTATTAGGTTCTAGAGTAACAAATTCATAGAAATCGTACATATTTCCGTCAGCGCAATCACATCGCCACATGTTATCACTTAAATCAAGCCGTTCTAGATACGGATTCGAATCAAAATATGACCTTCTCCAGACTGTAGTAAATCTGTTACCAATTACACTCAAACCTATAAGTCGAGGGAGCATAAAAAAGGTAAAATTATTTACAGAACTTATTCTGTTGTAATTGAGGTTTAAATATTTTAACGTGTTCGATGATATACTATCGGGTATATGTGACAGAAGATTTCTGGATAAATCTAAGTCTACAAGACTCTGCAGTCCTTCCAAAGAATCTGGTCCCATACTGCTTATTTCGCATGAACTCATATCAAGAACAGTCACTGAGTCAGATTTTAAATGACCAAGACTTGTGAGATAGTTTCGAGATAATTTCATTTGCGTCAACGAAGGCATTTCTAGTAGAGTATCTTCTGGTATAATTGCTATTTCATTCCATGATAAATCTAAATGTTTTATCAATTTCAGTCCTCGGAATGTGTCACTTTTCAGCGATCCGATATTATTGTACGATAAATCCAAATACTCCAACATAGTGTTATTGACAAACTCGTTACTCCTCAGAAACCTGATCATATTGTGATTAAGGATGGCCCGTCTAAGATTTGGAAAACCTTGCAAGTTTGGTTGTAATACATTGCAGTATGATATATCAATATACCTTAAAGAGTCTGAGAATAAATTGTATGCGGTTGCAGATAGTTCCAAACGATAGTTGTGAGACATTTTCAAGTGGACCAAGGATGGTAAATACATTAACTCGTTATGATTTATTGTGCTAAGTGCACAGTTGCTGACTTCGAGACTCTTTAACGAAGTAGATATAATACTTTGTATTCTAATTAAAGGATTTGAATTTAATTTAAGTATTTTTATGCTAGTAAGACCACTTAAAGGAGACCTTCCGTGTATGGAATCTATTTCACAGTTCTCCAGTATCAAAGTTTCAATAGAAGAACTAATGATTAGCTCTCGGTTTGCCAAGTTGCCCATTGTTTTAAACTTATTGTGAGATAAGTTGAGTATCTTGAGGCTTGCCGTTGTTTTGAAAGCTTCATTGGGGTTTATGCTCAGCCAAGATTCAAAATAATTTCTGGATAAATTGAGCTCTTCTAGGACCGTGAGGTTATTTAATGCATCCTGAGGCAGTTCGTTGAGACGATTACCACTTATGTCCAAGGTGATCAAATTGTAAAATTTATGCAGGTTTCTGGGAAATGTGGAAATTTCATTATTCGAAATATTCAGTTTCGTCACCTGTAACCAACCAAATAATTATGATTAGAAATGTTATAAGGAAAAATGAAACATGTTTAGATCGTACCAATTGCTGAATTAATACTATGTTTTACAATGTTCGAATAGGCAATTTACTAAATAACTGACGACGAAGAAGTATTTATCCGGATCGCAGGAACATAAATTAAGGTAATAAAGGGTTTTTCAATAGGGACGCTCGAACTTTGACAGCGCATAGCGGCCATCTTCGTAATGCGATAGCTGTCAAATTTGGCATGAATACATATTTAGTCGTGACATTTCACCATGGAACGCTACACGCTTCAACAACGCGTAGAAATAATTAAAATTTACTATCAAAATCAGTGCTCTATTCGCCTAAGGTTCCGTGCGTTGCGTCCAATTTATAGCGTTCATGTCCGTCCTTCAGAGTCCACAATCAGTCGTTTGTTAAAAAAATTTGAGACAACCGGGTCGGTGATTGATGAAGCAGTTTCTGTACGTCAAAGAAACACAAGATCGTTGGAGAATATTGTTGCCGTTCGAGACAGTGTGCGAGGAAACCCCAGACAATCCATTCCGCGTCGTGCGCAGGAACTGGGTCTTTCTGCGACATTAACATGGCGAATTTTGCGCCGGATTTGAGTTTTCATCCATATAAAGTTTCATTAACTCAAGAGCTAAAACCCAATTACCACAAGCAGCGCCGTGTATTTGCTGATGGGGTGTTAGAGCATCTGGCAGCTGATCCTGCTTTTAAAAAAAAAATCATCTTCACTGATGAGTCTCATTTCTGGTTAAGCGGCTTTGTTAATAAACAAAATTGCCGGATTTGGTGCAATGAAAATCCGCGGGAGATTCATCAGGTGCCTTTACACTCCGATAAAGTAACTGTTTATGGTGTGGATTTTGGTCCGGCGGTATTATCGGCCCTTATTTCTTCGGAGATGCGCAAGGAGCCGCGCTCACTGTCAATGGCGACCGATATCGGACGATGACAACAATTTTTTTTTGGCCTATGGTAGGTGGTATGGATCTTACAAACATGTGGTTCCAACTGCTCGATTATTTTCTGTGGGCCTACGTGAAATTTCCAGTTTATGCAGATAAACCACAGTCATTGCTGCCGTAAAGGCCAACATAACTCGGGTTCTTCGTGAAATTGAGCCTCATTTATGGGAAGACGTCCTTCAAAATTGGTCCACCCGAATACACCATCTACAGCGGAGTCGCGGTGGACATTTGGCTGATATTATTTTCCACACATAATGTCATTGAATATTCTTTAAAATGTAATAAAAATTGTGGTAATATCACTTAAACAGATTGTTTTATTTCAGTTTAATGTTCGAGCGCTCTTAATGAAAAACCCTATATAATGATAGATATGTATAATATATAATAATTAATTAACCAAAATAATACTCTATTTATTTATATGTAATCACCATTATCATCATCATTTCAGTCGAAAGAGGTCCACTGCTGGACATAGGCCTCCCCCAAGGATCTCCACGACGGCCGGTCCGGCGCCTCCACCATAGCGGTTTCCCGCGACTTGTACCAGTTCGTCGGTCACCTTGTCGGGGGCCTACCCACGCTGCGGCCTGCGTCTTCCGGTGCGTGGTCGCCACTTGAGAGAACCCGTCGGCCCCATCGTACTGACTAGCCTATATCTAATTAATATTACCAATTTGAAACAACTTTGTATGTATACTTATAACATTTTTACGCCTTAACAACAGAACGCATTTCGATGAATGGCAAGGACATAGATGGCATTCTGGAGAATGGTGCCGGTGCCAAGTTTCTTTGGGATAATTTTCAAAAACCACGCGACAAAAGCCAGGAATGTCGGAATCATCATCATCAACCTTTATATCGTCCCACTGCTGGGCACAGGTCTCCTCTCATACAGAGAAGGATTGAGCGTAATCACCACGCTTGCTCAATGCGGGTTGGCGATTTCAGACTTATCAAGTCCAGGTTTCCTCAAGATGTTTTCCTTCACCTTCAGTCATTGGTGTCCAAGATATAATTAGAAAGTACATATAACTTTAGAAAAGTTACATTGGTACTTGCCTGACCTGGAATCGAACCCGCGTACTCATACTTGAGAGGCTGGTGTTTTAACCACTAGGCCACCACGACTGTGAATAAAGCTTGTAATAAATAAATATTAAATATATTTAGAACATTAATAAATAGGTACCTCACGGCTGAATCCATCAGGTATATCAGTCAATCCTCTGCGTGAACAATCAACGCTAGTTTTGTCTGCACTGCATATACATGTAAAGCAGAGGTCACCGAGTTCTTCGTCAAAATCTGCTGCTCCGTTCACTATACTGATCAGCATCAGAACACATAGTGTTACAGGTAATTGAAACATAACGTCTCGATCTCATTACGGCCTGAAAATAAAATATTAATTTATTTGTTTTTCAATTTATCAATCTATTCTTAAAGTTGAATGGTCTTAACGTTCATATATTAGCAAGTAGGCATTTAGACGATACGCTCGGGAATCCATAAGATCGATGGAAAAAAATGGTATCCGTTTCAGTTGATTTAATAATATGATAGAATATCTATTAATAAAAATATATTATTTTGCACTTGTGCCTGAAACAGTCGAAGTGAATCAGATCTTATCACATTTCAAATAGTATTCATAAATAAATATCTTTCTAAGTTGAGTCATTGTCAGTTCATCATTAATTAGCTGTTACCCACGTAGCTGTACAAATTATTATGAGAAAACTATAACAGCAGCGGTTTGTAACCTACTGTGAACAGCGAAAGAGCGATAACTCTTTTGGTTCTAGTGAGAGTGAGATTTCACCAGATATTTCAGGACAGTGGTCAGGAAAGACACTGCTAAAAGGCCATCTCTTGATAAAGAAGTGAGGGATCTAGATGGAGTTATAAAGCGAGTAGCCGTTGTAATAAGATATCCGAACACCGGGATAAAAACATCACAACATAAGTAATTCTTGAATATAAACTGTTTATGTGCCGAATATAAATCAAATTCGTCGAGTAGTTTTTGCGTGTTCGTTGATTAAAAAACATGCGTACATGCATATGATGTGAATGTACACATACCCCACCGGTATCGGGAACAGGGTCCAAGCTACCGGCGGTCAGGGCTTCAGAGAGTGGAACCTCCTGACAATGCGGGCCGTGTCCAGATGTACAGCTTTCTGAATCGAGCCTTTGATCCAGCTGCCTAACGAGAGCCTCCTGAGGTGTTGGTCGAGGCTCTTGGCTATTAAACCATTGGATATCACGACCATCGGTACAATGATTGCTGAATCCACTTCCCACATGTCGACAACCTCATGAGCCAAGTCAATACTGGCCCACGGCAGTCCGCGACGCGAAACAAATCTGCCAAGAGCAGCGACAAACGCCTCTGTCGTGAGAGCACTAACCACCTCGAGGTGGACCGGTTTAGTAGCTAAACACACAAAAACGCACAAGTAAGCCTTCTCGGTCTTAGCGTTACGGAGACGCGAAGCTTTTACAGTAAATGGTCCCGCAAAATCCGTACCAACTCCAGCAAAGGGCATCGATTCGGTGACTCGATCGGCAATACTTGATTTGTTTATCTTTTTCAGCTTTCACAAGGTTCTCATCATGCGAGATGTTTATGTCAATATCGAGGGACTGGAACAATTTGCCAGCGGCGGTGTTTCCGTCGGACTACAATTTGAGTGTCTTCAAGGCTAGAGTGAATAGGCTCTTAATGAATTAGTGCGCTTTATCATCAACGATTGCGTCACTGCTTACCATCAGGCGGAGTTGCGGTAAAGCGCTAGTTTATAAATTATTAAAAAAAAAAAACATTGCACGCCGCTCTGATCAATCCACCAGCACTAGGTAAGTATATCAGGCTTATTGGCAACGATAGTCCTGTCAGTGATGATGGATCGGTCCCAGTACAATGTGATATGGCCATTTTCGAGAACTGGGCCGGGCATATGTCCATCAAAAAACTTTCGCATTATAATGTTTGTAGGATTTTGTGGCGCCCATATTATAAGGTAATTTTGACAATCGCCTAAACGCCTTACACCAGTCGACAGGACATTAACTATACTATTATTGATTATTCAAAACCATCAACAAATTGATTAGTTACCAGTAGAATAATACTGGCTTGAATCTTCTTTTTAGTGTTATCAGAATTAATTTCATAGGTATGTGGATAAACATGAATAACCCGAAATAAAACAAAGTCTTGACCGAAGTATTTATAGATATCATAAGGAAGGAAGCAAAACTAATTTAAATTGAACACCTGTTCACTAAAATTTCTTGTCACGCACAAAGTTTCGAAACCAATTATGATGAGGACTAAAGGATAGAATTAAAAAACTATTTGTATCACCATGAATAACCGCTGCATACATATGCAGATAAAATTGCTGTATATACATATATACAGCAATTTTATCTTTGTTATCAGCTATTGATAAAACAGTAGAATACTTAAATTTGGGTCGACTCTGCGTATCTGTATCGAAAACGTTAAGTAAATCCAGGACAAATCTTACAAAATTGGGCTATTTTCATGGTATTTTGCTTATCATCAACATTCTTCTCTCGAACTCGATGCAACATGACTTTTTCTTCCATACATCATCAATTCTAAGTTTTAAGCATATCACCATTACCACAGTCCTTCTATTTCCTATATTGATACCAATTAACTATGCTGGGCTATACTGGGTAAACTTATTATTGATGAACCTCATTACAGAACATTGATATGTTCTATTTTAAAACTATCCTCTTCTTGTTCTGCCTATAGAGGTCCAATGCTGGAAAAAGGCCTCCCCCAAGGCTTTCATTGATTTGGAGGGTGTTTGGCATAATCCCCACTCTTGGGAGGCCGTTTGGGGATCGCAGTAATTTGATATTGTACAGGAGAAGCGTTGCTGCCCACTTCCCTGGTGAGAGTTCCCTTAGCCGCCTCTTACGACACCCACGGGAGGATATGGGTTGGTACTATTCTAAGCCCGGTACCACATGGGCAACTTTAAAACTATGGGTCACTGAAACTTAGGTACAATGGATGACTGCGAGAAAAATGATTTTTACTTAGAGCAAAATAAAGCGCTTTGTCAATATCTCCAAGGAAAAAGGCCTGGTGTATACTATGAAAACCTGTGAGAAAAACCTGATGTGTCTGTATACATACAGTTTCAAGTGGTTGTTGACCTCGTTAGCCAGGTGTTTAATTGTTGGAGAGCGAAGTACCACTAGCAACCTGCTTTGTCCTTTGATCGTCAGGGAAATGTGAATGTGAGTGCCTAGTGTGATTGCATTAATATTTATTTGTCATATTAGATAATATTTCATTGTAGATGGTCATGGTAGACACTTAATTTTCACAATTTTCAATATGTAAACAGTACATACCTTGTGTCCTTACAATTTAATTCAATACACATTCATGTAATTCACATTATCTGTACTTTTCACTTATCTTCACTTTTAGTACTACAATTAACACCTTATTTTTCTTTTTTTTTCAGACGTGTTGTCCATACGATGCGATTACATTGTGTGACTCAAATTCGTGACGTTATCACTGATGATAAGAATGGCGAAAGCGTATGTGTTAAGGGGCGCGGTAATCTGTAACTACTTGGAGGACTCCTAGGATTTTCTCTGATAATAATTATGTAAGTGAACAAAAGAGCACTAGAAATGTTTTGACGTTGTGGAATTAAAGCCAATTTAACAACCCGATCGTTTAATAACCAAATGGATACCTACGTAGTTGGAACCTACATTATAATATTTTTTTGTGTTCGCTTGTAGTTTTAAATTAAGGCGTTTTGATACGGTACGCAAAGGTGTCAGACAGCATAAGAAAACAACAATAAAATTGTGGATACTTAAAATGCTACTTCACTTTTCTTTTTATCAGTGTGATAGAGAAAAAATTGCCGCCGTTTTTTTAAATTATTTATTATAGCGCCATCTACTACCAATATTAAGAACTCTCTCTGTAATATTCTGACCATCCCATACCGGTAGTGAATTTCTACGGTGCTACTCAAAGTGAATAATAGAGGTCACTACTAGTTTACTAATACAATTCTAAAGTTGCAAATAAGTAGAAAAAAGACAAATGTCGTAATAGATAGGTGTAATAAAACAGCAACAACCAATTTAAACCTAGCGTAAGAACATAATTATATTTACAAATAACTTAAATAAAACAATCTTAAATTATGCCTATTGGCAATTAGTCTTAGTTTTAGAGTTAATTCTTATAATAATTAATTATTTACAATATCTACCTATCTCAATTAATACGATGTTAGTAACTAGGGCAGTCGTTGCGGGCAATTTCAAACCCGAGTTTTACCCAACGCTATTAGGGTACCGTCAATCTGTAGTTGAGTTACGGGAATTCTCGGACATAATTTGAATAACCAACTTTTGTCAAAACTGTACCGTCAGAACATTTGATTGTTAATGTAATATTACTTAATAGGGTGTCAGTGGTACGGACGACAGCAGTTCAACATAAATTCCCAATTAAGCTTGAACCTTAATGCTTTATACATAAAATTGAATATTTAATAAATAAATCTGACAGGTTGTAGTTGCTTGATGTGCTGTCGCCTGTACAAGGTACAGTCGGAACAACAAGAATATTTGGATTATAAAAACTAATTTAACCATAGGGACAGTACATGTTGCTTGGGCTTAAAATGCGCTACAAAATCACTACTCCATTGATATTCTTGTATGTATATCAACAGGACGTCTCATAGATCTTCTATCTCCTACCCTTGGTCTAGTCTCCGTCAGATCACCAATGGACCTGGATCGCCGATAGTTTCTCGGTTCTTCATCATCTACGAAATCTGGTAAAGAGTGGAAAGAGGAATTCAAGCGTGGCATCAGCAGCGCTTCATCATAACTCGGCGGAGGATCCAAGGGTACCCGAATTATAACAGATTCCGCTCTAGGCAGGGTAGCAGTACCGTTGAGATTCTGAGTTGAAGTATCTGGAGGTGGGCTTGTTTGGTCAGACCTAGTTATGGACACTAGGCCGCGGCACACACAAGACGTTATAATAATCCCTATAATGACACCCACCATCAGTGCAATTGTAGTGAAAGGAGGAGTGCTCGACTCCACCGGGTGCCACGTCTGGATGTACGCCTGCTGCCAGCTCAGCTGCGTCACATTCGCCGGTGAGTAGCATATCAATGATTCTCTGTCAACGATCTTAGCTGGCTCCTTTGTCAAAAATTCATAAGTCAGCAGGAGATTGACACTAAAACCCTCACAGCTCCACCGGTTTCCTTTCACGTAGACTTGTCTCAAAAACGGGTTTGAAGCAAAGTGTGAAGTCGACCATACATCTTTGAACTCATTTCCTCTCAAATCCAATACCGCTAGATGCGGTAAAGATGAGAAGCTATTATCAGTCAACGAATTTATTGAATTGTAACTTAAATTTAGCTCTTGCAGCGTGTGCGAGGCGAGGTTTTCAGGGATCGATTCAACCTGATTCATAGACAAATCGAGCTCCCAGAGCGAGCCCATTCCAACTAGAGAGTCAACGTCTATATTTGCGATTTGACAGCTACTCATGTGTAAACTTCGCAAAGAAGGAGACTGGAAACTGGGTACGTCGGAAAAGTAATTTCTGGATAAAATGAGACTCTCTAAATTGTGCGCTTCAGAGAAGACATCGGGCGGCAAGTTGTTAATTCTGTTCTCCGATAAATCGAGAAAACGTAGGTCAGGCATTGTAGTGAATGCTCTGTCATCTACTTCATTTATTTTATTCTTAGATAAATCCAATTTCTTAATAGAATATTTCTGTCCATTAGTAATCCATGTGTCGAATAGATTATTGGATAAATCAAGAGTTTGTAAATTAGCCCAGTTTTGTAAATAGTTTGGAATGGCATGACTCAGTTGGTTTCCTGACAAGTCGAGCGTTTCCACTCGAGAAAAATTCTCTAGTTGTGTCGGAAACGTCCTGAAGTTGTTATTCGATAACAGCAATACTTGAGCCTGAAATAATAAAAAATAGTATTAAAAATTTTGAATTAGAAAAGAAAGAATGTAAATATTTGTTTTATACAGTATGTTAAGAAAACCCTGTCCGACCCATAAGGATAATAAAGGTTAGGTAAACACATGACCAAATAAAATATTAAATTTTACGTAATCATCATAGTACCAATACAAATGAATTTTGAAATAATCTTTTTTTTTCCGCGAATTAAATCTAACTTCCCCGAAATTTGGTAATTTTTAAAAAAGTGACAACACCGTTATTATTATGAGCGAATAGCGATGCGACCACGTGCCGCGTGCCCTGCCGCCCGCCGCCCGCGGAAGGGTGCTTACGCACATTTATTAAGTTACCTCTTTTTGCGAAATAATATTTATTTTTTTAGGGGGATTTTTTTTAAGTTTAGCCCGGTTTTGTATCCATTAATAGAATCAGTTATGGATACCTAATCGACCTTCACGGGTCGGACAGGGTTTTCTTAACATACTGTATAACAATGAGTATGAAAGGGTGTTGTGGTGGCCTAGTGGGTAAAACACCAGCCTACCTACCAATGTAACTTTTATGAGTTATATGTACTTTCCCTGTTAGTATATCTTTGACACCAATGACTGATTTCAAGATGAAGGAAAACATTTTGAGGAAACCTGGACTTTAAGTCTGAAATCGCCAATCGCATTGAGCATGCGTCGTGATTACGCTCAATCCTTCTCTGTATGAGAGGAGACCTGTGCCAGCAGTGGGACGATAAAAAGGTGATGATGATGATGATGATGAAAATAAAGATATATGAAGATTGTTTCTTGATGAATGTGTGACTGAATAATTAATATCAAATGATCAATGAATTACGAAATGCGTGGAAAGGACCTTTTCCAACATTCAAATATAATAAAATATGTGATTAGAAACATATCTTTAATGACGAAATCTATTTAAAACAGTTAGGGAATGTGAAAAAAAAGTTGGCTCGTTCAATCAATAATTTGACTGCATAAGTTATTTAATATGATGAACTCCTTTTGATACTTATTAAATTCAATCGCAGGGTAAATGCATAGTACACTATCAGTAGCAATGCATGTCATTTTGACAGTTCAATAAGATTCATTACGTTGTTTGAGTTCTTGAGAGAACACATGTTTCGAAGATATGGAGCAATGAATTAGCAATATACTTCAAAATGATATAATAGTGTCTTACGCAATTAGGCTGCAGATTGGGTTCGATAGTGAGTTACTCAATTAGTATACTAATCTCCAAAGCCATATATGAAGGCACAGAATGAAATTTATTATAATCTTCTCCTACTTACAGTATAGTCCAACTCATCAGGCAGATCCTTCAGTCCTCGATTTGAACAGTCAAGGTACTGGAGCCCATCCATTACATAAGTACGACAAGGTGGCAAGGTATCTTCCAGATCTTCAGCCTGTCGCTTCACTACTGCTGCAGACACCAGGGCTGGCATCAGCCATACCAATAGCGCTGGTAGTATCACATCTGGAAATACATAAATATGAATAGTTATTAATATTGATGTGACATGATGGACAGGCAGATTCGAGAAACATAAGTAGTTATGTTCCTTGGTAACGCTAGTTGGTATATTTTTTGTTTTAAATATACAATATGTAAAGAAAACCTATATAGTATTGTTAGGTATCGATAACTG
The DNA here is from genome assembly GCA_037179545.1 of Sesamia inferens. Lineage (NCBI taxonomy): Eukaryota > Metazoa > Arthropoda > Insecta > Lepidoptera > Noctuidae > Sesamia > Sesamia inferens. The sequence continues at coordinate 11,107,269 of CM073923.1, read as the reverse complement.
GTTCTACTAATGCCTACAAAGCCAGTTTAAACTTAAAAAAAATACCCCCTAAAATAATTATTATTTCGCAAAAGGTACCTTACATGGCAATACATTCGCGGGCGACGGGGTTCAGGGCACGCGGCACGCGACCTCATCGCTCGTAATAATAGCGTAAAAATGGTGTTGTCAATTTAAAAAAAATAAAGTTGGTATTAATTCGCGGAATAAAATATTATTTCAAAATTCATTAGTGATTATGTGAAATTTCATATTTTATTTGTTCATGTGTTTACCTAACCTTTGTTATCCTTATGGGCGAACGGGGTTTTCTTTACATATTGTATGTTTTTAACCTCAGAACTCCGTTATTTATATGCTGTTAAGTATATACAATAAGTATGGGTTTTTGTTTCTAAATAAATGCCTGTGATCACTATTCATTGATTTGACAAGTTACTAGTAAGTTATAATGGCAATATTTATAGCTTATATTCTTTCATTATTACAATGTCTATGGTTGCATACGACAATAAAAGTATCATTTGACCATTCATTATTATAGCCCATGGCTATCACTTTCTGTCGCTGTAGGCCCTCAAACTATTATTTAATAAAAAATAAAAAACATATAGAAGTTACAGAAGTTACCACCCACCAGACAAAGCCTTGCCGCCAAGCGATTTGTCGTGTCGGCATGTCTGATGAAGCCGTACGGAGGACGGGTCTGAGCAGTTTTGTTGCAATGTGTGCCGGGTACGATGCGCCTAATGTTGTTATGTTGGGAGTTTGCTCGTGGAGGGTCTTCAGATTAATCTCCCTTTGGCGCAGCATCGTTGGTCGTGTTGTTGGGTTTAACATTGCATCACCTCGCTCAACTGCCGTCTTCCTTCCTATTCGCTCAGTTTTTCTGAGTGAATAGGCTCTTAATAAACTAGCGCGCTTTACCATCAGGCGGGATTGCGATCAAGCGCTAGTTTATAATTATTAAAAAAAAAAAATTCAATCGAATTGAGTAACCATCTCCTTTTTGAAGTCGGTTAAAAATACACTATCCTATTAATATCTATAAGATACAACAATGTTTTTATCTGTCTATCTATGATGACGGGTTGTTACCTAATGTATAAGTGTTATCTTTAGGTAACGGCTACGGGAGGTCATTTAAAATTTAGACTAATATCCATACTAATATTATAATTGCGAAAGTAACTTTGTCTGTCTGTTACGCTTTCCCGCTTAAACCTCTCAACCGATTTTGATAAAATTTGGCACAGACAATATTTAGACCCTGAGAAAGGACATACGGCTACCTTTTATTGAAAAAAAATGATATTCAATTAGGAAGTGAACTTAATAATTTCCACCACGCATGTAGCCTGTAAAGTCCATTAAGTGCATGAAACCGAAAAGAATCAATGATGAAAGACCGCGGAGAGCAAATGTTAATGATCATGCTTGATCAAAGTCGTTCATCAAGTTTAAAAGTTTACACAAAATGCAACTCGATGGCGTTGACGTCGAAATAGAAGTCGCAAGCGTTGTATGACAACGATTTGGTTGGGTCTTTTGGAATTTTAAGAAATATAAGCGTGTCTATAGAACAGTCTACAGTGGTTGTTTTATTTTGATTACTTCAACCCTACTTGTATAGTATACCCATAAAGTTAAACTTTTAAGTACTGGGTACCTTCGCGGTATTCGGTATTTAAGAGCAAAATAGATAGAAAAAGAAAATATAACAACAGTGGAGAACAACCAGAAGCGCGCGACAAAAAGGAGTTTAAGGTATTGTCTCTCTTTTTTTTTTGTTTGGGATAGGAAATCATCAAATGAGAGGTCTCTCCCGCTTTGGGCGGAGCGGAAGGGAGTGTCAGACTTTTACTGACTATAACCCACCCGTGTTTCTTCACTTGCCTGTGCACCAGGGCCACGGGCCACGGTTTCTTTTTTAACCAACCCGCAACCCTGACACAGGTGGCATCGGTCAGAAATTGTCTCCATTAAAGAGAGGGCGACTAGGAGGATTACGCTTTGACAAGAAACTTGTTGAAGAAAAAAAGAAAAGAGCAAGTTCCGTGACGTAATTTGAACTAAGCAAGAGATACCCCCTCCTGCCTGCTCTTGACCGAGTTCTAAACTAAAGTAAATTACCCGTAACGCCTTAGTTTTAACACTGATAAGCCTACAAGCTGGTGATAATGTTATTTGTCTTTCGAAATATTTTATCTAAGGAGGATTGACGTTTGCCTAAGTACATCTAGCATTACACTTGAAAACTGAAGTTTGACTGAAGTGTCGAAAGATCTTTTTTGTTTACCTTTCTTCACGAATGTAGCTAAAGCCACCTAAAGCCAGAAAACGGTGATAATTTTAGATTTTGGAAGGTGACCTTCAACATTTTACTCGTATTTGAATGGAAATCTTAGTAACTATATACTAAAATTATTTTCAAAGAAATAATTATCATAACCTGATCCATTGGTAAGAGAATACACGAGAGAGGAATTTATGAATGAACAGCCAATACAAAACTAATAAATAAGCTTATCTGACGCCTACCCAAAATTATAAAGGGTGTCTCTGACATCGACCCACAAACGAGTACCATGGATCCAGTACATGATACTGAACCCCCTAGTGGTGAAATTTTTTGTCGGTTTTTTCATGATTTAAAAAAAATAATATGCAGTTGTTTTCACTTTATACCGTTCATAATTGCTATACTTTTATAACCCAATAAGATTTTAAGTAAAAAATAATTAATTCGCTAATTACACAAAAAACTCGAAAAACCATCCTATCAGCTGATTTAATAGAGTTCACATCAGGGGTCAACGTCATACCCACAAACACGCGCAGCGGCACGCTTGCAACTTTCAAAGGCCGAGCCAAAGGTTATTTCTGTAATCGCCCATTAACGATATAAATGGCTATCTCAATTTTATTACTGGCATGCGGTGTAGCCTTCTCGCGAAGTTTGCGTTACGATGTCAGATACAGCCTGTATAGCAACCCGCATTGCTAGCGTGGTAGAATATGGCCCACTCCCTATCACCGAGCCGAGGCCTGAGGGCTTATGTTATGAATACGGAACAGAACGTATATTAACTCACATAAAAAGTACTATTGTACATACATTTATACATATGTTCTTTATATTGTCGTCAACTATCATCTTACAACACGAATCCCTGTGTAAGCAACACATTCTGTGTGTACGTGTTTTAAATAAAACTCTCTATCGAATATTGACTTTATTTTTAATGCAACAGATTCAAAATTTCACTTTCAAAATAAAAAACGAAATTAATTGAATAAAGAGTTTTGTAAAAGCGAGTATTGTTGTAGTACTTACCGGATGCCATTGAATATGTGAACTTATACACAGTTTATCGACACATTTTCACATATTTAAGCCACTCGAAGTGAATATTATCGTAGAACATTCAACATGTTGTGTGAATCCTGTAGTGAAATGTAGTCCACGGAAATATTATATCGTCCACAAAAAATATCACTTCACTGACGTCGGTGAGTATTGCTATTGTAATGGTAAAGATAAGTACAGTTAGCGATACAAGGTGGGTTTCAGAATTCGTAGGAATGTCCATTATGTACAGGTTGAGTTTTTTTTAACTGTTTTAAGATTTCATTAGAGTATCTCGTGGTTAACTTATCTACATCCGTGTTTAAAAATAGGATATAGGCACTTGAACAATATGATTCGAAATTGAAATTAAATACTTTATTCTATTAGAGTACCTGGCCTGGTCGTGCCTCGGAAAACACGTTAAGCCGTTGGTCCCAGTTGCCATACGAACATCTAATGGCAGTCGTTACGGGTTGTTGGAGCCCTCAAAAGTCCAACAATTGGTGTAACTACAATGCTTAGATATCGCCTTCTGGTTGTGGAGGTCAGACGGTAGTCGCTTCACGTAAAATATCGAAGTTTAGCCAAAATCTGCAGTTAGATTGGTAAAGCGGACCCCAGACTCCAAAGCTGAAGAAAAGCTATGGATGCGACTGGGATTAACGCTGAAATGCTGATGATGATGATGATTCTATTAGAGACCCAAGGATCAATTGATAACATAGGAAAACTATTATGTCTGATCAACAACGTAAATAAATAATGCAATGAATTTTGTTGAACTGTCAATATGAAACTCCTTGCTACTGTTAGTACCTATATGTATTACGCAATTACTCCGAAGTATTTTAATAGTATAGTATAGTAATACTCTCTTTTTGATCGTAGTAAATATGGTAACTATTTTTTTTTATTTATTATTTTACGGTGTCATAAAATAACGTGCAGTAGAAAGCGTATTATACATACCAAAGGCACGGCTTCTATACGGCGACAAGTGAGCAGCTCGCCGCTTGTTAAGAACCAGCAGCTCGTCGACGACGCGTTGTGTTTCACGCGCGCCTCAAAGAGTAACGGCACATCAGTACATCGTAACGGGGTCCACGAAGACCGCTGCCTGGGCTAGGACTGCGGGTTGGTTGAAAGAGAAACCGTGGCCCTGGCGCACAGGGGAGTGATCGAACACGAGTGGGTTTTAGTCAGTAAAAGTCTGACACGCTCCGCCCGTAGCGGGAGAGGTCATTTGATAATTTCCCATACAAAAAAGGCTTCTTCTAATTGACACACCAAGCAAGCCATATCAAACCTCGCTATACCGAAAAGCTAGTAATAGATAAATATTTGAACAGCCTGTGGATTAAAATGTTGCCAGCGACGATAAAACAATATCAAAAATATTATAAATAAATTGGTCTCTATAAAGAACTGATTCAACTACACTGAATTGTGCCAAAGCCTATGTCCTTTCTCAGGTACTAGACTATCTGTGTACCAAATTTCATTACAATCGGTTCAGTAGTTTTGGCTTGAATGACGGACAGACAGACAGAGACACTTTCACAGAGATTTTCTTTTTCACAGAGATTTTGTAAAGTATAATAGCTGCATTCATTTAGTATGAAAGACGATACTTGTGTCTTTATGGATGACTGATAATTATTACACCACCCCATGTTTCACTAACAATAGCAACGTGGCTTGTATACTAAAAAATAATTTAATGTCCATCAGATACATTTATAAAAAATATTGAACACCTATTTTTTCTTATTTCTTTCATTCAAATACTTATGAAGATATATTCATTTGAAATGTCGCATGACGTCACGCCGTGGTACAAAATATAGCACGGCGCGCGGCGTAACGTAATTAGCCCCCACTCCGTAACTTTAATACGCTATATGTCAGTAGTTTTTGGTAATTACGACAAAATAAAAAATTCGGATCTTAATTTTTTTTATTATCTATAAGACGGACTAAATATTTTTTGATTTTCATACCTAGGATACATCCCTACTTTCGAGTTGTAACCCTTCCAATTTATATCCTTTCGATACATCTTGTATAGAGATCTATCTACATTTTCCTGATCTGTAATTTTTCCTATCATAATAACTGTAACCAACCTGTACCTTTTACTGTTATCGCTGTTTTCTTATCACTGATTAGTTATCGACTTATCGCCAATGCAAAGAAATATTCACCTCGAAATATACAATGAATCACAAAACGTTCTTGTTTCTACCTTTCTTTACAAGTGCAATTGTAAAAATACAAAACGTAAAATTAAAATAATTTTGAACATCACATGTAATGATATTTTTTATATAATCTGCAGTTTATAACATAGTCCCCATGTAATTAATGATAAGATAAAGTCAGAAGTAAGTCAGGTGTGATGTTTACACCCACTTTGGCACAATTCAGTACAGTTGAATCAGTTCTTTATAGAGACCAATTTATTTATAATATTTTTGATATTGTTTTATCGTCGCTGGCAACATTTTAATCCACAGGCTGTTCAAATATTTATCTATTACTAGCTTTTCGGTATAGCGAGGTTTGATATGACTCGCTTGGTGTGTCAATTAGAAGAAGCGTTTTTTGTATGGGAAATTATCAAATGAACTCTCCCGCTATGAGCGGAGCGTGTCAGACTTTTGCTGACTAAAACCCACCCGTGTTCGATCTCTCCCCTGTGCGCCACGGTTTCTCTTTCAACCAACCCGCAGTCCTAGCCCAGGCAGCGGTCTTCGTGGACCCCGTCACGATGGGCTGACATCTTTTTGAGCCGCGCATGAAACCCAATGCACCGTCGACCCAGGCCTGGTCCTTACCGGGCAGCGAGCTGCAGCAAGCTTGCGCCCACGGTAGCTGGGGTTCGATGTTATCTAGCCTCGATTCTTCTTCAGGATGCTATCATCTCCTTGCCAAATTTTATCGACATCCGACTACTGGTCGTGAAAAGGTAACACACAAAAAGATAGAGATATTTTTATTTAGATTCAAAAGTTGCTCAATTAAGTTACTTAGTAGTGGGGGGAACGTTCGGACGTTATTTTGAACGTTACCTACGCGGACAGAGTCGTTTTGGAAAGTGGGGACGGTTGAACGGTACTTCGGATTGTGACGCGGACCAGGGCACTTCTCCGGGGCGAAACTGTCAGTTTGCCTATTTAAATTGTTATTGTCAAAATCGGAGGGTATATTAAGACTTCGTGCTTTAATTCAAAACTCACCTACGAAATGGAGCCTTTATCACCACACCAAGAAGCTGACGACCCTATCGCTCCGCCGCGCTGACCCCGACAATTATAGATTATTAGGTATTAGTAAAGAAAAACCACTTTTTTATTATCGGTTACCATGCTGGTTTTAAATCCCTTTATCTATAAACCACATAGATAAGCACGTAAAAACACAAAATAAATAAAAGCAACATAGTTGTATATCTGTACTACCTATAAGCTTATTATAAATACAAACTGTGCCGTGGTTTTACATGTATTTGGCGGTTTGGAGACCGTGGTAATATTGAGATTAAAAATATTTTATTTTCTTTGTGCCAAATTTCATCCAAATTTGTTTAGTAGTTTTTGCGTGAAAGAGTAACAAACATTCATCCATCCATTTATACATACTTTCGCATTTATTTCATATTATGAAGTAGGATTTTATCATTTACTGCACGGTTAGCGCAATGGTCACGGAACAAATAAGTATTTGTATGACTTACAAGTACTTGTTCCGGGCATGTTGGTGTATGTGTTTTTATGTTTGTAAAACGCACCCACGATTAAAAAATCTCAGTGAATAGGAAGGAAGACGGCAGTTGAGTTGAGTGGAGTTGATAAAATAGAAAATGATGTACAACTGTTCAGTCAACAAGGCCTACCCTATCTGAAATTATCAACGATCCATCAGCTAAAACCTAGAAATCATGGGACCCTAAAACCAAGGAATTTAGATGTATCCTGTAACCGTAACATAAATCTATGGTCAAAGTAGAATTTTAATATCAATTTTTTTTTTCTTTTTCAAATACATATCATCATTTCATTCAAAACCAAGACTACTCTACAAAAAGAAAAAAAAAAAAAAAATATTCTGAACTCTCGACTCGATCTTTTCAATCTATTTTAGCATAACTTATCTTATTTTACTAACATATGTAATAATAAGTCAATAACTAACAATACTGTATAATTAACTTGTCAAAAAATATACAGTTCCCATTTTCGTTACAAGGAATGTTTAGTTTTGTAACCAGTGTTTCTCATTGTAAGTAAATCATTGTATTCTGTTTTTTGAGAAATAAATGTTATAAACCATGAAAAAAAATAGCTTATAGCTCTGTACTATTTTTTTTGTCTAACACAAAGCGAAATTCGACATTATGCTACAAAGAAAATCCGCCCTTTCAGATAGCCGATAGAACCGAACTTTATCTTGCTTGCTCAACATTTTAAACAATCATTTACCTTCTATACTCTAAAATCCTAAGTGCTAGGATTAATGAGAACAGGTGTCGACTGTCGAGGTCTCGAAAAACGCGACACGTTCGACTCGTCACGCCTGTCTGAGCTCGTTTGCGCTCGTCCTGACCTGTTTACCTCCCCCTACCCTTAAGTTAGCTCTCAATGGGGAGGTCGAGATGTTCGCTGATAAGCCTCATCGATTAGAATGAATGTTTGAAGCTGCACTGCTTCGAATTGAGAACTTTAGACTTTGAGTTCAAGAGGTTTTTGTAAGTAGGTACTTACTTATTTTGATTATTATTTCTATACATTGTTTAAGACCTAAATGTTCCATTAATGCCATTGTTTTTGGATGTAATAGGTTGGCTGATTTTCTAAAACAGAACAGGCATCGACCATTAAACCGCAAAAAAAAAAAATGTAATCCTTTTCTTTCAATTAAAGGCTTCCTAAATATCCTGAGGTATCTGATGTTGGCTACACTGAAATCGTATAAAAAATATAGATGGACACCATTTTATTTCATTTTTTTACGATAATGTGCCTTCTTCGACAAAGTTCTTAAGTTTTATTTGCTAACTGAGTACTTAACTTATTAAATTCTGGATCTAATCTGAATTATTATTATAAAATAGAAGAAAAATTACTTTTTTCTGGATTACAAGCGAGCCATGGACTGGTATTTTATAAGACCTAAATATGCCCAAATATACCCAAAAAAAAAAAAACACTACAAAGAGAAAAATAACTAATTTCGGAAGTCCGTTGTTTTTGTTTATGTAAAAAAGTTTCTATTTGACAATTTTTAGTTGCAAAGGGTATTGTTCAGCTGCATCTGGTTAGATTGGACGCTGCCGCTAACATAGTTGGGAATAGGCTAATAAACAAACGACGCATTTTGTTTACCTTTCCCAGATCCAATTTATGATTGAATCTGGGAGATCTTATTGTACATTATCCGGTCCGTCTGGAAAATGAGATTAGTTTTCATGAAATTAAACTGATTTTTCCATTTAATAATTTATATTTGAAATTTATAATCATGAGGAAATTTTCACCTATGATGCTAATATCAAACATAATGAAAACTTTAAACATACTCCGTAACATTTCCGTTTCGGCGGCAAGCTCAATAAATAAGGATAAAGCCCATTAGAGACGGTCCAGCAAATCTTCGACCGCCGAACGCCACTTACTTAGACTTAAAGTGTTCCGGGGAGCTATTTTGTTAAAGATTTGGGATTGCTCCGTCCATTTTGAGATATATTTCGCTACAAGTAACCGCGGTAATTTTGTCTGCTACAGGATTTGAAGTAGCCAGGGAAAGATTGGTGGCATTTCTACTTTCCGGCCGGAAATTCTGTAGTACTTCCGATACGTGGCAGTTTGTTCTTAAGTACAGTTTATTCATTTATTTATTATTTATGTATACACAATAAAATACATACGGATAAGACAAAATTAAGATCTGAGTACAAAGGTACTGCTTACTTCTGATAAAAAAGCGTAAGTTTAGTACTTAGGTTTTTTTACACCAGGTACTAATTAGATTATATGTCTCATTATTGTATTTTTAGTATTTGTACTTGAAGTATGTTTGTATTTGTATTATTTGGTTATATATTGTTGTTGTTATATATTCTCGGTGTTAGGCCATAACATCGACCGCCGGCAGAAGTCACCACCCACCAGACAAAGTCTTGCCGCCAAGCGATTTGTCGTGTTCCGGCATGATGTCTGGTGAAGCCGTACGGAGGACGCGTCTGAGCAGTTGTGTTGCTTTGTGTGCCGGGTACGATGCGTCAAATATTGTTGTATTGGGAGTTTGGTCGTGGAGGGTCTTCAGATCAATTTCCATTTGGCGCAGCATCGTTGGTCGTGTTGCTGGGTTTAACATTGCATCACTTCGCTCAACTGCTGTCTTCCTTCCTATTCGCTCAGTTTTTCTGAATGAATAGGCTCTTAATAAACTAGCTCGCTTTACCATCAACGATCGCATCACTGCTTACCACCAAGGGTTAGTTTATAATTATTAAAAAAAATATATATATTATTAGTATTTGTACGCCTTTCAAGGCAACACATAGTGCAACGTAATTTTGTTATTTTTAAATACCATCTGATAACACCTATGTGTATACATCTATACTAAATTACTAATATATAAAGCTGAACAGTTTGTTTGTTTGTTTGAACGCGCTAATCTCAGGAATTACTAGTCCGATTTGAAAAATTCTTTTTGTGTTGGATAGTCCATTAATAGAGGAAGGCTTTAGGCTATATAACATCACGCTGCGACCAATAGAAGCGGAACATACCTAAAACACGCGAAGGAAGTCGCTTGCGACCGCCATTATGTAAATAACTTAGAATTTGAAAAGAAAAACCAATTTTTATTACATTACTGGGACATTTCAAAGTTGATGGGTATGTTGTATCTTTGTTTACTTAAGTAACTACAACTATCCCGTGTTGGAAGTAGTACTTGCCTTTTAGGTCTTAAATTATTAATAACTTGATCGCAATACATAAACTCCTATCCTTTTGACTGTAATTGTAAAATGATTTAGTCTCATCTTACGACCTGAATAAAGAACGTTATACGTACTCATCGCCATGAAAATAACTTTCAATCGTGAAGTCAGCACATTAACCCAATACTCAAAGCTTCAAAAAAAAAAAAAAGAAACCCCAAAAAACAATAAAACATCATTCATATCAATTGGGGATCAAAACCTCGCATTACAAGGTTCTAAAAGCGAGGTATTGCTGACCCTTCGGGAAGGGATCAGGGAAATATGATAGGTTCGGTCCGTATTTATTTGTGCCCACTAAGGATTTGCCCTTCGTCCGCTAAGCCGGTTGACCCGAAACGAGATGCCAATTTGCTTTATTGACTTCTTGATCTGGATGTTGCGTGACTTGTAAGTTATTGTCTTTTTATATGTTTGACAGAGCGTATTTCAATTTAAATTAATCTTCTCCGGATAAAATTACTCATAAGGCTACCCAAGTCCAATGGGACTGGGCAGGACATGTTTACCGCATGCACGCCGTGGCCATAAAAGTACGGAACTTGTCAATTGTGCCCTGAGAGACTCAAGTAGAGGCAGAGCATGTAAAAATGGCTTACGTCAAAACTGAAAGGAAGGTTTAAAGGAGTAAGCCTCCTTTAAACCTTCCTTTCAGCACCCCAAAAAATAAAAAAAATATTATTATTTATTATTAATTGCGTAACTTACTATTACTAACAATTTGAATAATTTTCAAGTATATTGCTAATCCATGTGTATGTGTATGTCTTGGACACCAATGACTGAAGGTGAAGGAAAACATCTTGAGGAAACCTGGACTTTAAGTCTGAAATCGCCAACGCGCATTGAGCAAGCGTGGTGATTACGTTCAATCCTTCTCTGTATGAAAGGAGACCTGTGCCCAGCAGTGGGACGATAAAAAGGTTGATAATGATGATTGTTCCATACAAACACAATGTTGCTATATGTCACACTCATCTCCACAGAGTAAGCAACTCGTTCATGGGTCAATGTATACACTTTTACAACAAGCTTCCCATGGACACTCGAAACTTGCCCTTTAAAAGATTTAAAAGCTGTATTAAGACCAAACTTTGCAAAAAGGGGTATTATAAAATCTCAGATTATTTAGAATACAATAAAACTTGGGATTGAGCTGCTCGCTCTGCTAAGCAATGCCATTAAGCAATATGTGTAATTATGCTACAATTATGACATTTTAATCATTGTTTCTTTTAATTACGTTAATTGATTGATATGTACAAAGCAAACACATACTGTAATAGTAAACATTTTTATTTTTAATGTCTGGACTTGAAAAAAGACGATATCTGACATCGACGCACAAACGAGTACCATAGATCTTGTAGGGTAAAGCCGGGATAGATGGCCATAGTTTTTTTGAAGCCCAATAAAAATTAAACTACAATAGGCATTATCATAATCAGTACTTTTAATTAAACTTTGAACATTCAACTTATGGAAGTGACATATAATATTGATATTTTTTAAAAGATCAACCTTGAAAACTAACTTTGAAAGAAAAACAGCTCTGGCCATCTCTCCCGGATACTAAGGGTGAGATGGCCATAGTAGGACGGGTAAGATGGCCAGTACTACATCTCACTTTTTTATTTTTAACACAGCTTTATTTTGTGCCATCTCACTTTTTTGCTTCGACCGCATTTAGAGCACATGGTATCAAATTCTGTGCAATTCTCATGCACCCAAAGAAAACAAATGGCACATTGCATCCAGTCTTCGATTAGCTGTGTTTGGTAATAATTTTTCACAGCCTACACAATTATCTTCTTCTTTCATATCGCTCTCTTCATCTGTATGATTTAAAACTATCTCTTCTTCTTCGTCATCGCTGTTTTTAGATACTTTCCTAGTCGATTTTCTTTTATGAGGTAATTTATTTTTTGCTTTGTCAGCCATCTTATTGGTATCATCAGTCTTTTTTACTTTCTTAGTCTTGATCTCTTCCTTTATTTGTATTTTTTTCTAACTTTCTTGTTCCTTCTTATTCTTTTTTTGTTCCTTGAGCAGTTGAGCCTCTTCTTTAGACTTTTTTTCATGAATATGTTTCTCAGAAATGAGAACTTTGCTAACTTGCTTCGCTTCTAACCTTTCAGGGATCGGAGACAGAAAATAACGAAAACAAAAAAAAAAAAAATTATCCCCTACAATCATACGGCCATCTGACACTGACAAACTAAGGCCATCTCTCCTAATCATCTGGGAGAGATGGCCATGCCATCCACGTGAAAAAAAGTGCAAAACCATGCCATAGTTTTGAGTTTATAATGTAGCACGGTTTATTATCTGGTAAAAATACTAAAAAAAACATGTTATTATTGAAAACTAATATGACCACAACTTCGTACGTAAACTCTAAAAAAATAATTAACATTAGTCAAATCAAAACATTAGGTTTTTACTCACATTTTCATTTTTTTTCGTAGAACTTTTGGCGTACGGTTGTTCTTACGCATCTCGGCAAGCAAACTGAGTACACAGTTATGCCATCTAGCGATTCTTTGTACAATTTTTAGGCACTGGCCAACTCTCCCGTACGGCCATCTATCCCGGAATTACCCTATATGATTCTGAACCCCCCAGTGGTGGAATTTTTCGTCGGCTTTTTCATGATTTAAAAAAATATATATGTAGTCTCTTCACTTTAGATGTTGATAATAGCTTTACTTTTATAACCCAATAAGATTTTAAAGTAAAAATTAATTAATTCGCTAATTACACAAAAAAGCGCAATGAAAACAAAACTCGATAAACAATCTTATCAGCTGATTTAATAGACTTCACATCAGGGATCAACGTCATACCTACAAACCCGCACGGCGGCACGCTTGCAACGTTCGAAGGCCGAGCCGACACTTTTTTTAAACATTGTTATTTCTGTAACCGTTCATTAACGACATAAATGACTATCATAATTTTGTTAGTGGCATATGATCTAGCCTATTTGCGAAGTTTGTGTTACGATGTCAGATACACCCTGTACATATTCGAAAAATTTGTCCGCTTAACAACGTAAAAAGCTCAATGAAAGTTGTTGAACTGTCAATATGAAACCCGTTGCTAGTGATAGTATGCTATGCAATTACCTTGCAGAAAAAAGATGCTATAGTTTCTTTGTAAATTGGCTACAATACAAATTAAGCACACAAATAAAAAAAAAAACAAATAAAAAACAAAATAAAATACAAGCCCCAAATTAAGTAATTTGGGGCTTATTCAAGTGTGTATTGCAACCTCAGTTTATATTGCTTTGTGAACTGAAATTACTGAATGTATGCGGCGTCTTAACAACAAAGAAATCAACGACGTCGCCGTTGCGCTAGAAAGATGTAAAATATATTTTAAAAGAAGAAAAATCTTTAAAAAATACTAATTAATAAAATAAGCAATATTTTGGCTGAAATTATAAGTATCGGTAGTTATAACTTCAAACTCTATCAACAATTTCTTTGCACTTTAGATTTACCATTATTGTCCAAAGTATACAAAATGCTTGTCATAATGCCTTGAGCAGCTTTATGTACAGACAATTGCTACTTAATGGTGAGGCGACAGGGTCAGCACATGAAATTCATTTTATTTGATGTTTTTACATGTTAGTCAACATTATCATCTTAACGTTTAACCCGGTTGCATCCGCGGCTATCGCGTTGTCGGCTTGTACGTTTTTACATGTTAGTATCAAGTTCTATGTCGAACAAAATCTGACTCCCAACGCTTAACTACAATTCTCATAATTTTAAGAATGTTCACAGTCTGATTTCAATCTTAATCTATCAAAAATACGTCCAATTTCTCTACATTTTGAGGTTTTTTGACATTTAATTGTCGCCGAGATCAGACTGCAACTTGATTCTGAACATTTTTAATTACCCAAATTGACCTCTAGTATGTACCTATACCTACACAGACTTAAGAACTAAATTCATTAATACAATTCTCTAAGTGCATATAACCTTCTTAACTGATCGATATTTTATGAAATGTTTAGTAGGCGGTTCTTAAAAGCATTGATTCCTTGAGCTGCTTTAGGTACAGACAATTGACTCTTAAGTAGGTACAGAGATAGCTAAGACGAGTCCCCTTCTATTATTCAAACAGATCTGACAAATAAGAAATTAGGAATATATTTGAATATCAGCTGAATATTTGCCATATTAAAGGAGAACCCATTCGAAATCGACTTTGTCTCTGTTTGAATCCGCTACTTCGCCCGCTCTCCGTCTCAAATGTCAATCCTTTTATGTTAGGAAGGAGATACTTGTCGAGTTTCTAGACATATAAAATAATGATTTTGTTTTATTTGATCATAAAAAGCACTTATTGCTGTTATTAATTTAAGTTTGAATACTATGTGTCTTTGTTCGTGACCTTTTAAGACGTACTCCTATATCCATTTTTATCTTGGAGGTCCAAACATGATATTTGGGTGGACTATTAATACACATGTTTGATATATTCTTCATAACAATGAGCATCTACTATATCGTGTCATTGTCTAGTAAACATTTCTAAAATAATATCAAAATATCGTTGTCAGCCACATCACTAAATCGTTCACAACCGTTTTAAGTATTCATGGCAGCAGAATAAAACAGCATTGAATCGATGTCGCATCTCTAAACCTGGCAGTCGGGAAACAGGCTTATTCGTCCGATGAGTGCTATCGCTCCTGGCCTTTTACCCACCTCCCACGGGAGCTCAGCCTTTTACAGTGTGTTCCTGGCTTTATGCGATCGACTTTCAATATGAATTTCAGATGGGTTATAAGATTGTAGGCTTGTCCTTGTACCGCAAACGCATTCAAGATTGATTTTCGAAATTCGAATTGTTTATGGATCGTTCTGTTGGTTGGATCGCACTGTTTATTCAATAATATATATTATGTAATTGTATTGTATCAAAGTTCTCACAGTTCAGTCATCATTACTTTGGCCTTTCCCTACTCTTGTAGAAATTATTTTGTGTAAAATAAGTTGCGAAATACGAGTATCGAAACACACATGTCGTTATACTTAACGTTTTCTATTTGTGTTCAGATGTAAACATAATTATGTTCATGTATCTCCAGTACCCAGTCATTGAAAGTTTCCCCACATCATTTATACCTTGCACAACATCGCAACACACAACGTTCCCCAATTTGTCCGTAAGGAAAGTCAAGAAAGAAGTCATAACGAAAATTAAATGCGCTTTGATAAATTTTTGTTGGAAGCCACGTCTTATTTCAGAGCTCATGTATAAGTTTTCATAAAGTTATACTTTCTCAAAGCCCGGCCCGAAACTGTGGAACATTCCAGAAAATGGAGAAGCAAAGCATCGTGTTGAAACGTAGACCGGGGCTGAGGCGGAATAAAGTTGACATTTTTGCAAAGCTACGTTAGAATTTCAACAAAATTAAATGTGGCACTACACGAAATGAAAATAGTGTGAGCGAGGTACCCCCTCTTCTCCCTGACACGCCTCGCGCCTCGTCTTGGTTTGTGCCTTATTTTTGTTGAGAAATCTAAGATGGGACACATAATTTATTTTCTGGTTATCTTGGGTTATATAATAGTGATTTAGATTTACACATTTAACTGTCTAAATCTACAAAACTGAAATGACATAAATGATTATTTTCAACTATCTTTGTTCCAATATATTATGTGCAACGTACCCACGTTAAATTTTGTGCTATACACAGAGTCTTGAAAGTCACTTTTACTTTCCCTATGTCGCTTTGTATGATTAAATCTTTAAAACTACGGAACGGATTTTGATAGAATTTTAATAGATAGAGTGATTCAACAGGAAGGTTTTTATGTATATAACATGCATAATATGTAAGAGGAACACTGATAATTTTTGAGATTTCTAACACAAGTCGCAAAATAAATTGAGCTTAAATTACAAATGCTGACTGAGCCCTATGAGATAGATCAAATAATGTACTACAGTATTGTAGACCTTAAAAATTGCTACAAAAATGTCTGCGACACCATATGTCTATCTACTATAGTTTCTTCATTAAGACTACTTTTTATGTTTGAAAAGTTAATTAAAATGTCAGTCGAAATCAGAGGCCACTATTTATTCCCTATTATTAATCTTTATCCAAATAAATTACATCATATCAAAGGTAATTTCAGTAGCAGCAGATCTCTTCACGATCACGATTTATTCAAAACTAAATACCAGAAAAAATCCACGTGCCGCTCGCGCCCGTGCCAGCCATTCGGGAAAATTCTTTCGAGCAAACTTGCTACGTCGGTAGGCTTTCATTCTGTTTGAAGGTGGTGGAACTGGCTATCCATGGATGGTGGCTGTTGGGCGCCACAGTAGACATAATTTTTATTAAAGGGCCACCGTTTCTTAAGGAAGGCTTAGGTAGCTATATCATTTATCCACGTGCTAAGCCGGGGCGGGTCGCTAGTTTAAATATAAGAAATAAATTAAAATAAAGTCTATTTATTTTGGTAATATTTTTTTTAAAGATTTGTCTGTCTTTGTTTCTCTTATCTCTAAAACCGATAGACCGATGTTGACGAAACTCATACTGGTGAAAAGTTGATCTTATCAGGTTTTATTTTAGAAAAATTAGGGTTCCGCGCAAAACAATTAAAACTGAATAGGAGAAAAGGATTTTTACTTTTCCATGATACTTACATCTTCTCCTAAGCCACCGAACATGGGCGCAGCTAATTGGTAAAATATTATAGACACTGTACCATATATTTATAAAAGAACTTGTGGTACTCCACTTGTAACGGAGAAAAGCAATCATGTAACAACCAACTCCAACGATCAATTATATTTCCTCTACCAACATAATTTCCATCAGTCTTTGCCAAATATTTGGCCCAACACTGCAATGCAAATGCAAACATGCTTCGCGCAAGGGAACATTAGCGGAACGAATAACCTCTGTCGCGGCGACTATCGCGCTCCACATAAACTACCCCGCACATTACCGACACTTTACACACTGAACCAACGAACAAACAACAAGGGAAATCCGTATAAAAAAACGTTATATGAATAATTACCAAAGTTAAAGATTTAAGAGTACCTTTCGACCGCTGTTTGACTTTTGGGGAACATGTAAGTATCTTTTTTTTATTTATTTTTTAATAATTATAAACTAGCGCTTGACCGCAATCCCGCCTGATGGTAAACAGTAATGCGATCGTTGATGGTAAAGCGCGCTAGTTTATTAAGAGCCTATTCACACAGAAAAACTGTGCGAATAGGAAGGAAAACGGCAGTTGAGCGAGGTGATGCAATGATAAACCCAACAACACGACCAACGATGCTGCGCCAAAGGGAAATTGATCTGAAGACCCTCCACGACTAAACTCACAACATAACAACATTAGGCGCATCGTACCCGGCACACATCGCATCACTACTGCTCAGACCCGTCCTCCGTACGGCTTCACCAGACATCATGCCGGAACACGACAAATCGCTTGGCGGCAAGGCTTTGTCTGGTGGGTGGTAACTTCTGCCGGCGGCCGATGTTATGGCCTACCACCGAGAAAAATCTACTCTAGCAAAGGAATCTTTCAGGCGCTTGGGACTTGTTTAGTGATATGTTCATGACTTTCGTAATCCCGTCTATAATTTTCTTTGCCAATAAGAAGGAATAAGATCCACAGAATTTAATTTTAGGTTAGTCTGTGAAGACGGGAATCGGGACCATTAGCTATTTTGTTACCACTATTCTCAAAACGCTGAAGGGAAACATCATAAAAAAACCGGTCTATGGGATTCATTGCGTTAGTTACTTTGTTGAACAGGCACATTTTTTAACAAAGGGAGCAATGGAAAAGCAATAAGCTTCCAAATGATTCAAACTAATAGTAATAGTGTGTTCGGGAGTTTTAGGGGAAAGTCAAGCTGAGTGTCACGCTCATTTTTCATCCGACTTTTAAAATTATTTATAGTGTTGTTTACTAAATAAAAGTGCGTGATTTATGTAGTAAAAAGTGCATTCAGTAAACAATTCATAAAGAACAGTGACACGATCATGACTTTGTCTCAAACCTCCATCGTAACATGGATCACGCGGCCGTCTTTTTCGACATGAACAATTCATTACTTGACATTGGCTAAATGCACAAACCGTGCGAAGCCATAAAAGAAAGAAATAGTGTGTTCGCAATTAAGGTACTGTCTCTCTCACATAGAGGAGATCTGTTCCGATATATATGATAAAGCTAGTAGATGTTGTCGTACACACAGACCAGCCGTAAGTCTTTCAGGAGACCATCAAGAGCGCACTATCGTAAGGCTAATGTACCCTGATCATAGCTTACGAGTTTCATTGCTGTTTTACTGTTACGTCTTCTACTTACAGTCACTACTTTTATTACAGTAATTACATAGATATGTAAACAGACATTTATGTACACGTTTGCTGTGTATTTGAGCAAGATTGACCTAGAATGAAATAATATCAAGCTATATGTTTCCAGCTTTAACTGATCTTGCATTGTATAGGTTTTTCGTACAACCAAAATCAGCTTATACTGGATTATGCATAGTTGTTGTTTTTGCATACTCGGAATGCCTACCTGGGTGGCGAAAAACTCAAAATGAAAAAAAAAAGGCACGATTTTATGAATGCATTTCGGTACTTAAAGCAGCTGTCATCGATACAAAAATAACAAACAGCATTCTAAATTACGAAATCAATCAGAAAATTCACCCACGTATACCTAAGCATTTTAATTACAACCGATTCATTCTTTAAATTAAGACATCAAGATAACGAATTCTGAATGTAAGCTTATGACGTCATTATTCTTCCAAGCTCCAACACTAAGTGAGTAAGGTATCAGCACCATTTATCGGCCCAGTTGAACTCCCAGCTAAATGTCGTCCGTAATTGGCGCCGGTCCATCTGCAGGCAATTAGGAAGGCGGCGCGTTTTAAAAGATCCATATTTATTCGCCAAGCCGTACCTACCGCTGTAAATGTTTTGCACTGCCCTGATTACTCTGGTTACGCAATAAATTGGCGTATCTGCCTCGTTTTGGTGTTTTGGCTTGTGGTGGCAATTGTAGCTGTCTATTCTATAATATATACATCAGTGGCGTAGCTTGGGGGGGGCAGGGGGGGCCATGGCCCCGGGCGGCACATGAAAGGGGGCGGCGGATAAGGAAAAAAACATTGCATGACCAAGAAAAAAAAAGTTATTCCAAATCACATCGAATCCAGACTGTAAAAAACAGCTTATGAAGTCCGGCTCTCTGGGACTATTAAAATATATTATTGACTCCAAACTTGAAAGATGGCTTGCCAAACATTGTAATTGTGTTCAGAATTTTTCTGTCTGCCGTCAGCAATGCCAGTTGTGAAAGAAGCTTTTCTAAACTAAAGCTGATAAAAAATTACCTTAGGTCGACTATGTCTACGTTGAGGCTAACAAATCTAGCTATACTGGCAATTTTAAATGAGATACAATTTGATATTGACGATTGTGTAAAAGATTTTGCTTTGAAAAAAGCACGAAGAGTACATTTTTAATCTATTTTTTTTTAAGTAATAGTAACAAAAATATTTAAGGCGGTTACTTACCCCTCTAAAACTAGTGCCACAGATAATCTTTCGTGATTTCTCTTGTTACATACCGAAATAAAAAAAGTGGTTTGAAAATAGTTAAAGCCATATCTAAGCTACTTTTGAAACAGTGTATATATTATATTCAGCAAGTTCGAAATTCAAAATTAGCTAAAAACCACAACTTTTAGCAGAAATTAAATTTGTAACTAGCTGCAAATATCAAATGAATTCAAACAAATCATTTAAAAAAATAGCTTCGATACATCTTATACATTATTCAAACCACTTTTTTAATTCTATAACAAGAGTAATCAAGAAAAATATATGGTGGCGCTGGTTAGCTAGGGTACAACCCTTAATAATATTAAGCACATATTTTATTCCCTCTAAGTTCAATAAGCACTATGTATAATTTAGGATATTGTTTACACTCAATTGACAAATAAATACTTTAATACTTGTTATTATTATGCTCAGTTTTATTATGTAACGCTAACGTTACATAATAAAGCTGAGCCATTTAAGAAAATCAAACTTTCTGTGGGTTTCTTGCGCAATTGCTTCTCTTAGATGTAGAGGGTTTTTCATTAAGAGCATTAGAACATTGAAATGAAATAAAACAATCTGTTTAAGTGATATTACCAAAATTTTTATTACATTTTAAAGAATATTCAATGACATTATGTGTGGAAAATAATATCAGCCAAATGGCCACCGCGACTCCGCTGTAGAAGGTTCTGGTGGACCAATTTTGAAGGATGTCTTCGCATAAATGGGGCTCAATTTCTTAAGTTATGTTGGCCTTTAGGGCAGCAATTGACTGTGGTTTATCTGCATATACTAGACATTTCAAGTAGCCCCACATAAAATAATCAAGCTTTTTTTTTTTTTTTTAACTAGTGGAAATGCCTTTACGCACCATACCCGTCGCTAGCTAGGCGACGAGCGTGTGTGGGACTCGCCCGGCCGAAGCCGGGAATACCCACTAAAACCGCCCGGTTACCGTCGGGCCCTGCGTTGAGAGTGTCACGGGGCCGGCCCGAAGGCCTAGGCGCCGTGCCACTCTCAGGGCTTACCGGCCCTGTTAGGGCCGGTTTCCGCGCCAAAGGGGGATTACCCGGTAACGGAGTAATCCCCAGACGTGGTGAACATAAAATAATCAAGCTGTAATATATACCGCCTGACCAAAATCCACATCAAACAGTTAAACAGTGTAAAGGCACCTGATGAATCTCCCGCGGATTTTCATCGCACCAAATCCGGCAATTTTGTTTATTAACAAAGCCGCTTAACTAGAAATGAGCCTCATCAGTGAAGATAGTTTTTTTTTTGGAAAAGCAGGTTCAGCTGCCAGATGCTCTAACGCCCAACCAGCGAATACACGGCGCTGCCTGTGGTCATTGGGTTTTAGCTCTTGAGTTAATTGGACTTTATATGGATGAAAACCCAAATCTCGGTGCAAAATTCGCCATGTTGATGTCGCAGAAAGACCCAGTTCTTGCGCACGACGCGGAATGGATTGTCTGGGGTTTTCTCGCACACTGTCTCGTATGGCAATAATATTCTCCAACGATCTTGCGTTTCCTTGACGTACAGGAACTGCTTCATCGATCACCGATCCGGTTGTCTCAAATATATTTATCAAACGACTGATTGTGGACTCTGCAGGACGGCCATAAACGCCATAAATTGGACGCAACGCACGGAACGTTAGGCGAATAGAGTACTGATTTTAATAATACATTTTAATCATTTCTACGCGTTGTTGAAGCGTGTAGTGTTCCACGGTGAAATGTCGCGACTAATTAAGTATTCATGCCAAATTTGACAGCTATCGTATTACCAAGATGGCCGCTATGAGCTGTCAAAGTTCGAGCGTCCCTATTGAAAAACCCTTTATTTTCCTTCTGAAGCAGTGCATGGTAGTTTATTTTGACTTGCAACAAATAAGGTGAATAATGGACATGAAGTCCATTCAATATAATATTACAACTTTAAATTATTTATAATTAAAATAAAGGGCGGCGGATTTCCGGACGGCCCCGAGCGGCGAAAAGCCACGCTACGCCACTGATATACATATAAAGTACTATGATATTTCAAAGCGATAGTAGCCAGCCTGTCGGAGTTCTATAGAATGCATTTTGGAGAGTGTGCGATGGAATTGCATGATTTAATTCCCGCAACATCGGACGACCCGTCGTACAGCGAGTATCCACCCTTATGTTATTGACACCACTACTACCCGGACGAAGCGTTTTGCCTCTTCTTTTATACCGCGTACATCGCGGGACTGGAACAATTTGCCAGCGGCGGTGTTTCCGTTGGCCTACAATTTAAGTGTCTCCAAGGCTAAAGTGAATAGGCCCTTAATAAATTAGCGCGCTTTGCCATCAACTATTGCATCACTGCTTACCATCAGGGTATAATCACCATGCTTGGCTTAGGTTAGGTTAGGTATCCGTGTGCTTCCGTGCGCAGTTTCTGGCCTGCCATCGGACGCGTCCCCAGGTGGCGGATAGGGGAACGGCCCCCAGATATGGGGGTTACCGGTTTACCGGCGCGGACCAAAACCAGAAGTGGGGACCGCTTCGGCGGTTACGCGCGGCGGGTCGGCCACCACTCCAGGTGGCTGACGTGACCCGAAGTCCGGGTCACCGTCGGGCAACCCGGTCTCCTCATTGAGAGGAGCTGGGGGCCCCGTTTGCCTTCGGGCAAACGAGTGGGGCTAAGAGGAAGGACACCTCGCTAAAAAACCCTTGGCTGCTGCGTCTTCTTGCACACGAAGACGTACCCAGCCGGGCTCCTCCCTATGGAGGACCCACTGTGGGCC
This sequence comes from Sesamia inferens, assembly GCA_037179545.1. NCBI lineage: Eukaryota > Metazoa > Arthropoda > Insecta > Lepidoptera > Noctuidae > Sesamia > Sesamia inferens. The sequence continues at coordinate 11,084,481 of CM073923.1, read as the reverse complement.
TGCCTTCGGGCGGGAATCGCTGGCGGGGGATTGGTAGGCAGGCATGCTATTTCCCATGACCCCGCCACTAAGGCGATGTCGGTGTGCCGCTGTTCGGTTTTAGTGGGTATTCCCGGCTTCGGCTGGGCGAGTCCCACACACGCCCTTCGGGGTATGGTGCGTAAATGTCATTTCCACAGCGTCAAAAAAAAAAAAAAAAAAAAAAAAAAAAAAAAAAAAAAAAAAAAAAAAAAAAAAAAAAAAAAAAAAAAAGGTATCCGTGTGCTCCTTGTGCAGTTTCTGGCCTGCCATCGGACTCGTCCCCAGGTGGCGGACCCCAGATATGGGGGTTACCGGTTTACCGGCACGGGCCAAAGCCAGACGCGGGACCGCTTCTGTAGTCACACGTGCGACGGGTTAGCCACCACTCCAGGTGGCTGACGCGACCTGAACCCCGGATCACCGTCGAACAACCCCGTCGGTCTCCTCACTGAGAGGAACTGGGGGCCCTGTTTGCATTCGTGCAAACGAGTGGAGCTAAGAGGAAGGACACCTCGCTAAAAATCCTTGGGTGCTGCGTCTTCTCGCACAAGAAGACGTACCCAGCCCGGCGGGTGATTGTTAGCGCAGGCTCTGTCGGTTTCCCATGACCCCGCCACTATGGCGATGTCAGTGTACCGCTGTGGTTTTCAGTGGGTATACCGGGAGGCTATCTCCCGGGGAGTCCCACATACCCCTCGGGGATGCGGAATTGTCATTATCCACAGCGTCCAAAATAGGTTAGGTGGGTTAGGGATTGGCGATTAAGGGGTTGGGGATTACAGTAATTTGATATTTCACAGGAGTATTACAGTATCACACCTGTAATTTTCGTGGCATTATTCCCTACCTCTAAATAAAAACTACTTTAAGTGAATACTTCACTCTACTTTAAATATTACGTCAGTAAGCATACCGGTCAAACCAAGGAGGCCTAATGTACAAGACGATGTCGCCATATTGAATTAATAAGCTCCCAACGTTCCAAATTCAAAAGCTTTCCACGCCGCTTTCCGGATGATAATGACCTCTCGCATGCGGCCAGTAACTCAAGCAAACTTGTCTATGCCTTAGCAAACATATTCCTTCCTATTAAAAACTATTTTATCCGCTGTATCTCTGATGCACTAAGGTTGAAAATTCCATGTCAGGTGATGTTGTTGGCTGAAGATCCAGGGTTGTCGTTTAGTATTGGACGTTAGAGGCACAATGCACTAATTATATCAGTATCTTAGAAAGCCCCTAACCAGCCCCTTAACAGTTTTCCACAGTATCGAAGAGGCATTAGTGCATTTCCCAGTAATGCTTCTAAAGACGGTTGGCGCGCGATGACCAAGGAGAAAGGTGAGTTGCACTGAAGTTTAATTGCAGGTTTTAAAAAAATATATAATTCGTTTTTATTTAAAAAAAATATATATTTTGCAGTGCCGAGAAATACTACGAAATTACTGATTTGCACACTTGTTATGAAGGTGTGTTCATAAAATTCTGTTTTCATGACACGTGAAAAGATTTAAAGTTATCGTGATTTTTTTCCATTAAATACAGTTTCAAGATGAAGATTTAGAGAGGATATAATTAAGAATAAACTCAATAAAATATGAGAAATAATATTTGTAAGTCAATTCCAAGAATATTATTTTTATGTCTGTCAAAAATAATAATCTGGTAATATTTGACTCTCTGTCACATCAATTCATTAACCTGAACTTAACCAGCTTGGTGAAACCGACCATCAGCTAATTTAGTACTATCGGCGAGCAAAGTGGCCGGTACCGTCTTGTGTCCATAGACAAGTTGCGGCCCAACTATTCTGGGTCACCACTCTGACCGTAATGTCAGTATGTGTGATCTTTGGATCGTGTTCAAACCTGATACTTATAGGTGTATTTGCAACGTACCTAGTTCTCTTGAACTCTCAAACTAATTAGTTAGTTAGAATAGAATAGAATAGAATACTCTTTATTATGTACACCATATAGATTACAGAACATAAATAAAAATATTTTACAAAGGGTGACACAATGGGCGGTCTTATCGCTAAGAGCGATCTTTTACAGACAACCTTTGGATGGAATTCTAAGAGGTAGGATAAAGAAATAGTGTAGGTAGTCTACAGTGTACTATTTACATAGATTATACAATAAATATATACGTTAAATGTATCATACTAGTTTAAATAAATTTATACATCCATACTTAATATTATAAATGTGAAAGTGTGTTTGTTTGTTGGTTTGTCCTTCCTTCACGCCGTAGCTAAGCAATCAATCGACCTGATTTTTGGCATACAGTTAGTTGAAAAGATGGAGAGTAACATAGGCTACTTTTGGTCCTAAAAAAACATCAAGTTCCCAAGGGAGATTACTGGAATATTTGTATGTGTACACCAAATATATCCTTACTAATATTATACATCGGAAAGTGAGTTTGTTTTTACCACTTTCACGCCGTAACTCCTGAACCGATTGCTTTGAAATTTTGCAGACGTAAAGTTAGAAGTCCGGATTAAATAATACTCGTAGGGTACTTTTTATCCCGAAAAAATTTGATATTCCCGAGAGAAATCTAAAACGCGCGATATAACCGAAGTTAACGCGGGCGAAGCCGCGGGCGGAAAGCTAGTCTAATTAATAAATATCATACAAGAGCACATTAAATATAATTTTGTTTTTTTTTTTTTTTGTAGTAATTATAAACTAGCGCTTGACCGCAATCCCGCCTGATGGTAAGCAGTGATGCGATCGTTGATGGTAAAGCGCGCTAGTTTAATAAGAGCCTATTCACTCAGAAAAACTGAGCGAATAGGAAGGAAGACGGCAGTTGAGCAACGTGATGCAACGTTAAACCCAACAACACGACCAACGATAATTGGCCTTCTTTTGCCCTTCTTCTTCAGTCTATAAAGGCCCATTGCTGGAAAAAGGCCTTCCTCAAAGCTTTCCACGATAACCGGTCCCGTGCTGCCCGCAACTATCGGCTTCCTGCGACCTTCACCAGGTCATCAGTCCACTTACGCTACGCTGCGTCTTTCGGTATGTGGCCGCCACTCCAGAACCTTATTGCCCCATCGGCCATCGGTTCTACGAGCAACGTGCCCCACCCACTGCTACTTAACTTTAGCAACTCGAAGAGCTATGTCAGACTTTGGTTCTTCTGCGGATCTTCTCATTTTTATTCGATTGTGCAGAGAAACTCCAGTTCAATCTCCCTCTGGCGTAGCATCGTTGGTCGTGTTGTTGGGTTTAACAATGCATCACCTCGCTCAACTGCCGTCTTCCTTTCTTTTCACTCAGTTTTTTTGACTGAATAGGCTCTTAGTAAACCACCGCTTTTCACCATCACTGCTTGCCATCAAGCGGGATTGCATTCAAGCACTAGTTCATAATTATAAAAATTAAAAATAGCTCTTTCCATCGCCCTTTGTGTGACTCTGAGCCTTCGTATGAAGCCCATTTTCTCTTCTCTTTTGTCCAATGCCACCAAATCACATCGAATCTATCGGCAAATTCAAAGATGACGCAACAAGCACACTTACATAGAAACTCAATAAATCTTACGAGAAACAAAACATCACCCAGAGACACACAGAGGGTACACGAATTAAAGCGCCGGTATCCCTTAATTGCCAAATATCGTCTCGCAAAAGGGGATCCATCTTCACTAAACCGTTAAAAGGATCCGTGCTAAGTGCAGGATCGGGGTTCGATTCCCCGTTTTGTAATTCGATTCGGTGCCAATTAGGAGTTTAGTTGTCGTCCGCCGGTTGTCTTAAAGGTAAGACGAACTATTTCGATGTTTGAACCCCTTTATAGGTTTAATGGGTGTCTGGCCAGCCGAATGGACCTCAATCATTTAATTAAGAGGTTCAGTTTCTTTAATTACTTTAATTGAATGTATTGGCTGTCTTGTGTGGGAGGAAATTTTCTGGAAATCAAAACGGGATACCACTTGGTTTGAGTAATATCGTCGTACATGTGGGTTTTCGAAATTCGAATTTTTGGTTGCAGGACGACGCAAGACTCCTTACAATGTTTTCCTTCAACCTTTTAACGCACTCTATGTATACTTTTGTGATAAAATCAATCAATCTTTTAAGCTTGGTAACACTGATATATATACCCCCACGACCCGTTTATTTTGTATAATGTTTTGTGACATATTGCGTGCTACCGCAAATGGGTCTTCACACTAAATATTAAAATCTATTACGAGATGTTACTTGCGTTGATGTACTGCCAAAGATTCTGTAAAAAATGTCATTGTGACATTTTTAATTACTATTACATCATTTTGACATTGATTTCCTGCCAAATCATCATCATCATCTCAGCGTATAATCCCGGTCGCATCCGCGGCCGGCTTTCGCGTTGGAGCTCGGGGTCTGCTTTCCTATTATTACGTCTCCATTTCGCACGATCTCTGGCATCCTGTGGTGTGAGATTGTTGGCACGCATGTCATCTCTTACAACGTCAATTTTACAGATTCGAAGTTAGGTGAAATGCTCACTTCAACTAAGTTTTCACTGTGAAATGGTTGCAGAATTGTATGTACTACTTAATACAAAGTTGACGCCTAAGTGATGTGTCTTTTTGTAGGTATTGCAGCAACATACGTACTACTAGCTGCGCTACGCGATTTCACCCGCGTAGGTTTTGATATGATTTTTATATGATCTGCTCCTATTGGTCGGAGCGTGAAGTTATATAGCCTAAAGCCTTCCTGGATTAATGGGCTATCTAACGCAAAAAGAATTATTCAAATTCTTCAAAATATGAAGTAAGTGTAGATTAAAAATTAACTCATCGCAGCAGATCTAGTAGAAGACGGGATTAGCTGGACAAAACAAATGACTAGTGGTTTTATTTAGCCCTGCATTGAAAATGCAGGAAGCCCTGGGGAGAGGCGTTTGCTTAGCAGTAGGATGATACATTACAGTAACAGTAACTAACAAACTAAATACATTCATAATAATATTAAAAAGAGAAAAACTAGGAGTGTTTCTTTTTCTTCAGCCTGTAAAGTCCCACTGCTGGACAAAGGCCTCCCCATGGCTTTCCACAATGACCGGTCTAGTTCTGCTCGCATCCATCGGCTTCCCGCGACCTTCACTAGACCATCGGTCCACCTTGTTGGGGGCCTCCCTACGCTGCGGCTTCCGGTACGTGGAGTGTTTACACGTAACTTATAAGTACCATAACTTATACAGTTGTTACTGGCTTCTTTCCCATATTCATACCAACATGCAGTTAAAAGGGATCAGTAATTTTATTATTAAATTGAACATAATAAACGTAGAAAGAAGCTTAAGCACCGAGATTATTTTCTGAGAAAATGACTCGTTACGCTTTCAGTGAAGGCACTCTATCTGTCTTACCTCGGCAGTCTCAACCTGACTTCTTGTTGCGATTCCATGAACTGAAGATTTTCTCCTAATAAGAAACTAATTGCGCTTGACGCTAGCTGTTTTGAACCACCTGCGCTTTTTCCAAGAACTATAAAAGGTAATGATTTATTAGTAATTTCAAGGGGACTATTAAAAATAGTCAATTTTTTATAAGCTTGGCTTTTTTCTACGTTGTAAATGCATATAATATATACAATATGTAAAGAAAACCCCGTCCGACCCAAAAGGATAATAAATGTTAGGTAAAAAAAAAATTCATATTTTATTTGGTCATGTGTAGAACAAATAAAATATGAAATTTTACGTAATCATAGTGACAATAGTAATGAATTTTGAAATAATACTTTTTTTCCGCAAATTAATTCCAACTTCCCCAAAATTTGGTATCTTAAAAAAGAAAGTGACAACACCATTTGTGACGGAGCGAATAGCGATGCGACCACGTGCCGCGTGCCCTGCCCCCTACACCCGCGACCTCTAACGTGTTGCCTTCCGCACATGCATTAAGTTACCTCGATTTTTCGAAATAATATTAATTTTTTTAGGGGGAATTTTTTTTAAGTTTAGCCCGGCTTTGTTGATATTATTAGAATCAGTTAACGATACCTAACATTACCTTCACGGATCGGACAGGGTTTTCTTTACATATTGTATATATACCTATTATGTTTATGTACTTATTTTCAATGTGCGTTTTGTGCGTGCAGAATAAACAAATTTTCTTTCTTTTTTTATAGTATTTACGGAACCATAGTAAACGTCGGCACGCGCACCGGCAACCTTCTCAACCTCGTACCGGCAAGCGCAGCGTCGGACACCCACCGACTAAGTAAGTGGTCGGCAAGTCATGTCCAACCGGGCTTTTTGGAAATCCTTGCGGGAGGCCCATGTCTAGCAGTGGACTTCCTGTGGCTGACATGATGTTGATGATGATTAAACGTCAGACGTCTCGGACGAACGGACTTCTAAATTGGCTGAAAAGGATATAAAAAGTTTGGTTTTATAACCTGAACTTTTATTTTGTAAGTACCTGATAAATAGCCTAAATCTCGCTTGATTTAGCATACCATTGAGATAGATTAGACTAATCAAAATCAAAATTGTTTATTTCAAATTAACCATCCGTTGGTGCTTTTGAATAGTCAAAGTCAGCCAGTCCAAGAAAAGTGAAGCTAAGTTGCACGTTCCAAAGCGTAGATCTCTATGGAGAAGAACGTGCAAGAAACTCCATGGACACTCTTTTAAAATCAATAATAATTTTAAATAATACTATCTAACGTTCTGGAGTAGTAAATACGAGTAATTTTTCTAAGTTCTAATTAATGGGACATAGAGATAATAAACGCTTTACCACAGTCATACGTCGTTTTTTGAATATTGCTTAGTACATTATACTTAGGTATATTGTACTTCTTATAGCACTTTACAGTAATCTTACTCGACGACAAATCTAACCCGTTGGGCGTCGCGAGGCGTGGCGTGAGCGGATATCGCCGTATCCGAATATATCCGTGCACAACGCTATATCCGCGCATATCCAGTGGGGGCGGATCAGCCGGATCAGCAACAGGTGGGGGATGAGCCGTGGATGTATCCGCCCACTGAAGCCACGTGCTGCACTTTGTTGTTTTGTTTTGAATTTATGTTTAGTATTAAAGTAAAGATTGTGGGGCAGTTTTCTTTTGTTGATGCTATGAGATGAAGTATTTCTACTGGAAGATTTTCCAAATTATTTTATGTGTTTTCAACTGTTTTTTTTTTTATCAGAAGTAAGCTGGGGAGTCATTTTCATGGTTTTAAGAAAGTTCGCAGTTTAACCTTATTCGCAAATATAGTCAAAAAATCTTCTAGTTTCCATACATATTATTGCTACCTGAAGATAGATTTCGACTATATTTTAAACGTTTGTAGTTACAGGATTTACCCGTCTGGTGGTTTTAAAACAATATCTATAATTCACAGTTTATATAAAGCCAAAAAAATAACTGTATTCAAAGTGATCACCATAATTAAGTATCTGCGCATACTTTAACTAACTATGTTGGGGTCGGCCCCTAGTCGAATCGGAAACAAGTTAGGTGTTAAAAGTATACCATTAGAATTGGCAACAAAGCGAAATTATATTGCGATCATCGACCGCTTGCCAAATGTGTTGCTTATGCCAATATTCTGCCAAAGTGCTCGTTGTAGGGACTTATAATTGCGACTATTGCTCAGTTAAACGCCTGATTATGGTTCTAATCGAAAGTAGTTATACTGTGGACAAGGTAATTAATACGAATTATTTTAATATCCTTCAGATGCGTATGATATTACAAAATAGATGTGTGTGTTTATATTACAACTATAGTTTTTCTTTATACAAAACCTGAATATAGTTTGTTCTTTTCTGTTCGTTCTGATCTTTACATCATCTTATATTTTTTCCAAATATATTTAGAAATTGTTGTAGTGTGGTTATCAAGCGCGCAACACATCTGACGGTATATCATAGTACTAGGCGCGTGAACAGGGCCGCTGCAGGCGCTGGCAGGTGAGCGGTTCGTTGACCATATTTTTGTTGGGACAACCAGATTTGATAACAATTAACAAGCCCATAACTTTGTGGTTTTTCATGATATCTTTTTGAAATTTTGTACATAGATTCTGTAATTAAAAATATTGGACACTTATTTCGGGTTTCACATGTACAAAAATAAAGTTTTATAATAGTTACCTTGTGTTTATCGTTAAAATAATTTTCTAAAAGTAGGTGGAGTAATAAGTAAAAGTTATATTTACACAGTTAATAATCATTGTTTTGTACAACAAAACTCCTCTGCGGAAATAAGAAAGAAGAGGAGTTTTGTCTGTAATTGATTGCTGTACTGTGCAGTTGCATAAACACTTTTGCTTGTTATTTCTTAGCATCCAAGAACCTGTGCAAACAATTGCTGGTAAATCACAACAATTGCTTGTGAATAAAATAACGACGAATTGTACTAGTTTTTTTATTAAAATATCGCTCGAAAATCTACCGAAATGTGAATTGGATAAAAAGAGACAAAACTGTATTCAATGACTCTCAATAACACAATTATGTACGGTGATTCATAATTTGTTGCAAGTTCTGATAAATATCACTTCGCTTATGATTATGAAGCATGTAGTATTTTTAAGTTACTAAATTTAATGTTCGTAAGAGCGATTTTGGCCAAACTTTTCTACTTTCCATTAGTCTTCTAAAGACAGTTTTTTTCCATATAAAATAACATAGATTCCCTTGTTCATAAACTAAACATTTAAGAATAGTGTATCTTTTTCTTTCTATTTCATTAAGAAATATTAGTTTAGTCCTATAAAATTTGTCAGCGCGAGACGTAAACTGACATATTTTTAGTTTTAAAAAAAAACTTTTTTACGACCATAACTCATAAAATTAATAGTTATGCTAATTTATTACGTAGATACCTTATCATTATTAAGTTCTCTAATGAATTGTTTCGATCGTCATCAAACAACTTTTAACTTGAAACAGCCCAATAAATAAAAAAGGATTTACTCTTCGAAACAATTAAAATAAATCTAGAAATGTTTTAATATCACTAAGTTGTGAGCCGAAATAATCACTGAGCGAAATTTATTGTACCATTTTCGAACTTAATGCGTAAAATTGACGAAAGCAGTCGTTTCGAGTGCGAAAACTTTCGTCGAAAGTCATTATAGTCGAATCAATCAGGGCGTAATGGCACCCTCAACACGCTAGGGATGGGAAATGGTTGTTAGTATGACGCTCTACTTATTTATGGTAATCACTAGTGTTGTGGGGGCTCTCGGGCTTCGCGGACAATTTATTTTTAGGATGAATGGTTATGGGTTGCGAATATTATTATGTTTGTTTGGTTTATCACCCCATTATGGAAATAAAAAAAATCGAATGAGGTACACAGCAGAAGCCTAGTGGCATAGGACATCATCATCATCATCATCATTTCAGCCGAAAGACGTCCACTGCTGGACATAGGCCTCCCCCAAGGCTCTCCACGACGACCGGTCCTGCGCTTCCCGCATCCAGCGGTTTCCCGCGACCTTCACCAGGTCGTCGGTCCACCTTGTCGGGGGCCTACCCGCGCTACGTCTTCCGGTGCGTGGTCGCCACTCTAGAACCCGTCGGCCCCATCGGGCATCGGTCCTACGGGCAATGTGTCCAGCCCACTGCCACTTTAGTGTTGTACCTAATTCTTCGGGCTGCCTTCCACTGCCTTCAAAACGGCGGAGGAAAAGATAGTGAGGAAACCGGCATGTCCTAGAGGCAGAACTTTGAAAGAAGAAGTAAGAAATAAAAACCGTTTATTTGCGGTAAACATGACACAAAAGTGTACAAAACCAATTGAGTGATATAATAGTTGACATGCGTCACATCCACGCAAAATGGTTATCGCTCAACATTATGCTGCGACCCTATGCAAAACAGAGTTCAGCGCTGGTTTTCAGCGACAGCCGGTGCCAACGTAAAGACGTCACCCGGTGCAGCAAACAATCACAACTGACACCAAACCAATACAAAAAAAAAACGAGTGTGCTTATGACCACTCGACTGAAGTGAAACTTCTTTAGCTCCATCTGTAAGTATACAGTATGTTAAGAAAACCCTGTCCGACCCATAAGGATAATAAAGGTTAGGTAAACACATGACCAAATATATTATAAAATTTTACGTAATCATCATAGTACCAATACAAATGAATTTTGAAATAATCTTTTTTTCCCGCGAATTAATTCCAATTTCCCCGAAATTTGGTAATTTTTAAAAAGTGACAACACCGGTATTATTATGAGCGAATAGCGATGCGACCACGTGCCGCGTGTCCTGCCGCCAGCGGGGGGCGGGTGGTCAACGCACATTTATTAAGTTACCTCCTTTTGGGAAATAATATTTATTTTTTTAGGGGAATTTTTTTTTTTAAGTTTAGCCCGGTTTTGTATGCATTAGTAGAATCAGTTATCGTTACCTAACAACACCTTCACGGCTCGGACAGGGTTTTCTTAACATACTGTATATATATGTGTGTACAATATATATACATGTATACACATATACACATATTAATTTTCTATAAATATTTAAATTTATTTCATGGTTTCATTGGTAAATTAATATTTTTGCATAGATCTTCTATTTTTATTGAAAAAAAAAAAAAAAATACTCGTTGTAGACCTTGTAGTACCAAGCTCGCGCCACGGGCGCTTCTGTGCTTATATCCCCCACTTAACTTCCGTTCGCCTTGCCTGATCACTTTTCCTAACGCTTACGTCACGCGTTCGCCAGCTTACTCCCCAAGTCAAGCGTGCGTAAAGAAGTTTCACTTCAAAAAAAAAATGCAATAATAATAATAATAACAAAAACTAAAATAAAAATCGAAATCTACATACCTAGTGAGAGAAGAGTTTATACAAACACAAACAGACGACATGTAACATCTACCCGTATCTATGCCCGTATGGTTGATTATGGCCAACTCCCTTTCACCGAGAGGAGGTCTATGTCCCAGCAGTAGGAATATTGTGGGCTGATTATGAGGTACTCAGAAATATTAGGTATACCTACGTTATCATTTTCTGAAAGTCTATTCTAAGATTTAAAAACATAGTTTAAAAAACTAAACTTGCAAACGCTATACAGTATGTTAAGAAAACCCTGTCCGACCCCTGAAGGTGTTGTTAGGTATTGATTACTGATTCTACTAATGCATCCAAAACCGGGCCAAACTTAAAAAAAAATCGCTCTAAAAAAATAAATATTATTTCGCAAAAAGAGGTAACTTAATAAATGTGCGTTAGGCACCCTTCCGCGGGCTGCGAGCGGCAAGGCACGCGGCACGTGGTCACATCGCTATTTGCTCTAATAATAATACCGGTGTTGTCACTTTTTAAAATTTACCAAATTTCGGGGAAGTTGGAATTAATTCGCGGGAAAAAAAGATTATTTCAAAATTCATTTGTATTGGTACTATGATGATTGCGTAAAATTTTATATTATATTTGGTCATGTGTTTACCTAACCTTTATTATCCTTATGGGTCAGACAGGGTTTTCTTAATATACTTTATAAAACGAGTTCGAAAAGTTATAAGTACAAATGTAAGCGTTTCTTTACACAAAATTTTAAATAATGTATGTATTTGGGTGCGAACGCCAGCGGGTCGGGCTGTCTGGATCTGTCAAGCTTTCCCAATCAAACTTGAACCGTAATGCTTTGGCGATAAAGTTGAGAATCTATTGAGGATATTTGACGGGTTGTGGGACTTGATGTGCGGGCGACTGTACCTAGGTATTAACATACCTATGAATTGTTAGCATTGCATTGTATACAATAATAATTATTTATAGTATTGTTATGTGCGGCTCGCCGACATGCAGATAAACCCTGAGAGGTTTTCGTTGTGCGGCTAAAACAATTTTTGAACCTAATTGTAAGTTAATTAGAAATAAAATAAAAAAAAAAAAATAAGTACATGCTTTAAAGAATATCAAACTAAAAAGTTAAAAATAATTAAAAAAAAAAAGCGTGAGGCGCTTAATATACAAAAATTATGGCACAAAGCGCCTCACACTTTTTTAAAAATTATTTTATTTATTTTCAACTTTTTAGTTCGATACTCTTTTTTATAAAAATGAAACGAACGAACGAACGTATTGAAAACGGTGGGACATTTTACAGTAATGAGCCGCACACTCGTAGTCCAAAGAGTCAGAGACGGACAAACAAACAAACAAGCAAGCAAACATACAACTGAAGCTAATAAAAAGCATGTAAAAAAAGTTTACAAAGTTAATATCGATAAGGGCACTTAATCTATTAAGCCTTAATTGAGAACATCAAAATCACCCATACTATTCATTCTCCTAATTTCTTTCCTTCCCTCCGAAATTAATGCGAAAATACACACACGTATCCATATTTGTCGGTGTCTAAGTCCCAAATTAATAGTCTAAACTTGGGTGTATCCAGCACGCGCGTACCCGTCTTACGCGCAACTTAGAGCCAATTAATTTACTGCGCTAACTTTACTTTCCATTCTTTAACTTAGTACTTATACATCTGCGGTGGCGGGTTAGCGAGTTGCCAGCTTATTGTGATTTATTCGCACTCCTGTCTAGCGAATATTAACAGACTAAGTTTTATGGGAAAAAGAAGTTGCGGGTAATTTTTTTAAATTTATGTCGGATTTATTTTTTTAATTAAGCTTTTTTTTTAATAATACTATATTTGTATTTTTTATTTATCTTTAATCTGTATTTTTCATATCAATTGTTTATGTTTTTTTTATCATAATGAAACATTGATCGGTGTTACTTTAAAACAGTACGAAATACATTCCAAATACGCACCTTCTAAAATCTTCAAACCAATAAATCTCTCAATACATAACAGTGTCTATTATTTATCATACAATCTCAACTATATCGTAATTAATTACCCTAAACCATTTCATAGATGAATATCTGGCAACACTGGCGAGACGTATCGCCTAGCCTCCTTCGATAACCGCGCGAAAGAGATTTATTTCGCGAACTTGTTATAACTTCATAATTTCCCGGAATTATCGGCACACAGTATGTGGCATACTGCCTTATCAGATGCGCCGGGTGTTGTTCTTTTATAACTTTTGTTGTTTATAATTTACTAGCCTTTGTCTGCGGTTTTGACTGCTTGGAACTCTGAAAGCGAACAACTATAAAACGTATAAAATATTCGGCATACGATGTTCGCACTGTTGCTTTAAAGGCCACGTCATGAGGTGAGAGGGAATGGCTAGTAATCCACTACACGAGAACAGTGCGTTGGAAGACGTCATAGATTATAGAACCAAAAAGGTGTATCCTACTACTAATACATTGTTATGTTGGGCGATGGTCGTTTTGCATAGATTTTTTTAATTTTATTTTTTTGGTTTAGGATGGGAAATCATCAAATGACTTCTCCCGCTCTGGGCGGAGCGGAAGGGCGTGTCAGACTTTTACTGACTAAAACCCACCCGAGTTCCTTCACTAGCCTATGCGTCGGCCAGGGCCACGGTATCTTTTTTAACCAACCCGCAACCCTGGCCCAGCATAGAACTGACGTAGGTATATTAACCTCTAACTTGTTTTTTTCCTTTGTTTTTGTGTTTCTTCTCTGTGTCATATTCATCGCATATTTAAACGTATTTTTTTCTTATTTTTTTTTATAACCTTAAAAAGTCACATTGTTAAAATAAACTGACTAATTTTAATAACTAGAACTCACACAAACGACTAACGCTATACAATAAATCGCTTACAAGAGTAAGTACCTAAATTCTACACAATATTGAGCCTAATAACAACGTTAACAAAATCTAAACTGTGTATTCCGTAGTCGTACAGCAATTCTAATTAGCCCCTTCTTATTTATGATTCATAAGCTGAAGTACAATAAATTCTGGTGAATCTTTCCGTCCCACATGTGTTAGTAAGCCGAGGCCTTAGCGAATGTTGAATGTAGGTTCTCGCCTAATAAGAGGCGGGATGTAAGGAATCGCACTGATTACTATATTATTTATTACGCTACGTGCCGCCCGTGTAAACGCTTCCTAATACTCCTATCTAAGCTCGCGTCTTGGAACCTTGTCATACCAAACCTTACCTCGCTTCTTTATGAAACCAGTACGGGAAGGCCTGTTTCGTTTATTGTGAAAAGGTTGTAAGACCGTGGAAGGTATAACACCATCTATCAAATGGGGTAACGATTAAGTGAGTTGCAGCAAGCGGCACCTATGAGATTTTTAATTATTGCCTGTATTAAATCGTGATTAATGTGAACCATGCTTTATTGCATGGTTTTAAGATGTTTATGGCTCTCTACTTATGAAAGAAGTTGTTTAGAAGATTTCTTCGCAGTTTTTGGCGGAGTTAAGGATATTTTGTGGGTTTTATTATTGATTGGATGACGAAACAGTTACAATAACATAATACTCTTATTTTACATTATCTTTTATTTATTATTTATTCAATATCTTTATTTTACATTTTCTGTCCGGTTATAGATGGTAATAACAGGTTAATCGCAAAAAAACCCTACCGCTCTTAACATTTCATAATACTATTCTGATCAAATATGTAAAATACAGCTTTATACACCACACGATATATTCACGGTACAGCGTATAAACCATGCCAAGGAAATACGTCTATCAACAAGTTTCCACAATAATCCAAACAACACTAATGACGGTGTCAGAAGACACGGCAAATACACCGTAGTTTTTTACAGCAAGAAAAACGTCTCTACACAAAGAGCCTGCACTGATCAGAGATTACAATAACCCTCAAAAATTCAACACTTCAAAACCCAAACACATTTTCTTGACTTCATTACGTAGATCACCTCTAACACTCAATTTTCCCCTCCACCACGCAAGATACCGGCAAAAATGATTATACAGTATAACCCAGGTAATATAAATTTATCAAACGCATGTTGACAAAGCACCGTTGAATAATGACTATCATATTTCTCCGTATCTCCTCTTATGATTGCCGAAGGGGATAAAGAATAGGACATTTTGCTTTATATGCTGAGCTGAGCGAGCGAAGCGCTTTATTCCTTAAAGCGATAATTTTAATGAATATTTATAACTTTATTAGGTACGCTTGCATTTTGGTTTAAGTTTGGTAGAAACTGTGTTGTGGGATGTGATAGGAAGATGGATAGGGTTACGAAAAACACTTTCGGTTACTAGAAAGCCAATTCTCGTTAAAAATCTTCTCAAAAATTTTGGAAAATTTGAGATTAATTTAACATATTGGGACTAAGATCAGTTTGTGAACGACATTAAACTTAGAAGAATTTCTCCTCTGAAATGAGCTCCTCTACCATTTTTAGGGTCCCGTAGTTCAAGAAACCTTTATAGTTTCGCCAAGCCTATCTTGTCTATCCGTGTGTTGAAATTTGGCATTAATATGTCTCAGTTTTTCCTTAGTTGATGAGGTCAAAACGGGTATGAGCTACCTACAGAATAGTTGGAATCTTAATCTAACTTTCTTTAGTTATCACCGTCCTTTATAGCCCGTTTTTAGACTTCCGTACTTAGTATGTCAACTCAATGTAACAAACAGTAAATTTTTTAACTCTTAAGTTCGGAGTCTTGCGGGAAACTACGGAACCCTACACTGAGCGTGGCTTGACACGCTCCACAGTGTGGTATTTAGACTCAAAACCTGGCCAAAAACGGATTTTTCAATTTCCTATTAGCTATCTAGTATTGTAAACAGTTATTAAGCTGATGAGTCACTGCAGCCAATAGTGAAACGCGTGAAGCGCTAGCGCAACACTGGGCTTCGTGCGATCAGTCGGAAGTTACTGCTCGATTACGCCTGACGTGTGATTTTTCAATACGCTCTGATTTCATTATTTTCAAAGCTTTTGTTTTAGTTCAGTGAAGCGGTTTAGTGGTGGTTTTTATTATGGATCATTCTATGCCAGGTATGTACTTTCTGTTAAATATATATGTTTGGGCAAATATCTTGTTGATATTTTTTTAATTAGTCGACAGTATCGGTGTTATTTACTGTTGTATAAATAATTATTTAGATATTTCAAAAGGGATTTTTTTATATTTCTGAACACTTCTGAGTGTTGAAAACTATTGTATAATGTGAAATTCTTAATTGGTAAGCTGGGTATAAAATAACTAGCCGCACGTAACCGCCCTTTTTTTTATTATATTTTTTTTTGTAACGACCTATAATATTTGCTTGAAATATTTTGCTAATGTTATTCGTTTTTATTTCCATTAGGACCTTCTGGCGTGAAAATAGTGACTCGAAACGATTTGTATGACATTGTTAAACGTGCAAATGAACGAACATTTGACGGAAAGCTTGCATTTATGGAGAAAGAATTGTTGAAAGGTTATTCTCAAGATGACCCAATAATAGCTGATATGAAGCACAAACTCTCAATTATCAAACATGATTTTAAACAGAAATGGTTGGCTGCTCACAAAATCAAAGAGAGGTTCGAAGAAAATAATGCCACGTGGCTCAAGGGCACTGTATCTTTACCGAGCGCAGGTAGGTGGAGCACAATGGATGCGATCCTTTTGCTATTGTTTACATTATAACAATGCCGGAAGAGTTCAAAGCCAACTAAATTGATTTTGTTTTATATAACAACAGTTTTATTATTTATTTGTTGTAGGACTCAGCCCCGGGCGCCCTCAGAAGTCATTTATAGACTCAAGTGAAAGAAGTAAAAGGAGGAAAACTGAAGAGCTCAGGTCAAAAGATCTAGCAGAATTGACATATGCAACACAAATGAAATTGCGACAAGCAGGCAAAGTCGAAGCTTCCAGAGTTGTACAAAATATATCGAAAAGTCCTCGAAGGGCAAAAAAATATGAAAAGGCCTTCAAGGAAAGTACTGAAAAACAAGATCAGCCCCGTCAATTATCACCTTTACAAGCATTATCAATGTTCACAGAAGCAGAATTAACTAAAGCTCAGTATGAGAGAGTACGTGAAACTAATCCAGGTTTTTTCCCGTGCTATTCTGTTCTCCAAAAAGCGAAAAAAGACTGCTATCCGGAAATTCACCGTGTAACAGAGACATGTGCTGAAGTACAAGTCCAGAAATTGATGGATCACACAGCATCACGACTGATACAACATTTGGAAGAAGCTATAGAAAATTTAACTGAAGAAGAAAAACAATCACTAATATTAATCAGCAAGTGGGGATGTGATGGGTCACAACAAGTTCAGTATAAAATGAAATTTGAGTTTGAAGGTGATTCTGACGCCAATATATTCCAAAGCTCTGTAGTGCCACTTCAATTAATTTATGGATCAGAAAAGAAAATACTGTGGCAAAACCCAACGCCATCGTCACCTCGTTATTGTCGGCCTATACGAATACGTTTTGTAAAGGAGACAACTGACATCACTAATGACGAAATAAATTACATACAATCACAGATATCAGCCCTCTCTAGCACAAATACAAATGGCATATCTATTGAACATAAAATGTTATTTACGATGGTGGATGGCAAGGTATGCAATGCAGCAACGCATACCAAATCGACAATGAGGTGCTACATATGTGAAGCTACTGCTTCAGAATTCAACGACTTGTCAAAGGAGAGGCCATGCAAAAAAGAAAATTTCAGCTTTGGGCTGTCATTGTTGCATGCTAGAATTCGATTTTTTGAAACTATCCTGCACGTGGCATATAGGTTACCCGTTAAAAAATGGAATGTTCGTCTTTCTGCCGAAGAGAAAAAAATGGTGGAAGATAGAAAAAAAGAAATTCAAGACAAGTTCAAAGAAAAACTTGGAATTTTAGTGGACATGCCTAAAGCAAACTTTGGAAATACCAATGATGGCAACACGAGTAGAAGATTTTTCGAGAATTATGAAATTTCAGCGGAAATAACAGGGATTGATAAAGATTTAATATATCGGCTGAAAGTCATTCTGGAGACATTGTGTTCGGGATTAAAAGTAAATGCAGAGAAATTCGAACAATATTGCCTAGAGACAGCAGAACTATATGTGTCACTATATAAATTTTATCCAATGTCTCCTACCATGCACAAAGTGCTTCGGCATGGAGCGGCTGTCACTAAAGCAGCAATACTACCAATTGGTCAACTATCGGAAGAAGCGGCAGAAGCACGGAACAAGAACATAAGATCCTTCAGACTGAACTTTACAAGAAAGTTTTCGCGAGTTGCCTGCAATATGGACGTTTTAAATCGACTTTTGTTGACGTCAGATCCACTGATTACTGGCATGAGGGAAACCTCAAATAGAAAAAAAAAAGAAATATCGGCAGCTGTTTTAAATTTACTTCACGAAAGTGACGTTACCAATATTAATATTATGTCTGACTCTAGTAATGATGAATAAATGATTTTCTATTAAAATAAAGCATTGTTTTACTACACTTTAATGTTAAACCACATCGAAAAGTACATATCTAATCTTTAGAAGCAAAAAATAATTTTGGCCAAGTTTTGAGTCCAAATACCACACTGTGCGCTCTTGGCTGACTTTTTTTTATAAAGTTCTGAGATTTTTAAAAAGTTCTTGAATTAAAATTTGAACAAAAGAGAAAATTTGAAAAATGATGGCCAGTAAAAAAGTAGTAAGTGTAGTGTAGTAGTAAGTGGCCTTTAAAAACATATCAGTGTAAACTTTTGGGATACATATATTTTACATTCGCGATAAGTATAGATGGAGATGGTGGATTGAGCTGGACTCCAGTAATAAACATTGTTCCTCGGCACTTCTGAACAGAAAGATGGAGAATAAGAGTAGGGATGCGTTTGCCCACTAATAACAACATTAAAAAGCTTCTGTCTGAAATACGTATAGCGCTGTGGGTTAGAGTGTGAGACGATCGCTGTCGTATGCGTGAGAGAAAGGGAGCCAGAGAGACTTGCGACGTAACGCGTTACGTAACGGAGAGATTTACCCGCCCTTCAGAACAAAATTATTTAAATGTTTTAGACCTAAAACCTACATGTAAATGTACTTAGTGGCTTGCTTTAGGAGCCCTAGATGTTCAGTGGAGAAAATCCTTGTATAAGATTGTTCTTTTGAATTCAAGTGTTCTTCAACCTTTGCTATGAATAGGGACAACATAATATAAAATAATCAGCCTGTAGTCTTCCCGCCGTTGGGAAACAGGCCTCCTCTGGGTGAGATGGAGTTGGCCATGATCCACCACGCGGGCCCAGTGCGGGATGGTGTAATAGGAACATATAACTTCTTGGAATATAATAATAATTATAAACTAGTGCTTGACCGGAATCCCGCCTGATGGTAAGTAGTGATGCAATCGTTGACGGTAAAGCGCGCTAGTTTATTTAGCCTATTCACTAAAAAAAACCTAGTGAATAGGAAGGGAGACGGCAGTTGAGCGAGGTGATGCAATGTTAAACTCAACAACACGATCAACGATGCTGCGCCAAAGGGAGATTGATCTGAAGATCCTCTACGACCAAACTCCCGACACAACATTTGGCGCATCATAACCGGCACACATCGCAACACAACTGCTCAGACGCGTCCTCCGTATAAAACCGTAGTAAACTCAGGAAAACATGAGTTTCATCATTATTAACATTTCCGCTTACTGATTTCGCATTGAAAGCTGAAACTCTGTAGTTATGGAAATGAAATGACGTGGTTTTCTTCTGGTTAAAACTTGGGTTTACAGACCACGGACAGTGGTCATACAATAACAGACTTCCAAATATAGAGAAAGAGGAAAAGATAAAACACTTATTGTAACAATTAAAGGAAGAAACAAACTAAACTAAGTCAAACAAAAACATTTTTTGTTTTTTGATAGCTTGATGTCAGATAGAGTTGATGAAACGGATGATTTTCATGACGGCCATTTTAGTATGACGCAGCCGCTTTCCCAGGAAACTCTAGTTTTTACCATCAAAAACTTCTGGTGGTTCCATCATTAGGTACAACATGGATACTTGACCATGAACCATCCATGTACTCTACTTACTACTAGATGGATGGTCTTGATTCAACTATGACAACCGCCATCCATACCCATAGTTTACAAAAAGTTCTGCACTATGCACCTAAGTTTAAAACCTGTTTATATATAATTTTAATATTACCTATATGCATTTCGGGACAGAACAAAAAACACCTCTACTCCATTCAAACCTTACTTCCTCAATCACGACGCGCGCCATGTATCATCTCAACTTAACCGTAATCTACGGCGCACTGAATGATTATTTATAAGGTAATTACAAAAACACTCGCACGGTATCTCAGTAACTGCTAATGTTATTTATGTGCGGATAAACGACTACGAAGAGTTTTTGCATATCGCCCCTCGTTCGGTTAAATTGAATGATAGCGAGTTTCGCGGTATTTTTAGAACAAGTTGGAGAATGGGAGTGAAGGCGGGATTGACACGTGCCGTCTGAAGTGGTTGAATCAGACTATTAAACTCACACACATGTTTTTCTTGCCATGAAAAATATGATCTATTACGTAACGCTCTCGTTACGTAACTCGTTACGGCGCCAGTCTGTCTAGCTTCCCTTTCTCTCACACATACGGCAGCGATCCTCTCTCACTGTAATCCACAGTGCTATACGTATTTCGGACAGATGCTATGTTGTTGTGTCGGGAGTTTGGTCGTTGAGGGTCTCCAGATCAATCTCCCTCTGGCACAGCATCGTTGGTCGTGTTGTTGGGTTTAACATTGCATCACCTCGCTCAACGGCCGACTTCCTTCCTATTCACTCAGTTGTTTTTAGTGAATAGGCTCTTAATAAACTAGCTTTACTATCAATCGATTGCATCACTGCTTGCATTAAAATACTATCGCAAACGTTCAGACGACAACACATCAAGCTACTACAATCTGTCAGATTTCTTTATTAGATTTTCAACTTTATCCCTAAAGCATTAAGGTTCAAGGTTACTCGTCCTCTGCTGGACATAGGCCTCCTTTGTGGCACGCCAACAAGCTCGATCCTGAGCAGTTCTTCACCAGCCACTACCAGCCACCTTTGTGATGTCGTCGCTCCATCTCGCCCAAGGGCGTCTTACGCTACGTTTGTCGAGACGCGGTCTCCAATCGAGGACTCGTTTACCCCAACGGTTGTCGGTCCTGCGACATATGTGACCAGCACATTGCCACTTCAGCTTGCTAATCCTCTCAGCTGTGCTCAAGGTTGATTGGGTATATTTGGCAGTTTGGGGAAGCTTGACCTGCTGTCGTACTTACATATCTCGTCGCACTAGAGACATTCTTTTATTTAGTCGTTTTTTTTCTACTGTGTAGTTTATATGTTGTAACGTAAGGTGTACAACGTTTTGAACATTTTTTATTCATGATAGTATTATAAGCATATTAAAAGGTAAGCAAAGTAAAGGCAGAGGTACGTTGTCTGGTAAGTAGATCAAGGGCCCTAGTCTTCTATTAAAATATCGTCAGAAAGGTCGATCAGTGATCTTATAATGATCGAATTCGACAAGTTTCGTAATCTACTAACAAAATAGCGTCATTATGACTTTCAAATGGTACCATATTAATAAATGTTCAAATTAAGAAATAGTTTTTAGAAAATCATTTCTGCTAAATGGGTTTATAATAATACCTTTAGTTCAGTACCTTTTCATTTCGAGACGACTGACCGATAATTGATCGATCATAATTTAGTAGATTATGAACTTTTAATACAATAAAAATAGAATCGTCTTGGAAAGACAAATTTATAAAAATAGCAGACTAGATGTTTGTAAAGAAATTTTAGGTTTCCTTATTATCCTTCAATATCCTTACTAATATTATAAATTGGAAAGTGAGTTTGTTTGTTTGCTCCTTCCGCTTTCACGCCGTAACTACTAAACCAATTGCTTCGAAATTTTGCAGACGTAAAGTTACAAGTCCGGATTAAATAATAGGGTAGTTTTTATCCCGGAAAAAAATTCCCACGGGAAAATCTAAAAAGCGCGATTTACCCGAATTCCACGCGGGCTAAGCCGAGGGCGGAATGCTAGTAATATATATAAGGAAATCTTTTGCAAAAATTCATGCTTCTAGTTCCAGCGGCTTAGGCTGTGCGATTACACTAAGTTGTGAATCATATAAAACCCGATGCTAATTCTAATCAAAGCGAATTGCATCAAAGTTTTATACCCACAATAAGTCTTATCCTGGAAATATATTTTAAATTTTTGACTGTTTTTCCATAATAAATACTGACAGACGTCATTATCTTTACACGGATTAAAGATCTCTGACTTTGGTAACTTTGGCCCATTATTACTTTAGCTTAACTTTAGCCCAGCCCGTATATTTTGTATAAATAAGTTTTTTTTTGTAATATTTTACATAAATCACAAGTAATAAGAAAAACAACGATTTTTAACAACGAAACCTGAATTAAAAGAGCGTCACCAGTCGAGGAAATTGTCTTGTCAAAAATTTATTCGCTTTTATATATTTAGTGTGCCTGCGGCGCGGCAGTCTTCCCGTGTCATCAAGACTAAAGGCTTTACCATCAACGATTGCTTTACTGTTTATCTATCTTATATATCTTATAAATATACAGGCATTTGCTTTTTTAACTAGTGTTTTTATAAATATATAATTTCTATAAAAACCTTATAAAACTATTAAGGAAGGCTCAAACAACAGTTCTATTAAAATTTACCCATCCAGACCATTGGATAATATAAAAAAAGACTTATAATAGGAAAACAACAGAATTTTAACCCATGACACCTGAGGCGTCGTCCTAAAACTTTATTATCAGTTTCCGCTAACCGATGTATCTGAACTTATTTTGCATGTTAGTCGAGATAGGGTGCATCGTGAAAGAAACTTATGAATTATGAGACACTTCACGAACACATATGAGTCAGTTTCTGCGGCGACTGTGATTATCTTGGGAAGAAGCCATTATTGGAAACAGGGGGTTGTATTGATCTGAAAGACTTCAAGTGAATGAAGAAAATGAAGGATTTGACGAAAAATAATAAAACTAAAGTAAAAGGAAAATATGTTACCGATATCAGGTTTTCAACAACGTCGACAGCGTTAAAAAAACTGTGAACTTAGTTCACCTTTTTTGTGGTTATAAAGCTAAAGAAATGTATATAATGGCACTGATTTCTTTGTTAACAAGGTAAACTTAGTTTAAGTTAAGTGTATCTTATTTTTTCTATTTCATTAAGAGAGAAAGAAATTTTTTTTATTATGCACAAACAAAACGCATTTTACAACTAAATACCATACAATTATAATAACAAACAAAATACAGGAAAAAAAAATAATATCACCAAACGTCTCGTATTCTCTCATACAAATCTGCCAAACTATAAACAAAGTTGGTCTGATGTCAAAGCCAGGGTCATAGACCATAGACCGAAAAGGACAGAAGATAAAATTTTAGTTAAGTCCTGCCAAATTAAGATACTCCATATACAATTTAGACGCGATTAAAAGACGACTAAAAATAAGTCAATTTACGTTAGGGTCGGACTAATTTCACAGGACTAAATTAATATTTATCTTCAGTTCTTTTCTTAATGAATTTAGTTTCGTTTGTGACCAGGGAACCGGGGCCAGCGTGACGTATTATTAACAGTCTGTAGAAAGAAAAAGAAGTAAAAGTTTTAACTTTAGTTACTTTGTTTACCTACAGGAGTAATTTATATGGGCCTTGATACCTGAAATAAATGTATAAATAAATAAATAAAAATAAATTGCGTCCCTGGTCGGGAGACAACATCGAAATCCCGGCCAATGTAACTCGCCCCCGGTAAGGACCACGGCCGGGTCGACGGCTGATTTAAAAAGAAACTGGCCCGGCGCACAGGCAAGTGAAGAAACACGGGTGGGTTTTATTCAGTAAAAGTCTGACACACGCCCAGAGCAGGAGAGGTCAATTGATGATTTCCTATACAAAACAAAAAAAAAGGAGTAATTGCGTATCACACAATTAGTAGCAATGGCTTTCATTTTGACAAATCAACAACATTCATTAAGATATTTACGTAGTTGAGTAGATAAATGTTACAAATATGGGGACAATATCCGTGCCAATCTAACAATTGGAAGTAATTGGCTCGGGAAAAACCCTTCTAATTTTTTTTCTCTTCTATAAAAATGTGGTACATCTTAGGAAGCGTCAGGTTACAATGTAGGTATTCTGTAGAAGAATTTTCCCTGCAGTAATAAGATTTAACCTTCGGAAATCTCTCAATCTGCTGTTCGATCATTTACGAATTATGGAATCATTTTCAATGAAGGATTCTCTACGCCCCCCTGATTTTTTTTCGACGGTATCGATGACTGTAATTTTTTCAAGACTGATTCTGAAGAGGAAAAAAATGTTGAAGAGTGTCTTGTCTTCCAGATTCTAGTCCAGCAGCTCGACTTTTAACAAGTTCTTTTTACATGCCTCAAAATAAATACTGAATATTTCTTTGGTCCCAATAACATTGATACATATATATTTTCAAGAATTTCAAATAGTAGATACGACGGATAGAGAGAATATTTTTCCCTCTTTTTGCAGTTACGTACAATAATTATGTTGATTATCTTCTAAACGGTAAACAATATAGCAACAACGACGAGAGAGAACTTAATCGAAATACAGTGATGAATACGTAGGTAATGTCCGTACAGATACGTCAGTACTGCTACGTATCTGCACTGACATTACCTACCTGGGTACTAATTTGATCAGGATTTTAGAAACAAATCTCGTATTTCGGAGGTGGACAGTAGGGGTGCGCGTCTTTCTCGAGTAGCGACCATGCACCGGAAGACACAGAGTGGGTTGGCCCCCGACAAGGTGGACCGACGACCTTGTGAAGGTCGTGGGAAACCACTGGATGCCGGAGGCGCAGGACCGGCAGCGGCGGTGTCGTGGAGATCCTTGGGGGAGGCCTATGTCTAGCAGTGGATGTCAGTGGATGATAATGATGACTAATTGTCGAGTAAACATTAAACTCCCTTATACATAAGTTGTATTGTATAAAGTTAAGGAGAAGCAGTAAAGGCATAACTCACTAAGTGTTTTCCTGAAAATCTTTCCTAAAACTACCATAAAATGTTATGCTTAACTCAATACACGCAATAACTCGTGTTATCATAATAGCAGTTTGACATTAAACGTCTCTCAGGGAACTGTATCCAGTCTTAAAGAAAATCATATTCATAGAGACTATAAATTCCCAGCCAACTCCACCACACCTCTTTAACCATATCTGTATTATTTTAATATACGTAAACCGAGTAAGACTCCTGTCTCTCTCACGCTTGAGAGTATGTGGATTGGTGTCGTCTCTCTCTGTTTTCGGAGGATATCTTAATAAGATTCATGAAAGGACGCCATATTTTATATCCGACTCTGTCCTCTATCTTCTTATATTATCCGGGCAGAAGAGAGCTCGTGAAATATGTGCCTGCTTGGGAATTTCCAATCTTTCAATAACACCTTTGTGGGAAAGTTCGGGTGTTTCGGAAGTTGTGAGATAAAACCATTGTGCAGCTCTAGTTGACGTTTTAATTACGAGTTGCCTTTCGTTGTAAGGTGTTTAGTTGCAGTTTTGTTCAGTTGGTGACTGTGTTTGTTTTGTTAAAGCAATAATAATTAACATGAAGTCAATTCTAGATTACAAAATGTTGTTTTTTTATGCAAAAAAAGCACACAACTGACATTTCACATGATGGCTGGGATTGACACTATTGACAGCTGTCACTTCAGTCACAGCTTATTTTTTGTTATGTACAGATAACAGCACATCAAGCTACTACAATCTGTCAAATTTCTTTATTAGATTGTCATCTTTATCGCTAAAGCATTAAGGCTCAATATGGATTGCGAATATTTGACGGTTCCGGTTAGCTTGTCCTGCTGTCGTCAGTACATATGTATATAAACTCTATATAATTATAAACAATGTTATGCAAAATAAGATACATAAAAGAATAGATCAACAGATAAGCATACAAAATCCGAAGACATAAAAAAAGACGGAAAAACAGTAATTTTCTTAATCATACAAAAAGTTATCTGAATTGAGAAAAACCTTAAATAAAATCCAACGTGTAAGCAATGTACAAGTAGTTTATGTAGCTTAAAAGTTTTCGTTAAGGGAAGGCATGCGGGGTTACGCCAGGATATTAAATAAAGTTATACCCATAAATATTTCTTCAGTTAACTCTGTAACAAGGTAAAAAGCTGCTGCATCATTATACAGCGGATGGATTTATTAAAAAGAGGTAGAACGGCTCACATTTATCATTTTGACACCGGCCGTACTGGTGTTTGTTTTATAGAAGAAAAAAGGTACTTAGATGATTATTTTGAAAAAAGAACAGCTAGTTCTCGTCACCTACTGAATTCGTTTGATTTTTTTTTTTCAAATTGATTTGAAACAGCTATATCTCGGGGCTAAAAAGGCCCTGATTTTGGGTCAAAGTTTGTAAAGGATCAATCCTACACGTTACAACCAAGTCAAGCGAGCTTAATGTAGGTCTATGGTGTGCAGATGTGGCGCTGTGAGTTATTTACACATAATTTTTGCCCTTTATAACTATTTATAAAGGACAAAAACTATATATAAATAACTAACAGCGTCCCATGGTTTCACCTGCATAAGTTTCAACCCGAAGGGCTCCCATGTGACAAATTTCATACAAATCTGTCCGGTAGATTTTGAACGAAAACATACTTACCAAACATCCATAAACATTTTTATTCTTATAACATTTGTAGAATGTAGGAAGTGGGGTGATACAATTAAATCATTATTTTTAAATTAAAATCTAAGATCAGTTATAAAACTTTCTCGATTTCATTTAATTTATCTTTACTTATTTTCCTTCCTGTCACGTTAAATAGAATTGAAAAAGATCATGATCAGTAGCTATAAGAAAAAAAAAAAAAATATTGGAAAATGTGTGCCATTAACAATAGACAACGTTCCAGGGAAATTAAAAAAAAAACTGTATCTTTATAAACAAAATTCGAAACACTAGACGAGGCATGCAAACTTTTTTCATAGTCACAAACGTAAGCTTATTTCTGGGGGGCGGCAATATAATACCTCTGCTCGTAAATCTTAACTTTAAGTGAAGCCGGGAGGGGGGATTAAAGATCAGTAATCTTAGGTACAGATGAGTTATGGCCGCACCGCGATCCTCTTTATTGTGACTTTAAGAAACTAAGAGGAGATTTTGTTAAACGTTTGAAATTAATTTAGATAATGATTAATGGTATCTTTGGCCTCCCTTAGGAATTGTATTTGCATAATTGAACGGTGCGTGGTTATGTTAGTTTTGCGGTCTCTGGTGGTAGATGTTGTATTGTTTTATTATCGGTTTTAGTTACTGGTCGTCCAATAGTTTGTGACGAGCAAATCATTATGGGATTACGATTCTGAGTAAATGTGGCTCAAAGTTGTAAACGTGGTGTGTTGCTAATAAATTCAGTAACTTAATGTGTGCATTAAAAATATTTAGGTTTAGGTTTTTACTATAAATGTATAATTGTAGGAATAAAAAAAATAAAGAACGAAAAAAAAATTTTTTTTTGTGGATACAGTTTGTGACTCCTGTTTTTGGAAATCGTTTATTCAGCCTAGTTAATAACCTTGCAAAGGGTTTTATTACAACAAACGACCGTTCAGATAAAAAATAGAAATAAAAAAAAACAAGTGAGTAGTTCCAAAGATATGATTTTTTTTAATAGGTAATATCGACGTGTTTTGTTACCTGTTACCTTATTTAAATTCTTGTACACCACGCCCACAAATTAATTAATTCCATCGGTTTTTTTTTAGTACTGTGTTATGTTATGTTTTTTTAATTATAGGTGGGTTAGATACAAATGAGAAAAGTGTTGATTGACCTGGACGTCATCAATTGCCTACGTGGTAAAAGAGGACACAAATGATGATTTCCATTATAAAGTATAAATTAGATTAAACTAGATGTGCCCTGTTGTTTCAGCCAAGTAAATTTCGGTCCCGTGGGAATATTAAAAATAAAAAGTATTCTATGCGTTATTGTTGGCTATAAACTATCTGTTCGCGCTCGTTTTATCGGTCAAGTCCGATTGTTAGTTAGTCGAGTTGATAGATGCACGACCGGTACGGGCTAGCGTAATTGGTATAATCTGTGGTGATCGGTGACGCGCTTATGACACACAACGTTTTGGGACCGCACCGGGTGTGGTCCGTTGCTTGATCTCTTGACGAAATCCTCGCATGCGTGGCGTGTTTCGGACGAGTGATTTTCGGGAAAAGTACCACCGGCGCGTCGACTTCTCCGGACTTCACTTCGCGACGGAGCACGCTGAGTCCCAGGTAAGTCCCGTAGATTTACCAGAGTGTGGTCGGAGATTAATTTACTTGTGGTGTAGACCGACCTTGTTGTTGAATAAGCCGTGAAAAATGCGCGGTAGATGTACGTGCTTTACTGGGGCGCGCCTACACTATCTAATTTCACCTAAATCCGTGTAAAAGCGTGACCGAGTGACAAATATCCATTCATCAATCCATACATACATCGTCACAAATTATAGTACATATTAGTATCATTTCAATTCTTCTTCTCCTTCTTCAACCTATAGATGTCCACTGCTGGACAAAGGCTGCGTGTTCCGGTACCAACCTTACTGCCACATCGGCCATCGATTTTACGAGCAATGTGCCCTGCCCACTGCCACTTAATCTTAGCGATTCGAAGAGCTATCGGTGACTTTGGTTCTTCTGCGGATCTCCTCATTTCTGATTCGATCACGCAGAGAAACTTCGAGCATAGCTCTTTCCATTGCCCTTTGTGTGACTCTGAGCCTTCGTATGAGGCCCATTGTGAGCGACCACGTTTCAGTTCCGTAAGTCATCACTGACAACACACACTGGTCAAAGACTTCTGGTTAATTTCAAGTACTACTCAATAATTTATTGCATTCAATAATTCCATAATAGCTGGTATATTTACATATCGATTGATTACGAACCCTGTCTTTTTTTTTTTTTTTTTATTAATTTATAAACCAGCGCTAGACCGCAATCCCGCCTGATGGTAAGCAGTGACGCAATCGTTGATGGTAAAGCCCACTAGTTTATTAAGAGCCTATTCACTCTAGCCTTGAAGACACTCAAATTGTAGCCCTGTCGGGCACAGCGAAGTATTCTATAAAAAGTATTAAAGGGTTATGTATGGAAGTATTAGTAGTATACAAACTATACTTAATAAGTATTAAAAATGATAAGTAAGTACCTTTTTACCTATCATATCGGTATTTACCTGCAAAAGACTTACATTTTCACACCAATTTCTTAATCTAAATCACCCGAGGAACGAAATTACTCGCCATTCCTTTATCAGCCAATCAGCGTAAAGACAAACGGGCTTATTCATAAATCTCGATGGCGCGGGCGCATTATTCGCGGAAGGTGAAACAACAAACATTACAGACATAAATCTGCAACGTATCGCGGTTGCGACTTATAACTGTGTAACACGGGTGGGTAGGATGGTCAGTAGATGGGCTGATTTGCTCGGGCTCTGAAAAGTCGTTGGAATTCTAAATTATTTCTTTAAAAAAAAAAAATAACACGATACAGGAGACATTCTCCTGTCTCTCTCCTGTATCGTAGGTGCGATGCGGTGTAACATACACCAACATCATCATCAACTCAGCGTTAATCCATCCAGATATCTTTTTGGCCTAGTGGTTAAAACACCAGTCTCTCAAATATGTGTGTATGGGTTCGATTCTAGACCAGGCAAGTACCGATTTAACTTTGCTAAGTTATATGTACTTTCTAAGTATATCTTGGACACCACAGACTGATTACAGGGTGAAGGAAAACATCTTGAGGAAACCTGGTCTTTAAGTCTGAGATCGCCAACCTGCATTGAACAAGCGTGGTGATTACGCTCAATTCTTTTCTATGTGAGAGAAGACCTTTGCCCAGAAGTGGGACGATAAAAAGGTTGAATGATGATGGTGATAATCTTTTTGAAATTTTTTTATACACGTAGATACAAAAAAATAACGTTGTAGTCTAAATTAAACAAGAAAGTATATGAACATTTTAAAAAAGGCACGTACTTCGGCATTTAAGAATAGTTGCAGTTACAGTTGTTTAAATTGGATCATATCAATTCCTCTCCAACAAAATAGCTTTACAAATTAAGCAACTGCGTGTCCCTCGCGTTATCTGGGACCGTCGCGCCATAAGACAATAGTAACGCAATAATAAAAATGTTGAATAGCCCCCGTAATGATATTGTTACTGCCCGTAATGCATTGTGCGATAACGGATAAACTGTACCCAGTAGACGAATATACTTGGTACCGTGAGTTATGATGGAGTTAGGATTTTATCTAGGAGAAATTGTGTTTAAGATTTTTGTAGGAAAGGTAGTTTGTGGTAAGGAATGTTAAGGTACACTTACCGAGGCCGATCCTTAGATGGGTGAACATCCATTACCAAAATATTGAGACCCCGCCCTGCTTCGGGCGGGAAACACGTTAAATGTTGCAATAACCCCAATATAGTTGGAAAAACGCTAGGCAGTTGGTGATGAAAGTTATAATACAGTTATATAAAGAAAAATTGGGTCGATTTTCTTGTAATTTCTTTCATGTACTACCTAATGAAATCATTTACTTACTAACTTTTCTCACCTGCCCATTTTCCTTTTCAATTTGCCACAATATCCGAGCAACCAAACAATATATAAAACTCACAACAAACTTCTAACCATGCCGGCTTATTTATGACACAACATCAAGATTTTCTTTCAAATTTCCCCGAAGTAAACACGTATATTTCTCCGTTTATTATCCAGCGTCGACCTCCTTACTTATCTTACCGAGTATATTGTTAAAAACATGATGACTTAGGAACTGAAAGCCCCATTAAGTAGCGTCTCTATTCATGTGGTAACACGGGCGCGGAAGGGGGCCGTGCGCGGTGCGGCGGGGGGATGTGGAATAAATACAAATAAAGAAGTGAGTTGTTTAAAAAGCGGGTATTCCGCGCCAGATAAGGGTGCGTTTCCGTCGTCTCCCCCGGCGGCCGCTCGGCGGAATTATTTCAGTGGTTCGACGAAACCCGATGTCGTGTCGCTGTCGCATTCAACACTCTATCTTTAAAAATGTCTAGTGATGTCCTCGTGGTTCTTTGAATTGTCGATTTTTTTTCTGGGGAGAAATCTCAAGAAAACAATCGACAATTCAAAATACCGAAAGGGTAGTTAATTGGCTCAGTAAATATGTTACAAATCCAAACGATTGGATTATAATGTTATGTTTGGATTCAATAGATTATACGAGTAGGTACTCATTTAGCAATCTCTTGGGTCATTTAGATACTATAAAAAAAAGACTTGTAATAGCAGGCAAGAATCAAACTATTATTGAATAGTCATTTTGATAACCTCAAGTTCTTCCAAACTCTGATAAATATAATGAACCTTTAAGGAATTCCATCGACACCACATTCCACGTCTCCTCCCATCCCTAGTGACAGATCTGTAAAGAGCCACCGTGTCAGATGGCCGCTGTTTCTTAATTTCCTCTCGCCAAGATAAGATTGGCTTTTAGCTTTTTATTGAATTTTCTATGTTAGGCGTAGCACTTTACAACTTGCTCTTATTCCGACGTAACAAAGAAGCTGATATCAATTTAATTACAGAACCATCAAATGATGTAGACTTTGTTTAATAGTAATTGTTTAGAAAAGAAAAGATTGTTATTGTATCTCGATAGATACACTACATGTAACACAGTAACTCTTTCACTTCTCTTCTTCCCTTTTTTCTATACCTCGCTCCAATCAGCTAAATATAGAAAAAAAGTGCAAATCCAATCCTATCCTCATCATCAGCATATACACTATGTAACAAAAATCCTGTTGTTCCTTTCAGGGACATATAATTTTACCTACAAGCACATCATTAATGAAGTCATAATTAGAAAACAGTAATCATTGTCTAGTCACAATCAAATACCTATTAAAACCGACAAATTCTAATTTTCTTTTAGAATATCTGATTTTATAAGTTAAATAAATTGGCGGAAACGTTCTACTTATGTCTAGTTTCTTCATGCAGAATTGCAGAGCTAAGAAATCAGTTACAGAGTATAAACATTAATAATTAAACATTTATTTTAATTATTTTTGTTGATTTTTATAAATTACTTGCTTTGAAAGAACACAAACATTGTCCTGAGTTAATCAGAGCGACCAGCTTTTCTTATCATTTAAATAATCACTTACAAAATAATATGCCTTTGAAATCAAAATCTTAATGCAGTTCACAGAATACCTCAATAAGTTTCAACACTATAGCTCTTATAGTTTCGGAAAAAATGGCTGTGACATACGGACGGACAGACGGACAGACAGACATGACGAATCTATAAGGGTTCCGTTTTTTTGCCATTTGGCTACGGAACCCTAAAAAGGCATTTGCCTGACGAAAGTGACAAGTGAAATAATTAACGAAATGATCAAGTGTAACATATTTCAGCATCAAGATAAGATAATTCTCCTCAAGATTGACGTTCGGCCATGGAGACCAATCACAGCGGATACCATCCTTCGGTGGAGCAGTTACTTCAGTTGGAGTGCTTCCGCGGATTGGTGGGTTTCCCCCGACGTGGCGAATATGGAAATGGCTCCACGTTAAGTATTTTAATTTTATCTACATTTGTGTCTTATATCTGTATTTGTAACCTACTAACACTACAAGTTAAGTAAAATTGTTACTCTATGGATTTCTGTATGAAATATCTAAAAAATTTCTATTCTAATCTAAAGCGTACAAGTCTGGGCGTCGTCACAGGGGTACCCTCATAGTGCCATGGGACTTGGCACGCGGCACGTGGTCGCATCGCTTATAATAATACCGTCAAAATGGTGTTGTCACTTTTTAAAAATTACCGAATTTCGAGGAAGTTGGAATTAATTCGCGGGAAAAAAAGATTATTTCAAAATTCATTAATATTGCTACTATGATGATTACGTAAAATTTTATATTATATTTGGTCATGTGTTTACCTAAACTTTGTTATCCTTATGGGTCGGACAGGGTTTTCTTTACATATTGTATATGACACCAAATCACTCTGCAAAACAATTTGATTCATCTCGCGACGTTTCGTTTTACGTTCTCATATAAAGATACTGTGTACATTTGCTCTTGCAGGTCTTATCTGTCGCATAAACCGCGCATTAGCTACCGCTGCACATTTCCGCTTAATACATCTCTGTAGTTTATTCGTTCATTTTCCTTTGAAAGTATTTGATGTTACTTATAAGAATATTCGAAGGGAGATAAAGAAATAACTTGCGAGGTTTCATTTTCATTGTAATGACGTTGTTAGAAAAGGTTGATGAGTTTAATATATACCAGTAATCGCATCTTTCATATTCGATTTTACTAAAATGTTGATTATTTCTCGAAATTGTATTATCGTCACACATTTTTAGGTCTGTCAAGTTAGGGTGTTGTTAGTTTTCTGTTCAGAACTTGAGAGAAATAATAAAAGTCTTTTGCAGTGACATATAATCAGTTAGCAGTCAGTAAGTCAGTGAGAGGTGCCACTCGGGCCCAGTGCGGACTGGTAACTTTTACATGTATTTAATACCAGCTGTTGCCCACGACTCCATCCTCATGGACTTCAGTTTACAGCGCGCGGTGGTTCCCGTTTCCGTGGGAATGCCAATATAAATGCCTACAGGGTGTCTGTCAGATAAATGTCTCGGTGGTAGGCCATAACATCGGCCGCCGGCAGAAGTTACCACCCATCAGACAAAGCCTTGCCGCCAAGCGATTTGTCGTGTTCCGGTATGACGTCTGGCGAAGCCGTACGGAGGACGGGTTTGAGCAGTTGTGTTGCGATGTGTGCCGGGTACGATGCGCCAAATGTTGTTGTGTTGGGAGTTTGGTCGTGGAGGGTCTTCAGATCAATCTCCCTTTGGCGCAGCATCGTTGGTCGTGTTGTTGGGTTTAACATTGCATCACCTCGCTCAACTGCCGTCTTCCTACCTATTCGATCAGTTTTTCTGGGTGAATAGGCTCTTAATAAACTAGCGCGCTTTACCATCAACGATCGCATCACTGCTTACCATCCGGCGGCATTGCGGTCAAGCGCTAGTTTATATTTATTAAAAAAAAAAAACATTACTGTAAGGTTTCCTCAAAATCCATTCAGTAGTTTTTGCCAAAGCCGTAGTCTATTCCAAAAAAAATTAAAAAGAACTCAGTTGATATTAAATAAGCGCCTGTTAAAATAATGAGAGCAATATATAAGTCCGCGTTCACTCTCGTTTTCGCAACATTTTTTTTGTTATTGCATTGTTCCTTTTGGTAAGAGCGGGATGTTAGTTAACAGCCTATGTCCTTTCTTAGGCTCTAGACTATCTCTGTACCAAATTTCATTACAATCGGTTCAGTAGTTTTGGCGTGAAAGCCGGACAGGCAGACCAACAGACAGGCAGAGATACATTTATAATATTCGTATATTAAATATGGATTTTTGGTTCCTTTTTTTATTACAATGTTTGACAGTTTATGACTTTCAAAAATCAGTTAAGCAGCATCTAACAATATATAGTCGCGTCATGATGAAAACAGTCCATAAAATACAAAGAGTAAAATACCAATTAATTTCCCCTCCACGTTATCGCTAAAATTAAAATCACAGAATAAAAACAAAGCAAGTGCAACGGAAACAGCACTCTCTTAAGTTGAACACAAAACAAATTCAAATCGTGAAAAACTCTCGCAAAAATATTACTTATCTGTGCAATTGTCTCGGCGGGCGACAGATTCTTTTAAATAAGCTACAGTAATCATAAGAACACTGTATTGTGTAAATATAGCTGGGGTAAGTTTTGAGGGAGATGAATTTGAGAGATCTTTTTGGTTGAACATTGGTTTTGTTGTTACGATTGTTGAAGAAAACTATTAGCTACATGTAAGTAACGTCAGAGGATTTAATAAACAGTTCAAAACTGTTAATTAATTACACAAAAACTCTATTCTAAATACCTTTTAGGGACATACACATTTAACTTCACAACATTAATGAAATAATAATTTAAATAAAAGAAATGCCTGATCGAGGGCCAAAATCAAATAACTATTAACCGATGGATATTATCTCGGTGGTAGGCCATATCATCGGGTGCTGGCAGAAGTTTCCACCCACCAGACAAAGTCTTGCCGTCAACCGATTCGTCGTGTTCTGGCATGACGTCTGGTGAAGCCATACCGAGGGCGGGTCTGAGCAGTTGTGTTGCGAAGTGTGCCGGGTATGATACGCCAAATATTGTTGTGTCGGGAGTTTGGTCGTGGAGGGTCTACAGATCAATCTCCCTCTGGCGTAACATCACTCCCTCTGGCGTAACATCACTAACGTGCCCAGCACTGGGTTGCGACAATCGCACTCTCCATGTCGCTATGAGATCCCGCTGGAGTTCTGTCCGCTGTACCGATGATGATTTCTCGCGACAGCGGAGATATGCCCCGGATGTAAAAAAAAAAAAACCTTTAGTATCAAGTAAATAACTACCCAAGTCCTCAATTCAATCTAAAGTTGGCACAAATGATCATCAACCACTTTTTAAAACACTGGTAGACCAACCATTATTTCCTAAACACAGTCGCAAAACTACCCCAAAACTGTACCATGGTTGTCACTTAAAATGATGACTTCACCACCGAGAAATGAACGTTGTATTTTTAAGAGCAAATTTCCTGATTTCGTCACAAGGGGCCTCTCCATCTTCCATTTATTGTTGCAGTTACGATTGCTAACCGAAACGGTTGATTAGGTCGACCGTTTCACGTTTAGCTGTCCCTCAGGGATGTAATTAAACAATTTTGATGAGTCCTCGTTAAAAATTAACTTCTTTTGTCTCTCGCTGTAAACGAAGGGTGGGTGACGATACGTCTTGTTATTGGTGTGGGACGTTTTAGGAAGAAGGAAGGAATAACAATTAAAAACAGTGGTAAAATAAAACATTGTTCTTTGGTTTTCGTTTGTGCCCCTCGATTTGT
This sequence comes from Sesamia inferens, assembly GCA_037179545.1. NCBI lineage: Eukaryota > Metazoa > Arthropoda > Insecta > Lepidoptera > Noctuidae > Sesamia > Sesamia inferens. Next base: position 11,048,448 of record CM073923.1, on the reverse strand, counting down.
AACTATATGATACTGCACCCTAATTGCGTAAAACACTAATCGTCTCAATTTGAATAATTTGGATGCACATTGCTAATCCATTCTTCTATACAGTATGTTAAGAAAACCCTGTCCGACCCATAAGGATAATAAAGGTTAGGTAAACACATGACCAAATATAATATAAAATTTTACGTAATCATCATAGTACCAATACAAATGAATTTTGAAATAATCTTTTTTTCCCGCGAATTAATTCTAATTTCCCCGAAATTTGGTAATTTTTAAAAAGTGACAACACCGGTATTATTATGAGCGAATAGCGATGCGACCACGTGCCGCGTGCCCTGCCGCCCGCCCCCCGCGGGCGGCAGGCGAAGGGTGGTTGACGCACGTTTATTAAGTTACCTCTTTTTGCGAAATAATATTTATTTTTTTAGGGGGATTTTTTTTTTAAGTTTAGCCCGGTTTTGTATGCATTAGTAGAATCAGTTATCGATACCTAACAACACCTTCACGGGTCGGACAGGGTTTTCTTAACATACTGTATGTTCAAAAATGTATCTGATAGTGTATTACTTTTTTTTTTCTTTGAGAAGACGTTGCCCCACACTAGGAGTCTCTCCTGTATCGTGGGTGAGTTTATAAACATTTAAACTCCCATAGACAGAGAGCCAGATGCAGGACAATTACCTCTAGGCCATACAAATATTCGTCGTATAGTAGTTGTGGTTGCCTAGTGGTTAAAACACCAGCCTCTTTAGTATGAGTGTGCGGGTTCGATTCCAGGTCAGGCAAGTACCAATGTAACTTTGCTAAAGTTATATGTACTTTCTAAGTATATCTTGGACACCAATGACTGAAGGAGAAGGAAAACATCTTGAGGAAACCTAGACTTTATAAGTCTAAAATCGCCAACCCGCATTGAGCAAGCGTGGTGATTACGCTCAATTCTTCTCCGTATAAGAGGAGACCTGTGCCCAGCAGTGATATAATGATGATGATACAAATATTTGTAATTTAAAAAAATACCCTGCTGATTCGAAATACGATCCTCAATTGGTCGTGACAGATTTTCGTTACTTTTTTATTAGGTTCTAAAATTTTAAGCTTTATGGCTAAGAAATAATAGCCGCACAGTTCGATCGATCGGGTTAAGCTAACACCGCGGTTGGTTTGTGGGTGGGAGATCTTTTTAACATTCCAAGGCTCTGCCATGCCTCGGACAGCACGTTAAATCGTTGGTCTCGGATCTCTTTCATGTAACTTTGATATTTACAATGGTGTTACCAAGGGGTATAGTGTTACTAAAGTTATCACTCAGACTTAACTCAGTAGTTGTGGAGGCCGGATAGCCAGTCATTCCATTTAAAAAAATACTGGTAATAAACTGCATCCGGTCAGACTAGAAGCTTCCCATCATAGTTGGGAAAAGGTTAGATGATAACTTAATTTATACCTGGGTTTCGATACTTGTATCGTAAGCCCACTGTCGCCTCTTTTATGACGCCCAGAAACTATTTACTATCGTTCATATAAACCCACAGCAGCCAATCTCATCATCATCATCTCAGCGTTAACCCCAGTTACATCCGAAACTTTTTCAGCTTTGGAGTCTGGGGTCCGCTTTCCCAGTCTAACTGCTAATTTTGGCTACCAAACACCAGCCATTCTGTTCTGTAATAATCTCACCGAAAAAATGTTGTCTGTATGAGAGGAGACCTGTGCTCAGCAGTGGGATGATAAAAAGGGCGATGAAAAATATAGTTTAAAAAACTAAAAAAAACATGCTTTTAAAGAATATCAAACTAAAAAGTTAAAAATAATTTTAAAATGTAATTTATGACAATAGTATATAAACAATACTAGTATAAATGAGAAAAAACCGATTTTAAATTTATCTTATATTTATTTTCAATTTTTTAGTTCGATATTCCTTTTTTAAATAATGTACCAATAACACGAACGCTTAAGTGGTGCTCATTTATTTTTATCAAACTTTCCTTGATCTCCAACAGACAGAATAGCAAGTGCTAAAATTCGTAATGATGCGTTACTCAAGTAACTAAATCTAAATCTAAAACTAAATCTGAATCTAAACTAAAATAGTATATTTCATTACAAGTAAAAATAGGCGTAAAGCCTGTCATTACAACGAGTTCCGACAAATGTCGACCCGAGCCGAGGCGCAGCCGAAGGTGAGGGTTGACAGTCGGAACAAGTTGCAATGACGGTTCCGCACGTGTACTGAACAACTATTTTTAATACAGTTGCGAAAAAATTAAGCAATTTATTAAAAAAATAAAACCACAATAAACTCGCAAAGAAAATTTTTGAAAAATGGCGCAAACCGTAAAAGAATATAAGCAGAGATTTTTTTTCTTCACCCATTCGATTAGGCAAAGGGAGTTGCCCATACAGCCAAGTCTTCAGTAGATTTTTTTTATTGATATGAAATGAAAATGAAATGGGATGAAATTAAATAAAACCTAACCTAACTCATTGAATTAAATCATTAAATCTGATATTGAAACAAATTAGTAGTTTCTTTTTAGAATTATTTGCATGAATCATAAAAACTTCTATGATTTTTTTAAAGTAAAAACTTCATGGTTGGTTTTTTTTTTATTTTTAATAGACAATATTTTGACAGTTGGGAAAGAGAACGCACTAGTTCGGAAAAGGTAAAGAAAAAGCACGAGTGTGTAATAGCCCACTTTCCGAACGCTATACGTCCCTGTAATACAACACTTTTTGAGCAACTGTATTAAAAAATACTTTACCTGCACAAATTAATGTAAGGTAAGGTTGAAAAAAAATTGAGTTAGAGACGGACAAACAAACATACAAGTGAAGCTAATAAAAAGCATGTAAAAATCTAAATCTAAACTAAAAAAAATACTCTGCCTGCACAAATTAATGTAAGGTAAGGTTGAAAAAAATTTTGAGTTAGAGACGGACAAACAAACATACAAGTGAAGCTAATAAAAAGCATGTAAAAATGTAGGTGTTTTTGTTGTGACTAATGTCCAAGAGGGACAAAGCCAAGAAGAAAAAAATGATGTAGGTGAAGTAACAAAAGTGTCAATCTCTCTCATCGGGCACAATGACAGCCATTGGTCAGACCGTGACAGTTTTGTCGCCTAAATCTTAAAGTATTCTGTCTCTAGTACACATCACTGCATCTACATCATTAAAAAAAAATATACCTAGACATAGTAGGGGTTCTTGGTTGGATGTATTTAGATGGGAATAGTTACACACCAACTGTCCAATGTGAACTCACAAAGTTTGGTGCGGCTTGCCTTTTCAAAACCTAAACGACAATAGGGTATTTGACTAAAAAAAATTAATTATTCCGTCAGTCAGATTTCCAAAAAATACTAGACACGTATTTTTTGTTGTTTATCAAATCAATAAAAATTAACAAATATATGTAAAAGGCATCAAAGATCAGGAGTGGTGGCTGGTGACGTCACTGGTCGCTAAAAAGTTTAGCGTGCAGTGACGTCATACGAGTTTCAACGGACTGTATCGTCTTAATTTTTTGTTTATATGAAAAAAGAAAAATTACGTGTCTAGTATTTTTTGGAAATCTGCCTGACGGACTAATTAGTTTTTTTAGTCAAATACCCTATTGAGGTAGCAAAAGCATTAGCGGAAAAAATTAATTTAAGATATGGGATACCGCAAGAGATTGCCACAGATAAAGAATTCTTGAGATGTTGTAATGCTCTGTTTTATTCCACATTTCCCCCGGCTCTACAACACATGGCAAAACGAAATGAGCAAGCAAGTAGTTGTCATAAAATACATCCAAAAGCCAACAGGAATCCTTTCAGATTTGAGGTCATCACCACAAAGATATTCTTGACATTACTCTCATCTATTGTTGGCTGTAATACCAGACGCAGACATAGCGTGGGATCTTTTCACCTGAGGACGCGGTAAACGTGGCGTGGGGGAAATTAACTGTATGTTCTGAGAGAGGTTGACACCCACCAACGCGGTGTGTTTAGTTTTAAGACTATTTCATAACAAAACACTTAAATTTTTATGATGTTTTCATTTTTTTAAATGATTTTATATATTTTCTTAAGATGATAATTCTCCAGAGTTTCTGTTTAGTGTCCACGGTCCTACAATGTTTTCAAGTTTCTGATATTTCTTATACCTGAAATAAAATATGTGTAGACAGAATAATCACTACATTATTTTTCTAAATACGTATTTGTTCTTGCCTGCGTTCTTTTTTTTTTTTAACCATTTAAGTACACCTATTAACAATCAAGAAAATAATAAAAAAAACGCACTTACGACAGCACAGCAAGCTACTACAATCTATCAGATTTCCTTATTAGATTTTCAACTTTATCTCTAAATCATTAAGGCTCAAGGTTGATTGGGAAAATCTGACAGTTTGGGGTTGTTTGGCCTGCTGTAGTCCGTACAAAGATGGTGCTTATTTCGAATGAAATTTCGGTCAGCTTACATTATGGAATCAAAAAAATATCGACTGGATAAAAGAAAGTCAGTAACATATAATGAATGTTATAAACATATTTATCTACTCTCATATCAAAAAATTAAAAATATAAAACTCAAAAGGAGTTTATTGACGTACTTTACCCATAGTATATCGAAAGGAAATTAAAAAATTAAATTATAACATTATTTCTCTAACAAAATAATGTTATAATAATTTTTTTTTTCATTACCGTACAGATTACAAACCATAGATAGCACTATTTATTTTTTTTATCTGTGGCTGCGAGCGCTTTGGCGCGTCCGCTTTGATGCAGGGTGTAGAATTTTGGCGCCAAATACGTTTCTTTGCATTGCGAGTCGTTGTTGTGTTTCGCTGGACACATGATTATTATTGTTTCTTAAAATGTATGAGATTACACACACTCGTGTGATACTATTAAAAAACTCGCTTCGCTCGTTTTTTAAACTCACACTCGTGCATAATATCCCTCATTATGTAACAGTTTCATAAACTACTATTTCACCCCTCAGGCATCATGTATCAAATCACACAATAACAACTTACTCTTTCGGTATTATCAGCTCTATTTACTTCCCCGATGTTGCGCTGCATAAATGCGATTTAGCTAGATGTCAGGGCGAGAGATGTTACTCATGCGTTAATTTTGTGCGACAAATTATTTCGAGCACAGATTTAGCTAAAATAAAATGTTGCCCGCTTGTATTGTGACGTGTGTGTATTTATGCAGTTTTATTTTGAATGTATTTAACGTTTGTTTTTGTATGAGCTTTGGATTATGAGTTCTTTTCTTTATAGGTTGAAAAGTGTGCCCTGCAGTGGTTACATGAAAATATAAGAACAGTGGCTGCCCAGTGGTGGCGCTGCAGCTAAAGAGATGTAAGTGGTAGATTCGATCCTTGACATGACCTACAAAATGGTAAGGAGAACATCTTGAGGAAACCAGTATGTCATAAGAACCAAAAAGTCAGTGATATTTGAAGTTAACCAACCCACACTGGAACTCAGTGGGGTATTACGGCCCACTTTTACTCAAAGGCCACAGTTGGAATATTATAATCTGATTACGAAGTCTCCTGTTTAACAAGTAGTCAGGTGATTATGTATAATCAGATATCACTCTATCTATCTCACCAGGACGGCTGGATCACTAGTCCTGCCTTGGATCGATTAAAATTAATCCTCAAAGAAATTATACCTACTTTTATTTTCCTTAAATACCCATTGATTAAAATTTTAGCCTATTGAAGAAAGATAATATAGTTGAGACTAGACTACGAATTTATACTGTGATAAAAACATTCTCCGCGTAGACGGTCTACGGCGTAGGTGTCGTAGCTGCGTAGGCCGCGTTCTTTGTAAAAGCTATAGTTTCTTGTGGAAAAAATGTTTTTGTAAATAAGAGTTTCACTGATAATATGAATGAATGAGGCAGATACATTATTTAATTCTAAATTGTTAGAAAGTTATTATAAGCATGGACACCGAATTTATAAATATGCGTACGCAAAATATAGATAGGTAATATAATATAGATATAAATCTGTATCACGCAGACTTGTTTAAGTCTAAACTTGCTAATATAATAAGTATATCGCCATGTATAAGGAATACACGTGAAGGAAAAAACGATAAAGTAAAGCGCAAGATGACTCACAGTACAAGAATGAAAGAGACAAACATTATATGTCCTGTACATATAATGTGAAAAGCACATGGTTCTAGATCAACGTAGAAATTTTTCATAGGTTTTGAACATAGAATACAAAACTTTCATTTCAGATAGGAGTCCATAGGGTTAGTAACAATTTTACTTAATTTATAGTGTTTTAGACACAGATATAGAAAATAAATATAGGTATATAAAATCTATCAGCGTGAAGCTGCATCCACCTCCGCAACATCGGGGAATCTCAATGATCCACGAGCACACTCAGATCACTGTTGGTCCTGTCGCGAATACGCAACTTCACGATGCGCATCAATTCCTAAAAATGGCAACAAAGCCATCATCCGCAAACATCACTTAAGCATAACAACAACACATCAGTCGCAAGAGTACCAGCGCAGTATGACGATTTCGACCTCATCCATCCAAAAACCATTTCAACCAAAAGACGTCCTCTGCTGGGCATAGGGTTCCCCCAAGCATCTCCCTTGTGATGGGTTCCATACTTCTCGCATCCAACGGGTCCCTGTGGCTTTAACAAAGCCATAGGTCCAATTCTTGGAGGCTGCTAAAGGTCGCGTGAAATGGAGGAAAATGTGCAGGAAAGCGGGCCTCGGGCTCCAACGCGAAATTCGCGGATACAACCGAATAAACGTTGAGATGATGACGATGATGATGATGACCGGTCCAATTCTTGGAGGCCTACTTTTAACCGTATCGTTTTTAACTTTAACGTTAGTAATAGCATATTTTTGAATATATCTCTACGTATTATTCAATACGAAATCATATTCTGAATTCATGATAACAGGTTGCACATCAATATTGTTAGTATGTGTTATAAATAAGTACATAATAATATATCAAACTTCACTAAACACCAAGAAAAAATTGTAAAAAAATCTTTCGGTTCCTATCTTCTGCTCATCGAAACAAATACATATTTTGATTCAATTTCATTTAAATTTCTAAACGCATTTAACAAAGCAACTGTCAACCTGATTACACCTCAATCTAACTCAACAGCGGATGAATTGAGATGAGTATCCACCCCAATGAATAAAAAATAAGCCGTGGCTCATCACAAAAAGCGAGGGAGTAAAAAAATAATATTATCCTGTGGAAATGAATTAAGCAACTCACAGATACTGTGGCTCTGGATACTGAATGGAGCGGATTGGGTGAAAGTGTGGAGATGGACTTTGAAATTGAAAATAGACTAAAGAAAAATTATATGTTCAATATCAGCAAATTTACAAAATTGAGTATCATTTACATTAACATTCAATTTCTTTAGGGGATTACTCATGAATATGAAACTAAGTGACGTTCAAACATCAAAAATGTTTAAACAATTACTAACCACTACTTAAGTTCAAGCAACGTTTATGAATAAAGAGGTTACAATATATGTAGTAGTTTTGCACTCAAGTTTCAAAGCAATTTGCTTTTCAAGATACATATATGCAAATAATAAAATAATTTTCTGTTTTTTAAATGTTTTTCATTAACCTTTGTTGTTTCACTGCCGCACAAAGGTATCCCCCATAGCTTTCCAATTTTCCTTGTATGGTGCATCTCGATAGATGCGCTATACAGAAATGTAAAGGTAATTCATGTAATAATAAAACAACCAAAAATACACCAAAAAAGAACTTACAAGGACAATCAATCTTATAAAAGTCATACAAAATCCATCTCCATACTGCAGACCGTTTGTCTCCGATCCTTGGCGGGGTAAGTAGGGAATAAAATTAACCGAGGATGATCGCTAATGAAAATAAATTGGAGGCGGGAGATTCCAGATTACACCGACCGCGACGCGCTAGTCCTTTATAAAAATCGGGACACGTACTGACTACGCGACCGAAGATCAAATTGGTTATTGTTTAACATCTTGGTGTTAATGTAAAAGGGATATTATTCAATATTATCTACATATATACCTACATTATTTGCTTAGTAGTGATACTGTGAATGTGGATACTACTAATATAAGCCAACAGCCTAATGGCGTAACATACTATCAGTAGCAATGAGTTTCAATGTGACAGTTCAACAACATTCATTGAGTTATTTTCGTTGTTGAGCAAATATATTTTTCAAACATATGGAGCAATGGATTAGCAACATGATTCGAAATGAGAGTAATACTTACTATTACGCAATTTAAGAGTTCATATCGGAGTGCCATTTCTCGTTTTATTAAGAACGATTACTTACGTCTTTTTATCATAAATACTTTTAATTTTCCTACATTTTTGACGTTGATTGTAGTTGAGTTGAGATTTCAACTACTTAGTATTTCAATATTAACTATTAAATACTCGAATAAGCACTCTGATAACTGGTATCTGTATCATCCAAATGCTATTCCAAAGGCATCTTTCTAGCCCAGAAACAGGCCATAACATCGGCCGCCGGCAGAAGTTACCACCCACCAGACAAAGCCTAGCCGCCAAGCGATTTGTCGTGTTCCGGCATGATGTCGGGTGAAGCCGTACGGAGGACGGGTCTGAGCAGTTGTGCTGCGATGTGTGCCGGATACGATGCGCCAAATGTTGTTGTGTCGGGAGTTTGGTCGTGGAGAATCTTTAGATCAATCTCCCTTTGGCATCGTTGGTCGTGTTGTTGGGTTTAATATTGCATCACCTCGCTCAACTGCCGTCTTCTTTCCTATTCGCTCAGTTTTTCTGAGTGAATAGGCTCTTAATAAACTAGCGTGCTTTACCATTAACGATCGCATCACTGCTTACCATCAGGCGGGATTGCGCTCAAGCGCTAGTTTATAATTATTAAAAAAAAATATATATATAATACACTAGCGGCCGCACACGAGTTTTTTCATATGCTCCGCTCCTATTGATCTCAGCGTGATGTTATATAGCCTATAGCCTTCCTGATCTAGATCAATAGGCTATCCAACGCAAAAAGAATTCCACCGCAAATCGGGCGAACAGTTCCTGAGATTAGCGCGTTTAAACAAACGAACTCTTCAGCTTTATATATTAAGCCGCCAGCCGCCAGCGACTTCGTACGCGTGGAGTTAGTTATGATCCGCTCCTATTGATCTCACCCTAATGTTATATAGCCTAAAGCCTTCCTAGATTAATGGGCTATTCAACGCAAAAAGATTTTTTTAAATCGGACCAGTAGTTCCTGAGATTAGCGCATTCAAACAAACAAACTCTTCAGCTTTATATATTAGTACTTATAGATTAAGTATAGATTGCTGAAACAACGTGCCATATTGACGTCACACGGATTCTACATCTCGCAAGCAGAGTTTACAAAAAAAAAAAAAAAAAAAAAAAAAAAAAAAAAAAAAAAAAAAAAAAAAAAAAAAAAAAAAAAAAAACTTCCCAACATCAACAGTTGGGCAAGTGCCTGCCCGACTCAACACCTGTTTGGTAGGAGGATCCTCCATTTTCTATGAAGGATCAGTGGACTTTACACACTGTTCCTCATGCCTCCAAACACCAAAGCAAGTCCACAAAGTGGAACCAGCGACCACTTTGTGAACTTGTTGAGGAAAATCTACAGATTGAATTTAATTGGCAAACCAATTCGCAAAATGGTTGACGATTACCCTTTTGATTTTGGTCATTTATTTATACAAGGATTAACGAATAAGACAAAAAAATTACATTCAACTATCCCCACAACCGTACGTACCAGTGTATAATTATTGGTACGTATTATTTTTTTATTAACTTATAAAATAGAAAGAAATCCCGCCAAACATACATTCACATTACCAACACATACAAGTATGGACGCTCAGATATAACGTAGAGAGGTCGGAGCGAAAATGAGAATAACATATCCGGGGGTGGTTCATCTTCTTAAGACGATATAAGATCAGCCATGAGTTATGGCTCCGGAGTTATTAAAGAAAGTGCGATTACGGTTTCCGTCAAAATAAGGAGATTATATAAGGTAAGAATGCTGTTACGGACTAGGAAATTAGGGACAATATTTGAATGGTAGAAACAATAATAATGCTCATCTTTTTAAAGCGTTTCATAGGTGAATTTTTGTTTTACTATCTGTAGAAATAAAACAACGTCAGGGTTATCAACATCATCAGTGACTGATGCTGATAGTAGTCCACTGCTGGGCATCGGCCTCTCCAATTTCACGCCATTCAACTCGATTTTCGGCAACTCTTATCCAGTTACCATCAACCATCCTGCGAAGATAATCGCTCCACCCAGCCTGAGAACGTTTAAACTTAGGTTTACTGATTCGCGGTCTCCAGTCAAAAACGCGTCTACTACAACGGTCATCGGTTCTGCAGCTAATATGGCCGGCCCATTGCCATTGGTTCTCTGCGGATCACCTCGTTGCGGATTCGATCACTCTGAGAGACTCCAAGTATAGCCCGTTACATAGGTCGCTGGATATCAACTTATTTACATTATTTTAGACCATTTTTTAATTCTCAATATATTAGATTTCTCTTCACTTCAAATAACAATTCAAACAAGTAACAATTATAGTGATAATAACTTATTTTGTTAACTTTACTAACTTCTACATTATGATGCTTAAACAGAAGCCTACTTTTAAGTAATGAAGATACCTGAAGATATTCTAGAAGATATTGAGATTTCTGTGTGTATGTGATAATAATGATATTATAAATTTATTTAAATAAATTTTACAAATTTATTTAAAAAATATACATTTCAAGGTACACAAAATAATGATTTTGTAATTATTATTATTGTATTTTCTTATACATTTAGATTGCAAGGTTTTTTCTTATTAAATTGAATTCAACTAACAAGTTAACACAACATTTATTGAATCTGAGGTGATATAAAATTCGTAGGGTCAACTAGTTAAACAGTAAATTAGATGTGATATTGCTACTATACGATCTTTTAATTTTAAATTTTTTATGTTCTATTAGTAAATAAAAACAGGTAAGTTGACGACGTCAAGTCTTGGTGGCCTAATGGTAAAAACACCAGCCTCTCAAGTATGAGTGCGCGGGTTCAATTCCAGGTCAGGCAAGTACCAATGTAACTTTTCTAAAGTTATGTACTTATATGTATTTTCTAAGAATATCTTGGACACCAATGACTGAAGGTGAAGGAAAACATATTGAGGAAACCTGGACTTTAAGTCTGAAATTGCCAACCCACATTGAGCAAGCGTGGTGATTACGCTCAATCCTTCTCTGTATGAGAGGAGCCCTGTGCCCAGCAGTGGGATGATAAAAAGGTTGATGATGATGATGATGATGAAGTTGACGACACGGTTGATACGGTTGACATGATCACAAGTCCGATACCCGCGATGGCATGATAAGTTTTAAGTTGTGTTTGTACACCCATGATACAGGAGTAATTCATAATGTGGGGCCAAGTTTATTTTTTTTTTTAAAGTTCTATAGACTTTCAAATAAGTATCAGGTACTCCTAGCAAACATCCAAACCGCTTATTGCCTACTTCCACTTTCCCTTATCGACATTCCCTCTCAATTTAGGACAACATGATGTACAAAAAATGTCATGTCAATTAATAAAATCTACGGTAAGCCTCGGCTTAGCCGGCTCCTTGTTATATTATAACTAAAGCCCGCAGATAGGACGAGGGGCCGCCGGACGGACCTCTGTGTTCAACCTAGCTAATTTTGTGTTATTATTATGGGCATATTTGTTTAGAATATTGAGGGGCTTGTGGCTAAGTTATTATTTAGCCAAGAGCCGCTACAAGACGTCAAGTCCAAAAGTCTGACCATCAGTCTTGCCAAGGGGTATCGTATTACCCATTAAAAGGCTTGTGGAGGACACCAATGACTGATGGTGAAGGAAAACATCTTGAGGAAACCTGGACTTAAAGTCTGAAACCGCCAACCCGCATTGAGCAAGCGTGGTGGTTACGCTCAATCCTTCTCTGTATGAGAGGAGACCTGTGCCCAGCAATGGGACGATTATGATTAGTGTTGCCCAAATGCAAGAACAAGACGAGACTTAGCCAGTCTTGGTCTTGGTCTTGCGCCAATACACCTGGTCTTGGTCTTGGTCTTGGTCTTGCGCTCCCAGTCTTGGTCTTGGTCTTGGTCTTGCAGCAAGAGTCTTGCAAGTCTTGCAAGTCTTGCAATTACCTATTAGTCTATTACTATTTATTAAAGTTTACATTAAATCTTAGAAAAACGTATTAGAATTGGAACATTGTGAGCTTGAATTAACATAGCCATAGTAAAGATCAAGCAGATTAATAAATAACTGAAGATTTGATAAGAAATTCGAAAAATCAACTGACCTATATGTCGTTTTCCATGGAAGTAACTGTTTCTTAATAAACATTTATGATTTATAAGCTTACATTTGCTAAAACATGTAAAAAAAAACAAATTAATTACAATAGCTTGACTGTATTTTAAAGAACAATACTTATCTGTCTAGAAAGAGATTGAACCCTCAATTTATAAGAAGTTTAATAAAAGAGTTTTACGATTTATCATTTATTTGAATAAAAAATAAAATACAACACAAATCAACAGCTTTATCATTAGGTTATGATACTTTATATCAATTTTTTTGACCAAAAATTAATACAAAGTAACCATCTGGCTGACTCATCACTTAACCTATTTCTATGTTTTCTAATTACTAATGATGCTTTAGAAAATAACCTCTCAGCAGGTACTGAAGTTGCAGGTATTGAGAGAAAATCACGGGCCATTTTCGATAAAATCGGATACTCTGTCTCATGCGTCCTCCAGCAATCTAAAATGTCTTCCGAGCTGGCAGTTCTTGGTTTTATCAGGTACTCCTCCAACTCGTCTATCACTAAGCCTTGAAGACAAGATCCAGATGACGTCGAGGGACATTCATAGAGTTTATCAAAGTCTATTACGTCTTCATCTTCGTCACATACTTTATTTTCTTTTTCTGGTAATTCCAGAGATTTGTTCAGTGAGTGTAAACTTTTATATTCTTTATAAAGTTCATTGAACTTGCGCAGACTTTCTGTTTTAAGTTGCTTCCCCCACATTGTCTACAAAGAAAGTCTTAAAAGTGGCTACAATATTTATTAAACGGGTGATATTTGAACACTTTTTTGCTATTTTTTCTTGTAAAAACTTAAGAAATATAATGACTAAATGTACAATAATAGTACCTAAGTAATTAGTTTAAAACCATATAAGTAATCAATATTATAATATATACTTACTAGAATGAATTAATATGACATCTACTACCTATCCTTACCATTTTATCCTAATCATAATACTACTTGCGTGATCAGTATAATGTATTCATTTTCATTCTAAACACTCTGAAACTTACTTATTCTTTGGAACACCTGTAGGTACTCTTAAAATTCGAAATTATTTTGCATGAGTATACCTACGCCCTATGGCGGCAATCAAATAGTGTCAAATGTTATGATTTCGGCGTGGCGGCAACGATTGTTTTAGATTTCAAAAGAAGCCGCCACTTTCTATATATATAAAAGAAAGTCGTGTTAGTTACATCATTTATAACTGAAGAACGGCTATACCAATTTGGCTAAAAATTGGTAAGGAGGTAGCTAAGAACTGGGAGAAGGACATAGGATACTTTCTATGCCGCTCCCCGTCGTTCCTGTGGGAATAAATGAGCTTCTTTGTTTCGACTTCTCCCACGCTTTTATGCTACCCTGGTACCTTGAACGTCAAAAAAATATGCACAATAAACCTTCTTTCATGTATCACGATTATTTGATAATGATGAATGAATGAGGTTTATTGTTTCGACTTCTCCTAAACTTTTGTGCTACCCTGGTACCCTGCACCTCCACAAAGTAGGAAACACGTGTCCAGTATTTTTAAGTTGATAATATTATGTACAAAATTTCAAAAAGATATAATGAAAAACACGCGCGTGTATCATAACCATGTACTTCCGAAAAGCGGCAAATTTCTTTGAGAAATAAGTACAAAACCTTTGATGCCGCATTATCAAAGTGCCGATGGTTAAAACATAACTATGCATGCACTCAGTTTGATTTTAATAGATATTTTTTATTCGCTATGTTTATGGTATTAGTCGTAATGCGCATAGGTCCAGTTTTTCATATTCTTTGATACAGTTTTTTACGTCTCATAGAATTCCTAAGCGTACCTACCTATACACCGAACTGTTACACCTAACTACTCAGTGAAATAGCGCTAAGTCCTAGCTGCAAGACGCAAGAGTCTTGCAGGCTAGGTCTTGTTCTTGCTCAAGTCTTGCACGGTCAGTCTTGGTCTTGGTCTTGCTAAAAATACGCGGTCTTGTTCTTGGTCTTGGTCTTGCAAAAACGCAAGAACAAGACCAAGACTGCAAGACCAAGACTGAATTTGGGCAACACTAATTATGATCATATAGATAGTCGTTCCATGTAAATTACTGGTATCCAGCTGAATCCAGTTAGACTGGAAGCCGACGATGATGAGTCTTTTTCTGGGGAGAATAAACAAGTATTTAATAACAGTTCTTTTGTCACCAAGATTGATAGGAGAAAGCGTGTACTTGAAACGTCATAGTACATTTCAAGTACATGCTTTTTTAAATGGCACTAGAGGTCGGCCACGACTCCGATCGCGTGGAGCTAGTTATTGGAACTTTTTATTTTAACCCCAAAATCTACAGCATACATTTTAAATTTTTGTTATGCACCGTTCCTATTAGCCGCACCGTGATGTTATAGCCTTAAGCCTCCTGGATTAATGGGCTAACTAACGCAAAAAAAAAAAATTCAAATCGGACCAGTAGTCCCTGAGATTAGCGCGCTCAAAGAAACAAACAAACTCTTCAGTATAGATATTTAGTTGATCTTAAGAGGTCGTGACTACTTAACTGTAGTCTTAAATTAATTTAAAAACTAAGCGACAACACGCAAACGGCACCCCCTCAGTACAGCCTACAGTATGTTAAGAAAACCCTGTCCGACCCATAAGGATAATAAAGGTTAGGTAAACACATGACCAAATATAATATAAAATTTTACGTATTCATCATAGTACCAATACAAATGAATTTTGAAATAATCTTTTTTTCCCGCGAATTAATTCCAATTTCCCCGAAATTTGGTAATTTTTAAAAAGTGACAACACCGTTATTATTATGAGCGAATAGCGATGCGACCACGTGCCGCGTGCCCTGCCCCCCGCCGCGCGCGGAATGGTGCTTAACGCACATTTATTAAGTTACCTCTTTTTGCGAAATAATATTTATTTTTTTAGGGGGATTTTTTTTTTTTAAGTTTAGCCCGGTTTTGTTTCCATTAGTAGAATCAGTTATCGATACCTAACAACACCTTCACGGGTCGGACAGGGTTTTCTTAACATACTGTATAGTCCAGCAGTAGACTACTGAAAGCTTGCCGATAATGTATGGTTTTTTTTTAATAATTATAAAGTAGTGCTTGGCCGCAATCTCGAATTCAGGTAAGTAGAGATGCAATCGTTGATGGCAATGCGCGCTAGTTTATAAACTGAGTAAACAGGAAGGAAGACGGCAGTTGAGCGAGGCGATGCAATGTTAAACCCAACAACACGACCAACGATGCTGCGCCAAAGGGAGATTGATCTGAAGACGCTCCACTACCAAACTCCCGACACAACAACATTTGGCGCATCGTACCCGGCACACATCGCAACACAACTGCTCAGACCCGTCCTCCGTACGGCTTCACCAGACATCATGCCAGAACACGACAAGTCGCTTGGCGCGACGAATCGATTTTTTTATTTTTTTTTAAATTTTTTTATAAACTAGCGCTTGACCGTAATCCCGCCTAATGGTAAACAGTGACGCAATCGTTGATGGTAAAGCGCGCTAGTTTATTAAGAGCATATTCACTCAAAAAACTGAGCGAATAGGAAGGAAGACGGCAGTAGAGCGAGGTGTTGCAATGTTAAGCCCAACAACACGACCAACGATGCTGCGCCAAAGGGAGATTGATCTGAAGACCCTCCACGACCAAACTCCCAACGCAACAAAATTTGGCGCATCTTACCCGGGACACATTGCAACACAACTGCGGCCTACCACCGAGGAAATAGTATTAGGTAATATTAGGTATAGTCCAACTGATATTAATTATTCGATTGTTTACTAACAGAACGGACCCCATCTTCATCTACAATAATTACAAGATCAGCCCTTAGTTTACGACCACCATAATAACGACGACATAAACAATAACAAGCTCCTATTTGTTATTAATCTCGGCTGTAAGGCAAAGGACAGACAGCGATATTACTCCGTATTAACTTGCTCTAGTAAATCTTTCCACTATGAGGCGGGCTTAGAGTTTTACTGTCTTGTCTTGTACCGTACCCGGGAGCTTGTCAGACGGTATGCACTCGGCTTAATAACTCTCTTCAAATGGTTGGAGAAAAATAAAATTTATAATTAAGTTTCTTGGCTTTTTGCAAGACTTAGGATTGCTAAAAGATATTGATCGACTATTCACATATTATCAGGAGCAGTATTGGTCTTTTGAGAGGAACAGGGACCGCCCCTATGTGCATATGATGATCACCGGGATGGTTTTAGTGATGTGAAATGAAATGAAATCGTTTATTAAGCAAGTACGATCTCCGATCTTTTTTACACATCATGTTTTTTTTAAGCTATTGCATAGCTTCTATCGCGGGCCTTGAGCGCGGGGACCGAATCCAGAAATTCCGTAACGAAAAAACCTCACGCTCCCCACTCCGACGAGCACGGAGGTGTGGCTTGAAGGCCGTACATCGTCTAACGTCGTTTCAGTTCGGCAGTCTTCGGCACGGTATGTTTGTGTGCGTGCGACTACATCTTTTGAAAACAATTTATAGATTTTCAAAAAGAGCATGCATATTGCAGGGCGCGAACTCAGTTCTACACACTTGCCATGTTACTGATAGTCGCGATGTGCTAAACTTGCGATTAATTTTCTCTCTGAAATAGGTCTTCTATAGAGATATGTCATAGACGTCATCGACGTTGTCATGGCTACCTTAAAAACTTTTCATATAATTAATTATTATGTACTTTTATTCAAATTAATTTAGTAGTGTTTTTATAAAATAGCTTTTTTTTAAACGGAAAAGCTAAGATGAATGTCACGCTAATTTTTCATTGGACTTTTAAATTATTTATAGTGTTGTTTAGTAAATAAAAGCGCGTGATTTTATAGAGTAAAAAGTGCTCACGCGGCCGTTTTTTCAACTGTTATTGGCGATATCCGCCATTATTGTGAAATATTTTTTTAAAGAATTTCTATAATTTGTTACACGTGTTATTGGCAAAATTGTGGTATCTATCCACAGGGACCAGATCAAGAGTTGAAGTTGAAGTTTTTATTAAATAAAATATTACAGAAAGATGTCGGTGAACAATGTTAATACGAGTACATTTAAGTGTACGAGTTGTAATATTGTTATCTCCGAAACGAAACAACGAAAGTTTAATAAAAATATGCTCGTCGGCTTTTTCTGAGGAAGACATTGATGAGGCAAAAAAGTTATTGTTTGTTTCTACGAAGACAAGACAAAAACATGTATCGAGGCGTAAGAACAAAAAGCAGAAAGACCTAAAATATACGATTACGGTGTTTAAAATCACGGATCCCGAATAATCCCAGTTTTTGTGGCATATGACCTTCACAAATTGCCACCAGTTTGCTTTGACTACGTAGAACGTACGTAAAGAAGTTGATGAAGGATTTATTAATTCTACTGTTAGATGTTAACGCAATCAGAAGTGATTATGTTACTAAAGATCAGCTCGAAAATATTAAATTGATAACAAATAATTCGACACGGACGCCGTTCATCATCAACAACCTTTTTATCGTCCCACTGCTGGGCACAGATCTCCTCTCATACAGAGAAGGATTGAGCGTAATCACCACGCTTGCTCAATGCGGGTTGGCGATTTCAGACTTATAAAGCCCAGGTTTCCTCAAGATGTTTTCCTTCGCCTTCAGTCATTGGTGTCCAAGATATACTTAGAAAGTACATATAACTTTAGAAAAGTTACATTGGTACTTGCCTGACCTGGAATCGAACCCGCGCACTCATACTTGAGAGGCTGGTGTTTTGACCACTAGGCCACCACGACAAAACAGTGGGGTATATTGAAAAAGAACCTCGGAGTCTTTGAGTATATTTCGTGGTGCTCCCTGTGCGCCGTTTCTGAGTCAACGAAATACCAGTTGGTGGAGTCATAAGGATACTATAGCTGTCTTGCCTGCCCCTCAGTGCCCGGCCGGTCTTGCGATTGCACCGAAACAGCACACAATGACAGAGATTATAAGTAATACAGACCTTACGGAGGAATTGCCCTATTGTAGAGGAAGTCCGCTTTCTCAAAGGTATCAGTGTTGTTGTGTAATAGTGATCGTTTAGTTCTCACACGGATCGTTCTATGTTAGTTTTCTCATTTTACATGCTTACTGACTCGAGTGATAATATAATAGATTTCATGGGTTTTTTCTTTATTTCTTTATTTTTTGGCTGCGCACGGTTTGTGCATTTAGCCAATGCCACGTAATTATGAATTATTCATGTCGAAAAAGACGGCCGCGTGACCCGTCTTACGAGTGAGGTTTGGGACAAAGTCATGATGTGGCCACTATGCAGCGATATTTCACTGTTCTTTATGAACTATTTACTAAATGCACTTTTTACTGCATAAATCTCGCACTTTTATTTAGTAAACAACACTATAAATAATTTTAAAAGTCCAATGAAAAACGAGCGTGACACTCAGCTTGACTTTCCCGCCAAAACTCAGGGTGCTGATCACGAAAATGATTTCATTTTTGAAATCCAAGATGGCCGACATCACATTTCATGACATTCTGACATGGGTGTGATAATGAACATGACGTCATTTTTAAGCTATTGCTTAGCTTCTTTCTATCTCTTTATCAAAGTCGAACAGAAAACATTGAATATAGTTTAGTCGCTTAATCGTCACCATTTTTCGCACTCTTTTGATGACGTTGCTGGTAAAAAATAAATAAATTACAAAACAGAAAGAAAAACTTGAATTGATATCAAAGAAAAAAAAAACAAAGGAAAAATTACTGTATAAATAAAATAAATAAATAATTATAATTGCAAGTTATAGTTGATAAAAAAAGGCTATGCAATAGCTTTACCGCGGCAGTCTCCGAGTGCCACACGCCTTTTTTTTTTTATATATATATACAGTATGTTAAGAAAACCCTGTCCGACCCATAAGGATAATAAAGGTTAGGTAAACACATGACCAAATATAATATAAAATTTTACGTATTCATCATAGTACCAATACAAATGAATTTTGAAATAATCTTTTTTTCCACCGAATTAGTTCCAATTTTCCGAAATTTGGTAATTTTTAAAAAGTGACATCACCGGTATTATTATGAGCGAATAGCGATGCGACCACGTGCTGTGTGCCCCGCCGCCCGCCCCCGTGGGCGGCAGGAGAAGGGTGGTTAACGCGCATTTATTAAGTTACCTCTTTTTGCGAAATAATATTTATTTTTTAGGGGGATTTTTTTTTAAGTTTAGCCCGGTTTTGTATGCATTAGTAGAATCAGTTATCGATACCTAACAACACCTTCACGGGTCGGACAGGGTTTTCTTAACATACTGTATATCTATATATATATGAAAATCCGAATCCCCGGTCTTTTTTTCTTTTATTTGCCGTTCTTTCCCAAGAAATCTTTTTAGTCTTTTGTTTAGCAGATTTAATTCTCCGCTCGTATTTTTTTGCGGCTGTCCATCTTCTACGGATCGCTCTTTACCCATTGCATTCTGTTTTTTTGTTTATACAACTTATACTTTTTCTATTTACATACTTATTTATTTATTTATTTATTTAAACTTTATGCACAAACATTGCACAATGGCGGACTTAATGCCTTAGGCATTTTCTACCAGTCTACCTTGAGGTGATGCAGAGACAAAACATTGTAGGTGCAAACAAATTAAAGTTAAAAGAGAGAAAAAATATAAAAATTATAATAAATACATAAATACATAAATACATACATACAAAATATAAACAGAAGAGAGAGTTAAAAAAAAAGAATCATAGATAGAGAAAAGAAAAAAAAAAAAATTATATATGTGATGAATCTGCCAATTTCTTGCGTAGGTATTCCCGAGCTTTCACTTTAAATGTGTACCGACTTGTCAACGTCCTGATAGTCTGAGGAAGATCATTCCAAAGGAAAACCGCCTGAACCAGAAATGAAGACTTAAGAAAACCAGTGCGGTGAGAAGGACATCGTAAAAGACAATTATTGGAAGAGCGCAGATTCTTATTATGCGCAGAGAATAAATATTGGAAATGTGAAGTAAGATAAGAAGGGGAACAGGGTTTGTGTAGGAGTGAAAACAAGGTCGTCAAGGCTCTTAGAGCTCTGCGCTGCCTGATGGGTAGCCATTTCAAGACGGACCGGTGAGAAGATACATGATCGTACTTACGAAGATTAAATACGAATCGAATGCAGTTATTTAGAAGTCGGTCAAGTTTATTGAGTAGATCTGCATTCAGGTCGTAATAACACACATCACCATAGTCAATAATGGGGAAGATAAGGGATTGGACAAGCATTGCCTTTATGTGTGACGGAAGAACATTTTTGAGCCTATAAAGCGACCGCAACGTCCCGGTGACTTTTTTGCACACACTTGCAACCTGCTTACGCCAGTCCAGGCAAGTGTCAACATGCAGACCCAAATCCTTGACGTCGGAGCTGAACGGAATGACTTTGTCATCAAAGATAACCGGTGGCACCACTAAGCCACTCAGCCTACGTTGATTAAAGGAACTCCCTATAATAATGGCCTGGCATTTAGTAGGGTTAACCGCTACCCCGAAACGACTAGACCAATCCCTCACCACTTTCAAATTCCGGTTCAGCTCCCCAATCGCATGCGATAAGTTGTCAACACTTGCCTGAGTGTAGAGCTGGAGGTCATCAGCGTAAAGATGATACGCACACTGAAGTTCAGTAGTAATGAGATCAATAAAGATTGAGAACAAAAGTGGGGATAATATACCGCCTTGAGGGACGCCAGAAACAAGCTCACACCAGTTAGAAGATGAATCTCCGGCCAGAACTGCTTGCTGACGCCCCCGAAGATACGAGGAGAACCAATCCAGAACCTCGGAAGAGACCATAAAATGGGAAAGGATGGATAAAAGGACTTCGTGATTGACGGTATTGAAAGCGTTCGAAAAATCGAACAAAACCAAAACGGAGACTTTGGTGTCTTCCATTCCCCGCCTTATATCGTCAGTCACTTTAAGCAAAGCAGAAACTGTGCTGTGACCGGGCCTGAACCCAGATTGGAAAGGACTAATGAGGGAGTTTAGCTGAATGAAGTGGGAGAATTGCTTGTGGACACAGGCCTCAAGCACTTTAGATAAAAAGGGGAGGATAGAGATAGGACGGAAGTGGCTAAGAAGGGTGGGATTGGGAACTTTAGGTAGAGGACAAACATGAGCTTTCCTCCATACCGAAGGGAAGTCACCAGTAAATAGAGAGAAGTTAATAACATGGGAAATTGTAGGAAGGAGCGGGTCGAGAGCCGTCACTATCATATAGCGGCTGATGTTGTCGCAGCCCACGGCTTTAGATTTAATGGATAGGATAATCTTCTTAATCTCTTCCAGGTCAACGGGGGTGAAGACAAAGGGGGTAATATTGGAGCGCGTCAGACCAGTAAGGTAGCTAATAGTTTGACATTTGGTATGGCTATCAAGAGTAGGCGCAGTGGTGAAATGACGGTTTAGTTCGTCCAAACTAAACGTATTAGGAAGGTCTGAATGCCGCGTTTTGCCAATACCTAGAGTTCTAAGGAACTTCCAAATATCGGCAGGAGAAGAAGAAGTGATATTATCAAGAATGTGGCGGCGTTTAGCGTTGCGTATCATCTGGTTACAACGGTTGCGAGCAGTTTTGAAGAGAGACCAGTTATTCTCCGACCTATCCCTCTTAAATTTTCGGAACGCGCGGTCCCTACGCCGCATAGCCATCCGAATACCCTGATGCATCCATGGAGCAGGCGGCCGCTTCAGCTTTACTTTCCTGATGGGAGCGTGAGTGTCGTACAATTTGACAACAGCTAAGTTAAAAATATTTATCTTTTCATCAACTGTAGTAGCTTCCTCCAAGGGCGTCCAGTCAATATTTGCAGCATCATGTATTAGTTTTTCAGTGTTCATCCGCGCAAAGGCACGCCTGTACTGGAATTTAGGTTTTGGTTTTGGGGGTTTAAGGACATTACATATACTTATTTATTACTATTCTACACAACTCTTCATATTTCTTGCCAACGGCTTGCTGGCTGTGCTAACATAACTATGGACTTTGTGGTCTGAAATAAATGACTTATTATTATTATCTTTATTTCGTTGTATACACATATAAATTACATTTTTAAATATTTCTATATAAATAATACATAAAAAACATTTAAAAATATAAAAAATAGTAGCCCACCGGCATCGGGAACAGGGTCCAAGCTACCGGCGGTCAGGGCTCCAGAGAGAGGAACTTCCTGACAATGCGAGCCGTGTCCAGAAGTACAGCTTTCTGAATCAAGCCTTTGATCCAGCTGCCTAACGAGAGCCTCCTGAGGTGTTGGTCGAGGCTCTTGGCTATTAAGCCATTGGCTGTCACGACTATCGGCACAATGACTGCTGAATCCACCTCCCACATGTCGACAACCTCGTGAACCAAGTCAAGATACTTAATTTGTTTATCTTTCTCGGCTTTCACGAGGTTCTCATCATGCGGGATGGTTATGTCAACAATCATTGCACGCCGCTCTGATCGATCCACCATCACTATATCAGGCTTATTGGCAACAATAGTCCTGTCAGTGATGATGGATCGATCCCAGTACAATGTGATATGGCCATTTTCGAGAACTGGGTCGGGCATATACCTGTAGTACGGCACCTCTGATTCCACAAGGTTGTATTTGAGAGCAAGTTGCTGATGAATTATCCTGGCTACAAGGTTGTGTCTATGCAAGTACTCTCCGTTAGCTAGACGAGAACACCCGGAGATAATATGTCTTATTGATTCCCCCGGCCGGTGACATGCCCGACAGATGTCAACTGTGCCGTCTTTCACAATAAATCTCCGGTAATTGTTCGTCATCATAACTTATTATTATTTCCTTTATTTCATTATAATACACTTATAAATTATATTTTTAAATATTTCTACATAAAAAAGATATAAAAAAACATTTAAAAATATAAAAAATAGTAACCCACCGGCATCGGGAACAGGGTCCAAGCTACCGGCGGTCAGGGCTCCAGAGAGAGGAACTTCCTGACAATGCGAGCCGTGTCCAGAAGTACAGCTTTCTGAATCAAGCCTTTGACCCAGCTGCCTAACGAGAGCCTCTTGAGGTGTTGGTCGAGGCTCTTGGCTATTAAGCCATTGGCTGTCACGACTATCGGCACAATGATTGCTGAATCCACCTCCCACATGTCGACAACCTCGTGAGCCAAGTCAAGATACTTGATTTGTTTATCTTTCTCGGCTTTCACGAGGTTCTCATCATGCGGGATGGTTATGTCAACAATCATTGCACGCCGCTCTGATCGATCCACCATCACTATATCAGGCTTATTGGCAACAATAGTCCTGTCAGTGATGATGGATCGATCCCAGTACAATGTGATATGACCATTTTCGAGAACTGGGTCGGGCACATACCTGTAGTACGGCACCTCCGATTCCACAAGGTTGTACTTTAGAGCAAGTTGCTGATGAATTATCCTGGCTACAAGGTTGTGTCTATGCAAGTACTCTCCGTTAGCTAGACGAGAACACCCGGAGATAATATGCCTTATTGATTCCCCCGGCCGGTGACATGCCCGACAGATGTCAACTGTGCCGTCTTTCACAATAAATCTCCGGTAATTGTTCGTCATCATAACTTCGTCCATAATTGCACATACAAAACCTTCGGTTTCCCCAAAAAGGTCACCGAATCGTAGCCAGGCCACGGACGCTTGTAAATCTACATCAGGCCCGTGTAGGGCTCTGAAAAAGCGTCCGTGAAGCTCCTTGTTCTTCCATACCTCCATGCGATCATTGGTGTCAAGCACTACTGGTTTGCGCCAGTTCTCTTTAGCCAAGGAGAGCGGAGTGAGGCCCTTGTCAACCGCGACCACATCTCGATGCATCCCCACGTCGGTTTCGTTTATTATTATTATTATTATTTTAGCAACCTTGGGCAAACCGCTCCAGATACGGCCTGAAGTTCCCTCGAATCCCCGAATCCCCGGTCGGGTGTCTTTTGAAAGTTTACCTCCGAAAACAAAACAAAAAAAAAACGTACAAAATAAAAAGTCACTTATTGAAATTAGGAACGTCAATATTACATAAGACAGTCCCACATCCTTGCGCTTTGGCTGAAAAGAACTGGCGTCACAAACTCCCCAGCAGCACGGGTGTCTGTCTGTTCAGTTTAAAAAATACCTGACTTTATACAATACTATGCATGTAAAGTAATTAACATAGGTAAAGTACGTTCTTTATTTAACTAGGAGGCTCTATTAATGGACTGCGAATATTTATTTAGCTTTCTTACGCCATAAAGTACAAACTGGTTACTGGTACCTAGTAATTTATGAATAAATTCCAAGTATTACAAAATTTATTTAATCAAGATCCACAGCCTTAGATTCTATCAGGGTATTAGATTGAATGATGGGCAAGTCCGCAATTGCATTTAATTCACGTTATTTAGGTACACCATAAGTACAGCAACCAGTATGTCGTGGTGGACTAGTGAGTCGTGGTGGCCTAGTAAGTCGTGGTGGCCTAGTAAGTTCCTTGATTCCTTCCTTGTAAGTTCCTTCCTTATTGACCTAGGAACTTTTGACATTTTAGGAACAATTGGATCACGGCGTAGCACTACCCAGGCTAGACGCTTATACTACTCGTTTTGCACTTTTTTTTATCTAATATATAAAATTCTCGTGTCACGGTGTTCGAACTTAAACTCCTCCGAAACGGCACGACCGATTAATATAATTATAAAATAATAATATATAATAAAATAAGAATAATATAATTAACTGACAGCTATACCACGTTTTTTTTTGCACTTAAGCCGCCATGTTTTTTTTTTTAATATATTTTCAACAGATAATTTTATAAATAGAATACGTTACGTTAGGCGTTAACAAATTTGACAGAACTGAACTTAATATTTGTCTGGTCCTTTTCTTTATGAAATGAAAAGAACAAGATGATTTGAACTTAATTATATTATAACTTAGTTTCTGAATAGGAATCGACGCCAACGTCATTCATTCAAACATCAAAAATCTTTGTACTGTCCATTAGTACGTTATTTTAGTTAATATAACAGCAACCTTATTTCATCGAGTATAAAGACCACATTGTCTTTTACAGGTTAATCAATTCCAGCAACTGAACAGGGGTCCTACTCTGCTATTTTTAACCGACTTCAAAAAGGAGGAGGTTACTCAATTCAATATGTTTATTTTATGTTTATTCGCGCATAACTTCGTAGTTTATGAACCGATTTTGATAATTCTTTTTTGTTATATAGAAGACATTCCCAAGGTAGTTCCATGATAAGGACATCAGGGTTTCATGGTGGAAGACCAGAGAAACCAAGGAGAACTTTCAAAAATTGTAGAGACGGCTAGTGCACTTGTAAGTGTTTCGTTAGGTATTTAAAAACACCACAATTTAATAAGGGTCTGGAGTAGATCTTATGATGGAACCGGGAGACAGGTGAGGGAACTCCTTAACGATTCACAGCAGCAACCTAGTGTTTGTGCTTGAATAATTTGTATTGATAAGAACCTTACACCTAGATGGGTGGTGACTGTCTTTAGGGAGCTGATGATGAAGATAAAGGTCAGTTCATGGAACTCCTCATCGATTTACAGTAGTTACCTTATGTTTGGACTTCCAAAATTAGTGAATTTTCACTTTGTGTTGTTTTTTTTTTTTTGTGGATGTCGATTTTTTTTTTTTTTTGTAAAAAGCTTTTTTATAAATTTGTCATTCAAACATGATTCCATTGTCATTATATTGTCAACGTGCTAAAAGTTTCATAATCTGCTAAATTCATAATGATCGATCAATTGTTGATCAGTCGTCTCGAAGTGGTAAGTGCTGTTTTGCCATTGTTGTAATGATTTTCGTAAAAACTACTACTCAATTTGAACATTTACTAATATGGAGTGGAATATCAGTGGTTGACCACTGGAAAGTCATAATGACGTCATTTTATTAGTAGATTACGAAACCTTTCAAAGTCGATCACTATGAGATCACCAATCGACCATTCTGACACTATTGTAATAGCAGATTAGGGCCCCAAAATCTCCAGATACTCTAATCATCATCATCTCAGCGTTAATCCTAGTCGCAACCGAAGCTTTTTCAGCTTTGGAGTCTGGGGTCCGCTTCACCAGTCTAACTGCTGATTTAGGCTAAACTTCGATATTTTCAGTGAAGCGACTGCCATCTGACCTTCATATCCCGAAGGCGATATCGAAGCATTGCAGTTAGAGTGCTAGACCAATTGTTAGACTTTTGAGGGCTCCAACAACCCGTTACAACCGCCATTAGATGTTCGTATGGCAGCCGGGACCAACGGCTTAACGTGCTTTCCGAGGCACGACCAGACCAGTGCAAATATTCATATTCATGTATACAAATATTTTCACTGCGCGGGGATCGAACCCGCGCCTCCTTGTGCAGCGGTCGGGTCCACAATTGGACGGCGATGCAAAATCAGAAGTAAATAACTGTGTTGTTAGTTTAACGGTATAGTTTTCTCTGTCTAACGGAGTCTTCAACTAACCAACCAAGTACTAACTAGGTACGATATAATAAATAGCGTTATTACATGCTGTCATAATCCACGGTTAACTAACATAAATGCCCGGCTCCGCTGGCAGGCAGTTTGTTTAGATTAAAACTTAATGCCCCACTGATATTAACATGGACGACAACGTTATTTATTTTTTTCTTGACTGTTTTGGAAATAAAAAGCGTTGGCTTAGAGGTTAGTGTTATAGAGAATTCAGGCTCAAACAATGAGGTCCTTGGGTAATTTATCATAAGTAATTAAAAGTATATATATATTATACGGACAAATCACACAGATTTAGCTAGCCCCAAAGTAAGTTCGAGACTTGTGTTATGGGATACTAACTCAACGACACTATATTTACAATAAATACACATATAGATAAACATCCATGACCCAGGCCAATCAGAAAAAGATCGTTTTCCATCATGACCTGGCCGGGGATCGAACCCGGGGCTTCCAAGTCGCAGGCAGGCGTGTTGACCGCTGCGCCACGGAGGCCGACAATGTATACTTCAGTCATGTAGGTTACTCAATGTTCCTTAATGGCACCGATTCTGTTGTTTACAAACTAAACTAATTTTAACTTAAGTGCATCATTTTCTTTCCATTTAATTAAGAAATGGATAGCAGATAACATTTTAGTTTAATCCTGTCAAATTAAGATACTCCATAGACAGTTTAGATGCGATTATGATCATAGCGACTAAAAATACGCCAGTTTACGTCAGGAGCGCACTAATTTGACAGGTCTAAACTGACATTTTATCTTCTGTCCTTTTCTTAATGGAATACAAAGAAAAGGATGAACTGAACTTAAATTTAATTTAGTTTGTAAACAAGAGAGTCGGTGCCAAGTGTACCTATGTCTTCTACGTGGACCGACTTACCTCCCTTCACTACTGAAAAAAATCCGTGCATTGACTGGACTTAACTACTCAATGTGTATACAGTATGTTAAGAAAACCCTGTCCGACCCATAAGGATAATAAAGGTTAGGTAAACACATGAACAAATATAATATAAAATTTTACGTAATCATCATATCACCAATACAAATGAATTTTGAAATAATCTTTTTTTCCCGCGAATTAATTCCAACTTCCCCGAAATTTGGTATTTTTTTAAAAAGTGACAACACCGGTATTATTATGAGCGAATAGCGATGCGACCACGTGCCGCGTGCCCTGCCGCCCGCCGCCCGCGGAAGGGTGCTTGACGGAAATTTATTAAGTTACCTCTTTTTGCGAAATAATATTTATTTTTTTAGGGGATTTTTTTTTTAAGTTTAGCACGGTTTTGTATGCATTAGTAGAATCAGTTACCAGATACCTAACAACACCTTCACGGGTCGGACAGGGTTTTCTTAACATACTGTAGAACCACGCAAAAGGCCATTTGAGACAGCAATCCTCTCACAACATCATCACATGATCTGACCAATAGAATAGAGTATCTGACCTTTGAAAAAAACGTGACCTCTTAGCTGTTTAATTCGGCCTTTTTTCTCGGAGTAGTCAGTTTTCGGGAAGCTACGTAAAATCTTCTCGTCCGAAATGCCGCAGTGTCTCAAGACAAAAGTCTTCGACCAGTGTGTGTTGCCAGTGATGACTTATGGAATTGAGACGTGGTCGCTAACAATGGGCCTTATCAGAAGACTCAAAGTCACTCAAAGGGTAATGGAGAGTGCCATGCTTGGGGTTTCACTGCGCCATCGAATCAGGAATGAGGAGATCCGCAGAAGAACGAGAGTAGCCGACATAGCCCGAAGAATTGCAACACTAAAGTGGCAGTGGGCTGGACACATTGCCCGTAGGACCGATGGCCGATGGGGCCGACGGGATCTCGAGTGGCGACCACGCACCGGAAGACTTAGCGTGGGTAGGCCCCCGACAAGGTGGACCGACGACCTGGTGAAGGTCGCAGGAATCCGCTGGATGCGGGAGGCGCAGGACCGGTCGTCCTGGAGAACCTTGGGGGAGGCCTATGTCCAGCAGTGGACGTCTTTCAGCTGAAATAATGATCATCATCATTATGAGTCAGTTAGAAAACGCCGACCTAAACTATTTTTTTTCATACGTAAACTTTTTTGTATGAACCTTCTTACAGAACTAAAATGTTTTATCAAAAGCCTGGATTACTGTTCATATTAATAAATATTGTAGATGTAGGTATGTTTGCCATATCGAAACCTTAAAAAAGACATTTCGCAGATATTTTGTGAGCGTCAACTAATTAATTTAATAATGATTTCCTCTACTGATTGATCCACGAAATAATGCAGTCGTATCATCAGAAAAAGGATGATTGACTTGGATTTATTTCAATATGCTTTTGTATCTGTAGTTCGTATTGTGCTTTTTTAATGAGTTTCGTCGGCAAAATATTAATCTGGGCTTAAAAGGGATAATTAATTCAATAGATATTTTAATAACAATTTAAATCTCCAAATAATATTAATTAATAACAGATCTCTAATTACGTAATTCACTACTAATCACAATTTGAATCATGTTGATGGATAAAGCTAATACATACCTATTTTCTTTTGAAAAAAATGTGAACTCGATGGCATACATAAAGCAATGAATGTTATTGAACTGTCAAAATTAAAGCCATTGCCACTATTTTAGTGTGTTACGCAATTGCCACGCAGTTCTAATTTAAGAATTGGTTCAATTAACAAATACAATGTTAAACTTGTTGGAAAAACAACGCCTGTTACATTTATCATAGCAAACGCACACTAAAGCGTATCACACCAAAAATATTTTATTTTACACCTCGCGCCATCATTAAAAAGTTACATTTTCAAAGTAAATACTTCAGGTAAATACCTACTTATCATTAGAACGTATTTTACGAACTCGAAAATTTTCTTAATGAGTTCCAAATAATTAAGATGCTACTCAAAAGCGAATACGCTAAAGAATGGATAAGAATGTCGGAGTGTGCACGATCAAAGAATGATTCCGCGAACGAACTTTAAATCTCTCTAATTGGTATAATCCGTTTCGCCCTATATTCAAACGTTTTAGCCGAGCGGCACTCCTGTTGACGAGACGATCATATTAGTGCAAAAAGTGTGCTTCATATTGCCAAGTACTTATTTATTTTACTTAAATGTATCAACTAGAGAAGTAAAACCTAAAGATTCTTTGAAATATAGCGTTACAATTTGGAGCGCCTAACTGAAATTTCATAGCATCAAATTTGTATAGTTTCTATTTAATTAGTACAGCCTCTTGTCATTTTCATAATTCATGTATTCACTGATCATAGTAGTAGCATAGTGAAAGCCTTTGTTTACTATCTTCTGAGATTTTGAAAGTTGCTAGATGTTCTTTTGATGTAATGAATCATTGAGTTTAAAAAATTCGCTACATGGAAGGACTGGCGGGGAGCTATGAAGAAATGGTACACTTGCAGGCTGCATGAGCGTAATTCATTGCCACTCATTCGATGCCCACC
This sequence comes from Sesamia inferens, assembly GCA_037179545.1. Taxonomy (NCBI): domain Eukaryota; kingdom Metazoa; phylum Arthropoda; class Insecta; order Lepidoptera; family Noctuidae; genus Sesamia; species Sesamia inferens. The sequence goes on along the minus strand of CM073923.1, from coordinate 11,017,959 downwards.
GCGCATACAATAGGATGGAAAGCAGCACATGAAGTGATTTTTTGCTCAATTAGTGTAATTGCTATTTGGCGTTCCAGATTTTTCTCGAAGTTGTATACAATGTGTAATATAGTTCAAGTAGTATCTCTTATTCTAGCTTTAATTCAAGTGCAGATACTTACCACGACAAAATTACAAAGTTATTCGTCTCCGAGTCAAAGTTTGGAACTTGTGCCTTGCACCAATATTAGTATAGTATAGCCTGCCTAGAATTGTACGGAACCCCGAAACTGCCGGTCATTCACCACAAAGATCGAAGTGTTGACAAAGATGTCTGTAGATACTGGCGATTACACCAAGACTTGCAACTTTGACAGGTGATTTGGGTCCCGACGACCGCTTCCGTCGAAGCTTCGTAGATAACTATTGACACATGTTTAGTTCCACAATGGTTTAGAGGGTGTCCAGTGTAATTTGGTACTTGGTAGTGGCGCTGTTTGGAGTACTAAATATCCATAAGATGTAAAATCCTTTACTTTCGGAATTAGTTAACTTTTTAACCGCCTGTCAGAACATACTGAGCAACTAACGAACTAGCGATATAGCTCATAAAACTTTTGTGTGGCGTTCGATTGCATTGTGTATTAGCGTAGGCATAGATAAGCAAAGCATAGTACAATGTTCTGTGGTGCAAGTTTTAATTATTGTATACTGTACGTGTTACGGTATTTTTATTACCATAATTGTATCTCGAGGAAGCAAAACGGTCTGCTATCGTTAATTGTATTTATGTTTTGCACTTTTATGATGTTCAATAAATTAATTCAATGAACTTAATTATGACCTCGTGCAAACAGCTGTTTCACACTCACGATTGTCAGTAAGTAGATATATCGATTTTTAATTACCTTCGTTTTTGCGTACAATAACTACTGCAATAAGCTGTTATCTAGAGTCATCACGAATCGTCCCGCTTGCGTGTTCGACGACTTACAGCCTCCCGAACAAGCAGGCTTCTGAAAAGACTTTAACACCATAGACCACATACATACGCTGCGGCAATTTAAACAGAAGCCAAAGGAGTATAACAAACCACTATGCTTAGCGTTTGTGGACTATGAGAAGGCCTCCGATTCGATCGAGACTTGGGCGGTGCTATAGTCTCTTCAGCGGTGCCAAATTGAGTATTGATACATTGAGGTGATAAAGTGTTTGTACAAAAACGCCAACATGTCAGTCCGCCTCCAGGATCAGGACTCGAAACCGATCCAACTGCAGCGTGGAGCAATGAGTAGCAATAGTTTATTATTATTATAATTTCGATTTTTTAAGAGAGATTTCCTACTCATATTGTAGGCGCACGTACATATGTGTAGGAAATCTGTCAGTGTTATTGTTTAGGAGGTTGGTATTTTTTTAAAAGGTAAATAAAAGAGCAACATCTTTTCATATTATAATCAATTAAATTTTCGTTTATATATTATAGTTGAATCGGATAAACATTTAGTCAATATTTTTGTTACCTAAGCGGTAATGCGTTAATTGTTCGTGTGAGCCTAGTGACGTAGATTTACAATAAATCTTATGTTTAACATTAATAAAATATTTACAATATTTGGAAATTTCATCACAGCTTCACGAAAACAAGCATAACATGGAAACAACAAAACAAACTGTCCTTTTACAACTATAATGCTAGAACTATAAAACAAGTGTGTGATGAAACAGCCTCAATCGATAAATGCGTGAATACTGTAACATAAACTGCTTGGTGGAAACCGATTTACTGAGCAAAGCGTATTATAAACTATGAAATACTCGCACATAAACCTCCACAAAACGAGCTGACATCATCAACGCTTACCGCTTATTATTGCGAATAGAGTTATCAGCGCACCCATTTAATATTGCTACTATTCCTATTCTAACTGTAATCCCAGCGCAAGAGTAAATAATGAACAGTACAGAAATTATATCCCTATACCCCTATAAGCGGAAAACGCGAGCTTTCTCAGTTAATGTTAGAAGGAGTAGTCGCGTAATAAAACGGACCATCTGAATTCCCCTTGTTCACTACATCGGAAGGAAATGGGTGAAATTTTTCTTTTAAAAGAGAACAATATATAAACTGTTAACATAGGTCTTAAAATTTACAAAGAACTTGACAAAATCTCTTTAATAGTAGGTGCTTGATTCGCGATCATTTATTTATCAAAATTATTTACTAAATAGAGAATATTTTACACTGTAGAATTTAATAACAAAACATATCGATTAGGTCGTAGCAGGTAAAAGTTTTATTTTAGTAAATAATTTGTAATTACGAAGATTAATTTTTATATATTGTTTTCTATCATTTCTATTTCACCAATTCTCGAGTTGAAACAAGTTAGGGTTATTAAACATTGGTCGAGCGACTCGCAATTACTTCACTATCGGTTTTAGCACCCTCGAAGATCGGAATGACAAGCTTATAGTGGATCACACAGAAATGAAAACGTAATAAGTACCAACACGGGATCAGATCAGGGTATCCGACCTGAGGAACTCTCGAAGTCTATGCAAATTATGTTCAAGATGAAAATTTTGAATTTATTCGCAGCTGCCATCTTGGATTGCCGTCTTGACCGTAAGACGGGAAAGATAACCAGCCAAATCCTAACTGGAATGCGTTAAAAAAACTTCGTTACAATAATAATAATAATAATATTATCAATTTTATAGACATTAAGGGTGAAAATTATTACGCTCCAATGGACCGTAGGTAATTATTTAAACAAATCAGCTTAGTTACCAATGTTTCCATACTGTTCATATTTATATTGTACCAGCGCCCTGCACAGTACATCGGGAGACTAATTGATTATCAGTAATTACGTCATCAACCCTACAACACTAACCGATCTTTGGATTGAGGAAGCATTAACATCTATAACAAAAGAGTACACAATACGGAATGTGCGTCACCATACGGCCGCAGAGCTTTGACCGTTAATATCTGAAATATCGATTCCAATATACTATGTGCAATATAATATCATTATTTCTATGACTCAATACTAATTATACAAATAATGTACATAATTAGAATAACATTGAATACCATTATATACTTCGACCTCACTGTTATAATTTAATCGGAACTTTTAATGAGAGTATCCATTAATTACATTCTAACAACATATATAAACAACTACCTATTGTAAAATTTAATAAATAAAAACCGAGTTGTGAGGTTCTTATGTACATACATACATACATATCTACTACTAGAAATATTGAGATTCTTTCACAAACAACTGTGAAATGTCCTTTGATAGTAAATTTGTATCTAGATCTAGATTTATAATAAACAATACGATGTGATCGCTCTATCAAATAACTTGAAACTAGTAGTTTAAACTTATAATGATATCGCATTTCAAATGTCTATTCTACCTTAAGCAAAACTATGATAGTTAATAATCTAGACAGTTACTAATAAAATCCTCTGAATAATACGAACTGTTTAAAGTTAGGATGACGCGCCAGTCGTCATGTTAATACTAGCATGGCACTGCACACCATTAAACGATTCGATATCAGTCTTTCGTATATATGCTGCGACGCCACAAACACAAAACTCTCTCACATTTTACTAACATTGAGCGCAGTTGCCTCAGACCAGCTTCCTTTCGGCCAAAGCATGGGCGTGTCCCGGATGGGAGTAGTGTCCAGGAGACGACGGCTCGTACAACGACATCTTCAGTCTCTTGCACTTCGCTCTTCGGTTCTTGAACCAAAACTGCACGTTCTTTGACTCCAGCCGAGGAAACTTCTGCCTGTAAGGCATCCTGTTCAACTCTTCAGTGTACTTAAGTATCAGGTTGTGCGAGGGATGTGTGTTCATTGAGAACCATTGCTCTAGTACGGGGACCTCTGACACGGGGTCGATGAATGTTCGGTTGCGTTTGCGTCGCTCGTCCGAAGCCCCTGCGAGTGCCAGGTTGAGGCCGCTGGCACCTTCACCGGGGACTGCGCCAACGCCGGGGAAGCCACTCATGTATTGGCTCATATACATGATGCCGTGGCCAAACATCGCGTGGTTGGGTACCATGGGGAAGGGTAGACGATCTAGATGCGGGGAAGATGGCCCGTAATGTCGTTCCTGGATCACATCTTCATCAGAACCATCATGGTCGTCCCCAACACCGTTCTCGTCCTCATTGTTGTTGTTATTGCTGTTGTTGTTGTGCGAACTGTCACTGTTCTTGGCCGGAGACCGTTGCGGTGAGATTGTGTTGTCAGGCTTACTCAGATCTCTTGGCTCTTGCTTGATGTCATGTACCTGTGATAATAAACGATTAGTACCTTTATCGTATAATGAGATAATTGTGTGTAATATATCTGTAATTATGGAAGGTAATGGTTACAGTTAGCGTGACCTTGTAAAAATCCAATCATGAATAATTGCAACATAATCATCGTAGTATAGAAACTGACCTTTAATATATCAGGCGCCTTTGGTGACTCCTCTGGCCTATCTTCTGTTTCATTGTCGTTATTCTTCTTAGTTGTGATCAAAGAGAGAGGGGCATCAGGACTCTCAGGCCTATCATCCGGATGTATGTCACCTCCATCATCTTCTAAGTCTGAACCTCCATTAGATAAATTGTCTTCAGACATCACAGACATCGGGTACCTGCCCGGACTGCCTGATAAAATAGGACTCTTCATTGAGCTATGGTCTTGAGAACCATAAGTGTCACTACCAGCCATCAATGACCCATTTGTCGGACTGTGACTCCTGCTATTGAATCCATTCACCCCAAGGTGACAACTCAGTCCACCGATATTCCGAAGCTCAGCGCGTTTCTGCGCAGCACGCGCGTTCTTGAACCAGTAAACAACATTGTTGACGTCGAGGGGCTTTCGTCCTCGCCTCGATTCTAAGTTGTTTAACTCACGGACATACTGTTGGATTTGCTGTCTGCTTGGATGTTGATTCTCGGAAAACCAACGCTGAAGCTTGGGCAGTTCCAACTCTGGATCGAAACTTGTTCGCATTCTAGTCTTTTGTGTAGGATATTGACTTTGGACTGTCTGTAACGCCGGATGTAAGTGGTCTGGTATAGTGTTCAGAGTAGGTGATCGAGTTTTAGGACCAGGCGATGGGTATCGACGAGGGCTGAATGGCGGTGGTCTTGGTGTTACTTGAGCACTCCACCATGATTCAAACTTACGACGCATTTCTTCAGTTGGCTCATGAAAGTTATGCGGCCCCGGCGTGCGGTCCTGACCACGACAAATCTGAGCTAATGTTACCTGTAACAAGAGGAAACACTTTAAAAGGTCACCAAACGTAACTCGTACAGTAAATATAACAACAAGATACCGCAAACAATTTTAGACGATTTTAAAGAGGTCAGTCTAACCAACAACAAACACAGAGATAATTGTTTGAATAAACACAAAGCATTGTTTCACAGAACATCGCCATTAGATTATGAAAATATTAGGTCGGCTGTTAATGCATGTGTCATGCGCGAGCGGCCGGCTTCTGAGGCGCTCGACGCGAGGTGTTTACTCGATGGTTAGTGCGCATCAGACCCGCGCGCCGTCGAAACTTCAATCATGGTTTGCTCTAAAACAATGAGCGGGAAGGGCGTCTCAACAATTAGCATCCACCCACTACGCCCTCAACTAGCGCCGGCAGAGCCGCGGACTAAGTGCTCCCTGCATCGTTACCGCATCGACTGCGCTAAACAAAGCACCCGAAATGCCTCAAGCCGATCCGACGCCGCTGTTTGAGTATCAAATCAACCGTGTGACTCGGAATGATTCCAATGCTTTGTTTAAATTTCACAATTATTTGTTCTGTATGATAACAGGAGTGTATGTTTAGAGAGGTATTAATCGCACAGCAAGTAGTCAATCATAAAGAACTTGTCAGATTATAGCTGCGTCGCGCAGTTTACCCAGCTTGACAGTTATGCAAGTGAGATCTGCTCGTATCGCTAGATTACATAGAACAATGCAAGTGATTACGTCGTCAAGCGAGTTGTCAGGCTCGCAGTGTTGCTAAATCAGACGTTAAATTAACTGTAAGTATTACACATCGAGATTGTACCTATAAATCATGTCAGAGGTATTAACGCCGCGCTCGAGTGATACGTTAATCCGCTTCTTTGTTTTATATTTTTAAATAGTGAGGCCATATTTGCTTTCAGATATTGTCTGTTTCAGCTTCATGGAAGATTTACGAGAGCTGGCGCCTGCGCGTGATAACTCGCGTCACGTGTAATCCGCCTAAGTACGTAATTCGGTGTGTGATTGCGAACATTTCTTGATATACTTGTAGTTATAAGAACAACTTTGAACACAATAGGCTTAGTGTTATCTTATATTATTTTCGTTATGTGTACATACGCTACTTACGCACGCTTGAAGGAGTGATTAAATTGTAACCCGTCACAAAGAACCTTGAAAGAGATTTCGAAATTAAGTAAGAAAGTAGTCTTAAAGAAGATTTATGGTTTAAAATTGATCCTACATCGAGGTGGCATTCGAGAAACCCCGTCGATAAAATATTCCTCGAGCGTCCAAAAGTTTGCTCAGAGTTAAAATCGAAGTGGCGCAAATTGGCGTGAGATAAATTACCATAATATCATAGAGCCGAGTTCATCTGGCGTTTAGCTAAGAACTCCAAGTTCGAGGTGTTTGATTATCTTGCCCGGTCGGGAGTTCCTTTGGTTCATTTGCGCCAACTTTGGCCCAACTTTCCAACCTCAATTTGTTTCCAACTGTCTATCAGACCGTTAGATCTTCATTCGATATCATCAAGCCATTATAAAACATTAAAAATGATGTACAACCTACCCGTGCCACTATACGCTGTCACTGCAAACTGGTAATTGAAATATCCGTGAGCCGGTTACGTTTGGAGGGCGCGCATGGAGCGCTAACCTCGCGTTTAATAAGATTATAAAGCATTATTTTATGGTATTAATAAGATCAAAAGCGTTCGTACATCTAAAACTCCTTTTAACCCTCTTTCGGTGTGGCTCAAGTTGGCAAGACGAGGGCAACCCCCACCGCCCTAACCCGTTCGCTTCAAGGTGGATATTTAGAAAATATAATAAGGCCTCACGAGGCGTAGATGAGACGGAGATTCAATTAAATTTATTATGTATGAAGATCTTGCGTATGAGACAGGTGCTCATCGCGTCGACAAATTGTTCTCTATCGTGAGCGGCTTTAAATCTTTTTAGAACTTACTCAGTTGCTGTTAATTTTGGTTTATGTTTTCTTTAGTCTCATATGTATCTTCTCACGTGGGCTTTAAACACAGTTAGATCATATGAGTGAATGGGTGAATTTTTGAGTCTTGTATTTAGTCAAAATAATGGTGATTATTAAAAAACCGGTCAGTAGCGAGTTGACTCGCGTATGAAGAGTTCCGTAGCTTTGTAAGTTTGTAATTCAAGAGTTAAAGAGTCCTCATTAGGCCTCTATAACTCTAGATAGAACTTAGAAGTGGTTATAGCTTTTTAGGTGCATTTCATCTAAATAAAAAAAAAATCGTCTCAGATACCTCTCGACTAGAAAAAATATACATAACCATGCCAAATCTCATTTTCTAACACTAACCGTTTGCAACAAGGTAAGCCGAGGATGAACGGACGGACAAGTCGAAACTATTATGAGACGTGAACTTCTAAATGTTCAGAACGGAATCCTAAAAAGCAAACGTAACATGAAACCTAGCGGTATATACTATCCATAATTTAGAAAAAAAGTAAAAGTAATATTTAAGGTAAACTACAGAATAAAAAGTTGCAGTACTTAATGATAAACTGAATTCATTAAAAAAAAACATGAAGAAACACATTACGTCTAGAAAATTCATATCCTTTTGGCAACAACATCAACCTACAATCAAAACATGACATCAAAATGTCTATCACCCCCTCATTGTTAAGGCTCGAGCCGCGAACATGAAAACAAATGCTACTTTAATTCTTCCCCCGAGCGATGATCCCTATTAGCAGGGTCTTAGCAGTCACCTCACAATTATAAAGACCAAATTGAAGAACGCGCGCCTACTTAGCGAAGAGTTTTGATAATCTGTCTCTGAGACTTTCATCCAAAGTTCTCGTTAATTTTCATCAATATCGAGTGGTTACAGTGCCTGTTATTTTTATGTGCTTTGGCAGGTGGAAGCTATTTGGCACGCCACCGGCTTGGAAGATGTGCCTTCATATCATTGTTTGCTATATAAAAATTTCTTAATTTTTGTGTTTTCTTTAAGTATATGAGTCACCAGAAGTTGAGTTTCCAGTTAGTTAGTTTTCCTGTTATTGACTCACCGACCCTTTGTCAATTCAAAAGTATCTATAAACCTTTTTAAAAACTAAATATATCCTAAATATAATCTATAAGGCTATAATATTTATATAATAACTATAATCCCTAAGGCGCTCCAACACTTGACGTTTTAATCGATAATTGTTTGGTTAAAAAAGGTCCTAGATACATTTAATAAGCTTTTCAATTCAATTCAATGTATATATTTGCTTACTAAGTGTACTATTAGTGGTCTTATATATATAACAATTTGTCCTTGCCTTTTTCAGGCATTGCAAATTTGAGGTTAGTAAGGTTCTATAATATTTTAATATAAACATTTATAATTATATTTCATATTAACCAATAGTTTATACACATCGTAGTATTTATTATTTTTATGATCGCCGTATTAATAACGCTTACTAATAATAAGTATGTCATCCTACATAGTAATGAAGTTAATGAAGACTGCCGCCTCAATATTGCACAGATAAACTTCAGTAGTCAAAAGTATATTCAAGAGACACCAGATTGTCTTCAATCATTTGAACAATTTACTCTGATAATGATAAAATTTACCAACAACACCGCTAAAAGCTCGAATAATCGATACGAAAATCACGATTATTAAACAAATAAGCATTCAATCTTTAATTAAATCGTTAAAACAAACAATATCTACTAACATAAATGTTTTCAATTGAAAGCGTGCCTTACAAAGCGGGCTTAAAATATGGAAAACAATGAGTTTCCACGTTAATAAGGGGTAAGGGGTAAAGGTTTAGTTCGGGGTATTGTTCCCGGGTAAACCAAGGACACGGCGTTCCGTTGTGAATGTTGGTTTAGTCCGTTGTACCGTGTACTCATTGTCACCCATCAGGATAATTTTAACGCCCCAATCGGTTGATGTAATTTGATTTGACAGATGTTTTCGGAAGCTTTGCTGAATGTACATACGTGTGGTTGGAAGATTATGAGGACTGTGTTTGTTGGGCTTAATTCTTAGGTGTATAACTGGGGTTGTGTTTTCAAATAGAAACATTTTTTGTTGTAGCTATAAAGAGTGCGGAAATCTTAGGCGTTAGCCGGTTTTCTTTTTTGTATAAATTCATACCTGTATTTAACCTGATTAGACTGAGTTAGAAACATTCTTTTATAACATGGACTTACCTCATCTAAAGGACATCCAGTAGACATGAGCAAAGGTCTACTCTGCAGTAGCAACAGTCGCAGAAGTTTGTCTTTAATGTCCTGCAGTGGAGTTAGCCTGGGTCTCAAAAGTTGAATCCTGAGGGTGGCAACAGTCGTCAGCTCCCCGAGAACTTCACCAACCGTGACCATAGGACCATCAGAGATTCTCTCGAATGGCAACGGCTTCCAGTTATTTATTACTACGGAACCTGGTAACAAGAAAATTGGATGTGTGAGATATTGTTGATTTAATTAGGCAAGAAAAACATACTGATAGATTTTGGAATAAGTATAAAGATCTCTGAAGTCGTGCTAGCGCGATTTAAATATTTTTTCCTATAAATCAAGAAAAAATGAACTAAAGTACCTTTAGCACAAGCAGCCAACTCGTGAGGATATCCAAGCCGCAACATAGCGGCAGGCACAAGCTCGTGGAAAACAGTAGCGGCAGGGATGATCACATAGCTGTCAGTCTCCACCACGGCTCGTCGTCTCCAAGCGCCTTCTTCAAGAGAGGCTATTGCCTCTACTACACAATGAACTGGTAGTGTTTTACCTAGGATAATAGAGAAAATTTGTTAGAGTTTGTACGTACCAAGTTACATTTAGAGTACAATGTTCCTACTGCTGGGAAATAATTTGTACGTACCAAGTTACATTTAGAGTACAATGTTCCTACTGCTGGGAAATAGTTTGTACGTACCAAGTTACAATTAGAGTACAATGTTCCTACTGCTGGGAAATAGTTTGTACGTACCAAATTACATTTAGAGTACAATGTTCCTACTGCTGGGAAATAGTTTGTACGTACCAAGTTACATTTAGAGTACAATGTTCCTACTGCTGGGAAATAGCAGGGTAATTGCGTAACACACTATCAGTAGCAATGGAGCAATGAAGTTTAGCCAAATCCAGCAGTTAGACTGGTAAAGCGGACCCCAGACTCCAAAGCTGAAAAGCTTCGGATGCGACTGGGATTAACGCTGAGATGATGGTAATGATGATGATGTTGACGGTAAGTAGCAATGGGTTTCATTTTGGCAGTTCAACAACACTCATTGCGTTAGGTATTTATTTTGTTGAGAATTTTTTTTTCGGACATATGGGGGAATGGATTAGTAATAAGCTTCAAACTGATAACAATTATGAATAATAGTGCGTTTCGCAATAAGGTTGCATATCTCAGCACTTCCTCTCATGACACGAGCGCAATTATGCTAGTTGATAGGTGTCAAAAGTCTTAAAATTTTTGGACCTAAGATATGCCTTCTTGGTTTGGTTTGGTTGCCTCACAGTATTTTCTTTCACCGTTTTGAGATAATCACTACATATTATAAAACAAAGTCACTTTTACTTTCCCTATGTCGCTTTGTATGATTCAATCTTTAAAACTACGCAACGGATTTTGATATGGTTTTTTTAATAGATAGAGTGATTCAAGAGGAAGGTTTTTATGTATATAACATGCATAATATATAAGAGGAACACTGATAATTTTTGAGGTTTCTAACACATGTCGCAAAATAAACCCATTTTTTGAGCTTACATTGCAAACGCTGGCTGAACCCTATGAGATAAATCAAAATAATGTACTATAGTATTGTAGACCTTAAAAATGCCTACAAAAAAGTCTGGGACACCATAAATACCAGTCGATATGAGAGCCTACTATTTATTCCTTATTATTAATCCTTATGCAAATAAATTACGTCATATCAAAGTTAATTTCAGTAGCAACAGATCTCTTTTTGAATTATTGGAATTGGTTGTTTCATTCAGGAAATATCACGATGTATTCAAAACTAAACACCAGAAAAAATCTAGGCCTTCATTCTGTTTGATGGTCTGAACTTGGCTATCCATGGACAACAAGGTCGACGTATCTTGCAAAGTCAGATATGGGCGGCACAGTAGACATTATTTTTATTGAAGGGCCACCGTTTTCTGAGGAAGGCTTAGGTACCTATACGATTTGTCCACGTGCGAAGCCAGGGCGGGTCGCTAGTATTATTATAAGTTATGTTAAATTAATATTAATTTAAGCTTAGTACACAAACTTCAGCATTTTATACCATAAAAACAATTGAAAACATAATCTTGCTGAAAGTCTATCGAAGTGCCGCAAAAAAAGACGTACTTAATGGAAAATCTTTTCCAAGACGTGGTTCCTCTGAAGAATCACCTACTTTGTCTCACGGACGTCGAAACGCTGTCGTTAAGAAGGCGTCTTAATTATTTAGCAACTTTTGAAGCGAGAAAGCAATGCTTTTGACTTGCTCGCGGACGCGGCAAAAAACCTACTGAAATGTTAAAATAATAATTAATCCTGCTGGAAGGAACGGCCGACGGCGATGGGCGCCCGACGCTTTGTAGCCTTGCTTTGTTGCGTTATTAAATAGTTTTTGCTGCTTCGATGCGCTTTTTTATAGTCGTTTAATAGCGCGGCGTGTTTAATGGAAATCTGTCGCGTTTTTCTTTTCTGAAGAAAATTTTCATCTCTGGTGAAATTAAATTTATGATTTTTAGCTAATGTAGCGTATAACTTGCAATCTTATTGCACACAGAGTCATGAGCAACTGCTAGTTTGATTGCCCGTGACCGCGTGTGATCCGGAATATCAAGATGACTAGCAGCCTAGGCTCACCTAGACTACGGTCTTTCTTTGTGCCGAATGTTTTTGAAATCGTTTCAGCCTTATTTGCATGATTAAAAAACAAAAACGTTGGCTCACAATAAGAATTACTCTTGTATCGTGGGTGCGTTTACAAATCACAAACAGCCAGACCAGGAACAACTACCTGTAGGCCATGCAAACATTTGTTCCGTTGGGTAATCGAACCCGCGACACGCAATGCAGCAGCCGATCGCTCATCCACTACACCAACCGTGTCGTCGAAAATGAGAAGCAACCAACTTATATATAAAATTTTACATATATAATATTCTATGAGGACTAAGATTCAGTTCGAAGCACACAGGTAAACAATCCCAAAATATTGTCCATATTCAATATAATTGTGGTAAATACTGATTTACAGTATCAGACGTAAACAATAGACGCCTTTGAGCACACAGTTATTGAATCTACATAACACTGTACCAGGATTCGGTCCACGAAACATAGTGGGTACATTGAAATTATAAATTTTGCGCAACAATAATCTTTTAATAACACGGTGGAGGTGCGTTAAGCTGTGTTAGCCTTTGGGTTATGTACTTTTGAATAGGAGTTTCAGTTTCCGTAATCGCCGAAAGTAAGTTTTGATAGTTTTCGTTAAAGAGTTCTTTGTGATACCGTTTGGAGGGATTATGCGTTGGGGTTATTTTGTCCCCTTCCGACTTTATGATTTGAATACTACTGATACCACCATTACAATAAAAAATTATATATACCAAATGAACTGCGAGCAATTTGATATTGACTGATAAGTTTTTTTTTTTTATCAAACTGCAATAAAAAAACAAGTGAATGTAGATAAATATAGTAACATTCTCACATGTTTTCTTTTTTATTCCCAATATTTTCCATTTTCAATAAGGATTTTCCTACACAATTTCCCGTAACATTGTACAGTCAACCCTACGAAGTTTGGTAGGTAGTCGCAGGTTAGCACCTAGGCAGCGATTTAATACCAAGCTTGGATTAGTGAGGTTTAGTTGTGGCCCGCCCGCCGCCCGAGACGGTCCTCTGGTCAGTTTAAACCCTTGCTTTATGAAACTATACACGGGGAATTGAATATTAATTAAATGCGATAGGTGGGACCATATTTTGGGTAAACTGGCTGGCTTGTTTATTATACATGCAAGTAATTTTGTTGTTACTAGAAGCGAGATATTGATATATGTAATATCCACGAAGCTTTGCGCGATTATAATTTGTATATATTCATATTGTGACTGCGACGCTTCTATTCAGACTTTTCTGAAGTTTATAATCTGAAGTGTTCTTTCTAAGTATATCTTGGACACCAATGACTGAAGGTGAAGGAAAACATCTTCAGGAAACCTGGACTTTAAGTTTAAAATCGCCAACCCGCTTTGAGCAAGCGTGGTGATTACGCTCAATCCTTCTCCGAATGAGAGGCGACTTGTGCCCACTAGTGGGATGATAAAAAGGTTGATCATGATGATTAGAAGTGTAGGGCCACCAAGGACAGGTGCCCCTACACTAAAGAAGAAAAGAAACTGATATTTTAGAATAATTAAGCTTTATAGAACAATTAAGCTTTCCTCTTGAAAAACATAGTTTGATTTAGGTTTTCGTCACCAAATTAAAGTAGAATGTAAAAGAAACAATGACCTCTGTGTCTATTACGGCATTTTTTCTCGCAGGACATTCAACTAGGAAATGCCGGCGCAATAGAGATTTCAAAAATTTATCGATATTTTGACGGTAACAGTCTAAAATCAATATCTACTTACAGAAATAAACATAATAATCATCATTTTACTTCATACAAGAACTATGGATAAAAGGGCCTATATCACATTCACATAAAAAAATATACTCGTAGCATTGTCATCAAACACTAATGACTTGTGACGTCATACCACGTGTGCGGCAAATCCTCACACACGTGTTATCTCGAATCCGGCATAAAATTAAATCGAATTAGCTTCGAGTCCGCGAGCCGGATCCGCATTGCCGCAAAAAATGTTACTCTTTCATTTCGGTCGACGTGATTGGGTAAATCATAATTGGACTGTCTCTTTTGAAGTTATGAGAAAATGTTTAATGAAATTTTATAGGTTATTATTAAAATAGGCAATTTGGCAGGTGAAGCCACAAAAATGCACCCAATGTTTGTAATACTGTAATACTGTTTGTTCCGTGAAAACGTGAAAACGGTTTTGTTTTATAGTGGATAGTATAATAAAATAAATAAATAAACAAAAGCATAAGTTACGCTAAAAAGAAATTTCTTCCCTAAAAAAAGCATCACATCAAGCGTGATTAGGGTATGTTCATACTAGATACATTAACAGGTTTTCTTAAGTTTCCTACAAATGACGTAGATAAATAAAATAAACAAGTTGATGTTGAAAAGAGAGGCCTACCAGAGACGTACCTATTTTGTAACCAAACAACTGGTAAAAAAAAATCGAATAATTTTGAAACTTAAAACCTCATTACAGATTGAGTATATTTTATTTGATGCTAACATATTTTACTTGGTACAAATCCTAAGACTTACTTGGGATATTTTAATGAGCTATATACTCACCAAAATAAATTTGTTATACCCTTTTTATATTCGCATCGATTGAAGTCAAATCATGGGATGATTTGACTTCAATCGATGCGAATCTTTTATCCAATTTTACAGTAATCAAGTTTAGTGCAAGTTTAGAGATACAACGTTCATTATCCCGCTACATAAAATAGCAATTAGACATAAAGACCAACAGAGCTTTTAAGACTAGCTAAGAAATACTCGACAATGGCCCCAATTCCATTGTTTATTATTTATGTTCACTGCATCTTTTTGTTTCTGTTTAATTAAGAAAAGGACAGAAAATAAAATGTTAGTTTAGACCTGTCAAATTAGTCCGCCCCTGGCGTGAATTTACGTATTTTTGGTCGCCATGTTTACTCGTATAATCGTGTCTAAACTGTCTATCTATGGAGTCTCTTAATTTGACAGGATTAAACTAAAATGTATTCTTCTATCATTTTCTTAATGTAATAAGTAGAAAGAAAAAGATGCATTTAACTTAAAATTAGTTTAGTTTGTAAATAAGAGAATTTGCACAATAGGGTATTTGACTAAAAAAAACTAATTAGTCCGTCAGTCAGATTTCCAAAAAATACTAGGCACGTATTTTTTCTTTTTTCATATAAACAAAAAATGCAGACGACACAGTGCGTTGAAAACTCGTGTGACGTCACTGCACGCTAAACTTTTTAGCGACCAGTGACGTCACCAGTCACCACTCCTGATCTTTGATACCTTTTACATATATTTGTCAATTTTTATTGATTTGATAAAACAAAAAATACGTGTCTAGTATTATTTTGGAAATCTGACTGACGGACTAATTAGTTTTTTTTAGTCAAATACCCTATTGTGCAAATTCTCTTATTTACAAACTAAACTAATTTTAAGTTAAATGCATCTTTTTCTTTCTACTTATTACATTAAGAAAATGATAGAAGAATACATTTTAGTTTAATCCTGTCAAATTAAGAGACTCCATAGATAGACAGTTTAGACACGATTATACGAGTAAACATGGCGACCAAAAATACGTAAATTCACGCCAGGGGCGGACTAATTTGACAGGTCTAAACTAACATTTTATTTTCTAAAAATTTGTGACGTCACTCGAGTTTTCAACGCACTGTGCGTTGAAAACTCGAGTGACGTCACAACACTGTACACTTTTTACTGGCCAGTGACGTCACCAGCCACCACTCCTGATCTTTGATGCCTTTTATATTTGTAAATGTTTATTGTTTTGATAAAACAAAAAATACTTGTCTAGTATTTTTTGGAAATCTGACTGACGGACTAATTAGTTTTTTTTAGTCAAATACCCTATTGTCGCAAGTATGCGACTAGAAACTAATCACAAGTGATACAGATTACAGAATAGATGCTCAATTGTTTTTGTTTTCATCGCCGCATTTACTTATTTCTAATTCCAAAGTTCATTCTTACATTTTCATTTATTGATTCATATTCATTAATTCTTGGTAAAAAAGGTTCGTATGTCCACAACAGTATGATATCAATAAGAGGGGCTCTTTGCTATATGAAACAGTCAACAGTCGCACGGATGCACCAAGAAGTCGTTACGGGAAATCTGAAGACCAAAAGTCTGACAACTAGTCTTCCTAAGAGGTATTATGTTACCATGTGAATAGGTGTTGTGGAGGTCAGATATTTATTTGACCTCCTCAACCCAGAGACTAAATTATCCGACACCAATTTATCCGAAACTACCAAACCGTTTGGGTATTTATCTCCCTTCATGGCAGTACAATTCTGGTAATCTGTTTCATCCGATGAAACTGAAGACTGACCCCAGTATAGTTTAAAAAAACTAGGCAGATTGACTTAACAGAAAGATGTTAGCATACGAGTATTTAGGTACACGTCTGGCAAAGAAACGAGTGTTAGCCTCAACAATCACCGAAAGCCGGTCGATACAATTTTAGAATGGCTCATAAGTAATCCGATTTATGTACTTAGTTGTTTTACATGCGGATATAATGTGCTAATTGGAATATCATGCTCCAAGCTTATTTGAATTGAAACACAAGTATTGTTTTCAAACCTTTTCCTATGGGAAATTATTTGTAGATGTTATCTACACGCAGGTCTGAATAAACCTAGTTCGGGCGGGACGAAACCTAACTCGTATAATTCCAAACCTTCTAATCGTTCTTAGGAAAATAAATATTATCAAAAATAAAAATATCTGACTCTGACAAATACAAAAATTGACAAGTGACTTTGTAATACCTACTGTCTCAAATTTGTGACGTACCATAACATCCATACTAATATTATAAATGCGAAAATAACTCTGTCTGTCTGTCTGTTACGCTTTCCCGCTTAAACCTGTCGACCGATTTTGATGAAATTTGGCACAGACAATCTTTAGACCCTGAGAAAGAACATAGGCTTCCTTTTATTGAAAAAAAAAAATGATATTCCCGAGGGAAATCTAAAAAGCGCGATATAACCGAATTCCACGACGGCGAAGCCGCGGGCGCAAAGCTAGTAATTTATATAATCAGTCTATAATATTCCCATCGCTGGGCCTCTCGTGAGAGGGAATGGGCCGTTATGCCACACGCAGGTTTAGTAGATATCATATTATGTTTTCAAGATTTTTTTCCAGGACATACCGGTTTCCTCAAGATGTTTTCCTGCACCATTTTGTGAGGAAAGGTGATGAAATTAAATAAACATTTATTTCCACCTTAGCTGAATTCATACTTTAGGTGGAAATGAACCTACGTGTAATTATTACCGAAAATAGACACGAAATATGTCTATATACCCTACACTCCCAGAAGTCTATACTCTTTTCACCAATCACTGAATAAATCCGTTTTTCGAAATCCGTCTAATGGTGCATTACATCACTGACATGTAACTGTACGCACCTGTACAAATGTATGTAAGAGCTTAACAGATATATTCTAAATTTAAAAATGATAATAATTTCTTAATTCTATTATGCTTGGGTTAATTTTACTTATTTGTATTTCGTGTACGTCGCAAATGAAATATTTTTCTTTATTACTTTAATTTTTTTTTTCGAGGAATTTAAAGCATGAATTTTAAAATCCTCCCAACAATACTACATAATTATTGAAGCTCACTACATAATACGCGTTGGAAAGCTAAGCCGAGCCAAGACCACTTGAAAAGAGTACGGTACACAAGACCGGGAAGTCGGCTTGTGTAAGTACTGAATTAAAACTTCGTACTAACAGGAATTAGCTCATGCTCTGTAGTGCAGCCTTAGCAATACTACAGAGGAATTATTGGGGAAACAAGCGAAATGCGCCATTTTGTTTTGTTTTTCATGTTGGTAGATAAAATTGTGGAGATACTTAAAAATACCATTGAGGTAAGTAGTAGGTAACATTTTCTTTAATTTCGATTCAACTATGCTGCTGGGGAGTTTGTACCCAGTCAGTCAGTTCTTCTTCTAAGTACTAGGAAGTGGTAAAAAGTGAGCGTTTTAGAGGAACGACATTTGCAATTTTCGTGTACCGAAAATTATTTTTGATTTTGAACAACACTCATTCGGTTATTTATGTTGTTGGGCAGACCAATTTTACTAACACATAAAGCAATGGATTAACTATATCTTTCAAATTGAAATTGTGATTGTATTACGTAATGGGTGTGCTGTTTTAGAAAAGTCATTCTGCTATTTATTCGCTGTAGAATTATGAAGGACCATGGTCGATAACTTAAACCCATAAATCACACTCAGATAGAGTATTGATTGAAATCACTGAAAAGACGTGAAATATATCTGTATACGCATATACCTACACTCTCAAAAATCTACACTCTCTCCACAAATCACTCAGAAAATTCGTTTTTCGAAATCCGTCTAATGGTGCATGACATCACTGACATGTAACTGTACGCACCTGTCTAAATGTATGTAGGGGCTTAACAGATCTGTTCTGAATCAAATTCAACGCCTTTTGGAAGCGTGCACCCTTAACACAGATATAAATTTACTAGATTATAAGAGAGCACGGTTTGGGGAGTTTTGAATCACGCTAAAACCATGCTGTTTTAGAGTGATTCGCTTTGAGTGATAAGAATGAAAAATTATTATGATACAGCCAGTATTTCCCAGAGAGTAAATAGTATCTACTAATTGATTACATTTAAGATAATGGTACCACCGACCGGTCCAGCGCCTCCCGCATTCAGCGGTTAGGCAGAAATACACATTCTGTTAAAATTTTAAGCGGCATAGCGGCATAACTATACATTACGGCAACAGGTAAACTATTGTCGTTATTAATGTTGGGCAAAAAACGCCAATAAAATCACGTTTTTTCTAAGGGAGCCCGTACTTAGTACCGTAGTTTTCCTGATTTACCAGAACACACAGTTACAGTTACAGTATTTTTCATCTCATAAGTCAAATTTATCGAGTTTAAGATGATAATTAAACGAAGAAGTACCTTAGTAACCCTCAAAATCATTATTAAATTTAAACGAATGACTTTGAATTCGCAGAAGTGCACTCTTTAAAAACATACATAAAATTTTTCAGTTCAATACCTCTTCTAGTAATATTAGAAGAGGCACAAGGCATTAACAATAAACCGTGAGTGACGTGTGTTCTTACTTACGGAGTTAGCATAAGTATTTCGCTAAAAGTCTCATCCAGCCTCGCCGGGGAACGAAGGCTTAATTGACTCTCCTTTAAACTATGAAAGAGCCTTTACGTAGGTACGTTCATGTAAACTTATTTTAGCGATTTTTTATTTATTGATTATTTTATTCTTGTTTCTATGCATTGATGATCTTCTGCAAAAAATTATTTGTGGACGCGTGTGTGATATGGATGCGCATGGATTCGTGGTGTGAAAGGTGAGATTTATAAAAAAAATACAAATTGTGTTTATACACGAAATATTTTAAGAAAAATCTATAGTTGGTAAAGGTGCGATATTACAATTTAAACAAATATCAACTTCACTTCAATGTCAATAGAGTTGATTTCAGTGACTAGGACTATTTAAAATGCTTGAATGTGTAGCGTTTACTGAACTTTGTTGTGTAGGAATTTGTGTTGATTTAGCAGTTATTTTTCCAATAACTTTAGGTAATATTTTTCCGACGATTAGGTAATATTTTTTTCACAAAAATATCGTCTATAGTTTTTTTTTATGGGATAATACCCGCCACACTTTTTCCCACCCACTGCAACTCCTGAAAGCCAGAATCAACAGCGGAGACCGCCAGAAAAACGCCGAGCAATGAAGCTCGACGAGTCCCGGAGAAACGATTGTACTGTCTTGGGTCCCGCAACGAAATTAATCAGAAAAGAATAGCGGAGGAGTAAGAAAAAATATATTTTTTCCACTTCCCTCCATAACAAGCAGGAGACAGAACAGAACTAGGCCAATCGGCACAAAGGGAAATTATTGCAACTGGGAGAAGCCCAGATTGCCAAGCACCACGGAATAAAATTTGATTAAGTTAATGGGTCCTAAGTAGGTATGTGCTGTTACAATCGTCTATAGTATAATAACATGCTGTTCGATCGCTAGTTTTTCTATAAAGCTCGACCGATGGCGTTGTACCGATTTCTGAATCGCGGTGACAAGATTCTCCGCGATTATCATCATATATTTGTAGAACAAAATAAACATTTGTATTCGCTTTGGAAAACATTGTTTTATTTCACTAATCCTCATCGGGCAGTTGTCAAGTGTCGTACACCTACACATACCTATTAGTTAATTATAATGAGTACTATTGGATTTGCGTGTTGATTGAAGGCCTATTCGTGAGCGATGATCTATTTAGATTGGATAAGTCCTGCGTGCCGGATGCTGAAACCTAGCAAATACCGTGTCATGCCATTATTGAGTACCTTTGTCTGTGATATTTACAACGTAATTATGTGTTTTATTATGAGGGGAAAACACGGAATATTTTTTATTAAAATAGGTATTTTTGAAAAGACTATTGATTATAAGTATTAAATAAATTCATACCTGTTTTCCATGGCGGTAGAAAAACATTGAAGAACAAACCCTGATTCTTGCATATATACTCTTTTTTCGTCAATGTTACTAGCAACATTACTAAAGTACCGTTGATACGATTAAAAAAAACAAAACTGCAAAGTCCTAAGTATAGCTAATTTTTCTTCAGTTCTTACAAATTCCATTCATTCAAACAAATGCACATCATAACAGAAACTTTGATTCTGATTCTTATTTATTTATTTTTTTCAGAAACTTTCAGCTATCTTTGTTGCCAGAATCAGAGAACGGACATATCAACCTTCTGTTATTTACGTAACACACAAATGAGAGATTTCATTTCACCCCAAATCTACCCTCACATCTAAATTGAATTCAACGTCAACAGTAACTCAAAAATGAAGTTTAGCAGTTTAATTTAGAGGTGGACAGGATGTAGACTAACACCTACGGTCGACTGTTAATCCCTTTACAGTGGCCCCTAAACTTTCACCTGACCAGGGACAGACGGTCTAATGCTAGACTAAACAATGCAAATATATCTACTTGAGTAGAACAGACTTGGAAAAAAATAGACTTCAATATTCAATCGTGTGCTATAATGGATGGATTATTGACAAATATTTTGGGTAATTCTAAACGATTATTTATTTACTAAATAGATAATAAGGGTTAACCACCACACCAACAATACAGGTGAAATTACTAGTGTATGGGGCAACTATAAAAAAAATCGTGTGATAAAATTGACTTTTGAAGAACTGTGAAGAAATTCAAATTATTCTTGTGTAAAAAGTATTAGAATCAATATATAAGGACGACAACAGGTCCAGCTACCCGTTTCTGACATATATAATAGTATTTGAAATCAACATTGAGCCTTAATTCCTGAGCAATACGGTTGTAAGTTAAAAATTAAAGTTGAAAAAAATTGATGTGCTGTCGTCTGTACTATTAAAAATAAAATCTAATAACCTCACCTTACTTCGATACCTAAATACCCTTTTGCTTTTGTATGTATTTATATAGTAACTTAATTAATATAATAAAACTACCACGCTGTCGACTGATAATGTACCCAAGAGACTGGCAACATTGCCATACTGTTTTTTTTTGTTTGCCTACGACGTTTTGGATGAGATTGTACCGGATCAGGAAAAAGAGTTGATGGAAAATACTATAATTTTAATAAAAAGCGTAGGAAAGCATATTTCCTGATAAGCTGTTAAAAGCATTTTGTTCAGCCAGTATAAATAAATAATACGTAGGTAAATGAAAACCACAACAATTCCAATCGAGGACTTATATTAATATTCGAAATTCAGCGCTAAATCGTTTAAAATCTTAACTACAATACCCTTATATCCTCGCTTGTACTTAGGTCTTAGGTGTACTTGCATCAGTTCTAAGTTAAGTTAAGCCTAGCATGGGTATCAACTGACCGTCCTGTCTCATAGGTAACATGACCTAGGTCTCAGTCGCCGCAGGGCTTAGGACTAAGCCCTGCAACCTTTATTATACTCTACTTTAACACTTGGATTTTAAGTTTACTATAAGTTCCGGCAAACGTGTAGGTGTTATGTTAGTCTAGCTTAGAAGGTGAGGAATAAAAGTGCAAAGATTTTCTTAAAATAGGATAAAACGGCTAATATTTAAAGAGTTCAACTATTTATTATTGGCAAGTGTTTTTTTTAAGACGATTCTTCTTTAGAATATCTTAATTTTTGGAGTAGCTGCCAAATTATGGAAGAAGTACTAAATCTTACACAACAAACACAGAACCTTGAAATTTTACTTCGTTTTAAAAAATATGTAATCATTACTAGCCCACAATTTCGTCTCCAATCCAGGACGAACAGTATCCTATACCCAGATCATGGTTTAACTACCTGTGTCCCAAACTATATCCAAATTCGTTCAGCTGTTTTAACATGAAAGCGTAACAAACAAATCCACTTTCATATTTGTAAGAAGAAATATTCGGCTTTATATTAAAAAAATCTAATTACTTATAAGAAATTAAACCTTCTGCAATACAAAGAACAAAACATATTTCTCTGACAAGAATACATAAATACAATACAGAACATAACTGTTATTCCTTACTTTCCCATAGAAAATTATTCACGATCAACATCAGAATTCAACTAAGTTAATCAAGTTTGTTTTGTAATTCAAGACGTTCCGCGTACATGTCGACAATGGTGAAGATAACGTTTACAACTGATGGAGGCGCCACACCTGTCATGTTTGTTGGTTTAATTAAGAAACTTATCCTCTAATTCATCCCCCGGCTCGGTGGTATTGGGCACCATTTTATTAATTCAATATAGCTTCACCTCGCGGTGTCGCCTGTAGGTCTCTACTCCGTAGGAATATCAAATTGAAATTTACTGTATGTCCTAATACTAATAATGTTTTATCTATGTACCAAATTTCACTCAAATCCGTTCGGCTACTCAGCGTAAAAAACGGATAAAAAGAAACGTACAAGTAATGTAATCTTTTTCTGTGATGAATCGAATATTAAATCAAGTTTACACAGATAAATAAGTATCATAATGATCTTGCAAATTATTGAAAAGTTATTAAAATATAGATAGATATAATCATACAGATATAGGTATGTATATTGATACATATTCAAAGTTACAAACACATCGTTTGCCAAACAAAAAGCATGAATTCTATAAGACCGATACGATTTAACGAACCCCAAGAGGGTAATTAATTCAATCGCGTGTTTAAAGGGCGTCGCTGAAGGCAACGTCATCATTATCTTAGTCGTTGTTGCGGCAGCGCACCGCTCTCAGTGAATGAATGTCGTGTGTCTCTCAAACCTTTGTCCCTCCCCTCGTCAATCGGTAACACATTTACCCACTTACGACCGGGTGAAAACTTGCAAAACGAACACCATTGTTAGGCACGCTACAGACACAATAACCTGTCGCTGCGGCGCGCTTATCGACTGCGCGTCAAAGAAGTTCAAAAGCTCGGTTTAGACGTTCGCTATCACGGCGTCGTTTGTCAGTTTACGCCGGGAGCTATGATTGTCTCTACGTTACAAATGGCCTTTTTGAGGGCGACATTTGTTACCGTTTTAATTGACATCGCGAAAATATCTGTGCTCTGAGAAGTTCTCGTATCGCGACGTCGTCGCGTGTATGAAAACGCGTCGGCGGGCGACTTTGATTTGTCTTTGTTCTGTATTGAGTTCAAATAATATTCATTCTTACCTATACCTCCCACACACAAATAGCTTCGCAATTTTCATGAAGACTATTTGATATAATCTCGACATCGCAATTAAATGTGAACCTCTCAAAAACATGAGTTTCGTAGATCCGCTACGCCGACAGATTTATTTTGCTACGCGCGCTACGAAATACTTAGCAGTTAACAACGTCTACGGCTTTACGTAACAATGTGCGTTTGAGTATTAATCTCATTTGTGTAATAAAATCTGTGCCTTAGCCGAGCCGATGGCAAGGCGTGATCCGGCCGTGAAATGCTTGCCTCCGACGATAATCCTGTTAGGTTAAGAAGGTTTCTACATATTACGTGCTTTGCTACGCCTTAAGGATTAAAACGACGTGTACGCATAACTCGATACGTATTGTTAGGGAAGACGTACCCTCGTTTTATCGATTTTCCATCGGCTGTATCACAATAATGTAGCTACTGTGAAACGATGAACTCGGCTACGAATTTATAGGTATTCATTTAGCGGGGACTAGCCCAGGCGGGCTTAAGCGATTACGCCACGGCAAAGATGCAACGTAGATTTACAGCAAAGCTTGCCATGACAAGGTGGTCATCGCAAGCCCCCAGATCTTTACGCCGGACAATGAAGACAAAGGACCTTTAAATTATTCAGTCAGAGTAAAAGCGACCTTAATGCCTGTAGCGTAAATACCATTTGTAAATATTTAAGTTTGCGCGTCAATTTTGCGTTAAGACGAATAGTTTGCATGAGAGAGGAGTCGGAGAGCGTCTGGGAGCTAAACCTACCCTCGGGCAGTAGGGGGCCGTCCATAAATAATTAATCTGCAGCGATGTGCGTCCGACGGTTTACTAAATCCTGTAGCGGTTTAGGAAACTGGCCGTCGGGGATACCTCAAGAACTGAACACTGTTTCTTGTCCAATCCTATTGTCAGGTGGACTTGGTGTTTGATTTAATCTGTATAACACGTGTGTGTATATAAACTGTAGCCTGCTATCTATATTTGAGCCAAATTCGATAAAGATTTAAAAAACGCCAGGCAACGAGTAGTTTAAGCCTAAAAGACAAATGTTAGCAACCTTTTCTACATGATGATTTTCATAAAAGTACTAATCCTAATTCCTACTAATCTAAGCAGTTTATTTATGTTTAGAAATTTATGATTTGCATAGAAAGTTTAACCGATTTGAATGAAATATGACACACATGTAAGCTAATTTCCTAATAGGTTAATTTTTTTGATAAATATATATTATAATTCGTCCATACTTGTAAGTATTATAATGCATGTGTTATGCAGTTGATTTGAAAGTAATTAAAATACGCAAAATTGTATTGACAAATTCCTCAACTTTATTCATTGGTTGAATTCCACAAAATGTGTTTAATACCTGGTTTTCATCCATCTTTCTTTTTTGTAGGGCTATCGCGTAAAATTAATCTCGACTTTTGAATGGTTTTTCGAAATATGCTGCAATAGGAATTGTTAATAAATAGCTAGCATGTAAAAGTCGATAATCATGTAAATAACAGGAGATTTGTAAAACGTGACTTGTGGTAACCCTAAATTGGGTTGTTTACCTCTATTCTTTATGGAGCTAGGCGATGGTATAGTATGGTTGGAAATAATTTTTGTATCAATTGCCGAAACTAATAAAGTCAGTCTCTATTACCGTCTAGGAAGTTACGACATATCCTGCTTGCCATATTAGCTATCTGTTTATATATAGAAAACAAGAAAACACTATTTTAATAAGTGGTTCTTCGTACCACTTATTAAACCAATGTTTTGTTTTTAAATTCGTGCAATATTTTCTCTGTTCTAACTACTGTAACTTTCTTTTATTTATTTTACTCTTCTCATCTCATCCTTTTCCCAATTACTTTTAATACAAGAGGGTTGGCCTATTTACAGCTAAATAATCAACATTGCCATACAACATAACAATGCTGCTAACCTTTTGGGTACTTTACCTGTTGACAGCAATGCAAACGAAATTTTTGAGGCTCTGTGACAATTTTTCCTCTGAAGGTTTTTTTATTTATTTATCCATTTATTTTAGGCATCAAGGCCTATATAAACATATACAATAATATAATAACACAAAAACTTAAAATACATACTATAAATACATATAACAGAATTAACTACACCTAATGTACATGTAACAGTTATTAATCCATCTTCTATTATATAAAATTCTCCTGTCACAGTGTTTGTCCTCGAACTCCTTCAAAATAGCTGAACCGATTTTAATGAAAGCTCGTATATAAATTCATTAGGCATGAGGATATGTTTTTATCTATTTTATATATTACCACTACTTACGCGGTTGAAATCACAGCTAGTTTTATTATAATTATGTTGAGATTTACGACATTTATGTGGTAATATTGTGTTAGTAATATATGGGCTGGTCACATATGCTGCAGGACCGATAACTGTTGGGGTAAACGAGTCCTCGAGTGGAGACCGCGTCTCGGCAAAAGTAGCGTAGGACGTCCTTGGGCGAGATGGAGCGACGACATCAAAAAGTGGCTGGAATTGGCTGGCGGAGAACTATTCAGGATCGAGCTTGTTGGCGTGCCATGGAGGAGGCCTATGTCCAGCAGTGGCTGAGTAGACTGATGATGAATATATGTATGTTTAAAAAATAATGTTTTATGACTTCAGAATACTGGTATTGTGCTGTACCTAAAATGATACTGAACAAATACTGCGACACAAGATTTTTTCGGACCTGATGCACTGATTTTTATTATATACGAATGACCGCGCGCGACTTCGTCAGCGTTTTTTAATATGCTCCGCTCCTATTAATCGCAGCGTGATGTTATATATGCTAAAGCCTTCCTGGATTATTGGGCTATCCAACGCAAAAAGAATTTTTCAAATCGGGCCAGTATTCCTGAGATTAGCGCATTCAAACAAACAAACAAACTCTTCAGCTTTATATATTAGTATAGAGTATAGAAATTTTTGAGATGCCCATAAGTATATTAAGAGTATACATACAAGTTTGTTCGGACTAAGGAAGCCCCACAGGCGGGCAACAAGCGGCGTCTTGCGGCTCTAAGGATGGACGCGGATTAGGCCCGCTTTACACGTAAGACAGTAAGACACCGACCTATACAAGTTCACCTTATCATGGTATTGTACTTGCGATTGTTTACGGAGTGTCTGCTTTGATTTTGAGACGGAATTGTTGGTAAAAAAAAATAGGTAATATGGTTAGAGGTAGAACTTTTGAGTTCCGATTATATTCGAGTTAAAATTTGTATGAAGGTTTTTTTTTATGTTTCTCCTGACTAGATTATCTACTAGGCCATACTACCATTTTTTTTAAAGTTGGGACAAGGTTAAAAAATTGAAGAACCCTAAGAGTTTCTCCTGTATCATAGGTGAGTTTACAAACATATAAAATTCACATACCTACACAAACAGTCATACCCGGAACAACTACGTGTAGGTCATACAAATATTTGTTCCGTGCGGGAGTCGAACCCACGATACGCAGCGCAGCAGTCAGCACTGCAACATCCTTGCCGTCAAATTTGCATCTGGCATCTTTCCATCGATGTGGAAAAATGCCAAAGTCATTCCGTTACCCAAAAAATCCAATCCAACTTCGTTTTCTGAATACCGTCCCATATCCATCTTGCCTTTCCTCTCCAAGGTCCTAGAACGCCTTGTTCATCATCAGCTTAGTACTTTTCTTTGTAAGAATAGTCTACTGAATCCTTTCCAATCTGGTTTTCGTCCTGGTCACAGTACCACTACAGCCTTAGTTAATGTCACTGATGACATACGTTTGGGTATGGAGCAGGGAAATCTGACGGTTCTTTGCTTACTGGATTTTAGTAATGCATTCAACAATGTCGATTTCGATATCCTACTTGGCATGCTTCGCTCGCTTAACATATCTCCAACGGCGATTGACTGGTTTCGTAGTTACCTGTATGGCCGTCGGCAACGTATATGCATAGAAGAGTCTTGCTCTTCGTGGTGCTATACTTCTGCCGGTGTACCACAGGGCGGCGTTTTATCTCCTTTACTTTTCGCAATATTTATCAACTCCATCACCAAAAACCTTCTTTTCTCCTACCACCTTTATGCAGACGATTTGCAGATTTATAAACAAGCTGGCCACTCAGATCTAGCTGGCGCCATTCAAATTATCAATAAGGATTTGTTCTCAATCTGTGAGTGGAGTGAGGCGCATTGGTTGAATGTTAACCCATCGAAGACTCAGGTCATTGTTATTGGCAGTTCAAGGATGTTCCCCAGGATAGACTGGTCGCAACTTCCCCAAGTTCAATTTAATGGTACTGCTATTCCGTTCAGTGAGAAGGTTAAGAACCTTGGGGTTTGGATCGACAAGCATCTTTCCTGGGATCCACAGCTACAAGATGTCAGTCGCAAAATTTTTGCATCTGGTAAGTCTCTGAGACGGTTACGGAACTTTCTTCCTACTGCCACTAAAACTGCGCTTGCACAATCACTTCTACTTCCCATCCTTGACTACGCAGATGTCAGTTATCCAGATCTTACTGAGGCACAACTAGATAAACTTGAGCGACTTCAAAACTTTTGCATAATATTTATATTTGGCCTGCGCAAATATGATCACATATCTGAATTTAGTACAAAGCTTAAGTGGCTTCCCATACGTCTTCGCCGGAATTCTCATATACTATTTCAGCTCTACAACATTTTGTTTAATCCTAAAACCCCCTCTTATCTTAAAGAACGTTTCAAGTTCCTTCATGACACACATAATAGATATCTGAGATCATCGGAAAACCTGATATTAGACATGCCGATGCATTCCACTAGTTTCTATGATAAATCCTTTACTGTACAAGCAGTTCGGCTATGGAATGACTTGCCCGTGTCCGTAAGGCGTGCTCAAACACTGTTTACTTTTAAAACTATGATAAAAAAGCACTTCCTCTCCCTTTAAACATATTATTATATTTAATGTGCTCTTGTATGATGTTAATTAATTAGATGTATAAATTTATTTAAACTAGTATGATACACTTAACGTATATATTTATTGTATAATCTATGTAAATAGTACACTGTAGACTACCTACACTATTTCTCTATCCTACCTCCTAGAATTCCATCCAAAGGTTGTCTGTAAAAGATCGCTCTTAGCGATAAGACCGCCCATTGTGTCACCCTTTGTAAAATATTTTTATTA
The DNA here is from genome assembly GCA_037179545.1 of Sesamia inferens. Lineage (NCBI taxonomy): Eukaryota > Metazoa > Arthropoda > Insecta > Lepidoptera > Noctuidae > Sesamia > Sesamia inferens. The sequence goes on along the minus strand of CM073923.1, from coordinate 10,988,818 downwards.
ATGTTCTGTAATCTATATGGTGTACATAATAAAGAGTATTCTATTCTATTCTATTCTATTGTATTTTTGATATAAAACAAGTGAGAATAGCTTAAAATTAATACTTATTTATAATGGCATGGCAGTTTTAAAGTCAGGGGGGCAATCGCGCTAAATAAAACAGTAGAAGTTCAATTCTTGTTCGTCTCTAATCCAGTTAAAGTTATGGTTTAGTTTCGATCACATTTCGTATCGCGCTAAAGTTTTAACTTCGGTTGAAATAAAATCAATCTCGGTATGAGTGATACATTTCATCAGATATAATAATTAAAACTAAATCAATAGGGTATTTGACTAAAAAAAACTAATTAGTCCGTCAGTCAGATTTCCAAAAAATACTAGACACGTATTTTTTCTTTATTCATATAAACAAATATAAACAAAAAATGAAGACGACAAAGTGCGTTGAAAACTCGCGTGACCAGTGACGTCACCAGCCACCACTCCTGATCTTTGATGCCTTTTACATTTGTAAATTTTTAATGTTTTGATAAAACAAAAAATACTTGTGTAAGTAGTATTTTTTGGAAATCTGACTGACGGATTAATTAGTTTTTTTTAGTCTAATACCCTATTATAAGTACCTAAATCTAATCGCTTAGACGTAAGTTTGACATCCCATAGAAAAAGTTAGCTTTGTTTGAACTTTTTCATTTGACAACGGCTACGTTCCAATTGCGATCCAGTTATGGTTAAACCGTTAGCGCGATACGAAACATAACAAAAATTATGGTTTGGTTGCGATCCAATTCTGTTTTGGTTGAATTATTTTAGCGCCCCCTTGGCACTAATCAAGAAAATTGATTGACTGCTGCGCTACGTATCGCGGGTTCCCACACGGAATAAATATTTAAATGACCTAAAAGTAAGTAGCTGTTTCGGGTTTGCCTGTTTGTGTATGTGACTTTATTATATGTTTGGAAACGCACCCAAGATACAGGAGAAATTCTTAATGTTATTCCAATTCTTTTTAACGTTGTCCCAACGGTAAAAAATGGTAGTATGGCCTAGTAGATAATCTCAACACAGTCACCAATAACTATGTTGGTTCGATGGTTATGGTATGGTTGGTAGATTTCGTGAAAGTTATGTAAACTGTTTCTTCCATTCATATAAAAAAACAATACTAACTATAGGATATAAAACGTCATAAAAATATACTAAATCCTTCCAGTCCATTAAACGATACTGAAACCCCATCACAAACTCAAAGTGCAAGTTTTAAGCTTAATTTAATTTCAATGGAGAACAAAAAGTTAGGTTAAAACTAATCGCGCCTGTTTCAAACTCACTTGTCTAAAACTCCTTGCTGGGGATATTGGATTATGAACAGTATTCTTGTCAACCTTCCTTCGTTAGAAGCATTTGAATGCCGGTAGTCAGTTCGCAAAGTTTATTTAATATTTCCTTGCGATGATAGCCAAAAGTCGTGGTGGCCTAGTAGTTAAAATACTAGCCTCTCAAGCATGGGGGTGCGGGTTCGATTACAGGTCAGACAAGTACCAATGTAATTTTTCTAAGTTAGTTCGTGGTGATTACGCTCAATCCTTCTCTGTATGAGAAGAGACCTATGCCTAGCAGTGGGACGATAAAAAAGTTGATGATGATGATTGCCAACAGACTGGATTCCCTTTACATCCAGCAATGCTGCGACAGACATGTTGCTAGGTTGTAGGATAGGTTCTATCAAAACTGGAAGGGGTATGTGCGGGCTCGCGTATGATGAAAGGAGTGGACGGATGATGCCTTTGCCAGGAGTGGGACAAAATAGACTAGTAAAGTAAAATTGGACGTAGTTATGTAAAAAGGATCCAGGCCCAAAACTCGCTTTTGAGAAAATAGAGGTTGAAGTAAAATTTATTTATTAAAATAACATGACAGTAGATTTAAATTTCCTTTTAAATAATGGGTATTTGTAGTCGTGGTGGGCTAGTGGTTAAAACACCAGCCTCTCAAGTATGAGTGTGCGGATTAGATTCCAGGTCAGGCAAGTACCAATATAACTTTTCTAAAGTTATATGTACGTTCTAAGTATATCCTGGAAACCAATGGCTGAAGGTGAAGAAAAACATCTTAAGGAAACCTGAACTTTAAGTCTGAAATCGCCAACCCGCATTGAGCAAGCGTGGTGATTACGCTCAATCCTTCTCTGTATGAGAGGAGAGAGTGCCCAGCAGTGGGACGATAGAAAGGTTGATAATGATGAAAATGATTGGGTATTTTCTTATACTTTATTACGGCTTTAATATTTTTTGGATATACTAAAGTTGATGTGTAGATTTTAGACATTTATGACAGTAACTCAAAAAAAGGTTTTTGTGGGTTGGGTCCATTTTACATAACGATATCCAATTGTTACAATTCACATAATCAGTATATAATGTTCCCACTAATGGAACACAAGCCTCCTCCTCTCGATGAGAAGGACTGGGCCATAATCTACCACGCGAGCCCAGTCCGGTTTGGTAAATGTCGCATGTGTTTCCTCACGATGTTTTCCTTCACCATTTTGAGAGCAGTGGTGATTAAATAATATTGTTATGATTTAAAAATCTTCAGGAGTGATAATCGATTTTTTTGTCTGTGTTTTGCGACGTGGAGGCCCCGGGTTCGATCCCCGGCCAGGTCATGATGGAAAACGATCTTTTCCTGATTGGCCTGAGTCTTGGATGTTTATTTATATATGTATCTATTATAAATATAGTATTGTTGAGTTAGTATCCTATAACACAAGTCTCGAACTTACTTTGGGGCTAACTCAATCTGTGTGATTTGTCCGTATATATTTATTTATTAATACTCTTTCAATTCTATATAAGTCCAGATGATACTGTGTTATTTCATTCATTAATTAAGATTTGCTAAAAGTATTTTTTATGTCTATGTATGTCTTTTAGTCATACGCTGTCTGAATTTTGAAAAAAAATTAAATCCTGAGACGGGTTTCTGAATCCATCCATATTTTTCCAAACGCTACGTAAAAGGCTTAACAAGTACTGAGAATCACAAAGGTTCAACCAAATACTCTCATTAAAACAAACATAGGATCAGAAGGACGAGGAAGGCAAAATCATCATTATCATTCTTCTACGTTTATAGCATTTTCTTTTTTGTCTAAAACACATCTCTGTAGTCTACCTGAGCACCCATTTCATCTACCACACAGTCCATTCATCGACCACAACACAAAACACGATAAAATAATATCGGACATAACCCATTCCAAATAACACAAAACGCTAACATATTCCACTAAACAATAATAACGTATTATCAACGTTTAAATAAATTAATCTGCTAAAACTGTATTAACGTAGTGCCTAATGCCTCCATTCTCAATCAATGGTGGTGGAAATACCGACCAAATAATCGCAATGCAGTTAATGAAAGCATTTGAAAAGTTAAAAGCCTGTTTAGGCCGTGGCCACGCCACAGACTAATTAACGTCGTCCAGTAATACCAGCAGTGTGAACGAGGACTTAGCGGCATTATCGCCTAAATTGTACTAATGTTCCGTTGTGGGCATGGACGGTTATTATGATTTGAGACACAAATTTGTTATATTTTGTTTGTTGTATACCTTTATATTGTAAATCCTAATAAACTGTTATGTATGGAAAGTTTTTTCAAGCGAAATTTTTCAAAAAATATTGCGTGACACGAAAAAACAACTTTTTATTAATCTATGGCTAGGTTATAGTTAACCAATCAATAAACTTCTAAATTCAGTCTCATAAACCTTCAATCCATCTATAAAAACGTGAATACACGAATCAAACTCCCGTTCAGATGAACCGACAAGGTACTACGAGTATCTACTTCTTATGAACAAACTCTGCGTACTGTTGCAATGTGCTATGAAAAACTACAAAAACAAAAATTTTACATCTCCTTTCTCTTGAGCGAATTAATAAAATTATATAAACAAAGTGTATACGTACGTATATTGTATATGACTACGTAAATAATATTGAAAACTGCGTAATTACCACCCAACACAGCTATAGAAACATAATATTGAAGTTAGATAATTTAATTTAAAACGTTAGTCAAAAGGTGGGATTACTGAAATTGTATGCGCAGTAGGCTTTGAAACGAATCGTACTATTAGAGCACGCAGACAGACTCGATTTAGTAATTAATTTTACCGCGCGAAGTGCACTAAATGCACTAGAAACTATAATCCTCATTAAAATTGGAAATACTCGACTATTCACTTTGCCATCAAATATAATTTTGGCTCCTAAACGCGAAACATAATTGTGTTGTGCAAATCCTCGCCGTATGTCGACGCAAATGTACCAGTTTAATATCTTTTCAACGGTACATTTGTATAATGATTTATGCAAATATCGTCAAAGTACATTAGAATCGGTAGCGGGCAAACGTAACTTAAATTCTATTTACATACACAAAGCGAAATTTCATCAATAATTCAATAAGATTTTTCAGTACGAGTTGGTAAGTAGTGCACTTTTGGAACGACAATCCACGAGAACAAAATAATATGAGGCGGTCATTTTCATTTGCTTCCCGACCGCTCAATTTTTCGCATAACGCACCACCCAATGAAAACACAAATTAATCTGCTCATTTTTTGTATACAATTTTAAATCATTGAGTCCACATATCTGAATGCGTTGCATTTCGCGCTCCGTAATCCCGTGTCAGTGAGATAGTTATGAAACACTTTTGTCCCAATTGAAATATTCCATCATAATAATATAAAAATTATTAATTTGTTATTATAGCGGAGTACGCGTCGCGGTAATCCACAAAAGGTCCGCGTTCACTTTGTTTACGCTTGCTATTATGAGAGTTCAACGAAGGTGCGCCGTGAAATCCGAAATCAATATAGGAGAGTATAGAAACAAGAGTGCGGGCGAGGCCTGTGTCGACGCGATATCCAACACGGGTTCGGATTAAGCGACGTCAAATCCGGGATTAAGCGGGGCCGGGATAAAACGGAAGCCGGGATCGGCTCGAGCTCGGGTCAGTGGGATTTCGCCGGGCAATAAAAGTGTCTGCAGCCGATTTAGACTGAGCCCAGTGGCAATTCGGCGCGGCTACCAATTGCTAGGTAATTTCGGCGTGCGAGCGCGATCTGTCCGCACAAAGCCTTCTAATGCCCGCCAATGGGATTAGCCGAGTGTCGTGCGGCCTTTACAATTTATTGGACGGAATCAGACATCTGAATTAAGACATAGTTCCTTGATGTGTCTAGATGAGATACAACACACCAGAGGGAATTATGTCTATTATTGTTTGGCACAAAAGATGTAAACAGATGTGAAACAGTATGATATGCTACGTTCAAACATTAATCAGTTCTCGGTATTCAAACCGACGCTCACAAGACCAATCAAAGTTTTTTCTAAACTAAATCCCACTCGTTTGCAATGGACGTGGCTCGTCTATTATAGGGGCCCCTCGGTAATCCGGATTGGAGATTCATTAGGGTGAGATTATACTCTATTGAAATCTGGCTTAAGCGGCCACGGGCGGATCGAATCGCGGACCGCGGGGCGAGCCAGAACCATTCATACAGTGATAGCGCTCATATGAATGATGCGGAATTCATCTATTTTAAGTAGATTTGATATTGACTATGATTTGATATAGATTTTGTGAGTCCAAGCATTAGAACCTAACCACTGTGCTTTATGAAGCACAGTAGTTAGGTTCTAACTACTGACTAGGACATTATTCGAAGTAGTATCGAGACTAAACCTATGAAGTAATTATGTAATAACAGAATAGAATAGAATACTCTTTATTATGTACACCACATATAGATTACAGAACACAAATATTAAGATTTTACAAAGGGTGACACAATGGGTGGTCTTATCGCTAAGAGCGATCTTTTACAGACAACCTTTGGATGGAATACTAAGGGGTAACAGAATCATTATGACTGTTTAACAACATACAATATGAAGAATATTTCGGTGGTAGGTCATAACATCGGCTGCCGGCAGACGTCACCACCCACCAGACAAAGTCTTGCCGCCAAGCGATTCGTCGTGTTCCGGCATGATGTCTGGTGACGCCGTACGGAAGACGGGTCTGAGCAGTTGTATTGCAATGTGTGACGGTACGATGCGCCAAATGTTGTTTGTCGGGAGTTTGGTTGTGGAGACTCTCCAGATCAATCTCCCTCGCAGCATCGTTGGTCGTGCTGTTGGGTTTAACATTGCATCACCTCACTCTACTGCCGTCATCCGTTCTATACACTCAGTTTTTTTTTTCTATGAACAGGCTCTTAATAAACTACCGCGCTTTACCATCAACGATCGCATAACTGCTTACCATCAGGCGGGATTGCAGTCAAGTACTAGTTTATAATTTAAAAAAAAAAATACAACAACATACACGCTACATGTACATAGATGCAGAAAATAGTGTTATTATTACTTAGACAAGCACTATAACTCATTTTTAGTCGCACGTACGGATGACAGCAGGTCAAATTACCCCAAACTGTCAGATTTTCCCAATCGACCTTGAGCCTTAATGCTCTAGAGATAAAGTTGAAAATCTAATAAGGAAATCTGACGGATTGTAGTAGCTTCATGTGCTGTCGTCTTCGTCTGTACATACGTCACATACAGGAAGTGTTTTTTTGTCTACAGATAAACCTAGACCGCAAGCCGGCACCGATGGCAACATTTCCAAGTAACGCTGTTATAAAACTGATTCATGTATGGAGCTCATAATCCTGGTACACTTTATGACGTCAGACCTTTGTTACCTGGTTCCAAAGGCTAATATAATAATCGCAACCTTAATACAAAAGTCATAAAAGCTACCAGACAAATCGACAGGAACCTATTTGAAAACATTATGATGAATCACCGTATTTATGTTATTACATTACGCTAATCAATTGATATTCTCGACGTGCTAAAGGAAACTTGTGGGTTCTATACAGGCATTAACATTATTGGATAAGACGTCTACATCAAACGGCGTCGTAAACAAAAACCATAGGTACATTTACTGGATGAAAATATTGTTCGTAATGACTCTCATATTTCATCTTATTTTCTTTGATGAAATAGGTAAGGGAGGAAGCTAAATAACTGCCGCACGATTCGATTGAAGGTTAAGCCAGTCTTGTAGCGGTCAATTGAGAGGATGGGTGACCTTCCGTTACTTATCGGGACCCCTCTGAGCAGCGGGAAACTCATTGAGCATTGTTGGTCACAGCTTAGTAGATTTTCGATAGATGTCACGAGTAGTCTGACCAGTCTTACCGATCTTACCAAGTATCTTACCATTATATTTAGTTTTACCCAGTAACTGGATTTTAGAGGTCAGTTAGGCAAAATCGCTCTATGTAAAATACTGGTGTTCAACTGCATCCGGTCACACTGGAAGCTAACCTTAACATATTTGGTAAAAATCTTAGCAAATATAGTTTTATATAGTTAAGGAAATGTTTAGAATGCTAACTGGGGAAATGCGGCAAATGCTATGCGATGTGTTAAGTCTTGTTCAACATTTTCTAACGAGTTTGATGTTAAGTAAAAGCGTAACGAGAATGTGTGCTGCTTTGCGTTTGGTGTGCAGCAACCTTAAGAAAATGTGACGTTTTATTATTACAATAGAACGTTATGAATTAATGTTGCTTTTATTTTTATATTTGTACCCCGCCGACTCACAGCATCGTGTCGCATCGCCCGCTCGCAAATGCTTTTTTTTTGCTTAACATTACTTTTGACATTTTCTCTTTACTTGGTTCCTAAGAGTCACTACGTAATGAAGCAGTTCAAAAGATGAGCCTGTTGAGGTGCATGGCCCATTTATGAGAAATGTGTATATAGGCTGACATACGCATTGCGATTATAAATTTCCCTGAATGAAAAAGAGATGATTAAAAAAAAAAGAGATGAGCTATTCAAAGAAGCAAACCGACCCTTTAGGTTTATTATTAAAAAATATCCAGATATACATATATGCGCATAATAAATTAGATTTATAAAAAAATCTCTTTATTTTATTATTTTAATCGCGTTATTTTTATTTATCAGTTTAAACAGATTATTTATTGAACAAACTCATCTTAAATTATACATTGTAATAATTTTTCTCGTGTAATACGGTGCAGATATGTCGTCATTAATTTTCTGCAGTCAATGTCATTATTAAAAGATTTAGCGATAAATAATACCTGTCGAACTCTCGTGTCGCACCCACTCCAATTCTAGTTGGTTGCTCTGTACTCAAAGTTTTTGACGAGTATATATACCTGGGACAAACAGTCCAACTAGGCAGGTCCAACTTCGAGAAAGAGGTGTCTCGTCGAATCCAGCTCGGCTGGGCAGCGTTCGGGAAGCTACGATACATCATCTCGTCGTCCAAGATACCACAGTGTCTCAAGACTAAAGTCTTTGACCAGTGTGTGTTACCAGTGATGACTTACGGAACTGAAACGTGGTCGATCACAATGGGCCTCATACGAAGGCTCAGAGTCACACAAAGGGCAATGGAAAGGGATAGAGAGGATATCCGCAGAAGAACCAAAGTCACTTAAGTGGCAGTGGGCAGGGGACATTGCTCGTAGAACCGATGGCCAATGGGGCAGTAAGGTTCTGGAGTGGCGGCCACGTACTGGAAGACGCAGCGTAGGGAGGCCCCCAACAAGGTGGACCGATGACATGGCGAAGGTCGCGGGAAACCGATGGATGCGGGCAGTACAAGACCGGTCAGCGTGAAATGCCTTGGGGAGGCCTTTGTCCAGCAGTGGACATCCATAGGCTGAAGAAGAAAAAGAATACCCTGTCTCGTTAAACACGACAGTTAAAACTTCTCTATTATAAATAGGTTTTAATATTTAAATAGTAATGTGATAGAGGGCATCTCTCAAAAACATGTTTCATTCTTAAAAAGTTGACCCGTTTTACTAAAATCAGTGACCCGTTTTTTATCCGTTAACCTCTACCCTTTCATCTGGCTACAGATAATAAGGCGCTGTACCTAATAATAAAATGGAAATGCTACAAAAACTGTACACTTAATCGTACCAGTGGCTTATCTCTTTTTGTACTCGTCCACTCGGGATTATTCCGGGTCCGGTTTTATCCCGGAATAAAATATTTATATCCAACATAACGAGCTCACGGCCAAACATGGCTGCTTTTCGATAATATTAAAAACATAATCGTGACCTTTTTTTATGTGTGTGAAAGGAAAATTTTTGGTCTTGATTCCCTTGTACACAAACCAAACTAAAAATTTAAACTCAGTATCTCTTTTTCTATCTGTTTGATTAAGAAAGGGACAGAAGATAAATCTTAGTTTCGCTCTGTCAAATTTCTCCGCGACTGACGTAAATTGACGTATTTTTAGCAACCATGTTTTTAATCGCGTCTAAACTGTCTATGAATTTTGTTGTGGCTAATGTCTAAGTGGGACAAAGCCAAGAAGAAAAAAAAACTGTCTATGAAGCATCTTAATTTGACAGGTCTAAGCCATAACAGACGCACCTTAGGAACGGTTTTCATTGTGCAGTAGCCCTTAAAACCATGAAAGAAATCATCATAAGGAAATCGACAAGTCCTAGAATAGTGATGTTTCTTGGGTAAAAAAAAATTGATTCTATTTAGTCCGTCATTCAGATTATAGAGAAATATTGGATACGTATATTTTGTTTTATCAAATCAATAAAAATTGACAAATGTAAAAGGCATCAAAGATCAGGAGCGGTGGCTGGTGACGTCACTGCTCGCTAAAAAGGATAGCGAGGACTTCATAGTATTTTTTGGAAATCTGACTGACGGAATAGTTCGTTTTCTTTAGTCAACTACCTTATTAAACGATTTGAAGACATATGAAATCTATCAAACGTATTGGGTCTGCGTGATTGGCTACGGGCCACAACGATCAACTCCATCTCACTAAAACGACGCCTGTGTCAGTGGCAGTGAGATAATTATATGATGTGATAGAAGTAGGTGGTAGGCCATAACATCGGCCGCCGACAGAAGTTACCACCCACCAGACAAAGTCTTGCCGTCAAGCGATTCCTCGTGTTCCGGCATGATGTCTGGTGAAGCCGTACGGAGGACGAGTCTGAGCAGTTGTGTTGCGATGTGTGCCGGGTACGATGCGCCAAATGTTGTTGTGTTGGGAGTTTGGTCGTGGAGGGTCTTCAGATCAATCTCCCTTTGGCGCAGCATCGTTAGTCGTGTTCTTGGCCTTAACATTCATCACCTCGCTCAACTGCCGTCTTCCTTCCTATTCGCTCAGTTTTTCTGAGTGAATAGGCTTTTAATAAACTAGCGCGCTTTACCATCAACGATCGCATCACTGCTTACCATCAGGCGGGATTGCGGTCAATTATTGCTAGTTTATAAAAGTTTAATTCATCGTCTTTGGAAACTAACATTCCCGATAAGATTTGATAATGTTAGAGGTGAAAGTTAGAGAAATCATTATGTCAGATGGATCGAATAAATTTAATAATAAGGCATGTTTGCCTACCAAAAAAAACGTATGCGTTCGGAGGACTGTAGGCCTAGTATGAGTTTTCATTACGAAACTCGTTCGCCGATATCGAGCGCGTTTGACTCAGCGATTGGCCCGATTCAAGGTCGTAAGAACTCTCAACCAATGAGAGCGCCAAACGCGCTCGATACGATCGAACGAGTTTCGTATTGAAAACTCATACTAGGCCTACTGCTGTCCGGAATGTAGTTCCGCGCGCGGTTTTTGCACCCGCTCACAGTCGTGTAATACAAATAGAGAGAAGAAGTTGATTAGCGCTTTTTCCTTACTTGTATTTTTCTATCAGTCAACTCCAAAACTAGAACCGGGAATTAAGACTGATTTACACGGCCTATGGCTTTAGTTTAGTTTAGTTGTGTCGGGAGTTTGATCATGGTCCATCCAGATCAATTTCCCTCTGGCTTAGCATCATTGGCCGTGTTGTTGGGTTTATAAATTTGCATCACCTCGCTCAACTGCCGTCTTTCTTCCTATTCACTAAGTTTTTTAAGTGAATGGGTTTAATAAACTAGCGCGCTTTACCATCAACGATTGCATCACTGCTTACCATCAGGCGGGATTGCAGTCAAGCGCTAGTTTATAATTATTTAAAAAAAAAAGCAACAATAAAAGTTGCATTGTCTAAACACCATTTAAACGATGCAAGTCATTTGTTCCACCAATTTTATTGTATGCCATAGACAATCAAATTGCACCGTCTAAATCAGCCTTTAAAGATTCACAAGCAACTCTGATTCATAAACCCAACATAAGAACAGCTCCTAAAAATGTAACTGTATTTATAAAATGAATGATTTTAATTAGTTAGTAAATACACTGCACTATACGCTTACACATACCTATATTTTGCGAATAAATATTATTTTCCCGTTACGATGTTCCGCTGCGAGCTGGCAAATAATCCAGTTTTCAAAGAACACCCCACTTAAAAGATTTAAAATTAATCCATTGTGACCCATACATCCGTGAAGACACGGACTTGCATATTAAATGAGATAATCCGATTGATTTAAAAAAAAAAAACGCCCCCGAAAAGGGATAGGATTTGTAACGCGAAATCATTATTTGGCACTAATTAAAAAGCCGAGAGCATTATATGATTATTAAAATCTTGATGTTCTCTTTAGTAATATACGAAAGAGATCAAGTAAAAAAGGAAATAAAAACAAAAGCGAAAATCTCTATAAATACACTAAGTATCACTGACGACAATTTATGTAACCTACTAAAATCTTATAGCAATAAAAAATGACGTAACAAGCGAAACATTGAATGTAGAAATATTCGACAACTCTACAACCCCTACGGTAGGTCGCGGTTTCGCTCTACGAGGTTCATTGACTACCGAGGAACCCCTAATAAAATCCCTGCACACAATATTAAACTCTAACCGCACACGATTAGTACGCAATTTGCAATGGCATCCACAATTCGGTAGCTTTCTACTGCAAGCTGAAGATAAGCCGACGGATTAGTTCAGCGAAACGGAAAAAAAGAATAAAAAAGCATAAACTTCAGTCCTGATTGAGTTCAATTCTTTTTAATGTATGGGGTTTGAGAACCCTGTCACATATATCCGTAGATAAACAAGAATAAAGAATTCGTGTTATAAGATTAAAACGGATTTAGTTGCTTTTTTACAGAATTATTTTGTGTTAGATATAAATATAAAAAAGATATTTCTTTTGTGCCCATTTACGGGCTTCATGACCAAAAAGACTTCGGAAAACGCAAAAATATTACCGCAGACCGCATGAACAATTTAGTTGACATAAAGATTTTCCGATTAAAAAAATAATATGATACCTAAGGCAAAAATACGCACGACCTTGGTCCTCGTACACACACAAGCAACTGACACCTGACTCGTGTAGGCTGTATTGTAAATAAAAAGTGATTGTAAAGGGGCGAGAAAATCCTGAAAAAGGCACGTGGCAATTCCGGATACTGGGATTCCGCCTATCCCGCCTTACCTTAATCCCGCGCTCCGGGAAAACATACAAATATGCGTAGATTTATTTGCCTTTGTATAAGCGCACACGTTCACAAATAAAGAGTTGTTATGTATTATTTTTGGGCTAATAAAGGCCACCTGCGGTATTGTGGACTAGTATTAATATTTGTTGACTATATTCCTGTTAGGATATAAATACCTAATAGAGATTAAGTACCATCGACTTTATGAAAAAAATCGTCACTATTGTTAGACGTAAAGTTATTTCATGTACTGTGTCTTTAGACTTACATATATTGTATCAAAACCTAGTTCTTCCTGTACTTACAACTTTGTATTTTATTCATTTTCATAAAAACATGCAAAGCAGAACGTGCAAGCGATTACACGGAGCTCGTCTGCAGCCAGCCTTGCACATTAATACCTTAATTTCGCATTCTTTAAAATCCAAAGCTAAATCTTCATACTTAGCGCAACTGCGTCACATATTACGTACCTACGGGCACCACTTGGCGCGGTCCGACGAGGATAATCCCGTGTTCCGTCTCGCTCGCACCCACATGTGTCCCGCGCAAATCCTCGCCGTGTCCCCCTCTAATCCCTTATTTGAATCTTATCAGATCTCCTGAGATACACCGGTAGTGGTAGCCATGTGTGTGTAGTGGGTTTATCCCCTAGGGTTGTCGAAGAAACTATGATTTGGGAGCTTAATCTTCTTAAGAAAAGCTTTAAATCTATCAGATTTAGTGTCCCATAGTTTGTTTTTGAATATGTGTGCTTCTGTATAAACACACGTATGCTTAGGTAATACAAGAAAATATTATGAGTAGATTTGATAACTTCTGTACTTGTATTATTATTACATTCGGTTCTCAAAAATTCGTAGTTAATTCGTTTTGATATCTGATTATAAACAACCAATCGTTCACTTAAGCCCTGGATCGAAAGTACTAGAAAGAGAGAGCCTTTGCCCAGCAGTGGGATCATTCAGGCTGAAAATAACCTATTTTCCATACTTCCTTGTACTATGACTTTGATTATACTTACACAAATAGCTGACGTTACGTTACGTATGATATTTATTTTAAATTTAGGTATTGTGTAAGTATAAATATGTTATATTATTTACCAATGTAAATAACATAATATACATATAAATATCAGCACATCCCTGTACCAAGCGCATGCATTAAAGATGCGTCCACACTGAATCCGCGATTAATGGGCTTTGAATGTGCGATTGAAGCCAAATTTATGTATCTGCAACCCGTCACCAGATTACCGCGACACCAGAATGAAGATATGAGCAGCTGCTTTGATCTGTCTCCAAATGATCCAAGTAATGGCTGGACGGGGATTTTCTAATATAGATATCCTGTATTTAGTGCTCCTTCTAGTACTAGAATACATAAACAACATGGCCGCTGACTTAATTTTACCGCCGTCTTAAATATTAATCTTATTGGCATTTTTTTTTTTTTCATTTTCATAAACCCATTTATTGCTGTCAATATTGGCTAGGTAAAATAATTTATTTATTCCCTGCTACATAAATTTAATAGCATCCATATTTTAAAGGAAGCATGGGAATTAAAGGGTTATTTCTTGCGACTGTAATAAGATAATATTACTAACCCTTTGTAGGAATTAAGATTTTGTTAAGGGCGCCGTCCCTAAGCCCTGCCAGACGGGGTCTCGCGATTAGGGAGAACGAGGCCTTTGCCGTTCACTTCTATGGTTTTTACAATAACCTAAACAATGAGAGGAATTATCCTAAAAACGTATTAAGATTTAGAGCTGCTAATGAAATTATTATGCTGTGGATTATACGGTAGACGATTGTTTCATAATTTATAATGCCGATAAGTTTTTATAAATGTATTTGAAAGGAATTAACCACATTTGCTAACAACGTTAAAGTTCGTTCTACACTGGTATCATAACGTAATACGTCGAAAATCTCGGCTTGACCGTTCCCGAAGCACGGCGGGCCGCACACTAGAGTGACAATCCTCGCCTCGGCCCGTAAGCCTAATCTTGACAAATTGTTCGGATCATCCGTTACCAGAGCCTACAGGCCACGCTTATTTGTCCACACAACTCCACCGCCACGATTTTTTATCGATTGATCAGAGGCTCAGCTGATTGCCTCTCTCTGTTGTTGCCGCCGGATTAAAACACACACGGAAACCTTCCCGCGTAGTTACGGCTGTATACGCAGACGTACGCATGTAGTCGTGGCTTTAAAACCAAATTAAAGTCAGACACAAAAGAATAATCGTAAAGGATTTGCATTATGATACGCACACATTGACATGGTATGACTGTGTAAAGTATAAATGTAATCAGAAGCCGTTTATCGTTGGTTTTTGAATTGAATCTGACGAACGACTTACTACTTTATGCCTTTGGGAAATAAGCTTGATAAACTTTTATCGATAGTTAATTTGGAACGAACCAGTTTTCTGTAAATCAATACAGAATTTAGTCTTATCCATGACTGTTCTGTAGACTAGTTACTCTAATATCGAAGAATACGTCCCAGATGGCCCTAAGACGTTTCCCAAATTATTTTATATCAATATTTTTTCCAAAAAACCAACAAGGTATTGACGAACACAATATACCAAAAAAAAGTGAGATTCATCTTAGACGATTATCATTTGCGGACTTCCATCGTCTCGTATAGTAGCTAGCTCATCGTGAAACCGGTCCCTAACTCTCTGTTTGTGTGCGTTAAGCCGAGTGCATGCCTCAAATTGGGCTGAAGTACGGGAGATTATCTCAAGATGATTGATGGCACCCCCCCTCGCCTCCCCCGCAGTCCCGCACCCCCGACGCACGTGATAACCAGTCCATTGCATTGATATGATTTGGTAATGTAATCCTCCGTGTAATTAGGCAAAAGTTAATCGTAACAGTGTTATTAAGAAGGAAAGGATTTGTTGGGACGTGACAGATTTGTAACTACAAAAAAGGCGTAAAATAACCAGCCAAATTTTGAAACATCACAATGTTTTTTAATTGATAGCCAACAAGAAACACGCGCCAAATTCTAACAAATACAGCGCAGATCCGACTTTCAGTGCATCCTTTCGGAGTAATAAAAATAACAAGTAAAATCGAGTTTGAACCGGTCCGAACTAGTATTCACTGGAAAATCCTAGTTTCTAACAAAGACCTGAGGAGAAAGCTAGCTAAGTAGAACATACATATAGAGCTAAGTACTCGTGATCCGGATCAAGGAGATTAGGTGGCAGCGGCCGGCCACGGTCCGGGATACATCTCCTACCGGATTACTGAAATCCGGATTTCGTTGAATAACTTGCCGGGGATTTGTGACGTAATTTATATATGTACTAGTATAGGTAATGGAGTTTTGTTATGTGGTTGGTCATCAACAGTTTAGTAAGTGATTGTTAATGAAAATTGAAAAATAATAATCCTATGATTCGTCTGTGTTTATTTGACAACTGGGGTCTTTTATCTTATTATCATTTACAGTAGGTAGTACTTTATAGTAGGTTTACTAAAAGAAATTTCTAATTAAATATACAGTATCTTTGACCTTTCACTATTTTTCTCCTCCTTCGTGTGTATGTGTAACTTAATAAATACTTAGGTAATCTACTTATCATGTTAATCCTGAGACATTCCTACTAAGTATAGAAATAAAATAAATAACCAATAAACTGAATACTACACAAATATTTGAGATTATTACGTTTATTATTGACACGAAATGTAAATAGTGGTTTATAGGCTAAGAGACTATAAATTTCAAGGTGATGACCGCCGGGAGATTATCGACACTCGCTATAATATCGATATTTTACATAATTGAATAGCCACTGGTGTTTACGCCTGCATTTAAATCCCTTCACGATTGACCTTTTGTTGCATATTTTTTTTTTCATTACACATTGTCATCTACACGGTTAATTATATCAGTATACACAGCATTGTAAGCAAGCATGGTGTCCCATTTTAATACTAAGTGCATAATGAAAAACTGGCGACAAGCTATTACATTCCAGGATTTATATAGCAATCTGGAAAATAAAAAAAATGGATGGAACTTACCTTTAAAATTACTTTCTGAGCTCTTTAAGATTTGTGTTTGTTTGTATATAAATAGGGGCAATGAAATCGTTTCGGTAAGTACGAGCGGGTAAGTAATAGTACGATATGTATACATGTAGAGTAGTAGCAGGAACTTTTCCAGGAAACCATGAATTCTGATATTTGATTATACGAAACACCTATACAATGCGAGGTCAGCTAAAATTGGATAAGTACGGCTTGATGTGTCGCCGTGGGAGTGTTAACCGCCACGTAGAAAAGTCATATGACAGAAAAAAAGAAAATATATTATAATATAATATTAATATATACAGGAAGATCATAAAACAACATTAGTGTAATTTTATGATGCAGTCAAAATAAATAGTAACAAAAAGAATTATGAATCAGAAAGTAGGAGTATCTACGAGGCCAAAAGGCACCTATCTCAGCATGATGCAACGTCAATTAGAAAATAAATTTCATGGCGCTGATATTCTGATAGGATATTCCGTTTCTCACATACAGTAATAAATAAATAATGAAATAGATATAATTATGAAAAATATTATCAAATAAAATAAATAATTCATTTTGAAACCCCGCGAGAATTATGGGTAGGCACCTTAATTACTTTACTTGTCAATACCCTGAGTGACACGGTCATCAACAAACTTCCATGGTGATCCATACTACCACTGACGACCTAACTGGTTTTATTTACTGCTACCCTAATGAATACGAGCCTGGCCGGTAAATTCATTTTGCACCCCTAATAGGCTTAATCATATAAACACCTGTTCAAGGAGAAGGTCCGTTGCAGAACGTTTTACACCTTCAGTTTTTACTGTCTCAAACATTTAACTTGACCGTGTAGGTACACGGTCAGGTTAAATGTCACAATCTGATGAGCTTTTTAATGTTAAGTTAGGTAACTTAACATTAAAAAGCTCATCAGATTGTTAAGGTTAAATAAGGTACAAGATTAATTAACAAATAATAATAATACCACTGAGTATTAGTTGTTAATTTGTCTTGTAAATGTTTTGTTTGATTTTATAGAAACTGCCTATAAAATCAAAGAAAACATTTTTATTTCCAAACTGTCCATATAAATAGATAGAGATACGTAAGCTAATTTTACTGATCTCCTTCCGTATGCTAGGTTCTGCTATGTAAACCTAATTTTTTCCTTTTTTTTTAATTATGAGGCCGCTTATTCATTACTAGCGGCCACCAGCGACTTCGTTCACGTGGTTTAGTTATGCTCCACTCCTATTGGTCGCAGCGTAAAGTTATATAGCTTAAAACCTTCCTGGATTAATGGGCTATCCAACACAATGAATTTTTTAAATCGGACCAATAGTTCCTGAGATTAGCGCGTTCAAACAAACAAACAAACAAACTCTTCAGCTTATATAGATTGAAAAATATATAGATTGGAAAAGATACAAGAGCCCTAATTTTAACTAATAATAATGCATACATAATAGGTATCCGGCCTAAATGATTTTGACTTTGTTTTCAAATCTATCAAGAACAAAATGCTGATGCTTTTTGTTTTTAATATCGTGGTTCAGGTGGAATGACTGCGCACGTCACATACTTTTTAACGGTGACATTTATCAGAATAGACCGGTTGTATTTGAAAGCATGGTTTTTTTTTTAGTTCAAAAACAACGCAACAAAACTAAAAAAAGTGTATTCATAAGACCACTGCAACACATAACATGTTCTCACTACGTACCAAACAATATAGCGTAGGGTATCTACACACACGCATACTCGGATCAGTCCTAAGCCGGATTACGCGACCGCCAAATCTGGATGTACGGGACTACGGTATCTCGAGGTCGACAATATTATGGATTTTGAGTATGGAAAATGTTCGCTGGGATTCTTTTGAATTTATCGTTTTGTGGTCGCTCTAGTGGGGACAGATTGAACTGTACGGGGGCAAATCTTTGAGCTCGTTGTCTTTGAGAGTTTAGAGAGAAATGTTTGACCGTTAGTATAGAATTTTTCAGGACTATGGCGTAAAAAGGGTTCAGTGATATCCAAGTTTGAATAATATTTTTTACTGGGAAATACGATTCCCCTTGAAGACTGGTTGTTACACTTTCGAGCAAAAACTACTGCACGGATTTAGATGAAATTTGGCACGCAGATAGTATACAACCAGGAATCCCGTGGAATTATCGGGATCAAAATCAAAATCAAAGCATTTATTTCAAATAAACCAGTTACAGGCACTTTTGAATTGTCAGAAGGTCGGTCAGTCAGTAAGGTGAAGCTAGTCGCCCATTCCAAAGAGTAGGTACCTATGGAGAAGAACGGTCAAGAAACTCATTCATTTTGAAATCAACCGTGTGAGAACGACGCAGAAATATATTGTACGCTAAGAGCGTCCATTACGGAAAACACAAAAAAAAAGTAGTCTGTGTTATTCTGATCTGTAAGCTATATTACTGCAATCATGTTAAGTAATTTTTGCGTGGAAGAGTATAACATACATTCATTAAACTTCAGAAATTATCTCGTTTATAATATTTGTAGGAAGTAAGATAGGATAATAAGATTATATATTTTTTATATTTATATATAATGTAGTGAGTGACCGCATTCCCGCCTGATGGTAAGCAGTGATGCAATCGTTGATGGTAAAGCGCGCTAGTTTATTAAGAGCCTATTCATTCTAGCCTCCAAGACACTTAAATTGTAGTCAGACGGAAACACCGCCGCTGGCAAATTGTTCCAGTCCCTCGATGTACGCGGTATAAAAGGCTAGGCGAAACGGTTCGTCTGGATTAGTTAAACGTTCGCAAATTTTAAAAATAATAGAGTGACACTGACTTTATAATATAAAATAATATGTGGCTCTTTGTATGTCGGTCGGTCAAGGTTGATCTTTTTAAAAGATTCACTCACGAATTGAGGTATTACACTTCCTCCCCCAGCACTCTAATGGCACTAATTATTATGGTTCTTAAAATTAATGTAACATTATGTAGCATGAGCATAAGCACTTTCTATAAATCTAATTGATATCCTTGGTCCTTAGTGTAGTTTATCATTTAATCTATAATTGCTCCGAGATTTTTAGGGGTTGCGCTTGAATAGGGTTGTGTTGTGGTGTGAATATCGAAAAGTATGGGTCTAACATGGATATATACGCATATTTCTAGATGTGACAATTTAGAAAGAGAGATATTATAATATACTATATTATTTGTACCAACAGTGATTGTTGTGTTTTATGTCATCTTCATCATCTCAGCGTATAATCCCGGTTGCATCCGCGGCTTCCGCGTTGGAGCCCAGGGTCCGCTTTCCTACACTTACTCCTCCATTTCGCACGATCTCTGGCATCCCGTGGCGTGAGATTGTAGACACGCATGTCAACTCTTACGACGTCAAGCCAGCACTTCTTTGGTCTACCTCGCTTGTTCCGGCCCGGCGGAGGCGCCATGGCAAGACATTTGTTACCCACGTAGCATGCCGGTTTTCGTAAGACGTGACCGTACCAGCGTAGGCGACCCTCTTGCAGTTTGTCTGCTATGTCACGGACACGAAGACCGCCATGGATGCGGGAGTTCCTGATGCGGTCTTTCCGCGTAACTCCACACATCCACCGCAGCATATTCATCTCCGTGACACGCAGCTCCTGTTTGTGTCGCTCAAGCACAGGCCACGCTTCACTGCCATACAGAAGAACAGGTCTAATGATGGTCTTATGGACCTGTCCTTTAAGATTGTTGTGTTTTATGTGTTATATAATAACGCTTAAGAGTTCGTTTATTTATTTGGGTACTAATCTCTAAAACCTATCGATCGGATTTGAATAATTCTTTTTGCATTTGATAACATTTCAAGTTTTTCTCTCGGGATATGGGATGGCTGGTAACAGCTGGCAAATAATGGTATGCATTAGGAGACGCCTATGTCCGGTAGTGGACTTCTGTAAACTGATGGAGGACGATATTTTTTCTAAACGGTATATCATTTAACATAACGTTAGCGCCTTTAGGAGGCGGGCAAAACGATAAAATATCAGGAAGAACACTATATGAAAACGATGTAACAGCATCGGCTAGTGTTATAAGTATATTAATACCGGATATTTTTTTGAGTTAAACTGCTATTTCGCGGAATTCAAACTAATTTACATTTAATCTTCGATACTTATCTTATATTTTAATATTGCGAAATCGCGTCACATTTTTTCAATCGTCAATTAGTAGGAATGTAAATATTATATTTAGGATTTAAGACATTAACAGCTAATCTCATTCAGATTTGGAAGAGATAAAATTATAATGAACGTTCGAACTGCGTCAAAAAGCCTCATTATTTAATTTTCGTATTTAAAATTTCACATTTCTGACGTAATCACTTAGTCATAACTGTTTTAGTCCAAACAAAGTCAAATTAAAAATCTCTAACACCTAAAATAGCTATCAAAATACGCTACAAAACACTCACACAGACAAGGCCAACACGTAAGTCAAACATTAAATCGATAACACACATACACGTTCACCCTCGGATCTCGTTGATCCGGATCATCCCGCGCGGATCAGCCTCGTGTCGCCCGGAGATAAAGCTCTGCCCGCGTGTGTTGGCCCTAATCATACGTGTCACACTGTGCTACGTCATACGATGACAGTTATGAGTTTGATGTATTTTTTCGTGTTTATCTCTCCACGTTTTGACTATTGGAATTTCATTGATAAAACTTGTCTTCGCTTTAAACGTCGTGGAGGGATAAATCATGAGAAAGAAGATAATACGGCCCTATAGCCTTTCATATTTATCATAGTAGAAATCAAATAGGTATGTGTGGTGTATCTAATAATTCTAAGTACGAAAACTACTAAACGTATTTGGATGAAATTTGGCACACAAATAGTTTATAACCAGGAATAATACACAGGATACTTTTATCTCTTACTACGGGATCGAAACTCATCCTTCTTTTTAATATAAACTGGTGGTTGACCGCAATCCCGTCTGATGGTAAGCAGTAGTGCAATAAGGATGTGTACTGGGTAAAAAAAAAATTGATTCTATTTAGTCCATCATTCAGGTAATAAATAAATAAAAATATTGGATACGTATATTTTGTTTTATCAAATCAATAAAAATTAACAACTATAAAAGGCGTCAAAGAGTGGTGGCTGGTGAAGTCACTGCTCGCTAAAAAGTGTAGCGTGCAGTGACCTCACACGAGTTTTCAACGCACAGTGTCGTCTTCATTTTTTATTTATATGAAAAAAGAAGAATCTGACAATACGCACAATATCAATAATACAAATACCCTATTGTTGACTTTAACCTTGAAGATACTAATGCTGGTGAAACCGCGGGCGGGGCTAGTATTAAATAAACCGACTAAAGGATTTGGAGAAGATCTTTCCCCAGCACCGAATCAGTCGGTACCATCATCAGCTTATAGCATTCCACGGATGTAGAACTCTCCTATTGCAAGTCATTCGACTAGACTTTCCTTACTGTAATCCCGCCTGATAGTAACCAGTGATGCGATCGTTGATGGTAAAGCGCGCTAGTTTATTAACAGCCTATTCACTCAGAAAAGGAAAGGAAGACGGCAGTTGAGCGTAAACCCAACAACACGACCAACGATGCTGCGCCAAAAGGAGATTGATCTGAAGACCCTCCACGACCAAACCCCCAACACAACAACATTAGACGCATCGTACCCGGCACACATCGCAACACAATTGCTCAGACCCGTCCTCCGTACGGCTTCACCAGACATCATGCCGGAACACGACGAATCGCTTGGCGGCAAGACCTTGTCTGGTGGGTGGTAAATTCTGCCGGCGGCCGATGTTATGGCCTACCACCGATTATAATAGTGTACTGCTCAAAAAATATATAATTTAATTATATCTATATATTACATGTATCTAAGTACTGCGTTAAACCGCTTCCGCTTGTGGTTTTCTCATATCTGTGAACCTATTTCTGTCTTCTTTAGGTTCAACCATGTTTTAAATGTTATCGAAATTGTGTTGATTATTTATTTATTTATAAATTAATACTACTATATAATAAATGAATATTATATTGTAAATGTATACTATTATCCTAATAATTTCTTATAACGTTTTAAAATTATCTTTATAACGTTTTACGTATATATAATTAAACATTTTGGACAGAAACAGTATAAACTCGGACTTAATGCCTTGACCACAATTTTCTTTTTTTTATAAATTATAAACTAGCGCTTGACCGCAATCCCGCCTGATGGTAAGCAGTGACGCAATCGTTGATAGTAAAGCGCACTAGTCTATTAAGAGCCTATTCACTCTAGCCTTGAAGACACTCAAATTGTAGTCCGACGGAAACACCGCCGCTAGCAATTTGTTCCAGTCCCTTGATGTACGCGGTATAAAGGAGGCAAAACGCTTCGTCCGAATCGTAGAGGTGTTAACAACGTAAGGGTGAAAACTCGCCGTACGACGGGTTGTCCGATGGTGGAACAGAGATGGGGGAATAAAATCATGCAATTCCCTCGCACACTCCCCAAAATGCATCCTATAGAACACCGAAAGGCTGGCTACTCTACGCCTGTGCTCTTTCCAATATGTGTCCAATCTGATCCATATTAGCACTTATTGTTAAGTAAGTTATCTCAATAATTAATTTTTTGTATGCATGTTGTGTTTACCTATAAGTAATTGATGCACCCCAGCCCATTGCCACTTAAGTGGTGAAGAATTGCAACACTTAACTGGCAGTGTGCCGGGCACATTGCCCGTAGGACCGATGCCCGATGGGGCTGACGGGTTCTCGAGTGGCGACCACGCACCGGAAGACGCATCGTGGGTAGGCCCCCCATAAGGTGGACCGACGACCTGTTGAAGGTCCCGGGAAGCCGCTGGATGCGGGTGGCGCAGGATCGCTCGTCGTGGAGCACCTTGGGGTAGGCCTATGTCCAGCAGTGGACGTCTTTCGGCTGAAATGATGATGATGATGATGATGAAATAATGCACTGATATTTTATCTTCATGTTTGTATTAAGTATTTGTTTTTTTTTTGTGTACTCAATTGTTGATGAACCTAATAAAATAAAAAACTAACTATTCTCTACCAGTCAACCTAGGGTGATAAAAGGTACTCCACCAACCTTCCATCATCCTTAGTTGATTAAAATATCAACTATTTTATAAATTATACCTATCTGAGTATACATATTTTTATATAATTATAAACTAGTCGTTGACTACATTCCTGCCTAATTGTAAGCAGTGATGCAATCGTTGATGATTAAGCGCACTAGTTTATTAAGAGCCAATTCACTCAAAATATAAACTGAGTGAATAGAAAGGAAGACGGCAGTTGAGCGAAGTCATGCAATGTTAGACCCAACAAAACGACCAACGACCAAACTCCCGATACAACAACATTTGTCGCATCGTACCCGGCATACATCGCAACACAACTGCTCAGACTCGTCCTCCGTACGACTTCACCAGACACATCAAGCCCGTACACAATGAATCGCTTGGTGGCGAGACTTTGTCTGGTGGGTGGTAACTTTTTCCGGCAGTCCATGTCATGGCCTACCACCGCATATTGTAATGAGGTAAAATTTGTTTATATGAATGTAAGAGATAATCTCCAGAACTATCATTAGTTGAATTTGGAAAATTATATTTGATAGCACAATTCTAGAGAAGTTTATAGATTATATGATATCACTCTATGAAACTTAGGGCCGAGCAAAGAAAAAAAAGTCAATAAAAACTATAAGCGAAAACAAGGTAGGTATATATAGTAGTATAGTAGTATATAGTATGTACATACTAGCGTGGGCAGTCGATGCGATGCGATGTTACGGGAAAGAGGGCAAGAGAGTATATAAGGTCCTTTCTGAATGAACACGTCTCCTAACTATGTTATAATATATGTATAATGTATATCTATATACATACATATAAAGTATCTGTTCATAATGCTTTATGAACGTATCCGATCAAAAACACGTTAAATTTCGAGAAAAAATGTAATCTACATAGATTATATTGAAAAATGTGTTCATGATTAATAAAACCTTTCCTTAATCTGATCTCAGATTATCATAATTTTATCTTTTAAGTATTAAAATAAATAAAAAAGCAAGATAATATCTATTAGATATGCAGCTAAAGTCAATATCCAAAATATTATTACTTAATAGTTGATGTTCTGCGATAACGTTCGTTATAGAGATATTTGCATATAAATTTTTAAAATATACCGTTCATTATAACCATAAAATTATGCTTAGGTACCTACATACGTTATGTCTTACATATAAAATAAAAGATTATAATAATGTATAATAAAAATATAAATCGGCTTATCTATATAAAACTGGCTTATTCGTGTGAAGTACGGTCGGCAAGGAAAGTTTAAAATAATTAATTATATTTTATGAAGTAACATACACAATATATAAAAAGAAAACCCTGTCCGATCCTTGAAGGGATTGTTAGGTATCGATAACTGATTCTACTAATGGATACAAAGCCGAGCTAAAATTAAAAAAAAAACCCTTAAAAAATAAATATTATTTCGCAAAAAAAAAAGAGGTAACTTAATACATGTGCGGTAGGCAACCCTTCCGCGGGCGACAGGGGGCAGGGCACGCGGCACCTGGTCGCATCGCTTATAATAAAACCGTCAAAATGGTGTTGTCACTTTTTTTTTAAATTACCAAATTTCGGGGAAATTGGATTTAATTCGCGGGGGAAAAGGTTATTACATAATTCATTAGTATTGTTACTATGATGATTACGTAAAAATGTATATTATATTTGGTCATGCGTTTACCTAACCTTTATTATCCTTATGGGTTGGACAGGGTTTTCTTTACATATTGTATAAAAATAATAATAAATAT
This sequence comes from Sesamia inferens, assembly GCA_037179545.1. Classification (NCBI taxonomy): domain Eukaryota; kingdom Metazoa; phylum Arthropoda; class Insecta; order Lepidoptera; family Noctuidae; genus Sesamia; species Sesamia inferens. Next base: position 10,963,337 of record CM073923.1, on the reverse strand, counting down.
TCCGTACCCAGTCTAGGTAATTTTACAGAGCGAAAATTAATGGGAGGTCGTCGCTCCTACTGTGAAGCTGTAAGTCTCAAAGAGATGACAGCAACCATTGATGAGGTCCATTAGAACCGTAACCCTTGAAGAAACACTGGCGGGTTTTAGTCAGTAAAATTCTGACACGACAGAGCAGGAGGAGTGATTTGATGATTTTCTATCCAAAAAAAAGGCTACTTCAAAAACGTGACACGCCGCTAAAGGTTCAATCTGTTTCATAAAACAGTTGCCGCTCAAGCTTCAAACTCGCCATCTGTTTCATAAAACAGTTATTTCATGATGATATCCACATACAAAAAAAAAAAAAATGTCTATAATTCAAATAAAACGGTAGTTAAAAATCAAACCAGATTTAATCTTCTGACGGTACTCAGGTACGATTTGACAAAAAGATATATCTTCAATGTCGGGCGTAATCCGTCGGGCATTGTGCAATCGCTAATCGGTGCGGATCGACGGCAGCGCGGGCGGCGGCGCGGCCCGATTCAAAATTAATAATGATTTATAACGCCCGATTAGTGGCATTAGGCATTAACTCATCGCCGATTGGCTGAACAAGCTCACCTCTACTAACGCTACTTTTAATAGTCTTCCTGATCATATTATTCATTCTGTTTACGCAACCGATAAGAAAATTTTATTTAACATGTATTGTTAAATAATCTGAATAACACATTCTTTAACAAATTCAGCTATCATTACAGCTTATGTTAATACGATAAAATATAATGATGCTTTCAGGAAACACAAGGTTATGTGAAGTCGAAAATATTCAAAACAATGTCTTAAGTAGGTAGCTAATACCAATATTGATGTTTTCTAAAACTTCAAGGATAAATATAATTTTCAAATATTTGAAAATTATTCACAATAAATCTTCAACATGTTTCTAAAATTTTAATGCTAACTGTATATTATACCTATTATTTGTTTAATTTATCTTATGGCCTATGCACAAAGAAAAACATCTTAAGCATAGAACACACTGTATATGTGATATGTGCCCATTGCGTGTGCACTTGGGCTTATGCTTTGAGCGCGCCTTACTACAGACGGGATGTCCCGGATTAGATTTAAGGGGTAAAAGAACTAGAAAGGGACGATACAAAAGGATTTGTATTAAAAAGACAAGGACAGAAGACGGTAGATTTAGAGATTATGATTTATAAAGAGGAGACTGAATGGGAAAATATTAGGTAGGGTATGAACGTTGGGTATTAGTTCGGTGTATGAGAAGTTGATGCCGCGTCGGTACGGGTTTCATGCGCAATGCGCACCAAACTGGTCGTGAAATTAGCTGCGCAGATTTAGGGGCGTTCTCAAAAGCATCTAGTGCCCTTCTGATAAAAAAGTGCTTCACTTTCTTTAAGTTAGCTACTGTAGTTTGTTTTTAGTCTCTCCAATGGTGTTGATTTACCGTTCTATTGCACTATGATAATGAGGATTGAGAGAGTGCACAGCACTATAATATCTAGGACCGCCCGCCATGACAGAAATATTTACTAATGTATTATGCACAAGCTGACCCGTGCCCACTTCGTTGGAAGGTAAACCATCTTAACTTGTGATGAAATCCTATTACCACAAAAAGTATATTCATTTTTCGGGTTAATAATATAAGTGTATACAATAAAATTATTTTTCAAAGTTGATTCAGTAGATCCAGACTCCTACAACCTCGCAAACTTCACAGTTTTCCATCACTTTAAAATACTCTTTATTTATTTTTTTTATTTTATAATATATTGTTGAGGGTCGAAGGTTCGCTTCATCATCATCATCAACCTTATTTTATCGTCCCACTGCTGGGCACAGGGCTCCTCTCATACAGAGAAGGATTGAGCGTAATCACCACGCTTGCTCAATGCGGGTTGGCGATTTCAGACTTAAAGTCCAGGTTTCCTCAAGATATTTTCCTTCACCTTCAATCATTGGTGTCCAAGATATACTTAAAAAGTATATATAACTTTAGAAAAGTTACTTTGGTACTTGCGTGACTTTGTTTTAACCACTGGGCCACCACGACTGTCACTGTGAAGGTTCGCTTTACTTTGTGTTAATATTTTCATCACCACTGCTCCCAAAACGGTGAAGAAAACATTGTGAGGAAACCGGCGTGTTCTAGAGTCAAAACTTCGAAGACATGGATGATGTACCACCTCGCACTGGGCCCGCGTGGTATATTACGGCGCAGTCCCTCTCTCTAAGAGGAGGCCTGAGTCCCTGGAATGGGAACATTGCTATGTTATGATCATATCTTCATTACTTTCCGTGCGTTCAGGCGCTTTTGCCATACCTATTATTGGAATCAATTGTAACAGCTAATACCTACTTAGGACCCATTAACTTAATCAAATTTTATTCCGTGGTGTTTGGCAATCTGGGCTTCTCCCAGTTGCAATAATGTCCCTTTGTGCCGATTGGCCTAGTTCTGTTCTGTCTCCTGCTTGTTATGGAGGGAAGTGGAAAAAATATCTTTTTTCTTACTCCTCCGCTATTCTCTTCTGATTAATTTCGTTGCGGGACCCAAGACAGTTGAATCGTTTCTCCGGGACTCGTCGAGCTTCATTGCTCGGCGTTTTTCTGGCGGTCTCTACTGTTGATTCTGGCTTTCAGGAGTTGCAGTGTTTGTCCCCCCCCCAAAAAAAAAAAAAATCTTCATTACTTTGAAAGGAGATGTTCTGCTAAAATATAGGTTATTAGCTGCACGCCGCGCTTTGGCACACATAGGTTTAAATACATTTTTTATATGCTCCGCTCCTATTGGTCGCAGCGTGATTTTATATAGCCTAAAGCCTTCCTGGATTAATGGGCTATCCAACGCAAAAAGAATTTTTCAAATCGGACCAGTAGTACCTGATTAAGTATAGATTATATATTAAGTATAGATTAATTAATCAGTCCCACCTATCAATATTGTCGGTTATTTTATTCACTTTCGTGACACTTACTCGCCTTATCGTATTTTACTTTTTCGATTGTTATCTAGAATTTCTATGGAAATGGTCAGATACGCATAAAATAATATCGTACTATAAATGGTAGTTGAAGAGACACTTAAGCGGAATAGGTTGGGCCTATATTAAGTTTTCTGACAGGATACCAAGAAATAATCAGCTTATATGTTCTCGCTGCTGGGAAACAGCCTTCCTCTTTGTGAGAGGCATTCGGCCAAGACTATCACGTGGCCTTATTGTAGGTTCGTACTTAGATGTTAAATATCTTTGAATTTTTAATCAAGGAAGTATTGGATTCTTTGCACGTTTTCATTGACAGTTTTAAGAACTGCGGTGATGAAATAAATTAATATGAAACAATGATGTTCTTTTTACTTTGGTTTTCATCTTTTTAGGGTTTGATTTGCTTTTTTTTTGTTTTTCAATTGGATAGTTAGTGGTCAGTGGAAGAGCGGGCTGCACCCTACACAAGCATCATCTGCTTAAAGGTGATCTGCAACGAATGTGTGTTTGTTTGTTAATAAAAAAATATGATTGAATCGTGATTTCAACAAATCGCGATAGCTCACAAATCACACTCAACAGAACAAAATATATTCCTCAAGCGTAGCTTGATAAACAAATGAAAGCTTTATTTTAACCACAAGCAAACATAAACGACGGAATAACTAACACAGAAAGGTGACTGCTTAGAAACTTTTTAATAAACATGGCCAGAATTGATTGACGCATATAAATATTGAAATCACTGGCGCATATACTGCGAACCTTTGATTTAACGACCTACAGATATCAGGGAATCAATAATGGCATCAGATTAACTAGGACTACAGATGAACCGTAGTTATACAAAGGGGCCGAAGAAGAGTGCGTGACTACGAATAAAGCACTAGTACTTGTTTTTAAAGACGACGTTTGAGGGACGGCTTTGACTGAGAGAAAAATGTTTGATAATATCGTTGTGAACGGTTTTTTGTGAGTCGGTTAATCGCTGTTTAAACTTCGGTTAACGGTGTGCAATCTGTTTTTCATCTTGGCTGGTAGACTTCTTACGGCTGACCGCTTGGTAAATGGCAATGGTATAGTAGTTTATTCTTCACTTAAAGACATAAACATCAGTGTTAGCCTTGCACCCTACTTGCACACCATTACTTTCAATTGGACTCATTTTGAGGCATATTGCTAATCCATTGCTTCATATGTTCGAAACATGTGTTTGCTCAGCAACGTGAACAAAGCAATGAATGTTGATGAACTGTCAATACGAAACCCATTGCTACTGATATGTTGATTGCTCTAATGGCGTGCTTCAGAAGGTTACAAAAACACAAAAAATAAGAAATAGTTGAGGGAAACATGCGTCACATCCACGTAAAACGGCTGTCGCTCAGCATTATGCTACGACCCTATGCAAAACAGAGCCCAGCACTGGTTTTCAGCGACAGCCGGCACCGACGTAAAGACGTCACCCGGTGTAACAAACAATTACAAGTGGCACCGAAACGGTAGTACTTACAGTATAAAAACGTAATAATAAAAATATAAAATGTAAATCAAAATGTATATGGTGAGAGAACAGTTTCAATAAACACAAACAGGAATATAAAAAAGAAAAAACAGGATATATAAAATAATTATGCCAATAATGTTCTGAACCTCCCATTCATTTAACTACCTATCTACCAGTAGGCCTAGTATGAGTTTTCAATACGAAACTCGATCGTCGATATCGAACGCGTTTGGCGCTCTCATTGGTTGAGAGTTCTTACGACCTTGAAGCGGGCCAATCGCTGAGTCAAACTCGCTAGATATCGAAGATCGAGTTTCGTAATGAAAACTCATACTAGGCCTACTGGTCACACAAAAAGTATTGCGACAAAAAGTTTTTATGTATGAGAAACTGGCCAGTTATAATTTATTTAAAAAATATGATTATTTATAACTAATTATAGGTACGTTCCAAATTCAAAACTTCCCTCCACATTTTTTGCGAGCTAATTAAAATTATCGTGTCTCTTTGAAAAATGGATTTGCGTTCAGACCGTTTCCACGTTATGGTTTTTTACGATTTTAAATGTCGCCTGAAACCAGATTCAGCATAAACTGCAGATTGGAAGCCTTCACGAGACTCTACACGTGAATCTTCGGTTGCGGAGGATAGTTTTACGCTGGATGCCGTACAATCTCACCGATGCTCAGAAGCAGACAGGTGGGTTCGATCCTCGCGCAGTGCAAATATTTGTATGCATTAATATGAATATTTTCACTGATCTAGTCGTGCCTCGGAAAGCACGTTATGCCATTGGTCCCGGTTGCCATACGAACATCTAATGGCAGTCGTTACGGGTTGTTGGAGCCCTCAAAAGTCTTACAATTGGTCTAACTGCAATGCTTCGATAACGCCTTCGAATTGTAGAGGTCAGACGGCAGTCGCTTCATGGAAAATATCTATGTTTAGGCAGGATGAGTAGTTAGACTGGTAAAGCGGACCCTAGACTCCAAAGCTGAAAAGCTTCGGATACGACTGGGATTAACGCTAAGATGAAAATCTCAGAAGCAGACACGAGTGGAATCGTGCCATGATACTCGTATGATAGACAAAGAAGCAGGTTACAGGTGATGAATCTTGGAATTATCAATACGATTCAGAAACGAAGCGCCAGTCGACGGTTTGGGTATTTCTAAACGAATCAACGCCTACCAAAGTGAGGCGATCTAGAAGCGGGGGTAAGATTTTGATCGCGAGCTTTTTCAGTTTGACTGGCCACTGGGTGTCAATTCCTTTACGAAACCAAAGAAGCATTAACGCTGAATGGTACACTACCAAATGCTTGACAGAAGTTTTCTCTGTTGTGAGCAATAAGCGACCAATCACAGGGCTCCGCGGGTTACTTCTTCATCACTACAATGCGCCCACCCACTCCGCAATCAAAATGAGAGACTTCCTGGACAGTACACCGGTCAAACTCCTGGGTCACCGTCCTGACAGCCCTAACTTAGCACAGTGTGACTTCTACTTATTCCCAAAAATATGATGCGCTGTCAGCGTTCGAGAAGGCTGTAAACGAGGTGTCTACGGCAGACTGGAGAAAGTGTTTCGAAAACTGGTTCAGACGCATGAAACTTTATAGGTATAGAGGCTGGAGGAGAGTACTTTGAAAGGATATTATAAAATATATGTACCCATAGAATTTTTTTTTATATTAGCAAAAGTTTCTGATTGTCCCACGTATATACTTTCCTCACAGTTTCATTCAAAAGGCAATATTCATATGCGCGCCCAATCAGTGCGAAATCTTCATAGTCTAATCATAAAATGGTGTACTCACCAGTAATACCTTTGTTCAGCAGATTGTTGAAGGCCTCCTTCTTAGGCGAGAGGTGCGGGGTGTGGGGGGTATGCGGAGTATGTTGGATGCGTTCATTATGCACGGGGGCGGAGGGGGGGCGGGGCACCGCACGGTCCTCCGGCGAACGGCGAGGTGGCGTCTTGCTGCGCCTGAGTTCCGTTGACAGATTCTGAGACGAAAGAAAAGTGTAGCTTAGAATTTGTATAGAAAAACAAACGAATTTAAGTTTTACAAGGCAATAACGCCGATTGCTTGTTCACACACTAAACTAATTTTAAGTGCATCTTTTTCTTTCCATTTCGTTAAGAGAATAAGAGGATAGAAGATAACATCTTATTTTAATCGTGTCAAATTAAGATACTCAATAGACAGTTTAGACGCGATTATAAACATGGCGACTAAAAATACGCCAGTTTCGTCAGGAGGGCACTAATTTGACAGGTCTAAACTGACATTTTATCTTTTATCCATTTCTTAATGAAATATAAAGAAAAAGATGCACTGAACTTATATTTCATTTAGTTTGTGAAGAAGGGAATCGATTATAATTATCGGGAATCGGAAAGCCAATTGCTCGAATATTGAAATTACCTACGGCAAACATTTTAATGCCATTAATTCAGTTTCATTTTTTTAAATAAGTTCCATAGATACTTCCATATCAACAATGAATTATAAATTCTGTTAATATTAATTAAATTTTAAATCAAAACATGTTCAACACTAATCACTAATTAATCTACAGTAATCAAAAATATTTTTTGATAGGCTATATCTTTATCATCAGATAACAACTTTTTAGTAAAAGATTTTGACTGTTGTAGATTGATTAAGCAATTTAATCTAGCTTTAATCTCGAGGTCTCATTTTTAATCCCGTGATTATCCGAGTAAAAACACGTTTTCCACGACCGTCCTGATGTTGATAGATAATATAAGTGCGAGAATTTATATTGTGTTGCTAATAATGAGTTGCAAAAACAATCTAAATTAGACAAGTATACTAAAACGGATGCATAAACTTCCAATCACAGCTAATTGTTTCAAACCATAATCTAACCATCAATATTTAATTTGCGTACGCCCAATTAATATAACGGAGTGGATAATTTCAATACATAAACACTGGCTTATCCATGCTTTTATGGTATCATGTCTAGACGAGACCCCATAGCTTCCATTAAGGTCGAATAATAATGAATAATTCTACAATTTGCGCTGGTACACTTGCATGCATTGGTGCAATATGGTTGGGTATGCGGACCGTGTCTCTCAAAGGCAGACGTGAGGGACATTTGAAACGTATCGACAAACGAAGGGAACCGTTGCTTTACATTATATTGTGCATTATGTAACTGTATTTTTTCATGTATTTGTACCGTATTAAAATCATGGTCTGATTTTAATGAAAACTGTATTTGGTGTCTTCGTTTTTAACTAGTGCAAAAACTGTCACTTAAGGAGTCAACGGTAAAAAGCGCAGACATGTTAAAAACACAATTACTTATTCCGTCCATTTCAGATCTAAGAGAGCCACGTTTTAATTTAATTAGTCTCGTTTTAAAAAAAATATTTTTGTTTGCTAACAACAATGGGTAAAAGTAAAAAAAAAAATGAATTAATTATTTAGTGAAACTATCCCGCGGGCTCGTGCGGCCACAGTTGACTATAGACCCATCAAAGATGTAAGTGGAGGAAAATATTCGTAATTAAGATGATGAGGCGTCCTGCCTACAAATATTAGGTATATTGTTACGATCTTAAACAACGGTAAAAACAACAGAAATATCCATTTGACATGTTATAGACTCATGTTGGAAATCCGTTTACAAATTCTGTCATACTCGTTTGGTTAGCACCCGTGTGACAATCAAGTGTACCCAAAATAAACACCAACGCTATTTTTACTATAGACAAAAGGGTCACGACCAGAAGTGATAATTTTATAATTTACTGCCAATCGCTGAAGTGAATGAAGGAGTACGTCATATCTCGCTTCAGGTCGAGAACAATTGAACTACAGTTTGCAAGTTAGATAAAGATCTAATCTGGAAATTCTCGTTATCTAGTCTGTATTGGCCAGTCCTTGGATTCAAGGATTGATATTCAGATTTATTTCTTAACGTTTCAGTTTTCATATATTGCTATTTCAGCCACATAGACCGAGACTGGGTTAACTTGTCAAAAAATCGGTCAATGTTAGTCGAATACGTGCGCAAAGGGTGAGAAGCGCTTAAAAATAATTTTCGTACGAACATGGGCGTAACCAGGGAGGGAGGGGGCAGCTGCTCCCGAAACTCTGGACATCTCGCAGAACATGTATACCTCCCTAACTACTAATCAAAGTAATTAGGGGTGCATGCATAGTTAAATTTACTTTTATTTATTTAACTACCTATAAATTAGGATCATTTGCGAATGTTTCATGTAGATGTGTGTCATTATTGTTAAAGCTTCCTATCACGGTTCATGAGATACAGCCTAAGGTACAGGCGGTCAGTGGGGTTTTAGCAATAGGGTCCGTTTTTACCCCTTGGGTACAAAACCGTAAAAAGCATAAGACCGGAGCCTAGGTAAATATGTATAGGGCCGTTTCAGAGGAACACCTTGACTACGTAGTTCAAAATACAAATCCAATGCCTAGAATGACCATATTTTCAACACCAAAGAGAATAAAACAGCAAGTGACGTCACAAGAAAAATTAAATACACATCTTCTGAATATATCTAAGAAAAGTCGAACCACTTAAGGCGAATCGAGATACAAATTGGACACTTGGCCATTGCGTCAGTCGATACAAAATGTTCATGAGCCGCACTGATTACATTCATTGAATATTGTTACTGAACGCCGGTTTGACCACAGAACAGCAAACTCACAACGAATGATAGTGTTTTAACAAGGTTAATGATGACCAAACAAGACATATCTCATCACGGTGTAATGTTAAAGTTGACACAAAAATCTCGCCGGAGAAAAACAAAATGAGCACAGAGCTTTTAATTGAAATTAAGAATCATCACACCATACCCTCCATAACAACTGACCTTAAAATTTTTGATTCAATAGCATAACCATAAACTTCAAGAGGATGTTAGAGGAGAGATGAAGAGCGAAGTGATCTTGTAGCAGAGGTACACTCGGCTGCTCTCAACAATAAATTAACCCTTACCAATTCTGAGCAATTTGACGTGGTCAATCAAAGTGCATGTGCAAAATGTGCCACATGAAGCCAACAAGCGCAGGGGCGTGTTGGCCAATAGCACGCACAGTTTGACCGTCCATAGAATCGTTGATTCGCGCCACAGATACGTCTAATATCGTATTGGAATTTGTGATGTCGTTTGACCCCTGTTAACCCAGATTACGCGCGTCGCCGCCTGATTCGTCCTCGGCGGAGCCTGATTGTGTTGTGACATAAACTGTAATGTATTATGTGTTAACTCTTGCTGCAATCACGGCTAGCACGTACCACAATTACAATGGATATGTTCACCGAACTTTATAATTTATTTGGAACGATTTGTGTGTGCTCTGGACTTGTTGAGCTTTGCTGGGCGGTTTTGTGTTCGACAGTTTTTTATGTTAAGAATGCTCAACAAGTCATATCGTGATTAGTATTAGTGTAATGAATTATAAAGGAGAAATGGGTTGCCTGTTATAACTGACAGCAATATTGTGATAGCTGACATGAATATTGGGATGAAAGCCGTTACCTTAGATCACTTTTGCCCCAGCATCAACTTTGTATAGTCCTACTAATATTACCTATAAACGCGAGAGTTTGTAAAGATATGTATATTTTTCTTTCACGCATACAATTCTGAACGTATTTCGATGAAATTTTTAACATAGACGGTTTATAGCCCGGATTAATACATAGTATATTTTTTATTTGGATATTCACATGCGATCAAAAATTATGGGCAGCTAGTATTGTATGATTTATGACTAGTTAAAAGCTAAAGTGTAAGATTTTTGATGATTGCCTTTGAAGACATGACTTCTTCAATTTTATTACAAAATCTCACTTTTACTTCAGACACCTCTTTATCATGTTTTTTTTTTATTTCAATGACTGATAATTGTAACGGCTAAGTGAATCTAATCGTTTGCCTTTAATTACATTTTGCTTTCCGTTATTTAAAGCACGCTAAGCAATCATTAAGAATGAAACGCCTAGAATATGCATTTAAAAATGGTGACTGCTTGTTAACTTTTTCTACAGTTACAGTTAGCTTAATCTAAAGATATTGAGATGTCATTTAAAAAGTGGGATCTTCTAAGTTCCATGTTAAAGAATCCTTCTAGTGTACTATTGCGCGTGGCGATAGCAAGGACCTAATTAGTAACACCAAGTTCTTAAGAAACGAACTAATTACGTTAATTCGTCAATAATATACTAATTTCTTGTTGTTCCAGTTTACTGATAATCCTGTTTATATTCCCACACTGATTTCACAACCTTATCGAATATTTGGGAAACAATATTGATAAATAATCCATTAGTATGTCTGGAAGTGATACACGAGTTATCCTAGCTTAGTAAATTACATTGTTATCAACGTGTTCATTCAACTTTGAGACAAATTGTCTTGTATAGTTAAATATTTTAATCCCTGTTAGAACTATTTAAAAATTGGCACAAATATTCTATCCTTTAATTAATTTCAACGTGTTAAAAAAACAACTACCTACCTAGTTCTCTAAATATTACATACGTGTTTAGATTACAACAAGTACATAGAGGTGACAGTTACATCAGTCTTTAGACATCAGATTACAAGATCGGCAAATATGTAAATCATAATTGTAACAATTGCTCGACAAACAGGGCTCAAACGTTGTCAGCTACTATGTCCATAGATATCCCAACGGCATTTATTTTAGTTGTATGCATAAGTTTAGCATTGTGAGAGTTAGGTAAGAAAACCTAAATAACACATAAAATGCCTCCCCAAATAATTCTAGGAACTCTTTTTCCGTGCCACTTCGAACCAGCGTTTGCAGTATGCGTCCAGATCTTTATACTATCACTTTCTGGATCGGCCTTGGTGGCGCCATGCATCTTCTGGCATTCATTGTGTAAAGAGCTTTTGCCCGATGGTCATCGTGTATACGGCTGATGTGACCTGTCCAATACTTTTTAAACCAGACAGCCTTCTTTCCTACTTACATTATGCTTATTTTGAAACACAGCGTAGTGTTTCGCATGCTGACGCCTAGAATGCTGCGCTCCATAAATAATCAGCCCATTTTAAGCTGAATTTTTGGGCAAGTACATGGGGTATTTCAATTCGTCACCACTGCTTTCAAAACTGTACAACAAAACTTCGCACGGTCACCATCATTTTTTAGAACCAAAAATTCGAAAACATGTGACATTCATCTCACCGCACTAAACCCAAGTAATATTGCCCGGTCTCTCTCTAAAAGAATGGAAGCCTTTAGCCCGAAAGTGAGAACATTATAGATTGATGCAATACTGAATGCTTATGTTGCTATTCAAAATAGTTTTTCTAAACGATTCTTCGTCGAATCTTGTCCCATGTGATCTGCCCAATCCCATTTAGGCCACCACATTACTGGTAACAATTGCAGTTCGAAAACTGCCCTTACTGCAACGGTATAAGCGCTATGTCAATAAAAAATCGTTCCGCGTGATTAGCTGTACTCATTCCGTACGTACTAATAATTTTGTCTTAAAGATAAAGATGTAAGATGGGACACAAATCTAAACCAAATATATAACTACGTGATTCTGGTCATGAACATATAAGCCGTTGTGTATTCTAACAAGCAGACGGATAAGCTTTGGAATAATGATTTATTTGTACTACCGATTATTAAGAAACATACCTAAAAAGTATAAGTATTTATTTATACATTGTGCTCAGATGATAGAAGCAACAGAAATATGTAACGAAGAAATGTAACCCATGCTATGATTTTAAAAGAGTGTCCATGGAGTTTCTTGCACGTTCTTCTCCATAGGTAACCTACTCTTTGGAATGGGCGACTAGCTTCACCTTACTGACTGACCGACCTTCTGACAATTCAAAAGTGCCTGTAACTGGTTTATTTGAAATAAATGCTTTGATTACGAATTTTGATAAAAAATTTGAAACAATTAGATGAAATAAATGCTACGCATTGGAACGTGCAATTAGCTTCACTTTTCTTGGACTAACTGATATTGACTATTCAAAAGCACCAACGGATGGTTAATTTGAAATAAACAATTTTGATTTTGATACGAACTTATTTAGAAATCCGTACTGATATCAGAGCTGAAAAGTTTGTTTCTCCTCTTTAATCCTTGCAACGTAACAAACGTGGGATTAAAAAAAGGTTTTGTATTTGATAGTCTTATTTTGGCGGGAAACTCTTAGAAGTTTAGCAAAATAAAAATAAGTCACAAAGAATGCTACGCGAAAACAGAGACAAAATGGTCATGGAAACAAGAAACAAAGACACAAGCTAATGAAAAAATACGCATAGTTGAAAAGCAAATAAGATAATTACTACTTCAAAATAATGCGCCAAAATACGCCTACTATTTATATCTCAAATGATGCAAACGATAACAAACTCCCGTCTAATCTGACGAATTCAGAGGCAAGTGACACACAAACACACAGAGACACTACGATAGTAACATTTACCGTGGCATTACCCCTGTTGTCTATTACCACGGCTCTGATTAATTTATGCTCCACTTATTTGAACGAGATAGCGTTTAGAAACCTCTCATATTTGTACACCATGTCAGCTTATCTTTTAATTCTTGAGCTGTCATAGCGTTCATAACAGCGACGTGGTTTTTCCTAAATAATTTTAATCTTTACATATTTTCTAAGACCAAAAACTTGACGCCATGTTACCACCAGCACTGGGCGCGTGATCAATGCGAGCACGCGGTCTCAATGCGAACCCAATGACAGTAGTGGAAACATTTTAGGATGAATATCTTATATACCTGATTAGTTTTTCACCTTCAGCCTGTATACGTAAGTCTGTATACATAAAAAACGTTATTTTAACTTTATACAAAACCTGAATACCTATAGATTATTCAGAATAAGCAACTGAATCGAGTCCAATCATTTTACACCATGTTATATTTTTTCCCCAAGTACATTTAGAAATTGTTGCAGTGTGGTTACCAAGCACGGTATATCATCGCCGGCGCAACAGCTGACGCCAGAGGTCAATGCAACACCCTCCAGCCCGAGCTGAGCGTGAACCATATTTTTGTTGGGACAGCCAATTGAATAACAAGCTCATAACTTTGTGGTTTATCATAATATCTTTTTGAAATTTTTTATATAGATTCTTTAGTTAAAAATACTGGACACGTGTTTCTTGTTTCGTATAAACAAAAAAATAATGTTGCATATAACCTTCACCAATAAGTACGAACAAGTCATTCGAAATCGCCTTTAAATGTTCGTACCAAATTTACATTTATTTATTTCGTAATACTTAATTCTAATGACTTAGAAACGTACTCCATGACTGAAAAATGATGATCTTTTTAAAGTTTTTTTCCGTTAGAATTACATGTAGCCGCTTAGATATGCGCAAAATATTACACAGTAAGTGTGTTACGATATGTGATATGTATGTATGTATATATAAAAAAATTCCACTATAACTCCTAATGCCATTTAAACATTGAAATAGGTATGAATCGCGTAAAAATAGATAATTGAGACGTACAATTTATTTAGATAAGGAGTAGAACAGTTGAATTATGACTGTGACATACGAACAAATAATATAATAACTGCTAACGGTTAGCTTATAAAGACTAAATATCTTTTTAATTTTTACACTCAAGAAAAGATACTCTAAAGTCAAAAGTACAAGTTTCACACGGTGCGGAAAGTGCTTCTTGAATTTTAATCCTTTGCTAATACTAGTATTATAAATGTGAAAGTGATTTTGTTTGTTTCGCTTTCATGCCTAAACTACTGAACCGATTTGGATGAAATTTTTCAAACGGATGGTTTATAACCAGGAATAACACATGGGATACTTTTTATCCCGATATTATCTTGGGATCGACACTTACGCGGGTAGAACCGCGGGTCTCAACTAGTATCAAATAAACTATCAACAAGGTAGAAAAATATTTAAATGTGACACTAAATAATGAAATGATCATCGTCATCATAAATTTTTCAAACAATGTTGTTAAAACTCTATCAGTAGCAATGGGTTTCATTTTGACAGTTCAACCATATTCATTGCTTTCTTTACGTTATTGAGCAGATTCATTTTTTGAACATATGGAGCAATCGATTAGCATTATGCTTAAAAATGATTCTAATTTATAGTAATAGTGTGTTACGCAATTAGGGTTTGCTTTCTAGGGTGAGCTTTCAGTTCAACCTGATGCAGCTTATTACTTAATATTTTAAATAGGTAGATGAATTATATCAATGAATTTTGCTAACCGGCCGCTCATTACAATGATATATTAGTAGGTACCTATTTAGGTTTTTGCTAGCCATCCGCAACAACAGTGAGTATCAATCTAATCGGGATTTGTGTTGTTATTTTTCGCAGATTTTTATAATTTATGCCGAAGTTATCTCTTCTGAGCCGATTTCGTCACTGGTGCCACGGACATAAGTCAACCTCTGACCTTCCATGGAGGATCACCAGATATACTGCGTGATTGGCTACTATGAACTTAGTTATTAAACGCTTAGGCAAACAGTTTAAAATATTGTGCAATTTAAGGTTTTGGTAGATGTCACATTTCTTCGAAGTTTTTGGCTCTAGGACTAGTCTCCTCACGATGTTGTCCTTCACTGTCTTGAGAGCAGTGGTGATGAAATAATTTACACAAAAAATAAAGTGCCTGTTGGGGTTGGAACCTACGACCTACAACTTGTACCTCTAGGCCACCACTGCTCCTGATTTGTGTAATAATGGCAATAGATGAGACGATATCGTATATACTATACAGTATGTTAAAAAAAACCTGTCCGACCCATAAGCATAATAAAGGTTAGGTAAACACTTGACCAAATATAATATAAAATTTTACGTAATCATCATAGTACCAATACAAAAGAATTTTGAAATAATCTTTTTTTCTAGCGAATTAATTCCAACTTCCCCGAAATTTGGTAATTTTAAAAAAGTGACAACACCGGTATTATTATGAGTGAATAGCGATGCGACCACGCACCGCGTGCCCTGCCGCCCGTCGCCCGCGGAAGGGTGCTTAGCGCACATTTATTAAGTTACCTCTTTTCCGAAATAATATTTATTTTTTTAGGGTTTTTTTTTTAAGTTTAGCCCGTAAGTTAAGTTTTGTATGCAGTAGTAGAATCAGTTATCGATACCTAACAACACCTTCACGGGTCGGACAGGGTTTTCTTAACATACTGTATAAAGGCCAAATTTTGCAAAAAGGGTTATTATAAAATCACAGATTATTTAGAAGACATAAAAGCTTGGGACTGAGCGGCTCCCTCTGTTAAGCATAGTTATTAAGCAATGTGCGTAATTATAAGGTAAATTATTGCAAACATTTTCATTTTAAATGTCTGGACTTGAAAAAAGACTATGATCCCTGAGTTTGTTTCGGCTATTTCTTCAAAAAACATATGACGTGTAAAGGTGATCGGTGATCCTACTTGCTTGTAAACGATTTCATTTCATTTCATTTCGTCAAAGCGCGGGAAACATCTGGTAAAGAGACGTACAGAAACATAAAGTATGGCAGAAGAAGAGGAAGTCTATATCTGCCAATAGGTGACCCCGGACTGAAATGATGATGATAATTGCCAGCTTTCATTGCCAGTTGAAAAAAATCAGGTGCCGTCGTTACAGATGTTCAAAAGATTGATCCCCGTAGGTATATCGGAATTAAAAATCCTTTATAGTATATTTTAAGTGCTATTATTCCTTGTTATTGACTATCTGTGTGTTAAATTCGATCCAAATTCGTTCAGTAAGTTTGGCATGAAAGTGTAACAAACCCCACCAAGTGTAGCAAGACCCACCATCCATACATACTCGCGCAGACGACAGTACATTAGACTACTACAATCTGTCAGATTTCTTTATTAGATTTTCGACTTTATCTCTGAAGCATTAAAGCTCAAGGTTGATTGAGAATATTTCACAGTTTCGGGTAGCTTGACCTGCTGTCCTCTATACAAACTCTCGCAATTATAATATTAGTAGGTCAGAATAGGATGTATTTATTAATGTATCTCTTATTTTGGATATGTATCTGTTTTGGTGTATGATATACATAAAATTTGCACCAACGACAGTCCCATTTTATATCCATGAAAATCAGTGTCCATTCTGAAGTTGCCTAGAAGAGATGAGATTAGCGACAAGGTCGCAAATTGTATAATTAGCAATGCATTTTTTATTTTATGTGTTTGTACTAACTTCATGAGTTCCCTTTCATGAACTCATTCGATGTAGGTGGTTGGTAAAGTAACACTCCCACTTCAATAGCCACTAATATTGTTTATTTTATAGTTTGATAGAAGGAGAAATAACACTAATAGCAAGGTTTAAGAGTAAGAGAAGATTTAGAACACAATAAACTAAGAAGGTAAACTCGAAAGGATTTGCATAAATTAGCCTAAAAGTTGCCCACATTAGACTAGATCAAGAAACTACGAAGGCTCACGTTCTTGATTCCTAAACTGCCCATTCATAGTATATTCGAAGCATAATTTTTTTAAAGTCATACTATATTCTACTACTTTCAAAATACACCATAGAGATACCTACGAGACATCTCATAGAGCGGCGTCTTTAACCCATGTTTACACTGACTACCGCACGGGTGCCGGATTTAAGCGCGCCTCTAATCCAGACGAGCAGCGGGAATGTTCCCATATCCAGAGTTTGTTTAGCCATGTCGATTTAAGGATTTGTCGGATACCTCGCTCGTTCAAATGGCGCTAGTGACTTAGGAAGTTTCGTCACTCGGCAATGGAAACGTGTGATACGTCATTCACACATTTGAGATTGGTGTTTATACAATTTGGGTTCATTGTTCTACATGTAGTTTGGTCAGCTGAATTTACAGAATTTTTTGTAGAAAATTTCTGAAATTTATTGTAGAATTTTCAGTTGAATATTTCCGAACCTTAAATACCCTACTCTCCTGTAACGTGGTTGGACGGTAAATACAGGAATCAACTTATATAACATTGATAAACACAGTCGCACAGTATTGACGTACGACATCACTTAAGTTATTTAATTGTTATTTTTAGGTTCTTATGAGAAGCAAAGTTCTTTAAACCCAAATCATGACTTGGGTAATTTACGTAGTTACCCCGCACACATCAATAGCATTAAGATTTAATTTTGACAATTCAACAACATTAATTCTGCCATATATGTACACGTTTGAGCGGACACGTTTTTTGAACTTATGAAGCAAGGGGTTATAAATACACTTCAAAATGATTCAGAATGAATTTCTATTATGTTATATAATACAGGTGCTGTACCCACCATCGGGCATTTTTGGTGCTTCTGTGCTCAAGAGCACTTTAATGGTGTTCCATGCTACTAGATGCAAGACTGTGCTGTGATCCAAGAATGAACGGATAAATTTAAAAGTTCCAACCACAACCAACGCCACCACCCACCACCAATTATTCCAATGAGATTGTACTGGATAGCAGCAGTCTACCTACAAGAATCTAATCAGGCAAACGTGACCCAGTGTATATTTTAATACCACAGCACAAGTAATATAGCAATAGTCGCCACAATCGTTACTCCTGCTTATCCCAAGACGGGTACGTTCACAGAGATACCTATGGGTACGTTCATATGTTATGCCGAGTTACGACAAATGAGCGAATTACCGCCGGCTGTTAATCGCCTGTTATCAATGGACATCAACACAAAGTTCATATTCACAGATTTATTTGATAGATAAAGCTTATCCTGTGGTAACTCCAGCCCAGTAATATAATATGATTGATTCAGATGCACGAACCCCTAGGTTACGAAACCTCTTAAGGCATGCTGATGCAAGCGCTGAAGGCCGGTTCCCTACGCAGTAGAAGACAGATCTACTGGTTCTGCGCGGGACGTCATAAAATGGGCATACTTAGATATCTCAAACGTATTCAATACCCTATCATAAAGCTGTATTTGGGAAGCACATAGGTACCAACCCACCCTGGCACAGGCATTGGTCTTCGTGGACCCCGTCACGAAGAGCTGACATCTCTTTGAAGCGCGCGTGAAACATCGCGCCGTCGACCGGGGGCTGGTCCTTACCGGGCGGCGAGCTGCCCACTACTAGCCGCCAGGACGTCCGCCTTGTTTTGGAATTGTGTTATGCTTGTTTAATTCACTGCCGCCTGATATTAAGAAATACCAAACTGTTGCAGTTTTTAAAAGAAGAGTAAAAGAGCACCATCTTTTCACTTCATCATAGTCGTTTCCGTATTTATTTTGAGTAGGTACGAGTATGTTATTTTTTTTTTTTTGTGGTTCTAGTTGTATTTATATTAGAAGTAAGTATTTTTGTTGTATATATGTTTGTAAATTCTCATACGTTTTGTGTGCTATATTTTTTCACAGCCTGTCTACATCTCTGTATATATATTTATGTGCTGAAAGAGATTTCTTATGAAATAAGCAACACCTCTGTACCATTTACTGTGTTTATGTTTTTTTTCTGTTTGGGTACATACATATGTGCATACTGCATACAGTAATATTAAAATAAAATAAAGCAGTAAAATCAAATTTAATGTATAATTACTACATATAAATCATTTTGATTCCGATTCTAAATATTTGATCGAAGATTTTCAAGAAAGAGAGAAAATTATTATCTACAAATCGTCAGTTTTACCAAACAATGGACTTTCCCTGCAGACGCGAATCAAACCTATATAAAATAGATATCAATGAATATTCACCAAATAAATTTTATAAGCAATTATCACGAACCAATTAATCAATTTCTCACGGTTCCCACGTTCCACATAATACCTATAACAAATATTGGACAACGGAAGTTGACTTTATATCATTTATTCAATAGTTTTAATAATTAGTTATTGAACCAATTTGATAATATAGTAGGTATTATAACACAGTGATATTGCATAAATATTTGTTGGGCGAAGTTTGTTCAAGTAATAATCAAATAATAACCGGATTAGTTGACGCGAAAAAAAATAATCTTATCCACATCATGATGCAATTCTGACCCCTATTTCATCAGATATTCGTAGAATCCGATAAGAATTCGTTTGAGCTATCCTCGAGAAGTTTTTCAACAAATTATAACCTCGTGTCTTCTTTAAATCTGAGCTAATCATTCGTTTCAAACAGTGAAGGATAAAATGTTTTTACTATCTCTATATTTACAGTATTATATATTAACAGTATTATCTCTTGCTTGTCATAAAATCAGATTTTGTATGTTATTTATATTTATGTATAATAGAATAGAATACTCTTTATTATGTACACCATATAGATTACAGAACATAAATATAATATTATATTCCTCATTGACGTTTCTGAGATTATTTGCTGTGCGTATTACCTACTGCGACAAAATAATGTTAGAAAATTATATATTGCACTTACATAAAACACACGTCTGTATAAAAAAGGCTTATAAATCGATGAATTAAGAAAAAAATACAGTAGGTACATCTAAGTGGGTACCTTTATGGGCGGCATTGAATTTGGAATTATAATGATGAGATAGATATACGTAGCAACACCAGGTTGGATGAAAAGTTATCAAATGAAACACGGAACAAGATGCCAAATGAATCATGACATCAAGATTTTTTCGTCGACGGCGCGTTCCGTACTCATCAAGATTTTTTCCCGAACAAACGGACGCGGCTCGCTAGGGCCGATGGCTGCCAGGGCCGCGATTTGTTCGAAAGAGAAACTGTGGCACATGCAACTAATGTACGATCACGAGTCATATCACGAGTGGGTTTTAGTCAGTAAAATTCTGACACGCTCTGGTCGGTAGCAGCTGGATAAAAATTTAGCTG
Source organism: Sesamia inferens (assembly GCA_037179545.1). Lineage (NCBI taxonomy): Eukaryota > Metazoa > Arthropoda > Insecta > Lepidoptera > Noctuidae > Sesamia > Sesamia inferens. Next base: position 10,942,943 of record CM073923.1, on the reverse strand, counting down.
AATGGCATGCAATTGAAAAGATCATGGTCAGCAGTGGACTACTTTAAGCTGAAGATGATAACATAGATATCTAAACTAGGAACGTACCAGCAAATTATGAGATCTGTATCAAATAAGCAGAATCACGCGCTCAATCAGAACGATGTGATGTCTTTGTACTAGTCTAGATACGACATCAATTGCTACATGAAATTGTGAATTTAATCTCTGACCAACAAAGACGCAACGATTTTCCGAGTGGGATTTAAGAGATAATGTCAAGAAGTAAGTGAAAAATCTTGTAAATTCACAATGACTTAATTGGATCAGCCTTTTTAGTTAGCGCATTGATAAGATATAGCTGCATAAGATATCATAGATAGTCAAAAGTCAATTAAAATATCAGACGATCGATTTTGTGAAAATCCCACGATGAAAAGTGAGATGAAGTGAGCGTAGTGTGAGTGAGTGAGGCAAGTGTGAATCCTTTAGCATTAGTTGCATGACAGCTCGATCCACGCTCCTTCCACCTAATCTTTCATAATGTGATGGTTACAAAATAAACTGCGTCTATACATCTTCTCTTCACAAAGAAGGCCTATGTGCCTATGCATTGACCCTAGCTAAAGACTAATTGGCGGTTTTAGACCTAAAACAACAATCAGGTTTCACCCATATCAGTTTGGTCACAGACCAAGATGAAAAACCCAATGGTCAAAGACACAAAATGTACATATGAATGAAAAAAAAAAACACATTGGTACTTTCCTAGAATTAGACCCACAGCCAAATGCAATAGAGGCAAATGTCACATATTTAGCGGAAAGCCGACCCTATCTGACGGAAGACCGACACTATAAAAAAACACTGTTTTAGATCCTGATAATCGCCTGGTGTAGACGTAGCCTAATGTTAGTCCAAACTCCAACCAGTGACGGTATTTTCAAACAACACTGACATATAAAGTAGTTCAGATTCATAGTCCACGATAGAATTAGTGACGTCGATGTCTACAGACATCGCCTTTCGGACACTGGATACTCAATCATTGGAAATAGGTCGATTTGTGCGCTGTTACACTCTACGTTACAAATACAACTGAGTACAGGTCATTTTTAAAATGTTGCTAGCATAAGTATGATCTGCGTATAATGTTCGTAATCATGACACACACACACACATACATACGCAAGCATATATAAAGGGTGTATCTGACATCGACGCCCAAACGAGTACCATGGGTCCAGTACATGATTCTGAACACCCCAGTGGTGGAATTTTTCGTCGGCTTTTTCATTATTTAAAAAAAATATATATGTAGTTTTTTTCACTTTAGACCGCTCATAATTGCTATTCTTTTATAACCCAATAAGATTTTAAAATAAAAATTAATTAATTCGCTAATTACATAAAAAAGCGCAACGAAAACAAAACTCGAAAAACTGTCTTATCAGCTGATTTAATAGAGTTCACATCAGGGATCAACGTCACACCTACAAACCCGCACGGCGGCACGCTTTGAACGTTCAACGGCCGCCCTGACAATTTTTTTAAACACTGTGATTTCTGTAACCGCTCATTAACGACATAAATGACTATCATAATTTTATTAGTGACATATGGTCTATCGTTTTCCCGAAGTTTGCGTTACGATGTCAGATACACCCTATACATACAGGTGCACTCTTTGTCATATATTAAACTATAATGCACTCTATCGAATCAATCAATTAAGCTACGGTTAAATAAAAGTCAACATTTATACAAGCGACTTCTTTTTTTTAGCATTTGGCATTTGCTTGGGTGAGCTTCTAAGATCATTCTAGAAAACAGCATTACTGTACGCAAACAACTGTAGCTCAATCCACGTGGAAGTTGAATAACTCTTCATATACCGTCCACCACACGGTTTAGTTGAATTCAGAGCGCAGCGGTATGAGCAATCTATTAACACGACCCCGCTACAATGGCGTAATTAGTGTCATTTGCACTGTTTTTGGACGGGATAAACACATACAGGGCATATTGTCCAGCGGCCAAATTGGAAACAAATGGTTTCTAGGCATCGAAGTGCTAAGTTAATTTGTTCGGCTTTCGCTAACGTGTGAGCAATCAGTCGGATTCCTCACAGAGCTTTTGTTATTGCTTCACGTTCAAACGTGTGATTTGGTTCACTATCATTCACCGTTACGCACCATTGGCAAGTCTTCAAAATTGGTCGAGTTACAGTTAAGTAGATGGTGAAGATTTGGGTTTAAATTAAAAACAAATAGCCGGTAATTGTAACCGACGGTCCTTGCTGGATATTATGACTGTATCGCTATTTGGAATTTATTGGAGTTGGATTTGCGGTTTCCGATGTACCAGGTAAAGGCTCCTATAGTATGACGTAAACTTGAACCAAAGAAGGTATAATTAATTGAGCTTGGCTGGCCGTCTACTGAGTGTCTAGATTCATTAAACACAATTTTCTATTATAATTTACTTTTTCTAAAGTTTTACTTTGGATATACTATATGTATGTGTATTTGGTGTTCTAATAATAGGGATGTTTCCTGGGTGAGAAAAAAAATATTCTATTTAGTCCGTCATTCAGATTATAGAAAAATATTGGACACGTATATTTTGTTTTATCAAATCAATAAAAATTGACAAATATAAAAGGCATCAAAGATCAGGAGTGGAGGCTGGTGACGTCACTGCTCGCTAAAAGTGTCAGACGTCACACGTTCAACGCACTGTGTCGTCTTCATTTTTTGTTTATATGAAAAAAGAAAAAATACGTGTCTAGTATTTTTTGGAAATCTGACTGACGGACTTATTAGTTTTTTTCAGTCAACTACTCTATTATAATATGTTATGTATTTTTATCTCTTTGTTTATTTCATTCCTCACAAGATATAAAAGGTCCAATGTAACTTCGTAAGTTTTTGTTATTATTATTATTATTTCTGTACACTCTTTGCTTCTCCAATCTACTTTTGACATTGGCAGAATAGTCGACATATGACTCCACTTGCCATAAATACATTTCCGTAACACCTACAATCTCAAAAATCCATAATTCCACCATCATATAAATCAGCACATATAAATGTAATACAATAAAAATAAATCCAATGACGTTGTCATTCAATAACAAGTACGCACAATCTTGAGGCGATCTCTTTGTGAATTCCGACAGGACGCGATAAAACAAATAAATCAGTGCGGTAATCCGCGACTTAATGCGATAATGCACGTTTGTCGATATAACGCGATATGAGATCACATCTGTGGACTGCGGCACGGATTATCCATACGTGCTCTATCTAAGAAACAAGTTTCAACAAAATGACACGAATTATTTTTCAACCGATTTAGTGTTTAACTATTCTGTCGGTATTTTATTTTATCAGAGAATCATAGATAATACTTATGTATTTCCGGTGTATCATAGTATTGTGTGGCATCTTGTTAAATGGATATATTTTTTAAAATGTTTAAATAACTCATTTGGCTTTTTTACTGTCTTTTGGCTGAAATTGTAATTATGATCAACTTTAATCATCGTTAATGAATAAACCCCTTAAACATTGTGGTGTTTATTCATAAAGGAAGATTAAAGTTAAGTGACGTGCAAACGTCTAAAATGTATGTTTAAAAAATCGCTAATCACTAGTTTACTTTAAGCAGCGTTTATGAATAAGGGGGAATGAGTTAGGGGATCAGATTTCAATTCAATAATTTCAATATTTCATCAAATATCAAACAGTTTCTTCTGATTCATATCAGAAATAGTTAAAAAGTATACGTAGAGATATAGTAAAATAGCAAGCTTGCTTTTTTTGTCACGTCGATAATATCTTTTATCTATTTATCGCATACCTAACGTCTCAGATATTAATACTAATAAAAACAAATGGCAACGCAGCTGGCTAGTCGGATTAAAATGATATAACCCCACAAAACTATTATATGTAGGTGGATAGTTTGGTACAGAAGTCAGCAGATTGAGCTCTTATAATCTATCAAATTTCTTTAATACATTTTTAATTTTGTACTCTAAATCATTAGGTTCAAAAATGATTAGATAATTTCGTGTAGCTTCAGGTGTCGGCGTCTGTACTTCATTAAATTAAGGAATGAATCTGAAAACAAATATACTCGTAATATGTACATTAAGTATATGTAACAACTTAACTAGTAGGTATGCACTTAGTATAATACCTATAAATGTTATTACAATTACCAAGATAACATTATTCAAAGAATTTTAATACATTGCGTTTATCAAGGAAACGATACAAACCACTTGAGATATTTCCACTTGTAGAATAAACCTGTCAGTAATCAAAATGAAGATTATTTTCCATCATGATAATCGCTAATTAATACTCAAGTAGTGGACGATTTAAATGGAATAACCCAGTTAAACCACTCGCTGCGTATAATGAACAATCACACCGATTGTTTTCAGAAAGATATATGACCCTGTCATACATTATGCAATATTGCAGTATTTCATAAGGCGCCGTCTATAAATGTACTTTGGAAACGAATTTATATGAAACAAAAAAGCTATCAATGGCACCGCGGCGAGTTCGCGGAGCACATTAGATATTGTTGACAAAACTTCCTCCTTCATTAATATGCATCGGCAGGTAATATTGAGTACGTGCCCGTGCGCCGCCGACGTGCGCCCGAACACATTTTCGCATGCGCGACGCATCCATGCAAAATTTTAGGCGGGATGCGTTTGCTAACGTAATAAACGTCCAGTAAAAGTAGTCATACTTTCCACCTTTACTTCTTTGTCTGCGACGGTCCTCGCTGACGGGTTAGACAAGGAAGGCGCGGGTAACTCCGGTGAAGTCCGGTGCGTTTGGAGAGCGCAAAACGCATTCGGTAAAAGCGGGTTTTGACGACCGCCGCGCACATTCCCATGCAAGGTACGCCCGGAGGAGCTATGTCGGCAATTTAAATATTACGGCTACTCAAAAACGTGAGATGTTGGTAACAAGAAAGGCCGTGTGGGCTCCAACTCAACGAACCTCGGATACACTGAATCCGACTGAAAAAAATAATAAGCGGCGACATTTTTTCGTAATTAAATTGTAGCTTTTTGCAAGTGCTCTCTTGGACGAAAGTAATTAATAATATGCGCCTTAATTTCGACAAGGACCATCTGAATGTAACATGGAGGTATAATGTCAAAGAAAAAATTCGGGAGGACCCATAAAGCTTCTACATGCTGAGATTATGCGCTATAAAAATTCTTTGTTTTCTGTCAAAATGTTTGTTAAGTCGAGCGCTGAGGAGTATTGCAGACATTGTGTGTGATGCCCATGGCGGGAGGTAGCCATTCCCATGTCGGCACCGAAAAAAATATTCAAATTGATTCACGCGCGCGCGCCTCCGTCCGAATTTTGCAGCGCGTTTGATGCGCCCGCGCCGATTCCGGCAAATCCGTCGCGTCGGAAGTGCGTGGCGCGCGCCGCCCTGCCGCCGCTGTCGATGTGTCGATATGCTCACATGGAGTCGTTGACCTCGAGCAGGACCTTCGATAATGGACATCTGATAAACTCTTATAGGTTAGATTAAGAGGCCGAAAGAGATATTTTTAGTCTTAAAAGTCAACGTGGCTAGAAGCATAAGAATGTAAGGACACATTGATTGAAAAGTCATACAAAACATACTAGCAGTACAAAAACCTAATTAGTTAAATTGAAGTAAATTGTTCAATGATAATAAATTTTGTCACCTGCCGCCGTCTTCGCTCCATTGGGTGTGCAAATTATCGACGTTACGTATTCCCCTCACTAATCCAAGTCATACGTATACGGTCACACAATGCACTTATTATTCGACAGTTCAGTTTCTAAGTAAAGTGCATACGGGTTGAATACAGTTGATATGACGTGTGCGTCTGGGCTTTCAATGACTTGAATAATATAAAAAAAAATACGCCATGAAAATAATATTACCGCACCAAATACGGATTTTAATTACAATAACCAAAGCTAAAGGCAAATGAAGGAAAGGGTCAGGAAGGCGATAAATTATTAAATTATATAGTTAATTTATCAACTGTTTATATTCTTACATCCGACAGTTACTGAAGAAATGGAATAATAGATAATTGTGGGTGACATCTCTATGTCAATTATCTATCCAACATAGAGATGTCACGCATAATAAATATAATGATCTATAATGCAAGATATGTTTATTTATTTTATTTTGTGCTCATATTTTGTATAGACATGAGGTATGAAATACTTTTTCTTTTGTATGTTATTTTAAAGGTATATCTATGTATCTATACCATCTATAAATAACTTTACCGTACTTGTCTTATACAGTTTAAAAGTTATTTTAGTTAAAAAAAAAAATCGTGCTATTTACACGAAATAAACGTGACAAAACCTATTGTCATTTTTATTTGCAGTGTCATAAAACACAGGTAAAAGCTACCTCACTTGTCGGAACATCCTAATTGCTTTTAAGTTTCACAAATCCGTCATCGTGATGCCCAGCATCAGGATTTGTAAAACTTAAAGCAATTAAAATGTTCCGACAAGTGAGGTAGCTTTTACCTGTGTTTTATGACACAAACAATACTTGAAAAATCCGTGGGATGCTGTTGGTTTATTGTTTAAACGTTACGTAAAAGATAACAATAATGTTACTAACAGGATCATCAGTTTAACGGTATTACTAAAAGGACACTCTTTGTAAATATGAAAGAACATTTTACCTGTTTTTGATTACGGTGCGCTTTTGAACACATAAACGTCTTTCGGCCTATTCCGAAACACGTATTTGTATTTAAGTCATAAAGTAGTAAATCATTAAAGTTTTTTGACTGTCAGGGGATAACTTACAATTGTCACTCGGACTCAAGGTCGTTTCAAATGTTTTCTGTAAATATTTTCTGACATTATAATACCTTGTCTTTGATTTCTGTGCAGCTTTTTTTTTTATAATTATAAACTAGCGCTTGACCGCAATCCCGCCTGATGGTAAGAAGTGATGCGATCGTTGATGGTAAAGCGTGCTAGTTTATTAAGAGCCCATTCACTCAGAAAAACTGAGCGAAAAGGAAGAAAGACGACAGTTCAGCGAGGTGATGCAATGTTAAACCCAACAACACGACCAACATTGCTGCGCCAAAGGGAGACTGATCTCAAGATCCTCCTCGACCAAACTCCCAAAACAACAACATTAGGCACATCGTACCCGGCACACATTGCAATACAACTGCTCAGACCCGTCTTCCGTACGGCTTCACCAGACATCATGCCGGAACACGACAAATCGCTTGGCGGCAAGGCTTTGTCTGGTGGGTGGTAACTTCTGCCGGCGGCCGATGTTATGGCAACCCTTTTTTACATCAAAATCAAATCTAATTATTTAAGTAAGATCAAAACATATGACTATATCTAAACAACTCGATTACATCCCATCGATTACATATCTCTCGGAATCGGATTACTCAATAAAACTCGGATCAACAAACCGAATGAGACAACCGATTGAAAGTTGAAACATTACTTATAACTAGCGATCTATCAATGCGTACGCACGTTTACATCTCGCCGGAGTCTGGAAGCACAAAACAGAGATTAGAGTTCGTTCACACAGGATTTTATTCCTCTGCATCAGTATCGATGCATGCATATCGGTGCACGGCTCTTACTCATTTGTTGTTGTAATTGTAAAAGGGATGGACGGACGAGATAAGTGGGTCGATGACATTTGGCTCCGACTGATTACTGCGATTATGCACTTTGTGCGTTGAACTTTAACTACGAGCTTTGATATACACAGCTTTGATACGACTCGAAGATTTTACGCCTTTCGGAAACAAAGCACGCGATAAGCTTTTGTTTGTAGACTACTGGCTATTATAGGTACAGTATGTTAAGAAAACCCTGTCCGACCCGTGAAGGTGTTGTTAGGTATCGATAACTGATTCTACTAATGGATACAAAACCGGGCTAAACTTAAAAAAAAACCCCCTAAAAAAATAAATATTATTTCGCAAAAAGAGGTAACATAATAAATGGGCGTTTTGCACCCTTCCGCGGGCGGCGGGCGGCAGGGCACGCGGCACGTGGTCGCATCGCTATTCGCTCATAATAATACCGGTGTTGTCACTTTTTTAAAAATTACCAAATTTCGGGGAAGTTGGAATTAATTCGCGGGAAAAAAAGATTATTTCAAAATTCATTTGTACTATGATGATTACGTAAAATTTTATATTATATTTGGTCATGTGTTTACCTAACCTTTATTATCCTTATGGGTCGGACATGGTTTTTCTTAACATACTGTATAAATTGGACATTAATGTCCCAAATATGTGCTAAGTAAAGACCTTCCATTTCTCACTGACTAGAGCTGTCAAGGACTAATTTTCATTATAGGATTCCAGCTGATCCCGTCTCCTTCATTTGCGCCTGCGGTGATGTAGGTAGTTTGCATTATAACATCATGTTACAACAAATAATAATAATTGAAACATATTGTGAGTTAACAAAATGAATGGACCCCTAGAATAAACTACTATTGAAATAAAGGAATCCAAACAACACTGTAACATTGTAAATAATAGGAAATATCTGAAACATTACCACTTTATTATTACAATTTAATCTCCTAAACATGTTGCTGACAGGGATCATAAAGCCATGGCTTCTTATCTCAAACTATGGTACATTTCGTGTAACGAAACAACTATATTACGATGGTACACATACACACGAGTATAAATTCCCATGTAGGGCTGATAGGAGCCGAATCTATCTGCTCGATAGTAACCGCTATTACCACTATCGCATCCGCCGGTCGCTACAGATAACTGGACGATTGTACAACTTCGCCCAGTAATCTATTGTTCTAGCTCTAAACCGCAAATAGGGATATTTGTAAGCAACGTGCGGAGTGCGTTACGCGTTACGTTTGGACAGGACGAGCAGACATTTCCCAGACAGACAATCTCGCTGCAATTACTATGGCGACCGTGCCATCTGACAGTTATCTGACATTACAAAGTAACTCCTGCCTCCTTTATACTTTCGCAGAAAACAACAAACGATGCGTACATAATCTAAATCGATAGAGTTTCGTTCTAGAACTAGTTACATTGGAAGTAATTATTTAGGTCTACATGTATATTGTTCATTATTTTAACGCGATAATGTCGTCTAAGCGATTTCTACGCAATCTTATATCTTAATTAAATCTCGATACCACATTCTACTTTCTTAAACCTATTTAGGTTTAATGAAAAGTGTATAAAAATTGCGCAAACGGTCAGTATTTAAAACGTTAAAAAAATATTCAACTGGTGTGAATTTTAAATGTATCATTAATTAGGGAAGGTAGAGGCTTATCAAGTTTCCGTTTTCGTATTAATTAGGTATTCTATGGGGCATGTGATATTGGTAAATATAGTAAAAATGGCTCGTAAACTATTAGCTAAACTCGTGTGTCTAACATGTTTAGCACGACATCCGTGCGATGCATAGTAATTGCAGAAAACATGGATGGTGCAAGTATGAAGCGACGAGCGGTTACTCGTACTTTGGTTTATAATATAATTTTGCCATCGGTACCTTTTCTCTTATATACCGAACTAAGCTGTCACTAAAAAGTCTTATTGTTGATTATGAACATATAATAAAAAAAAACTAAATTTAAAATGTAATTTTGACACAATAAAATCATATTTGACAGTCAGAGTCACGACTCCACGTGGCCTTACCCCATCATTCTTTTAGAGCCGGAAGTGCGCATATTGGGCAACCCCGTCGGGTTATATAAAAATATAGCAAAATAACCAAATAAGACTCTCTTCAGGTACAAAAACAAAATAAATAAAATAATTTAAACATTAGCAAACTTCCAATGCTTCCCTTGATCGCATTCCGATATGATATAGAGAATAAGCTATCTCTTTCCAGAGTGGCCGCTATGATGAAGGCGCGTGGAATCGCAGCGCTCCTCCTGTGATCCCCAAACCGCCTGCCAAGTATGGGAATTCTGACAATGCCCCCCAACGGAATGAAAGCCTTGGGGGAGGCCTTTGTCCAGCAGTAGACCTCTATAGGCTGAGAAGAAGGAGAAGCTAAATCATGAGATATCTCATCTCATACTATCTACCTACCAAATACCTAATTACTATTTTAAAAAAACACAAAACAAAAAAAAAAACGAGTGTGCTTATGACCACACGACTGAAGTGAAACTTCTTTCGCACTATCTGTATGTATATATATATATATATTATTAATTTTCTATAAATATTTAAATTTATTTCATGCTTTCATTTATAAATTAATATTTTTGCATAGACCTCCAATTTAAAAAAAAAAAAAAAAAAAGTGGATTCCCTCGGGGCCAAAAGGTCGGGCTCTTCCTCCTGAATCAGGGGACCCCAAACTCGGGTAGTCCACGACCTCTGGTTCCCGAGATAATCCACGGGGGGGTGAGGTAACTAAAGGGGGTCGGGGGGGATAGGTTTCGTGGGGTTGCGGGGGAGGGGGAGGGGGAGAGGGGGGAGTGGATTCCCTCGGGGCCAAAAGGTCGGGCTCCTCCTCCTGATTCAGGGGACCCCAAACTCGGGTAGTCCACGACCTCTGGTTCCCGAGATAATCCACGGGGGGGTGAGGTAACTAAAGGGGGGGGGGGGGGGTAGGTTTCGTGGGAATATTAAGGGGTGAGGGGGGGGGTTAGTTTTGTGGGAATATTAAGAGGTGAGGGGGGGGGAGTAAGGGAGGGGGGATACAGGAGGGACTAAATAAATAAATAAGTGTATCCGTGTCTCAAAATAAAAAAAAAAAAAATATTTCTGTCTCATTCTTTCCTACACATTTTTGTATTTGTGTCTCTTACCTGTCGTTTTTTCATTGCATCCGGTTTGAAATCACAACGATTCTAAAGAAGTTTCACTTCAATAATCTCAACTATAATTCTAATACTAATCACAGTTAGGTACCAACAAACAATTTCCAACGATTATATTAATAAATTCATGAATGCAACGACCAAATGCAATTAACTATAAGTAGAAATAAATAATTACGTCAAAATAAGGTTCTATATAAGAACTTATGTCAATGACCGAACTCCGGCCTGAATTCATTATGAAATTCAGTAAAACCGTTCAAATAGTGCTTCATCTCGTTCAATGCACGCATTTTCTGTGTACTGTATTTACCACAACTAGATATTCACCAGCTTATGTAATGTAGAAGTTTTACAATATTTTAATTTTGTGATGTATTAAATACGTGAGCGGTTTGTAGCTAAGAAATAACAGCTGCGCGGTTTGGTCGAACAGGTAAAGCTTCTATAAGAAAAACTTAATGACTGTTTATATTGAGATTTTTTGTGTACGAGTATTGTTGAAGGTCCATTATCACTATAATCAGCCTCTAACGTACCCTCAGTGCTCCTAGAACATGCCTATTTTCTTATTTCCACGAAACGAATTTTCAAAAGCCTAGTGAACTTCTTCACTTGTCCTTTGGTGTCTGAATAAAATTTCGAATAGTTATTCCAACGCCTCGCTGTTCGCTCATAACTTGAGTCCGCTATAAATTTTGCATATTAATAAACTGAAAAAGAATTGTCATTTCTTTATTCATCTGTGCGTTTCGACGGCCATGCTACTGCCTAATTATGCATGTTAGTTATGACGAGCATGATATATGACCGTATTATGCTGTGCAAATATCTTGATAGGAATTCAACACAAGTGTTGGTGTGGAGACCGATTTGTGAATAAGGGGTAGAAGGATATTTTGTAACGCATGGATTAGAGGGTACCGTAGCAAAACAACGATACCTTGATGAAATAAGAATGGTTTTGAAAAACAACCAATTAACCAAAATATGCTTTAGTCATTTTTGCAATAGTCAAATATTTCTTAACTGAAGAGTAATAATAGTAATAGAAAATATTTAACAATGTCAAAATGTTTCAGGTATGAATACTATTGAAGACTTGAAAAGGCCTGAAAACTAATAAATAAGCTAAAGTTTTAAATACACAACACTTTAATTTTTTATCGAACATTTTCCTATAAGTAGGCAACACATTTAAAGCCTGAATATCTCAACAAGCAAATTCATCCCACCATATCAGCATCCAAATATAATCATGACGATTGATTCCTATATTTCGTAGACAATTGCTAAATTGGTGGTGATGAAAGATAGTCTTAAAGCCGTGGGGTTACGGTGTCAATTGTTGACGTGAGATGACTTAGCCATAACCGCCACACGCCCCACTAAAACGTCCATTAATCAGTAGCACAGATTCTAAATATAGCCACTTATGCTATCGGCAATCCGAGCTTCTGATGTCAGCACACACAGAATTGTGTCTCAAAAGGGTCGCCAAGGACTCGCTATGGATAGGTTACCAAAAGGAAGCGATGACTTTTGTGCTAAAGATACTAAGTGGGTTAAAATTTTATTAGAAAGCGGAAATTTTGTTAAAAGAGACCGTGGTAAGATAACTAATAGACCTTATAAAAATGTGATATATCCAGAAACCATTCGAAAAAAGATGACTTGTTCTACCATTCCTCCTTGAGAGAAAAGGAGAAAAAGAGGAGAAAAAAGCCGCTGATAACAGGGAGGGGAAATCTATACATTAATGTATCTAAATAAATCTAGGAAGTTTCTTTTCATTTTCAGTTATTGCACTATTCCCTCCTGAGAGAATCGCCTACAGGACGAAAACTGGTTCAGCTTACGCTACGTAAGTGCAAATGCTGTTGGGAAAAACGATTACAGAAAAGACGTAAATATTACCGATGCACCTCTTGATACTGATTGATTCCACAACAAAAAGTAAAACACGTAGCTTCCCATAAGGAATAACAACGAAGAAAACAGAAATGGTAAACATACACTGGAGTGTGACCACGTATCGAACAATAACCCGCTTTAATCTTACGCCTCTCGTATTAATTAGATGGCACACAAGCTAATTTGTCTCTTACTAACAATGTATATGACATCACAAGATAAATTATCTATTTGACAATTCAAGAGGATAATCTGTATAAATATTCAAATTACCTAATTAATGTGCATAAATAGCTAAAAGTTTGGGCTTAACTATTTTTCACAATGAAAAATAACGTCGTTTATAACTATACAGTATCTAATACTTGGGTGTGGATATGATACCGAGTATTACAATAAAACGAACAAAGAGAAAGTCTTGATGGATAGTATCTTTTATAGAGGTATGTCAACGATACAAAACGTTGACAAAATCGACGAAAATTTAATCCCTGTGCTTAATAACTTGGTACGTTTGCAAATACGTTTTAGGTGCAGATGCTTGACTTCGACTTTTGACTTCGGAGTTAATCTTCATGTTCATGTGGGCGTTTCCTAAAAATCCACTACGTGTTTGATGATGGTAATAAGTATAGTGATTGGTGGAGTAATTGAAAGATGGGGTGGTACTGTAATAGGTAATTAGATAGATATCGTAGGCGAGTAATTGCAGACACCTTGTAGACGACGCGCGACGGACCTTTTTGTGTTGGATAAACAATGTAAGTAAACTTTAATAGTTATAATGAAAACAATTAGACATACATAAGGAAAGGACCGTTGTTATTTTGTACGAGAAAGGATGATAGTTTTTAATTCATAGACAAATATGCATAACTTCATGGTTCATATAGCGACGATTGTGATTATGTCAGCCTTTTTTTTTAAATCAAAAGTAAAGGATTTGAGTTTTATTGAGTATAAAAATAGAGAAGATACGTTTAATTGAATTAAAACATGACACTGAAAAAGAACACATACAAAAAATGAGCAAACCAGGATCTGTCCCTTAACAGAATATACCAGTATGAACAAACAATTGACAGTAGGTAACAACCGAAATTGAAAAAAAACAGAAAAGAAAACGGCTGCCAGTTATAAAAAAAAATACGCAATAAAGTATGCAGGATAGTGCAAAAAGGTATCAATTCGAGGCGATTAAGTGTATCGGAACGCAGTGGTAGTAATATGAACTGTAGTAATATTTAGTCGCGTACACATTTTATTGTTCACCGGGTGGCTAGCGGGCTGTGTCGCCCCGGATCCACGGATATAAGCGCACAGGTCGGGATTAGACTGCTCGAGTTTTATAATATTAGCTTTTGTTGTAGAAGAATATACGGGTCTTCTATATTGCGTCTCTTGGTGTGAGAATAGAAAAAGAAGAAGTTAGCTGGGCTAGCAAAGTTGATAATTTTTTGACATCTTATTTTTATATATATTATTACTTTAAATGCCAACACAAAGGCCTAATATAGCAGCTAGCACTAAAATATTTATTACTAGCTTTCCGCCCGCGTGGAATTCTGTATTTTTGTTTTCTATAAATACCATTTTTTTTTTCGGGATAAAAAGTACCCTATTACTTAATCCGGACTCCTAACTTTACGTCTGAAAAAATTCAAAGCAATCGGTTCAGTAGTTACGGCGTGAAAGCGGAACTTACAAACTCACTTTCAGATTTATAATATTAGTAAGGATATACTAAGCTGCTACAATATCTCAGATTTCCTTATTAGATTTTCAACTTTATCTCTAAAGCATTAGGTACGGCTCAAGGTTAATTGTGAATATTGTGCTGTCGTCCGTAACTACATATACAGGTCAGGTAAATGTATCGAAAAAAAAGGGGAATACCTTACAAATATAACAAAAAAATATGAAGGTCTAATATATACAAAGAAGCTCCATAGAGAAAAACAAGCGCAAGCAAAAAGTATACAAATACGTAATGTTGCTTGTCAATCCTCAAAAACAAAGAAGATAAACATAGCAAGTAAACTACCATGTTTTGTCTCTGCATCACCTTAAGGTAGATTGGTAGAAAATGCCTTAGGCATTAAGTCTGCCATTGTGCAGTGTTTTTTTGTGCATAAAGTTTTTATAAATAAATAAAAGAATTTTTCTGATATTCAGCCTTATTAATGAAATAAATTTTCAGTAAGTATTATTAACTGTGGAAGCAGATGATTACTATAAAAAATAGTTTTAGGCTGGCGAACTTCAGAATCCTTAAAACACAATTTAATTTATGCACTAGGGCACTTAAATGATTCAAGATATTTAAACCTTATCAAATCTTGGAGCAGCAAAAACAGAAAACACCGAGAACTAAAAATCCACTTTCACATTACACAAGGATAAGGCGACCAGCCAAGGAGTTAAAAAACTGCACAATAATTTTAAATATATCAACAAAAAGCTCATCGCATAATCCGTCCCATCGCACACACAAGGACATTGCATAAACAAAGCGTGTGTGCGTGTACGCACTACATGTGGGTAGCTTAATGATAGCGGGCTTCCGTCGCGTCACACCTGAGGGATCCTAACCGCCATCGGGTTATAGATACCTACCCCCTCGCCCCTTAATACTGACGCACTGTGCGTGGAATTGAAGGAGTGGTTGATACCGGCAGAAGCCAGTATCAACGGTAGCGCAAAAACTAGCGTTGAATTTGATTGATGTGAAAGTGCTGATAAAATAGGAATTGATGGTGGACACCATCATCTTCTTAAATTCCATTTGATTAGGATCAGCACAGCATATTACACTACTAATTACAGTTAATTTTCTTTTTAGCTATATCATATTTATACAAAGATTGGATGGTACGGTAGCAGAATGTGGTATGGTGCTTGAGATTTAGCAAATAAGTGTTCAACTAGTTCAGGATACATATCCAGACTAGTTGAACTAAATCAGATTCCGCACGCCGCCGAACCGTTATGAATCATACGGACTAGCTTTTACTAAAAATTTAATAATAATTATTATTTATTTTAGTTTGTTTACAAACTTCTACAATATAATACTTACAATAGAGCCCTTCCTTTAAGTAATAAAGATACCGTAATAATAGTAATGTAGGAGTGTACAACTGTACATTCAAAAGAAACAAGACAAGCTATTGTTGAAAAACTCAAAAGTGGTGAAAGTGAAAAGATAAACTGGCTAAGAAATGTATTAGTACTGTAGTACTGAGGCAGGCAATATAGAAGCAATAGCTATATATAGGACGCTGTGGCAAATCGTTTTTGATTTACCATACCTATATCTATGGGCGTACCTAGGGGGTGGGCAGGGGGACAACTTCCCCCCCTCCCCCCCGGAATATCTCGTAGAACATGTTTGAACTTCCCTAGTTACTAAACAAAGTATAAACGAGGACTTACCTCTTACTTTTAAATAAACCACGCAGTATATACACTTACAAAATGTACGATGAATTGCCAAAAAACCACGATTTATTTAGATTACCCACTTTAAAAATTTGACTTGCCCAAGGCCAGAAGCTGGGTACGCCTATGCCTATATCATCATTATTACTATCAATTGGAATAAGTTTGAAGCATATTGCTAATCCATTGCTGTATATCTTGGAAAAATGGGTCTACTCAACAACGTAAATAACGCAGTGAATGTTGTAGAACTGTCAAAAAGAAACCTACTGGTAGCCTGTTACGCAATTTCCGTGCTGGATGATTTTTACTGGACACAACCTTCTTCAATCAAGAACACCAGCTCCTCTGGCATTAGCTGTTAACAGATAAATTCATAGGTTGTGAGATATTTTTACATATGACCCATGAGGTTCATAAAAGATAAATTTGCCAATATTTGTGATTGTTAATGTTAACATTTATGAACTGCTAACTAGTTATACTTGGAAAAACGTCATCATCAACGAAGAAGATGTTTGAAAATACTTATTAATAATTATTTTCTATAAATTCTGATGACTTGCTAAACCAGTAGCACTATCTAACCTGATTATCATTTAGTTTTAGAGTGCACTTCAGTCACGTTTAATCTATCTGTGCCACAAATAACTTCAAGATTATAAAATCTACTTAAATAAAGAATCCTATAAATACTTATTCAAAGCTGAAACTGAAGACACGGTTATTGGATTATATTATCCACTCCATATACTTCCGTGAGTGACACGTTGAACGAATTACGCTCGAACACAAAGACGCTCACAACTAAAAGGAAAAAGTTCAATTAATCCTAATTTGCTCGCTGAGATTAAGTACGCGATAACCGGCATTCTATACGAACCCTTTACTTCCCGGCCCTCCATACGCATTTAAGCCGCTTTAAAAAGCCGTAGAATACGACAAACAAGGGTCTCATAATGCGTAACGGACTAAGAATTATTCCCAAGAAATGCATCAATTCAGATTAGGGCTCTATAAAGTAGTTCAGGGATCGATATAAAATAAATATCGATAAACATCTGCGGGAGTACGTCGATACGTATATCAATGGGGTCGATACGATCAATGACCGGTCATCGATACATTTGCTATTACAATAGATCAGTCAACTCTAACAGCTAATTATGTATGCCAGTGACAATGATCGGGTGGGCAGTCGACACCCCATCGAGAAACTGCATATATTTTTTCCAACGACATGCAAACTACTTTGAAAATTATTTCCTTCTTAATTAGTAAATACATTTGCATAAACAAGCGCTAGCCATCCCATACTAGGACGATCATTATTATAATTGTGCTTTTTTTTCTCGCGAAAAACTCACTCTGTGTAACGGTCAGCCCTGCGATGCTAATCGCCAACGCATCCGCCGATAAATCGATAAAAAGTCGCGCGACTGTGACGTGTTTCCCAACTACCCGCAAATTATAATCGTGCCGCTACTGTTTTCACAGTAGACAACGAAGCTTTGATTGTTGTGTGTTCGATGAGAGCGTTTTGCAAGATCGTCGGCCGATAGGACGAGGCGGGCGGCGAATTAATTACTTAATACCGATGCGTGAGTAAATGTATGCAATTTCTAACGCAACTCCCTGCAATTACAATTTTTTTCGTTTACTCCATGATAATAATTTTTTGAAAGCTTATCTATCGTCCGTGCTCATGAATCGTAACGCCATTTACACTTTCGCATGAAACAACATTAGCGTCGGAGTGAGCTAGATCAAAATCACCGGCCTTATTAAACCACATACTTACACCGTACTTTAGAATGTAATATCAATTGCGTGCGGTCAAAAACTTCGTTATTATTTCCCGTTTGTATCCGCAACTTCCTTTACCAAAACAATTATTACATTCGAAAAAAAACGATGGCATGTAGTTGTGTGCGTGGGAGTGCGCGACAAGTGGCGCATACGCACACATGATAACATTTTACTGCACGCATGTCTTTGTTACAGTTGCAGATGTTATCAGAAGCGTTAAATTCATTACCCGAACTTATCTGCATAGATAGTTACACTTAATACCCCATTAACGATATTATACAGTAACATGAAATAAAAATACAGTTTATGTTGTTGTGTTATTGCTTATTGCCCTGTATTCCCGCAAAAATACGATAAAAAGTGTGGAAAACAGAGTTGCATACATAACATGTCTGGTGTATTAATATTTATTTGCATAGACAATGGATTACTAATATGCACATAGGGTTGGGTGAACTAAAGGTGTGTTGTGCGTTCGGGTGTGTGTGTGTGTGTGTGTATCCGTCATTTCCCTGCGCGGGAGTCGATCGCAATGATTGCTCACGCGTTTCGCATCACTCACCCCCACCGGGGGGATAACTCGTTCACATACAATTTACATGCGACTTATTATGCAGTTGTTTTTTGTGTGACATAAAATCGATAATCTAATGTCTCACAACCGTAACATCGAGTAAATAATACATGAGTAGATTACACTGATAAAGATTAATAGTAGTTATTGTTCTATTTGCATTGTTTTAAAATCGACCTTTTCTATTTTTATTATAAAATTATAGAGAATCGATTCAATAATATACAATGTAATTTATACCAGTTTATTTTCTATTCATACGTCAAAACCTCAACTCTTAAAGCAACTTAGTACAACGACAGCACATCAAGCTACTACTGTCAGATTTCTTTATTACATTTTTAACTTTATCTACAAAGCTTTAAGGCTCAAGGCATTAAGCATTAAGGTCAAGATTGTAGTAACTTGATGAAGCATTAACCACCTAGCCTTTTCCCTGCTACGTTGGATTCAGCATCCAATCTAGCCAGATTCAACTGAATACCAGAATACCATCTTACATGAAGCGACTGCCTATCTGACCTCCACAACCCAGTTACTGGGTACTGGGTACTTGGTATCTAAGACTGGTTGTCAGATTTTCGGACTTCTGAAGACCTGTGAGGACTGTCAAAGATCTACAAATTGCAGCCGGGACCAACGGCTTAACATGCTTTTCGAGCCAGGAAGGGATCTAGGTATGTAAAGATAGTCATCCATCCAGAGCCCCACCGCGGCAAGCGTAGATTAACCTGATCGATCGACCCATTATTATTTAGCCACTCATAAAGCAACATAATTGAGAAATAAAATAAAAGCGAAATGAGTCACAGAACTATAATTATGATGCCGTAACGAGCCCTTGACGACACTCGTCTATTCTGTGAAAAAGGACGACAGAAACAAAACCGCGGCCGGTGCACGGGGTACAGTCAACAGTCGAAGCACACATGTGCAGGGCGTGTCTCCATGCGCCGCTGCACCCTCCCCATTGTTTATCCCACGATTAAAACCAATTCAAATACTAACTCTCACTTCAAAATTAAACTCTAGTAGTCTCTACAGCCCCTTTTGTTTTAAACACAATACGTCCACTTAAGTCGCCGTAGCAAAAACCACGGTCCTCATAATAGGGTATTTGACTAAAAAAAAAAAACTAATTATTCCGTCAGTCAGATTTCCAAAAATACTAGACATGTATTTTTTCTTTTTTCATAAATAAACAAAACATGAAGACGACACAGTGCGTTGAAAACTCGTGTGACGTCACTGGACGCTACACTTTTTAGCGAGCAATGACGTCACCAGCCACCACTCCTGCTCTTTGATGACTTTTATATTTGACAATTTTTATTGATTTGACAAAAGAAAATATACGTATTCAATATTTTTCTATCATCTGAATGACTGACTTATTAGTTTTTTAGTCAAATACCCTATTATGCCACAAATATGCAGTGACGCTATTTAAGTGCGAAATCGTATTGTTTACTGCTAAATAACGATCGGATAATTATGAAGTTATAGGGATTTTCGGCGTCAACTTCGTGTAAGTAGAATCGAATAGTAGGAAGTAGTTATCATTACGCGATCGTAAATGAATGGGACTATTGTTTATTTATAATAATAATAATAATAATTTTTTTTTACCCAAGTAACATGAACTCACAATTGTTAGTAAAAACTTAAGAACTATGTTGCTTACTATTATGGTATTCCATATTCAGCACATTGAACGGTATCTCGGGCTTCACAAATCGGGATATAAATTATAATATATGCATAATTTAAAAGTTGCGAAATTGAGAATACAGAATTGCAATTTTTTATATCCCACAAATTATTTTATTAAAATATTTCAGTTACTGTATATAATTTACATATGGACATATTTCAGATCTGAAAAAGCATATGACATAACTCTCTATACATGAAAAACAAAAAATGTTTGAAGTTCCTAGCAGCAGTAGTCAAGCACGTAACGTTTGCTAAGCGTGGATTAAAAGTGGGGTGTTCTGCTCTTCAGGCTGCGCTGGCGCAACGACAGCTGACGCTAAGTTGTGTGACCAAAAGAAATTTTAAAAAATAATTAAACAACCTATTGTGCACTTATTACGGTGATTTATATCAGTGAATGGCAATCTTTGTGTATTTTTGGCTAAGGACGTCGTTGAAGGTGCCCGAAAGTTTTTGTCTCAATATTAGGTATAGAGATTGAATAAAAACTGTATATGAAAGAAAAAATGAATAAACTTCATAATTGGTTCCTTCATTGTTTCCTGTACGAGGATCAAGAAATTGAGTTGAATGCAGTTTAAATAATTGAAGATTCTTCGAAAGTACGCAACACCGTATGAAGGGAGGCTAAACTATAATTTTCATGATAAACCAGTCTCTATCAAATTTCATCGATACGAGAAATGAAAAAAGTCAGATTATAAACATATCGTGCAGACATTATTTACGCATGCTTTATCGTCAATCAATAATTAATATCTCGAGGCTCGACGGGTGAGACGCTTCCGAATTTCGCCGAGAATGATGAGGAGATCGCGTTCGCGTAATCGAACTGGCAAAAAATAAAAAATGAAACAAATACGAAATACTCCATTACTGGGCTCGCTACAGCCGGCTGTCGAGACGATTTCATGCAAATAAAATTGTTGAGAAAATAAGACGTCATTGTCGATAACACTCTCATCAAGACAATCTTTAGAATCTAGACAAGACGTTTTTTGTTCGTGTTTTATTTCAGATGAATATTTCTTATAGATTATTCCGTCTAGACTCGTATTGTTGTCCGAGCGATTGTCGACCGGACGATTTTGACGTATCTCACATTGTCATTGTTCCGTTGGAGCGGTAATCATAGAAAACCGTTGTGATTGCCTTTTATAGATCAGGACAAATAATCAATATCGATCATGAGGTTGGAAGGCGAATAAAGTTGAAATTTTCGGCGATTGAAGATGGCCCTGTCGAAAAAGTCGAGCGGATGTCGTCTCCACCGCACTTGTGTGTCAGTGCCCGCACATTGTGTATGCAAGGCGCGGCGGGCCGCGGGCCACGTCAGCTATTTGCTCGTGTCCAGAGGGCTAAACCATTCAAGGCTAAGACGCGGGGGCCAGTTTTTGGCTGTTTTCGACTTGATCCGCCACTGGGCACCCATCCGACGGCCCCGCATCTCCGACCACTTGCCATTCCATCTACAATTCTTAAATAACAAGACAATAACTTCCCTAAAATGGTCTCATAAGTAATATTTATATAAATTTCTTATTCAATCATTTTCTCAACTATATTTTCACTAAAGTTCTTAAATCAAAAACAGTAATTGCTGCCAATTGAACAGTGAATAAACAATTCATTCTATCAACAAACTTTATTCATTGAAATAACAATTATTGTTTTAGAAACAATAATTGCTTTCCATGCTACTTATCTACTACATATGTTAAGTACATAAATTACACTACCTCATTGCATTAGTAATTGAGTGATTACCGAATTAATTCTCCACCCTCGCGGGTAAGTGTGAGGAGTAATCTTGAGCAGAGTTTGCAGATCCCACGAGATGTAAGCTCTCCCGCCCATTATTAATTGCACTCCTCAGGTGCGGAGATTATCCTTATTAGGCCGCCGCAAACGGGAGACACATATGCATTTCCACACGCGTCTTTACACTTTCAGTTGGGTACTACGTTTTAAATTTACTTTGCCTCTCATTCAATTACCATAAAATACTTAATTTAAATCTACTTAGATTCTCATTCGGTTACCATAAAATACTTAATTTCGTAACCCAGAAAAAGTACTCAGAAAATGTTTGTTAGTTTGCAATCTCATTTACGTTGTTAATCATGCAACGTAAGTAAATAATAGCTATCAATCCATTGTAGTGAAACAACCGTATCATTTCAATTACGGTAAGCGAATAATCAAATGCAATGCACCTTTCATTTTCGACGGATTAAGTAACTTAAGCTTGCATTATAGCAGTAAATGAGAGTATATTAGATATTATGAAACTGAAATTAAAATCTTATTGTGTATTGTCGGCGTGGCAGCGTACCAGCGCGGGCGCAGCGCTCTCCCGGCCTACGGTAATTGCGCGAAGCCGCGCGCGCAGATTATCAGAAGCAAGTGCGTTCGATAACGCATGAGCACGAACGCGTGTTATTAAATTTATTCCTTTTTCGCCAGAATCTGCATAATGAGGGGGGCAAAAAAACGCGTAATCGCTAGAGTGAGCGTCGCCTTCCCTTGGAGAAAGGCAGGCAGCGGTCACTCTTTGTCTGATATCTGCGGTATAATGAATATTTAAGGAGTAGCCGAGCACCCGCATTGCTATTTTATTTTTGTATTATTATGGAAGCAGCAGACGATTACGGACGATTATTTCTTGTCAAAGTGTGGCATCGTTTTCGAAGGGACCAGTGTCTTGTATTAGCACTGCAATGGCTACTTATGTATTATTATTAAATACCGATATCATGATCGCCTACAGCGGCGGGGATCCTCTCACGTCAACATATTTATACTTGTAGGCGTTTGCAACGATTTGCACGCACCCTTAACTTAATACAGGGTCGAACTTAAACGTCTCAGTTGCCACAGTTTTCTCACGTAAATCACTAAATATAAAATCTTGTATATGGAAATAGGTGCTATTTTGGGCAGACATGCAACTCTTCATCTTAATTTACTTCACTCTGAATAAAATTCCTTTTCCCTCTTTTTTTTTAAAAAAGGATTGTCTACTCCAGATTATATTACATAATTTATCTCTACCGAAGATAGCTTCTATTTCACAACAGCGCTTACGCGTATTCATAACTGAAGACATGAAAATTAAAATGATCGCGAATCAAAATTTTATTAAGTACCTACCTACCGAAATAAACAAAAACATTGTATTACCACTTAAGGATACGTTATGTCGGTAAACTGCATTCGCAAACTCCTAATTCGACCCTGTCAAGCCCTGGGCTACCGAAATTCCACATTTATGAGTACGTACTCGTCTTTATTCAGCTCCGTTTCGTAAGAGGATGGTCGTTAGGTATTATTAATAAGAAAATGAGCGCCCAAAAATCGATAACAAATAATTTTAGGAAACGCGCGGAACAAAAACTGGCTTTGACATCATTCGAGTCACGATTAAGATGACAATGTCTTAATACGAATTTTCTCGTGAAATAAGGCACAAGCAGTAGGTGACTTATAATTCTCGAACGTCATTACTCAGAGCAATTTCTTAAAGATATGCCTATAATGATCTGATGTCCGTGAGAAGTTTACGTTGTAACAGGATTGAAGGAGCGGCAAAAAAGTACCGCGCGTGTCAGCGGTCCAGCAAGTAGCCAGTAATTTATGGTTAGTTTTTGGCTGCGCCAACGCAATGCAGCCTCGCGGCTTTTCGCAGCGCCCCGCGCCCCGCAGATCCCTCCCTCACCCGGTCACAGACCTCACGTCATTCCGTCAATCTCAACTACTTATCCGTCCGCGCCGATCCCTTATATTAATCATTTTTTTTTCTTTCAAAAACGAGCGTAATAAAGATCCTATCGAGACAGCCCCTGCAGCTCGGAGCTCGGCACATTGCGCGCGCGCGCTTTCGAAACTTCACAATTGACAAACTGACTAACAAATATCGCAACTGATACTTATTAAAGCATGTATTATTGACTGTAAACTGGTTCATTGTGCCGCCAAAATTAATCTCGGAGCTTAGCTACGTCACAAAGGCAGCGCGCCGGCGCGTACGGTGGCTATTACAGACACCACATTATAATTACCTTTTTAAATAGTTTTTTCAGTCGGTGTCGATATTAAAACGTCAATGTAAATAACTTGTTAGCCGCAATCTCATTTCTGAGCGATTGGATATTACAATAGTGTACGTGATTTGAGAAAGGTAACGGTGTCGCTGCTTTATCCGCGAGATGGAGCCTATTACCAGCGACGTAAGCGGCGCGAGCGCAGCGCGTGCCGCCCGCGCCTGCGCCCAATAGTCCAGCATACACTTAGATAATTTTATGAGCCGGCGAAAAAATATCCAATCAATTGCGTTCAATGGCGGCCTGCGCATCTGTAGATAATGTTCATTTCACGCAACTTATGATCAATGACCTTCCCACGCAGCGACAAAACGTGTGAATGATGAAGTTAGCATTATTGAATTTGATATGATATGGAAAGAAATTAAAACCTACCAAATAATGGCAAGGCGTCGGTGTAATATAAGCTCCAAAAAGAGAACGGTAGCGCGTGGTGCTGTAATCAGGTTCACTCCGGCGCATTGTGTCGACTCCAGCGCAAATTGAACCACGGAATATTTCACCTGACACAACGTACGTGTCTAATTGCACGGATTATTTATCTTCTAAAACCTCTCAGCAGTTTTTGTCGAGTTCTGGCACGCGCCCACTTTCTATGTAGCCGACTGGAGACGTAATTGTGCTTATACCCTTTTTTATTTCGTTTTCGAAACCTCTAAGTCATCATCTGGAATCAGTAACGGTCCACCAAAATGTTTTGTTATACATTCCTAGTATTAGATGTTCGTACACGTATCGGCAAACAATCGGAGGCATCATGTTAATTGAACTGGATACAGCGGAAAATTAGAAATAATTGTGTGAAATTCTTTGCTATAAATACGTACAAACAAATGGACGTAAAAGAGTACAAGCTATTTATTTCCTTAGTTCTCCCCGATTCAATTTTTCTGAACGTTTCACAAACCTACTTAAAATATTTATAGTCACTTTTAAGATCGACTGACTTTAGACGTCCTAATTTTTCTTAGCATCATACTTTTTTATAATTTAAAAAAATATTGGTCCTGGTAAGTAAGTCAATATTGGCACAAAAAAGGAAACTATAATATTTAAAAAAAAAACACACATTTACTACTCCTAATCATAGCTTTTAGGAGAACAATATTACAATGGAGTTAGATAAACGAACGACTCTCGCATCGCGTTCATACTATTTATTACTTTTAATTTGAAGCATATTTCTAATCCATTGCGCCATCTGATCGAAAGATGTGTTTACTCAACAACGTAAACATCGCATTGAATGTTGTTGACCTGTCAAAACGAAACAAATTGCTACTGATAGTGAGTTACGCAATTACCGCGCAGCTCAAGTAACCTATAACAACCAAATTAACTGTATCGATCGACTATCTCTTCATCGGCTCACCTCACAAGCTTACTAATTCGTTTTTTTTTCACTTCGATAAAAAGCCATAACAATAGTACAACTGCGATGAAATTCTTTAGTTTTTTAACGCACATTGCTTACCTTAGGGGAGGCCCGGGCAAAACGCATATGTTAAGGGAGAGTGATAAAATAAAATACAAGTTCATAATCAATGTAACTCTTTTTACTTTTACTTTGTACTTTGTTTCATAATCTTTGGAAACAGCAATAAAAAAAAAATTAAACTCTAACGATTTTGCCTCTTAAATTGAGAAAAAACAAAAAGTATCTATTATCCGTTTTGCCCGACCCCTCCGGGCAAAACGGATATGCCATAAGGGCAAAAAGAATAACATAAAATAAAACAATCAGTCTTCGCATTCATCGCAGAAGTAACTTCCAACACCTGCGTATGATGTACAATTTTCGTGTGCCCAATTTTGGCACTGGCTACACTGAATCCAATCTTCAACAAGCGGTTCAGTATATTTCTCGGCACACACCAAACAAAATAAATCAGCTTTAGTTTTAGCTTTGGAAGATGTCTTTGTCCTTTTAGTTTGGCTGTGACCTGGTAATTCAGTCTTCTTTATCTTATTCTTCTTAATTTTGCTGGAACTTGCTAATTCAGATATATTGGTCTTCTTTTTATTTACTTTTATATATTTAGCAGCTTGCTCAGCTTTAACTGGAGTTGATGTTAATATCTCCGATTTTTGTCTCTTATTTTTGCGATTTGTTTTGGGAGCAGCCATTGTTGGTATGGGTCTGATCTGCAATGGTGTTAGATTTGCTACAGGAGCTTGCAACGGTCCTTGTTCCAGGATTGGATCAGGTATAGGTGTTGTACATTGTTCGGGGTTTTCCTTTGCAGAAAGATCCGTCATCAAATTCTGTGTTGATACAAGGTCTGTGGGAGAGTGGGGTACAACAGATGATGCTGAGTTGCATGGAGTATCATCCAAAGAGCTTTGAGCTTCATTCAGAGGACGATCAGTCATTGTTGAAGGAGCTTAATCTTCATCTCCAAAAACGTTCGGATCGTACGGCCATATTCCTGGTTTCTTAAATCCATTTACTGCATTCTGGACTGAAGCGCTTTTGACGTATGCTCCTCCGAACAATTTAGCCATGTCATATTGGTTCACAATTCGTCCTGGGTGTGATTTTTGAAATGTATTTATCTCTTGCTCAAAATATTCTTTCAGCGGTCCATACACGGCAACATCCAGTGGTTGCATACGATCCGTAGTGTGGGGTGCAAAAGATAAAAATATAATATTATTTTTCGATGCGAATTCCAAAGCTGGATAATATTTGTGGGACTCATGATTGTCGAGCAGTAGTAGTATCTTCCTGTTTTCGTTTGGACGGACTGTATCAGCGAAAAATTGAAGCCAGTTTAAAAAAGCTTCTCCGTTTACCCAACCATTGTCACTGACTGTAGCTTGCGAGCCCAGAGGAGCC
Organism: Sesamia inferens; assembly: GCA_037179545.1. NCBI lineage: Eukaryota > Metazoa > Arthropoda > Insecta > Lepidoptera > Noctuidae > Sesamia > Sesamia inferens. The sequence continues at coordinate 10,915,672 of CM073923.1, read as the reverse complement.
ATCCAATAGCCTCTCTTGCATTCTTTTTCGGACAAATATGAAAAAAGGTGGAACATACGTGCCAGCTGCATTACAGCAGCAAATAACAGTGGTAAGTTGACCTCTTTCGGCACTGCTGACTACTCCAACTTGCCTTTTACCTTTTATCGATAAAACTTTTGGCGGTCGACTCGTGCTGCTCTTAACACCTGTTTCGTCCATGTTATAAATTGTAGTCGCATCAAATTTGTATTTTTCTACTAAGTCTCAAAAAATTTTATAAAATAATTCCACCTGAGGCCTGTTGAAACCTCGAGTTCTTGCCAATGATGTCGGTTCGGGTGCTCGTAGGACAATTTCTGGGTGTCGGCGCTTAAACCCAGCAAACCAGTCATCACCAGCTTTGCCATTTTTAAACGGATGAGTAATATTATTTTTTCTGGCATTCTCAAACACTAGACCTAAAAATTCTGAACGAGTCAATCCAAAGAAAAGACTGTCTAATTTTTTTAAATATGCACACAGATCTTCCTCTTGTTCTGGCGTGAAAACAGGTATATATCTGCCCAATTTTTTCGAGACACTTCCTGATTTTAGGTGTCGATGTAAAGTAGTAAAAGGAATTCCTAAATTTTTTGCGGCAGAATTTATAGATTCTCCTTCTTCTTTAACCAATTTTGTAGCTCGCTCTAGCGATTCTTCTGACCACGATGCTCTCGCAGTTTTTCTTTTATATTTGAATACCATCTGAAAAAGATCTCCGAAATAAGTGAACATTCTTTTACCGGGCAAAACGGATAACTATTCCTTTTGCCCATATTCGTTTTGCCCACGATGCCATTATTAGGATTCAAAAATGATTCAAATGTTATTTGAAGCTTAGGAAAAAAACTACTATCACAAATTATACTTAAACAAATATGCTGTCGAACAAAAAAAATATTATAAACAAACAAAACATACATAATAAAAAAGTTGATACACATACCTTTGCAAAAATCGTAACAAAACTGCAGAAATTCTTTTTTTTTGTCTCAACAACAAACGAGCACCTGTATTGTTTTAGTCAAACTGTCATGGCGTGGCCGAACACGTGCCGGAATCATGGCCGACAGATCAAAGCGCCATCTATTGCGATTATTTAGAAAAATCGATTATTCTTCTTACCCACATTATGCTTCTTGCCCGGGCCTCCCCTACATTATGATAATCACTTTCTCCCATTGATTGCAGTAAGAGCTAACTTTTTACTGGTATAATCGACTGTATGATCGGAATCGAATTTAAAAATCAATCAAAGCATAGCGCACATTATTATCAAAGTTGCCCAGAACGGAGCCGTAATGTGCGATAACAGCAATACGTAGCCGTAAGCTAGTTATCGCTTCAAACAATAATCCACGATAATGGATTAGCTCACTGAGCGAATATTTATAAACACCACTATCGATTTATTCGGAAAAAAATCGTATTCCAGCTACATTCTGAACGATTTAAACTGACACGCTTTAATGACTACAGACATTACGTTAAACTTACGCTATTCTTCGATTTTGATTGGTGGGTTTTCCCAACTATATCACAATTCGCTTTAATCTGTTTTAAAATTGTTTATAGTACCGTCAAAAGCTTGTTGTTTTGTTTTTAGTTTTACTTACCCTGTTCGAAGCGTTGACCATCATTTTTAAGTTATATTCACTTAAAGATTTCAATTTAACCGCGACAATACTAGCTTAAAGACTTGCTGATCTTCATGACAGCTAAGTCAAACGATATTGATACAAAGAAACTTGAAGGGGTGACACAAAAAATAATCGAATGGAAAAATGCGCGTTTATAAAAATCGTATCGGACCAGATCGAGGCCACGTGTTAGCACAACAAAGCCTTACACTGAAATAACTTAAATACGCAACGACCGCGGCTAATGACAGATTTCAAATGACTAATAAATAGATCAAGATTCCTTCAAGTTAATGTGGATAGTTCTAAGTAGTGTCCATAGCTTAATTTGATTCGCGTAATGTTGACCGCAGACAAACTAGTTCACCAATGAGTTTCGTACTTAAATTGTTATTTAAGTATACCATAATCAGTATAGATTGCAAGATAATGATAGAATATCGATAAAAGTAAAACACTAGGAACATTTTATCAGCCGTTATGTGATGCAAGTTATAACTTGTTGATTGAACTGGTGCAAGGTAAATGCGGAGGAAATTAAAACTCTTGCATGTTAAAATGAAGAAGAGTGAAATATAAAGATATTTTTGTAATAAATAAAAATAATACGTTTATTATCCAAATAATTGTCTGACAACATAAAGATCTGGAGAACAATTACAGTAATAACAATAGTTTAAAGAAACAAGTAAAGTACGGTCAAAACAACTTTTTTTTTAAGCCCTGATTTCTAAACTAGGAAGATCCTGTTTCTGAGGAGATAGTTTCTTCGCATTAATAGTAGTGGACTAATAAAAATACTTAACTATACTTAAATATCTACTATCAGCGCCCACAGTTTCACACGTAGAAATGTCGATTCAATGAAAATAAAGGGATAAAAATGTCCGGTGTGTTATTCTAATGTATTAGCTATATTTTTGTCAAGTTTCATCGAAATCCGTTCAGTATTTATTTTTCGTGAAAATCCCTTCGCATTTATAATAATTTTTTTTAAGTATTATAAACTAGCGCTTGCCGCAATCCCGCCTGATGGTAAGCAGTGATGCGATCGTTGATAGTAAAGCGCGCTAGTTTATTAAGAGCCTATTCACTCAGAAAAACTGAGTGAATAGGAAGGAAGACGGCAGTTGAGCGAGGTGATGCAATGTTAAACCCTGTTGGGTTTAACATTGCATCACCTCGCTCAACTGCCGTCTTCCTCCCTTTCTCCCTTCCCCTCTCAATCAATCAATCTCCCTTTGGCGCAGCATCGTTGGTCGTGTTGTTACACGACCAACGATGCTGCGCCAAAGGGAGATTGATCTGAAGACCCTCCACGACCAAACTCCCAACACAACAACATTTGGCGCATCGTACCCGGCACACCTCGCAACACAACTGCTCAGACCCGTCCTCCGTACGGCTACACCAGACATCATGCCGGAACACGACAAATCGCTTGATATTACTAAAGGAGTTTCAACATTTAGTAAACAGCTATTAGCTAGCTAGAAACTATGTCATCTCATCTTTCTATATCAAAATATAGTATGTAATGCTAATTTTTGTAACGGAAGTCCTAACCGCGATTAAGAATTTGAGATCAAAGGACTTCCCAATATAATCCAAAATAAAACAAAATTTGGATCCGCATCAAAATGCAAATGACACCGGTCACAGTTTGATAGCCATTGATAGTTTAATAATTGTGGACTTCATCCAGAAAAAGTAATAGCATCTATCTGGGTGCATAATATTCAAGAGAGACTATAGATACAAAAAACCTTTTTAGATCAACTCATTTTTCTGGACCCCTTTTTTTTTTAATTCAGTATGTGGTAAAGTTATGCTATATACCTACATATCCCTAATGCAGATATTTTGTTCAATAGAACAGAGGAGCCTTAATGTTACTTTTCGAACAGAATCCTAGCATTTACACTTCTGTGCCACCTAGAAATCGACTCTAGAATTTTAACTTCGGATTGCAACAGCCATGTCGTGATCACGTAGCAAATAACAATACATGGGGCGCCCCATGAAGAGATGAACCAACGACCTAGGCCAGGCGACCGGGTACATTGTGTGCGGAACATCGGAAGGCAAGAAAGCGTGGATCACGACGTTTTTAAAGACGTGTTGACACAGAGTGCTGATTTAGCCACCTACATCCGTGAAGGGGGTGACTCTATAAGACATTCTGATCCATTTTCTAATAAAAAAAATCTTTCTTAACAGTATAGGTCTAATATATAAGATAAGACTTTTGTAGCGAACCATACCTTAGGGTTTGAATTACCCTCTTGATGGACAGAGGTGAAGAAATGCCACCCTGTGTATCTAGGAAAAGACTGTGTGACTTATGCTGGCTTGACGGCTTTCAAACTGTAGAGCAGTGACATCAAAATTATCTATGTAAATGTCAAAGAGATCGAAAATCGCACCCGTTTAAGATGGGGAAGCGCTTCCGACGCGCTCAAGGGAAAAATACCCATAAACCTGAAGCATGCCTGCTCTCGAGCAGTGCGTTCTCCCCGTAATGGTCTATGGCTCCGAGACTTGGGCGCTCACACAGTAGAACATACACAAGCTACAAGTCACTCAGAGAACATGGAGCGTGCTTTGTTAGTTATACCACTTTGAGACCGAATTTGGAACACGGAGGTGCCAAGAAGAACGAAACTTACCGAAGTAGTCGCGGTGATTAGGAGATGACAGTAGTGGATAGTGGAAAACAGATGGTAGAAGGAATACTGTAGGCAGAAAGCTGATGAGGTTGACCTGGTCAAGACTGCTGGACGACTCTGAATTAGAAAGGCTAGAGACAGAAAAGAGTGACATGCATAGTTGCAGGTGGCTGGCGAAAAGCAGAAGAAGAAGAAGCTGATATCGATATGTCGGTAGGCCTGTTTGGCCGTTTAGTGAACCGCCTGATTTAAAAATAGTCCTCGTCTTCGCTCTCTAGGCTCGCGCGCGGTTGAACATTTTTAACATTCGCTTTACATTACATTTCCAACCTCTAAGTATAATTTAATGAACATCATTGAGATCGTTAGTAAAACTGCCTTTGTTTAGTTAAAAGACATGGCTGTCAACTGATCTAGCAGATATGTTAAACGATTTGGTTGCGACATACATAATTATACGCATTGCATTACCAGGCTTTGTTATATACCACGTGTTTTTATTAGAATTTATTGGATTATGTCTACCCGAAGGAAATTAATTTCAATCATTACCTACTATAATTGTAATTAACTGGTTATTCTAGAAAATTCAAATTTATAAATATCCAATTGAATGCAAAGAAGGCGAGGTTTCCCACAAGATGATTTGCTTATTATTATTTTTTGTATGTTTTTTCGTGCTGTCTGTCGATAAAGAAAGAAAAACTGTTCTGTACGTGAAAATAAAGTCTTTTTGACATATAAAAAGACAGCATTCTTTTTATTTTTCAAGAATTACAATATTATCTACGTAAATTAAAACTTACTTAATACGAAAATAAAATAAACTGCTTTCACTTCTTCCAAAGCTGTTCAGATATTGAGGTTTGTACAATACTAAACTATTATCTAACTCCTTGCTCCATCGGATATAATATAAAAATGTACGTCCCAAACACCTGTTAGTTTTTACGTAAAATATATCCATATACTTGTAAGTTTACGGATTATTATTTGATTTCCCCGTACCCAGAACTGGCTTCCAAGTATAATGAGTTGAGTAAGAATGTAATGAGTTTTATATGAGCCATGTTCACTTGTTTCAATTTCTTCACCCAATAAAAACTGATGATAATTTGACAAACAAGTAGGGCTGATTAGAATACCAGTAATAGCTGTGATTAGAAAAAGATCTCTAAGATGATTGTTTCTTTTAATTGTGATTAGAGTAATTACAGGTTATTATGGAGGCCTTCGTCATGGTAGCCAACTTGCTCGTCTGTACAGTATTAGTGTACATTGCTTATTTTATGATCCGCTATTTATAATACCTGATCATAAAATACTTAACTATATATAACGTTATTTTCTGTTTATGCAAAACCCGAAACACGTGTCCAGTATTTTTAAATAAAGAATCAATGTACAGAATTTCAAAAAGATATCACAAAAACCACAAAGTTATGAGCTTCTTATCTTACTGGGCTGTCCCAACAAAAATATGGTCAATGCACCGCTAGCCCGCCCGCGCCTGTAGCGGCGCGGCGCGGGGGCGGGCTGCCCAGATATGCGTACGCGCCTAGTATAATACTACAATCTACCGGCAGCTGCGCTGCGCGCTCGGTAACCACACTGCAACAATTTCTAAATATATTTGGGAAAAAATATATCATGGTGTAAAAATTATTGGAATCGATTCAGTTGCTTATTCCGAAAACAAAACTATAGTCAAGTTTCGTATAAAGTAAAAATAACATTGTTTTGTTAAGTGCACTATTTAAAAGATTACAGTAACGCATTTGATAAAATGTTTACCTACTTATCCCATGACTCGTATACGGTAACCTGTGGATCTATCAAACCCGTCTTTCCCTCTTTATACATCCATATGGGTTGACACTTGGAACAAGAATCAATCATTTATAACGAGCCCAAAATACAAGCACTAATTAAGTATATTACACACATCATTTGTATGGATTTTACATATAAACCAGACGAAATTCCGATAAACTGTAAATCAATGGGGCCCTTCAAAAGGAACGGTGGCTTTAGCGGATAACGTTACATCCGACACGACCAATGATCATTCATTCAAATAAACATTCAAAAACGCCCTTTATTGCAAAGAAATAGGGTCTACAGAATCGTTTTCGTCATTATTAAACTTATATAAGTTAGTGTTATCAGCAAATAAATTTATAATATTAATAACAAAAAAGTTAATGACGTTTTTGCGTAGTCAACATCACGTTAACTATTATCAGAAATAAGTTTAAAAGAAGAAATAGATTGACGCGCTCTATAGCGGAAGCTTTGGTTTAACGATAATGACGAATAAGTAGTAAAGAAATCAATGTCATTAAAAAGTTTCGTTACCTCTTGTAATATATTCATAATAAATTAATTTAGTTCCACGAAATAAAGTATAATTATTTTGCAATTGTTCTTCAATTTGTTCTTTTGCGAATTTTTCTAACTTTATTTCATATATTTTTGTCTTTTTATGTCATTAATCTGTCGCATTAAATCAAAGTCTATCTAGCATCTGACTAATTTCTTCAATCTGATCCATTTATTTAACTAGCCAAGTACACACAACAGTTTTATAATCATCCGTGCTTGAATAGCATAATTATTTTGACTTTGAACTGATTAGCGGTAACATTTATAATCTTTATTCGCTTATCTTTATCAATCTTAGGTTTGGCATTTAGTCTTTCAGTCCCAATATTTTCTCCTTTCTTCTTCTTATTAATATCACCTTCCCAGAACCATTTTTTTCTTATTTTTAATCATACGTTATCTTCTGCATTGGCAAGCTAACCTATATACTTCTCAATTTATTGAGGTAATCCATGTTCTCTTTATTGTGTTCCTAACTTAGTCATTAAGTTATCTAAGTCCTATCACTTCTTTCCATTTTACCCATTCTTCGGTTTCCATATTAATGTGTTCTACTGCTTTACAATATATGCGAAGATATAGTTTAGCGGCAGAGTTGATTGAATTATCTATTATAATAATATTATAGATTTGTAATACGACCTTGCTGAAAATATCGACGGAGTACCTATTGTCTTAGTACCTATATATGCAAGTATATAGTGCGGCTTCATTTTCAATGCTAATGAATGTTTGATATCTAGATGAACTTGGGAATCATCAATTAGGAATGCTAGTAGAACTGCTTCTACTGCGTTATGGGTTTCAAGTTTTCAAAATCTTGTCTAATTTTTATACTGTTCATTTAAAAAAAAAAAAGGTTTTGTTTACGTCATTTATATTCCTAAACGTATGCCTTCCATATGCAACGTCAAATATTTCAAGATTATCAGGAATATTAAAATAGTTTATTAATTATTTTTTAACCAGAAAATATAATTTTTTGATACAATTACAAATTCAATATTTGAACTACGTTAGCTAGGAAAATAGTTAAAATAATATTACAATTTTTAACAACGCTATCTTAAATATAGATTAACTTTCAGGATTTTTTTTTTTTTAAAGTGTGTTAAAATTTTTAGGACAATTTTAAGTAATAGTAACCACATCGTTGAAAATTATATTATCAGCTGGTGCTAAACTTTCCAAATGTTATGGCATTACATATAAAGTTTTTAAATTCATATAATGAGGTGGAAAAATTCATTGTACAAGTCAAAATATAGGCCAAAGTATTCCTTGAATATCAAAATTATTTGTGAGTAAAAGAAAGCAGTTATTTTTTTCATATTTAAGCTTATGTCAAAAATCATAACACGTCCAAAAAAAAAAGAATTCAAACTTACCTGCGCTAAATCGCTAGGGCCTTCCGACTTCACAGTGTTGGCCGCGGCCCACGCCTCAGCAAAAGTCTCCATAGCACTTTGAAAGTCCATCTTGTCAATTCACGACGACATCAACATGCCGAAAATTCACACAACATGTGCACAGTGCGGGACTGACGGACAATGAGGCTACGACACGTACGAACGGGCCGGCCGGCGGCGCGCGACTGACTCTGGGGCCCCGCCCAGCGAAACGCCCGCGTCGAGAAAAACCGATACCAGTCGAGCCTTCCCGTTTCAGCGCTTTTCTTTTTAAGCCGCTATTTTAACGAGTTTTTTTTTTTTTCTAGCCAAGCCCGGCCCACGGTGGTGGTTGGGCGTCCTCTGGATTATTTACACTTGTAATTCACAGATTGCTTCGTGTGACGGCTAATTTGTTGTTGAGGGGTGTTGGCGCTATCTCGATTAGATTACGTGTTATTGAGAGCTACTCGTGTTATTTATTTGAGCATCATTTGTGCTGTTGTTTTATGTCCCGATACAGTTAGTTTATTGTTTGCTATGTCTTCTTAGTGATTTATATAGCTGTAGGAGCTAGGAGACTATTCTGCAAAGATTGTAGTTTAAGATAGAGCGAAGGAAAGTTAAAATTTCTTGAACATTAGAGGGTGCAAATTATGAGGTCATCAATATAATAACTTGATAATTTGAAAGCTATCAGTGTGGTTAATTGCAGTATCCCTGTAAAATAGCGGTGCTCGCGCTTGGAAGCATTTTTATTCATTATATAAATCACGGTGGCTTCCCGCTTTCTGGGATGTAGGAAAAAAATTGTCACGGCTTCACATAATTTTGTACGTGGCCATTATTACCTTCCGGGGAAGTTAATTTTTCTTAATTTTGGATGTTTAATTTTGGAGGCTTTAAATGTAGATTTTTAATGTTGATAAGAGAGATCATTTGCTATATGTATCTTGGTGTGCCTTTTGTAATGGTTTGCTGTTAGCATCTGTAAGGCATAGACGTATGTGCAACTTGTTTTAATGAAAACTACTCATTTAATCGTTAGTTTTAGGCATCGTCCTAATTGACGGAGATCGCACAATGACATTATGCGTTCTCATCGTGCGATGAGTTCAAACATAAAGATTTCATCAGAGTGTCTATGCTTACGGTCGCTATTAAGCATTTCATTTGCTCGCACGATTACTTGCGAGGTTCAATTTAGGATACTGATGAAATCTGTATGTTTGAACTCATCGTACGAAGAGAATGCATAGTGTTATCGTGCGATCTACGCTAATTAGACGACGCCTTATATTTTCTTGAGTTTTCTATGAACTTTGTGATTATAGATAGAGAAAGGTTACTAAATTTAGTCAATACTCTAGTACCTAGAATCTATTTGTTATGTTAGCTGAGAGGTAAAGAAAAGCGTCTCTTTAATCACATGTATTTTAATAAAACATGTATTGTTTTATTAAAATACGTGTGATTAAAGAGACGCTTTTCTTTACCTCTCAGCTAACATAACAAATAGATTCTAGGTACTCTCAGCTAAAAAATCCACGTGTTATTATCCATCTTCTCGTCGTGTTCATTTTAGTTTAAAACAAAAAAAAACTAAACATCTCATTTTGGTTTGCGCGCGTATTTGTTTCAAACTCAAAGACGATCTGTACCTGTATGTTTTTTGATGTACCAAAGTATGCACAAAGAGGCATAAATAGGCATAACAGGCCGTAAGAAGTGGTCCAGCGAAGGTTTGCCTTCTTTGTATCAGCCGACTCTTTGTGCGGCGTGAATTAAACAATGAGACACCAAATTTACCGGGTTTGTTTTAAGAAATGCTTACATAATACAATCACAGATTACAGAATACTCGTAATACAATACATGTTTGAAGAGTTTCTCTGTCTTCTCAGATTTATAATAATATTCAGGACATCATATTAACAGACGCAGTTTGCAGGATTAATATACAAAGTTGCAACCACTATAAAATTAAGAAAAATAAGTACGGATAATAGCAGATGGAGCTACCCGAAACTGTCAAATATTCCCACTCGACCTTGAGCCTTTATGCATTGGCAATAAAGTTGAAAACCTAATAAAGAAATTTGACAGATTGTAGTACCTAGTTTGATGTGCTGTCTGTACATGTTTGGAGTATTATGTTTGTTATATATAACTTAAGACATGATAATAATGGGGGCAAAAGCTCTCTGTCTCTTTAAAAGGAGTTAAAAACAAAGCTTTTAAAGATAAAGATAAATTCCTTGGTTTAAACATATGTGTGCATATAATAATAAAATAAAATGCATGCAGGATAACATAAAAAAATTAATAAGATCAGACAAGTTTGCCACATAGTATGGCGTGCAAATATTTTGAACAATAATGATTTTAATTATAAATTTCATGTAAAAAAAATATAAATAAATATAATGGAATTAAAAAAACCAAAAATAAATAAATGTCAGCACGAGGAAAAATAAATAATAAAGCATCAAAATCTATGTCAATATAAATACTTCTGACAGAAATTCATTAATATTATAATAAGCTTTGACACATAAATGTGACTTTAGTCGACATTTCAAATCTACATTATTTAGCCCCCTCCAACTTCTGGGTATTTTGTTGTAAATAATCGGAGGCATGCAAAAACACAGCTCGCATAAAAAACGGTTTAAAAGCGTTTTTGATATTTCAATGTCTTGTTTAAAGTAGTACAACATCTATGCATGACGGCTGTTATAATACCTAATGACGGCACCGCTTTGCTAGGAAATGAAACAAATAAGTACAACAATCGCATGCTGGAAGAATTCGGTTAAAAAAAACACGCGTTTTTCTGCCTTCCTATATTTTTTTCTTGTAACTGCAAACTGAATAGTTTTATCAGTATTAAAAATATTTTTTTCAAGCCCCATCTGCCTCTTTTCTGTCTGTTAATTATTTCAGCATTATTGCTCTCAAAATCGGCTAAGGAAATCATCGTGAGGAAACCGGAATATCCTAGGCCTAGGCCTAATATGAGTTCTCATTGCGAAACTCGATCGTTGATATCGAGCGCGTTTGACTCAGCGATTGGCCCGCTTCAAGGTCGCAAGAACTCTCAACCAATGAGAGCGCCAAACGCGCTCGATATCGACGATCGAGTTTCCTATTGAAAACTCATACTAGGCCTAATGACGTCTACCGCACTGGGCCTGCGTGGTAGATTACAGCCCACTCGCTCTCGCGGAAAGGAGACCTGTGTCCCAGGAGTGGTAACATTACCTATAAGCTGATTATGATATTATGATAAATATTTTTAGCAACTCTTAGAAAAATAAAGACAATCCCTCATTAGTTACACGTCAGAAAAAGCTCCTTCTACGTTTAGACCGTATTCATCTCAGTATTCAAAGATTTAAGAGTATTGAGCGACCAATTTATAAAGAAATAAATTGTTCGCTCATTATAGATAATATCTATACATTATTTCTACTTTGCCACTATCATCAAATATATATTTCTATCAGAGTAATGTTTGTTATTTGCCCTTTACTTAAGTTCAAGAATACATCAAAGTGTGTAGGGATGAGAGCATTAGTGGCCGCTACTTACTAGTTGTAGGTCGTTAGTTCGAACCCAGATAGGTGTAAATTATTTCATCACCATTGGTCTCAAACTGTGGTGTGTTATAATAATAATACGTTATCATAACTTTCATTATCGATTATTCTTAGTGTCGGCGCCAGGCGGTCTAGTAGTCACAAGTTGTTAAAGCTGACCATGTAGTTCTGGGTTCAATTATCAGGAAGGGCAAAGTCTTATTGGGTTTTCCATGTGTAATTTCTCAGTGGCAGCCCGGAGTTTGGATATGTGCTATTGAAGAAATAAACCCGACTGCTGGTACTGAGGGGTTAAACAAAATTTGTAAACTGATGCATCGGGTCCTATCAGAATAACTACTCTGCGACATTTACTTTTTAAATGTCGAAGCATTATACTGAGATAGAAGACTTTTAGCCTCGTAAGGGACTTTCTGATCTTTTGTTATTTTTTTTTTATATACGTACAACTTGTTGTTTATTTTTAATTGTCTTTAACTTAGTTTAGTTTTATGATCTTTCTGTGCGAGTCACAATGAATACTTTCTCTTTCTTTCTTTCATACACGTCTACCTAACCCATCAGATAATAAAAGACTGATGTTATTAGCTAAGCATAATATCCGTTATGTTGAAGGCTTGGCTCAACACTAGTCCTATTCCAAAGGGACTCGTTTATGATCATAAACAAATTAGCCTTCGGAAACATTGTTGGAGTTGCTGTATATTGTTCTTTCTCCGCAATTAGCCATACCACCTTTCCCACATGTTATAAGAGTTCATCTTATTTACCCAGCAATGTATAAATACATATGTAAGCTGCGACGCCCTTTATATCTAGAAGCTTTGATTTAGGTAGAAAGTTGAGGCTTACATTTCAAATTTTTTTTTTTCTTTTGTGGGTATATTCTTGCCGTGGCTTATGTATCCAGTCAGAAGTTTTCTAACTCAACAGTCAGCTGTGCAACTGGGGAGTTTGTTGTACCAATTTCTTCTTTCCAGCGAAAGCACTAGGAAGTGGTGACTTCCCCCCGAACTGGGCGTTTTGGGGGATTGTCTTTTGTAATCTTGATGTTCAAAAAGCGCCGATTCTCAACCTAATTTGAATACCATGTTTTCTTCATGGTAAAATCTATCTTTACTTTGTATAGATTCAATTTTTATGTGTTGTGTAATTGCGTTCATTCTAGTGAATTAAGTGAATTAAAGACGTACTGGGCACGTCTTTAATTCACTAGAATGTGTTCTGGCGGCTGATAGTGGGTAGGTCATGCTCACTCTAATGTCTCGTTAGTGGTAGCGTGTGTGTTGGCTCATTTCGTCTCCTTTATAATGGTGCTGATCAATAGATCAGCTTCACCAGCTTGGCTCAACCCACGTCAACGTCATGTTCATTCATGAACATGCGCCTTCGGTGGACTGGACATCTCTTAGCTGCCATCGCTTCTAATTTTTCAATTTTATTATTTTTCTTTTCTTTTATCGTGCATGCCGTGTTACATGAACTATTTCAAAATGAATGATGTAAAAAATATTTAGTAAAAATCTTATGATTAAGTAGAGTTCCGAGTTAGGATTGCCCGATTAATACAGCTCGCCGTTTATTGGCTGGGGTGACGTCATCCCTACAAATCAGTCGCCACTCGACTATCGACGGTCTACTAGAGCAGCGTTTCCCATCAGGTGGGTCGTGACCCGGCACCGGATACTAGGAGATGGTCGATTTTATTTATTGACTATCGAGACAATAATGATCGCTTGAAACTGGGACTGTAGGTATTATATTGCGCGCGCGGGGGTCGGGAGGGGTGCACTTTGCAGCCCTTCCTACACCCGTGCGTGTATTATTATATTGTAGATAATATTTACATTTCAGTAATATTTGTGTTTTTTTTTTTTTAACTAATTCCGATTTTAGTTGGGTCCAAAAGCTTATGTAGAACAAAGTATGGGAAACGCTGTACTAGAGTAACTATCACCAGCCAGTATAATTCGAACTTTACGGTGATCCTTTACGTATTGTTGTTTCTTAGAATTATCTAATACAATAAAGGTTGTAAAACCCATGCAACAACAGCTACCATAAAACAGGGCAATGGGCAACTAGCTGTATCTTTCTGAGTAACCGACACTTTGACAATACAAAAGTGCCTATAGTTGGATTATTTCAAATAAATGCTTAGAATTTGAATTTAGTATAAGCGCCCGTACACACAGACCAGTTCAGAGAAGAGAGTACATTTATATCGCGTTTTAAAAACAATAAGATAGCTTGATGCAGCAAAAATGAGCTTTCTTAGCCGGTCTGTGTGTACGGGTACTAATAATAAAATCCAAGCACTTATACGTAGTTTAAATAAACCAAAAACAGCCACTTTTGTAATATCAAAGGGTCAGTACGAAAGATGAACTACTTGTCCATTGCCCGGTTTTATGGTAGATCGTTGTTGCTTATATGTATGGCTTTAACAACCTTTGTTGTTTTATATAATTCTAAGAATCATCCACAAATAAAAAAAAACCGGAAAAGTCGAATGACATTGACTGATGACAGTTAGTATAACAAAACGCTGTGTCAATGGTCAATGGCGACCGTGTTCTGCAGAGATGATACCCCAGTCAATGAAGTTCCACGTCTACGAGGAACTCCACACAAGGACACACCATCGAGGGATTGGAACAATTTTCCAGCGGCGATGTTTCCGTCTGACTACAATTTAAGTATCTTCAAAGCTAGAGTGAATAAGCTCTTAATAAACTAGTGCGCTTTACCATCAACGATCGCATCACTGTTTCCATCAGGCAGGATCGCTGTAGAGCACTATTTTATTAAGTTAAAAAAAGAACTGCTTTAATCCAGCACAATCCTAATGATATTGAACCTACTGAGCCATTAACGGAAGTATAGGTACTACAACGGATGTTGTTGACCTACCTACCAGCACTAAACCTTAGCACACACGTCGTGTCGTATAACAATAACCATACTTAATAAACCTGTCGTAGTAGTCAATAAACACCTAAGTGGCACTATTTTATCTTTTTAGCAAGTTCTGTTTTCCAGCTAATACACTTATTTAACATCAGCATTTTATCAGCTGAAAAATAAATAAACAGTGGAATTTGAACCTTACTGCGATAGATATAGAAGAAGGGCAGTTTTTTTAGAAGTGATGTTTGGTTTCAGTGTTCTTTTTTCGGATTTATTATGTTAGTTAACACGTGATCTCTCTTTTAGCTTTTAATATTGTGATAATTAAAAGGCTAATATAACATGACAAATTTTGATTTTATGTTTATAGATATAGGTACCTTACGTTCATATATCTGTGAATTCTATTTAACAGCAATCTTAAATTATCAAGGATTAATTTAATAATGATAGCACTTAGTAAATAATCTAATAATCTTATCCTACAACTGTAATCCGAGTAATGCGCGTTAAAATAATCTTATAATCTCTATCCACTATTTATAGTACGCTAATAATTTGATTATATTTTATGACAGACAAATACGAACTTACACTATACAGAAAAATATGTTTCTCAAATAGTGCTTAAAATGTAAGTACTGCAGCATCGTTAGTCGTGTCGTCTGTCAACTGCAGCCTTCCTTCCTATTCAATCAGTTTTTTTTTTCAGTGAATAAGCGCGCTTTATCATCAACGATTGCATCACTGTTTATCATCAGGCGGGATAGCGGTCAAGCACTAGTTACTATTTATAAAAAAAAATGTTTTGATTTTGACCTATAGGTATTAGAAAGATGCCTAATAGTTTTATGTTTTTTTCCTTATGTCTTCTATTGTAAACATATTTGTCACGTACGAAAATTACTAGAATCCGGTTCGATCGCCAAATCTGCCATATACAGTATGTTAACAAAACCCTGTCCGACCCGTGAAGGTGTTGTTAGGTATCGATAACTGATTCTACTAATGCATACAAAACCGGGCTAAACTTAAAAAAAAAATCCCCCTAAAAAAAAAATATTATTTCGCAAAAGGAGGTAACTTAATAAATGTGCGTTGACCACCCTTCGCCTGCCGCCCGCGGGGGGCGGGCGGCAGGACACGCGGCACGTGGTCGCATCGCTATTCGCTCATAATAATACCGGTGTTGTCACTTTTTAAAAATTACCAAATTTCGGGGAAATTGGAATTAATTCGCGGGAAAAAAAGATTATTTCAAAATTCATTTGTATTGGTACTATGATGAATACGTAAAATTTTATATTATATTTGGTCATGTGTTTACCTAACCTTTATTATCCTTATTTGTCGGACAGGGTTTTCTTAACATACTGTATGTAGGTAGGTATTTTAATCTATGAACGAAACACGGAACGATTGCCTCTCTATTCTGAAAAAAATCTCACCGTGAAAACAGGTTATATGAGGTAAAAGTGAGTTCTCAGTACTTCAGTAGGTATCGATAGCATCAAGAGGAAAGTACCTCACCTAAGTTCTCATTATGAGATTTTTACCAAATAGCACCAAGGGTTTTATGGCAGCTCCCTTGAAGCTCACATCATGCTGATATATTTTTTGCAGAATAGACCAACAGTTCCTTATTTAAACATATTAGATCTTAAATCGATGACTCATTAGAAGCTACTTCATATTTGTTTACCCAATTGAACAAGCAAATACGAATACTCTATACTTAAGTGGGTATTTCTAGTAGCTCTATAGAGTAACCAAGCAGTTTATATATGGTTGGCTCACCATTGCTGGAAAGATAGCTTGCTATTATCAGCTTCCTACTCAGTGGCTAAAGTATTTACGTAATTGGCTTGTATACTAAAACATAATTTAATGTCCATCAGATAGATTTCTAAAAAATATTGAACACGTATTTTTTATTTTTTCTTTTATTCAAATACTTAGGAAGATATATTGATTTGAAATATCGCATGACGTCACACCGTCGTACAAAATATACCATGGCGTGACGTAATTAGCCCCCACTCCGTAACTTTAATACGCTATATCTCAGTAATTTTTGGTAATTTCGACAAAATAAAAAATACGAGTCTTAATTTTTTTTATTATCTATAAGACGGACTAATTATTTTTTTGATTTTCATACCTTGGATACATCCCTATTCTAAACAAATGAATGCGTTATGATAGCGTATACTTATAACAAAAGATGTAAAGTACCTACTTAATTAAGTACATCAAAGTTACATAATTGTATTAAGGTAATGAGACGTAATTAGTTTACTAATCCTAAAGTAGTTAGGATTTAATGGGGTTTATTCATAAAGGATAATATTAAAGTTAAGTGACGTGCAAACGTCAAAAATTTATGGTTAAACAGTCGCTAATCACTGGTTAACTTTAAGCTTCGTTCATGAATAAAGGGAAATAGTAACAATATTACTAATAAGTATCTAATATTCGATTTTTATGAATTATCTTGGTATATAATAAATATCAAGAAAATCGTTAAAATTCGTGGACGGAAAATAGGGTACCTAGTTGACTAGAAAAACTAATTAGTCCGTCAGTCAGATTTCCAACAATAACTAGACACGTAATTTTTCTTTTTTCATATAAACAAAAAATGAAGACGACACAGTGCGTTGAAAACTCGTGTGACGTCACTGCACGCTATACTTTTTAGCGAGCAGTGACGTCACCAGCCACCACTCCTGACCTTTGATGCCTTATATATTTGTCAATTTTTATTGATTTGATAAAACAAAATATACGTATTCAATATTTTTCTATAATCTGAATGACGGACTAAATAGAATAATTTTTTTGTACCCCGAAAACATCCTTATTATCCAACATTTTTTTTTCCCACTTTAATACTTAATAGCATATTATACCTACTTTGTAACTTAGCTTTATTCATGTCAATCCTGATAGCAAATTCCCGTAAATCAACACGTTCACAATACATGCACCCTAAATGCGTAACAGACGGAATATTAATCGGAATCTGCCTAATTTTGAAACAAATTTTTAAACCTCTTCATAAGTTCGAAAAAATTGGCTACACAACACTTAAATTACGCAATGAATATTGTTTACCTGACAAATTGAAATCGATTCAGATTGATAATTATCACGTAATTGCCCCGCAGAATGATTTTGAAGGATATTAATAATCTATTGCTCCACACGTTCGAAAAATGTATCTGCTCAACAACGTAAATAACGCAATGAATGCTGTTGAACTGTCAAAATGAAGCTAATTGCGGCCATTGCTATTAACTTGTATTTAGGAATGTATTTTTTAATTAATGTACCTATGTTTTTGGTGTACAATAAACAAGGTAGGTAGGTACTTAGATATAAAAGGTGTCTCTGACAACGACGCACAAACGAATACCTTGGATCCAGTACATGATTCTGAACCCCCCACAGGTGGAATTTTTCACCGGCTTTTTCCTGATAAAAAAATAATAATATGCAGTTTTTTCACTGTAAACCGTTCATAATTGCTATACTTTTATAAACCAATAAGATTTTAAAGTCAAACATAATTAATTCGCTAATTACACAAAAAAGCGTAATGTGAACAAAACTCGAAAAACTATCCTATCAGCTGATTTAATAGAGTTCACATCAACGCCATACCCACAAACACGCGCGGTGGCACGCTTGCAACGTTCAAAGGCGGAGCCGACACATTTTTTTAAACGCTGTTATTTCTGTAACCGCTCATTAACGATATAAATGACTATCATAATTTTAGTACTGGCATGCGGTGTAGCCTTCTCGCGAAGTTTGCGTTACGATGTTAGATACACCCTATATACCCCTTTATTCTTAAACCCTGCTTAAAGTTAACTAGTGATTAGCGATTCTTTTACCATACATTTTTGACCTTTTAACGTCACTTAACTTAAATCATCCATTATAAATAAACGCCACAGAGTTTAAGGGGTTTATTCATAAGTGACGTGCAATCGTCTAAAAGGTATGTTTAAACAATCGCTGGCAACACCCTAGCACATAGGATCTATGTAACTTTACCCAATACATGCCTAATGAAGTATCTATCTAATTCTTCTAATAATGATGATCGGAATAGCAAACATCTGTTACATAAATGTATGGCTGATAACGCGCCCGGAATGCGAGCTTTCACGAGAATTGTATGGACAAACACTTTGCGATCGCGTACTAACAATTCTTATGTATCAGTTACCACTGGTAGTACATGGTCAGGGCACCCGTTAGTTAAGTATAAAATGGAGAGTAAAATAAAAAACATAACATTATCATCACCTTTTTTTATCGTCCCACGTCTGGGCACAGGTCTCCTCTCATACAGACAAGAATTGAATGTAATCACCGCTCTAGCTCAATGCGGGTTGGCGATTTCAGACTTAAAGACCAGGTTTCCTTAAGATGTTTTTCTTCATCTTGTAATCAGTCATTGATGTCCAAGATATACTTAGAAAGTACCTATACCTAACCTAGAAAAGTTACATTGAAAACCCACACACTTGAGAGGCTGGTGTATTAACCAATAAGCCACCACGACTAACCACTAGGCCACCACGACTAACCACTAGGCCACCACGACTAACCACTAGGCCACCACGACTAACCACTAGGCCACCACGACTAACCACTAGGCCACCACGACTAACAACTAGGCCACCACGACTAACAACTAGGCCACCACGACTAACCACTAGGCCACCACGACTAACAACTAGGCCACCATGACTAACCACTAGGCCACCACTACTACAAAATAATGCTACTTACCACTCCTGGAACACAGCCCAGCTCTCGGTGAGAAGGAGTGGGCCAGTGTCAGTTGGTAGATGTTTTCGAAGTTTTGACTCAGGACTTACTGAAACTACACGGTTAGCGCAGTTAGCGTGGTTAAGCTATTGACTGCTGCGCTGGGTTCGATTCCCACACGGAACAAATATTTCTGTGACCTACAAGTATTAATTGTTCCGGGTCTGGCTGTTTGTGTATGTAAAGTTTATATGTTCGTAAACGCGCCCACGATACAGGAGGAATTCTTAGTGAAGGGCAACGTTATTAAAAAAATAAATAAAAAAAAGGTGATGAAATAATTTGCACAAAGTAAAGCGTCGGGGGTTTTGGCGGGAAAGTCAAGCTGAGTGTCACGCTCATTTTTCATCGGACTTTTAAAATTATTTATACTTAGTGTTGTTTACTAAATAAAAGTGCGTGATTTATGTAGTAAAAAGTGCATTCAGTAAATAATTCATAAAGAACAGTGAAATATCGCAGCATAGTGGCCACATCATGACTTTGTCTCAAACCTCCATCGTAAGACGTATCACGCCGTCTTTTTCGACATGAACAATTCATTACCTACGTGACATTGGCTAAATGCACAAACCGTGCGAAGCCATAAAAGAAAGAAAGAAAGAAAGTAAAGCGTCTCACGGGCTCCGAACCTACGACCTACAATTTGTAAGTCGTGCCCGATACCACTAGTCCATCACTGCTCTAAATATGTAAATAAATCATCTATTATCACAGATATCTTCCACCGTTTTCCATAAGGCATGATGGAAGCCAAGGGCATTAAATAAGCATTAACGTCACCGTAGATTGAAAACCTTGGGAATGCATTTTTGCTCAAATTTATTTTATTGCGTTTCTGGGACGAAAACCTCATTACGCACATCCTGATCTGACTCATTTGTTCATTCGATAGTCGCAGCGACATCTATGACACTAAATGAGGACCTCGTAAACACGCGCAGCTGTCAGTTTCGTGTGAATACCTAGCAACGAACGTGTAGTTTCATTTTATTTTCATTTTCATTTGGGCAATCTTATAGTACATATTAATTAATATAAAAATATAAAAGTCGCCGTACTAAAATTTTACAGCAAGCAGTTTTCTCTTCCTCCTGAAAAGTTACTAATTTTGCACTTACGAGGTTTTCACTCTACGGCGACGATAAGTGCATGAGAAATGAACAAGACACACTAAGTAGGTACCAACTACAGCAGGTCAAGCTACCCGATACTGTCAAATATTCCCAATCAACCTTCACCCCTAATGCTTTCACGATAAAGTTGAAAATCAAATAAAGAAATCTAATAGATTATAAAAGCTTGATATGCTAAGAAACCTTTTCCTGTTCGTTCAACAGATTTTTACGTTGTGGAATGGCAAATGGGGACTGCAGCAAAAAGTTGGTTTTCAAACAACTTCTTTTTAAATTTTAATGCCATATTTATGCCTACGGAATATAAGTTAAAATCGACTGAACAGACAATAAAAAGGTTTCTTTAAATGTCTTAGCCCGAATAGAGTACTTAAAGGTATGCTAATTGCCTTATTAATCTAAACTAATATTATAAAGCTGAAGAGTTTGTTTGTTTGAACGCGCTAGTCTCAGGAACTACTGGTCTGATTTGAAAAATCATGAGCGGAGCACGGCTAATTCCACGCGAACGAAGTCGCTGGCTAGTATTATAATGTTTTAAAAACCATAGTGTATTAGTTAAACTTAAACACTTGTTTAAGGTATGTCTACTGTCAATATTACGTCAAAGCCCATATAGGTAATAATGTGTTTAAAAGGTATATAGCTTAAACAACTGCCAAACACTATTTTGTGGTAGGAAGGTAGAAAGGCTAGAGCTTTGACTCAAACAAAATATGTAGTCAGCTCAAAGTTCACTCAGTAAGTTATAACAATAGTTTAATTATAATTAACTTCATAAAACAGACATAACATCTTGAACATCTGATAAACCTATCCATCTCATTCTATAACATCCCATAGTGCCACAGAAGACAAGCAAAATAACCATCGTAAAACGTTGGATCGCAGTGTGACAGTATATTTCAAGAGAAATTATGTAGACTGTGGCTTTCTTTAGCAATGTTTTATGATTATAAATACATAGATTGTTACTGAGTCTTGGATAAATGAACAGAGTATTTCCTCTTTGCTTGATTTCCTTTTAGTAGATGTGAAATGAAAAATAGACTTAGAATTCTAAACTGATATTTTTAATTTCTATATTAACCTAAAAAGAGATTGAATTATAGTTATAGATACAGGTAAGATTAAGAGGTCAGAACAAAAAGAGCGACTCTGAACAACCGCAGCGTCTCCCTCCCACCTCCCCTACCTAAGCCGGGCGCCTGAAACGGTAACTTAGGTAATATTTTCTATACATATCCTAATCCGCCTATATCCGAGATACCAATAGCGTTCGCTAGGCGTTGACATTCGCTAAAACCCTCCTCCAATCCGGGTGTGTCCGGGTTAGGTTTATCCATTATCCGTAAGATTAGGCGCTCTCTGTCTGACGGGGCGGGGTCGGGGCACGCCCACCGGTCGATGCGGCCCACCGGCGCTCGCCTCATTGTTCCGTTATCTATCCGAGACGCAGCACGCTCATCCGCCGCTCGTCACAGATAAGCGGCTTGATGACGTCATACCACCACCGCTACCTCCACTATGATTCTTCTCTTCTCACGTCACTAACTTAGTTGCGATTGCCACATACCAGACTGTCTATTATACCGCCTGTCTGTTATGCTATTGTTGGTCTTGCAGCGCTAGTAATAGCGGCTGTTATTGCATGGCTGTTTAGTGAGAAGTTAAAAACAAGATTTTCCGCGTGATTTTGTAATACGAAGTAATTTATTAGAAGAGTATTCTCTTTTGTAATCACCATGTATATGTAGTTATACATTCAAGCTAAGTATAAACAGTATAGACTCAGCAGGGATTCTATTTTTAATTGAATTGAACACTTACACTTATTAAATCATTACTTTGAGTTAGTATTATGTATTTCTGTTAATGAACATGATCTGCCTTCACTACTTATTCTTAGTAAATTACCAGTTCGTCCATCAGGATGATGTTGGTTATGACAAAAATCTCTTCTTTAACTTCAATCGGATCATTTGTTTGTGTAGGTATAATTTAAAAAAAAACGCTGCCCCACACTAGGAATTTTTCCTGCAATGTGCAAGCGTTTACAACCATATGAACTCACATATACCTACAGAAACAGCTAGTCCCGAAACAACTACTTGTAGAACA
Organism: Sesamia inferens; assembly: GCA_037179545.1. Classification (NCBI taxonomy): domain Eukaryota; kingdom Metazoa; phylum Arthropoda; class Insecta; order Lepidoptera; family Noctuidae; genus Sesamia; species Sesamia inferens. The sequence continues at coordinate 10,892,952 of CM073923.1, read as the reverse complement.
TACAAAAATTTGTGCCATGCGGGAATCGAGCCCGCGATACGCAGCGCAGTTATCAATCACTTAACCACTGCGTCAACCGTGCCCTCGTTCACAACGAATGAAGAGATACCGCAACAGGATTTTATCGCACTTCGATTATCAAACTTCGACGATTGAGCCGAGATTTTAGAATCCAACAGAGCTCATCCTAACACGTAAAAGTGCTTGCCAACCTTTTTCGACTTAAATATATTGTAAAGTAACCTTCGACCAAAAAGTTTGGACACGAATTTATAATATCTCTGCTACCTTTGCCTTTGCCTTTTCCGTTCAGAAGTACGGAAAGAGGGCTTTGACAGTAAAGCCAAGATGAGTGTCACGCGCATTTTTCATTGGACTTTTAAAATTATTTATAGTGTCGTTTACTAAATAAAAACGCGTGATTTATGTAGTAAAAAGTGCATTCAGCGAATAATTCATAAAAAAAAACATTGAAATATCGCAGCATATTGGCCACATCATGACTTTCCATCAAATCTCCTAGTAGGCGGCTCACGCGGCCGTTTTTTCAACTGTCATTGGCGATATCCGCCATTATTGTGAAATAAAAATTTAAAGAATTTCTATAATTTGTTACGCGTGTTATTTGCAAAATTGTGGTATCTAACCACAGAGGCCATTGAAGAGTTGAAGTAGTATTCACTCTAAAGAAAAGAAGTACGGAAAGAAGTGAACCAAAAAACAAAATATCTACGGTACTTCAAAAACCTGCCAGCTAGCAAAAAGTTTCGCCTACATAACGTAGTAAGTACTAGTACCGATTGATATAGCTCTGTATAAGGAAGCCAGACCGCTCAGAATGTTAATAAGGTACACCGAGTACAATCATGAATTATTAGCTGTGTGATAGACATATGGCGTTCCCAACTGATGCATGTTCAGGGTCGAGTGGTACATTTATGATCTGATTTGCAATAACAAGTGGCTGAAATTAACTCTTTGGATGCAAGATAATACCAGAGGCGGAATTATCGTAATTGTTAGTAACACAGTCAGATCTTAGATTAAAGATAGATTATAAAATAGATTGAATCAATCAAAAATAGCTATAATTTCCATACATTTTTGAGACTGCTTGTCGCTATGAATTGAAAGATTCTGAACTGACGGGAATTGGACTACACTTGCAATTGGGTTGTATGCTTAAAACATAATTTAATGTCCATCAGATAGATTTATAAAAAATATTGAACACGTATTTTTTATTTTTTCTTTCATTCAAATACTTAGTAAGATATATTGGTTTGAAATGTCGCATGACGTCTCGCCGTGGTACAAAATATACCACGGCGTGACGTAATTAGCCCCTACTCCGTACACCCTATATCTCAGTAGTTTTTGGTAATTTCGACAAAATAAAAAATATGGGTCTTAATTATTTTTTTTGTTATCTATAAGACGGACTAATTTTTTTTTTTTTTTATTTTCATACCTTGGATACATCCCTATAGCCAAATGAGTGATATAAACAGTTTGGAAAGCCAGATTTATAAAATTCTAGTGATAATAGGGACAGGTACTTATTGATTGTGCCAAATCGAGTCAATTTCTGTAAGTAACTAGTTGCCTATTATTGTACTGCCGTCTGCCAGGCAGTTCAGCTAATATATTTATGGCATTAGATGGTAGATTTTCTGATCAAAGGGTCAATTGTCGTACTTAAAAAATCATATTCGAATGTCGTACTAACAAATTGTAATCGCAATCTCACAATTTAACACTTGTAAAAAAACCGGCCAAGTGCGTGTCGGACTCACGCACAAAGGGTTCCGTACCATTGATTTGTGAAATTAAAGAATTTAAGTTATTTGTATAAAAGATTACGCGGTAATAAGCGGTTTACGATTTACGAGGTATTAAAAAAAAAAAGACTACTTACTAGAACTCGTTCAAAACAATTTTCGTTGGTAGTTTTTATAGTAATTAATAACATCATATGTTTTTTTTTTTTAGATTTTTTTGTTTTCTTATTTTAGAAGTTAGAGGGGAGGGGGACCAACTTATTAGATTAGGTTTTAGAAACCTCGATGTCATTTTTCATGACCTATCCATAGATACCCCACACGTAGGTATGTGTTTGATGAAAAAAAAAAATTGAGTTTCAGTTTTAAGTATGGGGAGCCCCCATTATTTATTATTATTTTTTTTTATTTTTGCATCAAAATCTTAATGCGGTTCACAAAATACATCTACTTACCAAGTTTCTACAGTATAGCTCTTATAGTTTCGGAAAAAAAATGGCTGTGACATACGGACGGACAGACGGAAAGACAGACATGCCGAATCTATAAGGGTTCCGTTTTTTGCCATTTGGCTACGAAACCCTAAAAATTGGCAATTTTATTGTATTTTTTTTTTTTTTGTTGCCCCTCTGGTTTTTAAAAGCCAGTGTAGCCTACATTTGACATAAGTACCTCGTATTATAAAACATTCGAGTATGTATTTTAAATGATAAGGTGTACCCAATCAATACATGTTATTGTAGGTACTATTATGATTTCATAGCTAAAAAATGATCACAATGCATTTAAAACCTTTCCTCAGTCAGTTTTCGATATAAAATAGCTTCACTCAATTTCTACATAACCTCTTAAGTATACTCCTTGGCGTAAGTGGGACACGAGTGTTAATCTACCCGTGCTCATACCGTGAGACAGTTCACCGTGGGGTGGGGTTGGGGGGCGAGCGGCACCCCCTCAGCTTTATCGCGAACTGCCGATGAAGATCAGACATGCTGATGTAGATTGTAGTCGGTTGATTGAATACGGTGCTGTGTTATTATTGTAATGGAGTTGGTAAGATACAAAGTTAAGCTCATCGACATTATAATGTTGTAATAATGTCCCTTTGTGCCGATTGGCCTAGTTCTGTTCTGTCTCCTGCTTGTTATAGAGGGAAGTGGAAAAAATATTTTTTTTCTTACTCCTCCGCTATTCTTTTCTGATTAATTTCGTTGCGGGACCCAAGACAGTTGAATCGTTTCTCCGGGACTCGTCGAGCTTCATTGCTCGGCGTTTTTCTGGCGGTCTCCACTATTGATTCTGGCTTTCAGGAGTTGCAGTGGTTGGGAAAAGTGTGGCGGGTTTTGTAACGGACATGCCGTACACGTATAATCTGCAGTATTTTTTGTTTTAAAAAGAGTGAGAGTGAGATGACCTATGCTTTCGGTTTAGCACTATCTCTTTGCTCATAGATGATTGATGATTTTGAGAGAGTTAAAGACAGACCGAAACTTTGTTTCCTCTCTTTCTTTCGGAGTACCACAATTCTCATCTTTAAGGCATGTCCATTAATAGATATATTTAAGTATAGCAAAATAGATGCTTGTTATGAAACTTTGCATAAACGGAAAATATTCTGTATATAATAATAATAATATAATAATGTAGGAACACACAGCTTTCTTAAAACTTGTAACAATTTTAGATTACAAAAGAATTAACATTAAAATGCGTAATAAAATAAATTTACAAACTGTTAAATAATGTTTGGCTGCAATCACTTTCAGCTATAAGTATCGGTCAAAAAACGTCAGCTAATCTATTGCTTCAAATGTTTAAATAATAATATAAGTCTGATCAAAAACATGACTAAAACACGCAATGAATAATGTTGAACTGTCAACATCAAGAAAGCCATTGCTAATTGCTACTGTTACTGTATTGCGCATTTACCCTGCCATAGTATTTAATATTCCTAGTCGAGCTTAAACGGAAGAAGAATATGACAGAATAGTTTTTTTTATAATTATAAACTAGCGCTTAACCGCAAACCCGCCTGATGGTAAGCAGTGATGCGATCGTTGATGGTAAAGCGCGCTAGTTTATTAAAAGCCTATTCACTCAGAAAAACTGAACGAATATGAAGGAAGACGGCAAATGAGCGAGGTGATGCAATGTTAAACCCAACAACACGACTAACGATGCTGCGCCAAAGGGAGATTGATCTGAAAACCCTCCACGACCAAACTGCCAACACAACAACATTAGGCGCATCGTACCCGGCACACATCGCGACACAGCTGCTCAGACCCGTCCTCCGTGCGGCTTCACCAGACATCATGCCGGAACACGACAAATCGCTTGGCGGCAAGGCTTTGTCTGGTGGGTGGTAAATTCTGCCGGCGGCCGATGTTTTTTTAACAAAATGAACTAGTGTTTTTCTGCGATCCCGCCTGATGGTAAGCAGTGATGCCATCGTTGATGGTAAAGCGCGCTAGTTTATTAAAAGCCTATTCACTCTAGCCTTGAAGACACTTAAATTATAGTCGGATGGAAAGACAGCCGCACGCAATTCGTTCCAGTCCTTCGATGTACGCGGTATAAAAGACAAAGCCAAACAATTCGTCCGGATGGACTGACTCACAAGGAGAGATACAACATCACGAGATATCTTTGGTACCCAGTGGTAGCAGATTGCATCGTGCCCCAACATTTAACGCCAAGTAATCGCATAATCATCAATAATCCTTAAGTCGCACAAAAAAGTATCACAAGAAACGGATTTCAATCATGATACAATGACCAATTCTTTAACACAAACCTAACGTAAAATCAACCCTAATATCTAGACTACAGAATTCATATTACCTTTCTATCGTTAGAAATGTTGCAACCCGCTGCGAATCGGGGATCAGTATGGAGTAAAAAAATAAACAGATTTTGGGATTATAATTAATGAAATGTCACTTGATTTTTGACTTTTACTCAGGTACCTGAAGTTTATAAGATGGATTTTAGAGATTCCCACAACTAATTCCTAAAATTGCAGGGATATTTTGTATAGTATATATAAGATATAGGTATGTATATGTTATTAATATTACAGTTTTGATAAGATTAAATTAAAATGTAATATTCATTGCGTTTCAAAATCTCTTATCATAATGAGCGTAATTTGCAATGATAGATTAATCTTGATTTTAAAATTCTTTAGTTAATATTAACATAATAACACAAAGTGTACACAATTCTACTTCCTACTAAGCCTGTACTGTTTATCCTACTAATATTAAGAACGTGAAAGTTATGTCTATTACTCTTTTACGCAATAACTACTGAACAGATTTGGGAAAAATTTAGCACACAGATGGTTTTTAACCAAGATTAACATATAGACTTTTTATCCGGATTGTTTTTGGAGTTTTGATCCTGTGGGTCAAAATTTACCTATGCGGATGAAATTGCGGCGTGCAATTGTTATTATACACGTGACATTCTGTATGTACCTTTGCCACTCTTTCTGAATTAATATAGATGAAATTTAGCACACAAATTGTTTATAACGTGAATATAGGATGGTTTTTATCTGAACATTCCCACAGGATCGAAATTTATGAAACCACGCAGCTAGTACATAACATGTGCTTAGACTAACTTACCATGACAAACATTTTACACAGGGATTACTATTTCACTATTCTATAAACATTTTACTATTCATGTATAAACATTTTACTATTCTATAAACATTTCACTATTTAACAGCAAGTTAATAAAAAACACTAAATATTTAATAAAAAAAATAAACACAATAGTCTTAGTACTGTCTCTATACGCACACGACTTTTTACCTACTAAAGGAAGAGCACTTGTTGACACTTCTATTTATGTGTTTATTAACAATGATTTCAAAGAAAAATGATAATTTGAGGGTAGTTTGCGTAACTTTTTGCCGAGTATGCTCACTGCGACCGAGTGATGGCAGCACGGTCAGTCTCGTGGTATGTAGATCAGATATGTAATGTTGTTCACTCAATAAATAATGATGTGGTAAATGAAATCGATTTTAATTGCCGTTTATTACGATAAGATGAATTTAATGGGTTATCGTGTTTGGTATTTTTATATAACTAACTTACCAAAACTATACAGGGTGGCAGGAGCGCAAAAAACTTTGCTGCAAATAGAATTTCCAGGCTAATATTGTGACCTGGGGCAATTGGTAGATTCCACCTGCAATTAAGTGTACTGACGGTTGATTCGATGAAAAATATGAGAACTTAATGTTCATTTTGTGAGTGTTGTTGTCACTATATTGTTCTTTTACTTTTTTTTGACATTATGTTGTTGATAACTTCTGGAGTAGAAGGTTCATAAGAGCGCTAGCAACCATGTGATCGAAGAGGATTTGTGCCGTTCCAGGAGAAAAGATTTAGCAGCTAGGTCACCTATTATCGGGAAAAAGTTATTTACACCTAACAATAAGTCTAGATTGTTGTTTTTAAACGTATCCCACACTATAATTCTTCCTGTATCGTGGGTGCGTTCACAAACATTTAAACTCACATATATATCAGCCAGACCCGGAATAATTACCTGTAGATTACTATTCAGCCGAGGGAGATCACGTGATGGTAGGATTGTGATATTACGAATAAACATTGCTTATATATTGATTCATCAGTCACATGACTGAACTATAATAGGTACATGCTCACTTGCCTGACCTGGAATCGGACCCGCACACTCATACTTGAGAGGCTGGTGTTTTAACCACTAGGCCACCATGACTAGTAGTCATTTCATTTCGATCAAAAGCATAGGTACTTACTGGTATCATCTCTAAAATTATAAGCAAACAACAGCCAATAGACTTTGTAATAATTTCGCCGTGAATAGATTGGTGAAGGGAGTTAGAATGAGCTGCCAATAGTGTAATCGCTATCATTACTTGGAATGACAACTCACAATTGCGTAACAAACTACCAGCAGCAATGGGTTTCATTTTGACAGTTCAACAACATTCATTGCTTTATTTACGTTGTTGAGCAGACACACTTTTAGAACATATGAAGCAATGGATTGGGAATATGCTTCGAAATGATTCCAACAGATAATAATAGTGTGTTACGCAATTTGGGTGGGCTCACTTCACCTAAGTTCTATTTTATTCTATTCTGTTCTATTTTTGTTTATGGCATGGTGCCGATGTCGACAATTCTGCCAATGTATAATGTGATATGAGAAAACGTGCGAAAGCAAAGAATTAAAAATAAAAAAAAAACAATTCTAATCAAATAATAATTTGATAACACTGTGTTTAATGAGACTTTGACACAAGTGTTAGTAGGTACACTGAAAAAAACAAAATTACGTTAAATATATTATGAATACAAACACACAAAAATAATCATAATTTTATGTCATTAATACGGATAAAATCCATCAAAACTCCAAATAGCTTTGGGGAAGAATGTGTTAGTAAAGATGGAAAGTTAGTTGGGACAGGGATATGTACCTAAGTTTTTACGCTGAATCGCACTGCTTGCATGGTACTATAATAAAATTGATGTGAAGAAGGTACCCACATATTATTATTTTCAGCCTGTATTATTTCACTGCAGGACTGAATACATTGTATTAAAAAATAATGTTTCTGTTAAATTGCTCGAGGTAGCTAAATAGTACACGATAGTCATATGTACTCGCTATCGACCTTGTAAGATACCCAGATGTGAGAATAAACGTACCTAATGTAATGCCAGATCTGAAGGAAATCTCAAGCAAAACTATGGTACAAAATAAAACAATCATAAGAAAAAGAGGTCTGTATTGATAAAACTATGTCACATCTGCTTAAATATTTTTTAGTTCTGTTAACACTAAAAGCACACAAGTGATGATTATGAAAATCTGTTTGGAAATCATACACTTTCATTGGACATCAAACCGACCATTTGTGAGGCCATCAATATACTTACCTAGATAGTGTCACAACCCAAGACTGGCTAGAATAAATAATATTGGTATAGACGCCAGCTCATCAACCTCTCCAAGCAGTTAAATTTCCCCAATCAACCTTGGACCTTATACTTTCGCGATAAAGTTGAAAATTTATCTATTAAATAAAATTGACAGATTATAGTTGCTTGATGACGCCAGCACGGCGTCGGTATCTTATGCAATCCTCTGAAGTAAAAGATTAAACGTAAGTAGGTAGCTTATAGAATGATGTTCAGCATTAAGTATGCAAAATATAACAAAACACACTTTATATTCTTATTAACAGTTTAAACACTTAATCAAAGGCGCTGTTATTCAAACGGAGTCGAAAGTTAAAAAACCAAAAACAATGTTTTCGATTCTCAAACAATTTGAACGTTCCAAAATAAATCGGACATCGGTTAAACATCCGAAACCAATCCGAAGATCGACGGTCGATCCAAAAACTCGGTATAGAATGCGATGAATTTGACAAGTCACTGATTTTTTATCTCAAGCACAGATTATCTGGTCTCCTTACCCCACTCGATCAATCTTATCGAGGCTACTAAGACGTGTTGTAATCAAAACCGTCATATGTTCCCAAGTTTCACTTGTACAAATTAGAATCTTATGATTGTAACTGTAGGTTCATATTTGAATTGATGTGTCTAAATGGATGGAGATGCTAAGGTCGGAGTCAGCGGATCATCGCCGGATTCCGGGAAATTCGGCCCGCGTGAATACCTGCCCGTACAGGTAAGGCTGGCTCCTTAATAGGTTTAGACGTGGCAAAATATCAATTCAATAGATTTTATCTATGGAACTATTTTTAATGTCAACAGGTTTTAAATCCGCGTATTCGGCTTATTCGAACTTATGGACGTGGTTTATCCCTCTTCGGATTTTATAGATTTTTAATTTTTGTATTGTTTTGAGATTCTTATGATACGTTTCCTAATTGATTCAATTTCGTATTAACCATGTAGAACTAGCTTACTGATTACTTGTATATGGTAGCATTTTACAACAGGCAAGTAACGTCAGTTCGAAACGAGTTTCAATTGTGTTGAATTAATATGAACTGAAATGAAATAACGTAAGAAAAGAATCACAAAACAAAACCAAAATGCTTAACTGAGCTGAAAATCTAGTTCTAACTGATGATAAAAAGGAGACACCTGAACCCCCGGTGAGCGGCTGCAACCGCGAAGGCTAAATGTAGTTCTGTACTAATGTCTTGCCTTGCCTTTGTATGTGCCTTGTATGTACTTACAATGACCGAGTAATAATGATAGAGAGAGACAAAATATGAGGGTTATACACGTTGCTTGTATGAAAACCCCTATAATTTTTAATAACTTTATCTAATTTTTATTATTTGTTGTTATAGCATCAATGTGCACACCCTGTGAAAATTTCAACTAACCGTCTTATCTGTTACGATTCATCGATAGAAAATACAGCAGAATAAGTAAACGAAAATAGAAAAGTTCTGAAATGGTCTGCTTTATTTTGGGTTTCAAGTCAGTTCCAGTCGAACCGCTTGAAGACGGGTCTAAAGTAGGGTTGTAACGGAGGCCTTCTTAGCGGAGGCGGAGGCGAAGGCGAAGGTGAAAGTAGATATAGAAAAAACTGAAATTTATGGTTAAGTGAAACAAAATTTTTATTTTAAATACGTACATTAATAGCAGTACACTTAGTAAAAAAATGTTACCTTCTAGTAATGAAAATGAAGGAGAAACAAATTATATTTGCCGCATTCCCGCCTCGCACTAGTTGATTCTTGACCATTTCGCGCTCAAACGCGGCCGGACGGCTATCGAGCATCGCATCTTATGCGTTATAAATTTTATAAATACGTAAACAAACCTCCGTTATAACTCCGCAAAAATTGTGCGGAGTCAGAGGCGAAAGCGAAGATACGATTTCCTGCGGAACTTCCGCAGTAACCCTAGTCTAAAGGACGGTCGCGGATTCACGACTCTGGTTGAGGCGAGCTACTCGGCGGCTTATCACGGATTTCGATAGACTTACCGCTCATGAGATGTCTGGCGGCGTGAAGAACAACTCTTCCCGCACACAACTTCCCACTGTTCCACTGACAGAGAGACGGACGGACGGACAGCAAAGACTTGGTAATATATGGCATCTCACTTTAGTTACGAAACCCTGAACTCATAGCAAAAGGAAACGTGTCGTCAACAGAAATCAAACTCCTCTCACAAAACCTCTGCCGCGTCTATCCATACATATGTCTTCAACAATATGACTTGCTATTTGCCCACCGGCCTGTTATTGTTGACCCTACTTCTTACTTTTAAACAAATAATCTAGTAACGTGCGAATATAATAAAATATATACCTACCTGCTTCCTTTCTTTGATTAAGTGTTCTAAGAATATCTGTCATTTGTTATTTAAACTAATATCTATCGATTAACTATGACAATGCGCTTGCGCGTGTGGTTAGAACTTACACAGGCGCTTGATTTCGTGTAAATTAGTTCATCACCACTGCTATCAAAACGGTGAAGGAAATCATCGTCAGGAACCAGAATATCATAGAACCAAAAATTCAAAGACATTGGCTCCGATTAGGATAAGTCGTGGTGGCCTAGTGGTTAAAACAGCAGCCTCTCAAGTATGAGTGTGCGGGTTCGATTCCAGGTCAGGCAAGTGCCAATGTAACTTCTAAAGTTATATGTGATGACTGAAAGTGAAGGAAAACATCTTGAGGAAACCTGGACTTTAAGTGTGAAATCGCCAACCCGCATTGAGCAAGCGTGGTGATTAGGCCTCCACAACATTATATATGTATCTCTTGTAACTCTCGGTAACCACTCTGCAACAATTTGTAAATGTATTTGGGAAAAAATATAACACGGTGTAAAAATGATTGCAATCGATTCAGGTGCTTATTCTGAATAAGCTGGGTTTCGTATATACAAAAAATAACATTGTATAAGCGAGTATCCGTTATACAGATTGGTGCTGACAATACGACAATAAATTCAACATCGTTTACCTCAACACATTACTAGTCTACCCATAAAATATCATATAAATATGTCCGTTAGTTTAGTCACAGGAAATTATTTTTCATTTTTCACAGTTTCTACATGATGTACATGTTGATAAGGAAGCGCTTACAGGTTAATGACCGCCGCATCCTGCGGTACCAAACTTTTATAATAATGGCGCGAAAAAAGCAAGTCGATACAGGATCGCGCTGTCGCCGACCGGAGGTCAGTGAACCGATATTTTTAAAGGATGTTCTATTCCGTTCGCAATTTTATGCAATTTAGTTTGTTTGAAAATTTTTTTTTTTTTATGTTTGGTTTTTTTCTATGGTTTAGGATTATTCCTATGAACCAGCATTGTTCGTGTTTTCATTTATTGTCGTATTGTCAGCAGCACTCTGCATGTAAGTATGTAGTTATGATGGTTTTTCGTATTTAGTTTCCACTATGGAATTCATGCTCCGAGCCCTAGATACAGACTAACTATCTACTTTGGGGCTCATAAGTATATACCATATTGTAACCTAGGTGTAGGTAATATTTTAAGCCGCTCATGTCACCTTAACCTTTGAACCAACTTCCTATATTTCCTGGACAATGGCCCAGATTCCATTGTTGACAAACTACGCTTAAGTTGATGCCCTGAACTTAAGCGTAGTTCTTAAGTTGTTCTTTCTATTTTATTAAGAAAAGGACAGAAGATTAGTTTTGTCCTGACAAATGAGTCAGCGCCTGATGTAAAAACATGTATGTATTTTAGTCACTTTGTTTAAACTGTCCATATCTTAATTTGACACAACTAAACAAATATTTTATATTCTGTCCTTTTCTTAATAATAATAATAAGTTGTTTGTTGTCCTATGTTTTATATTTTTAAATGTTTTATATTTTAATATTTAAAAATGTAATTTATATGTCTGTAAAACGAAATAAAGGAAATATCAATAATAATTTATTTTAGGTAAGACACTCATATATTCACATAAATACAAATACACAGCAGACCTAAAACAAACCAAAACAAAAATATGTACTAAAAACTTTCATTAAATCATTTTAATTACACAATTATAGTTGACATTACATTAACATTACATGACATGGTGCTGCTGAGCGCTTCGATATGTGGGCTGCGGAGGCTACTAAGTGTCTGTACGGAATACGCGCGTGAACATGGGTTAATATATAATGCGAAAAAAGTAAATATATGGTCTTTGAGGCTGTCGGTGGGTCGAGCCCTATGAAAATACCAGCTGTTCATCTGGGAGGTGTGCCACTAGATCGCGTGGATAATTTTAAATACCTAGGGCATATACTCACCGAGGATCTCGGGGACCAGGCTGATATAGAACGGGAGCGAAGAGCGCTGTCTGTACGAGCTAGTATGATAGCCCGCAGGTTCGCGCGGTGTTCGGATGGTGTGAAGATCACGCTCTTTAGAGCGTACTGCACATCCTTGTACGCGTGCAGCCTGTGGGTGAACTATACTGGCTCGGCATACAGTGGTCTCCGTATCCAGTATAATAACGCGTTCCGGGCGGTGTTGGGGCTGCCCCGCTTTTGTAGTGCATCAGGGATGTTCGCGGACGCGCGCACGGATTCTTTTAATGCTACTGTGCGGAAACGCGGCGCGTCCCTTGTGCGTCGGGTGTGGGCCAGCTCCAATACCATCCTGGCAATGATCGCCGACAGGCTAGACTGCCCTTATATCCGGCATAGCTGTGGTAGACATGCTGCTGTACAGATGCCCACTAGGAGATTATAAGTTGACATTATTGTAAAACTTCTGTGTGTCTATTCAATGTTATTCTTATGTATTTTGATTATTATTTTATTTTGTCTTTATTTTCTTTTGTTGTTTAAATTTATATTTTATTATTTGATTTCCTTTTTGAATTATTTTAATGTTTAATTGGATTTATGGACTATAATTGTCTGAAATAAATAAATAAATAAATAAAATAAATTAAATACAATACTGAAATAGAAAAAAAGATGCACTAAACTTAATTTTAGTTTGGTTTATAGAAAAGGGAGTAACCAATAACTATTTTTTCTATTTATTGATCATTGAGAGAAGTTTAGTTAAAAGAAGCCGATGTTTTAATTTGTTGCCAACAAAATTAATAAAAACCAGTTATTCTGTGGGATTCGTGTGAAATTATGCCTACATATTTAACTTCGATTAAAGCGTGTTGGGTTTATGACTGTTGAGATCGTGGCTCTTTATTTATGAGACTTTGTTACTGCTAATTGGATTATTATCAATATCACCATCGACACAATCCTCTATATTTAGGGCTTAATTTATAAACGATGACACATAATTGTAAGTGACGTTTTAAAACAGTCGCTAATTACTACTTTTTTTTTTGTTGCGATAGGAAATCAATTGACTTCTCCCGCTCTGGGTGGAGCGAAGGGCGTGTCAGACTTTTACTGACTAAAACCCATGCGTGTTTCTTCCCTTGCCTGCGCGACAGCCAGGGCCACGGATTCTTTTTTAACCAACCCGCAACCCTGACCCGGGAGGCATCAGTCTTCGTGGACCCCGTCGACCCCCGTCGACTCGGATCTGTTCCTTACCGGGCGAGTAGCTGCCCACTGCTCACCGCCCGCAGACCCGCGCCTACGGGGGCCGGGAGCTTGATGTTGTCTCCCGACCAGGGCGTCTCCTGCCGGGCAGACCTCCACCGTATGCTCCACCGTGTCCTCAGAGCGATCCACACAATGGTGACACCCTGTCGTTTCTTCCCGCCTTATCCAGAAGCTAATCACTACTTGACTTTATGAATAAAGAAATCAGTGTCTAGACATTTGAGTTTCTTTATTGAGATAGACTGTGCGTAGGGAAGATCGTAAAAATCGATGTAAAAATATATTAGGTGTTTCACATATGGCTTGACTAGGTCGAAGCTGACTTCTACATTAAAAGAAAGGGTTGTCATATAAAATAGGGCCCGTCTTGGGGTTTGAACCCAGGACCTCTCACAACCAAAGCAAAGATCATACCTAGTCTAAGCCAACAAATTGCTCTTCTAGTCTGAAGCCAGTACACACGTTTATTGAATAACTCCCGTACATTTGTGCAAACATAATTATTGACGTCATAATGTCGTTATAATCGAGACATGGGCTATAAAATAACTTGGGTCTTCAAGAGGCTCGTTGGTCTAGTGGTATGATTCTCGCTTTGGGTGTGAGAGGTCCCGGGTTCAAATCCCGGACGAGCCCCGTTTTTTTTACCCTAACAGTTACACCAAAGTCTTAACAACAAAACAGTTCGATATTCTTCACATCAAATTTAAATACTCGGCAGAAAAATAAATATTCAAACATATTTCGATGAATCCTCACCAAAATCACATCTGTATATTGTCGTGAAAGAAAACCGTTCATCTATTTTTTTCCTATTTGCAATACATTTCTCCTAATTCACTTTATTATGCCACATTCGTCGTATCTCACATACAAATTGTGTTTAAACGGAACTTTATTATTTTCCAAAGCGGAACGGGTCGCAGATGTTGGGTCTCAAATAATTTCCAGATACCATGTTATGAGTATGAACCTATACGCTCGCAATAAGAATGTATGTACTGTGTTTTACTTACCGGGAGAGAGATGGGGAGTACGCGGCACGTTTGTGAGACTTTTAGACTTCACGATTTTTGGGATTTTGTTAATTCGATTTTCATTGTACACGTGCATAAGACGCGTAACACACTTTAGTATTCATTTATTTAGGATCTCCAACAAAGGACACACAAATCATGAAAAAAGTTAAAATTGACGACAATATTATCATGAAGGTGTACTCCTTCACTTACAGGAGCCCACAGCATGCATAAAAGAAATTACAACTAAGCAAACAAAATTATCGTCCCACTGCTGGCACAGGTCTCCTCTCATACAGAGAAGGATTGAGCGTAATCACCACGCTTGCTCAATGCGGGTTGGCGATTTCAGACTTAAAGTCCAGGTTTCTTCAAGATGTTTTCCTTCACCTTCAGTATTTTTTTTTTTTTTTTGTATATCTTGCACACCAAAATAATAATATTTAAATTAAAATAAAAACATATTCGGTAACATATATAAAACAAACTAAATATGTACCTGAACAACATCAAAACCATGATTAAGTTCAAAATAAACTTCAAAAACTAACGTTATTATGTTGAGACACTTTTTATAACTTGTTGCCTACAAAGTCTATCAGTAGCAATGGGTTTCATTTTGACAGTTCAACAACATTCATTGCGTTATTTAAGTTGTTGAACAGATACACTTTCCGAACATATGGAGCAATGGTTTAGCAATTGGCTTCAGAATGATTCCAATTGATATTAATGGAGTGTTACGCAATTAGGGTACAACTTAGCATAACCAGATTATAACATTTCCACTGCTGGGCTGTGAAAATGTTATAATCGCACCCACGATACGGGAGAAATTTCTAGTTAATTTAAAAACATAGATGAGTTCGACGTTTCCCTGATGATCGATCGACGATCTGACTTCTGGATGGCTTCTGAGAAGCCATCATCATGAAATTCAGAGGTCAGTCTCTTTTAAAGTCTAGACATAATCTTGGGCAGAATCATAAAAACTGCAATGCAGTCAGCGTACACATTTGTAAGAAATCGTGCAGCTTAATACAAAATCTAAAAAGCTCAACGATTCGACGAACAATACCAAAGAAAGAAATTTTGGTTAGGCTATGCACTGCGTGTTCTATTCAATTAATATAGCTCTTAAAACGGTGCAGCAAAAACCATAAAAGAACCAGCTGTATAGGTATGTAATAAATGGATGAAACAGAAATTACAACTGACTGTTTTAATTTTATTTTCTAGAAACCAAAATTTGAAGATAACATGTGACATTCACCAAACCGCAATGGGCGCACGCGGCAAAGTAGGTACGGCTAATTTCCTTCTCACCGAGATGTCTGTGCTCCAGTATGCCTAGTATGAGTTTTCATTACGAAACTCGATCGTCGATATCGAGCGCGTTTGACTCGTCGATTGGCCCGCTTCAAAGTTGTAAGAACTCTCAACCAATGAGAGCGCCAAACGCGCTCGATATCGACGATCGAGTTTCGTAATGAAAACTCATACTAGGCATACTGGTGTGCGAAAATTATAATCTGATTACGCTTATAATAGTTAACCGATGGTCAACAGCATTTCAGCACCAAGTTGAACAGCAGCAGGATTAAGAAGTAGCAACTAGCATTGCTATTCCCCTTTTTTTTTTTTGTTAAATAAATTTTACGTCGAATCGTTAGGTTTAAATATCATCCGTAACCATTCCTTTTATACACAAATGAATTGAATAGATACTTTCCCAACGTTTATGCTGATATTTTTCTGCAATATTTATACTTGGTAGGATAATACCTAAATGAAACAATTCATAGTATGTATGTATACAGGCTGTCCAAAAAATTGTAGAAACGACATAGTGCAGAGGGTGACAGCTTGGCTAACTAATACCAACAAAAACAACGCAATATACTTTCCGCAAAATATTAACAAGTTACAGGTAAACAAAATTTTCCAAAATAGCGAGAAATCTACCTTAAAACCGATTTTTAAGCATATCTTAATAAAAATTGAAAACAAAAAAACAAAAAACAAAACCGTCTTCCTTCCTAGTAGCTCAGTTTTTCTGAGTGAATAGGCTCTTAATAAACTAGCGCGCTTTACCATCAACGATCGCATCACTGCTTACCATCAGGCGGGATTGTGGTCAAGCGCTAGTTATAGTACGCTATAATTATTAATTATAAAAAAAAAACCTTTTGTAGTAGTTTGTTCTCATAAAATTATTCTTAACTTTATCCTACAACGATGAAAAAAAATGTGTTTAACAGTTTTGTACAGCAAACTTAAAAATAGCTTGTTTAATAGTGACTTTGGAAAGTTAAAAAATATATTACACTTTTATTTAAAAACATACGAAAATAATGCTATTCTAGTTATTAGGGGGCCTTTTATTTTAAATGCAAGTAATGTGATTTTGAATTGAATTAAATTTGAATCTATCAAAAAAAGAATAAAAAAATAAAGAGGAGTTAGGTTCGGTGGCCCAGGTGGCTACATTATCAGTCCCAGTCGCCCCATACCTGGGTAAGTTTCATCTAGGTAGGCTTTTATCACTCAACATTTTGAAGCCACTTCTCGCCTCTTAGTTCATTTGGAATATTATCAAGGAGCGTGTATAAGGTTTCCTTTAAAAAAAACTACAAGTAATTACCTACTGCTATTTTGTCTGGTTGGACGCTCGACGGGACCCACAATCTGGCCATCAAAAAACCCACATATAAATTTATTTTTAATGAGAGCTGTCTTCTTTTAACAAACTCGCTATTTATAATTGCCAACAAGAAGATTATGTCAGTTCAAGTAACCTTTCTGTAGGTTGACTCACCTCTCCATGCAATCCAAGCATCTTCTTGTTCTTCAGTCTATTGAGGTTCACTGCTGAACGAAGGCCTCCCCAATGCTTTTCACAATGACCGGTCTTGTGCTGCCCGCATCCATCGGCTTCCCGCGACCTTCGCCAGGTCATCGATCCACCTTCTTGGGATCAATCCAATCCAAGCATACGGCGAAAGAATTGAGTTTTTGAAGCGTAGTCTCTCGTTAAAAGAGTTTCCACACATCGTACGTATGGATAGTATTTACGCTTCTTGAGCACTAAAAGTGGAGTTTGGTATCCTGTTGCGTAGATGTATCTCCTTTATCTTTAATAACGGTCATGTTTTCGTTCACCAGGGAGACTGCCTTTCAAGTAGGAATTGTGCACTCTGGTAAACATTTCGTGGTGTCTTCTATCAGGAAATCTAAACCCCAAATTCCTCGCCCAACTCTTTATACTACTCTTTAATATGTGCGTGTCAATGGCGAGGAGGCAAAACGTCGGTACCGAGAAACCACGACACAGCGCACAGATCTCCGGCGGGATCTCACGGCATAATGAAATAATGCGATTATCGCAACCCGGTTCCGTGCACGGGGAGCGATAAGTTCCCTATTTGAACAGTTTCGCCACGGCGCTCTCACCTTCGGCCTAATGCAGGTCCTAGCTGGACACAGTTTTGAAATGTTTCTGTTCATAAAAGGTGGGAAGAAAAGCCGTGATGTGACCATTATGTGCATGTCCACCATATAATCTGGCCGGGACATGGTGTGTCCTGGTGGCGACGATCTTTCGCGTCCGGCCCTGATCCAGGTCATAGTATGTAGCGAGAGTGCAAGGGAGGATTTTACCTCCTTCTGCGAAGCACTAATCACGAAATTCACAAAGGAGGAAGCGGAGCGAGTGAGGAAAAGGCAAACTTTGCGCCCTCGTAAACTCGAGCTTGCAGGCAGCAAATCAGGTCCGGGTCGACGGCGCGTTGTCTCACACGCGAGACTCGAAGAGATGTTAGCACATCCTGACGGGGTCCAATAGGATCGATGGCTGCTAGGGCCGCTATTTATTCGAAAAGGTACCGTGCAGGCAAACGGAGAAATCCGGGTGGGTTTAAGTCAGTAAAAGTCTGACACGTTTTTCCGAGTTTGATTAGGCATATGATGATATCCCACATAAAAAATAACCGTCCACCACCACCTTAAACATGGAGTCTGCCTTCCGTGGACAATGTTTCGGGAACATCGAGATGGGTTACGTACGGCTTATGGGAGCATACTGGCAAGTGTTGCAAGTCACAAATAAGATTGAGAGAGTGAGACACAAAACCACAATACAAGAAAGAGCGAAATAGCAGATGCGCTGCTTTTGTTATACAGATCGTAGTGCTGACAATACGACAATAAATTAAACATCGTTTACCTCAACACATTCTCAGTCTAACCATAAAAAATCATATAAATATGTCCATTATATAACCCAGTAATCACCTTGGGTGGTAAACAGTTAAAAATCGTAACCAGCTTTAAATATCTCGGACATGTAATACAGGATAATCTTGGGGACGATCTTGATATGGAAAGGCAGAGGAGGTCCATTGCCGCTAAAAGCAATATGTTGGCGCGTCGTTTTGCGCGGTGCAGTAAAACTGTTAAAATCACCCTATTCACGGCGTATTGTCAGTCGTTCTATACCTGCTACCTGTGGGGCAAATACACCCGGCGAACGTACCACGCTCTTCGCGTGCAGTACAATAATGCGTTCAGAGCAATACTCAATCTGCCGTGGCGGTGTAGTGCTTCTGGCATGTTCGCCGAGAATAGGGTAGATGATTTCTATGCAGTAATGAGAAAGCGAGCCGCTTCCTTTATGGACAGAATTCGTAACACGAACAATGTCGTTATCCAGGCTGTGTATGATGCATGTAAATTTAATGTAGCTGACATCTAATTAATATATAATATACTTATTACAATATATTTTAAAATTTATTCTGATTAATATCAATATAGTACCTAGTCTATTAGTAAATTATTAATTTATCTGAAATTTAATTTATTTTTATTTGACATTTTCTACCATAGATTTATTTGTTTTTTTTTTATGATTTATTTACTTGATGCGATGTCAACTATAATTAATTATGTAATTAGAATGATTTAATGAATGTTTCTAGTATATTCTTTATTTATTTTATTTTATTTTTCTTGTGTTTGTATTTCATGTCTGCTGTGTATTTGTATTTACTATGTGAAATTATGGGTATCTTACCTGAAATAAATTATTATTATTATTTCCTTTATTTCATTATAATACACTTATAAATTATATTTTTAAATATTTCTACATAAAAAAGATATAAAAAAACATTTAAAAATATAAAAAATAGTAACCCACCGGCATCGGGAACAGGGTCCAAGCTACCGGCGGTCAGGGCTCCAGAGAGAGGAACTTCCTGACAATGCGAGCCGTGTCCAGAAGTACAGCTTTCTGAATCAAGCCTTTGACCCAGCTGCCTAACGAGAGCCTCTTGAGGTGTTGGTCGAGGCTCTTGGCTATTAAGCCATTGGCTGTCACGACTATCGGCACAATGATTGCTGAATCCACCTCCCACATGTCGACAACCTCGTGAGCCAAGTCAAGATACTTGATTTGTTTATCTTTCTCGGCTTTCACGAGGTTCTCATCATGCGGGATGGTTATGTCAACAATCATTGCACGCCGCTCTGATCGATCCACCATCACTATATCAGGCTTATTGGCAACAATAGTCCTGTCAGTGATGATGGATCGATCCCAGTACAATGTGATATGACCATTTTCGAGAACTGGGTCGGGCACATACCTGTAGTACGGCACCTCCGATTCCACAAGGTTGTATTTGAGAGCAAGTTGCTGATGAATTATCCTGGCTACAAGGTTGTGTCTATGCAAGTACTCTCCGTTAGCTAGACGATTATTATTATTATTATTAGTTTAGTCACAGGAAATTATTTTTCATTTATCACATTTTCTACATGATGTACCTACATGTTGATAAGGAAGCGCTTACGGGTTAATGATTGCCGCATCCTGCGTTACCAAACCATAATAATAATGGCGCGAAAAAAGCAAGTCTATACAGGATCGCGCTGTGGCCGATCGGGGGTCAGTGAACCAATATTTTTAAAGGATGTTCTATTCCGTTTGCAATTTTATGCGATTTAGTCTGTTTGAATTTATTTTTTTTATTTTTGATGCTAGGTTTTTTTCTATGGTTTAGGATTATTCCTATGAACCAGCATTGTTCGTGTTTTCATTTATTGTCGTATTGTCAGCTCCACTCTGTATAGTACAGTACCTGTCGGCGAGCAGGTAAAGTATATCCATTTTTCGTGTCATAACTTTGTAATAATTGCGTAAATGAGCAAGTATTATTTACTTTCAAGTATCGTTGTTAATGATTTTGACAATATTACGTAAAAAAAATTTCAACAAAATTATCTTTTAAGCAGCCATAATCGCATTTTTTTTATTGAAATTGTACTAGTTATTTTTCTTTCGAAAATAACGATTAAACAAACTGATTTATAAGTTTGCTGTACACAACTCACACAGACATATTTTTTTCACGACTGTCACAAAATGTTTTTTTTTGTCAATAATAAAATCGTTCTGCGAAAATTTAAACAAAGAATAGTGTTTCTTGAATACATTTTTATGCAAAATAGTAACAGCATAAGTAACGATTTCAAAAAAAAAACACTAGAAAAAATATTCTTGAAATATTATTATGCTTGATAGAATATTTTTATGCTTCTTTCAACATAAGCCGCCGGGTTGTGTCGGCAGCCTGTGCCGGCAGCCTGTGTCGGCGGGTCGGCGGCTTTGGTGTGTAGTGCGCTTTAGTAGATGAAGTCGTGACTCATAATAGTAAAGTAATTAAAAACTAATAACAGTAAGGCTGTTTTATCACGTCATTATTTACTTAACTACATACAGTTCTTTTATTTTATTAGTTGCTACAAGTGGCTCGTTGGTCTAGTGGTATGATTCTCGCTTTGGGTGCGAGAGGCCCCGGGTTCGAATCCCGGACGAGCCCATTTTTTGGATGTTAAACTAATGTGAATAAAAATTTATTTATACTAAAAAAATAGTAAAAAAAACATTTAGGTACTTTTCTACTATTCTTTTTTGTAACTAACAAATTACTTCAAATTATGTTTATTCATTCCTAAAAATAAGAACTTAAGCAATACTTTTTGATTTAAACTTTAGTAAATTATTTCTTACTATTCTTTTTTTCTTTCTTACTATTCTTAAGTCGTGGTGGCCTAGTGGTTAAAACCCCAGCCTCTCCAGTATGAGTGTGCGGGTTCGATTCCAGGTCAGGCAAGTACCAATGTAACTTTTCCAAGTTAGGTATACTTGCTAAGTATATCTTGGACACCAATGACTGATTAAAAGGTGAAGGTAAACATCTTGAGGAAACCTGGACACCAAGTCAAAGTCTGAAATCGTCAACCCGCATTGAGCAAGCGTGGTGATTACGCTCAATCCGTCTCTTTAAGAGAGGAGACCTGTGCCCAGCAGTGGGACTATAAAAAGGTTGATGATGATGATGATTCTTTTTTTATGGCTCCGTACCCAAAAGGCAGCAGGGTAGTTGCATAACACACTATCAGTAGCAATGGGTTACATTTTGACAGTTCAACAACATCCATTGCGTTATTTACGTTGTTGAGCAGACACATTTTCGAACATAGGGAGCAATGGAATAAGCTTCAAAATTATTCCAACTGAGAGTAATAGTTACGCAATTAGGATGCGAGCCGTATTACTAATACTCCACTGTCCGCCTGTCTATCTGTTACCTGTTTGGCTACCATGAGTTTTCATTACGAAGACTCGATTATCGATATCGAGTGCGTTTATCTCATCGATGGCCCGCTTCAAGGTCGTAAGAACTCTCAACCAATGAGAACGCCAAACGCGTTCGATGCATATGACCGAGTCTCGTAATGAAAACTCATGGTAGCCATAAAGGCTGGATCTCATGAACCGTGATATCAGCATAGGGGAGTTTTGGCGGAAAAGTGAAGCTGAGTGTCACGCTCATTTTTCATTGGACTTTTAAAATTATTTATAATGTTGTTTACTAAATAAAAGTGCGTGAACAGTGAAATATCGCAGCATAGTGGCTACATCAAGACTTTTTCTCAAACCTCCCTCGTAAGACGGTTCATGCGGCCGTCTATTTCGACATGAATAATTCATTACGTGACAATGGTTAAATGCACAAACCGTGCGAAGCCAAAAAAGAAAGAAAGACGAAGTATTTCTGTTACCGTTATAACAACAACAATTAAAAACAGGTTTTTTTGTTTAGATAATGATACAGTTAACGACCACATCTCACGTGGTCGCTGACAATGGCCATATAAGAAAACTCCAAGTCACTCATATGGCAATGGAATAGGCTATGCTTGAGGTTTCACTGCGTGATCAAATCAGATATGTATTAGAGGATCCGCAGAAGAACGCTCTCGTTCTTCCACGACATAGCCCGATGAATTGCAACACTTAAGTGGCAGTGGGCCGGGCGCATTGCCCGTAGGACCGATGCCCGATGGGGCCGACGTGTTCTCCGGAAGGCGCAGCGTGGGTAGGCCCCCGACAAGGTGGACCGACGACCTGGTGAAGGTCGCGGGAAACCGATGGTGTGTGCGTGACACGCAGGGCCGGTATTCGTGGATATCCTTGGGAGAGGCTATGTCCAGCAGTGGACGTCTTTCGGCTGAAATGATGATGTTGAATGTAACCGCAAGCCAGATTCGCAATTTGCTGTTTTTTTTTTTAACTTTCTTTTTAAATATTCCGTACACCTCGTTGTCATGTCTCTCATCTGAAATCACTTTTACGCTAAATAAGGGTACGCAGTTTCGGGCGGTGAGCAGTGGGCAGCTCGCCGCCCAGTAAGTACCAGGCCGGACTCGACGGGGCGTTGTGTTTTACGCGCGCCTGAATGAGATGTCGACACATCGTGACGGGCCCCACGAAGACCGATGCCTCCTGGTTCAGGGCTTCAGGTTAAAAAAAACCGTGACCCTGGCCTGCAGGCAAGTGAAGGAACACTGGTTTAGTCAGTAAAAGTCTGACACGCCCTTCCGCTCCACCCAGAGTGGGAAAGGCCATTTGAAGATTTCCCATAAAAAAGGGTACGCAGTTTAGCTACGTATCTACCTTTATTTAGCAAAAAGCAACGATTGATATCAGAACTGAAATTTAAAAACATAAACCAGATTTTTTTACCAAAAATATCTTCGAAGCGAATCGCGCAAAGCAAGGATCACATAGGGCTCAATTAACATCGCAAGATCTTCCCTCGATTGATCAGCAACCATCCTCAAAGGAAATAATCTGTGTTGGGGGTACATTATAAAATATAAATATCGTCGTTAGCAAATCATTAGCCGGTACATTTTTCTCTGAAGGATCGCTCCGTTTCCTATCAATCGGAACAAACAGAGGGAGATAAGATGACGCTTTATGTGTGGCGATGAGATGTGAATGTGCGCTACTTAGGGGCTATTAATTGATTACGTTTTTTTAATAACTATTTACTAGTGCTTGACCACAATCCTACCTGATGGTAAGCAGAGATGCAATCGTTGATGGTAAAGCGCGCTAGTTTATTAAGCCTATTCACTCAAAAAAACTAAGTAAATAGGAAGGGAGACGGCAGTTGAGCGAGGTGATGCAATGTTAAACCCAACTACACTATCTACTTGAAAATCTTATGTATGTACATAAAAATATATCGAATTTTAACAAAATAAGCGATTTTCATAGTATAAACACCAGGAACAAACACAATCTTGCTGTACATCACACTCGTCTCCACAGAGTAGGCAACTCGTTTATGGGTCAATATATACACTTTTACAACAAGCTTCCCATGGACATTCGAAACTTACCCATTAAACGATATAAAAACTATATAAAGGCCAAACTTTGCAAAAAGGGGTATTATAAAATCACAGATTATTTAAAAGACAAAAAAGCTCGGGACTGAGCTGCTCGCTCTGTTAAGCATTGCTATTAAGGAATATGCCTAATTATAACGTAAATTATTGTAAACATTTTCATTTTTAATGTCTGCTATTTCTTCTCAGAGGTAGTCAGTTAGGAAATGCCGGCTTCAAATAGTTAAAAAAAAAAAACATAACGTGTAAAAGTGATCCGTGATCCTACATGCTTAATAAACGATTTCATTTCATTTTACCAACGATGTTGCGCCAGAGGGAAATTGATCCGGAGACCCTCCATAACCAAACTCTCGACAGAACAACATTTGGCGCAACATACCCGGCACACATCGCAACGCAACTGCTCAGACCCGTCCTACGTAAGACGATTTGGGGTCAAGCACGGTCCAAACAAGTCTTAGTATTTCTTACGTGTGTCAATGGTACGGTGGTAAGAAAGTGGTCTGGAAAGTTCTTACGTAAGATAAGTAAGTCTCACAAAAGTAAACAATGATTACAAGTGTTTTTTTTCTTACTTTTCTTTAGAATGTCGGTAAAGATGTTACGGAAAATTGAAAGGGGGTTTCACCTCTTCTTTTATATCACGGTACGTCGAGGGACTGGAACAATTTTCCAGCGGCGGTGTTTCCATCGGACAACAACTTAAGTGTCTTCAAGACTAGAGTGAATAGGCTCTTAATAAACTAGCGCGCTTTACCATCAACGATTCGCAACGCATCACTGCCTAACATCAGGCGGGATTGTGGCCAAATGCTAGTTTATAATTCATAAAAAGGGGGTGAAAAGGGTCATCTAATTCTTATTCTTTAAATTCTTTTTTTTATAAGAATTAGATGGCTCTCTGATGATGATATCAGGGCGATGTCAAAATTGTCAGACGTAATAAATGAACAGCTCAAAATCTTATAATCATTATTTCGTTATCATCATATTTAATCCCGCTAACACCAAAGTAATGAAATTAATTCAGCGTTAAATGAATTTAAAACATAATTCCATTTCTATTTGATAATGATAGCGAAATAATTACGTTTGAAATACGTTTAGTTTTAAGCGCATTTTGTAATTACTATATTTATGTTCGAAATGGAGTAACTTAGGCAAGTTTATAGAAAATGGGCTCTGATTGTAAAATACGGTTTGCAATGTTAACTGGTGTTAATTATTTAATACTGAACACAGTACTGACTACGTTAATATTCGCAGTGCAATGATGGCATAAACTACGTATTAACAGTTGTACGCGAATTCTAATACTAAAAGGCATTCAAAATCTCATCGCGGTGATAAATTAATATCATAACTGTAGGCGCCCCAGTACAGCGCGCACATCTACCGCGCATTTGTCACGGCTTATCCAACAAACAAGGTCGGCTTATACCACAAGTAAATCAATCTCTTACCACTCCACAACAAATCTAAGGCACTTACCTTGGGACCCAGTGTGTTCCATCGTGGAGTGAAGTCCCGGCGAGTCGACGCGCGCGCGTCGACTTACAATGACGTCCGAAGTCTTCAAATACACTGACTGTCCCATACCAGTCGACACACCAAGTTCCCTTAATAGGGCACCAAAGCTCACCAGCGTATGAAACCGTTATTTAGCAGCGTCAGTTCACGCCCGACAAGCAATCAACAACGAAACCACGTTTCCGATTCAAATTCAACTCAATTTACAGGCGGCACTGTTACGTTTTATAATTCAAGTAAATACTTCAAAACACGGGCAACAATCGCGACAAACTATCCAAAACCGCGGCCGGTGGTATTTACTTCCCGGAAATCACTCGTCCGAAACACGCCACGCGTGCGAGGATTTCGTCAAGAGTTCAAGCAACGGACCATTCGCGGCGAGGTCTCAAAACGTTGTGTCAACCGCACGTCACCACAGACAATACTAATTACGCTAGCCCGTACCGGTCGTGCATCTATCAACTCGACTAACTAACAATCGGACTCGACCGATAAAACGAGCGCGAACAATAACACTTGTCAAAAATTGAGGGGAATTAGAAGTAGTTTTTGTCAGATAGACACTGAGATCAGACTGTAAACTTTATTAGAATTTTGGGAATTGCTCCTCTGGAAGTTTAAATTTTTCATTAGATGTAACCAGAAAAAACGGAATCCCTTTCAAGCAGCATTTTAGCGCTCACCCTATAACGACCAAATCTTAGGGGTGATACATCCGTGCTCTAATACAAAACGTATACAAAAGTCATAATATACAGAGATAAACGAACTTCATAAACATTTGAAATGAAAATATGCCGAGGGAAAACATGTTTTTTTTTTTGAGTAAAATGAGCACATTACAATAAACCGAATAAAATAAATACCAATGCCTGGTATGGCTACAGATGCTAAACTCTTTAGTTGAAATTTTTGCCACATTGTCATGTAAATAAGTTCTGTGTTGTTAAAGTATTTTCATTATTAAATTAAACTTCGCCTGCCTGCGACGTGGAGGCCCCGGGTTTGATCCCCGGCCAGGTCATGATGGAAAACGATCTTTTCCTGATTGGCCTGGCCTGGCCTGGGTCTTGGATGTTTTTCTATATATGTATCTATTATAAATATAGTATCGTTGAGTTAGTATCCCATAACACAAGTCTCGAACTAACTTTGGGGCTAGCTCAATCTGTACGATTTGTCCGTATATATTTATACAATATGTAAAGAACATCCCGTCCGACCCATAAGGATAATAAAGGTTAGATAGTCACATGACCAAATAAAATTTGAAATTTTGCATAATCATCATAGTAACAATACTAATGAATTTTGAAATAATCTTTTTTTCCCGCGAATTTACTGTAACTTCCCCAAAATTTAAAAAAGTGTAAACACCATTTTAGACGGTATAACTGCCGGATTTTCTTTGATTCTTTTGTTAGGTTCTTTAGCAGCGTCAGTGTGTCTAGCCGCCGACCAATCGCCGCTCGCGTGAGCATGGAAAAATTAGAGCTGTACTATTTTTTGCGTAATAACGTTTTGTTTTTATCGCTATTAATCGAAACTTATACCTGGCCGAATGATTTGTTGTAAAAACACAGATTACCTAATGGTAAAAGTACTTTTTTTGATTATCGATTAATTACTAATAACATTATTATAACAGAAGTCTAATACTTGTGTTATAATAATGTTATTAGTAATTAATCGATAATAAAAAAATACTTATTGCATTTTTTGCGTAATAACGTTTTGTTCTTATCGCTATGAATAGAAACTTGTACCTGGTTGAATGATTTGTTGTAAAAACACAGATTACCTAATGGTAAAAGTACTTTTTTTGATTATCGATTAATTACTAATAATATTATTATAACACAAGTCTAATACTTGTGTTATAATAATGTTATTAGTAATTAATTGAAACAAAACAGAAACGAATAGGCCTTATGAAATACAAATTAAGTAAAGTTTTACAAATATTTTAAATATCATCGATATTGAGACAGAAACTGAAATTAACACATTGGCATGATCTTCATTTACAGCAGTGTACCTATCTAATTTGAGTTTTGTAAAAGTTCTACACAATTCCATGCGATGTTGAATCGAGAATGAGAATGAAAATCTACAATACTAAACCGATACCAAAAATCGCTACGAGTAAATCCATCAATATTTTGAATACCTTCACAACTCTAGTCAAAGGGTACCGCCGTGCAGCTAGAGTACCTAATTTTATGAAATAAAAATCATTTTTATATTAAATTTATTAATTTCGCGTAGACATTGCGTCCGTGTAGACGTGTTTATTGTGTGATCATATCGTTTTCTAACGTAATGTAACATGCTGATGGAAGGTAGTAACTGCAATTAGCTGTGTTGTGTTGTGATCAGGTGTTGGACGATTCGGGTGTGGTGGTGGTGGTGTGGTTCCAGTACTGTACGTGAGTACCTCCACTATCAGTTCGACGAGCAGTGGATTGGTAGGGGTGGACTAACTTTGTGAATCATCGTGCTAATCTCGTGCGACGGTGCCAGGCCTGTATCGTTCTTAGTGAACGAAATGTGGAACAACATCTCCGCCACATACATTGTGCTCATCGAATCAAATGATACATTCTGAGAGTCAGACGACCTTCCTACTTAAAAAAAGTTCTTTTCACGAGCTGCCTAAGTAAGTATCATTGTTTCTTTCGAGAGTCGATAAACGTGGTTAGACTACCAATACCTACATGCATGAGGTCAACTGAGGTCATGACCTGTGCCTGTGTTGCCATGAAATTACCTATTTATTTTATTTAAGTTATTTATTTTTAAGGGGGTGTCTTTTTTAGTTTAGCCAGGTTATGTAGGCATGGGATGCATGGCAGAAAACCTCCCCGAGTGCTCAGAGCCTGCTGGTCCTCTGGTTTTGAGATCCGAGGACGAGCAGACGCTGGGCTGGTGCACCCTGGGCGTGGGTAGCAATCTCTTCATGACCATTGTGCAGGAGGAGATTGCTGCCCGCGGCGAATTTCTGCCGGAACAGAAGAGTCGCTCCCGAGGGCGCTGCGCTAAGACCGCCAAGGCGGCCTTAGCAGCACCAGCGCGCGCCTCCGGTCAAACCGCGAAAGCGGCTCCGGAGGCCGCGCGGCGGACTGGCAAAGGCGGTCGCAAAAGCGGTCGCAAAGGACCGGCTGTGCGTGCCCCGCGTTCCGAGGCCGTGACGCTCACGCTTCAGCGTGGCGCTGCGGAGCGCGGCGTAACGTACGGCTCGGTCCTTACCGAGGCCAAGGCCAAGATCAAGTTGTCGGATCTTGGCCTCCAGTCCGTCACCATCAGACAAGCTGCCACGGGTGCGCAGCTGTTTGAGGTAGCTGGTGCTGCGAGCGGCAATGCCGAGAAGGCGGACGCTCTCGCCGCCAAATTGAGGGAGGTCCTCAACTCCGAGGACGTCCGGATTTCCAGGCCGGTTAAAACCGCAGAGGTGCGGATTGCCGGCCTGGACAAGTCCGTAACTTCTGAGGAGGTGGTGGCGGCCGTTGCCCGAAGCGGAGAGTGTCCGCCGGACAAGGTGCGGGCCGGCGATATTCGCACCGACGCCACCGGACTCGGCGCGGTCTGGGTTCGATGCCCTGTGGTGTCTCCCTGCGGAACGGGAGAGGGAGATATCAACTCCCTTCCCGGGCCACAGAAGGCGCACCGGGCGCCGAGGAAGGGCGGATAACGCCCTCTTCCGCCCCCCATGAATGGGTCTAGGGGCGAGGGACATGGGGAAGTCACCGCCCCCCCTATTGATAGACCCTGAGGCGGAGGCGCGCGCGAGTGTCGGCGCGCGCCTTTGAGGCGATGCACGGGGTAGTTTAACACCCCACACTACCCCGTGCAGGAGGCGAGGCCCGGACAGGCCGGGCCACCACGAGGATGTGGGGCCGTGGAAGAATTTAGACTCCCGCGGCCCCACGCGCGCTCGTGATAGAAGACACACCGGGGTGGTTTTAGTCAGTGAAAGTCTGACATACCCCGTCGCCCACCCCAGGGCGGCGGGCATCCTATGAGGATTTCCACCCCGGAAAAAAAAAAAGTTATGTAGGCATTAGTAGAATCAGCTAACGATACCTAACAATACCTTCACGGATCGGACAGGGTTATTTTATAATACTGTATTTGTCCGTATTCAATATATAAAGAAAACTCTGTCCGATTCGTGAAAGTATTGTTAGGTATCGATAACTGATTCTACTAATGGATACAAAGCCGGGCTAGACTTTAAAAAATAATCTCCCTAAAAAAATAAATATTATGTCGCAAAAAGAGGTAACTTAATATGTGCGGTAGGCAACCCTTCCGCGGGCGACGGGGGGCAGGGCACGCGGCACGTGATTGCATCGTTTATAATAATACCGTCAAAATAGTGTTGTCAGTTTTTAAAAAAATACCAAATTCCGAGGAAGTTCGAATTATTTCGCGGGAAAAAAATTATTTGAAAATTCATTAGTATTGTTACTATGATAATTACGTAAAATTTTATATTATATTTGGTCGTGTGTTTACCTAACCTTTATTATCCTTATGGGTCGGACAGGTTTTTCTACATATATTGTATATTTATATATTTATTTAAACTTAAGTCAACTTGTAACATGATATACATAATTTTTAACGCACTGGATCGTTTTTTCGTTATTTCTTTTTATTACCTAGGTATATCTGTAGGTAGGTATACCAAAATGGCACCGTTTCGTTTGTTCTCGACCTAAACGAAATTTAAGTACATTGCGTCTTTTTCTTTCTATTTGATTAAGAAAAGGACAAAAGATAAATATTAGTTTAGTCCTGTCCAACTATTCCACCTGACGTAAATTAGCATATTTTGTGTTTTAAATCGCCCAAATTAGTATTTTATCTTCTGTCCTTTTCATAATGAAATAAAAAGAAAAATTTGCACAGAAATTAAAATTTAGTTTAGATTTCGGACAAGGGAATCGGCACAAACATAAACGGACCGAAAAACGAATATTACACTAAGAGAAAATAACAATTTTTAAAAGAAATAGTAAGCCAAAATCACATTAATAAACTCCGCGCCGACTTGTACCAGCCCTGCTCTGTGCTATTCATTGTGTCATCTGCCAGTCCCTTAGCAGTTATATTGCGATTAATATACCGATACACGAGCAGGGAGGCAGATAATTGAATAACCGACGCACTTCGATCAACGCGCAACTTTACAAAAAAATTTAGGCACTTCGATCAACGAGCAACTTTAAAAAATAAATTTTGTTGCGATCGGGGACTACCACGGTAAAACTATTGCATAGCATGCTTTATCAACTTATATAATTATAATTATTTATTCATTTTTTATTCAAGAAATTCAAGAAAAACGAAAATAAAACCTAACACGGGGGATGTTAGGTTTTATTTTCGTTACGGAATTTCTTGATTCTGCTTCTAACAACACTTTATTTTTCGTAAGTCAAGTCAATCTACATGGTAAGTGTAGGAAAACATTATCCGTCTGGAATTTTAATCCTGGGACTTTCAAGCCTATAGCGAGGAAATACAGCTAAACCAACGTGCAGCTTGAACAAACAAGATTTTTCATAGTTCATTTACATATATGTGTATAGTTGAATTTATTTACTTAATAAAGATAATATTTTCACTATACAGGTAACATTTGACATAATAATATGTACATGTGAAAAAACACGAAAAGAATCATAGGGCATCAAAAACTTCGTCTGCATCGCTGTCAACGACGTATAAACGTCGATGTTAATTCTTTGCGTCTAAGCAACAGCTCCACAGTTTTTCCGTTTCCGCTCTGGTTACGTGAAAAGTCGACTAACCGCTTGGCTTATCTCTAAAAATGTTCACATGATATTAATGACAATATGACGTCACGGAATAGTTAAGTTAGCATAACTGTTTAAGCCACCTGTGGTTAATACTAATGATTTAAATACTTAACACAAACTGCTCGTTGGTCTAGAGATTGGTTAGCTGATGATTCTCGCTTTGGGTGTGTGAGGTCCAGGGTTCAAATCCAGGACGGGCCCTGTTTTATTCGGGAGCAATCTATTTACGTCCCACAGTTGTAATCTCCGCCGGTCCGAAAATTTATAACCTCAAGTTTAAAACGTTCGTTCGTTCACAAAGTCGGTGGACATTTGAATGTTTTAACATTACTTAGGGGGTACTCCATTTTGTTCGAGGGAACTGGAATCATCTTAATGCCGGTAATTATACGGATTCAACGAATTACTCGGTCATAAGTAAACAAACGGAATGCCCTATTTACAAGCGCAAATTTTAGAGTCGACTCTGGGCAGCTTTGAATTAAAATGTTACACTTTCTTGTTCGAATAAATTAAGTCTTATTTACCTAATTCGTTAGATTTTATTAGTAGTGGCGTAAATCAAATGTTTATTTAGTCTGTGTAAACTAGACGATTCACATTGCAATTGCAGTATGTGCTTGGCGAATTTGATCTTAATTAGTTATTGATCTCTAATCATCATCATCATCATCTCAGCGTATTATCCCGGTTGCATCCGCGGCTTTCGCGTTGGAGCCCTGGGTCCGCTTTCCTACTAATACGCCTCCATTTCGCACGTTCTTTGGCATCCCGTGGTATGAGATTGTTGGCACGCATATCATCTCTTACAACATCAAACCAGCACTTCTTTGGTCTACCTCGCTTGTTCCGGCCCGACAGAGGCATTATGCATTTGTTACCCAAGTAACATGCCGGTTTTCGTAAGACGTGACCGTACCAGCGTAGGCGACTCTCTTGCAGTTTGTCTGCTATGTCACGGACACCGAGACTG
Organism: Sesamia inferens; assembly: GCA_037179545.1. Classification (NCBI taxonomy): domain Eukaryota; kingdom Metazoa; phylum Arthropoda; class Insecta; order Lepidoptera; family Noctuidae; genus Sesamia; species Sesamia inferens. The sequence goes on along the minus strand of CM073923.1, from coordinate 10,860,465 downwards.
CCACGGATGCGGGAGTTCCTGATGCGGTCTTTTCGCGTAACTACACACATCCACCGCAGCATATTCATCTCCGTGACACGCAGTTCCTGCTTGTGTTGCTCCGACACAGGCCACGCCTCACTGCCATACAGAAGAACAAGTCTAATGATGGTCTTATAGACCTGTCACAAATGACACCTGTAACCTCTCGACATTTTGCCCAAGCTCCGGAAATGCGTGCCTTAACGTCGCAATCAATGTCGCCGGACGCATGGAGTACCGTACCGTAGTATTTAAATTGGTTTGTGCACTCGACCATGTCTCCGCCTATGCACACAGGCATAGGGTCTGTGGAGTTGCTGGCCATGTATACCGTCTTCGCCACATTGAGTTTAAGACCTCCGTTCTCAAACGAGTTCTTCCACGGATTCACCCGCCGCACCAAACGTTCCCTGTCCGCGTCTGCCAGCGCGATATAATCAGCATATGTACATGAGCAACCAGGGAGGAGGATGATTTCCAATATCATGCTTAAGTATAAGATCAAGTGTGTTAGGTACTTTTCCCTCGATAACAGACACAGAGTAAAGAACCCAATGAATCAATTCATATTTAAATCAAAAAATCTCTTCATAATTTCAATATAATTCAATAAAAAAATAAGTAACAAAAAGAAAATCTCTTTATGAATATTTCATTACGTTTCTAAGCACTAAGATTTATAGATTGTTGACATTAAAAATTGTAATTAAAAATAACATCAATCAGGGCATGACGGGTGGCTACATTCACAATGGTTTCCTAAGCCTTGTCATTTCTTTGGTCTTTCGAATAAAAGCTTCTGAAAAAAGTACTGGTTTTCTCTAATAATGATGGCTAGGCATTGTCACAGTTATTCGAAAAAAAATAAGGGCATTATCTTTTTAATGATTTTTTTTATTATTTTTACTTTCAGATAGGTATGTCGATTACTTCCCTACAGTCTATTAGTTATAAATGTAATTTAGTAAAATTCGCAAAAAAAAAAAAAAAAAAAAAATGTCATAATATTCATTGCGTTATTTACTTTGTTGAGTAGTTACATTTTTCGAACATACTGAGCAATGGATTAGCAGTATGCTTCAAAATCATTCCAATTGATGGTTGTGCTGCCCGCATCCATCGGCTTCCCGCGACTTTCACCAGTTTATCGGTCCTCCTTGTCGGGGGCCTCCCTACGCTGCGTTTTCCGATACGTGGCCGCCACTCCAGAATCTTACTGCCCCATCGGCCATCGGTTCTACGAACAATGTGCACTGCCAATTAATTTACAATATGAAATGTAATAAATGAAAATGAATATACTTTAACATGTCTTTCCTAGGTCTTTTACACAAACTTGCAATACATACATAGTTTCCTTGACAGAACGTCGCGAGTTTGTCGCGTCTAATTAATAAAAGGAACCAAGCAACACGAACATAAACAGATCAAATATCTAGCGTGAGCTGTACACTGTACAATTTCGTCGTATTTACAAGAATACGAGTGAGGTAAGCCTGAAGACTGAGAGACGCTGAAAATGGACCGAAAAGTCAGCTAAGCATATTTTTCACAGTTCTTTTGCAAGAACTTTATTCCACCTAACCACCTTATTTCAAATGGTGCCAATTGCATAACACACTCTTACTACTAATTGGAATCATTTGGAAGCCTATTGCTAATACCTTGCTCCTTAGGATCAAAAAATGGGTCTGCTCAACAACGTAAATAACGCAATAAATATTATTGAACTGTCAAAAAGAAACTCATAGCCCCTATAGTATGATAGTATATAGAAATTGGGAGTGCCCCAGCACCACAATAATTAGAAAAAAAAAACTTCGACAAAACTGTATCAAACAACGTCGATATTCAGCAATTCAATTTGATTGATGAAAAATATTCAGCTAGATATTGTTACTTTACTCTCCACTTTCGCCTAAACACCACCACTAGTTAGTGGTTATATCTATGTATATTATCTGTTTTAAAAAATAACCCTGGCTGTAGCTTATAAAAACAAATGCAATATAACCGCTGTCCAACAATCACCTTTCTCAATAAGGCTTCACCAGGGTAGATATACAATATGTAAAGAAAACCCTGTCCGACCCATAAAGGTAATAAAGGTTAGGTAAACACATGACCAAATAAAATATAATTTTTTATGTAATCATCACAGTAACAATACTAATGAATTTTGAAATAATCTTTTTTTCCCGCGAATTAATCCCAACTTCCCCGAAAACTGGTAATTTTTAAAAAAGTGAACACCATTCTGACGGTATTATTACAAGCGATTTGATCACGTGACGCGTGCCCTGCCCCCCGTCGCCCGCGTATATATTGTCTACGCACATGCAGTAAGTTAGCTCTTTTTGAAAAATAATATTTATTTTTATAAGGGATTTTTTTTTTAAGTTTAGTCCGGCTTTGTTTATGCATTAGTAGAATCAGTTATCGATACCTAACAATACCTTCACGGATCGGACAGGGTTTTCTTTACATATTGTATAGCTTGCGAGCTAAAAAACCACGAGACGCGGGCGAGTTAGTGGTTAGCTCCTTTTCCTGGCCGGCTGCTGAAATAAGATCTCGGCTCCGTGCTAAAGAGTATTGTAAAGGACATTACGTAAAAAAGCATTCAATATCGCTGCTCTCTCCACCAAGGTCTCACCAGAACGGCTCTGTAGCTTGCGAGCTAAATGGCTGGCGCTCCCTCTCGCGGCCGGCTAATGAAATAAGATCCCGGCTCCAAGCTAAGGAATGGTGGAATTAAAACTACATAAATGAGCAGCCGCTACTCCAAACGGGGAATTTTACAGCGGCACAGTAAATTGTATACTTTGATACTCCGTCGTTTACATTTTCTTTGCTTCTTTGGCAGATTGTGAGTTGGTTCTAATACAGCCTTAATAATTATATTTTAGTAAGAGATAGGGACCTATTAAGTATGTATTTTTATCTGACAAGTCCATATCTCTTAATAAAATATAACATTGAAACAATTAGACACGTCCGGAATTTGAATCCACGACATTACCCGCCTAAAAACGAGAATTATATCATTAGATCAATGAACCGCTTGATAGTGACAGAAATTTGATAGTTATTTAATTGGTCTCCTAATGACAGTATGACGTCACAAAATAGTTAAGTTTGCACAAGTGTTTGTTTACTAACGAACTATCAATTTAACAGGTGTGTACAGGTTTGAAATAAAACACAAATGGTTCGTCAGTCTAATTTTAGCTAATCTAGAGAATAGAGATAGGATTCTCGCTTTGAGTGCGAGAAGACTCGAGTTTAAATTCCGAACGGGACCCATTTTGAAAATCCAATAGAGCAAAGACTTAATTAACAAGAATTCTTAAAAACATAGATTTTAAATTATAAGGTGATTTCAAAATTATATTTTATCTACCTACCTGACTGAAAAGCTAAGAAAGAAACAAGTAGTGAAATAAAAGATCAGTCTGGTGTTTCTTTCTCGGTTTTCGATATCACATAAGTACCTACGATTTTTCTTAGAGTGTATGAACAGACTACAATGAAATAAAATCATTTTTCTAGTACAAGCCTCCCTAATTGAAAACAAATAATTGAAGTAACCGTACGCTGTAATGTTTTTAAACATACACGCGGTGCTGCTTCGCCAACTTGAACTTAGGGGACACGCTACCTCGTGTCTAGATTAATGTTAAATGTTACGTCGACGTGTCTGAGCAGTTGTGTTGCGATGTGTGCCGGGTACGATGCGCCAAATGTTGATGTATCGGGCGTTTGGTCGTGGAGGGTTTCTAGATCAATCAAATCAAAATCAAAAGTCATTTATTCAAATTAGGCTGAGAATCAGCACTTTTTGAACGTCAATATTACATAAAACAGTCCCCCAAAACGCCCACCCATCGACACTTCCTAGTGCTTTCGCTGGGAAGAAGAAGTGGCTGAACAAACTCCCCAGCAGCACAGCTGTCTGTTCATTTTTAAAAAAACACATGTCTTTATACAATCCTATGTATAGTGAGATCTCCCTCTGGGTTAAACATTGCATCACCTCGCTCAACTGCCGTCTTCCTTCCTATTCACTCAGTTTTTTGAGTGAATGGGCTTAATAAACCAGCGCGCGCCATCAACGATTGTATCACTGCTTACCATCAGGCGGGATTGCGATCAAGCATTAGTACCTATATAATTATTTAAAAAAAATGAACCTCAAATAAATCATTAACCTTTTTATCGTCCCACTGCTGGGCACAGGTCTCCTCTCATACAGAGAAGGTATTGAGCGTAATCGCCACGCTTGCTCAATGCGAGTTGGCGATTTCAGGCTTAAAGGCCAGGTTTCCTCAAGATGTTTTGCTTCACCTTATAATCACTCATTGGTGTCCAAGATATTACATACTTAGAAATGAACCTCACTTTATATTAAAATACCGATTTATTTCTCGACACAAAAACCATACCTACCTCGAGCCTTATATGGTTACAACTATCTATGTTATACATATATACATAGGTAAATGGATTTCAACATGTACAGACGAGTATTGATCTCCCCAAATGCCTATAATAAAAATAAATAATTATCATTGTCGAGTTGCCTTCCTGGAACTTCAAATGAAAGTGAGGGCTTTAAGAAGCCCTTTCAAAGAAGCCATCTGGCTCTTGATTGATGGTACTGCGCAGATTTATTATGTTAATTCGACTCCATTATGAAAACCTCCTCTAATGAAGCGATCACATTTTTTTCAAGTTCATCACAATGAAAATATGTCATTGTGGAAAAGATTGGTGTTGTCTGCGAATTTCTGCTTTGCTGTTTTTTACAAAACTTTGATTTTCCGTTTTTTTGACACTATCAACAATTGGTTCATCATCATCAACCTTTTTATCGTCCCACTGCTGGACACAGATCTCCTCTCATACAGAGAAAGATTGAGCGTACTCATCACGCTTCCTCAATGCGGGTTGGCCATTTCAGAATTAAAGTCCAGGTTCCCTCAAGATGTTTTCCTCACCCTGTAATCACTCTTTTTCTTAATTGGTGTCCAAGATATACTTAAAAAGTACATATTAGAAAACTTACATTTGTACTTGCCTGAGCTGGAATCGAACCCGCACACTTATACTTGAGAGGCTGGTGTTTTAACCACTAGGCCACCACTACACACTTGAAAAAACAAACGAAACAATTGGTTAGTACAAAATTTTCAGTCGCTTGTCCTCGATTTGAGGTTTATATACACAAGGGTCGAGTGTCGCAATACCAATCCTCCACAATACGCAGGCTGTGGGCAACTTTACAATGGTGCCTGACATACGTATCTGCTGTCAATACCTTTGTGTGGACTATAATACAACTGACTTGTGGGTTAGACTGTGTCTATGTCCCTAGATAGTTAACTAAAGGCTTTGTATTGGCTTTCTATCAGAATTTTAATCTTTAGGAAAAAAAGTCCTTTACCGCACGTTAAAGAAAGACAGGACGAACATTAGTCGAATTGGAGTAAACTCACGCTTACCCCAATTCAACATATTTTCGTCCGTTTTTCGCAGAAAAAGAAGAGAAAAACAAGTTGGGGGGATTATATTCACGCTAAGTGGCGATCGTTCAACATAATCCTAATGTTATACCGAAAGAATATATATAATAATTCGAAAGTCAATGTTTAATTTAGTTTCAAATATTGTTCATTTATTTCACTGTGCCTGTGTTTATTTAATACATAATATACATACAGCGACAGAAAATTTATTCCAACCACTGCACCTCTCCATTTTTGCCTTAAATAGGACGAGTTGTGGGCACTTCCAGTATATGTTTTATGAGTTATGGCCACTTCCAGTACATGTTTTGTACAAAGTAACTGTGACAATAGTGCGGCGCTCATCGAAGGACTCTCCGTTTAGGGATATAGGCAACTGTTGCGTGCCAGTAATTGATAAATATAACTACCTATACGTAGCAACCCGCATTGAGCAAGCGTGGTGATTACGCTCAATCCCTCTCTGTATGAGAGGAGACCTGTGCCCAGCAGAAAGGTTGATGATGAACTATACGTAGCACGAAATACTATGATGAGTCCAAGTTATAATGCCGTTCAGAATTTATAAAACAGTCGCAATTTCTTAGTTACTTAGTTTTTTTTTTTATATAGCCTACATGGTGCCCCTGTCTTCTATCAGTCGCTGTGTTGTCCCTGTGAACTTTATCAGATCATCACACCAACTTCTTTGTGGTCTATCGCGACGGCGATGACCTCTCTCAGGCATCCAGTGATTGACGATCTTTGGCCATCTCTTGGGATGCATTCGCCAGATATGTCCAGCCCACTGTCACTTCAGCCTGGCGTTTTTTCTAACATCTGCTGCTTGAGTTATGGAGCGCGGCGTAGTGTTTCTAACACAATGTATACGCTTAACACCTATTATCATTATGCTGCGCTTGATTACCAGTTGGCATATATTGGCCCCGATTTCCCTTGTTCTAAACTAAAGTTCGGTGTGTCTTTTTCTTTATACATATTTCATTAAGAAAAGGACAGAAAATAAAATGTTAGTTTAGACCTGTCAAATTAGTCCGCGGTTGACATAAATTGGTGTGTTTTTGGTCGACATGTTTTTAATCGCATCTAAACTGTCTATGGAATATTTTAATTTGACAGGTTTAAACTAAAATGTTATCATCTACGTTTTTCTTAAGGAAATAGAAAAAAAAATGCACTTAACTTAAAATTAATTTAATTTGTGTACAAGAGAATTGGCGCCATTAAGTTTAGACTCTTGGTTAATACTAACCCACTGCACTTAACCACTTTTTATGCACTTAACCACTCTATATACATATGTTCTTCCGAACGCTCGGAGAATACGACCGTTGCCGAACAGTGAAGAAGATTTCTATGCGCATTATCCCTTTGGGAGACCTGTACAACCAAAGCCGAGTACACAGGATTCATCGCCGACTATACAAGATTCAGAGCGAAGTATAACGGTTCGGTTTCGTTTAAAATTCAGAAAAAGTGCAAAGTGCGCCCAAAACAGTGTTCATTTAAAAAAAAAGGAATACTAACTTGATTAAAAAGAGACAAAGTGTAGTTACGTAAGGTAAACAGACACCGCTGAAAACAATGTCAGCCAAATTAAATCAAGGAAGCTAATGAAGTAGACGATACACGTTAGATATTACTCCAGGCATCCGTCGCAAAAACTCGATAAATAACATTATTAGCGGTACAGTCGCGTATTATTGAATCAACATCAACCCTCGCCCACCTCACAATTACTTGGTGCCTTGCCTCCAAATCATTTTAACCCTTGCCCGGCCGAGATAAGTTTATTTTGAGCCGGTTGAGTGCCGTTGTTCGCCATTCGTTTAAGTGCTTCTTTTGTGACAAAATTCCAGTGCGCTTCTCCCAATTAACGCGGTTGAAGCACAAAAATTAAGTTAAATACTCCGACTTTGCTGGCGGTGTTTACCTATTGCCAATCGACGTGGTAGCAATAACTTCGTAAATTAAAACTCTGCTGGGACTAATGTGCTCTCTCGTTTTAAGGCCGGCGAGACGGTATGCTTCGCCGTTTCGTAATTGGTACAGACGACGTGATCGATACTCGTTCCGAATACAAAGAACTTGGGTGTGAATTCCATGAAAAAGACATATCCAGCTGACAAAATAGGGATGTTGCCTATTATATTTTGTTTTATCAAATCAATAAAAATTGACAAATTTAAAAGGCATCAAAGATCAGGAGTGGTGGCTGGTGATGTCACTGCTCGCTAAAAAGTGTAGCGTGCAGTGACATCACACGAGTTTTCAACGCACTGTGTCGTCTTCATTTTTTATTTATATGAAAAAAGAAAAAAAATCAATGTCTAGTATTTTTTGGAAATCTGACTGACGGACTAATTAGTTTTTTTTAGTCAACTACCCTATTGTGGTGCATTTATATGCCTTTACCTATGTATACTGTCTCAAAACCTCCAGAAAATTAAAAACATCTTGAGAAAATGCTTCATGATCTCAAATTTCCAATCTAGGGTAGTAATTTAACGCTGAACAGTGAGAAAGTATACTGACAGCCTCCGTGGCGTAGCGGTAGCGAACGGGGCCGGTGCGCAAGGAGGCGCGGTTTCGATCCCCGCGCAGTGCAAATATTTGTATGCATGAATATGAATATTTGCACTGGTCTGATAGTGCCACGAAAAGCACGTTAAGCCGTTGGTCCCGGTTGCTATGCAAACATCTAGTGGCAGTCGTTACGGGTTATTGGAGCCCTCAAAAGTCCAACAATTGGTCTAACTGCAATGTTTCTATATCGCCTTCTGGTTGTGGAGGTCAAACGGCAGTCGCTTCACGGAAAATATCGAAGTTTAGCCAAAATCAGCAGTTAGGCTGGTAAAGCGGACCCCAGACTCTAAAGCTGAAAGCTTCGGATGCTACTGGGATTAACGCTGAGATGATGACGGTGACTGAGAAAGTGACTTCTTTTTCTATTTATTTATATTTATTAGAGTTACTAGCTATTTTTACAACACTTAAATGTGCAGTTAATATTTATAAGTTCTTAGCTAGTTGCACAACATACTAAGGTAGCTACAGCGTACAATTGGGTTGTATCGTAAAAAATAATTTAATGTCCACCAGATAGATTTATAAAAAATATTGAACACGTATTTTTTATTTTTTCTTTCATGCAAATACTTCGGAAGATATATTGATTTGAAATGTCGCATGACGTCACGCCGTTGTACAAAATCTACGACGGCGTGACGCAATTAGCCCCCACTCCGTAACTTTAATGCGCTATATCTCAATAGTTTTTGATAATTTCGACAAAATAAAAAATACGGGTCTTAATTTTTTTTTATTATCTATAAGACAGACTAATTATTTTTTTGATTTTCATACCTTGGATACATCTCTATTAGAGGAGCATTATAGACAGTGGTTAATTATACATAACAAGTATTAATCCATTCCAAAGATAAAAATAAATTATTACTTTTCTTTACAAAATGCAAAATATAATAAAATAAAAAAAAACAAGTAGCAAATAAAAGGGAAGAGGTGGAGCCGACTAATTTAGTTCAGCCAACTTCCTCCGGAACTGTGACAAAGAGTCAAAGTGTACATCCACAGATTCACTGCATTTATTTAATAAACGACAGAGACGGGGTATAGGTGATGATTTACCGAACTCTGTGCGCCTAAAAGGGGCCGAGAGAGGTTGAACTGGCTTACGCGGATATGTCGATGGCACACTAAACCTAAAAGAATTAAGGAGCTGTGAACAGTTTATTTGACCTCGAAGTATTTTGAAAAGAAAGACAAGATCCAAGATGCATCCCGAACAAATGCAGCCTGTCATGGTACGAGGTCTTTCTACCGCAGCTAGCTGTACCGCGACTTAAGTGCCATAGAAATGTTTTTTGCACTCTCTCGAGCCATACACATACCACATATGTAGTTCTTGTTCTTGCGTTCCTGGTGCCGTTATACGTGATCGGATCTCCTCGCTTTTCAGCACCAAATAATTGGCTTGTCGGTTCTGGACTTTCTTACTCTAGAAAGAGGAGAAAAACTATCAAATTAAATTATTTCTTCCCATAAAGATTATAGGTACTGGGCTTACCCATCGATCACTCTTCACAGTAATTCACACAAAGAAAATAATCCCAATATCACACCTACAAAACACATTTCCAACAATATTTCCCAGAACATCTACTTGTCAAACGTACTTACAGCGTAGTGTATGTTGTAACAGCATGTCTAAGTTGTAAAACTAATGCCGACCGTGTAAACATGGCTTACCGACACTATAAGTAGCCACATATTTCATACAGGCTCAGCTACCTGCGCCTAAAACAATCAAACAGCCACTTTAACAACGTGTACAAACAACTACAACTTACAAACACGCTTAGGTTTAACTAAATACCAAGTTCGGCTTAAGTAAGATAAGTTAGGCGCGGATACGCCATGTTTGTTGTACTTAAGCACAGGTGGAACGTACTCAATGATTGTTTATGAAGCGGTACGACGGTTTTCCGTGGTCTGATTTTATCGATATCATTTTCATCACAACAGGTATCCGTTGAAGCACAGAATCGCTCGAAGAGGAGCTGTTTGGGAGAGGCCTACGATAAACAGTGAATGTTTTTGGCTGAAAAGATGACGATGATGATAATTTTCATTACTTTATTTGCTTTCCTTGAAATACAGGGTGTATCTGACATCGTAACGCAAACTTCGCAAAAGTTCTAGACCGCATGCCACTAATAAAATTGTGATAGTCATTTATGTCGTTAAGGAACGGTTACAGAATTCAAAGTGTTTAAAAAAAGTGTCGCCTCGGCCTTTGAGCGTTGCAAGCGTGCCGCCGTGAGAGTTTGTAGGTATGACGTTAATCCCTGATGTGAACTCTATTAAATCAGCTGATGAAATAGTTTTTCGAGTTTTGTTTTCATTGCGCCTGTTTGTGTAATTAGTGAATTAATTAATGTTTACTTTAAAATCTTATTGGGTTATAAAAGTATAGCAATTATGAACGGTCTAAAGTGAAAAAAACTACATATATATTTTTTTTCAAATCATGAAAAAGCCGACGATAAATTCCACCACTGGGGGGTTCAGAATCATGTACTGGATCCATGGTACTCGTTTGTGCGTCGATGTCAGATACACCCTTTATAGCGGTTATCAAACTTATCGGGCTTCTCAATATTCACGGGATGACTTATCCAAAATGGAATACCGTGATCACCGGAGATTGAAGCACAGAAATGTGTATAGAATTTTCAGCATCTATTGGATCATCTTAGCGGTTGCAACAAAAAAATATTTAACCACGAGACATTCACAAGAATAACTTAACTTGGTGGTAGGCCATAATATCGGCTGCCGGCAGAAGTTACCACCCTTGTTTGTTAAGCCTTGCAGCCAATCGATTCGTCGTGTTCCGGCAAGATATCTGGTGAAGCCGTACGGAGGACGGATCTGAGCAGTTGTGTACCGGATACGATGCGCTAAATATTGTTGTGTCGTGGAGGGTCTCCAGATCAATCATCCTCTGGCGCAGCATCGGTAGTCGTGTTGTTGGGTTTAACATTGCAACACCTCGCTCAATTGCCATCTTCCTTACTATTCACTAAGTTTTTTAAGTGCTAATTGGTAATTCACAACAACAACCGGAAAATAAAATCGATAGAAGCATAGATGAAGGGACGTTAGAGCCCGCTGAGAAAGATGGCGGTATGAGCTGGGTTCATTTAATGAAGATTGGTCTATGGCAGCTCCGGAGAGACGGAGTTAGAAAGGGAGTAGGGAAGCCCTTGACCACCAGTGGGACAGTAATGACTTATATAATTAGAAAAAGATATCTTTGTATCTTTTTCTAATTGTATAAGTCATTACTGTCCAAACCATACTGTAAGTCATTACTGTGCTAACCATAGGGTTGCTGACTTTAGTAGGCAACATTACTATCAATGTTACATGTTACCCAATGTATCTCAGAAATGTAATTTCACTATGGTATGTATATCTCAATTGTTAAATTGTATCCTGTAAATACAATTTAACAATTGACATATACATATACATACTTTCGTAGTTGTAGCACACCAAAGATGTTCGTTCCTAAATTATGCGATGGCACTCGACTAATCCGCGGCATAAATTAATAGTACATTAAGCATCAATCCGGAATTCGCATTAATAAGTTTATACAGTACACCGGGCGATTCGTGTTCAATGGAGCCACCCCAGACGCCCGCAATTTATTTAAGAATGTTATGTAAATTTGAACACAAGTCTTTGATCGTCCGCATCAAAAGTCCAAGCAAAAAACTTCCACTAGAGCGGAGAAAAAAGAGGAGCTTAAGAAAAATAATGATTTAATCTTACTTTTCGCTGTCTCGCATATAAAAGCGTCGGTGGCGGGAGGCGTAGGCCGGAGGGCGCGAGAATCGTTTTTAATCTTTGCTTTGTAAAGGTGATTATGAAGGATTATAGGTTTGCAAGTATGGCTGAAATTTTGCGGCTGAAGAGGCCCCTTCGACTCGTTTATGGCATATTTTTTGGGCGCAGGTGGGGTTGCGGTCGCCCCCCCTCGGATACTTTATAACTTTTCCTTATTCTAGAGCCGTTCAAAGGAAAGGCTTTATTACGTTTTGTTTAGTCTTTGCTGACTGGCGTTTGTAGTGTTTCTTTTGGATGAGCTGTGGTCTCGATTTAGGTGGTCACAATTTTAGGAGAAACTGTGTTAGGTGTTTTCAAGACGAAAGTTTGTTACGTTATTTAGGAGTTAATAAACTTTTTGTTGTTATAGAGTCATGAAACTTAGACTTTTATCATAAGATGAGACTCTCTACTCGCTCTATTCGTAGATCAACACAGTAAGATCTCTACAAGATCAACAATCAAGAAGTTATAGTCAAGAATCAATAGTAGTATAAGTTAACTAGTGACCCCGCTAATATTTTGGGAGAATATACCAAAAAAGTCTACACACCGAAGTCTCACTTATTTCCACCAACCCAGCAACCAAATGTGCATCAGAACGTGCAAAGTGCAACAGCATACGTCCACTAAATGGTCCTGCAAGTCTGTCACGCACATTTATATTACAATTCATTGCTTTAATCTTGTCAAAAGCCGGTACCTGCCTCCTGCCACCTGTCTCCCTATATGAACTATAAACATCGGTTAGTCGTAGTGCCACATATTTTTGCCACAGATGTGTCACATGTGTGACAACTATATAGTCATATATATCATATAAAAATACATGCTATGGACTACATATTCAATTCCCAATACAGAAAAGTAGTTTCACATTCTTATTGTATTGCCTAGAGTATCGAAATAAGAAAAAAAGTAACTAAATACATACACTTGAGAGCGTTTCCATTCGTTAGATCCGAAGCAGCGAACCGGAACAGCGTGCAGTTTTGTCATTTTTCATTACGTGACCAGATCAGGTTTGTCATTTGAAACGACGGCGATCTCCACCGGTATAGCCTTTAGCCAACTTCTTATAAAACATCACAACTTCAAACTCACCATGTAAAGTAAAATAGATCTAACTACATTTCACTAAGGTATAAAGTTCTCCGTCCAAAGTTGGAGTAACAGTCGTTAAAGTCGGAGCGAATGATTGAGTAAAGCTTCTCTTGTTAGATGAAGACTGGTGCCTGTGTAAGACTTGAACTGTTACTATGAATACATAAACGTTGGATGAAGCCATGTCTAGATGCAAAGACTTTAAATTTTATAGTGTTTTCCACGAAGCAACCTTTTCATGCGAACATCTCAACATGCTACGGCGCTACGAGTGTTCAGTGAGCTCGTAGCGCCGTATCGCGTAGCAAGATTTAAATTGTTTTCATGTTCGTATTGAACAGTATTTCATGTTTCATCTTACGATAAATAAAGACACTTTTCTTCACACATATTTTGATAATGCGATTAAATTAATAAAATTACCCTATAGAAATCAGACGTAAGTAGACGGATACTTATGTAACGGCTGACTTAATTATATTACTTGATCTCCGCGGGGCGGAGGCGGGGGGTGTCTCATCTCAATCGCAAATCGGCCATCTTGCGCCCCCGAGATCGCCGCCCGTACCCCCGCCACCCTCTCGTCCATTATACTTTTTAAGCTCCAATCTCGTTCATTTAAACGGTTGGCTTTAGATGGCAATCGCATTTTTCCACTGCAGGTCACGTCTCGACCCGTCTCCCGACTCGAGGGCTTAAATCAACAAAAGAAAATAATAAGATTCGTTCAAATTAAAAGTGTAATGTCGCGAAAGTGCGCGGCGCGGGCGGTTCTTAATCCCACCGCTTTTCTTCATTAGGCGGGCGCCGCTAAGGCTCGGAAAACGCTTAAAAACGTCGTCAAGAATTTTTCTTTATTCATAACGGAGATTAAGAGAAATGCAAATGAAGCGAGGCGTCGGGGGGCTACTTAGCTGTGTCAACAACGTTTCGAGGACTCGGCGGTAGATCGGATATTTTTTTTCGCTCCAGCGGCCCCGGCACGTGGCGTCTGTGTTGTTGTGTTTAGATTTACTCGTGCCTGCACGTAATTGTTATTGACACAGACGTATAGAAATCATCTAAACCTTCATCATTTACCGATTTATCAAGTCACGAAAGTACGGAATCATGGGCTCAATAAAAAACTCATTGGGCCTACCTTTCTATTTCAATCGTTTGAAGAAACTGGCATTTCCATAAAAAAAGACATGTGACATGACTACCTACTACACTCACTAAGTCCGTGTGCAGATTATGACCTACTCCCGCTCACCAGAGTACCCTAGTCCAGCAGTGGGAACATTATAAGCTGATTGTACTATCTACCTTTTTTTTTATTAATTATAAACTAGTGCTTAACCGCAATCCTGCCTGATGGTAAGCAGTGATGCGATCGTTGATGGTAAAGCGCACTAGTTTATTAAGAGTCTATTCACTCAGAAAAACTGAGCGAATAGGAAGGAAGACGGCAGTTGAGCGAGGTGATGCAATGTTAAACCCAACAACACGACCAACGATGCTCCGCCAAAGGGAGATTGATCTGAAGACCCTCCACGACCAAACTCCCAACACAACATCATTTGGCGCATCATACCCGGCACAAATCGCAACACAACTGCTCAGACCCGTCCTCCGTACGGCTTCACCAGACATCATGCCGGAACACGACAAACCGCTTGGCGGCAAGACTTTGTCTGGTGGGTGGTAACTTCTGCCGGCTGCCGATATTATGGCCCCATTCCTTAATGTTAAGTAATCAAGTTTCTTCCTACTACAGTTGTTGGGAATTAGACCCAACATCGGTCTGCACGCGCCAGCGGCGTGAGCAATCTTCATCGGCAGCGGGAACGGGGCGTGGGCGGGGGACATGACCGAGTGAGCGGACCGGCTCGGACCTCACCTCACTCGCTTCCACGGAACAATTGTTTGTCCGGGATTTTGTTATACATAGAATTTATTATTAACGGCAATATACCAGACCTTAAAATACAGTCCATTATTTCATCGCCCTCTAAACAACAGTAACAGACTATAACTATGAACATACGTTTCTTCGTGGCGTTTTTCATGAAGCAATGATGGGGATCAGCACCGTAATGACGTAACACACTATTACTATTAATTTTTATAATTGAGGACCTTGCAGCAAAAGGGGGGCAGATCCAAATTTTGACCGTTACTTTTTTTTTCACCTACAATTTAAACAAAAATTTTAGCTATTGTTTGATGCATTTACGAGGCAAATCCGGCGAAAAACAAGCTCGCTATAACACAATTTGGATTACCTTATTCTGTTTGGTGCAAGAAGGGAGCAGGTCCGGACCTGCCTCCTTCTTGCATCAAATGAAATTATTGCATAATTATTTTGAACCATGTTACTTAGCCATTACTCCTTTTTTTTTGTTGTTGTTTGGGAAATCATCACATGATCTCTCCCACTCTGGGCGGAGCAGATCAGACTTTTACTGACGAAAACCACCCGTGTTCCATCACTTGCCAGTGCGCCAGGGCCACAATTTCTTTTTAAACAAACCCGCAACCCTGACCCAGGAGGCATCGGTCTTCGTGGACCCCGTCACGACGTGCTGGCATCTCTTTGAGGCGGCCGCGAAAAACAAAGCGCCGCAGACTCGGCCCTGGTCCTTACCAAACGGCAAGTCCACGCCTACTGTGGCTGGGAGTTCGATGTTGTCTCCCGACCAGGGCGTCTCCTGCGGCGGCTAGAGGCGTGAGGGCGCTCACGCTCCGCCTCATCCTTTGCCAGTATCACTGCTTCGCAGAAAGAGGTGACGGCCTGCCATGCACGCTCGCTCCGAACTATGTCGCCGATCGCCGCCACGAGAACACGGCGGTGCTCTACCCAAACCGGGCAGACCTCCATCATATGCTCCACTGTGTCCTCAGGGCCATCCACACAGTGTTGACACCCTGGCGTTTCCTCCCACCTTATACGGAACAGGAACCTCCCGAATATCCCATTGCTCCTTATGTTCAAAAAACGTAATAAGTCTGCTGGCTATGAAAATTTCACTACAACAACCTAAGAACGATCAGCACCCAAACTGCGTAACGCACTATTAATATCAATTGGAATCATTTTGAAGCATATTGCTAGTCCTTTGCTTCATATGATCGAAAAATTTGTCTGATAAACAACGTAAATAACGCAATGGATGTTGTTGAACTGTCAAAATGATACCTATAGCTACTGACAGTGTGTTACGCAATCAACCTACTGATTCAATCATTTCATTTTTTCTTACACGAACTCGAATCATCCCACAAACAAAACTAGATCAACAAACCTCAAATACGAAATTAGCATCTTAACAATCTCAAGATCACTTGAGACAAAACGTCTTACTGAAACAAAAGACATCGATTATAATAGACTCAGAGTAAGTGGCTATTGTAAGGAATCGAGTTATTTCGTCGATGGCGGGTAGTATCGATCGGGTGGCTCATTTATTTGTTCATCCGGCCTCAACGTTTATGCTGGTCGCAACTCTTTCGCGGCCGCGGACTTAGTACTCTAGTGATGTGACTGGGTCTTCTGAAACTACCTATCGATGTTTTTATAAATAAAAGATCAAGAAATGCTTATATATAGACACGTAAGGTCTCTCCGGGAAAACTTGAATGTTTTCTAGTAAATATCTATTAGAAGGAAGAAAAAGGGTTGCTGAGACCGTCTGGTGGTGGACAGGGTATTGTAGTGTAGTATGAGAGAGGGCTATGTCCAACATTAAACTGCAATTTGACTAAGTTGACTTCATCTATCATTGTCGACTTATTCTTAACGCACTCAGTTCTAGTAAGTATGTGGGTTGCTGTAACAAAGCAAAATTTACACCCTAAAGTGTTTATTTCAATTCTCAACATAAAGTCAAAATTAATTATGGCATGATCTTAGAACTACCCTAAGTATCCTAATGAGTTTTGAGTTTTTGACAGTTCTTCTATGTAGGTACCCAAATGTCTATCACCTGGAATCGTGCTCAAATAATTGACAGCATTCCTAGGTAGAATGGCAGGCTGAGACTTTAATGAAAAAATGATCCAGCCCTCTGGTCCCGCGATTTTCCGTTCCTCTGATCCCGTGACATTGTCTTCTCTTGTAAACAGAATTTACGTATCTAATCTGCTTGATTCTGGTGACCCCTAAATACATGCGTGAGCTTTTAAAAGCCCCGGCAAAGTTTTATTAGTGTTGTGAGGAGAAAGATTCTCGATTTTGTAATACTGTATGTACATATATAGCATTTAAAATGTGGTAACAGGAGCTAGACTAGCGCCTTCACATGTCTGTATGCTTTCGCAGCTGTAACACCTTAACACAAAAAGATATGGCTACTAATTAAGCAGGCAGAACTTAAAAAGCCTGTCTGTGTACCTTTAAATACACTGTGGGTGAAACTCTAATAGTAAGTACAACGCTATGCTGTTGGTTCTTCGAGCAGAAAAAATATGAATATGAAAAACCATAAGAACATGAACAAGTTATCCTGCAACTGTAATCATTTTTTTCTGTTAAACTATAACATCCTACTGCTGGGCACAGATCTCCGCCATAATCTTTCACTTTTCTTTGAGCCTTCTCCGTTCAATCGGTTTGGAACACAATACTTTAGAACAACAAAAAGTCGATAAAAAACACAAAAGCGCAACACTATAACCCGCTCAACAGCGCAGAGTGTATTTTTATTCGGAATTTATATCTCGCTTCGAATCCCACATTATTGTCTCCCAGCATTTATTTTGTGATGGGCATTAAAACAAACCCCTTTTTCTTGTAGACGATTTCATTTTAGCTGGGTTTAGAGAATTTAGAGCCGGTCTTTAGAGCTCCGATATTGCGAGCCGTGGTGGGCGGAATAATTAATTTAGTCTATTATATTATTCCCTTATCTTTGTAAAGATAACGTTGGATATAAAGTGTTGCGTTCTATAATCAATGGACTGGTTTATTTTAGAGTTTTAGAGGCCGTCCTCTTAGAGTTTTAGAGGTCTTTAAATTTGTTTATGTTGTGAGTGTCTGTCTCTGTTTTAGTGTAGTATACGTGTGGACGTATGATATTACGAATATCATGTCTAACGTTCTAGATTTACTATTTGGGGTCGCGTAACTTGTATTTTTCTTCCATACTTATCTGTTACTCGTCATGTAGGTATTTTTTACTATTTACCTACTAAGTATGTAATTTATTTAGCTTCGACTATAATAGGTAATAGGCCCACCAATTACTGAGATTGTATGTTATTAATGATCAAGGCGAATAATACTGCCCTTATCATCATAATAAGAAACGCACCTACTTTGTGGTTAAAAATAGTTTAAAAAGTAAGTGAATTTGCAATCAACAATGTCGGGAAGGTACTCTGTTGGTGAACCAAAGCCTTTAGTAAGTCGCAGTGCAGACTTAGTCGTGCACCTGAGCTTTGTATCTACGTACACATAGTTTACCTACAGCTTCACCTGATCCTGATAATATTATTAGGTGTACAAATAAATTTCCACCGTTTTTCGAAAATACGGTCGAGCATTATCACATAGGAGAATAATTTAGTCATCTCTGGAGTAGTAATGAGCGTGTTTTTCCTCTTTCCTCTATCATCCTCACTACGTTCTTCGTCTTCCACATCAAAGTCACAGTTTCTAAAGTT
This sequence comes from Sesamia inferens, assembly GCA_037179545.1. Taxonomy (NCBI): domain Eukaryota; kingdom Metazoa; phylum Arthropoda; class Insecta; order Lepidoptera; family Noctuidae; genus Sesamia; species Sesamia inferens. Next base: position 10,841,746 of record CM073923.1, on the reverse strand, counting down.
TTGAAACCACTCACGACTACTTCTCTCGCTTAAAGCAGCTTCACCATAAGCTTCTACAAGCAATCGATGGGTAATAATTATAAACTAGCCCTTGACCGCAATCCCGCCTGATGGTAAGCCGTGATGCGATCGTTGATGGTAAAGCGCGCTAGTTTATTACGCGCATAGGAAGGAAGACGGCAGTTGAGCGAGGTGATGCAATGTTAAACCCAACAACACGACCAACGATGCTGCGCCAAAGGGAGATTGATCTGAAGACCCTCCACGACCAAACTCCCAACACAACAACATTTGGCGCATCGTAACCGGCACACATCGCAACACAACTGCTCAGACCTGTCCTCCGTACGGCTTCACCAGACATCATGCCGTAACACGACAAATCGCTTGGCGGCAAGGCTTTGTCTGGTGGGTGGTAACTTCTGCCGGCGGCCGATGTTATGGCATACCACCGAGGAGATTACTTCAAATTGAAGAAGTTTCCCGCAAATGACTAATATTCGGCATAAAACTTGACATTTTTGCACAAAAAGAAATATGTGATACTGATACAGAATTACTAATATTCCAAGTGTATATTTAAGTGTAAAAATTTTCGGACTTACGATTTTAAATCTGACAAATTCAACGTAACCTCTTAGTGAGGACATCTTTTGTTAAACGGCGGAAACTTACGTATATTTATACACCTATTATAATTTCTGTTCCCTAACTCTGTTCGAATAACACAACTGTATCAAAGAATCTATACTCTGTCAACATTCATTGCGTTATTTACCTACGTTTATTTTGAGCAGACGCAGTTTGGAGACGAACATATGGAGCAATGGATTAGCCTTTTTTCTTCAAAATTATTCATATTGTTAGTAATAACGTCTTACGCAATTAGAGTGCCGTTCTGCATCCTAATTTCGTAAGACACTTTCAATCACTCCATTCCCTTATACAAACGTTCGAAAAATTTGTCTGCACAGCAACGAAAATAAAGCGATGTAACTTATTATGCTGCCAAAATTAAAGTCATTGCAACTGTTAGCGTCTTACATTGTTCCGAAATTACGCTATTCCTTAGGTAATGGAATTAATAATTTAATGGAATTAGTACGACATTCGTTTAGAAGTTTTTAACTTTATATACGAGTGTCTCTTTATTAAAATCATGATAGAGTAGGACCTCGGTAATCCGGACTCCCGCTTGTCCGGTGATCGCTGTAATACGGCCGGGCAATGGGATTCGTAGGGGAGGCCAGCGAGTTTTAATGCATGAGCCAATGCGCCATCTGTTAGTGTTTAGTGTAAAACGCTTTTGGTGTATTAAACCAAAAGTGGTAAATTGACACTATACGTATTAAATACGTGTAGTGTCAATTTATTGCGCTCGCTAACATCATGGTGCCGCCACGATAACATACGACATTGACATTAAACGACAAATTGCAGATTAAAATGTTAGATAAAGGTGACAGCTACCCTATCATTACTCGGAAGTTTGGTATAGGCAGGTCAACTGTCGTCGACATAAAGAAAAACAAAGACAAACCCTTGAAGTTTATTAGCCTAACAGAAAGTAGTCCCGGTGTACGAATAACACTGAAGAAATCGGAAAATCCTATTACAGAAGATCCTTTAAACACTGCTTTAAAATGCTCTGAAGAAAACGAATTTGATAGCCACGAAATTATGTTTCTCCGTTGCCTTATAGACCGGGCTTTCGAAATGAAGTGAGAAGATTACAAACAGAAGAGTATTACATAATTTTTCAAGAAGAATTAACTAATGTTTTATTTTCTTACATGGTCGTAATTTTGAACATTGCCTTTATGCTATGCATTAAGGTTAAACGTTTGTTTTAATAATATTAAATATGACATATCTACTATAATCCGGACGCCTCGATAATCGGAAAAGGTCTTATTTTTACCTCTCCGGATTAACGAGGCCCTACTGTATTAATATAATCAATCCAAGCATCACAAATTGGCATCTACTAGTACTTATTTTTTCTAATTCATTTCTCTGACTTTCATTCTTATGAGATACCTGTGTTGGTCAAGGCTTCATTTGAGCAAGGCGCTATATAAAATATGGTGATTCCGGGATGGGTCCTATATTAAGGGCGGTACGCCTAATGATAACTTTGAAAACCTCAATACCAGTGGCATTACCAAGGTTGTAGTTGTATTTTTTATAAATGTTACCTTTCATAACCGCTTTTAAACATCTAAGATGGCTTCTATGAAACCTTGAGAAAATCATAGATCCTTACAATTCGCTATATTTTCGTTCGCTACCACGCTTCAGTTACAATTCATAGAAAGTATTTTATATAAGAACTAGCTATTCACACGAAATATTTACAAGAGGCCAAATATATTATTACTAAAAAAGTTATTTCTTCTTACCCTATAGAGGTCCACTGCTGCTCAAAGGCCTCCCCCAAGACTTCCCACAATGGCCGGGCTTGTGCTGTCTGCATCCATCGGCTTCCCGCGATCTTCACTGAAGGTCGCGGGAAGCCGATGGATGCCTGGTGAAGGTCCTTCTCCAGGCCATCGATCCACCTTGTTGGGGCCTCTCTACACTGCGTCTTGCGGTACGTGACCGCCACTCCAAAACCTTACTGCCCCATCGGCCATCAGTTATAATAAATAAATAATAAATAAATATATATGGACAAATCACACAGATTGAGCTTGCCCCAAAGTAAGTTCGAGACTTGTGTTATGGGATACTAACTCAACGATACTATATTTTATAATAGATACATATATAGATAAACATCCAAGACCCAGGCCAATCAGGAAAAGACCGTTTTTCCATCATGACCTGGCCGGGGATCGAACCCGGGGCCTCCACGTCGCAGGCAGGCGTGTTGACCGCTGCGCCACGGAGACCGACAAAGTTCTGTTCAAGTTCTGCGAGCAATGTGTCCCGCCCACTGCCACTTAATTTAGCGACTCGAAGAGCTATGTCGGTGACTTTGGTTCTTCTGCGGATTTCCTCATTTGTCACTAACCTCCGATTTGCAAAAAGTTACTTAGTACAGTAATAAATACTCGCGTCTTCTTATTTTTCACACCCATCGGGCTAGTTTTCTCGTAGAATTTATCATCAATGAAGCGTAGTAAATGTTATATGAAAAATATCTAAAATATTCTAACATATAAAGCAGAAGAATTTGCTTGTTTGTTTGTTTGAACTTTGTCGCTCCATATAAAACACTGATATTCAGCTGAATCTGGTTAGACTGGACGCTGACTCTAACATAGATGGAAAAGGCTAGGCATATGATGAAACCTCAAGTGATTTTAAAATTAATGAAATACCTGCCTTCTTTTTCAACCTATAGTCTACTGATGAACAAAAACCTCACCCAAGGCTTTCATTTCTTTGGGGGGTTTGCCATTTTCCAAATGCTTGGCATACGGGTTGGGGATCGCAGTAATTTGATATTCCACAGGAGAAGCGCTGCTGCCCACTTCCCTTGTGAAAGTTCCCTTAGTCACCTCTTACGTCACCCACGGGAAGATATGGGTTGGTACTATTCTAAGCCCGGTACCACACAGGGTACCTATGTAAAAACACAGACTTTTTTTCGTTACTGTTGCTTCTCTAACATCTTAAGAGAAATATCTATATTTAGATAATTCATAATACATGATATAGATATTTCTCTTAAAATATTAGATTCTAATATCTTAAGAGAAATATCTATACTTAGATGTCCTCATCTAATTGAAGAAATACACTGTTAAGAGATTAATCAGACCTTCTTTCATTAGGTGAATACAGGTAATTCTCCGTCTAAATAATATCATAAAAATATCCATACACTATAAAGGGCTAACGGCAGACAGTAATTAAGCTAAAATACGTAATAATTTTTGTGTGGCAAGCTCTCGTGGAATCAAAGCGAGCGGCCACTTTTGTTTGCACACTCGTTCATATCCCGCACCACTGAAATCGCTTGCATATCCCTCGGGTATGCTTACGTGGACACGGCTTTTATTCAAAAATAATATTGAAAATATTTTATTTCATATTTGAACCTACCCATAGGCGTAGGCAGCTTCTGGCTTTGGGGGATTTTTAGAATCGAATCTTCAAATAAAATAAATGCTAATCGCTCGCAACCTCAGCTCGCAACTCCCTACCGAAGATTATCGGTTGGCTGTAATGGATTATTGAAATGTAAGTGAAACATTCGTTTAACCTTATAGCAGACTTTTATATAACTAATTATAAGTTCTAACACCACACTTCGCCGCAGACAATATAGGTCATGACAGTATAGAGAATAGAGATAGTGTTACCAACACATCAAAATAGAAAAAGTATTACATTGCTACCAACATGGATAATCTTCGGTAGGGAGCGCAAGAGTTAAAACGCTCGGCTAGATTCGATAATCTCTGTAGGCTGTAGTCGCACATGGTTTTTAGTCAATTACACCGGACATTTTGCCAGTGTCTACTTAAGTCCCCGTTTATACTTTGATTAGTAATTAGGGGAGTTCATACATGTACCAGGAGGGGCAGCTGCCCCCCGACCCCCGATCTTGGTTGCCCTGATATCATTTGTACTAAATCCCGTAACAAAAGAATAATATAAATTATAAACCAGCGCTTGACCGCAATCCCGCCTGATGGTAAAGCGCGCTAGTTTACTAAGAGCCTATTCACTCTAACCTTGAAGACACTCAAATTGTATTGTTACGGAAACACCGACGCTGGCAAATTGTTCCAGTCCCTCGATGTACGCGGTATAAAGGAGGAAGCAAAACGCTTCGTCCGGATCGCAGTGGTGTCAACAACGTAAGGGTGGAAACTCGCCGTACGACGGGTCGTCCGATGATGGAACGGAGATGGGGAATTAAATCATGCAATTCCCTTGCACACTCACCGGAATGCATCCTATAGAAGACCGAAAGGCTGGCTACTCTACGCCTGTGCTCCAGACTTTGGAGACCGTTTCGAGTTAAGTCTGGGTCGCCAATCAGCCTCTTCGCACGTCTCTCCACCGAATCCAAAGTGGCAAGGTGAGATTTACCCAGCCCAAATATAACTACAGTACTCCACACACGAGCGGACCTGTGCTTTGTACAAAATTAGAAGCTGCCTTGGTGTGAAGTACCTTCGCGATGACGCCTATTTTTCTGGCAGCCATCCTGGCCTTGGACTCAATGAGCCGCCCAAAGTTAAGGTTCGAGGAAATCTCAACTGCCAAAAGCTGAAGGCGGTCGGTACACTCCAAGCATACATTCTGAAAAGTATATAGGATTTCTTAGTATTGTATAATTGCATGGCACACGTGTGAGCACAATGTACTTGATGTAAAGCATCTATTTGTTGGGTTATTTTAATTTCTGAATTGTTGTTTTTTTGTGTTTTCCATAATGAACGCTCTCAGCGTACAATATACAGGATAATAAAGGTTAGGTAAACACATGACCAAATATAATATAAAATTTTACGTAATCATCATAGTACCAATACAAATGAATTTTGAAATAATCTTTTTTTCCCGCGAATTAATTCCAACTTCCCCGAAATTTGGTAATTTTAAAAAAGTGACAACACCGGTATTATTATGAGCGAATAGCGATACGACCACGTGCCGCGTGCCCTGCCGCCTGTCGCCCGCGGAAGGGTGAACGCATATTTATTTATTAAGTTACCACTTTTTGCGAAATAATATTTATTTTTTTAGGGGGATTTTTTTTAAAGTTTAGCCCGGTTTTGTATCCATTAGTAGAATCAGTTATCGATACCTAACAACACCTTCACGGGTCGGACAGGGTTTTCTTAACATACTGTATTTCTGCATCGTTCTCACACGTTTGATTTCAACATGAATATGTAATCAAATATTTGTATCAATAGCTTGAGAATTTAAAAGAGTGTCCATGGAGTTCCTTGCCCGTTCTTCTCCATAGGTACCTACTCTTTGGAATGGGCGACTAGCTTCATCTTACTGACTGATCGACCTTCTGATAATTCAAAAGTGCCTGTAACTGGTTTATTTGAAATAAATGCTTTGATTTGAGTGATTTCAGTCGGAAATCGTCCAATGTTGGAAATAGGCCTCCCCATACACCGCCACTTTGCCCGGTTCTGTCCGTCTCCCATTCAGCGGATTCTTGCGGCCTTCACTAAGCTTCCAACGCTACATTTTCCGGTACGCGGTCGTTACTCCAGACTCGTTCAGTCCAACCGCAATCCTGCCTGATGGTAAGCAGTGATGCGATCGTTGATGGTAAAGCGCGCTAGTTTATTAAGAGCCTATTCACTCAGAAAAAATGTGCGAATGGGAAGGAAGACGGCAGTTGAGCCAGGTGATGCAATGTTAAACCCAACAACACGACCAACGATGCTGCGCCAAAGGAAGATTGATCTGAAATCCCTCCATGACCCAACTTCCAACACAACAACATTAGGCGCATCGTACCCGGCACACATCGCAACACAACTGCTCAGACCCGTTCTCCGTACGGCTTCACCAGACATCATGCCGGAACATGACAAATCGCTTGGCGGCAAGGCTTTGTCTGGTGGATGGTAACTTCTGCCGGCGGCCGATGTTATGGCCTACCACCGAGTTCAAAATGAACGTTCCATAACTTTTTTCTGCCTAGCATTTACCCAAAGATTTTTGGGTATGTGAGTTTAAATGTTTGTAAACACACCCATGATACAGGAGTAATTCCTAGTGTGTAGCGGTATCAACAACGCGCATACTGACGTCACACGAATTCTACATCTCGCAATCAAAGTTTACGGTGCAATTAGCATACGCACAACTTCTCAACATCATAGCACCCGTCTGTAGACCTAGTATAAGTTTTCATTACGAAACTCGTTCGTCGATAACGAGCGCGTTTGGCGCTCTTATTGGTTGAAAGTTCTTACGACCTTGAAGCGTTCCAATCGCTGAGACAAACGCGCTCGTTATCGACGATCGAGTTTCGTAATGAAAACTTATACTAGGTCTACAGACGGGTGCTATGATGTTGAGAAATTATGCGTATGCTAATTGCACGGTAAACTCTGATTGCGAGATGTAGAATTCGTGTGACGTCAGTATGCGCGTTGTTGATACCGCTACACACTAGAAATCCCTATCCTATGGAGGATGATTGAACTTTACTCACTGTTCCTCATACCTTCACAGTTATAATTAAATATGCAATAGCTTAAAAATATATTGTCACTAATTCTAACTTTTATCTGTGACGTTTTATTAATAACGTCTCTTCCACACTATGGAGCCCATACTATCCCAAGCTTAATTTGATTAGCGGCCACAAGCTGCGGAGTGGGCTCTCGATGACCACACTCGCCACAGTCAACTTTGCCCACGAATTTGTATATCAAGTGTTATTCGTATTTACAGAGCGACCGTAAACATTTAATATTATAGGCAATTGATGGCCCAAATGGTATAACATCACACTAATATTATAGAGGCGAAAATTTTTAATTGTGTGTGTGTGTGTGTGTTTTTATGTTTGTTATTTCATCTCGCTCTAACCGCTCCACCAATTTTAATGAAATTTGGTATGGACGTAGTTTATTAACCAGCAACCCAATAGGGATGTATCCAAGGTATGAAAATCAAAAAAATAATTAGTCCGCATTATGTATAATAAAAGGAAATAAGACCCGTATTTTTTAGTTTGTCGTAATTACCAAAAACTACTGAGATACAGCGTATTAAAGTTACGGCGTGGGGGGCGTCATGCGACATTTCAAATCAATATAAGTATCTGCCTAAGTATTTGAATGAAAGAAAAAAAAATACGTGTTCAATATTTTTTATAAATCTATCTGATGGACATTAAATTTTTTTTTTGGATACAACCCAATTGAGTATTGGTTATTATTATCACTGTTACTATCAGTTGGAATCATATCGAACTATACTGCTAGGTAATTCATTGTACATCCATATGTACGACAACGTGTCTGCTCAATAACGTAAATAATACATTAATGTTTTTGAACTGTCAAAATGAAACCCATTCCTACTAATAGTGGATTACGCAATTACCCTGCTCGATTAACACATAGGACGCTTTTTAATAATAAACAAGTATGAGTAGGACTCGGGCACGAAGAGCGGGTAACAGCCTCTGAACGAAGGCCGACTTGGGGAGGGTGGTTAAATTAAACACTGGAATACTAATATTAAGCGCGTATAATATAATAAATAACTCAGTGCTTGCTGCTCACCCCAAAACTTTTTTTTTTTTTTCAGACAGGACAAGCGTATGTCATAATCGGGCGTATGCACGCTGTGTACAAGCGCATTTTGCACTTGAGCGACAGTTTGCTACGCGGGTTGAGGACGGGGTGGAGTCGACCCAGAGCGTAGCCGGCACGTGAGCGGACCGCCTTAATGTGATCTGAGAAGTTGAGGTTGCGGTCGAGGATCACACCTAGATATTTGGCTTGCTTCCCCCAGGGGATCAGCTCGCCAGACATGGAGATGGTTCGTGGGGTGCGGACGTTTAGTCGCGTCTTCGTGTGGAGTACCGCTTGACTCTTTTGGGGGTTAACTTCGATCCTCCATTTCTTGAACCAGTCAGCCAGTTTGTTGACTGCGGTTTGGAGATGGTGTCGAATTCGGTCAGGGCTGAGTCCCGAGCAGTAGATGGCGGTGTCGTCTGCGAACAGAGCGACTTGGGCCTTACCACCTTTCGGGATATCGCTTGTGTACAGCGTGAATATAAGGGGGGCTAGCACGGAGCCCTGGGGAACACCTGCACGGATGGGGCGAGGGGAGGAGTGTGCTCCTTCGATTTTGTAGCGGAAGGTGCGGTTTGACAGGAAGTCCCGTAAGATGAGAACGAGACGGTCGGGCACTCCGAGTTTCTACAGCTTATAGATTAAGCCGTTGTGCCAGACTTTGTCAAACGCTTTCGCTATATCGAAGTAGACTACGCCTGTGTACATACCACGCATGAACCCTGCGTGTATATGTTCAGTGATGCGTAGGATTTGTTGTGGACAGGAGTGTTGGGTTCGGAACCCGAACTGCTCATTTGGAATGAGGCCCTTGTTCTCGGCGTAGGCTCTGAGACGCTTATAAATAAGCCTCTCGTAGATTTTGCCGAGAACTTTCAGTAAGCTGATTGGACGGTAACTGTTGGGTTCGGCTTTAGGCTTACCGGGCTTGGGAATGCCAATCACTGTGGCTTCTTTCCACGTTTGTGGGAAAATATTGTTCCCCATTGCACCATTGAAGATGGTGGTCAAGAGGAGGACTAAGTGGGCTGGGAAGAGTCTGATGCGGGTGCTTTTTTGGGTTGAAGGCCTTTGATGATGTCAATAATTCTCCTACCTTTATAACATTGCCGGTAACGAAACCATAGCGCGTTCTAACTCGACCCCAACGCCATCTATCGAGGTAAGGTGTAAACTTTAATCCTTTATTAATTCAATATTGATCGCGCTATGATTCCGCTGACTTATAATTACGTAGACAGCCTCTATAACTCCTGAACCAACAAAGTTATCTCACCATGAAAACTTGGGTGAACTGAGTGTGGAGTGAACTATCATTCCCCTTCACCGTTTTGAAAGCAGTGGCCTATTTGTATGACTTTCCTTTCCTTTTGGTATGACTAGTTGGGTCAGACTGCTTTTGGGTTTCTCAAGCCGTTTCTATACCTAGTTTATGTATTATATTTATAAAGGGTGTATCTGACATCGACGCACAAATAGTACCATGGATCCAGTACATGATTGTTAACTCCCCGGTGGTGGAATTTTTCGTCGGCTTGTTCATGATTTAAAAAAATGTATATGTATTTTTTTTCACTTTAGACCGTTCATAATTGCTATACTTTTATAACCCAGTAAGGTTTTAAAGTAAAAATTAATTAATTCGCTAATTACATAAAAAAGCGCAATGAAAACAAAACTCGATAAACTATCTTATCAGCTGATTTAATAGAGTTCACATCAGGGATCAACGTCATACCTACACACCCGAACGGCGGCACGCTTGCAACGTTCAAAGGTCGAGCCGACACTCTTTTTTAAACACTGTGAATTCTGTAACCGTTCATTAACGACATAAATGACTATCATTATATTGGTAGTGGCATGCGGTCTAGCCTTTTCACGAAGTTTGCGTTACGATGTCAGATTATATTGTATTGTATATTGATATGGACTTACATGATGACTTTTTTCTGATTTTTCGAACCATCCATTTAGCTTTTGATAAGGCGGGGGATATTCTAATTAAAATACAAAAGCATAACTAAATAAAAAACGTCATAAGACCTACCCAATGATACTCCGTGATAAGGGGTAGGTAGTCGCGAGAAAAAAAAGAAGTAAGTTATTTTATTTTACGATTTTAAATAAGTAAATATTAGTCATAAAAAAGCTTATGAAGAGTAGTATCATATGCAGTCAATATTATTAATATGGTTCATGGAACCCTTCTTAATACAATAGTAATTCGAGAACTAAAATAAAATCACTAAAATAATTTCTTCTTACTATTTTATTTCTCACGTTAATCTTATATTAGTTTACAAAAACATTTAAAAATAGCCGGAGTCCGAAACTTTTTTTTTACGAGTGTATGAAGGGCGAAAAATGACTCAATCACCAATCAACCCACCTTCTTTTTTATCTTTTGTCTTTTGAGATCCTTAAAGATAGATTTTACAATAACTGATTTTCAGTAGTTGCTTTTTGCCTGTTTGTCAAATAAAATCTGGGTTCAACAATAACATCATATTCGAAAATCGAAACAAATCATATTTTATTTAAAGTAAACAATTTCTCATAAAACATTACAATGTGAGACTTGTACTGGCATCTATCACCAAACCTAGTAAACGCAATTACCGCCATCTATGAATTAGATGATACAACCGGTTAAAAACACAACTCATAAATGTGACCGAACCACATAGAAAAAAGATGTTCTACTGGAAACATTGTTGACTTAATAGTACGCATATTGACCGATAGATGGCAGACAATGACTATGACTTTGAATAAAATATTTTTTTATTTTCTTTTTTTATTAGTATATACAGTTTCCAATTATTCTTTTTTTTTGTTTCTGTAAATAGGTATAGTATGAACCTAATATGAGTTTCACTTACATCGGTAAGTAAAATAGGATAAGCCGTGAACGTCGGCCCTGAGTCGTGATGCGAATGCAATTAATTGTTAAATTAGCCTTTGCTAATAATTCTTACATTTATCAGGTAAGTGCAAGAAACTTTTCAAGGACTAGTTTTTATTAAACTACCAATAAGGTAGGTACTTATAAGGTAGGTTCATTCTTGGGCAGATTTAGGTATATCTACTTACCTGTTTTTATTTATTAGGAAGCCAAATAAATACCACACGCACATTACCCATCCAACAGCTGGCCGTGGCACCAGACTCTTAACCTCGTAAGCAGATCGACCTTCTCACTTGTCTATGACAAGCCACCAGTTTGCTTACTCAAAGTTAAATCAATATTGCAAAATAAATAGCCTTTAGAGCAGACGAACACTCAAAGGAATATACTATTGCCTACCTGCTGCAAATCGCATGCGCATCCTAAGTGACTAAGATATAAGAATGGACAGCGTAGCGGTAGCGAACGCAGTCGCCCCCACGCAGTGCAAATATTTGTATGAATATTTGCACTGTTCTGGCCTGGTCTGGTCGTCGGAAAGCACCTTTGTACTCAGATCTTCATTTTGTTGTATCTATATGTATTTTATTGTGTGTACATAAATAATAAAATAAATAAATTAAGCCGTTGGTCCCGGTTGCCATACAAACATCTAATGGCAGTCGTTACGGGTTGTTGGAGTCCTCTAAAAACCAACAACTGGTCTAACTGCAATACTTCGATATCGCCTTCGGGGTGTGGAGGTCAGACGGCAGTCGCTTCACGGAAAATATCGAAGGTTAGCCAAAGTCAGCAGTTAGACTGGTAAAGCGGTCCCGAGACTCCAAAGCTGAAAAAGCTTCGGATGGGACTGGGATTAACGCTGAGATGATGATGATCCTAAGTAACTAAGATGACTTAGGTAACCATGTTGACTATCGTGGATGTCAATAATTCCTGGATCACCTGTGGTTTATAATACAACTAGCAGCGCAGCGCGGTTTCTCCAGCGTAAGTTTCGATTCCGTGGGAATATTGGGATAAAAAGTCTGAATGCTATATGTTATTCCTGGTTATAAACCATATGTGTGCCAAACATTCAAATCCGTTAAGTAGTTTTCACAAACTTTCGCATTTATGTTTTTTTTTTTTTCTAAAAACGCTGCCCTACTCTAGGAAGTACGTACTCCTGTATCATGGATAATGCATCCATGATACATATAAACATTTAAACTCACATAAAAAAACTGCCAGACCCGGACCAACTAACTGTAGGCCATATATACATATTCTCGGTGGTAGGTGGTAGGCGATAACATCAGCTGCCGGCAGTAGTTACCACCCACCAAACAAAATCTTGCCGGCAAGCGATTCGTCGTGTTCCGGCATGATGTCTGGTGAAGCCGTATGAAGGACGGGTCTGAGCAGTTGTGTTGCGATGTGTACCGGGTACGATGCGCCAAATGTTTTTGTGTCAGGAGTTTGGTCGTGGAGGGTCAGCAGATCAATCTTCCTCTGGCGCAGCATCGTTGGTCGTGTAGCCCAACTACGTTACTTATGATCGCGTAATTGGTCTCCGAACATGACGAATCGCTTGGTGGCAAGACTTTGTCTGGTAGGTGGTAACTTCTGCCGGCAGCCAATATTATGGCCTACCAAAGAGAGTGGTGGAGTCCTACTGTTTCTCTATTCACCGCGTCTGAAGCTACCTATTAAATTTTTCCCCGACTCTTAAGAAATTATCACCATATAGCTAAAATTAATAAAGCAATCTCAATTATTTACACAATAGTTATCATCTGGTACTTTTAAATCTCTGAACTTGTGCCATGAGCAAAGAGTGTGACCTCAGAGTCATGTAGCGTCATAGCAAAAAGCAGAACAAGGTACAGTGTGCAAAAACCGTAAACTACAAACATTTGTTCAGAGATGGCATCACATAGGGATTTATGATGCCATCTCTGAACAAATGTTTAAGTTTTAGTTTCTAATATTATAAATGCGAAAATAACTGTCTGTCTGTTACGCTTTCACGTCTAAACCATTGAACTGATTTTATTAAAATTTGGCACAAAGATAGAGTTGACCTTGAGAAATAACATAGGATAGTTTTGATTCCGGACTTTTGAAGAGTTCTCTTGGAAACGCGATATAACCGAACTCCACGCGGGCGAAGACGCTGGCGGAAAGCTTATTAAATAATAAATCATTTTAGCACCAGCCAAAACCGGTTTTATTTTTTTTAAGATAGCATTAAACCGGTGAAATGTAACCTATTTACGGCAACTCACTGCTTGCTCCATGACCTGCGCGTGATTGACCATTATTATCTTTGACACTCGACTATCTGTTTTCTGGTTTGAACTGGCGTTTGTTGTTCACTTAGTGATGGAGGTCAGAACTTACAATACACACCCTTTTCATTGGTAAACTGACTAATTTTCTGCGTAGATATAAAAACTGTGTGGCCATTTCTAGGAAAGGGGTGACTACCGAGATATCTAATATAGAAGAGTGAAAAATATAGACAAATCCCTCCATATAAATAAGGGTTAAAACAAGGCCCACTCGCGCTGTGTCCCCGCGGTGGATTATGACCCAATGCCTCTCACTGAGGGGCCTGTGTCTCAACAATGGAAATAGTCTATGGTAATTTATGCTATAAAGGCAATTATGATGATAAAATCAAAATCAAAATCGTTTATTTCAAATTAACCATCCATCCGTGCTTTTGAATAGTCAATGTCGGTCAGTCCAAGAAAGCGAAACTAAATTGCACTTTCCAAAGCGTAGATCTCTATGGAGAAGAACGTGCAAGAAACTCCATGGACATTATTCCATGGATATTATCAGAATCTACGGAACGCATCAAAAACATATATATATTATTTTAACGTAAGTACGGATGACAACAATTAAAGCTACCCGAAACTGTCAAATATTCCCCAAGAACCTTGAGCCTTAATGCTTTAGCTATAACGTGGAAATATAACAAAGAAAATTGACAGATTGTAGTAGCTTTATGTGCTGTTGTCTGTACCTACAAATACTTTTTAAAGTTTCGTCTTATTTCACCCCTGCATCCTTATTCATTCCTTTTTACTATAAGTAGGTAACAATAAATAAAGATTATAAATTAAATCTCTCAAGTAATCGGTGGAGATATTTTTAGTGTCCGCTAAAGAGTCTGCTCGCATTCCAAACGCTTCGTAAGCTTCTTTTTATTCGTCGTTCGCAGATATAGTATTTAAAACAACCTTCGAAGGAAATAACACATGTTGGAGGCCACTGCAAAATAAGAGAAAACCAAAATTAAAAAACACTTACAGTATCAACTGTAGCTACATACTACTAGTGTGGCACTAATTATGACTTTGTGCCAATTTCAAGTAAAATAAAAATCTTCAAAGTTCTTCTTTCTTTCTTTTATGGCTTCGCACGGTTTGTGTAAGCCAATGTCACGTAATGAATTATTCATGTCGAAAAATACGGCCGCTTGAACCGTCTACGAGTGAGATTTGAGACAAAGTCATAATGTGGCCACTATGCTGCGATATTTCAAAGTTCTTTATGAATTATTTACTGAATGCACTTTTTACTACATAAATCACGCACTTTTATTTAGTAAACAACACTATAAATAATTTTAGAAGTCCAATGAAAAATGAGCGTGACACTCAGCTTGACTTTCCCGCCAAAACTCTAAAGATTGTTTTGTTAATTGTTTCACCTTTGACAATTCGTCGTTCCTTCCTAAGTAAAAGTTTAATTGAATATGAGAAAGCGTCAAAAAAAAGCAAGAAATAGGAGATCTCTGGTGGTGCTGCTTACCGATAATGACAGGATTGAAGTACCTAAACACAATAGAATAAAATTTTTTTTTCGTTCACATCTTTTTGAGCATAACAAAAAACAAATCCGAGAAAAACAATAATTTGAAAATCACTGAATTTTCGGCGAAAAGTTTACTAATAAGCACTAATAAAGGGTTCATTGCATGAAACACAGATATTGGATTATGGGTTTGGGTGGCCTAAAGAGAACTGATAATTTAGCACAACGAACAGTCTATAGCCCCTGCCCGACCAATGTTTTATATATAATTTACACAGGTAAAATGGCAGATCGCCTCGGTGGTAAGCCATAACATAGCAACGCCGGCACAAGTTACCACCCACCAGACAAAGCCTTGCCGCCAAGCGATTTGTCGTGTTCCGGCATGATGTCTGGTGAAGCCGTACAGAGGACGGGTCTGAGCAGTTGTGTTGCGATGTGTGCCGGGTACGATGCGCCAAATGTTGTTGTGTTGGGAGTTTGGTCGTGGAGGGTCTTCAGATCAATCTCCCTTTGGCGCAGCATCGTTGGTCGTGTTGTTGGGTTTAACATTGCATCACCTCGCTCAACTGCCGTCTTCCTTCCTATTCACTCAGTTCCACTCAGTACCATCAAAATCGCATCACTGCTTACCATCAGGCGGGTTTGCAGTCAAGTGCTAGTTTATAATTATTAAAAAAAAATAAAAGAAAAAGTGCCTTGCATACTCCGTAATTGGCCCCCGATAAGTGTCGCTAGCTCATAAAATGTAGTGTCTTAGCGTCCAAGGGGAACTGTAACCCCTTGGTCATAATATCAGGATGATCCCGGAAGTTGGATCAAGATCCCTACCAGCACATTAGTGGAATCTTCGATCAAAAATTTGATGATGGAATATTGGAATACTTACTTCTTCTGAGCACGTTTGCTCTTGCAAATCTCCACTCAAGCCGCCTAGTACAGACAAGAAAGAGGTGAGGGCTCTGTTATGTCCGAAAGAGATACCGTGAACCCTGACACAACCACCTGAACACGGGTGGGGCTTAATTAGTAAAAAACTGAAACGACGCGGGAGAAGTCAATCTACAACTTTCCGGCCCAAAAAAGCATGCCAATAAAGGCAAGAGTGATTATTATTTTTGTGTCTGTCCGCTCGGCTATCATCATTGAGGAAGCCGTATCACTGTGAATCAATCACATTCGTACACAACGCGATGTAGGGACTTATACGATCACCTTGTCGATGTTCCAAGTCTGCATAATATTTGTTAATGCATTAAGTGGGTTCATGATTGTTTCAAGATTACCAGTTCTTACATTTTGCAATAATTTGTCAATTGAGGGTAGTTGAATCTCAGCCACATATTATGCCGCCTGTTACTGGAACTACATTTCATTATTTCTTGAAAAGCCGTATAAAAATTAATCGAAATCTCAAAATCTCTGTTTTTCATAGTCACATATAAAATAAAAAGAATCACTGCTAAACAAAATTGAGTATATAATTATAAACAAAATAATTCTAAGCTCGTAAGACTAAAATTGGTCCTTTCATCTAAGCAAGTTACCAAATGATTGATCGTATTTTTGTCCACAAAATAACAATAAACTCCCCGTGAAAATTTAGGTGAGTGTAAGTGTAAGTGAGTGTAGAGTGAGTTCTCGTTCCAACTAATCCTAAAAGATTGACACTATTGACAGCGCACTCTAAGCTCAATTCACCCAACTTTTCACGGTGATTTTGAAAGAATCAATCGGCAGGTCTTCTGTATAACTTGCCGCTGCGTATGTGTCCTATGGTACTAAAGCTTTTTCGGAAGCCTGCTTGTTCGGGGGGCTGGAAGTCGTCAAATCTGTGAGCGAGACGATTCGTGATCACCCTAGAAAACATCCAACATCAACATCAAAGATTATAGACATGACTCAGGAGCGATATCGGTCTGTAGTTTATCAGAAGGACGTATTATCTCCTTTTTGAAAAACAATACCACCACGCTGCTGTGCTATGTTTTAGGCGTTTCGCCTTTGAGAATGAAGGAATTAAATAGCTTGTGAAGCACTTTAAGTACTGGTTTACCACACGCCTTATCGTTCTTGAGCTGTTTCAAGGCAATACCAATCTCGTACAGGCTGATGTCCGGGATATCATCGGTGTAGTGTCGGGTTAGTCTGGCTTTAAGATCATTGGACAGACTTAAAACAGACGCGTGTGTTGATGTTTACGGGCTTGGAGGTAACGATCCTAGCATCCCCAGTCTTCAGCTTCGCAAGTAGGCTCTGTCCAATACACAAATCTCTTGCGAATACCTACTATCGAGTCTTCATTCCGCTCGATAGTATCTTTAATACAATTTGTATTAATTTAGCGTATATCGCGAGTCAGAGACTTTGAGATTTGTTATGTTGGTAAACCTACTCTCAGACTGACTATATTGAGGTCGCTTTCAGGCTAACCGGATACTAAATGCCATGAAATATATGAAATCTATGCTAATATATAAAGCTGAAGAGTTTGTTTGTTTGTTTGAACTCGCTAATCTCAGGAACTACTGGTCCGATTTGAATAAATCTTTTTGCGTTAGATAGCCCATTAATCCACGAAGGCTTCAGGAGCGGAGCAAGTATTTTATATGGAGCACTGCCTATTTACCGGTCTCCACAATCCACAACCCACTTACAGCGCGCTGCACGAGTGACGTAGGTTATTATCTAATTCTTACTAATTGAACTCAAGTTCAACAACCTAGTGTCGACATTATTTTTCACAAATCGTGACGATTTTTACAATATAGTGATGTAATCAAATACCTAAGTAATACCTACTTCTATCAATGTTTATGTTGCGTGAAGATAATAGCGAATAGCAACTAGTGGATTAATGTTTTCATTCGTGATTTTTTTCATTATTTCGACAATGAAGACTTTAAGTAGGTAGGGTAATAGAATTTAAACAAATTGTAATGATCATGCGTAACATCGACACAACTATGGTGTTATTAAAAGAATAAATATAGGTAAGTAGGTACTGCATCCTAGGTAAGAATGCTATGTGTATTTCTTTCTATGTGGTGTTATACGAATGATTAGAAATGAAAGTAATGCATAAGAGAAATCTGAAAGTGGCACCCGTAACGGAAAACGTGTGATGTAAAATCAATTTCACCGACTTCAAAAGGTTCATAACTCTTTTGTTGGGCTTGGTATAGCTTTTTATAACAAGATACCCTCTGCTTTGCTAGACTTGCCTTACAATGCTTTTAAAGCACAAATCGATTCTAAGCTTTGTTCAAAGGCATATTATTCCGTGAATGATTATTTAATTGATAAGAATAGCTGGTCGCTCTGATTAACTCAGGACAATGTTTGTGTTCTTTCTCCGGAATTAGCTTACTGATACGTTATATGAGTTCATATAATTTACTTTTTTACATTATGTAAGCTGTCAAGCCCTTTATGCCTGAGGCTTTTATTTAAGTAATAAGTTTTTAGTTAATTACATTTTCATTTAAATATATATATATTGTTTTGCATTGCTGGTATTTTGGCGTGGTAGCTGGCATATGGTAAATAACTTCATTGTTGTTGTATTTTATCGTGTTCATCACTATTGTATAAAGTCATGTGTTTTTTTAAATGAACCGACAGCTGTGCTGCTGGGGAGTTTCTTCCGCCACTTCTTCTTCCTAGCGAAAGCACTAGGAAGTGTCGATGGGTGGGCGTTTTGGGGGACTGTCTTATGTAATATTGACGTTCAAAAAGTGCTGATTCTCAGCCTAATTTGAATAAATGACTTTTGATTTTTTGAGTTGTCAAAATATGAGTATGTGATACAAAGGATTGAAGAAAATGACGAAAGCTTTGATTATGAATGTCGATGCCTATAAGATTGGCGGCTGACTAGAGAAACTATGTATGGATTGTCTTATATGGTTAGAAAGGAAATGTCTATCGAGATGACCATTAACAGAGAAGTATGAAAGAAAAAGACATATGTTGCGCCCACCACAAATTGAAATAAAGACAAGTAATGATGAGACAGGTAGCTATGACGCCCTGGTTCGGGGAAAAAATCAAACTCCTACCCTCCCGGCCACCATAGGCGCAGGTTTCCGGACTGCGATCATTGGTCAGCACGCCGCCCGGTAAGGACCAGGCCCAGGTCGACGACGCGCTGTGTTCAACGAGCGCCGCAAAGAGATGTCAGCACATCGTGACGGGATCTACGAAGACTGATGCCTGCCAAGGCCACGAGTTGTTCGAAAGACGGAAAGAGTTACTGTGGTCCCTGGCGCAGAGGCAAGTGAAGAGTGGGTTTCGTCAGTAAAAGTCTGACACGCTCTTCCGGTCCGCTCAGAGCCGTGGTTGTCATTTCAGATCATTTCATTATCTAGATAGTATAGAATAGTGCGTCTTGTCGTAAATAAACGAAGATATAAACTGGGAGATTATTATTGAAGTGAAACTTCTTTACGCACGCTTGACTTGGGGAGTAAGCTGGCGAACGCGTGACGTAAGCGTTACGAAAAGTGATCGGGCAAGGCGAACGGAAGTTAAGTGGGGGATATAAGCACAGAGGCGCCCGTGGCGCGAGCTTGGTACTACAAGGTCTGCAACGAGTTTTGAAGTGAAACTTCTTTACGCACGCTTGACTTGGGGAGTAAGCTGGCGAAAGCGTTACGAAAAGTGATCGGGCAAGGCGAACGGAAGTTAAGTGGGGGATATAAGCACAGAGGCGCCCGTGGCGCGAGCTTGGTACTACAAGGTCTACAACGAGTTTTTTTTTTTCAATAAAAATAGAAGATCTATGCAAAAATGTTTTTTTTTTTTTTTTTCAATAAAAATAGAAGATCTATGCAAAAATATTAATTGACCAATGAAACCATGAAATAAATTTAAATATTTATAGAAAATTAATAAATGTACATGTGTAGGTATACATGTATATATTGTACACATATATATATATACATACAGATGGAGCGAAAGAAGTTTCACTTCAGTCGTGTGGTCATAAGCACACTCGTATTTTTATATTCTGCCAGTTCTTAGTAAGAGAAAAGAACAGAACTGCTGCGCTTCATATCGGGAAATCTATAATAAACTATTTGATATATTTCTGGAGAACTTAACTACTTAGGCCCTAAAATGACATCAACTCAGAGGTAACGATATTATCGTATAAACAATAATATATACATTTAATTGGAATACAATCCCCCTGTGGTTTAATAATAGCTGATAGCGATAAACTGCTTACAAGCAACCATGATAACCTTATCATCACCGTTGCTAAGCAAGAAGCAAGAAAACATTTTCTTGCTTCTTATCTTTACTAAGGTTAGTAAAAAGCAATCAAAGTTAGATTTCTAGAACCAGCCGATCAATTCTACAAAAATATCACTTATATAAAGTGTGCGTGGAATCAGCAACTGTCAATCCCTAGCATTAGCTAGAGATTGACAGTGGCTGATTTTTTTATTGAAGGAAGCGTGATGCTCGTAAAGTTGTGTTGCCAACATGTGTTTGGCCATATCAACCTCTTTAAAGTAATTTTATTGATTTGATTTTTTAAATAAAGTCAGCATACAACGCAAATAGAGCTAGAACGCCAGAATCGTACAGACGACAGCACATCAAGCTACTACAATCTGTCAGACATTTTTATTAGATTTTCAACTTTATCCCTTTGATATTAAGGCTCAAGGTTGATTGGGAATATTTGACAGTTTCGGGTAGTTTGACCTGCTGTGGTCCGTACAACCGGGGTGTAAAAATGAAACGGAACTTTTTTACTCTCGAAGCCAGGAGGCTAAGAGGCTCAGTGATATTAGAAGAGTAAAAAAACACACTAAATTACACCTAATCGGTGTGTAGGTAGTGCGAGTTTCTTGGCAAAAGCAATCGTGACCTGCGCCATTGCATGATGCACACGTTTCCAAAAAAATCAATACATTGTCAGCTATAATGTAAAGAACTCGTTTTACCGTTAGTACAAAAAATTTTATAGCTGTGCGGAAAACTTCAAACGGCGAAAATATTCTGATTTTACTAGGAGTTATGTGTACGAGCAATTGGTATTTCAAGACATCAAGTGACTGGTAGACACTTCGTGTGAAGAGAAGTCTAACTTATGTTTGTGGTCAAAGAATCACCACACAACCTGGCAATGCTGCCAGCTTTTTGGGCACTTCCCCTGTTGACAAAATGTTCTTGATGCCTTATGATTCTTTTCCTTAAGTCCTTCCAAAAGTCGAATAACATGATATCGATTGTGTGCTTTTCAGCATTTTATTGTAGAAGCTTAGAGTTAAAGAAACGAGAGAAACAATCAGGAGTTCAGTATTATAATTAAATGTCACATCGGTTTCGATTTTAATATAAGATTATACTCAGTCAATAAGATTTCGAAAGCAAGTGTTAATCGATTTTTGTTGCCGACCGTAAAACTATTATTTTATCAGTTGGCACCATAAACAATCTGAGTTTACGGAAAATGTACGTGGAAAACGTACATACATCTATATAAGCAAACAATTAATAAATTGCTTATATTGATGAGATAAACAACGTGTTGGTACATGTACAATATCTTTTTGAGATAGGTCCTGAGATTCGAAAATACGCCTTTATGCTTATGGATAAGGGCGTATTTTCGAATGTCAGGCAAGGGCTTGCTTACGTTACAAGTTTATGATCAGGGTAAGCTAGGCTGGCCCCCCAAATGATGCATACGGCACAGCCCAGGCCCCTAGTCTCCGGCAGCTCCGCTATTCCAGTCTACAGTAGCGGACTCAGTTACGGCGGAGCAAGGGGTGCGTTTTATTTTCCAGTGATGACTTACGGAACTGAAACGTGGTCGTCACACAAAGGGCAATGGAAAGAGCTATGCTCGGAGTTTCTCTGCGTGATCGAATCAGAAATGAGGAGATCCGCAGAAGAACCAAAGTCACCGACATAGCTCTGCGAGTCGCTAAACTTAAGTGGCAGTGGGCAGGGCACATTGCTCATAGAACCGATGGCCGATGGGGCAGTAAGGTTCTGTAGTGGCGGCCACGTACTGGAAGACGCAGCGTAGAGAGGCCCCCAACAAGGTGGACCGATGACCTGTTGAAGGTCGCGGGAAGCCGAGCACAGCACAAGCACAGGACTGGTCAGCGTGGAAAGCCTTGGGGGAGGCCTTTGCCCAGCAGTGGACATCTATAGGCTGAAGAAGAAGCTAGGCTTGCCGCGGTTGCTCCGTGGATGGGTGACCATATTTTCATACCAATACCCCCTCAGTACTTCGAAAAGCATGTTAAGCCAATATGATCCCAGCTATCTTTCGTGGATATTTGACAATCGTTACGCGTCGCCAGAAGACCGAAATTCTCAGAACCAGTCTGACCTATTGACTGTGTATTGGAGTCAGATAAGCAGTCGCTTTATGTAAAAAGCTGTTATTCAGCTGCATCCGGTTAGATTGTAAGCTGAACGCAACATAGTTGCGAAAAGGCTAGGCCGGTAATAAAATATTTGCTCGTAGTGAATACCTACATTCTCACATATTGCACAAACACAATAGATATCACACTTTTTGTACAAAACGACCACCACCGAGATGCCTCGCTTCGACGCCAATTATTGTACGGACGACAGCAGGTCAAGCTACCCCAAACTGTAAGATATTCCCAATCAAACTTGAGCCTTAACGCTTTAGAGAAAAGTTGAAAATCTAATAAGGAAATCTGACAGATTGTAGTAGCTTTAAAGAACTGTGAAAATTTTATCAGATTACCGCATATGTCAGTTTTAATTATAAAACGGGGTAATTAATAAGCAACTTAAGCGATTTGTCGTGTTCCGGCATGATGTCTGGTGAAGCCGTACGGAGGACGGGTCTGAGCAGTTGTGTTGCGATGTGTGCCGGGTACGATGCGCCTAATGTTATTGTGTTGGGAGTTTGGTCGTGGAGGGTCTTCAGATCAATCTCCCTTTGGCGCAGCATCGTTGGTTGTGTTGTTGGGTTTAACATTGCATCACCTCGCTCAACTGCCGTCTTCCTTCCTATTCGCTCAGTTTTTCTGAGTGAATAGGCTCTTAATAAACTAGCGCGCTTTACCATCAACGATCGCATCACTGCTTACCATCAGGCGGGATTGCGGTCAAGCGCTAGTTTATAATTATTAAATATAAATACCTAGTAATAAATTAACATATTGTTTTCAGAACAACTTCTATTGTTTTTTAAGACCAAATTATTCTCACATCGTGTGATTTAGTAGTGTTTTATTTGTATTTCACGATTGTAAAAGCAAATTAAGGAAAATTTAATGTTAGTACTTTGGTCGCAGTTTGCTCTTACTTGTACGGTACAAACTGCCAAAGTTAATATTATTAATGTAAATTAAGTCATGTTTTGCAACGGTCATAATGGTAAAGTCCCGATTGATTAGATCTAATAACAAAATATAACTATGTTGATAAAAGGGTATTTGATTAAAAAAAAAATAATTAGTCCGTCAGTCAGATTTCCAAAAAATACTAGTAATAATACTAATAATACTACGTATTTTTTCTTTTTTCATATAAACAAAAAATGAAGACGACACAGTGCGTTGAAAACTCGTGTGACGTCACTGCACGCTATACTTTTTAGCGAGCAGTGACGTCACCAGCCACCACTCCTGATCTTTGATGCCTTTTATATTTGTAAATTTTTATTGATTTGATAAAACAAAATATACGTATCCAATATTTTTCTATAATCTGAATGACGGACTAAATAGAATCATTTTCTTTTACCCATGAAACATCCCTATCATGGCAAGTGCCGAAAACTTACGGTACTAGTTCTGTACTCAAAGGGTGCCCAAGCAAGACCTTATTAATAACTAAGGTTCCGTTGTCCGTCCATCTGTATGGATACGATGATAATGATGGAAATCTACAGGCTCTCTTTTTTATCTAATAGTCCTCTTGGTCCTAAGTCAAAACACAACTATCTACAGCACCAACCAACTGTCTCTAAACAACAATTTCGACTGAAGACTGATCAGAAACTGCAAGGTACCATTTTTGCTCCAAGTTATAATTACCGCAACTTACAAGTTCGAACCCCGTCAGGTGCTTTGGAGGAAAACGATTTTGTCGTATCTCGAAAAAAGGCAATTTTGTTTAATTGCATAATTGAATTTAGAAAAAAAATACTGCGTCGGAAGGTGTGATCAACGTATTCCTGTGATGTTTCTTTTTTATGATACAACATTGACTTTTTCTAAACTTTCTTCAGAATTCCATTATTTTTTTAATAATTATAAACTAGCGCTTGACCGCAATCCCGCCTGATGGTAAGCAGTGATGCGATCGTTGATGGTAATGCGCGCTAGTTTATTAAGAGCCTATCCACTCAGAAAAACTGAGCGAATAGGAAGGAAGACGGCAGTTGAGCGAGGTGATGCAATGTTAAACCCAACAACACCACCAACGATGCTGCGCCAAAGGGAGATTGATCTGAAGACCCTCCACGACCAAACTCCCAACACAACAACATTAGGCGCATCGTACCCGGCACACATCGCAACACAACTGCTCAGACTGTCCTCCGTACGGCTTCACCAGACATCATGCCGGAGCACGACAAATCGCTTGGCGGCAAGGCTTTGTCTGGTGGGTGGTAACTTCTGCCGGCGGCCGATGTTATGGCCTACCACCGAGAACCGAGAACCGATTATGCAATAAAACAAAGTAGCCTTTTTTCCAGATAAAACAAAATCGCTTTCCAGCGTCGGTATTTTCACACCACTGCTCTTAAAACGGTGAAAGAAAATATCGTGAGGAAACCGGCATGTCCTAGAGGCAAAACTTCAAAGACATGTGACATTTACCAATCCGCGCTGGGCCCGCGTGGTAGATTACGGCGCACTCCCTCTCACAGAGAGGAGGCCAGTGTCCCAGGAGTGGGAACATTATCGTCTGATTATTATACAGTATGTTAAGAAAACCCTGTCCGACCCATAAGGATAATAAAGGTTAGGTAAACACTTGACCAAATATAAGATAAAATTTTACGTAATCATCATAGTACCAATACAAATGAATTTTGAAATAATCTTTTCCCGCGAATTAATTCCAACTTCCCCGAAATTTGGTAATTTTTAAAAAAGTGACAACACCGGTATTATTATGAGCGAATAGCGATGTGACCACGAGCCGCGTGCCCTGCCGCCCGCCGCCCGCGGATTGGTGCTTACGCACATTTATTAAGTTACCTCTTTTTGCGAAATAATATTTATTTTTTAGGGGATTTTTTTTTAACTTTAGCCCCGTTTTATATCCATTAGTTGAATCAGTTATCGATACCTAACAGGGGACAGGACAGGATTTTCTTAACATACTGTATGTATAGTTACAGACAGATCACATTCTTTGTTAAAAATTATTTGTCTGACACTGCAGAACGAAACACTGCACGTAAATGCTAACAACACATTTACAAACAATGCACGGGAGCAATAACACACTAGAAAGTATTTTAATTGGCTTCTTGATACTACTCGTTATGTATTGCTTTACCGGCTCAAATTATTTTATCTCTTCCGTTCAACACATTAAGAAGATCATTTTACCACATTGACCCGTGTAATTATGTAAATAGAAACTATCACATGATCATTATAGGCATAACGCAAGAGCACCAGGAATAGATAATACAGAGAGATCAAGTTAGACTTATAGTTCCTGTAATAAGTGTTGGTCCGAACACACTGCCCTTTGGTACACCGGATACCGTGGTTAAACCTGCATTACGGCTGCACTTGACTGTATGCGGATCCTGGTATAAGTGATTGATTATGAAATCACCTAAAAGTTAAAACTCGCATCACTAATCGCTTATGTCATTTTAAGTAGAATTTGCTCAGACATCTTATCAAAGGCCAGTAAGGAAATACCTTTAGTAACTACAAAGTACTATGTAAGTTAGTACCTGTGTACACCATTGACCTGTACAAAGCCATATTGTCTGTCGGAAAAACGCACACGTAATTTCATCGCACTTATTTATTTGGATTTGTTCCTGGTAAAATAGCCAGTGTCCGAATGGCCAGAGACAACCCTCTTGCGGACACGTGTATAAACACGTGTCCGCAAGAGGGTTGTATTGACACATATGTAACTGTGTCATTTGCACTTCAATATTATTTAAGCTAAGTCTCTACATGACTTCCTACCATGTGCATGCAGCGTGTTTTACAGCACTTATCTCATACATGACACATGGTGGGTGTGTCGTCCATGCGATCTTGGCGTGACATGACACACTGATAACCTACGAAACCTGACCCCCAACGAATTAACAACATGTTGACTTGACTACAGCCCGATAGGTATTTATCTAAGCAATATAAATATTTTTTTGCATAAGTCTTTGGACGAATATATGTCAGATATGTATAAATAAACTTCTTAGCACATATTGAAGTAGTAATGATTGTTTCATCAACTCATTTAACAAAGATAATAACTGGAATACGATGAGGTTACAAGGAAAGTGTAAAAGAAATGTATTTGCTGCCAGTCAACAAGACTTCTCATAACACTTAGATAATATAACCATGGTTATGGACTGTGCAAAAAATAACCGCAGAAAATAAAATAAGTATTCCTGGCACGAGCTGCTGAGGTAGTTTGGAAATTTTATTACTCAGACACCAACCAGACTACATCCTGAAATGTTCAAACGTACTATTTTTTTTATTTTTTTTTATTAAAATATAAACCAGCGCTTGACCGCAATCCCGCCTGATGGTAAGCAGTGACGCAATCGTTGATGGTAAAGCGCACTAGTTTATTAAGAGCCTATTCACTCTAGCCTTGAAGACACTCAAATTGTAGTCCGACGGAAACACCGCCGCCGGCAGATTGTTCCAGTCCCTCGATGTACGCGGTATAAAGGAGGAGGCGAAACGCTTCGTCCGGATCGTAGAGGTGTTAACAACATAAGGGTGGAAACTCGCCGTACGACGGGTCGTCCGATGGTGGAACGAAGATGGGGGAATTAAATCGTGCAGTTCCCTCGCACACTCCCCAGAATGTATCCTATAGAACACCGAAAGGCTGGCTACTCTACGCCTGTGCTCTAGGCTTTGGAGACCAACTCGAGTTAAATCAGGGTCACCAATCAGCCTCTTCGCACGCCTCTCCACTGAATCCAAAGTGGCCAGGTGACACTTAGCAGCACCAGCCCAAATGTGGCTGCAGTACTCCACACACGAACGGACCTGTGCTTTGTACAACATTAGAAGCTGCCCTGGTGTGAAGTACTGCCGGACCTTTGCGATTACGCCAAGTTTTCTGGCAGCCACCTTGGCCTTGAACTCAATGAACCGCCCAAAGTTTAGGTTCGAGGAAATCTCAACACCCAAAAGCTGAAGGCGGTTGGTACACTCCAAGGATACATTCCGAAAAGTAGGAGCCAAGGTGAACGGGCTCCTTTTGGCGGTGAAAAGACACGCCTGCGTTTTGGCGGCATTGAATGCTACAAGATTGGCATTGCCCCATTCGGAGACTGCCTGAAGTGCAACACTCGTTCGCTCTACCATGGCCTCTCTTTCGGACCGGATTGATTCCCTACTAGCCCGAGCATCCGGCAGGTATCTCTCCACAACTGTGCTGTCATCTGCATACCCATAGATACCGGACATCAGCAGATCGTTAATATGCAGCAGAAACAGAGTTGCAGAGAGAACAGACCCCTGAGGAACACCGGCATTAGTCGACATGGGCTCAGATGAGCATCCGTCGACAACAACTCGGAGGGATCGTTCAGTCAGGAAGTCTTTTACCCAGCCAGTCAGGCTAGGGGAAATGCCGTATGCTGGAAGCTTACTAAAAAGGCCAGCGTGCCATACCCGGTCGAAGGCCTTCGAGACATCAAGGGAGACAGCAATCGCTTCCCCATTTCTCTCGAGGGCCTCGTCCCACAAGTGAGTGGCATACACTAGTCCTAATCGGAATGAGAAAAAAATTTCTGTCTCGATTGAAAAATAGGAAGGCCTGCCTAAATGCGTCGAATCGACATTTTTAGTCACACTCGTCATTGGTCACATTTTCATAAGCCATATCGCCACATATCGCATGCGTGATGCGTAATGGATGCAAACAATAAATAGATTTGCGACGTCGAAGTTAGTAGTTAGGCGAACAGTCTAACGATACACCAATCCAGACTTTATTGCTGAACAGGACAGTGCTTATTTCAGCATCTCGAGACTTTTGTTATGTTCAGCTGATACCAATAAATGGATAAAAACATAATCTGATGCAACTTTTAGCTCTAAAACTAGGAATCGAATAAATGTTTTGCTCTGTGGACGCCGCATCGTCGCGCGTCGGTGTGACGTACGGAAATTGTTTTTGTTTGCTACTTTTTCGAAAGTGACGTCATGAGGTCGGAATTAACACAGAAAGCATTAAGTACTTATTATTCGGTTTGTTTTGTAATTATTCGTATGCATATTTACATAAATATTTTCAACAATAAAGTGATAATGACCCCGTAAGTAAGTGAATATCGATCCAGATTGAATACAAAAAAGAATATTCAGTACATTCTTCTTCTTTTGATGTGCACTTGGATGAAGATAATTATTTAAATCCATCGTTTTTTTTTTTAAATTATTATAGGCGTTGGCATGACCATCGGCCTAAAAGAAACTTGCAATCAAAATTAAAATATTTAAATCTAAAGAATATGTACCACAGATTAAATAGTATCTACACGCCTAATATTATATAACGAATACACTATTGTATTTTTGAGAATTTGGGTGAAGTGGCTTTAAACTGTGCTGTCAAGTGTCAATCCCTAATCCGTCAAAAGACGTAATAAGGATCTCAGCGAATCATAAAGAACATAGTAATCGAATGGTTAGCTAATGCGATGCAAGCGGCCCACTCCGTGAGAACAAGAAAGAAGCTGCTAAAGTCTCGTACTATTATGGGGCTGTCCATTTTTTATATAAACCGATTTCGGGGGAAGCTTCCGAAGAACAATTTCTTTTTTTACGGCCTATCTATGTATATGTATGAGATGTGCCGTACCTACGCAAAATAGCGCACTTTTCTGGCGTTGCGAACTCCACCCCGTAGTGGGTTGAGTCTAGATTGTTCTTACGTAAGGTCAACATAGTAAGCAAATGCTATAAAAAGTAAGCGAAAATTATATAGTTAAAAAATGTTCATACCTCTGCTTCTTTTCTTTAGCATTTTGGTCTTACATAAGATAAGAGATCTTCCAAGTAAGCAAACAAACTACCTTTTTAATCACAGCTAAACTGTCTACTTATAAAAAATAGAAGGATCCAGCTGGGATGGGCAGCATTTGTTAAACTTCGGCGGGTCTTTTCGTTGCCCATATCCCAATGTTTGAAGACTAAAATCTTCAACCAGTGCGTCCTACCCGTTATGACTTACGGAGCCGAGACGTGTACACTAACGGTCAGACTAGTCCATAAGTTTAAAGCCGCTCAGCGAACTACGGAGCGGGCTATGTTGGACGTCTCTCTGAAGTAGGGATGTAACGGAGGTACCTAGTTATATCGGAACCGGAACCGGAGTCAGAGTTTTTAAATTTGGTTTATCGGAATCGGATCCTGAGGCGGAGGCGGGGTCAGAAGTGGTGGTAGGAGAGATTTTTTATTTAAACACAAAAAAACATTATTCAGTCAATTTTTTGAAATGTCATAAAAATATATCTAATTTTAAGAAAATAAGCTATTTATTCATAATATAAATACCAGGAACAAACACAATCTTGCTGTACATCACACTCGTCTCCACAGAGTAGGCAACTCGTTCATGGGTCAATGTATACACTTTTACAACAAGCTTCCCATGGACATTCGAAACTTACCCATTAAACGATATAAAACCTATATAAAGGCCAAACTTTGCAAAAAGGGGTATTATAAAATCTCAGATTATTTAGAGGATAGAGAGGCTTGGGACTGAGCTGCTCGCTCTGTTAAGCATTGTTATTAAGCAATATGCGTAATTATAACGTAAATTATTGTAAACATTTTCATTTTTAATGTCTGGACTTTAAAAAAGACGATGATCCCTGAGTTTGTTTCGGCTATTTCTTCTCAGAGGTAGTCAGTTAGGAAATGCCGGCTTCATCTAGTTTAAAAAAAAAAAAAGAAAAAAAAAACATATGACGTGTAAAAGTGATCGGTGATCCTACTTGAAATGAAAATTGGCTTATTTCTAAATGAATAAGAAATTAAATGAAGTTAATTAAAACTCAAAGTAGCATATTGTACGACATTAAATGAACAAAAGCTTTGAAACAAATCAAATGTGTTGACTCCAAAACTAGCAAAAATGCACCATAGAGTACACCTAGTAGTACTTAGGGAATTCCCCGCGTGATTACCCTGCTTTTCATAACAGTCGGCAGGCCGTCGCCGCTATGGTATACTTTAATAACCTCCGATTAAAACCTCCGATTTAAAAGTATCGGAACCGAAGGTACGATAATAATCGGAAGTTCCGACTTAACGGAGTCGGAGTCGAAGCTCCGTAACATCCCTGCTCTGAAGGACCGCATCAGAAATGAGGTGATCGACAGAGGACCAAAGTCACCGACATAGCTGAGAGGATTAGCAAGCTGAAGTGGCAATGGGTTGGTCACATATGCCGCAGGACCGACAACCGTTGGGGTAAACGAGTCCTCGAGTGGAGACCGCGTCGACGATATTAAAAAGGTGGCTGGTAGTGGCTGGCGGAGAACTGCTCAGAATCGAGCTTGTTGGCGTGCCGTGGAAAAGGCTTATGTCCAGCAGTGGACGAGTAGAGGCTGATGATGATGAAACTGCGTATGGAATATCTTAACTTGTCGAGACTTTACTAATATTTTACCTTGTGTCCTTTTCAAACAGAAAGAAAAAGATTCACTGAACTTTAATTAACTTTAGTTTGTGGACAAGGGTTAGTTGTGGTAGGTGGTAGGCCATAACATCGGCCGCCGGCAGAAGTTACCACCCACCAGACAAAGTCTTGCCGCCAAGCGAATTGTCGTGTTCCGGCATGATGTCTGGTGAAGCCGTACGGAGGACGGGTCTGAGCAGTTGTGTTGCGATGTGTGCCGAGTACGATGCGCCTAATGTTGTTGTGTTGGGAGTTTGGTCGTGGAAGGTCTTCACATCAATCTCCCTTTGGCGCAGCATCGTTGGTCGTGATGTTGGGTTTAACATTGCATCACCTCGCTCAACTGCCGTCTTCCTTCCTATTCGCTCGGTTTTTCTGAGTGAATAGGCTCTTAATAAACTAGCGCGCTTTACCATCAACGATCGCATCACTGCTTACCATCAGGCGGGATTGCGGTCAAGCGCTAGTTTATAATTATTAAAAAAAAAAAAAAAAAATATATTGCTCATACTTCCACCTACCTTTCTCGGTGGTAGGTCATAACATCGGCTGCCTGCAATACTTACCGCCCACCAGACAAAGTGTTGCCGCCAAGCGAATCGTCATGTTCCCGCATGATGTCTCGTGAAGCCGTGCGGAGGACATGTTGAGCAGTTGTGTTGCGATGTGTGCCGGGTACGATGCTCCAAATGTTTTTGTGTCGGGAGTTTGGTCGTGGAGAGTTACCACATCAATCTCCCTCTGGCGCAGCATCGGTGGTTGTGTTGCTGTTCAACATTGTATCACCTCGCTCAACTGCCGTCTTCTTTACTATTCACTCAGTTTTTTTTTTGAGTGAATGGGCTCTTATAAAACTAGCGCGCGTACCATCAACGATTGTATCACTGCTTACCATCAGGCGGGATTGCGGTCAAGCACTAGTTCATAATTATGTAAAAAAATACATAAACTTAATTCTGTGGTTCTTTTATACTTGATCTGGGCAACTCCAAAAATTATATTAGATATGGCTTTATCGCATCATTCGACGTTCAACTGTTTTCATGTGACCAATCACAGAAATATGCGTGGTATTGACGTGACTGTTAATTTTAACAGGAAATAAAACTGTTTATTGGGTCTGCTGATTCTACTACTAGCTCGACATAACGTCATGTTTGTAAATCACCGAAAGGTTAGGTTAGGTTAGAGAGATGACCTGTCGTAATATGGTAATAGCCTAATACTTCGTCAATGTTTCAACCCTATGTAAACGGGGGCGAGCCTATTACCTATACCAACACCTGGGCACAAACTCCAGCATCCGGGCTACTACATATTTAGAAATCCCTGGTAGAAAGACTCAACTTTGTTAAACCAAACTTCATGAATCGAACTAGTAGTACCTACCTAGTATCTGTACTGTGAGCAATACCATCCTAATTGTGTAAGACAATATCAATTAGAATCAATATTGCTATTCCATTGCTCCATATGTTTGGAATATAGGTATGTCTGTTCAACAATGTAAATAACGCATTGAATGTTGATCATCATTAACCTGTTTTTTATCGTCCCACTGCTGGGCACAGTTCTTCTCTCATACAGAGAAGGAGCGTAATCATCACGCTTGCTCAATGCGGGTTGGCTGAATGTTGATGAACTGTCAAAATTAAACAAATTGCTACTGATAGTGTGTAATGCCTTTATCTCGCAGGACCTTATGCTCAGTAGCAGAGCTATCTGCTTTATTAAATCGAATAAGTAATACATAAGTCATTAAAAAAAGTTTCTTTTTTTTTTTGTTGCAGTTTCAGTTTTTGGTTGTAAGTAGGTATACTCATTATTATTAGCTAACTTTCCTTTCTTTCTTTCTTTTATGGCTTCGCACGGTTTGTGCATTTAGCCAATGTCACGTAATGAATTCTTCATGTCGAAAAAGACGGCGTGATGCGTCTTACGATGGAGGTTTGAGACAAAGCCATGATGTGGCCACTATGCTGCGATATTTCACTGTTCTTTATGAATTATTTACTGAATGCACTTTTTACTACATAAATCACGCACTTTTATTTAGTAAACAACACTATAAATAGTTTTAAAAGTCCGATGAAAAATGAGCGTGACACTCAGCTTGACTTTCCCCCATTAGCTAACTTATTCTGTTCTATAATTTTCAAATGATTCGGTTCCCGTAAAAGACCATAGATAAAGAAAAAGAAAGAAGTCATATCATCATCATCATCAACCTTTTTTTATCGTCCCACTGTTGGGCACAGGTCTCCTCTCGTACAGAGAAAGATTGAGCGTAATCATCACGCTTGCTCAATGCGGGTTAGCGATTTCAGACTTAAAAGTCTAGGTTTCCTCAAGATGTTTTCCTTCACGTTTTAATCAGTCATTGATGACCAAGATATACCTATAAAGTACACATAACTTGGAAAAGTTACTTTGGTACTTGCCTAACCTGGAATCGAACCCGCACACTCATAGGTACTTGAGAGGCTGGTGATTTAACCACCATGACAGATAATAATCACATCATTTCTGGGAAATTCTCTGTGGATTTCCTAATCACAAGAACCGTAAATTTAAAAAATACACAGACGACATTAACATTCTGGACCTCTTTTAGGTTCATGGAATACATTCTTTGAACGTCAACGTTGGCGACGAAGTTTTAGTTGTTCACAGCTCTAAATTCTTAGGTACGGAGGACAGCAGGTCAATAGGTATTTCGACGTAAAAGTACTTGTGTTATATGGATTGCTGTATACATAACGAGAATGTCTTCATTTTCTATTCGCCAGCAACACCTAACAACCTACCTACGTATGTTTGCAATGCACTGTCAAGATCTTTTGTGCGACACAAATAGATACAACGAGCTGTTTGGCGTCTAATATTTAGTTAGGACGAGAGTTCAATTCCCGCAACTGTAAAAAACCTTTTACTCTTTGCTTTCAGTTTTGTCAAGGACCAAAAATATAAAACCCCCCAAAATGTTTAGAAATTTGTTGATCCAGTAGTCTAATTGGCGAACACATTTTTGTCAAACAAATGATTGCGACTAGTTGGGATTGTATGGACCGCAGTTGATATCATTTTATTGTATTCGCCGATTAGGCTGCTGGTTTATATTAAACTAAATCGATTGTTTTGGTTATTTTTTGCATTAGGTACTGTACCGTATTAACTAATCAATGGGTTGGTAGATAGGTGCTTTTATTATGAATATTCAAATGTTTCAAATACTTTTATGTACGTCAGTAAATAGGGACAATCAATTCAACACTTTGCATACAATAAGTAAAGTATATTCTACAGACCTTTCACCTTATTTACTGAAAGAAAGTAGGTACCCATGTATATTCAGAGATTTGTAACCATCTTTTTGAAAAATCTAATTATAATAAATAAGGCACATTTTAATCCAGGAGTTATAGAGATTAATTAATATCAAAGCAAATAGCAAAACATGAATGAAAAAAGTTATGAACAAGACATCGTTGTAGAATGAACAACTATTTATTATGAATGAGCATCTCTCGGGCCAAATTTTAAAATACCCGCGCAAAACACCATACTCTCAAACCAATGAAAAAAAGACTGGGGCTCAGACCAGCCAATCACCGCCTCTATATGTGGTGTGACTTTTGTGGGACGCGCCCGGCCGATCTGAGTATACTCAAGCAGTTTACTGTTTTCATGACAGAAATATGGTCTTAGCTGTGTGCCATAACAACAAAACTACTTAATTCATTAGTAGTGTTTAATAACATCGTTTAAATACATATCATTAGTTAGTAATTCTGTAATACCTACACTGATAAAATTCAAAGTTCGCTTCCCCCGCATCGTATGATCGTGTCGAATATAAGGACGAGCGCGCTCCCCACCTCCAGCAAAACGTCAAACCTCTCCGTAGCGTACGGACGCTTGTTGGAGACAGAAACCGTCAGTTCAATTCAGTTCGCGTTGTTTCGCAAGCCGTGTATACGTCAATTTTATAGTGACATCACAAAAAATTGGGGCGTGTGTGTTCAGTGATATTTACGTATTGTTAAATAACACGAGAAAATGTCTTTCAACACCGATATATCGAGCAAATTGGAAAACAGCAGGTACGACATAGTGTTGAATTACAATTTTACCGCGACCGATGGTACGGCTTGGAGACTACATGTAACATGGCCCTTGAGTGTGTGGCCCTGTGCCCTTTCTTCTATGCGTCCATGATGTATTCAGGAATTTGGGTGACGCCAACGTTTCAAATTGGTCCGTGGCAGCATTTAACATCGTACGGAATGATTTTTGATATTGTTGCGATCTTGGCCACCTTTCACATTGCTGACGAGTCATTTCTTAACAAATTCCAGAATTCGCCACTGTGTCGATGACTGGTGGTGTAATGTAGAAATTCTGAGAGCATTTAGATGCTAGTAGTTTCATCGATGAGGTTATCCTCTGTTCTGGGCGTGCGCGGTGCCAGAGTTGTGACTCAGAAAATATTGAAGTGACTTCATTCATATTATATCATTTGATATCGGTTACCATCAAGTTGTCGAGTACATCTGATGTACATAGTATATTCAAGTATCAGGTGATGCCAAATTTCTTGAGCCTCATGTTTTATTCAGCATTTACCTGTTAGTGTTATGTCACCAAATTTATGTGACCTACCATAAAGTGTCACTGCTTTGATATGAAATAAAAAAGAAGGCTGGAAGGTTTAAGCTGCTGCATTTGCATAGGATTTGCAAATGTAA
This sequence comes from Sesamia inferens, assembly GCA_037179545.1. Taxonomy (NCBI): domain Eukaryota; kingdom Metazoa; phylum Arthropoda; class Insecta; order Lepidoptera; family Noctuidae; genus Sesamia; species Sesamia inferens. The sequence goes on along the minus strand of CM073923.1, from coordinate 10,806,143 downwards.
ACTTATTTGAAAGGCCCAGTTGGGCAGAATAATTATACAGTATAGTATAGGGATAGTTACTTTACCACCATTTTGGAAATACCCTGTCAGCATTCCAAGCATATTGTTCCTCTTTTGAATTTAAACTACTTACCTCATTGGCTGTTTAGTTTAATTGTACACTTAATTGGTTCAGATTTTTTTTTACTATCTTATATGCAATACTATTTAAAACAAAACTATCTCTTTATTACAGTTTGAGTGATTGACCGGTTTTCTGAAGATTGATAAAATGTGAATCATTCATTACAAGTAAATGCTGGTGATGTAATATGTAAAGAGTTGTTATTGACACAAGTCAATATACACTACAATGCCATTCATAGTAGCTAATTGGAAGAAGCCATAATAGTGATTCTCCTGAAGCGCTGTTAAATAATTGTGACTGTTGAATGTCTTCTCGTCCTCCCACTTCATAACTATTATTGTTGTCTGTTACATTCACATAATACTATTTTATAAAGCTGATTCTATTGGTTCATTTGAACTGATATAGCCAAATTGTTGCAAGAGGAAGTTTGTTTTTATTATTCGGGAAACTGTTAATTTTGTAGTTTTCAAGTGTTTGATAAACATTTTGATAATATCAATAAAACCGTTTACATTAAAATTACTCTCCTTCTCTTATATCACTTTCAAAAAAGTAACTTGCTTTTGAAAATTCATGCTTTTCAAAAATAATATACCAGCCAATAAATATTTTCCCACTGCAGATCAAAGCCCTTTTATGTTTAAAATAATTTATGGTAATATGGTAATGATGAATATGTTTCTAATGTAATTTTTGCCATTGTTACAGGAACAGCCTGCGCAAAATTGCCCGCCACGATAACACAGAATTCTCAAAGCAGAGCATACTGAATGACATGGAGAAGTTCGTCAAAATGGTGAACGTCATGGACGAGACGGTGCTTGTACCCAGCCGGCTGATGAACCTGCCACAGGAGGGTGATGATGATCCGTTCAACATGTTCGCCATGCTGAATGATTTGAAGACTGAGCTGCTTTGGTCAAGTGGAGACGCAGAGGAGCATGTGGAGCAGGGCAGGCGGGTGTCGGACCTTAGTGACACTGAGAGTGATGCGTCTAGTGCGGCGGGTGATTCTGGCATCGACGGGGAGGACGAGCGGGAGTCAGCCGCGCGGGCAGCGGCAGCGTGTCGGCGACATCTCCGTGGCCTGCGCCGCTCCCTCCGTTCGCTGACTGCTGCCGCAGCGCACCTCACGAGATCTTACCAAGAAGAAGTCGGCGCACCGGTTTAGGGCACATTCTACATAATATTCCTGTGATTGATTGAAGCCTGTCCTGCACGTGCTGTACATATAGAGTAAGCGGGCCAAACTGTACATATAGGTTACTGGGCTCGGCGTGTAAGGGATTCTCAGTAAGTTAAAAGGTTATTTAATAAATTAAATTTTTAATTATTTCTTAGTTTCTTTTTCATGCAACCTTTAAATTGCCTTGAATGATGAACAATAGACACGATCACGCATACACACACGCACATACATACATACACACACACACACGCACATACATACACACACACGCACATACATACACACACATACGCACATACATACACACACACACACACAAAACCAGCTAGGCACTGGCAGTTAAATTTAGAAGCACATAGAATAGTAATACATTTGTTATCGTAGCTACCTAGCAGGTGTGGAATACATTTTTTTTTTTTAACAAGCCAGACAAAATAACCATAAGACGTCTTATTGAAAAGGCTGTAACAATAGAAAGTGCTGTTTGATTACAATAATCTCCATTCCAATAATGTTTATCCTGGGTATTATCGATACAAAATGTAACAACTCTTAAAACCTTTTTTTTTTTTTTTTTTGACGCTGTGGGAATGCATTTACGCACCATACCCCGAAGGGCGTGTGTGGGACTCGCCCAGCCGAAGCCGGGAATACCCACTAAACCCAACAGCGGCACACCGACATCGCCTTGGTGGCGGGGTCATGGGAAATGGCAGAGCCTTTCAACCAATCCCCCGCCGGCGATTCCCACCAGAAGGCGGGCCCACAGTGGGCCCTCCATAGGGAGGGGCCCGGCTGGGTACGTCTTCGTGTGCGAGAAGACGCAGCAGCCAAGGGTTTTTAGCGAGGTGTCCTTCCTCTTAGCCCCACTCGTTTGCCCGAAGGCAAACGGGGCCCCCAGCTCCTCTCAATGAGGAGACCGGGTTGCCCGACGGTGACCCGGCGTTCGGGTCACGTCAGCCACATGGAGTGGTGGCCGACCCGCCGAAGCGGTCCCCACTTCTGGTTTTGGTCCGCGCCGGTAAACCGGTAACCCCCATATCTGGGGGCCGTTCCCCTATCCGCCTCCTGGGGACGCGTCCGATGGCAGGCCAGAAAGTGCACACGGAAACAACTCTTAAAACCTGGGTTAACCATAAAGACATGACTTAGCTACGATATTCAGGAATGCTGGCTCGTAAATATTTGCGTGTTGAAAACTATCGCATAATTTTTAGGGGAAATGCGCCCTTGAACTGAATAAAACTGCTTGCTCTGCTAGAAATCGATTTCGAGGCGGCTTTATACGCTTGCAGTGTCTCGACTTAGCATGGAACGAGGTAAAGCTGTGGGATCAACCCACATTCTGTCTCGACAACTATCTAATATCCGTGAATGCGGACATATTCAACCAACATTGTTTGTTAAGCTATTATGGAGATCTATAAAATTCTTATGTAGTAATTCGACATAAGAATGTTATAATCGAATGACATGTGATAATTTAAAAGAGTCCGTCATCACATTTTGTTGATAGCAATCTGATGCACTAACACTTAACAGGCGGGTAGTAACAGCCTCTAGAATTGATCTAACCTTGAATCTATGTCTGCGTTAGTTGGTAATTTGACATGGTCATCACGTAAATATGTTCCAATCAGACGCCGGCAAAAAGCTGCCTCGATTTCTTTTAAATGGTTTCGACCAGGATATTACAAATTGTTCATACTATTTAAACTGTAAAAGACTGCTATCCGTCCTCTTTTACAACCAATTTTAACTATTGGCAAGGAACCACAATATAACCTAGAAAAGATAATTCAGAACTGAAACGCGGGCTCTGCAAACCCTACTAAAGCGATCAATACAGAATTTCCACCCCAAGTGTGATAGGGGAGAGAATTTACAAGAATCGTGTACTGAATATATAATATAAACGTTAAACCACAGAAAGTGTTACAAAATTTTGAAGAACGGCAGTTATCTTTGTCAGATAAAACTACTGATAAGAAGTCTTTATCGTGCTCAATCGTATCTCGTCACATTTCGCATCAATTATGAAGGTGAGGCAACCTAATTGACTGACACAATATATCAAGAAAAAGTGAATTTGGAACAAGGACCTTCCAACGTAAATACTAAGAAATGGAAATTACTAATAATGATTGTGAAAGCCAAAAATAGAAGTACCCACTTCACTTAGTCTTACACAGAAACAATTAAATCCCTGGAATATATGACTCAGTCTATGACAAAGAAATCAGGCGAAAGCTAAAAGATTTGGGATATAATATGTTGTATCATGTTCTCATTATAGACAATGAGAACGGGTATAATGCAGACATTTAGAAATATAGGTACTTAATCTCTGGCACAATGAGACATTTTGCTATACGAGTATACTAACATCATCATCATAATCAGCCTCTACTCGTCCGCTGCTGGACATAGGCCTCCTTCATGGCACGCCAACAAGCTCGATTCTGAGCAGTTCTTCGCCAGCCACTACCAGCCACCTTTTTGATGTCGTCGCTCCATCTCGCCCAAGCGCGTCCTAGCTACGTTTGCCGAGACGCGGTCTCCACTCGAGGACTCGTTTACCCCAACGGTTGTCGGTCCTGCGGCATATGTGAACCAACCCATTGCCACTTCAGCTTGCTAATTCTCTCAGCTATGTCAGTGACTCTGATCCTCTGTCGGATCACCTCAATTCTAATGCGGTCCTTCAGAGAGACGCCCCAACATAGAAATTCTTTAACCAGTCCGACCTACCCGTCATGACTTACGGAGCCGAGACGTGGACACTAACTAACATCATATTATGTAGTAATACAATCCAATTGCATCCACCCGTAAGATTTTGGAATCCCATAAAATTCAAGGTAAAGTTTCTCGGGCGTGATATTTCCTGGAAAAGAATCAACATCCTTCTAATGACTTGTTCAATTAGATAATAATGTAAGTCGAGAAAGTATTTAAAAAGTTTGCACAAATGTACGGTGTGTAAGTTCCAGTCACGGGGTACTTTTTTATAAAAAGGTATGGTACTGACGACAGCAGGTCAAGCTACCCAAAACTGTCAGATATTCCCAACCAACCTTGAGTCTTAACGCTTTAAGAGTTAAAGGTGAAATTCTAATTATAAAGAAATATAACAGATTGTTGTAGCTTGATGTGCTGTCGTCGGTACCAGTATATACTTACTATACTCTTTGGTACCAGTGTTGTGTAGCTAAAGAGGCTCGCCATGTTGAGACTGCAAAAAAAAACGTACGTCAACAGACCAAAGAGAATGTAAACAAACTAGCGTTTCTTGAGCTCAAGCCGGTTTATTTACTTACCTACTACATATTATTAAGTATATATTTAGTAGTAAAACAATTATTGCGCCCGGCTTCGTTTGCGTGTATAGCTACATTAATTTGTAATTTTTATTTGTTTTTTACAAAAATAAAAATGAGGATATATAGTTTACTTATGATTAAAAAAGGTTCAAGGTTGTCTCTGAGACAGGTAGCCTTGAACCAATTTAATTTTTTAAAATTTGTACGTTTAAACTTTTGTATTTTTGACCGATAACTGGAATGTGTGGTGCAAACTATTTAGTTTGCACCACACATTCCAGTTATCGGTCAAAGTTATCGGTACCTACAATAAGTTTGTTACATTTTAAAAATACAAAATAATCTGTTTCATTTTATATTTAGACCTCGTAGGAAGTTTTCATTGAAACAGCACATTTTTTTTTTTGGAAAACTGAAGAAAAGTGTTTAGCTAATCTAGCAGGTCTAACATGTGTTGAATTGGTGGTTACTGTTTACAAGTCGATGCGGTTGTCACCCTGCATACCACACCTCCAGCAATGCTATTCTGTAGCCACCTAAAGTGAACGTGGAGAGTGCTGTCATTCCAACCAGTACTATTTATTTATTTGTTTCTTTTTTGGCTTCGCACGGTGTGTGCATTTAGCCAATGTCACGTAATAAATTTTCATGTTGAAAAAGACGACCGCGTGAACTGTATACGAGGGAGTTTTAAGGTAAATCATGATGAGGCCAGTGTGCTGCGAATGCGATAGGTCAATGTTCTTTATGAATTATTTACTGAATGCACTTTTTACTACATAAATCACGAACTTTTATTTAGTAAACAACACTATTAACTAAATAATTTAAAAGTCCAATGAAAAATTAGCGTTATACTCGGCTTAACTTTCCCAATCAATACTAAGGGTTTGACACTATAACATCTCACTTTAAGCAAATTTCGCCCATCTTTTCACGGTGACATTTAAACAAAATTAATCGGCAGGTGTGTCCAAACCATATAACTCGGTGTTGAATATTATGAAGACGGACGAATCGAGATGAAACTAATCTAACAAAGTAGTAGTAGGCACCTGGCCTTGTATTGGAGATTGCATAAACGATTTTAACTAGCTGTTGGCCAATTTCATCGAATTTACATATCGATGTAGCGATAGTTAAGTATTTCAATTTATTTAGCAAGCACTGCCATACTGGAATTGCAATGGTTCTTATAACATAACGGGTTTTTGACTTTATTTGTGATCTTAGCAAGCGGTTAGTAGTTTCTGTAATTTGAATAGAAATTATAAAGGGTGTCTGACATCGACGCACAAACGAGTACCTTGGATCCAGTACATGATTCTGAACCCCCCACAGGTGGAATTTTTCGTGGGTTTTTACATGATTAAAAAAAAAATACAGTTTTTTTTCACTTTAAACCGTTGATAATTGCTATACTTTTATAACCCAATAAGTAAAAAATAATTAATTCGCTAATTACACAAAAGCGCAATGTGAACAAAACTAGAAAAACTATCCTATCGGCTGATTTAATAGAGTTCACATCAGGGGTCAACGTCATACCCACAAACACGCGCAGCGCCACGCTTGCAACGTTCAAAGGCCGAGCCGACACATTTTTTAAACACTTATTTCTGTAACCGCTCATTAACGATATAAATGACTATCATAATTTTATTACTGGCATGCGATGTAGCCTTCTCGCGAAGTTTGCGTTACGATGTCAGATACAGCCTGTATGCATTGTCTCCTTTATTTTTTGCACGGAAATACCTACCTACTTTTATACTTACATAGTATACTATAGTAGTAATTGTGCATACTAGTAGGTATCTACATCAAAACAACACAGAGTGATTTGTCGCAGATAACTATTCTGAATGTCAAGAGTCACAAGGACGTTTCGTTGAAATCGGCTATTCTTTATTCTGTTGCTGTATGTTTATGAAATAGGTGGGCGTCTGACGGGCTACAATGTCAAGTGTACGAGGAAAACTTTGAGTAACCAGACCAATGCTAAATAGTAAACACAATGAAAATGTTAGGAAATAGACTATTAATATTATGTGCGTTGCAGCAGGGAAAGAATAGTGAGATAGTGTAATAGGTACGCTAATCTACAAAATAGCAGCAATTTGCGTTTCAAACCTGCAAAGTTTCCGTATGTCGGCCTTCGTCGGCTGAGGTTTACGCAATGCAGTGGTGTGCGTTGCATGCGATACGAGTCCTCGACTCCTTGTATTGACTGTCGATCCGGTTCAAGATGGAGTGTACAATGCAACATGGTTATTGAGACAAAACCAAAACAAAACGCTGGAATTTGTAACGAACTCTGCAGAAAGAAATGTAACCAACATCTTTCGTTTTAGGTCGTTCATCTCATCCGCAGTGCATGCGATTGCCTTGGGCTCGAAAGGTGGAAAATTCTGGTTAAACTCGTTTAGCCATTAGTAAAAAGTTGTAAGTAGCCGAAATTTTACCCAACTTGGATATAGAACGTATTCTTTTTCGGAGTAATAATAAATCTCGGAGTCTCGGTGAAATGAAATCAAATTAAACTAGTAGGTACTCGTACATCGTACTACATACCCACTTTATCTCATCGATAAATTATTCTTGATAATTACCTCATGAAAATGTTATGGTTAACAGAACAGACAAAATTACAGGTAGTTGAGTATTTTGTACTTTGTGATTATTGACTCGAAAATTCGCTTTATTAGTATAAGTGAGTAAGCACTTATTGGTATCCTTAGATTAAATTATTCTAAGTTGGTGCCGTACATTAAAAATGTTTTCAACTTGATCAAAGTCAAATAACCAGTAGATTATTGCGATACCGTGCGTGTTTAATAAGTATGTAAATTAGATATGATTTTTTCTGACACATATGTAGCGGGCTTCTCCGCCGGCATTGTGACGTGAGCTCAAAGCTGACGTCAGGGCGTTGGGCTACGCGAATGTTCTAGAGAGCTAAGCGGCATCAGTTGGCGGTCAGCCGGGCTTGACATGCGCAGTGGTCGTCACAAGCGGTGCGCAAGTCGCGGTGCGGGGAGCCGGTCACAAGTCGCACACACGCACCGGCCGGCTCTGGAGGGTTAGGTTAACCCGCTAACCTTTGTCACGATAAACTAGAGCAATGTACTAGGGTCATAGTAATTACGGGCTATAAGATGAAGCTGGGCGTACATTTGTGTGCATTTATTTCAGTGTATTTCAACGAAACTGGAAAAAGATCGACTTTTACTGCATGGCTTAAGCATATCAGCCTATAACGATCCACTGCTAAGACATCGGCTTCCTCTCGCTGAGACACAATACCTTTACTGAGCCTTTACTGAATTTTTTCTCGCCGTTTTGAGAGTAGGTACACCGTAGGTCCGTAGGTACCGGCCCCTTTAGGTATATAAATATGGGACTAAAATGAGAAAATGTAGTGAAGTACGATTTCATAGGAATTTAAGTAAGTAGGTACTTTAGGTACCTGGTATCGTATTTTAGGGTTATAGTTTTAGTACCTATGTCAAAATTGTGGGTCGTTGGCCTGTCAGTGACTTAACAAAGTTCTTAGCTTCATTGTTTTGCACTTTAGGTAAGTGTTTCGGTTTTAAACACCGGATCGTTAAGAGTTTGTAGCTTTAAGAGTACTTCACCGGATACCCACTGTTTATTCAACAACGCTGATTTTGGTACCATTATAATATAATGTTACCAAAATCAGCGTTGTTCAATAAAGATAAATGAAGATAAATTATTTATACTATATAATATATAGTAAAAATTTGATATTCTAATTTATGTTTACTTTCCTCGTTTTGGTCGATTTCGCATTGTACCTATAAGGAAAACTCTTATTTTTTTTTCTCGTATAACTCGTATGGTAAGAAAAAAAAGAGTTTTTAGTGGAGCTGTGTCCATTAGTGCCAATGGCCCATTATTCCAATGTCTAGGAAATTAATTGTTATGTAGCATTTGTATCGTACCTCAATTTGTCGCAGGGTTGATATGATTTAAATCACTTGATTTAAATCAGTGATTTTAATCGTGATTTTAATCAAGTGATTCTTTTTTTAAAATCAATGATTTGAATCATTACATTTTTACTGCAACCAAGTCGGCCAAAAATTGTCTAGGGACATCGTTCGACATAGATTACGGCGCGCACACTTCGGCTGGGGTCGAAAGAATATTTTCGGCATTCAATTTAGTGCACAGCAAAATAAGAAACAGATTAGGCACCGAGAAGGCAGCCGAATTAGTTTTCCTTTTGAAGGAACTCAAGAATGATAAATTTTACTAACTAAGTTTATTAATACTTAGTATTTGTTCTGTTTCTTTTTTAGTTCGTAAGTTATTACTTTCCTTGTAATTTTTTCAACGCTACTGTTTTTAAATAGTTGATTTTATTAGTAGAACTTGTTTAATTCCCTTAATATTAATTGTATTGATAACTAAATTAAACCATAATATGTTGTTTTCCTTTTAATGAAGATTTGACTATTCAATTAAAAAAAAAAGACAAGAAAGTAAAAAACTTCAAAAAAATCCGATTTAAATCAAATAAACCCGATTTAAATCAAATTAATCGGATTATTTAGATTTTTTAAAAAAAATCTTGATTTTTATCAACCCTGATTTGTCGTATTATAGCTATTTGATATTTCATACTAAGGCGACCTCGAATGTAATAGCCACAAGCGTACTACGCGTTACACTGAAAACACGCAAAATCTTGCATCGCGCAAGTATAGTATAGTTGACCGCGCAAAAATGTAACATGTTATGTATGCAATATGTTATGTCTAGTAGGCAACGTCAGGCAATTGCCGACCACGACCAGACACAACACCGTGCACAGGTGTGGTTGCATTATCATTATCATCACTTTTTTTTTATTAATTATAAACTAGCGCTTGACTGCAATCCCGCCTGATGGTAAGCAGTGATGCAATCGTTGATGGTAAAGCGCGCTAGTTTATTAAACCCATTCACTTAAAAAACTTAGTGAAGGAAGAGGGCTGTTGAGCGAGGTGGTGCAATGTTAAACCCAATAACACGACCAACGATGCTACGCCAGAGGGAGATTGATGTGGAGAGCCTCCACGACCAAACTCCCGACACAACAACACTTGGCGCATCGTACCCGGCACACATCTTTTCACACGTCTTTTCTACGGATATAAGGCGCCCCGCCCACTAGCGACACGGCACGGCAAAGGATTTTTATGCGACCAATAGAAATATTATGTACTTAAAAGCATTAGAATAATATTGAATTTCTACGATAGTGCTAAAGAACACCGCGCTCAAGAATACCGTGGCATAGTTACATTCGTTACCGATGGAGTGTAAGTAAATTTTATTTTGGATAATAAACGTGTTATTATTAATATTCGTCGCTTAAAAATCCCTTGCAGGCCGTGCCGCCAGTGGGCTTAGGGCCGCTAAGTGAAGATTACATACTGTTCCTCTAGCCTCTAGGTCTAATATACCTAACGGTGAATGAATAGCGATTGTAATTTGAATACCTAAAGGCCCAATTAAATGGCTTTACATAGATAGCTGATATACTAGCAAATGCAGCACTCAAGAGAGGTGTAGCGCATTCATATCTGAACACAACATACCTGCATAATAATTTTTTTTATATATATAAATTATAAACTAGCGCTTGACCACGATCCCGCCTGATGGTAAGCAGTGATGCGATCGTTGAAGGTAAAGCGCGCTAGTTAGAGCCTATTCACTCTAGCCTTGAAGACACTCAAATTGTAGTTTGACAGAAACACCGCCGCTGGCAAATTGTTCCAGTCCCCCGATGTACGCGGTATAAAAGAGGAAGCGAAACGCTTCGTCCAGATCGCAGTGGTGTCAACAACGTAAGGTTGGAAACTCGCCGTGCGACGGGTCGTCCGATGATGGAACGGAGGGGGATGGGGGAATTAAATCATGCAATTCCCTTGCACACTCACCAGAATGCATCCTATAGAAGACCGAAAGGCTGGCTACTCTACGCCTGTGCTCCAGGCTTTGGAGACCGTTTCGAGTTAAGTCTGGGTCGCCAATCAGCCTCTTCGCACGCCTCTCCTCTGAATCCAAAGTAGCTAGGTTACATTTCGCAGCACCAGCCCAAATGTAGTAGGCTGCAGTACTCCACACATGAGCGGACCTGTGCTTTGTACAACATTAGAAGCTGCCTTGGTATGAAGTACCGCCGGACCTTTGCGATGACGCCAAGTTTTCTGGCAGCCACCTTGGCCTTGGACTCAATGAACCGCCCAAAGTTAAGGTTCGAGGAAATCTCAACTCCCAAAAACTGAAGGCGGTCGGTGCACTCCAAGGATACATTCTGAAAAATAGGAGCCAAGGTGAACGGGCTTCTTTTGGCAGTGAAAATCATAAATATTAGGTACTTACATTTTATTATCAATCCGGCATAGTTAGGTACAGTTCTTGACGCACTTGTTATGTTAACACTTAGTTATTTTCCTTGCGCTAAGTATCATATAAGATCATTATCTTCAAGCACTAAACACTTAAAACAGGTTGCAGTAGTATGTACAGACGCCAGCACATCAGGCTACTACAATTACAATATGTCAAAAGATGAAAGTTTATCTCTGATGCTTAAGGTTTAATTAAGGTTGATTGTAAAAATTTGACCGATTCGGGTAGCTTGACCATAGCGTCTGTCCTGCCTACTAAGGGGTTAGTTGTTTCGGAAAATGAAGCTGAACTAAACTAATTTTAATTTCAGGGCCATTTTAATCTTTTTAATTCACTAAAGGATTGAAGATAACATATTAGTTTAATCCCCGGTTAAGCCCCCGATTAGCTCATCCGGGGGATGTTTGAGGTTGGATGGCGCTACAGAGGCCGGCCCAGAATGAGATTGCGAGATTAAATCCGTTACGCGAGAGACGATTATGCAGTTCTTTGAAACTGCATAATCGTATCTTTAGTAATAGGATGTTATTCTATATCTGTTTCATTTATATAACACAAATCATTATTTTTTTCTATTAATTATTCATTTTTTTTTTTTATTTATAGATATTTTTGATTTAGTGGTGTATGTGTAATGTGACTGTGCGTATTAATTGTATATGAGTCAGTGTTACTTGAAATTAATGATGATTTGATTATTTTAATTGGTTTCCATAATTTGAGCATTCTGTATTAAAACTCTGCAATAAATCACTTCCTGCTTAGTGCTTATCTACGTAAACCGAACTGAAGTACTAATTATATCTTGCTTGTGATAATTTTATTTACTATTCTCCGGTTTTCGCTAAAAATAGATAAAAATTACGGAAGCAGCTATTATTAACGCTCATTAAGCACGTTATCGACAAACTAATATCTGCAGATATAAAGATAATGTTAATTACCCATTTTCTTGTTCAAAATTATAACGTTCCTAAGTTTCCAGTTTTAGTTACAGCAGGTCAAGCTACCCGTCCGTGCGCAGTTTCTGGACCTGCCATCGGACGCGTCCCCAGGTGGCGGATAGGGGAACGGCCCCCAGATATGGGGGTTACCGGTTTACCGGCGCGGACCAAAACCAGAAGTGGGGACCGCTTCGGCGGTCACGCGCGGCGGGTCGGCCACCACTCCAGGTGGCTGACGTGACCCGAACTCCGGGTCACCGTCGGGCAACCCGGCCTCCTCACTGAGAGGAGCTGGGGGCCCCGTTTGCTTCCGGGCAAACGAGTGGGGCTAAGAGGAAGGACACCTCGCTAAAAAACCCGTGGCTGCTGCGTCTTCTCGCACACGGAGACGTGACCAGCCGGGCCCCTCCCTATTTTCTTCTGTGCGGTAGAAGTTCACGTAAACTGAAAATTCTGTTCTATTTTTATTTATAGCAAGTGGAGTCGATGTCGACTATTCTGCCAATGTCAAAAGTGGATTGGAGAAGCAAGAGTAAATGTACATATCGCAGTCAACCGCCTGTCACGTTTTCTCTTTGAAACAACCCGCGACTTTGGCAGGCATCAGCCCTAACGAACCCCGTCCTTATGTGCTGAATTGCTGATATCTCTTTCACATCGCGCCGTTGTCCCAGGCCTAGTCCTTTTCCACTCATCGCCAGCAAGCCCACGCCTACGGTGGCCGGGGGTCGTTTGTTGACTCCCGGTGTTCAAGGCGTCTCCTGCGGTGAATAAGGGAATGACGGCGTTTCCTTCTCGTGCTCCGGTATCTCCGGACGGCCATGGCCCTTTGGCAGTTAACCGCCTGGCATTTGAAAGTAGTGCTCGCCTTATTTCTCTTCAGCTTCTGCGGCTTCGGCTTCTAAAACACTGTACTCAAATAGAGGAAGGAGGAATTGACTCTGAATACCACGCGTGTCGCTCGTGTGAGCACTTAGCCAGATCTCCGATAACCAGCTGATCAAATTCTTTATTGCAATAAAAGTACCGTATAAAACGAGAAGAATTCGGAACAGGTAAATAATCATTTACATAGGAATCGATTTACAATGCATTATTTACCCAAGTCTCGTTCAAACGCCTGGAATTACGGTAAACCGTAATTCCAGGCACAACATAATAATCGTGAGTGCTCTAGCACTCACGATTATTATGTTTTCAAACAAATCTTAATTTAACTGCGTAACCTACATTTTAGATAAAAAAAAAATACTTTTGCCATTTATACAACGGTTTCCCAGAAGACCAATGACCGCCACAACACGTACTTACGCTATTTACCAACGATGAATGTCAGAATCTTGAGCTTTTCTTTGTAAGCCCCACATTTAGCCCATGCTTAGCCCCTGACGGGGCTAAGGCCCCTCAAGTCCTTCAAGGAACTCTTTCCTGCACCACCTTTTTTTTTCGAAGGTGGAAAGACCCTCATGGACTACCCTCCGCTCGGGGACGCGGAGGAGTGTGCTGGACTCGTACCGGCTAAAAATCCACCTAAGCGTTTGTCACCTGCCTTTCCGGAGAACCGGATCCCCCCAATTCTACGGTATCCCCGGCAGGCCTCGAGAGACCCGTCGAACTCGCGGCTGCTCTCCCCATCTGAGTGGCGTGTGCGAACGCGTCACAACGTCAACTCGGCCATGTGACGGACGTTGGACTCCCTGAGTCCTTCGCCCGTCGGCCATTATCATGGAGGCAATAGGTCGGCCTCGGCACTGCGCCGTCGCCGGAAAGGAAGAGCACTCTGTGCCTCTCTCTCCCTCTCAGCCGTCTCCTTTGCTTACATTACTGCTTCGCAGAAGCTTCCTGCGCCACCTAGAATCAGCCCTTGCGGTATACATTCAAACCCAACTTATGAACAACACCCGGTCGAGGTAGATGGACAGGAAATACATTATGTCAATTAGTATATTTGGGACACTCGGACTGAACCTTATTTATGAGAAAGTTGGTGTCTTTTCCCAGAGAGTGTTTCTGACACCGTAAAGGCGAACCTCCGCCAAGTTCTTTATAACATATCACTGCGGCCATTATCACTCAACGATCTCATCAAGCATATTTAATTTTACGCATTATTGTAATTTTAAGGCCATTTACTAATATTAGAATAAATCCAATACAAGATTTAACTAAGCAAGCAGCTGGCCATATAAATATTAGTATGTACCCACTTGTTTATAATTATTGCGCGTTTTCTTTGTTTGACGATGAAGTTAATTAAATTCAGGTTTTTCTTGTTTAGAACAAGTTTCCTCATTGGTTTAAGAAGAAAAAAATCTTCTGCATGATGGCTTTCATCCGGCGAAAAGTAAACAACGTCAACCGTGCGTAAATGAATTAAGCAGAACACAGTTAGAATTTAATAGGTTAAATGTCAAATTGAGATGATTGGGGGAAAATCTAGGTAGATTTCGAACCGCAGGGTTTGTTTTTTTTTTTACTTAATAAGTATGTATTTCCATATTTTATTAGTCTTAATAACATAACATAACATCGCCTCTTAAATCACCGAAGGGTTTAGGTTGAGGTGTAAGAATCTAGAACTTTACTCCCCTTCCCTCTCTTACTTAAATCCTACCAACTACCAATTAATATTATAAATGCGAAAGTTTCAAGTATGTATGGGTGGATGGATGATTGTAAACCAAAAACTATTGAAGGGATTTGGATAAAATTTCACACAGATAGCTTATAACCAGGAATCACAGATAGAATACTATTATCCCGGTATTCCCACGGGATCAAAACATACCCGGATGAAACTACGAGACTCAGCTAGTCTCTTATAAAGCGAAAATTATGCCAGAAAGCCTATTATACTCATCGATCACTAAGTGCTCGATGATTATACTGTAAAAGAGTAGGTATATTAAGCAGAAATCAGGATTGAACTGCTCTAATAGGTTTAGTCAGTGAAATTACTTTTTTGCTATTTTGCATATTTATTTTTTATTTTTGCTAGAAATCTATTTACATCCATACTAATATTATAAATGCGAAAGTAATTCTGTCTGTCTGTTACGCTTACCCGTTTAAACCTCTCAACCGATTTTGATGAAATTTGGCACAGACAATCTTTAGACTCTGAGAAAGGACATAGGCTACGGATTATTGAAAAACAAATTGATATTCCCGAGGGAAATCTAAAAAGCGCGATATAACCGAATTCAACGCGTTCGCCCCGGGCAAAGCAAAGCTAGTACATACAGTATGTTAAGAAAACCCTGTCCGACCCGTGAAGGTGTTGTTAGGTATCGATAACTGATTCTACTAATGCATACAAAACCAGGCTAAACTTAAAAAAAAAAATCCCCCTAAAAAAATAAATATTATTTCGCAAAGGGTGGTCAACGCACATTTATTAACTTACCTCAAGTTAATAAATGTGCGTTGACCACCCTTCGCCTGCCGCCCGCCCCCCGCGGGCGGCAGGACACGCGGCACGTGGTCGTATCGCTATTCGCTCATAATAATACCGGTGTTGTCACTTTTTAAAAATTACCAAATTTCGAGGAAATTGGAATTAATTCGCGGGAAAAAAAGATTATTTCAAAATTCATTTGTATTGGTACTAGGATGAATACGTAAAATTTTATATTATATTTGGTCATGTGTTTACCTAACCTTTATTATCCTTATGGGTCGGACAGGGTTTTCTTAACATACTGTATATATATAATGAAATGAACATTACCGCAAACTATTTCATACATTATTTTGATTTATTGCTTGAACTTGAATTCTTGTAATTTATTGAATAAACATATGACATATTTATTACACTTTTTTATGTGAGAACTGTGTGGGTCATTACTTTTTCCTATTTCTTTTTATTTAAGTTATTTTAATTCTTAACAGGCAGTTTAATTTTCAACAACAAAAAGGTGGACAATGATCCAGTGAAGATCGCAAGAAACCGATGGATGCGGGCAGCACAAGGTTGGTAATTGTGGAAAGTCTTGGGTAGGCCTTTGTCCAGCTGTGGAGCTCTATAGGCTGTGAAGAAGAAGAATCAAATCAAATCAAATCAAATCAAATCAAATCAAATCAAATCAAATCAAATCAAATCAAATCATTTTATTTGTTAACACAGGTAAATATTTACAGATCTTACATAGAAATAACGCGCTGTGTTATGCCAGTGGGCGTACAAAAATATACTTTCAGAAATCATGCACAATTACCATTTCCAATTAAAATGACAGACCCAGATGAGGAACAATTTTAATTTTTTTTAAAAGAAGTTTAATTTACGCAGCTTACACAAATTAAACTTTGTTTGTCTGCCAAATCGTTGATCTCTTCACGAGCGAAGTTGAATTGCACGATTTTTGACAAATGCATGAACTGACTGGACAGATCCACTCAATATGTGTAGTTCTTTCCTCAAAAACTTATCTCAGACATCGATTCTACATGGTCGATTATCATTTAGTTTAAAAGTTAAGATACTTGTAAAATTGAGTCGTATGAACCTACTTACAGCAAATAAAACATTTAAGTATCATTTACGCTTTCACGCTAAAACGGCTGAACGGATTTGGATACAATTTCGCACGTGGAAAGACTATGATCTGGAAAAGTACATATACATATAGGCTACTTTTCATCCTAGATCGCAGCTAACAGCAACAGCTAATTTAAAATGAAAGTCAAGAATTATTTTGTCTCATTCAACAGATACACATTCTTGCATCACCTTGTAGTCCGCCGAGTCAGGTCAGATTGTACAATAAATAATAAACAACACAGGTCAGCAAATAATGATGCAAATTTTCTAAGATGTTATAACTGGTTAGGTTATTAGTATCCTAACCTTAAGTACAACTGCTTCAAATTCCTAACCTGATCCTGCGTAAACTTGATTTCTCTAAGGCCTTTATCGGACGATCAACTAGAAACACGACTATAGACGGATACGCGTAATTAGCAAAACGGTCACTGACCATAAAACGAGAACATAACATCACGCTATATTCACCGAGGGAAGATTTTTTTTTGTTTATGGTCCCTCGTAGTTGACCTTGAGAGTTCGTGACTAAGTAGTCATGAGCTCTCGGACCGGACTATCCTGTAGCTGCAATTTTTTTTTTAATAATTATAAACTAGCGCCTGACCGTAATCCCGCCTGATGGCAAGCAGTGATGCGATCGTTGATGGTTAAGCGCGCTAGTTTATTAAGAGCCTATTCACTCAGAAAAACTGAGCGAATAGGAAGGAAGACGGCAGTTGAGCGAGGTGATGTAATGTTAAACCCAACAACACGACCAACGATGCTGCGCCAAAGGGAGATTGATCTGAAGACCCTCCATGACCAAACTCCCAACACAACAACATTTGGCGTAGCGTACCCGGCACACATCGCAACACAACTGCTCAGACCCGTCCTCCGTACGGCTTCATCAGACATCATGCCGGAACACGACAAATCGCTTGTCGGCAAGACTTTGTCTGCTGGGTGGTAACTTCTGCCGGCGGCCGATGTTATGGCCTACCACCGAGAAAAGGTAATTTAAGGCCTCCAGCCAGGGCATCTAAAAACAAAGCGGGGTACGAATACAAACCTCGGCTGAGGGCGCTAGAGATCGCTGGAGAGAACAGCAAGGGATGGCTGGATCGAAATTTACGGAGGGAAGTGAGTTTAAGTAGGTACACTTAAAGTAGGTAAATACGACAGCACATCAACCTACTGCAATCTGTCAGATTTCTTTATTAGATTTTGAACTTTACCCAAAGCATGAGACTCAAGGTTGATTGCGAATACTTGACAGTTTCGGGTAGCTTGACCTTTTGTCGCCCGTATCATGTGTTAAAGCAAATAATGTATTCTATTCTTTTCAAAAGGTAGTTATTTCGATCTTCGATGAATTAAATACTATAAGCTAGTAGGATCAGGCATCGACTGCGAATTACAAGTTGGAAACTTCGGACCCCTTCAGGGGGATCCCTCTCATCGGGAGGAGACTTGTGTCCCAACACTGATTATTGATTATGCATGTATGAACGTACAGAGCACACAGCAGAAGCTTAAATAAATTGCTTGCTCCTAGCCACATTTGTGTACCAGGAATTTTTATTATTATTTCATCCGATGGACTCTGTGAAAATCTCACCGTGAAAAGTTAAGTGAAGTGACATGAATTGAGAGTGATTGATCAATCTCTAGCATTAGTTGGAATGACAACTCTCGTCACAAAAAGTTTCGCCGTAATACGGTTACAGGATCGCACTGCCCTCAAGGTATACATTGATTATATCAAAAATATTGGTAAATATTAGCCTTGGACATACACAGTCGCCAATAACAGGTTAAACAGCATTTAAAAAAAAAAACTCGATGACTTGGCTCGATTTGTGACTCGAAGTGATAATTTCGATCACTCGAGGTGCTCAAGCTCAAAAATCTACTTTACTATTCAAAATGTATTAAAAAAGAACCAGATATTCCGGTTAACTTCTAATCAAGAAAACCCCCAAAACGGATCTATCCAACGACGATCTCCATGACGGATGTTGCTACGAGAAAAATATGGCTCTCGAAATTCCTTGGCAAGATGCCTTATCTGTCAATACTTACGAGGCGTTTGATACCAAAATACTACAATAGTACTAGCTTGACCAGAGTGACTAAAAATAATATTTATAGTTTTATATATTTATCAAATGACGTTAAACCCGGTGCGATAAAAAAATCGTACGATGATAATGTCTTATTAACATATAAATACAATTAACTATTAAAATAATGGCCGTCGGGTGGGGTGTGACACCTGGGAATAGTCAAAACTGGTTCAAGGTAGGTGGGTGCTATAATGTAATGTTTGAATTATTGTGACTTTAGTAAACTTTCTTTGTTTGCAATGGATCAATGAACGGCGAATTATGTATAATAAGCATACGATTTTAAACACGAGCCTTTTCGCTAATGCAATCTTTTCCAGGAAACCTTAATACAATGGACAAAGGTTTTCTTAGACATAAAATGGAACTGTCGTTAGTGTAAATATTATGCATACAATACACTAAAATATATACACAGTTACGTACCTACATATACAAAATTATACACAAATAAAATGATGAGAACAATGGCCTCTCAAAAGGGTTTCAGTTATGTATTTAATTAACACATTGTCTAGTGCATTTACTTGCTTTAAATCACCTAATTATCAACCACCGCCAATTCAGAAGGCGAGTGCAAGAATTTAAATAAAGTTTTTTTTTTAAATAAATATAAACCTGCGCTTGACTGCAATCCCGCCTGATGGTAAGCAGTGATGCAATAGTCGATAGTAAAGCGCGCTAGTTTATTACGAGACTATTCACTCAAAAAACTGAATGGATAGGCAGGAAGTTGGCAGTTGAGCGAGGTAATGTAATGTTCCGTGGAAGAATTTAGACTCCAGTGGCCCCACGCGCGCTCGTGATAGAAGAGACACCGGGGTGGTTTTAGTCAGTAAAAGTCTGACAGACCCCGTCGCCCACCTCAGGGTGGCGGACATCCTATGAGGATTTACACCCCGCAAAAAAAAAGATAATGTAAGTTTAACATTACAGTATGTGCCAGAGGGAGATTGATCTGAGGGAGACCCTCCACGACCAAACTCCCGACACAACAACATTTAGCGCATCGCACTCGGCACGCATTGCAACACAACTGCGAACACCCGTCTTCCGTACGGCTTCACCAGACATCATGCAGGAACACGACAAATAGCTTGGCGGCAAGACTGTCTGGTGGGTGGTAACTTCTGCCGACAGCCGATGTTATGGCCTACCACCGAACAAAACGTAATGAAACCACTAACGTAATACGCAGAAAAAACAAAGTGCGATCTGCACAAAGAACTACATTCAGATAAAGATCAACGCTGAGGCTCAATTCACACGTACCACAACCACACCACAACGACGCCAAGTGGTCGGGCGTATATTTTTTATTGAAAATGAATATTATAATTTACACGTTTTTTAATTAGACGAAGTCAACTGACTTTTACTGTGTTGTCAGTTTTTGATGAAATAAAAATAGTGTTGTGACAAAGTGAATGAAAGAAAACGCAACCACATCGACATTTTGTCGGTACCACAACGCAACTGCAAAAACTCACAGTTTGACCACAGTTTGTCGCTGCGGCGTGGTGTAGTTGTGGTACGTGTAAATTGACTCTAACTAAGCATGTAATTATTTTTGATATGATTTTTAGTGTTGAAAAGGTGTCAATAAAAAATTCCATATTGAAATATTTGGGACCAATTAAGATTAAGTTATGGAAAGTTATCATAATATTTATAAAGTAGACGAAGATAAAGTGACCTTTGGCTGTAATTTAAACGAGAGTGATGATTAATGCACCTCCAATTATGAATCTAGGTTAACATTTATTTGTTTACATAAACAATAACGTGATAATCATTATTGAGAACATTAACCGAACAATTAGGAAAATGCCTAATTATTAACTCATTTCTTCATCATATGGGACTGGAACAATTTCCCGGCGCAGCGGCGGTGTTTCCGTCGTCGGTCTACAATTTAAGTGTCTTCAAGGCTAGAGTGAATAGGGTCTTAATAAAGTAGCGCTCCTTACCATCAATTATTGCATCAATGCTTACCATCAGGTGGGACATAATATGATATTTCCTAATAAATATCTGACAGTAGGTTAGGCTATTTGAGAAATCCACAAAACTGGTGCAAACTTTGTCAGTTTCAGTGACTCCATACTATTGAGCTTTCAAAATGTTCTTGCAACGAGCTATTAATAACTTCAAGATGAACTCAAACTTTGGTTTCTAAAGAATGCGAAAACACACAAAGTGTTTTTTGACTCCTTGGATAATGTCAAATATCTAAAGACATGTACATAATAACAATTTTTTGTCGGCCTTTGTATGACGAAACCGCTTACCTATAAAAACAAAGCTTACAAGATCAACAGGAGTAGACATATACCTATATACAACTAGCTACATATCAGTACAGAATACCTAATCCGTTTCAGAAGTATCTCAGATATTTAAAACTAAGCTCTACTCTCCGACATAATATGTATGTGTCTACGTCATTTTATGCGTAGCGTCGCTCCATCATATAAAGAGCGATTAAAAGCTCTCAGAACAAAGCAACTACAATGCAACGATACGAGGAAAATTTCCAAGACACGAGTGTGCATCTTACGCTATTTTACGACGTACAAGCCTTTTCTACCAGTATCAAGTGTCCAGTGTATCCTGGCCTGTACTGGCAGTGTTTTTTATGAAGATATATCTGAACAGGATATCTTCAACGAAGTTTCCACATTTCACCAGCTATCAAGATAAGCTGGGTGGTTAAGAAGTCGTGTTAGTTATTTATTAAATTATATAGTTACACTATTGACAGAACAAAACAACTTTATGTAAATATTAGCTCTCTAAACTTCGATAAATGAGTAGTTTTCTTTGATCTGTAGTTTTTACGATTCAACAGATCGTTAGTAAGATTTGTTATGATAGTAACGGAGACGTAGACAGAAACGTAGATATTTTTAGAGCCCGGAGAATCAAAATATCGCGTGATATATCTGGTACACGCCCATATCTAATTCGGGATCTACTTTCCGAGAAAACGATATAAACACTCATTAGGTACTTCAGATTCTTTCTCGTGCACGAGCACGTGTTTTTGTGATGACAGTTTTGAAAACATAGATCTATTACATACTAAGAGGCTTCTGGTACATAATAGATCAGGTTAAGCTAAACTTCCTTCTCTGTATGAGAGGAGACCTGTGCCCAGCAGTGGGACGATAAAAAGGTTGTTGATGATGAAGCTAAACTTGCCACGGCTGGTTCGTCGATGGGTGAGGATCCTTATATACCAAGACTTCTCCGTGCCTCGGAACTCACGTTAAGTCGTTGCAGCGTAGCAGCTGTTAATCATGGATCTTTGGGAGTCGTTACAGATCGCCAAACGCCGAAAGTCAGACAAGATGATAAAAAATCAAGGGGTATCAAATTGCCCAGTAAATGGGTTTTGGAGGTCAGACAGGCTGTCGCATCCAATTCTACTAGAAGCTATTCCCAACTTCGTTCCGAAAAACTATATATAGAACTAAGCATGATGCACAGATTTCAGTCATCCTTATTTTCCTCTTCAGTGACTAGCTGAAAAGCTTTTCGTGAAATCAGATTTCATGTGTAACCTCTTAAGGGTTTAACAACTATTACTATGGGAGCAAACTAAGTATCCGCAAAAAAAAAAAAAGAATCAGCTGTTTCCTACACTTTGAAGAGTTATGGGAACATAAATGTAGGAAACGACTAATTTTGTTTTCGCGATTTCAGATTTTGTTCTATAATAATACATGGTTATTCATAGTGATGAGTACAATGACCCTTTAAGATTTTTCCAATCATTACCGGTCACTGTGTATGCATTTATAATTGATATTTTTGCTCAACCAACATGAATATTGTATGCTAACAAAAGAGAAGCAAGCTTTTACACATCCAACCTAAATACTACGGAAAAATGAACGGAGAAACGAATTTATTTTAAGATTGTTCCCACTAATATATTTTAGAGCAAGCTATTCCGTGTACCGTCATATAGATTACGAGAATTAATGTTTATGATTAATGGATGTCAGCAACACATTTGGATTTAAAGGAATGGACATTTATTTACAAAAATTCTTTCCTTACGGCCCACAATGACTGAAGATGATTGAAATTGTTGGTGGGAAATCCCATTAGACACATGGCTTGTATCCTTATTACCCATATTCTTCTTCTTTCTTCTTCTTTAGCCTATGGATGTCTATTGCTGGACAAAGGCCTCCCCCAAGGCTCTCCACGCTGACCGGTCATGTGCTGCCCGCATCCATCGGCTTCCCGCGACCTTCACCAGGTCATCGGTCTACCTTGTTGGATATTCAAACCATATTGCCAAAATCAAATCCTCCTATATCTGCCGACAGTTCCATGTTAGCTCTATATTGTGTGATAGTGAATGATAAAACTCTGCTGCTATCTTCAAAGCATAATCCCTTTAACAATTCGTCTTCTATAACCATGTGCCCATTTTTCTTATCATCGATCTATCGTTCAGCCCTCCATTATTTAAACCCGATTATGGTCTAAGATATACATATGTAGATAAATAAGTGTTAAACGTTTGGACAGGCAATTTATTATCGACGCCCGCAAGAGACTGAATCAGGACAACACCCTCGCGGTCGGCTCCGATGTCGCGTGTGGTCGTGAACCCTTCAAACTATGTCGTGTAGTAAGTCTAGTAGTAAGTCTTTATTTAAATCTTTATTGTTCGTTCCTTCATTTTCAGTTCATTCATTACAATGTGTGGTTTTTCAAATATGTTATAATTGCGGGGATATTACAGTTATCTTTTCGACTTTAGTTATTATAGTAGCCTTAATTTACTTTGTTATTTTGTCTCTATTCAGTAAATCACAAGAACGTTTTTGGAGTTTGGAGAAATTGCGGTGTCCACTGCTGAACATAGCCTTGCCTTTGCCTAGCCAGTGACAAGCAGTGGATTTCGAATAGATTAGTTTATTACTTCGCCACAATACTCTAATAGCCGGGTCAGTGTACCCGGCCCGGGGCAGACTGAATACGGAAGGCAGATAACATAGTATTGTCTATCTAGCTAGACGTGTCACATGTTAAGTTTGACGATAAGTGGTACAAGAAAGAACTAAAACATTCATAATTGTATAGTGTCCGTGTGTCACCAAGTTAATCTGATGTGTATTCTTGATGCAAATATTGATAAACTGAGGGGATTATGGCCAGTTTGAACTAGAATTGGTATTTTTATTGTTCATTTAACAAACAAAGAGACAGGTGTCATTTCTGGCCCCAAGATGTCATTTAAGCTTAAGGAACAGATCTATAAGATCGTCATAAGACTTGTTCTTCTGTATGGCAGTGGTGCGTGGCCTGTGCTTGAGCGAAACAAGCAGGACCCGCATGTCACGGAGATGAATATGCTACGGTGGATATGTGGAGTTACGCGGAAAGATCGCATCAGGAACTCCCGCATCCGTGGCAGTCTTCGTGTCCGTGACATAGCAGACAAACAGTAGGAGGGTCGCCTACGCTGGTACGGCCACGTTTTACGATAACTTTATCTTACGTGGGTAACAAATGTCTTGCCATGGTGTCTCCGCCTGGCCTGAACAAGCGAGGGAGACCAAAGAAACGCTGGCTTGACGTTGTAAGAAATGACATGCATGCCAACGATATTTTACCTCAGTATGCCAATGATCGCGCGAAATGGAGTAGAATGAGCTGGAAAGCCGATCCTGGGCTCCCAACGCGAAGGCCGCGATGCAACCGGGATTGAACGCTGGGATGAAAAGTTCCTGTAGATTATTTTGATAATTAGTGCAGTAGCGACCTGCCTAAAAAATTTGTGAAGCAGCAATTTTACATGATTTTCAGACATGACAAAACATCAAGATTTATTGTTTATTATACAACCTTCTGAAATAAATTTACTAAGTTATTGTGAGAAACCGCATCATAAAAAATCTATTTGATCGAAGTCGAAGCATTTATTTAAATAGGCACTTTGGAATGCCATAAATGACAATAGTATTTATTCCAGCCGCCCTTTTCAAAAGGCACTATCGATATGATGAAGAATAACCGAGAAACGTAGTTGTTTAGAAGTTCAAACCTGTCACACAGGCATGTAGCGAAAAACGCAATTGCCATAGACATAGATGGGCAAGAGGTCAGATACCTTCTGCCCATCTATGTCTATGGCAATTGCTTCATGTATACTCCTAGTACATATGTAAGTTTAACCAGTTAAACTGCAGACTATTTATTTTTCCTTTTAGATGGTATATCGATGATATAGATATACCATTTAAAAGCAACAATAAATATTTATTAAAAATTAACAATGGGCGGTTACCTGTCTCTTAGCGATAACCTTTAAGAAAACTTAAGATCTACTACACACTTTTATCCACTGGTTGTGATAGTTATGTCCATATATCTCGATCTACAGTATGATCTAATGGTCCGCCTCCCTCCGCAGACAGATATATCTTACTTACTTTCCTTTGTTACCAGCTTCTAGTCTTCACTTTCACGCAGTTGAAATAGGTTTCTTGTCGACGTTATTTAGAGAAACCTTTGTCATATATCTCTTATAGAATAGAATGTCGCTATTATTTTTCTAACTAGACTATTATTCTAACTAGATTATATTACTGATATTTTTAAAGTTTTTTGACAGGAAAGCCAAGATGAGTGTCACGCGCATTTTCCATTGGACTTTTAAAAGACTTTTAAAATTATTTATAGTGTCGTTTACTAAATAAAAACGCGTGATTTATATAGTAAAAAGTGCATTCAGTGAATAATACATAAAGAACATTGAAATATCGCAGCATAGTGGCCACATCATGGCTTTGATCAAATCTCCTAGTAGGCGGCTCACGCGGCCGTTTTTTCAACTGTCATTGACGATATCCGCCATTATTGTGATATATTTTTTTTAAAGAATTTCTATAATTTGTTACACGTGTTATTGGCAAAATTGTGGTATCTAACCACAGAGGCCATTGAAGAGTTGAAGTAGTATTCACTCTAAGAAATAAAAATATTTAAAAAAATGTTAGTTTTTCATAAATTAAGCAAGAAAAAACTTTAGTAGCTATACAAAAGTTGCGTTTTTTTTTTCCTTATATGTACTAGAATGGATCTTGTTAGTTTTAGTAGGTACTATAACTGCCCCGCTGGTCTAGTGGTCGCACTTACGACTTGAGGGTGTGGTCCTGGGTTTGTAGGTTGTCAGCGCTTGAGCTACTGGGTTTTCCATTAGGAAGTTCTTCGTAACAGGAAGGAATTCGGAAGTTGTTCCGAATTCCATGCTTTGGAAAACACTTTGGTTATCTAAAATGATTAAGGACTAACTGTCTTTACTGATTAAGATAACTACTCCATTTCGGCAGATAGAGTGTAAATGTCTCTATCCCGTAAATGTTTATAAATGACGAAGATATATCAGTTCTCCGAGATTCAGAAATCCGTACGTTGGTTCTGCAACTGATCTCTCTCTCTGGCAATGTCAGCTTGCCGTTCCGACAGACAAAGAGAGAGGGAAAGTCGACGTACACCTGTGTCTGCGCATGTACCTGTGCACTATTATATACCCAAGATACAGGCTTGCCTGGTTTGGGCCCAATGCAAAATCTCTGTAATCTTTTGAGCAATAAAGTTTATTATATTATATTACTATTATATGTCCCGCGCTGAAAACTAGTCTTCGTTATATTACCGTGAAAATTAAGGCGAAGTGAGAGTGGAGTGAGCTGTCATTCCGACTTTTTCTTCTTCTTCAATCTATAAAGGTTCACTGCTGGAGAAACATCTCTCCCAAGGCTTACATTGGGGGGTTTACCATAATCTCCACGCTTTGCAGGCGGGTTCGGGATCACAGTGATTTGGTATTCCACAGGAGAAGCGCTGCTTTCCGCTTCCCTGATGAGAGTTGCCTTACTCGCCTCTTACGACACCCACGGGTGGTACTATTCTAAGCCCGGTGCCACACGAGTACGGGTACGGGTCATTCCATCTAATGCTAGGGATTCACACTTTTGACAGCTTACTTTAGGCCTCTGCCTCGAATTTTGCGGGCAGCGGGGCGGGGGCGGCGGCGGCGGAGTGAGCGGCAGGATCTTATGCGTAAAATCAAACGGCCCGGTTCTCGAAAACAGCGGCGCGGCAGCGGGGCGGTGGCGGCCAGAGAGCGGTGTACATCTCGCGCTCGAATCTTGCGGGCAGCGGGCGGGCAGCGAGCGGTGATCGAGCGTTAGGAATAAATTTTAATCAAAAAGATGTTGCCGCCATTGTTCAGACATTTCTATCGCGAATAAAAACAAATATCTCGTCGACACAATCATGAACACAACACTACGCGGCTATAGTGACGCGGGATCTGCCCGCTAGTTTCGAGAACGGGTCTTTGAAGCCCGTCCGGCTCCCGTGCCGCTGCCCGCAAAATTCGAGGCCTTTAGCTCACATAATCAACCTATAATGTTCCCACTGTTGGGACAAAGGCCTCCTCTGAGTGAGAAGGAGTGGGCCGTAATCTAGCACGCTAGCCTATTAAGGTTTGCACTTGTTCTTGGACATGCTATGTGTGTGCATAGATTTCTGTCATCGTTTTAAGAGCAGTGGTGATAAAATAATTTCACACAAAGTAAAGCGCCTGATAGAGTTCGAACCAATTTTTTTACACAATCAATCGGCTGGTTTGAAAGATTATACGTATAATTACCTGGCTATATGAATATACTGAAGCATAAGTATTAAGTACTTTTCGTGGTAACAAAAGGGCATTACGCTTTCGTGTTCGCCTCGGGGCTTTCCCTCTAGGACAGACGAATCGATATGTGACCTAAAGTCTATTCACTTTTCTAACTGATCTTATTTCGAGATAAACAAGGCATATAAACTTTATTTCAGAAATCATTAAGTTTATTTCAGAGTGACTAAGTACATTGAAAGATTTATAAAAATAATTGAACTTGTAGCGTTTATAAATTTAACTTTAATGTCTACGAATTTCAGTTAATCATAATTGACTCACACTCACTTCCGCCTAGCATTCGTGATTTGAAAACTATTTCTCTATTTAAATGTCGATTAAAAGAGCATTATCTTTCCTCTATATTGTGAGCATTGTTTATTATACTATATATATTTATATATTTTAGTGTTATCTATTTGTTTAAGTACACTCGTGTAATTATGTTTCGTTTATTTATGTATTGAATATGATTACTTTTAAACTTAACACATACATATTTTTTCTTCTTGTTCTTACACACTATTGTCTACATTTCTGTTTTACTTCTCCTTTCACAGGTCTCCTGAAAGAAATTTCTTAAGAAATAAGCACCTTTCTACACTGAACTTAATTTTCTCATATCTTGTATTTTATTGTGTGTACATTAATAATCAAATAAATAATTACAATTCTTTACAATGTCGTCAAATAAATCGTGTACGCAGATTAGTAGTTGAGTACGTACATATCATATGTACTGGAACACGTGCATTGGCTTGTGCACTGGCACTCTTTATTGAAAGATTATCGTTTTTAAATATTTTAATCTTAACAACATGTATGATAGTGCAGCTATCATCAGCTTATTTTTTTTTTGTAAGAGAATTATTTTACAATAAAATTGGGACATTTGCGGATAAGTGGAGGTGACTTTTAAGTTAAAAGGTTGGTTAAATGCGCATTGATATCAGAACAAATCTCGAGTCACTATTTACTCGTACATGCTGACATACCAAGGTCCCAGTAGTCGTACAATGGGACCATAGAATGTGCCGTTCTCTCAGTGATGATAATGATGCTGAAGTCACAAATGTAGAGAAACGACATAAGATACTCTAGACTATTAATGCCAACGACTTCTTAGCGGTAACATTAAAAGCGACGATCACAGAAAACCTAAATTGAGTCATCAAGAACATCTTAGCCTTTTCCGACAGCCAGAAATTTCATGCAAAATTCAAATCAAAAGTCATTTATTCAAATTAGGCTGAGAATCAGCACTTTTGAACGTACATATTACATAAGACAGTCCCCCAAAACGCAGTCGCCACTTCCTAGTGCTTTTGCTGGAAAGAAGAAGTGGCGGAACTAACTCCCCAGCAACACAGCTGTCTGTTGAGTTATAACACTTATAACGGACAGGCGCGTAAACCGCCTTACCGCGCGGAGCAGCGCTACGAAATCCGCTTTACCGTCACCGCTCTCCGCGACGGTACGCGGTGCCGCGTGTTAATCGTTTAAGGCGCTTAACTTACGGCACCGCGCGCCGCGGTAGACAATGAAGCGCAACGTCCGTAGATGAGTATACACCGCCCGACCGCGCGATTAAGCGGTACTCTCGCTGCCACCGCCCCTCCGCGCTGCCGTCCGTGCGGTGGAGCGGTGCCTCACACATGCGGCGTCGAGAAGATTCTTGCCAGTGTCTATGAAAAACTGGTCAAAACCATGTAAAAATCTATCCGCGGGGAGCACCGCTACGAAATCCGCTTTACCACCGCCGCCCTAATCAGCGGTACGCGGTGCCGTGTGTTAATCGCCTAACAACACATGGTAACACATATGTACATGGAAACATTTTCGCATCGAAGTCCCTACTACCATATAAAAATAGTGTGGAATACCATCAAACACAATCAGACATGTTTGTCTATGCATAAAAGATCGTGTATTTAAATGTTAAATAATATGTATATATGTTACTTTGCAAATGTCGGATTGTACTTACATAGAGTTCATGGTCTTAACATTACACGTGGATTCGTGTACTAATAATACACGCCTCCACGTGCATCTTTGCGTTTTAGTTACTATTTACGTATAATATATTAGTAGATACTACCCTTTTTTGTGTAGATGGTAAATCATGAGTTCG
Organism: Sesamia inferens; assembly: GCA_037179545.1. Taxonomy (NCBI): domain Eukaryota; kingdom Metazoa; phylum Arthropoda; class Insecta; order Lepidoptera; family Noctuidae; genus Sesamia; species Sesamia inferens. Next base: position 10,776,618 of record CM073923.1, on the reverse strand, counting down.
ATGTTGTCTCCTGACCAGGGCGTCTCCGGCGGCAGCTAGAAGTGTGAGGGCGCTGAGATTCCCGCTCCCTCACGCGCTCCGCTTCCTCCTCTCAGCATCACTGCTTCGCAGAAGGAGGTGATGGCTTGCCATACACTCTGAATCATGGTCTAGAACAGGTCAGGACGCGAGAGAGCGCCGTCGATCGCACGGCAAGAGGACACGGCAGTGCTCCACCCTAGCCGGTCAGAGCTCCACCGTATGTTCCTCCACCATCCTCAAAGCGACCCCCACAGTAGTGACACCCTGGCGTTTCCTACCGCCTTATTCGGAACAACAACCTCCCGAAAAAGCCGTGTCCGGTGAGGACCTGCGTCATGGTGACGGTGCCGTGGCGCCTCTCCACTCCTCAAAGAGGGGACTTACTACCGCTATTGTAGGGTGACCAGCACTGGGTTGGGTAATCGCATTCTCTATGTCGCCACGAGATCCCGCCGGAGCTCTGTCCACCCTACCGCGATTTCTCGCGGCACTTATGCGCCGACGTTTTGCCTCCTCTCGCCACTCCCACGTGTGGGTGAGAGCTTTGGCCTCCAGATTCCATGGCGGCAATCTGGCAAGGAGGTTCGCCACCTCAGCCGAGACCGTGCGGTATCCCCGAACAAGCCGGGTGACCATGGCCCTCTGGGACACCGTCGAGCGTCGGGCTGGTCACTTCTTCCAGGGACCCCGCCCACACCGGGAGTGGGGAGTGGTACTACCATGCGTTCGCGATTTATTTGGCAAAAATAAAAACAAATATAAATTAGCAGACAGCATTGAGCCTTTTACTATAAGTGACTGTTATCCTGCAAGTATTTAATTGATACTATCATATAGGATACTATCATTTAATTGATAATATCACATAGTTAGGGAATATCGCTTGTACAGTTGCCATATCCCTGGAAACACAAATCAATGATCTACTAAATGTTAAGTGCCTAGTTAGCATAATACTGCCAAAACCAACACCACCATCACACAGCACTAGGTCCGCGTGGAGAGTTACGGCTGACGCCGTTTCATCAAGCAAAAGCCTGTGTCCACCAGCAGAATTTAGGCTGATTATGCTAATGTTATAAAATTTCAATTCAATTCTCTTTAGACCAACTTATTGAAGCTACCAATCACCATTATAGGACAGGACAACGATAGAGAGACCGCTGGTACCGGTATTGGCTAAATACCATCATCATAAAACTGAAAGTAATTCCGATGGCTAAAGTAGTGTCCAGCCAGGTCTTAGATTCTGTCATCAAACGTTATATTCGTTCTTACTCAACTGAATCCATTCCTAGAATAAATGTAATACAATTCAAAAATTAAAAAAAAAAAAATTAAAAGAAAGAAACAACGTTTATTTGCGTTAGACATGGCCCAAAAAATTACAAAAACAAAAAGAAAGTGAGAACTGGTTGAGGGAACATGCGTCACACCCACGCAAAGCGACAGAACAAAGCATTTATTCAATAATAAAAAAGTAATTAGCTAAGTGGTATCGCCAAAAAACCTTCAAAGTGTAATGGCTAATCTGCCGACGGAGTTCGATCAGTAATAGCATTAATCATCATCATTATTTCAGCCGAAAGGCGTCCACTGCTGGACATAGGTCTCCCCCTAGGATCTCCACGACGAGCGGTCTTGCCTTCCGCATCCAGCAGTTTGCCGCGATCATCACCAGGTCGTCGGTCCACCTTTTCGGGGTCCTACCCATGCTGCGCCTAGCAATAGAGTTACAATGAATGAAATGGTGTGGTATAGCCCCACCAAATTAATTGTGCAATTTGTTAAAATCCCAGCATAAGCACAATTAAATTCATAGCTTTTACAAAATCGTGCAAAATTAAAGAGCTACCTTTAATTTTGCACGGTTTTAGAGATATTAATTATACCGACGCAAATTGATATTTGCAACAATTACTTTAATTGCTCACTTTAAATTCTGAATAAGTAACCAATTTATTCCAGAATCATTAAAGAACCCGCCCACGCTTAAATTTTGGAATAAATAAGAATATACAAAAAATAATGGATTTTAATATTCTTTTTCTTCATCTTCCAGTGCCTCTTCAATCCTGAAGGTTGGCCGTCAGCTTCTTGTATTCGGTCTTGTCAACCGCGAGTCGGAACAGTTTTTCGACGTAAGTAATGCTGGTCTATATTCTATTATAAATGGTGTATCTGACATCGACACACAACAACTTGTACCATGGATCCAGTACATGATTCTGAACCACCCAGTGGTGGAATATTTCGTCGGCTTTTTCATGATTTAAAAAAAAAACATATGTAGTTATTTTCACTTTAGATCATTCATAATTGCTATACTTTTATAACCCAATAAGATATTAATATAAAAATTAATTAATTCGCTAATTACACAAAAAAACGCAATGAAAACAAAACTCGAAAAACTATCTTATCAGCTGATTTAATAGAGTTCACATGAGGGTCAACGTCATACCTACGAACCCGCACGGCGGCACGCTTACAACGTTCAAAGGCCGAGCCGATACTTTTTTTTAAACACTGTGATTTTTGTAACCGCTCATTAACGACATAAATGACTATCATAATTTTATTAGTGGCATGCGGTCTAGCCTTTTCGCGAAGTTTGCGTTACGATGTCAGATACACTCTGTATAAAATTCTCCTGTCACATTGTTTGTCCTGAAACTCCTCCAAAACGGCTGAACCGATTTTAATGAAATTTCGTATAGGCACGAGAATAGGTTTTTATCTATATGTATATTATTACTACTTACACGGCTGAAACCGCGGCGCGCAGCTATAAGCAGCACCCTAATAATGCAACGAATAAGCAGCATGCTAAGAATACAACTATTGCTATCAATTACATTAAAATCATATTGTAACCAATTGCTAATCCATCGCTCTTTATGTTTGAAAAATGGGTCTGCTCAACAATGTAAATGACGCAATGAATGTTGTTCAGCTGTCAATATGAAACCCAATTACCCCGCAGCTTCACAAACTTTGCTGTACAATTGTAAAATTTAACATTTGAAATTATATACATTATAATGTAAGTATGTAACAGTTGGAACCGCTTACCCCTTGAAGAAGAAAATAAGTTTTCACCAGAGGTTATTAAAAAATGTCAAGGTGTAATGTTAGTCTACGCGTCATTATGCAACTACCTACATATTTATTTAGCTACGAGTCTACGATGCTACGAGATGCGTAGCTTTACGTAGCAACCCCAAAAATAACTTTCACTAGAGCCCAAATGTACCAGGGATGTGTACGAAATACCCTTTTGTAAGTAATATAAAGATGTTAATTCCTGTAAAATTATTAAAAAATATTCGTAGTAACATGTCAAATACATTTAAACCTATCAGAATTATTCCCGAAATTAAAAACGTACAAAATGTAGTCGCATGCTCTTATGAATGTTAAAAACTTGTCAAAAATCAAGAATAATTAGAAATATTTTTGACAGATTGAGATTGAGAACAGATTGAACGTTCTTAAAATGACGAGAGATTGGTTTTTCTTGGATGTGAATTCATCAAATGACCTCTCCCGCTCTAAGTACCGTACTGAGGACGCTCCTTGCTGTTCTCTCTTCAGCGATCTCTAGCGCCCTTAGCCGAGGTTCGTATTCGTACCCCGCTTTGTTTTTAGATGCCCTGGCTGGAGGCTTTAAATTGCATTTTCTCGGTGGTAGGCCATAACATCGGCCGCCGGCACAAGTTACCACCCAGCAGACAAAGTCTTGCCGCCAAGCTATTTGACGTGTTCCGGCATGATGTCTGATGAAGCCGTACGGAGGACGGGTCTGAGCAGTTGTGTTGCGATGTGTGCCGGGTGCGATGCGCCTAATATTGTTATGTTGGGAGTTTGGTCGTGGAGGGTCTTCAGATCAATTTCTCTTTGGCGCAGCATCGTTGGTCGTGTTGTTGGGTTTAACATTGCATCACCTCGCTCAACTGCCGTCTTCCTTCCTCGTCACCACAGTTTTTCTGAGTGAATAGGCTCTTAATATACTAGCGCGCTTTACCATCAACGATCGCATCACTGCTTACCATCAGACGGGATTGCGGTCAAGCGCTAGTTTATAATTATTAAGGCAGTTCTGAGGTCAGCATATCCTAGCGGTTTACTCTTAGACGAAATCGAAACTAACCCAAGGTTCACAGTCTCTTTTAAACCTGCATCCTGATTATGTAACATACTATAAGTTATAATTTGTTAAAATATGTTCTAAAAGATTTGACACCTCAACGACTAGCGCAATAATTGTTGTTGAACTGCCAAAAAGAGAGCATTTCTACTGCTAATATGTAACGCTATTACCTCGCAGATATAATCTTAGGTAAAAAAAAAACCGTATACATGCATATCTACAAAATAGAAATTGGCCCCGATTCCCTTTTCACAAACAAATCTATTCCTGTCAAATTAAGATATTCCATAGACAGTTTAGACGTCATTAAAAACGTGGCGTATAAAAATACGTCAATTTACGTTAAGCGCACACTAATTTGACGGGACTGAACTAATGCTCCAAATTCCTTGGACAGCATTCCTCACAAATCAGCCAATACTTAGAGAGCTGGGTGTTACAATAAGACTGTCCTTTTTCTTTGGGATGGTAAATCATCAAATGACCTCTCCTACTCTGGGCGTCAGGTGTCAGACTTGTACTGACTAAAACCCATCCGAGTATCTTCACTTGCCTGTGCGCCAGAGCCACGGTTTCTTTTTTAAATAACCCGCAACCCTGACCCAGGAGACAGGTACGAGTGAAACACAACGCGCCGTCGACTCGGGCCTGGTCCTTACCGGACGGCGAGCTGCCCACCGCTCACCGCCCGTAAGCCCGCGCCTACGGTGGCCGGGAGTTCGATCTCCTGCGGTGGCTAGTGGCGTGAGGCCGCTGGGATTCCCGCTCCCTTACGCGTTCCGACTCCTCCTTTACCAGCATCACTGCTTCGCAGAAGAAGATGACGGCCTGCCATGCACTCTCGCTCCGGATCATGGCCTGGACCAGAATCGGACGCGAGAGATCGCCGCCGATCGCCGCCACAATAAGACCCTCCTCTATCTGCCTTCGAAGAATTTTAGAATATTTTGGCCATATTGCTAGAAAAAATGGAGACGACCTCGAACATCCGATGGTTACTGGTAAGATGGATGGACGGCATTCTAGGGGTCGCAGCCCAATAAGGTGGACTCACCAAATCCTTTCATCTCTGGCATCGGCGTGCGTGATGCTATCTATACTCCCGGCCAGGGATCGTAACAGATGGCGAATTATCGTAAAAGAGAAGGCAATTCCACAGGGACATCACGGACCTCAGTATTGAGGAGAACGACTTGAGGAGGGAGAAACTAATATTTATCTTCTGTCCTTTTCTTAATGAAATAGAAGGAAAAATATGCATTGAACTTAAAATAAGTTTAGTTAGTGAACACGAGATTCGGGACCATTATCACTTTGTCAGCAATGCGGCTTGAAAAGCGATAAGAACGCAAATATAAAAAACATCGCGAATGTTGATAGTAGTAGGAAAAATTGTTCATAATGATCTCTACGATATTCATAATAAATATTTCACTCGCCTGATAACAATAGCAACTGATAAGGGGGTTTATCGTATATTATATTTACTCCCAAAAGCGTCGGGGGTCACGGTAAACTTTCGCTGGGACAGTTATTGGCAAAAAATCAATAGATAGCGAAAGTAAGCATTTTTGAGTTAAGTAGTACAAGTATCAACAAACTTTGTTTTGTATGGTTTTAATGTTATTTTGTCTTTATACAAAACCTGAACAAATGTAGTTTGTAGAAAAATAACTGAATCGATTTCAATCATATATACACCTTGTTATATTTTTCCCGAATATATTTATAAATTGTTACAGTGTGGTTACCGAGCGAACAGCACAGAAATGTGCGCACAGCGGGACGGGGTCTACGCCTCGTAGTACAGGGGTGCAATACGTTTTACATTTAAGTAAATTACACTTTTTTGTCACTGACGGTTGAACTTTTTGACAGTCTAAAGCCTGCAAGTGTGATGGCAAAAATGAATATACATATCACTGTCATGGTGTCTTTGATTTTGCCACCGACTTCCGAAATGCGTTATTATTCAGTTGTTGTTGTTTTTTTATTTTACACTTTTCAGTTGTGAAAGTACTGTTCGGCTGCATCCGGCCAGACTGAACGCTGACGGAAACATAGTTAGTTAGGAAGGAATAGGCTAGCAAACAAACGATGCAATATTTTTTTTCTTGGATTTGTACCCGTAGTTTTGGTTTATATACCGAACTAAAGGGACACAAACAAATTAAACATCGGTTCAAAATATTTTAAAGTTCTTAATCCGCTAAATTCATAATGATTGATTAATTCGGTCAGTTATCTCGTAATGGAATGGTGATAGAATGACATTGCCGTATTGCCAATATTATAACACCCGTTAGTAGAAATGATTTTCTAATTATTAAAAGTCGTGGTGGCCTGGTGGTTAAAACACCAGCCTCTCAAGTATGAGTGCGCGGGTTCGATTCCTAGTCAGGCAAGTACCAATGTAACTTTTCTAAAGTTATATGTACTTTCTAAGTATACATATCTTGGACACCAATGACTGAAGGTGAAGGAAAACGTCTTGAGGAAACCTGGACTTTAAGTCTGAAATCGCCAACCCGCATTGAGCAAGCATGGCGATTACGCTCAATCCTTCTCTGTATGAGAGGAGACCTGTGGCCAGCAGTGGGACGATAAAAAGGTTGATAATGATGAAGATATCTCAATTTGAACATTTATTAATATGCAATGGATTGTCAGCGATTGACCCCTGGATGTCATAATGTCGTTATTTTGCTAGTAGATTACGAAAATTGTAAAAATCGATCATTATGAGATCACAGATCGACAATATTGACACTATTGTAACAGACTAAGGCCCCGGATAGGTAGCCGCTCCATGTAAATCATTGGTATTCATCTTCGTTCCATCGGAGGACGACCCGTCGTATGGCGAGTATCCATCGTCACATTGTTGACACCTGACACCACTACGATCCGAACGAAGCGTTTCGCCTCGTCTTTTATACCGTTTGACTACAGTTTAAGTGTCTTCAAGGCTAGAGTGAATAAACTTTTCATAAACTAGCGCGCTTTACCATTAATGATTGCATCACTGCTTACCATCACGCGGGATTAAGGTCAAGTACTAGTTCATAATTATAAAAAAAAATCTGCATCCTATTAGACTTGAATTCGGCACCAACGTAGCTGGGAAAAGTCTAAGCTGATGATGTTGACCAGCCCCCTAATCGCGTAACGCATTATTACTATCAATTGGAATAATTTTGAAGTAAATTGCGCCATATGTCGGAAAACATGTTTCTGATCAGCAACTTAAATAACGCAATGAATGTTGTTGAATTGTCAAAAGAAAAACCATTGCTACTGATAATGTGTTACGTAATTACCCTGCTGGTTGGTCTGGGATAAGCCGAGTACCAGTCATTATACATATGTATGTGTAGCGACAGCTAATCTGGTATTTACAGAAAAATTACTGAGTAATATGATACCTCTTGTTGTTAGATTTTCCGATTTCTGCCGACCTGTAATGACTGCCACAAATCCACTAATGATAGTAATAATCATAAACTAGTGCTTGACCGCAATCCCGCCTGATGGTAAGCAATGATGCAATCGTTGATGGTAAAGCGCGCTAGTTTATTGAGAGCCTATTTACTAAAAAAAAACTGAGTGAATAGGAAGGAAGACGGCAGTTGAACGAAGTGATGAAATGCCAGAGGGAGATTGATCTGGAGACCTTCCACGACCAAACTCCCGATACAACAACGTTTGGCGCATCGTACCCGGCACACATAGCAACACCACTGCTCAGACCCGTCCTCCGTAAGGCTTCACCAGACATCATGCCGGAACACGACAAATCGCTGTTTTAACGTTAACATGCTTTTCGAAGCACGGAGAGGTAAGTACGTGAAGTTGATGACTCGTCCAGACACTAAGTTTAAGTCTGGTTGTTCGTAGTGAAAAAACAGTTGTGTAACCTAATGAATAATACCTTATTATTACAATTCTTGATGTATTATATCTAAACGATAAATATAAACATGAGTCACAAAAGGTATTGCTTTGTTTTTTCCTTAAAACATAAAAGGAAAGCAATTCTAATTCCGTTTTATATCAACTTTTAAAGATAAGAAGATAAGTTCAACCAGGTACATTGAACCACACATCAGTGATTAAATTATCATTAACAAGGCCTATTGTGGTATATATAATAGTAAGAGCGATTTTCATACCCAAGTGTTTCCCCGGTTGACTGTACCTACAACCTTTAATGAAAAATGACGTGCATATTTATCTCTTACGCCATATTGTAATCCAACGATTACACGTGTCTCATATCTATGAGTCTAAATGATTCAATATAGGAAATGAATTACTGCAAAGGTATTTGAATCGATTTGATTTGTAAGACCTGTGTTGTAGATACAGTGCGTGTGGAATACTGCAAATGAGTTCTGAGATAAACGGTCTTGTAATTAAATGATTATGTATGTTGAGTAATATGTGTAGGTACGTATAAGATAACAGCTGATCAATTCTACAAAGTTATTTTTTGTTAATGCGAAATTGATTGTTTGTTCAGAATAAGCAACTGAATCGATTCCAATAATTTTTAAACCATTTTATATTTTTTCCCAAATACATTTAGAAATTGTTGCGCTGTGGTTACTGAGCGCGCCCGATCAACGAAGCGCAACAGCTGACACCAGAGGTCAACGCCCCGCTCGACCGCCTGAGCGGAGCGTAGACCATATTTTTGTTGGGACAGCCAAGTAGGATGATGTAATTTTGTGGTTTTTCATGATATCTTTTTGAAATTTTGTAACTAAATAAACTAAACTAAACTATAAACTAAAACTAAACTTACAAAAAATAAAGTTGTAGTAATATCTTAGTGTTAAAAGTTATGTGTTAAGCTTAGAGTGAGCTGTCAATCCATAGCAGTCGTTGGAATGACAGCTATTCCACATTCACGTCACCTAAGTTTCCACGATGTATGGTTACAGAATCGCTTTGCATTTGTTGGTGGAGGAATCATGGATAATTCTGACTTTACTGAAACGGCTGAAAATGGTACCGAGCATCGGTGGCCGAGAAGGAGTGTGAAAATGAGTTAGAAAGTGAGTGAGTAGTTAAGGAAGACAAAATATAAAAAATAGTGATAGCCCATCGGTATTGGGAACTGTGTCCAAACAATCGGCGGTCAGGTTTCCAGAGAGAGGAACCTCCTGCACCGGGTCGTATCTAGAAAGTATTAATATAGTCGCTGCGTAGCAAATACTTCCCTTGTCTCTTTCCATTTTCTCCAATCTACTGCCATTGTGGGTAAATCCTTCAAAAAGGAGTTCAGTTAATGAAAACAAAGAAAAGGTATCTCTCATTCTGGGCCTGTCGCACAGCGTTTCCAGCTTTACGTTACCTACTCTAAAATCATTCGCTCTTGATCTCGTAACAAATGAAATTAACCTCTTGATTATATCAACGTAAAGAACGATTCGGACTTCAAAAAAAAAGTATGACGTCATATCCTACTAGAAGGGTGAATAGTCAGTTGAAGCGCTCAGCTGTCAAAACGAAAAAGGGAAAAGTCTCTCGGTGCGTTTTGCCGGTTATCGCATTGTTTGAAAACCGTTTCTTAACGCAATACATAGTGATGTAATAATTTACTGGCTACGATTACAACTTCCGACTGAACTGGGAGATAGTGTGTGCCTGTGTTATCTCATTTGAGTTTTAATTGGAAATCTGTTACTTCGATACTCGCAGATGTGATAATAAGTAGTTGTTTATTAAGCAACGCAACGTACTTATCTTCATTCATGTCCAGGGACGTGTGATATTGCTCCAATATATACTATATAGATAGGTATACTATATAAAGGTATACTATATTTTATCAGACTATATACTAGTATATAATCTGATAAAATAAATAAAAGTTTTTTCATGTATTCCCATACGTCCCATTAACTTACATATAAATTTAAAGAAAATATTTCAAGAAGATTTTAAGAGCGTTTACTACGATAGACTGGTAGGTAACCTCGCAATTTAGTGTCATATTTCGTGGTTTTCATTTTTTATTATTTAATCAGAGTAGGTAATATTTTAAAATGTGTTTTTTTTTTTTTTTTCAAATTTAATTTATTGCTATAAGCATGGTAAACAGCGGTATATATGTTCATATGTTGTATGAATAATAAATAGTGAAGTAAATCCTTGGTTTTCTATAAAGAAACATCTTCCATCCTGATACACAATAAATAACGTAAGTGACGACAAAGAAGACACAATAAAATAACAGTTACATTGGTGACCCCGTACAGAACACGGAATTATCATCGGATAAATTAAGACCATATCTACCTGTACAATTTCGTAAATTAGTTTTCAATTCCATACATAATTTAAGTCACCCAGGAATAAGAACAAGTCGCAAATTAGTAAGTGACAGATTTTTCTGGCCGAGTATGAATCGCGATGTAGGTCAATGGGCTAAGGCTTGCGTACACTGTCAGCGAACTAAGATACATAGGCATACAAATGAAGTGTTTGGTACTTTTCCTAATAACGATCGTTTCGAGCACATACACATAGATATAGTAGGTCCTTTAGTTACCACTGTTGAAGGTTATAAATATTGTTTAACCGTGATAGATAGAAGAACACGATGGCCAGAGGCTTTTCCTCTCAAAGAAATAACAGCCGAAATTGTAGCAAAAACATTTTATAACGGTTGGATCACGCGTTTTGGGTGCCCAATTAAATTAACCAGTGACCAAGGTCGTCAATTTGAAAGTCAACTTTTTTCTAATCTTATGAAGTTATTGGGTATTGAAAAGATAAGATGTTGCTCTTTTCATCCTATCTCGAATGGGATTCTGGAGAGATGGCATCGTGTGTTTAAAACAGCTTTGACAGCTAGGCTAATTTCGGTACACTCATCTTGGATAGATGAACTACCTACTGTGTTATTAGGTATCAGAGCAGCTATCAGAAATGATAGTGGTGTGAGCCCAGCGTTACTAACATATGGTACAACATTGCGTTTACCTGCAGATTTTTACGCTAATAAACAAATCAATGAAACTGATGATTATAATTATGTAGAGCAATTGCGAAAAATTATTTATAGTTATAAGCCACAGGAGTTAGCGATTTCTAAAAGTAAGTCATTTTTTGTACACCCTGATTTAAAGAAGTGTAAGTATGTATTTGTACGTAACGACGCGTATCGTAGGCCTTTACAGCCAACATACGATGGTCCATATTTAGTATTAAGTAGGTCAGGTAAGGTATATGTTATTCAGTATCCGAACAGAACTGCATCTGTTTCTATAGATCGATTAAAGCCTGCATATTTGTTAAACGAAAGTGAAGACGGAGATGGTAATTTATCCCAAAAGATAACTGAACCGATTTCGTTGAGTAACTCTAACACGCTACCGCCCGTGGCGAAGACCACGCGCAGTGGCAGAGTGGTGAAACAACCGGTGCGTTTTGCTGACGAGATGTGCTATTGAGATTTGTTTTGACGAACGATTGTTGCAAAAATAATATGTACATTGTTTACTTACTAATGAATATTAAAGTATGTCATTTATCGGTATGTAAAAATATATAATTGTACTTCATTAGTATATAAGGTAATTCACATTTGTAATCCAATCGAGTACCTACATACTTGTATTTATTGTACCAGTTTGTTAAAATTATTTTCAAGATGGGTTATAATCAAAGTAAACAACAAGATTTGGACAACAAAGTTGTAATTAATGCCGAGATAGCACAGCATCAGAGTGTGGTAAATAAGTTAAACCAATATGGCTATGTAATGATAGCATTTATTATACTGGGAATTGTGATATTGTCATACTTTTTGAGGCAAAGATGTCTCAAAAGATTTCGTTCTGCTGTCAGAAAGGAAGTCGTAAATTCCAGAAACCTAGCTATGGTGCAGGTTGTACCCGCTCAGCAGCCGCAGTCAGCCGCTGCGACGCCGGCGCAATCTAACTATATGTAATTCTAATTTGTGATGTGATGATGTGTTCGTTTGTATTATGCGCGTTTCATTGTGTTATTTGTATCTGTTGGGGTTATTCCGCCGTTGACGATACCCCAGTGTTGTTGTAGGTAATTAATGAGTAACACTAAAACCACCAGTTTTGAGCCGCACTTGTTTTATTTACACCTGACCGCGTGACGGAGGTATATTTACGACTGAATTACATTGTGTTCAAGTTCATTATATAATAGCATTTTGCTGTACGAGCATTATTGGCTCGTACAGTATCAAACGGTAGTTGAGCATTTTAGTAAATATATAAGGTATTTTTCATTTATCGATAGAAACAATGTTGGTAGTTAATTGTAAAAATTTGTTAATGAAATAAAGATATTTTGCTTAAATTTTGTTAATATTCAAAGTCTAAAAATATGATTACATGATATTAATCGGATACAACCATTTAGTTGCAAAAATAACAAAATTGGAAGTGATTTTTGTTCGTTTGAAAATGTTTTAATTTGTTCTCAAAATTTTGTTCCTAGGTACCTACTGCGAATAATTTTGTAATCTGTTAAGGATATATCTATTATAGTTAGTAGTTTTTAATATTATTTTATTTTTTATAAGAAGGGGGGTATTGTGGTGGCTTTGGTCCCGCGCCCGAGTAATTTGCTTTGTCAGCTATATGTAACTGCGCGCGGGCAGCGGCGCCTAGCCACCTCAGTCCTCTCGCGACCGTTCTGCGGTATATATGTTCATATGTTGTATGAATAATAAATAGTGAAGTAAATCCTTGGTTTTCTATAAAGAAACATCTTCCATCCTGATACACAATAAATAACGTAAGTGACGACAAAGAAGACACAATAAAATAACAGTTACAAGATCATACCTATTGAGAATTTTTATCGACCTCGAATAAAGCAAATGGTCACAGACATCGTTAACAAACGAAACTAAATACAACAACTACACGATATCATAAAAGTATTTCAGGACTACATTAATGAACGTTTTACAATCACGCTTCCAAAACCTGATAAAGCATTTATATCCAAAATTAAGATAAGGAACAGCCGACAGAATTTCAATGAAAACTGCAAGGAAATTGAATAGCGAAAATCGTGACGTACCGACTCAAACAAAATTAATTAAAGAATTTGTTGTTAAAAGATCATAAATCAAGTAAATTTGGGCCAGAAGGCCATTAATCCAAAACTGGGCCTAATGGCCTCCTAGCCCAAATTTTCATAAAAAATTAGTCCATGATCTAATTACAATTGATTTCTTTTCCTGACTGAAAATAATTCGATTGTTAACTTACTTACCTAAGTACATTAACAATCGAATTAAATACGCAAAATGGCGCCCACGTCCGTGCCCGTAAGTACCAACTTACAGGCACGGACGTGGGCGCCATATTGTGTAATGCTTCGCTAACCGACGCGCGCCAACAAAATTGAACTTTCAGGCGAATTTTAGGCCTTGAAGATTCGCAACACAAGTGTTTTGTTTTTGTAATTAACAAGGAACATTAATTGGAAGTAACTCAACTGAAAAGGAAAAGAAATAATAGGTACTTTATTTGCATAATTATTTAAAGTAGGCACTTATTATGTCTAACGACGCCGATTTAAAAAACAATATTTCCAAGCGTGGACGATGTGAGCATGATTTGCATTTATTGATTCCGTTTGCGTTGGCTTTAGACAAAAGAGGTTCATAGTAGCAGAGATGTAAAAATGAAATGAAAAACAATGAATATAATTAAATGTATGTAAAAATTGTTTGAATTCATCTCGAAAATTAGTTCATTTCCGAGATAAATTCAAACAATTTTAATAAATATCAAAATAAAAACAAACTGAAAGCGAATATTGGCAAAAAATAAATAAGATAGTATTCACAAGTATCAACAAGAGAATGACAATCAAACACAGCAATGATACAACATTTTGGCGGACGCCAATATAACCCAGCAAAATGAAGAAAATACTCTCTGCCACAACGTATAATCTTGTTAGGATACATTTCAGATTTGGTAGGTTTGGAGTAAAATGTAAAACGTTCCACTACTACTACTGAGCACCCCTGATTCTGTTAGGTTAGGTTAGGTTGACCTAAAAACTAAATTATTTAATTAATTAAAAGCCTCACAAATTCAGAAGATAGTACAAAATAGTTGATTTAAGCATCAACCCAACAGTAACACAACACATTATAGGTACGAGTACACGAACTTTTATTACAAAATGTACCCTAAAAACAACCAGCAGGGTAATTACGTAACACACTATCAGTAGCAATGGGTTTCATTTTGACAGTTCAACAATATTCATTGCGTTCTTTACGTTCTTGAGCAGACACACTTTTCGAACACATGGAGCAATCTATTATATGCTTCGAAATGATTCCAACGATATTAATACTGTGTTACGTAATTAGGATGCTGTTTTCTATTCTGTTTAATGCAATAGGGAATGGAGTATAGAGTTGATAATATTCTGTCCGAATGAATTACCAACATTAAAAGATTATCTCTAAACATGTCATCGTGACACTAAATTGTAATACAATAGAGACTCATTCTTTAAACTGTAGTCTAATAAAAAATCTATAATACGCATAGTTAACAGTTTTATTTAGGATAGAATTGGTATAGTATTTATTTTTATTTAATAATGAGGGATATAAAATGTTGTTCAAATACATTTCATTTTTTTTTTATGTTTCACTAAGAACCCGAAGAATTTACAGCTAATCCGGAACACGGAACACCTATCTAATGAGCCCTACTTTATTACCATTAAAGGAAGATAGCCATAAAAATGGCCCACACATCACATTTCATTTGCCTAATGGCACTTGCTATTGGGCCTCATACAAACGAGCGTACGGTGTAAACCTGATGTAAAATAATGATGATTATTGATGCATTTTTTTTCTTAGATCGGTTAATCAATCAAACAACTCACAATAACATTCCACTGTGGTACACCTAACCATTTCACTCAAGCTACGCCATAACACCCTGTACTCCGTGTTCACCATCCAGTGAGTCCCAGCCACCTTAAATCCATCTATCTGGGGCCATTAAAGCGGTCTCCAATAACGTTTCGTCTGCTCCACCGACCATCGGCACTTAGACTAATTTGACCAGACCACTGACATTTTTTGTTTACTCTTGTTTAAACAATAGTGGTTTTTTAAATTGAAAACTTCTTTAGCGGAGATGTGATCTTTTTTGGGATAGATAAAACTGTTAAACTTGCATCAGGACATGTGACCCTGATCGACAATTCGTAAGATGGAGGGAGTGACCAAGACCAAGAGCACTTAGCACGTCGCAATATCAACTATTTTTCTGCCGCACTGCAAAATGTATGCGTGCTTCTACTTTTTCGTTTTAGCGGCGCAGGGCGCATACACGAGTGTGCCTGTGGGTTTGTACCACAGCCTGCTAAGCGCAACCACCTATGGTGTCAGCTGATGGCTCGACCGTCTGTATACTTGTAAAATTCGTGTATTTACATTTTTTTTTGTTTATACGAAACCCGAAACACTTGTCCAGTATTTTTCAGTAAAGGATCTATGTATGGACGGCAGAAGGTCAAGCTACACCACACTGTCAGATATTCCCAATCAACTTTGAGCCTTAATGCTTAAGAGATAAAGTTGAAAATCTAATAAAGAAATCTGACAGATGTAGTAGTTTGATGTGCTGTCTGCAAAAAAATTCAAAAAGATATAATGAAAAACCACCAAGTTATGAGCTTGCTATTCTACTTGGTTGTCCCAACAAAAATATGATCAAAACTACGCACGGGCGGGCGAGCACGGTGCGTTGGCCTCTGGCTTCAGCTGTGGTGCGCGGCGCAAATACTATGATCTATCGTAACCTCTCGGTAACCACTCTTCAACAATTTCTAAATGTATTTGGGAAAAATATATAACATGGTGTAAACGTGTGTAACGTCCTCCGTGGCGCAGCGGTCAACATGCCTGCCTGCGACGTGGAGGCCCCGGGTTCGATCCCCGGCCAGGTCATAATGGAAAACGATCTTTTCCTGATTGGCCTGGGTCTTGGATGTTTATCTATATATGTATCTATTAAAAATAATAGTATTGTTGAGTTAGTATCCCATAACACAAGTCTCGAACTTACTTTGGGGCTAGCTCAATCTGTGTGATTTTGTCCGTAAAAAAAAAAAATAAAAATAAAATAAAATGATTGGAATTGATTCAGTTACTTCTTCTGAACAAACTATATTCAGGTTTAGCCAAGCCAAAGCCATTAGTGCGAAATTATTCCCTAACTATTCCAAAATATTAAGAAAATGCACAATATATGTTCAAGTTATCGACTTTGCATAACATTTACGTAGATATATTATGTCGCGCGTTTGTACTAGGGCTTCTGATTCAGTCGCGGAGCCACGGTCAAGTGGTTTTGTCACCGTCCATCTTTGTTACAATTAAATACAATAGCTTCATTGGCCCTGGCAGATTGCTTCCGTGCATCGCATTGACAATATCCCTCACGTGACCTGGTGCGTACAAGCGGTGGGCAGGTTTTAAGTCAGATTCTATAGGGTTTGTCTAGGGGTGTTACGACATATCTTCTCCATCAATAGTGGTAGGCCATAACATCGGCCGCTGGCAGAAGTTATCACCCGCCAGACAAAGCTTTGCCGCCAAGCGATTTGTCGTGTTCCGGCATGATGTCTGGTGAAGCTGTACGCAGGACGGGTCTGAGCAGTTGTGTTGCGATGTGTGCCGGGTACGATGCGCCTAATGTTGTTGTGTTGGGAGTTTGGTCGTGGAGGGTTTTGAGATCAATCTCCCTTTGGCACAGCATCGTTGGTCGTGTTGTTGGGTTTAACATTCCATCACCTCACTCAACTGCCGTCTTCCTTCCTATTCGCTCAGTTTTTTTGAGTGAATAGGCTCTTAATAAACTAGCGCGCTTTACTATCAAAGATCACATCACTGCGTAACCATTAGTCGGGATTGCGGTCAAGCGCTAGTTTATAATTATTAAAAAAAAACAATCTTTTTATCGTCCCACTTCTGGGCACAGGTCTCATCTCATACAGAGAAGGATTGAGCATAATCACGACGCTTGCTCATTGCGGGTTGGCGATTTCAGACTTAAAAGTCCAGGTTTCCTCAAGATGTTTTACTTTGAGTAGGTATAGCCCAGGAGGGACGATCAACGTGTTCTGCTGTGCTTGCCAAATATGCTATGGACGCAAACTATGGTGGTTATAGTGGGTACCTATATAAGAACCCAAAAGGACCCTACGTCTTTCCCTGGCAATGAGTAGGCATTTCCTAATTTCCTAAACGTACCATGTTGGTTTTCAAAGACTTTTTATTAGCAGCAATGTTGTATAAAGTATTTATTTTATCAATAGCAACTGCGGTTTTACCCGGATAAGTGTGGATTCCGTGACATGCGTGCCAACAATCTCTTACCACAGGATGCTAAAGATCGCGCGAATCGGAGGAGAATGTGCAGGAAAGCGAACCCCAGGCTCCAACGCGAAAGACTGATTCTGAGGATTCAAGTGTAGATCCCATGGAAATATAGAGATACAAAAATATACTATGTGTTATTTCTGGTTATAAACTATCTGTGTATCTTCCAAATTTCATCCAAAATTCAGTTTTTACATATAAGAGTAACGAACATCCATCCATTCATACATAAGTACATTTAAGTATGTGCATCGTCACAAACGTTCACATTTTAATATCAGTTAAATTAGTAAGATTTATTGTATTGTAGGAACTCGGTTTTGTAGGGTCGATCGCGTGCAGTTTCAGGGATCAAAAGTCATCCAGTGCATCTATCAATCATTTCATTACAGTCAACACAATATAAATTATTTATCGTCAAAAATCAAAATAATGACTCTCATCTGCGCAGGCGCAATAAACTTTCTATTGTTCCAGCTCGAGTAAAATAATAATAAATGCTCACGAGTTACGACCAAACATTCCGTTCATTATCTGTGAATGATGAATAATTGACTCCTATTTATTAATACCTAATTATGTCAACAGCGACTTTAGTTTTTCTACGGATCTCCTCATTCCTAATTCGATCACGTAGAGAAACACCTAGCATAGCCCTTTCCATAACTCTCTGTGCGACCTTGAGCTTTCTTATGAGGCACATAGTGAGGGACCACGTTTCTGATCCATATGTCATCTCCAGTAACACACATTGGTTAAAGACTTTTTTCTTTAGGTACTGAGTTATTTTGGACGAGAAGTCATTACGGAGCTCCCCGAACGCTGCCCAGCCGAGTCGGATCAGTCGAAACACCTCGTCCTTGAAGCCGGAACTATCAATCTAGATCAGCTGTCCCAAATATATATACTGATCTACAGCTTCAAGGATGGAGCTCCCAACATAAACCGGTGATGGCGCAGCAACATGGGCATTCGACATGACCTTCTTTTTGTCCAGGTTCATTTTAAGGCCCACCTGTTGGGAAACCCAATTGAGTTCGTTGAGCACGATACTCGAAGTCCTCCAGCGACTCCGCCATAATGACATGGATGCAGGCCACGTCCAACCGTTCTTTTGGAAATCCTTGGGGGAGACCAGCGCTGAACTTCATATGGATGACGATGATGTCAACAGCCAACAGATTACAAATAAGTAGGTATATTTCACGTGGTTTTCACGATCAATTACACAAAAAATATTAAACATACAAAGGTGAAAATAATATCTAAGAGAATGACGAAATATGGCCTTATTTTTATTTCAAGCCTAATACTAGCATCGCGTGAATATAGCATGATAATTAAAAAAAGATGATAATTTGACCTTTTGATAGGCTGAATTACACGTGATGTTTGGAGGCAAATACATTAGAAAGAAAGAAAGAAAGAAAAAGAAACTACTTTATATCTAAGTATATTTTAGACACCAATGACTGAAGGTGAAGGAAAACATCTTGAGGAAACCTGGAGTTTAGTGTGAAATCGCCAACCCGCATTGAGCAAGCGTGGTGATTACGCTCAATCCTTCTCTGTATGCGAGAAGTCCTGTGCCCAGCAGTGGGACGATAACAAGGTTGATGATGATGATACGAACTTATCCTAAGGTAAAAAAAAAATCGGTGTAGTACTTGTAGTAGGCGGATGTCAGGGTGTTGTAGCCCCACCTGGGAGTTCAATATTGCTGCGTTTTCGCCGGCAAACGTTTCGATCTCGTGGGAATACTAAGATAAATATCGTATGTTAGTCTTGATTAGACTACCTTCGTGGCATAGCGGTAGCGAACGCGGCCGCTGGGCAAGGAGGCGCGGGTTCGATCCTCGCGCAGTGCAAATATTGCATGAATATGAATATTTGCACTGGTCTGGTCGTTCCTTAGAAGGCACGTGAAGCCGTTGGCCCCGGTTGCTATACGAACATCTGGTGGCAGTCGTTACGGGTTGTTGAAGCCCTCAAAAGTCCAACAAATGGTCTAACTGAAACGCTTCGATATCGCCTTCGGGTTGGGGAGGTAAGACGGCAGTCGCCTCATAGAAAATATCGAATTTTAGCCAAAATCACCAGTTAAGCTGGTAAAGCGAACCCCAGACTCCAAAGCTGAAAAAGCTTCGGATGAGACTGGGATTAACGCTGAGATGATGACGATGAGTTTTGGCTATAAACCATGTATGTGCCAAATTTCATCGAAACCCGTTCAGTAGTTATTTCTCCGTTCAGTACCTAGTCATTTCTTGAAAGTGTGAACTTACATCCATACAAACTTTTGCGTTTATAATATGGCTGTTGCAAGCTGTGGGAAAGATTTTTGACAGATTCTCGTCAAAATCAGAAGTTAGTGGCCGAAATTCTGGGCTGGCATATGCTTGTAGCACTAGCACATGTGTCCATTAAAGCACCATCGAAGACTAGTCTTAGAAACAGGCGTTCATGAGCCAGTAAGTAGTGGAAGCAATTGGACGGCTAGCAGTTACGATTAGACTCCTTAATAGTTTGCCATATCACCGACACTACACAATAACCATTAACTATTAAGGTTAACCAACGCTTGCCCAGGTCAGTCCTTGGAATGAGTAAAAATCCATTACATACGGGTCTGGGTTGGTCGAGACTAGAAAATCAGTTACTTAACTGGGTTGTGAAGATAGGTTTCGGGTTAGACTGGAGGCCGGCCTAGATGATAACAGCCGAATTATTCTGTACAAATATCACCGTGAAATGTAAAGTGAAGTGTACTGTTATTCTACCTGCTGCTAGGGATTCACACCTCACTTTTTCACAGTGTTATTTTTACCGAATACACTGGTAGGTCTGTATGTTTTGAATCTAAACACTATCAAAACAAAGATGTATCATACATAATGCCGGCCGATAATTCCGATGTGTACAGTCAAAAGCACAAATACTTTGGAAACTTTCAGTAC
The DNA here is from genome assembly GCA_037179545.1 of Sesamia inferens. Classification (NCBI taxonomy): domain Eukaryota; kingdom Metazoa; phylum Arthropoda; class Insecta; order Lepidoptera; family Noctuidae; genus Sesamia; species Sesamia inferens. Next base: position 10,756,058 of record CM073923.1, on the reverse strand, counting down.
CTACCAATTTTTTCGTGAAATAAATAAAAATACATACCATAAATTTATGGTTTCGAAAATATTATGTTTATATCAACATAAATTTTCATAAAAAAAAATAAAGAATTAAATTGCAACAAAGCGAAGAGTATACAATGAACAACAAATTTCCATCAAAAATCTTAATTAGGTACTGAGCAAAATGTTATTGATAGCACAATGAATCATGACCTGGCTAGTGTTAGCGCTTGGGCTAAGTCATTTGGCTTACAAATTAACCCAACTAAATCCCAGGCTATGATCATAGGCAGCAGATTCGTTCGCAATGCAGCCAATATTACATCCCTCCTGCCTTTATATCTTGATGGTGTACGAATTAACTTTACTGAAACTGCCAAAGATCTGGGTGTAGTTATAGACTCCAATCTATCGTGGCGTGCTCAGGTCAGTGAGGTCAGTCGAAAGGTACATTTTTCATTTCATTCACTGAAATGCCTTCAGGGTCTTCTGCCCTTGAAGACTAAAATTTCTTTAGCACAAACCCTTATTCAGCCGATTATAGATTATGCCGATGCCTGTTACCTGGATGCTACTGAGGAGCTGTTAAACAAGCTTGAGCGCTTGCAAAACCTGTGCATTCGCTTTGTTTTCGGTCTTCGTAAGTATGACCATGTTTCTCACCTTCGCAAGGAACTCAAGTGGCTCCCAATTCGCCTTCGCAGGAATACTAGGATTTTATGTCTCCTTTTCAACATCTTACACAACCCGTCTTATCCTTCCTACCTGCGTGAGCGTTTTTCTTACGCGCGCTCTAGCGACGCACCCTGTAGATCACACCTAAGATCCATCCTTAAATCTCATCCTCATAAAACGATTTACTATTCCTATTCCTTCTCTGTACATGCTGTAAGATTGTGGAACTCACTCCCGCCTAACATTCGTGATTTAAACACTATTTCTAATTTTAAGCGTCGATTAAAAGAGCATTACCTTTCCTCTATACTGTGAGAATTTGTTTATTTTTTATACATATTTATATATTTTAGTAGATATTATGTATTTATTTAAGTAGTATACTTATTTTAGGTTTATATGTTTAGGTATATTTAATATTATTACTTTAATAGTTATCATATTCATATTTTATTTTCTCCTTGTTCTTACACACTATTGTCTACATTTCTGTTTTACTTCTCCTTTCGCAGGTCTGCTGGAAGAAATTTCTTAAGAAATAAGCAGTACCTTTGTACTCAGATCTTCATTTTGTTGTATCTATATGTATTTTATTGTGTGTACATAAATAATAAAATAAATAAATAAATGTTTTATTAAAATCTGAACCGAAGTGAAATTTAATAAAAGAACAGCTCTCCGATTCTCTCCCTCTATTCTTAAACTATTGACTTCTATTTAAAAGGCCAAAAAGTGCAAAAGTGCATTACCTAATCATATCATATTAATCGACTCTTGATGATGATACGCGTATGTACCTACCTATACATTATCTGTGGCAACTATCATATTGACGTAACAACGTCTATTAAATTGATACGGTGTGGAGTCATTCTCGAAAACACCGTAACGGCCGAATCTGACGCCACACGGAGTCCACGCCTACTTTACCCCCACCCCTAGAGCGTGTGTCACACTCGTGCGCGAGGTCTATTACCATGTAATAGACGTTGTCATTGTCACGTTCAAATATCGGCAGTAGACGGAGTTTTATTCCCTGCATTATTATACCACGTTCCTATCACATGGATCGGATCGTCCCCATCGTCAATATCGGCAGATCAAATGTGTCGACGAACACTTTAGCTTCATTATTCACACGTATTTATGCTGTATTGTGTCTATAGGGAGTTACTGACCTTTGGTTTTCAATACATTTTGTTCTAGCTGCCTGTAAATAAATTATTTATTGATCGTTTGGTCAGAGGGTATTAGATAATATTCCAGTTAACACAGCCTATCGCAGAGAGAGCACCGGTAGCCTAGTGATATTGACTGCAACTCGTAAGTCGCCGGCAGAAGTTACCACCCACCAGACAAAGTCTTACCGCCTAGCGATTCGTTGTATTCCGGATTGATGTCTGGTGAAGCCAAACGGAGGATGGATCTGAGTAGTTGTTTTGCGATGTGTGCCGGGTACTAACATTGCATCACCTCACTCAACTGCCGTCTTCCTTCCTATTAATTCAGACATTTTTTAATGAAAAGGTTCTTAATGAACTAGCGCTTTACCATCAACGATTGCATCACTGCTTACCATCAGGCGGGATAGGGATGTTTCCTAGGTAAAAAAAAAATGATTCTATTTAGTCCGTCATTCAGATTATAGAAAAATATTGAATATTTTGTTTTATCAAATCAATAAAAATTGACAAATATAAAAGGCATCAAGGATCAGCCCCCTAATCGGCGAAGACATTTTTGTCAAATGATTGCGACTAGTTGGGATCAGTTGGACCGAACGGACCAATGGGCTGTCCGAACGAACCCAACTGATACCAACTAGTCGCAATCATTTGACAAAAATGTGTTCGCCGATTAGGGGGCAGGAATGTAGCGTGCAGTGACGTCACACGAGTTTTCAACGCACTGTGTCGTCTTCATTTTTTGTTTATATTTATAAAAAAAAAAAATAATACGTGTCTAGTATTTTCTGGAAATCTGACTGACGGACTAATTAGTTTTTTTAGTCAACTACCCTATTGCGGTCAAACACTAGTTTACAATTAAGTATTAAAAAGAGGTCGTAGGTCCGACTCCCATCAAGCGCTTCACTTTGTGTACATTACTTCACCATCACTGCTCTCAAAACGGTGAAGCAAAACATCGTGAGGAAATCGGCACGTCCTAGAGCTATAAACTTCGAAGACATGTGACATACCCCTCTGTCATCCATGATGGAGGAAGTCCCTCAGGATTTCCACCACGAAAGAATAGGACACGTCAATAATTGCAAACATTCTAGGTAAGGTTTTTAGGTAAATAAAAATCGAGTGTCAACTATTGCGTCGTGCACTGAATCAGTTCTTCTGCAATAGGGTATTTGACTAAAAAAAACTAATTAGTCCGTCAGTCAGATTTCCAAAAAATACTAGACACGTATCTTTTCATTTTTCATATACTTAAACAAAAAATGAAGACGACACAGTGCGTTGAAAACTCGTGTGACGTCACTGCACGCTACACTTTTTAGCGCGCAATGACGTCACCAGCCACCACTTCTAATCTTTGATGTCTTTTATATTTGTCAATTTTTATTGTTTTGATAAAACAAAAAATACGTGTCTAGTATTTTTTGAAAATCTGACTGACGGACTAATTAGTTTTTTTTTTGTCAAATACCCTATTCGAAAATAATCATGCTGTTAATTCATGAACTTTGTTATTTTTATTTTAATAACAATATTGCTTAGTTCTATATTGATAAACGAAATGCCTAATATTTAAAACCCGAAGTTAATTACGGAGGTAAATCCCCATCATAACAAAACGATTCCAATGACGGCATATACACATATTGTTAATGATGAAATTATAACGTAATTAACATATTAAATTATGTTCTATATAAAAACCTAAGGTTTACAAAAAAAATACGATCAAAACAAAAAGAAATCTTATATTGGTTAAACTTGTTATTGGACTACCGCGTAAAACAGATACTGATTCATTAATACCTTTTAAATCTCACGTTTTTTTCACGTTTCACGTTTGTCAAAAACTGATATGTCCTACAGCTAAAACTTCCAAGCCATGGAATGCACATTTATCATACCGCACTGGACCCACGTGGTCAACTACATCTCACTCCATCTCATCAAGAGGCCTGTTGGCCTAGTATGAGTTTTCAATACGAAACTCGTCGTCGATATCGAGCGCGTTTAACTCGGCGATTGGCCCGCTTCAAGGTCGCAAGAACTCTCAACCAATGAGAGCGCCAAACGCGGTCGATATCGACGAACGAGTTTCGTATTAAAAACTCATACTAGGCCTACTTGTAGCCTCCCGAGGTCCCAGGAGTGGTAACATTATATTCAGACTATAGCATGTCATACCTAATACATATATAGGTATTTTGTGTCTCACTCGACATAATTCAGATGATAAAATCGATAAATATATATCAAGCATGTATACGTATACCTACATTAAGTGCTGTTATCAATGATAATAAAGTTGTAGAAAATACTGGATGCTTTTGCAGGTGGTAAATAAACAATTGTCTTATATATTTTATCCTTGGAATTAATGCCATTAAAGTTACTTAATGTTCGATAAAGAATAATATTTTGTTTATTAAATGATATTGCGACTGAAATTTAAGCACCTATTAATAGCCAGCGGTATTTGGTTGTCAGGTTATCTGAAGAGTAATGTTAGCTAAGTGGTATCTGACTCGATTTACGACTTATAAAATAATATACATATAGGTCGGGAATTCAAACGCAGGCAGAGATTTTACGTTTGTATTGAATTTTATCATATTTTTAATATGGGTGCTCACAAAACCAGTAAGTAAACTATCAAATACCAATGGGCCACCAACGCTCTCCATCATACGATCATTAATTCATTACCAAATGCCGGAAACCCAAGTGCTTCATTAGTCGTGTAACCAAATAAGCGTCGGCTGCAAAATCTCATAAAAGCTAGCCTATATTCAAGGAAAATCTTCGGAAGTTAGTTAAAATGTCGTAGAAAACCTTCAACTCTCCCATGTAAGGGACCTTCAATTGGTTTTTAAAGAATCATTGGATTGATTTCGCAGATTGGTCAGTGCGTAGGTGCGTTTGTTGTCAACAGATCTTATTTGAAGGAATACCCAGCGAGGTAATGTAGAATTTAATGTCACTATGTTATTTCCTTTAATTTATTTATTTTACATTCACATTTTCCTAATCCTTCTATTTACCCGACTGCCAAAGAAGGAGGGTAATGTTTTTCGAGTGTATGTAAGTATGTATGTATGTCTTTTCCTTTGTGACCTCCTGTAGCCTAAACGGCTTGATGGATTTTGATGTATGAGGTATCGTTAGATTTGTCTTGATTACGGGAGTGTCATAGGATACATTTTATCCTAAAAGTCCCACGGGATAAAGACATAATAATATTTTTTCTAAATTTCCCTTTAAAAAAATATGTATGCGGTATCATTAGATTCATTTCAATCACGGGAGTAATTAATATAGGATACGTTTTTTCTCAAAATTCCCACGGGAACATGTTAATTCTGCGTCAACGCAAAGCAACTCATGCGTTAGCAAGCAAAAAGATAGGGCGTGGCCTGGCATGCGGCGCGCGGCGCGGTGCGGAGGGGGATATGCTCGAGTATACAGCCCGAATGCGGGCACACGCATAAGGGCACACGTCGTTGACGGTCGTCTCTAAATAGCGATTTTTTCGATACTTCGTCGTCTGACGCGAAACTTATAAAGTATAAATAACTCGTTCTTTTTCTTTCGTGTTTCTCTCTTTAAATTTATTCGTTCTTTCTAATTAATTAACTCGTTCTTCCGTTCTTTTTTTTGGTTCTTTCTTAAATTCTTCATATTAATTAATAATATAATAATAATTATTAATAAAATAACTAGGTAGGTAGATATTTTTGGTTAGTTTAAGTAACATTCTTTTAAACAATCCTCACTTATTCTTTTTGTATTTTTTTTTTAGTTATAGTTCAACTGTTTTTTTTTATTATTATTAAGTACTTCTCCATTAGTACTGATTTTTTCGGCAATAGGTATCAGACCATTTTAAGAAATAAAAAAAGTTATAAATAAAAAAAAAATATTATTAAAAAAACAAAATACCCGACTGCACACTAAAAAAAGAGTAAAACAAGCCCCACAATAATATTGATCAATCAAATGCTAAAAACTAATTATGTAATACCGTTTAAACAATACCTATATTAAAATACACTACAATATGTGTTCGTAATCGATAGTTAAATAAACAGAAACTTATTTTGAATACAAATTTACTGAATATAATTTATAAATGTTGATGGAAAGCATCGCAGGCGGGGACCAACAGAGGCTTACTTATAGTCATTTCGGTTGTGCACCATTTAGCAGAATTTTCGTTGGTGGCGGTCAAGGTGGTCCCCGCCTGCGATGCTTTCCATCAACATTTATAAATTATATTCAGTAAATTTGTATTCAAAATAAGTTTCTGTTTATTTAACTATCGATTACGAACACATATTGTAGTGTATTTTAATATAGGTATTGTTTAAACGATATTACATAATTAGTTTTTAGCATTTGATTGATCAATATTATTGTGGGGCTTGTTTTACTCTTTTTTTAGTGTGCAGTCGGGTATTTTGTTTTTTTAATTTTATATTTTATTTGTATGCTTATTATATGCGAATCATCGTGACCATACTCGATACTAGTTAATATTAAGGATGAGCAAAAAAAATTTGCATATGTCTGCTCAATACATTATACTATAAGTGTTCCGTCATGATGATGATATGAAAATTATACAATATAACTAAAAAATGTTGATACAACCACTTTTCATTTTTGATTATCAAATTATGAAAACGGTTATAGGTTACTTGTAATGTGTCTTATTCAAATCATCAATTCTTGTACATGTGTCCCTGACTTCTTGAATGCTTCATCTTCTCCCACAAATAAGGTTGCTCACTGTGCCGTCTAGGTTTACATACATATTCGATGTAGGTGTTTAGTTCAACACGAAGGAGTCGAACTAGAATTTACCTAGCCTTTACCAGTATCCTTTTTAGGAGGAGGAAAGGCAACAAGGCTTTGTACCTCCGGATCACGAGACGAGTCCATTGAATTATATCTTGTATTCTTACAGATTCTTCAAACACTCTACAACAACTTCTGTGTAAATATAAGGTCAACACAGTACTCACATCAATACACTATAATAGGTACTTAAATCCTCTCGTACCAAAAGTTACTCGTTAATGGTGGGTACCATTAACATTATAAACTGCGTCTTTTAATCAAGTTCCTGTTTTTAACAATATTTTTAACTAAATATTGAAGGTATACTTTTTTTTTAAATGGGACAAAACCCGCCACACTTTTCCCACCCACTGCAACTCCTGAAAGCCAGAATCAACAGTGGAGAACGCCAGAAAAACGCCGAGCAATGAACCTCGACGAGTCCCCGAGAAACCATTCAACTGTCTTGGGCCCCGCAACGAAATTAATCTGAAAAGAATAGCGGAGGAGTAAGAAAAAGGTATTTCTTCTTCGCTTCCCTCCATAACAAGCAGGAGACAGAACAGAACTAGGCCAATCGGCACAAAGGGACATTATTGCAACTGGGAGAAGCCCAGATTGCCAAGCACCACGGAATAAAATTTGATTAAGTTAATGGGTCCTAAGTAGGTATTAGCTGTTACAATTGATTCCAATAATAGGTATGGCAAAAGCGCCTGAACGCACGGAAATTGGTTCTAGTTTCTACAAGGTCCATATAATAAATGACTCCGGATGTAACTTGTACACTATCCAACATAATATTGCGTTCATTCTGCCAAAGAACAAACTCCCACAAAATGTGATGGGCGGACTGTTCAAACTCACAGTTCGATGTAGAACACTGACACAAAGGCGAAGGAACAAGTTTAAAAGAATACAGTTTACTTTAATTGAAGGTATACTACTTAACACTACTACTTAGGAAACATTTGCACAACCGTCATTTGTCTTTTTTTTTAATAATTATAATATTAAGCGAGGTGATGCAATATTAAACCCAACAACACGACCAACGATGCTGCGCCAAAGGGAAATTGATCTGAAGACCCTCCACGACCAAACTCCCAACACAACAACATTAGGCGCATCGTACCCGGCACACATCGCAACACAACTGCTCAGACAAGTCCTCTGTACGGCTTCACCAGACATCATGCCCGAACACGACAAATTATGTTATGGCCTACCACCGAGAAAACCAAGGGCCAGCCTTGAATCCAGCCTTTAATCATTGTAGCCAATGGTCAGCCTTGAATGTTGACTGCTAATCTATGGGCTTCCCATCCACCCCAATGAAGCCATCATGGTGTACAGTTAGTAGATGAGTAAACAATCGTAAGTAGTTCATTGTTACCTATTTGGAAAGATGCTGAACCTAAGCAGTCTGATACCCATAAGTTTCTTAGGAACCTTCCACCAACAACATCTGAGGGGCATAAAACAAATGAAATTGGACTTTGGACTTTTTGTAGTCAAAACTTCTTTAGTATCATTATAGTTTAAAAGTCGATGAAACCTAAAAGCGACTGTAAAATTTTACATTAGCCTCACATATAAACCGAAATTTTTGAACGCTTCACTCCATCACGTCCTTTTAAATAGCTGTACTAATGTGTAATGAAACATAAATACTTGTATAATCTTCTTAAAATAAAACGCTCATTTATAATCAACTTAAGTGACTAAAAACTTACCTTAACTTATGATGTCAAAAGAATTCCTTTATTGTTAAGTTATTTTTTAAAGTTCTGTTTTTAGGATTTTAAAACCCAAGTCCAGTTATCTGACGTAAAAACTGCGATGCAAATTGTACACAAGTCTAGTAAAGGTTATGTATAATATTTCTGGAAATATCAAGAAGTTTCATCAAGTTTATACTGCGCATAAGCGTCCTACTAAGTTGTAAGTTAGTAAATTGTGATTCATTTTAGATGATGTCAACTGTATTGTGTACACGTTAAACTTGTTCTGCCGTCGATGTCAATAGGATTTCACCATCATATCATAGAATTACAGCCACTAAAACTATGGTTTCCTGGAATAATGGTAGTAACTGCCACACAGCATTCGTAATTTACCGGTCATTGATGGACGGAACTACTGGACCACTGGATTATTAAAGTAAGTTGGTGTTGTTTACAAGAAGGTGTTTTACTTTCTGACATCATCAGTAGGCCTAGTATGAGTTTTCATTACGAAACTCGTTCGATCGTATCGAGCGCGTTTGACTCAGCGATTGGCCCGCTTCAAGGTCGTAAGAACTCTCAACCAATGAGAGCACCAAACGCGCTCGATACGATCGAACGAGTTTCGTATTGAAAACTCATACTAGGCCTACAGATCCCGATGCTATTATTTTCATTACAGCTGTGCAACCGTCGTGTAGCCTAAACACTCTGAGATTAAATGAATTTCATAATATTCTTTGAGTGAGTGATAGTGAGACTGGAAATAAAATTAGCATTAGAAATAACTAATCTAAGGATATTTTGTACCAAAAAAAGGACAAAACAGTTTACAAAAATAATGTCTAACTTGTTTCACATGGACCAAACAGTAGGCCTAGTATGAGTTTTCATTACGAAACTCGATCGTCGATACCGAGCGCGTTTGATTCAGCGATTGGCCCGCTTCAAGGTCGTAAGAACTCTCAACCAATGAGAGCGCCTAACGCGCTCGATATCGACGATCGAGTTTCGTATTGAAAACTCGTACTAGGCCTACTGTTAACTCGCAAAACTGTACCTTAGCTATAGAATAGTGAGTGATCTATATTATACTTTAATGTCATCAGATGTTCCAACAAAAAATTCGACCTCGATTCAATTCATGATTGTTAAAACGCCAGCAAACCATAACGGTCTTTTTTGCGCTACGCAATGAATCTGCTAGTAACACCATTGCAGAGCGGCCATTTTGTTTTATATTTATTCAAATATAACCGTTGTTTTAGTTTTTTATCTGTGACGTTATGTTCCGACATTCTTGCAATAGCAGCTAGAAGATATAAAGTTTTTTGTATAAGTAATGTGTAGTATTTCCCCTTTCGCTTTTTTGTAGGAAGTTGAGCCAATAGGTAATTATTTTTAAGTATTTTAAACTGTTACGTGTTCAAACTCACTTCTGGAACAAAATAGTTACGAAAAGTACTTATTGAATGTTAATCTTAATGAAACAAGCATAGATTTTTACATGAAAGAGGAAAGAATTCTCTAATGACCTTGATCTGTCTGTATTCGAAACCTAATGCGATAAAGTCACAAGGAGATCCAGTGACAAATGTGTCATCACATACGCCAATCAATTACATTAGCTGCAGCAAAAGCAAATTACATTGGCCAGTGGATCGAAAGACCGCGAAGGAATTTTGTCGCGCGCTGAATTTTTAACTTTCGATGTTGACCTGAGAATTAAGAATCCAACAGAGCGTACTCCAGCACGATAAAAAGCCACTGTTTGAATCTCAACCCTTTACAATAACTATTACGTTGAAAATCCAGTGTGCGAAAAATATCGCTGCGGAATAACACTCTTGTGCCGACCTGGGCTAACAAGACTTGATTTAGTCTTCCTTTCAAAACGATTCAAAGTGCCTCTAAGAGTAAGAGCTGTGTACTGATAATGGATAATAATCCAGCTCTTGTAAATAACAAACGTTTAGTCACCGTTTTATCTTGTGACACTTTGATTAAATCTTCTTGAGGTAGGTTTTTCGGAGTCCGTGTAATTTAATATCGCGACATCTATATATATAAAAGAAAGTCGTGTTAGTTACATCATTTATAACTGAAGAACGGCTATACCAATTTGGTTGAAAATTGGTAAGGAGGTAGCTAAGAACTGGGAGAAGGACATAGGATACTTTCTATGCCGCTCCCCGTCGTTCCTGTGGGAATAAATGAGCTTCTTTGTTTCGACTTCTCCCACACTTTTATGCTACCCTGGTACCTTGAACATCAAAAATATGCACAATAAACCTTCTTTCATGTATTATGATTATTTGATAATGATGAATGAATGAAGTTTATTGTTTCGACTTCTCCTACACTTTTGTGCTACCCTGGTACCTTCCACGTCAAAAAAATATGCACAATAAACCTTTTTTCACGTATTATGATTATTTGATAATGATGAATGAATGAGGTTTATTGTTTCGACTTCTCCTACAGTTTTGTGATACCCTGGTACTTTGCACGTCCACAAACTATGCACAATAAAACCTCTTTCATGTATTATGGTGATTTGATAATGATGAATGAGCTTTTTTATTGTTTCGATTTCTCCTACACTTTTATGCTACCCTGGTACCTTGCACGTCAAAAAATATGCACAATAAACCTTCTTTCATGTATTACGATTATTTGATAATGATGAAATGAATGAGGTTTATTGTTTCGACTTCTCCTAAACTTTTGTGCTACCCTGGTATCCTGCACCTCCACAAAGTAGGAAACAAGTGTCCAGTATTTTTAAGTTAATAATATTATGTACAAAATTTCAAAAAGATATAATGAAAAACCACAAAGTTATAATAAGCTTGCTACGAGTATTCTACTTGGTTGTCCCAACATAAATATGGTCAAAGATCCGCGCGCGAGCGAGCACGGTGCGTTGACCTCTAGCGTCAGCTGTTGCGCGCGCACAATACTATGATGTTGTATCGTAAGCTGCGTGACGCACTCGGTAACTACACTGTAACAATTTCTAAATGTATTTGGGACAAAATATAACATGGTGTCAAAATTATTGGAATCGATTCAGTTGCTTATTCACTATTTATATATAACTCAAGAACGGCTGAACCGATTTAGCTGAATATTGGTAGGAGGTAGTTAAGAACCCGTCCCCGTTGTTCCCGTGTGACGTGACATAAGACATGGTCCAACTCATTCAAAATGTAAGTCAGCAATTCATATACCAAAAATGGTATAACAAAAAGCAAATGACAGCTGAGCATATTTAAAAAAAAGTCTAACCGGTTGAAGCAATCGTTTAAAGCAAAGAATATAAATACTCTCTGCTGGTTTAAAGTTTTTAATAAAAAACCACAAAACCAACTTCAACTTCAAAATTTCTAATATTGTATTGCTGTGCCATTTATCATCTATAAAAATATCATGCCGTGACCAAGACCATCAAATCTTTCTCGACAAAGCGGTAATGCAAGAGTAAATCGAAACATTCTGAATGAAAGCACTGAAGAAGAGCAAGAAATTGCACGTGCAGAGCGCCGCCTTACTATGACTCGACTTCGTGCTTCTCACTCACAAGAGCAAAGGGAGGCGGCAGTCCGTGAAACTGTTCCGTTGACAATGCGAAATCGGCGAACAAACCTCAGAGATCATCATCATCATCATCAATCTTTTTATCGTCTCACTGCTGGAGACAGGTCTCCTCTCATGCAGAGAAGGATTGAGTGTAATCACCACGCTTGCTCAATGCGGGGTGGCGATTTCAGACTTATAAAGTCCAGGTTTCCTCAAGATTTTTTCCTTCACGTTCAGTCATTGGTGTCCTAGATATTATACTTAGAGAGTACATATCACTTTAGATAACTTTTCTAAAGTGATATGTACTCTCTAAGTATCATCGATACTTGCCTGACCTGGAATCGAACCCGCGCAATCATACAAGAGAGGCTGGTGTTTTAACCACTAGGCCACCACGACATCTCAGAGATCAATAGCTAGATAATTTACGAAGCACAAGTAGAAATTCATTTCTTTCACAAGGTGCTACACTAAATAAATGACAAATAAAAAAATCATGGAATACCTACTTTTTTTTATTTTATTTACAGTGTTCCTAATTTATAAAGTAAAAAATGTGATGATGTGATATTTATTGCCTTTAAAGCGGAACAAAGTTCGCCGGGTCAGCTAGTTTTATTATAAATATTCACAACGACATTAAAATAAAGAATTAAATCAAGTTTGACCGCTATTATAAATAAATGTTCCCATAGATTTCGATGAGGTATTTATTTTTAGGCCTAACAGTTTTTGTAGGTTGTTTCTATCTTGAATGAATCTACTACACCATACACTAGTTACATAATAAAAAGATAATTCCAGCATTTTCCTTCAAATCATACAATTACAGATATTGTTTTCTATAAATATTTTATTAGCAACACTAGCATATTATAGTATTACTGAACTATTTAGATATGATGTATTTTGTTACCAACCATGGATGTTAGTAACAAAATCCTTCAATCTAAGTCACTAATAATGATTATAATATATGTATTTGCACTGAATTTGCACTGACAATGACGTATGATATCATTGAAGTTGTAAACATTATCGCCCTTGGCAACATTGTTACAGGATATGGCTGATAATGATATAATAGGTACTATTGGTAATGTATCTCTCTCCGAAGCATAGGTAGACGAAGGAGAGACGGGACGTGACAATGCATACGACTACGATGCATGAGGCCGTGTACACCTACGCATTTTCAAAGTTCATTACTCTGTCCATCAATCGAAGACGTTATAATAACAAACCCGTCCAATAAGCTAACTATAGATTTCTTTTTCATATACTTTTCCAACATTATATAGCTAATACTGAATCCTTTGCTAGTACTATGGTTTACGTATAACATTATATACAGTATGTTACGAAAACCCTGTCCGACCCGTGAAGGTGTTGTTAGGTATCGATAACTGATTCTACTAATGCATACAAAACCGGGCTTTACTTAAAAAAAAAATCCCCCTAAAAAAAATAAATATTATTTCGCAAAAGGAGGTAACTTATTAAATGTGCGTTGACCACCCTTCGCCTGCCGACCGCGGGGGGCGGGCGGCAGAACACGCGGCACGTGGCCGCATCGCTATTCGCTCATAATAATACCGGTGTTGTCACTTTTTAAAAATTACCAAATTTCGGGGAAATTGGAATTAATTCGTTGGAAAAAAAGATTATTTCAAAATTCATTTGTATTGGTACTATGATGAATACGTAAAATTTTATATTATATTTGGTCATGTGTTTACCTAACCTCTATTATCCTTATGGGTCGGACAGGGTTTTCGTAACATACTGTATACAGGTTGTATCGTGACGCAAACTTCGCGAAAAGGCGAGACCGCATGCCACTAATAAAATTATGTTAGTCATTTATGTCGTTAATGAACGGTTACAGAAATACAGTGTTTAAAAAAAGTGTCGGCTCGGCCTTTGAACGTTGCAAGCGTGCCGCCGTGCGGGTTTGTAGATATGACGTTGATCACTGACACACTGTTTTTCGAGTTTTGTTTTCATTGCGCTTTTTTGTATAATGGGTTATAAAAGTATAGCAATTATGTATGAACGGTCTTAAGTGAAAAAAAACTACATATATTTTTTTTAAATCATGAAAAAGCCGACGAAAAATTCTACCACTGGGGGGGATCATGTACTGGATCCATGGTACTCATTTGTGCGTCGATGTCAGATACACCCTTTATAACAGTTCAGTTACATGCTTCGAGCAACAAAGTTGTTGCTCGAATGTTACATGGGACCTAATCATGTGTTTTTTTAATGAACAAACAACTGTGCTGCTTGGGAGTTTGTTCCGCCACTACTTCTTCCCAGCGAAAACGTTTTGGGGGGACTGTCTGATGTAATATTGACGTTCAAAAGGTGCTGATTCTCAACCAGTGGCGTAACTACAACGTTCGAGGCTCGTGGCAAAATTCATCGGATGGGCCCCCCTATTACAAAAATCAAAACATTTTTCTATTTATTGTGTATGTGTTATAATTATGATAAATGTTGGGAATTAATATTTTCATCTGACCGGGGGCCCCTTCCGGCTGGGGGCCCGTGGCATTTTGCCGACTTGCCACCTTGCCACTGTTCTCAGCCCCATCATCATTTCAGCTGAAAAAGCTTCGGATGCGACTGGGATTAATTCCCCTTTGGTGTCTGGGGTCAGCCTAATTTGAATAAATGAGTTTCGATTTTGATTTATTGATTTTGATGATGATCACTAATAAAATATTGGTGGACTCTATAGCACACCCATCTTTTCTACACGTCTGCCTACCCGTCGGGGAATGCAGGCATGAGTTTTGGTTATTGTTCAGTCAAAATTGTCAGTAAATCAATAACGATTTGTGTCTCCCTTAAAATATCCATAGCTCCAATAAACATTAGTTTCTCGTTTACATTTTACCTAACTTTACATTTTCGTCAGCCGTCTTTTTGTTTTTATTCCTAGCCTGTTTTTAACGATTCAATGTTTTATCTTTATCCGCATTATTGTCGCTAACAATTCCATTGAGTTTTAAAACAAAAACTAAAGCATAGACAGCGTAAAAATAACTGGTACTATTATGCAACTGGCTTTCGTAATAAACAAATGTAAGTACCTAATATAGGAAGTAAATGCATTGAATAGCTCAGATCATGATTATGAGCAGGAGTACTAATGAAGCCTCACTAGTACCTACTCTTTTTTTTTTTAGTAATTATAAACTAGCGCTTGGCCGCAATCCCGCCTCATGGTAAGCACTGATGCGATCGTTGATGGTAAAGCGCACTAGGTTATTAAGAGCCTACTCACTCAGAAAAACTGAGCGAATAGGAAGGAAGACGGCAGTTGAGCGTGGTGATACAATGTTAAACCCAACAACACAACCAACGATGCTGTGCCAAAGGGAGACTGATTTGAAAACCCTCCACGACCAAACTCCCAACACAACAACATTAGGCGCATCGTACCCGTCACACATCGCAACACAACTGCTCAGACCCCTCCTCCGTACGGCTTCACCAGACATCATGCCGGAACACGACAAATCGCTTGGCGGCAAGGCTTTGTTTGGTGGGTGGTAACTTCTGCCGGCGGCCGATGTTATGGCCTACCACCGAGAACTCTCGTACGAACTACTCGTAGACATAAATCATGCATTTAATGATTATTTAATAAGAATTACGATATGAGCACGTAGAAGGGTGATGATAACCATAGTAATCTTATCATCATATTATGTTCTCGTAATCCACCACGCGCTCCCGGCAAGGAATAGCATGTCACGTTTGTGAATTTTTTAACTCTAAGACAGGCTTTTTTCGATGTTTTGATGGAAGCGGTATGGTTATTTATTTTCCAAAAGGTGTTTTTTACTAATTGTAATTGGCTAAGTTTCGATTAAAATAGAGTTAACCATCTGTAGACGAACTAGGCAAAGCCTGTATTTCGGCTATTGGCGTTAATCTTCTTTTTTGGATGGGAGATCATCAAATCACGACCTGGGCGGAGCGGAAGGTCGTGACAGATTTTTACTGACTAAATCACACTCGCGTTCCTTCATTTGCCCGTGCCTGGGCCACAGTATCGAATACAACTCACGGCCCTGGTAGCCAAAGGTCCTAGTGGACCCGTCACAGTATGCTGAAATCTCTTTGAGGCGAGCGAAGAACACAACGCGCCGTCAACTAATCCTTACCTAGGGCGAGCTACCAATTGCTCGCCGCCCGCACCTACGGTTACTGGGAGTTCGTTGGTGTCTCAATAAATCCAGGGCTTCTCCTGAGGCGACTAAAGGCGTGAGGTTGCAGAGATTGCGTCTCCTCCACATGCTTTAACGCGTAGACATTTACCTTATTTACGATAAGATTAAGTGTTATACAATATGTAAAGAAAACCCTGTCCGACCCAGAAAGATAATAAAGGTTAGGTAAACACATGACCGGATATATAAAATTTTACATAATCATCATAGTAACATTACTAATGAATTTTGAAATAATCATTTTTTCTCGCGAATTATTATTAAGCGATGCGACCACGTGCCGCGTGCCCTGCTCCCCATCGCCCGCGGAAGGGTTGCCGCACATGTATTAAGTTACCTCTTTTTGTGAAAAAATATTTATTTTTTAGGGAGATTTTTTTTTTTTAAGTTTAGCCCCGTTTTGTATCCATTAGTAGAATCAGTTATCGATACCTAACAACACCTTCACGGGTCGGACAGGGTTTACTTTACATATTGTATATGCGTGTTTTGGTGTTATTTTACACATTTTATTGTAATACATAGAGCATAAATGCCTGACCTCTCACAATGAAGTTTGAGTGTGTGAGTCGAGAGAGGATGTGTGGTGTATATAACTAATGTACAGACGACAGCACATCAAACCTCTACAATATGTCAGATTTCTTTATTCGATTTTCAACTTTATTGCTAAAGCACTAAAACTCAAGGTTGATTGGGAGTATTTGGTAGTTTCTGGTAACTTGACCTGCTGTCGTCAGTACCTACACAAAGTGAAGCGCTTGTCTGGATACAACTCGTAAATCGCAGACGCTAATGGCAAATTGATAGACGCTGTGGAACAAGAACTAGTAAGGACTTCAAAGGACATCGACATCATTCATACATTACAGTCGCTTTTCATGTCCTGTTTAACCGCATTCTTTTTTCGAACTCCGTGACGGATTTTGATTCGGTGTTTACCATAATTTAGAAATTTTATTCCGAAAGCTTTATGCTTTCTATATTTGAAATTAAACCTAAGTATGTATTATACCCATAAAGAAATCTCAATGTTGTGATAAGTCGTAAAAACCAAAGTAGAGGCGGGCCACTAGCATTATTTTATAGAGAATTTAGAGTTTTATATTCAACTATACTAATATCTAATCACAATCTAATTGATATTAAACAGAATATAAAAAAAAACCAAAGCAATGTCCAAAGATGTTCTGTCTCTTTGAGAGAAATATACGTAAACATTTAGATTTTTTTCTAATTATAATTCTGATTCTTCTTACTCATAATTACGCACAAAGTTAAACAAATACCTACAAAACATCAAATCAGCCTGTTTACTCGTGTCTAATTAAAACTTCGCAATAGAAAAAAAAAACAATCTATAATTCAGTATCAGCACGACCTAAACACATCAGAAAAAACCAGTTGCACTGCCCATGTGATAATTTTACATTAGACGGCACTGCACGCACCGATCACGCCTCCTGGTAGGTCTAATTCCGGTCGATAACTAGTATGAACTTTGAAACACGTTGGACGATAACAAAAAACATAAACAAACGCTTATTCGCTTGTCTGGCGTGAAGATTTGATAATGCGTCGTAAGCAGCGGCAGTAGGTCATGCTAAAGCCGGGGCCAGACTTAGTTCAAATATTTGATCACTTACTTGAACACTTTTTTGGACACATGTGTAGCACGGGTATTTGAGTATTTGTTCAAAGCTTTGTTAAAACATTTTTACTTTGCCAATCGTTGTCGGTTTCGAGCGCACATCAAAGCGTTCAAAGGCGTCTGTGTTCAAATGTTTGCGTAGCCTGCTACACAGGCGCAAATATTTCTACAAAGATTTGTACAAATATTTGTCCGTGTCTGGCGCCGGCTTAATACAAGCACTATCGTACCTTTACGCAATAGAATTACTACTAATATAATTTGTGTACACAAAGGAATATGATGGACGAAACGAGTGACAGTCCATCGTCGTTATTGTCCGGCCTGCATTTTAGTTTGGGAGAGGGACATCGACACGCAAATTCTTACTTTAGCACGTGATGCTAGTTAATAGACCCAATATAATATAATTATTAGCTGTTCCATACACCTACTAAATGTATGAAACAGATAATAAGGTCATTTTGTTCCTGTCATTTTGTATTAGAGACAGATCTCAGATCTCTATGGGAAGACGAATTAAGAATGGTTCCAAGATTGAAGAAGTTCTACATATATGATTCTGCCATAAACTTAAACTCTTTCCCAAGACCATAAGGAAGGAAAGAATTTAAGTTTACGTCTATTTTGACCTTTGTTAGCCATCAACTAAGTGATCACTCCCTTTCAAGCTATAATCAGCTTTCCTATGTAGCACTTACATCGTCGAATCTATGTTCAAAATTGTCAACTCCATCAATTAATAGAACGTTCAGTGTGTTCAATATTGTCATTGGATCCTAGTAGACATTGTTCGGGTCTAATAGCCACAAAGTGGAGTCACGTCTTTATATCGTAAGGTCAATGTCATGTCATCAATTGTTTCTTTCCTTGTATTGTGACTGAAAAGAACTTTGTTCTAATTATAAATACTGTGAACTCTATACGGTCAAGTTCTTTGACTTTAAGCATAAAAGAGGATAAAGTAATTTCTGTGTTTATTATTTTGATTCGGTCGAAACAATCGAAAGTTTTCTACAAACACAATGATTATAACTTGTGATGTTGCAGTTGGAAGATTTCTAAACCCAACGCGTGTTGACCCATAGCCGTTAGAGGCCCATAGTTGTTAATGCGAATTTTCAATCACATAACCTATCCTCAATAAAACAGACGATAGTGAAAGTCATGTTATTCACTGTACTGTGACAATAAAACATCATAAAAGCGGATATATTGAGTGTCCACATTTACTCGTGGCCGTGATAGTCAGTATAATATAGGATTGTGAACAAGTCAGTATCCGAAGACTTAGTAGGTATATGGAGCCCTGACCGACTTTTAGCAAGTCACAATTTTACGAAATTGCTATTCAAATCCTAAAGGATATTTGAAACTGTATATATCATTTACGACTTATATGAATCTTTCGTAAAAGTTAGACTATCTACTATAGAATATCGACAAATGAACCCATGTGTAAAGACACGTACAAATACTATAGTCCTATTAGGGGATGCTAAATTTGACATTTGTTTTTACCGTGACCTACAATGTAGGTCATGTAATAAAGTCATCATCAAAACTTCAACTATTTCTATATTAAATGTCCAAGGAAAATAATTAAAACGAATGGATATATTCGAGACCACGTTTCCTTCTAGTGTTATTAGTGCTTTTTAATCTCGGTAAAAATATGTGAGACGTGTGATAGACATCTACCAACCCGCATTGGGCCAGCGTGGTAGATTAAGGCCCACTCCCTCTCAGAGGCCTGTGTCCCAACAGTGGGAACATTATAGATTGCTAATGATGATGATGAATCTCGGTAAGCTGAACTATCCGTTTATTTCTCTCATTCATTCTAAAATCTACCTCAAACTGAAGGTACGAATGAACTCAATCTAATGTTAGATATTGCACATTGGCGCTGTAAAGGTAAATATCATAAGGAAACCTGTCTAATGCAGTTTGTAACCGTCCAGGAGATATTTTTAACGTTCGGATTCGCATTCTAACGTCTGTCTCAATCTTGAATCAACTTTGACACGTTCTAGATTGCTGCATATGAAAATTGGTTTTCAGATCAATACATTTCTATTTCTTTCCCCTGTTTTGGATAAAACATAAATCTAATTCCGACTATGCCCAACTAGCGTCGACAAACTGTCATAACTTTTTGTTTCTTAGCTATATTTTTTGTGGCTTACTACGTATTATGAACGGAACAGTTACATCATTAAAATTGCCGACAGTGCAAATGCCTTGAGCAACAGAGGCGGTTGGGCAAGCGGCCTCGGACACACGCGTCGATCGTCGAACCGACCACGACGTGAATCCGTACCTTAGTACTGCGCCATATTTACAAGACTCGACACCTCTTTTAGCCGTTTTATCTCATATTTTACAACAATTATTTATTGTGAAGAAACTTTAGGTTATATAAAGGTTTACGTTAGATTTTCAATGAGTCAAGGTTGTTAGGATTGCGTGCATTGTTGTTTGTCTGTCTTTAAAGGCGTGTCTGATGATTTGAAATGATTCTCGTAGTGTCTATTGCTTATTCTATGCAAAACAAGATGTTTTTAATTTGTATTATCTTTAATAGATCGCTCTTAGCGATAAGACTGCCAATTGTGTCTCCCTTTGTAAAAATCTTCATGTCTATGTTCTGTAATTTATATTAGGTACATAATAAAAAGTATTATATTTTTATCTATTCTATTGTAGAACAACATGTTTATAAATTACTAGCTGACCCGGCAAACGTTGTTTTGCCATATAAATAATAAAAAAAATTTAGGGGTGGACTACCCCTAACATTTAGGGGGATGAAAAATAAATGTTGGCCGATTCTCATAGATACCGGATAAGCACAAAAAATTTCATCAAAATCAGTCGAGCCGTTTCGGAGGAGTTTAAGTTCCACACTCACTTGGTTTCGGAAACATTTAACCTATTTGTATTTATATGTTTCAAACATATTATTTGCATAAACTTAATACTGTTAACGTGGGCGTACCGCTGTCAACAGGAAACTTGCCCAAAAGGCTGGCAGCATTGCCACGTTGTATGGCGATGCTGATTCTTTGGCCAATAAACAGTTAATGTTGAGGAAAGAAGATTGCGAATAATCCCAATTACGTAAAGCAATAATTTGAATCAGTTTAAGGAATATTCCTCATCCATTTACCCACCACCGCCCCACCCCACTTTTCCACTATATTTACTGTTCTACTTCATAATTTGAATCTATTTTATTATATTTATTAATTTGCTTTTTATTGCGTCATACATTCGAAATATTAGTCTGCTCCGCGACGTTAATGACGCAATGCATGTTTTAGATTTGAAATGAAAACTATTGCTATTGACAGTGTGTTTTGCAGTCACCCTGGGGCCCTAGTCTGCTATTACAATAGTGTCAGAATAATCGATCAGTGATCTCATAATGATCGATTTTGACAAGTTTCGTAATCTACTAACAAAAAGGCGTCGTTATGACGTTCCAGTGATCAATCACTGACACTGCACTCCATATTAATATAAGTATCTTTCGTATAATATAATTATCATAAGTATATTTCGATAATCATTTCTATTCTTGGTTCTATAATAACGGCAATACAGCAATGTCATTCTATCACCATTCCATTACGAGGCGACTGAGATAATTGATCGATCATTATGAATTTAGCAGATTACGAACTTTTAAGAACAATGACAATGGATTCATTTTGGAATGACAAATTTCTAAAAATAGCAAACTAGGGCTCCTAAGTGGTTGGAATCATGGCACAAAAGGGAAGAGGCTTATATCTAGCTATTATATCTAGCTATTATTACTACTATTATACCAGCTATTATATATATTTTGTCGGTCTCCGTGGCGCAGAAGTCAGCGCACGTCTGACTGCGACGTGGAGGCCCCGGGTTCGATCCCCGGCCAGGTCATGATGGGAAACGATCTTTTCCTGATTGGCCTGGGGCTTGGATGTTTATCTATATATGTATCTATTATAAAATATAGTATCGTTGAGTTAGTATCCCATAACACAAGTCTCGAACTTACTTTGGCGCTAGCTCAATCTGTGTGATTTGTCCGTATATATTTACATATATCTACCCAGAGTTGAGTAGAATAAAGGATGCAATGATAATAAAGGGCGGGCGTTTTGGGACTGTCTTGTGTAATATTGAAGTTCGAAAGTGCTGATTCTTAGCCTAATTTGAATTAATGACTTTTGATGTTGATGACGGATATATTACTATATTGATGTTTATTTCTTGCTACATAAGGCTTATAATACATAACAATCTTATAAAAAAACAAAACACAAAGAAACACGGTTCTTACGATATCATATTAGACCAGAATATTTAGTTTGGTCAATAATAATTGAAACTGTATTTACATAATTTAAAAACCTAAAAAAGGGGAAATAATTGATCATTCTTACGATTACATAATTATAATTTGTGGAAATAGTGCGCATCTAGACCAGATTTTCCTGTTTCCTTCGAGGTAGTAATTATTAATTAACAGACCCCTAAAAAATCCCACAGTGTTAGTCAGATAATCCACAGAGTTACGTCAAACAACAAAACAGATTGCTATGTCATTCTGACGTACTACATTTTTTCTAGCATAAAAATAATTAAACCAAGTTCTTAATTTAAAAAAGAAAAACGTTGCCCCACACTAGCAATTTCTCCTGTATCTCCTGCGTTTACAAACATATTAACTCACATACCTAAACATCCAGAACCGGAACAACTACTTGTAGACCATACAAATATTTATTCCGTGGGGGAATCTAACCCGAAACACGCAGTTTAGCAGTCAATAGCTTAACCACTGGGCTAACCGTGCTGCCCATAACTAAACAGATTGTTATGTTATAAGTGCATTTTCGGTGCAGTTATTTCTAGCATATTTGTTTACCTACATGGACGTTGGGCGGTAAATCGCCTACCAATGTAAACCATATCTGGCCAATACGTTGGCCGGTAAACATTATTACTATGAGTGAAATCCAACTACCATAAAAGTCTTTTCATAGCCTATGACACTCAAAAATTCCGAGGTTTTCTATTGGTAAACTATTAACAAAATTGTTTCAGTAGATCCAGAGATTACCTCTACAACCTCAATATAACATTATTAGTATGATAGATATTGATAATAGATAGTACGCTGATAAAATTTTCATACCTACTCCTATTAATCTTTTTGTGGCTGTCTGAATATGCAAACACATACTAAATACTAATATATATACTAAATACTATAAATAAATAAATTTGTATTGGACCAGAGACCCTTAAAAATGTGTGTATGTCTGTTTGTGCATGCTAACCTTGAAACGATTGGATCGATTAACACGAGAAACCGCCAACCCGCATTGAGCAAGCGTGGTGATTACACTCAATCCTTCTCTGTGTGAGAGGAGACCTGTGCCCAGCAGTGGGACGATAAAAAGGTTGATAATGATGATGATGATGACACAAGAAACTACCACTAGTTTCTTGTGTAAATCGTTACTAGTGGAGCTGTCTATCTACTAGATGTAAAATCAATAAAGTACTTCAGAACCTTACGTCTGTCGTTGTCCTAGAATAGAAAGGAATACTGTTTATTATGCACTATCATATAAATTATATAACATAAATATGAAGATTTTACAAAGGGTGACACAGTAGACGGTATTATCCAGGGATGTTAGGGAGCTCCGTAACCGTAACCGAAACTATCGGATATCCGATATAAAAAATCATCCGTAACCGTAACCGAATCTGAAATAAAAGTTTCGCATAGTATCGGATAGGGGCGGAGCCTAATTGAGACACGTTATGACAAGTTGTTTTCACACACAAGCTACGCGCATTGTTTGTTTTTTTTTTTCTTTTGTCGTCATAACATTCTCGTAAATAACTGACTTGTGACCAATTCTATAATAGCAAATAGTACGACAAGAGTGTTGTCTTACGATATCGATTGAACTTGTACAAAATGCGTCCTAAGTCGAGTGCAGTTTGGTTATTTTTTTATAAAATTACCGATTCACGACGACCTCACAGACTGATTGAAATTCCTGCCAAAAACTAAGTAAAACTACTTTATTACCTATTTGTATTTTACTTTTGAAATTCCTTAAAAAATTAATATCCGTAACCGAAACTAACGGATAATCCGAAATAATTTATTACCCGTATCCGTTACCGTATCCGGTATAATAATCATTCCTAAATCCGTATCCAATCCGTATCCGAAATTTCATATCCATAACATCCCTAGTATTATCGCTAAGAGCGATGTTTTACAGACAAACTTCCGGCGTCCTAACATTCTCTCTCTCTTTCTCTCAAACTCAAAGCTTTTATTACTAATAAACCAATTACAGATTACTTTTATTTTGTCAAGGGGTCGATCAGTTAGAAATAAAGCTAGTTGCCCATTCCAAAACATCTCTCTTTAGCTTCTCTCATTTTCAGTCATGCATTACTAAGTTAATGTAGTAAGATAATGTGTACGTCAATCTTCCGACAGTATGACGCATGGTGATGCCATTTTTGTTGTTTATGCTACACTTAAAGTATAAACTAGTGTCCTGTATTCGCAAGGTTTTATTTACCAAGTATTTTATTATTAGCCAGTAATGTCCTATTGCATTCCAAAGGCTTTCGTACGCTCTTTCCACTTCTCTTTGTTCAAAGCTGCTAAAAACCAGTTCTTGTTGAAAACTTTCAGCTCCCACCATCTAAACCTACTGCTACTACTACTTCTTCTTCTTTTTCTCAGCCCTGTTGGACAATGACCGGTCTTGTGCTGCCTGTATTCACCGGTTTCCCGCGATCTTTACCAGGTCATAAGTCCACATTGTTGGGGCCCTCCCTACGCTGCGTCTTCCAGTACATGACCGTCAATCTAGAACCTTACTGTCCCATAATCACTGACCTCTACAAGTCGCTAAACTTAATGCAGTTTACTTATGGCAGTGGGCGGGGCACAGTCCACGTAGAGCCGATGGCCGCAGTAAGGTTAGGTAAGGTACTAATTAGGATAATACAGGCTGTATCTGACATCGTAACGCAAACTTCGCGAGAAGGCTACATCGCATGCCACTAATAAAATTATGATAGTCATTTATATCGTTAATGAGCGGTTACAGAAATAACAGTGTTTAAAAAAATGTGTCGGCTCGGCCTTTGAACGTTGCAAGCGTGCCGCCGTGCGGGTTTGTAGGTATGAAGTTGATCCCTGATGTGAACTCTACCTTTGCCGTGCTCGGCCTTTCGCGCTCTCGATATCCCGTAGTGTTCGAGAAATTAATGGAACGTTTTTTTCATTACGACTTAGGTTAGAAAACACGAAAATACTCGTATTTTCCTTATTTATACGTAATAAATTATACACCATAAGAAAGCTGAGAATATGGGTCATGATAATGAAATATAATTGTAAATCCTATATTACTTTTTCATGATGAAAATATAAAATGATTACCTTATTATAAGTTTTTTCATGGGTCATCCATAATATATTTGTCACAAAACTTCACAATTATTCACAAAAACCACAATCTCACTACATAAGTGATAACACTAATACATTACGCGACGATTACATGCATTTGTTTTGTACAACACTGGCTAATCACTTTATAATAATCATTTGTTTACGAAACAAAAATCGACGGACATTTTCTTATTCCCGACGGCTGGCAAACTACTGGTTACTGAGTTTCGGCGCAAGAGGGCGCTAGTGGGCGAAGTGAAGTACAATCGACAACAGTACTGTACCTATTTAATGTTTATTACACGGAGTTCAATCGGTTTTTTTTTTATAAAGGACAGATCAATACTTACACTTTTTGCTAGTTTCGGGATAATGGAATATTTTTGGTATAAAATACAAGTCAATATTTATTGTTGTAAGTTTTGGGTTCAAACTCAAATCAAACAAAGAAATGCAAAATATACAAATAGTCATCTCCAAACCATTACGCGTACCTATGTATCTGTGATTTTTTATTATGCTGAGTATGAAATATTACAGGGCGTTAAATTTGATTATTGTAACTCTAACAGTAACCTATCACATACGGCACGAACATCGAATACGGCAAAACAGTTACCAACATCGTTTTTCATCGTCTTTTGAGGTTAATGTAAGTGTGTCCTACATTATTCAATAGATGTAAATTTAACAAATAATTTTTAATGAAACTGTTGATAAAAATGTGATTAACTTTTAAATACCTAAGCCAGGAAGAGTTTGAAGGGAAAGTTACATTACAGGTTATGTGTATTGTGTTTTTATTGGAATTTAGTTAGTCAAACTTACGTAGGTAGGTTGAACGGACGGCCAGTGCAAGAGGTCAGTGCCCTTTACACTGATACGTACCTCGGGCGCATTGTATCTATGAGTTTACGGCCGGTCTCGAACAGAAACTTTTTAAAATATTTGAAAGAAAAAACGTTTATTTATTTAAAAAAACAGATAAACATTTTTATACCTAAACAAACTAACTATGGTTTTAGTGTCAATGATTTTTACCCTTCCAGGCTGTATAAAGCTGAAGAGTTTCTTTGTTTGAACACGCATAGTCTCAGGAACTACTGGTCCGATTTGAAAAATTCTTTTTGCGTTGGACAGACCATTAATCCAGAAAGGATTTAGGCTATATAACATCACGCTGCGACCAATAGGAGCAGAGCATAACTAACTCAACGCGAACGAAGTCGCTGGCGGCCGCTTGTGTTTTACAAGCATCCGTGTAAGTATATGGGTAATTTGCTCGATTTGGATATCCTAGCATTTTTTACGTCATTTCAAGTGATATAGCTTGGAAGAAGGATAGTTATGTGTATCAGTCAGCGTGACTGCCAATTCAAGTGTAATTTTTTGCGACGATCATATTAGCAACATGTATAAATAAATAAATAATACAGCTTGTTCAAAAAGAAGTAGGTATTACTAACTCTTCTAAATTACCCAGATACGATAACAGCTCACTCCTAACTATATATGTTAGCATTCATGTAAGTACGTTATTTTCATATAGACAGTATATCTTTGTATTGGGAATCACTGTGAGTAATCACCTCAGGGTGAGTTTTACTCAGGTAAAACTGGCTTGTTATTTTGACGGGTATGTCGTGTTTAATTATTTTTAATGAAAAAGCTTGTTGAATGTATTGAATGTAATTTATACTAGTGATATTGTTGTTTGTGAAAACAACTGTAATTATGTGTCTGTTCAAGAAAGATTTTGGGAATAAAAACACGTAACTTTAAAAAAATAAATTTATTTACAAAAATAAATATATTTATTCTATAAAATCAAAAAAAATCAAAATCAAAGCATTTATTTCAAATAAATCAGTTACAGGCACTTTTGAATTGTCAGAAGGTCGGTCAGTCAGTAAGGTGAAGCTAGTCGTCCATTCCAAAGAGCAGGTACCTATGGAGAAGAACGGGCAAGAACACATTTTTAAATTATCAAGCTATTGATACAAATCCATAATCTATAAGTAGGTTTTTTACAAACACTTTTATTGATATAAATTAGGATTGAAAACAGACGAGATAAAGATGTAAATACATATTTTTTGTCTTTTTTGTTTAAAAGTGGGCATCATGTAACTTTGAAAAGGCTAATAAAAGGAACTTTTAACAATCAACATTACAAACAATAAACAATTAAGATTACTGAATTTAGCTGCCTATTTTAAAAAAAAAGGAGTAGATAGCTGTAGAGTCAAACGGACACAAGGTTATACATGCTGGTGGTAGGTAGGTATGTCCATGTGAAGCTGGCCGGCTGGCTGTATGACTCGCTACTGGAAAGCTTGAGGAAGAGGTGAGGCTGAAGATGCTGATGACGTCACGCTGCTCGAAGGCTGTGATGTTCCTTGCAGGGTCGCCAAGGAATGCGTATGAGTGAAGAAGTCTTCAAATCTCGCAGGAACGAAGGTTGCGCTGACGTTCAAGGAAAAAGGAGGATCCTCCGACAGGACGGGTGTTGTGTCCGGTGGGCTATTGCCTGACAGTTCTTGTCGGAATGTTGTATTGTGATTTTAGTTCTTCCTCAGTTTGGTAGATGACTGTAGTTGTAGTGCCGCTACAGGAGAATCTTCCAGGCGTAGCGAAGCTCAGCCCATGTCAAGCGGTGCCGACGATACCAGTGATTGATTGGAGGTGTGGGAATGGACATTGATGCAACGAAAAAGGAACAATACGATCTGTAAGACATTGGATTGTTGAGTTGCACGAAGTTTTGGCTGAACCTGTCGGATCATAACATAAATTCGGTTCAGGGTGAATGATACAACAACACGGGAAATAAAATATTTAAGGCGTATGCAAAATGGCATACTACTTACGGCGTGGCCTGTTTCGACGATGTTTATCTGCCCCTGGAAGTTTTTGGAGAGAGTGCCAATCTAACCAACAACTTTCGAAGCAGATATACTCATCACAGGTCACGCAATATGTAGTCACCAGTTTGCTTGTACCTTTCCGGTAGCAAATAATACACCGTTTGCGGTTGTTTCTGGGCTGATTCTTTGGAACGTGAATTAAATCTCGCCTAAGCCTCGTTAATTCCTCGGACGATGGCAAATTTTCTTGTGGAAATTGGAAATGATTCTCCACAAGAGAATTGGCCAACTGTTCTCGGAACTGACGATGCGTCATGGGAGGCATATTTCGACGTTTCAAAGAAGCAGACAAAATAATGTAAGCGTTCAAAACACTTGCATTCAACAACCGCTTAAACATTTTCATATACCACTTGACGCACCTTTTTCTTTCAACTAAATACATTGAAAGTTTTTGATCTTTAAGATCAACCCCTCCCATTGTGTTGTTGTAGTCACGAACGACAACAGGTTTGACAAGAGGCCTACCAGCCTTCCGACCTACATAGGTTTCTGGAGTGTGGTAAGTGGAGATCATAGTCACCACTTTGGTGTCTTTCCATGCAATGCACGAAACGTCACCGCAGTGGCGCGCTATGATGCTACCCCTGGCCACATTCCTTGGAACGTTTTTGACCTCAATTGGTACATGCTTGCGATTTGGACGCAACGTTCCCAAGCAATCAAAGCCTAGAAATTTTAGGTACCGCGCTAACGCTGGAGAATTATAAAAATTGTCCATCGTTACGCAGTGACCCCGATTCTCTAGGCCTTTCAGTAGGTCAATCACGACACTAGCGCTCTTTCCAGCCAAAGCTACACTGGGAGCAGAAGTATGACTTTGACTGTCGTCTTTACCTGTATAAATTTCAAATTTATACAGGTAGCCCGTCCTCGACTCGCAAAGCTCGAAAGATTTCATGCCGAAGCGGGCAGACTTCGAGCGGATCGCTTGTATCCAAGACAAGCGACCCTTAAATAGTGTCAATGATTCGTCTATGGCTATATCGGGATGCAAATTGTACAAGCTAGAAAACTTGTTATTTAAATGCCGAATAATTGGTGCAAGTTTCCGCAACTTTGATGGAAGCAAATTTCCTTCAGTTTGAGACAAATCCTGGCTCCCTGCAGAATTGTTCACAAAATGAATAAATTTGTTCAGCAATATGAAGCGGTTAAATCGAATCAATTTTCGGAATTTGGGCATCTCGAGATAGCCAGTAGACTTCCAATACTCATGTTGGGACGTGCGTGGGTCCAAGCCCATAAACATGAATATTGAAAAAAAAACGTACATCTCATCTTCATTAGTGTCAGTCCACTTATGAAGACGAGATGACGTTTTCAATGTACCTGCTGCCGTTTGTGCATCGATCACCTGTTTGGCATATCTATTGGTTTCGGCGACTATATGCCCTACGATGTCCTTACCCCAAATAGCAGTAAAGGCATCATAAGGCGTATCGTAGTCTTCAATAGGCCCGACGGTAGGACCCGAAAATACTTCGGCTACACCCCGGAAACTATCGAAGTCCTCTCGCCACTCAAAATCAATAGAGGTGCCAACCATTTGATCGATGGCGTCGTCCATTGCACTCTCAATCGAATTTACGATATGATTTGTAGGCTCATCCAATTCCTCGTCATCCGGAATAGTCCTCGACATACCACCGGTAGCAGCGATTTCATCCAGATTAAACTCATCGTCAAAATCTGAATCCAAATCGCTACCATCGTTCCCCGTATATGTAACCCGCCGTATAGATGTTGCCGTACAACCCGACACGGACGGGACAACATCTTTTGTTTCAGATGCCGGCACTAGTATCCCGTGGCTACCGCTAGGCCCAGGCTCTGAAGGATTAGCTTCAGCAGCCTGTACAATAACAGCACCAGCACTACCAGAGCACACATCTGAAACTGGCGTCCTACAGATACGGGAGTATCCCGAGGAAGGTTCTGGCGGTGGCAACTCACTGATCCATTGCTTCACATGCTCGTAGTGTTCCTTTATCACCGCATCTCCATCCTCCCAGTCTAAATCGCACGCGGCCCCCCGTTCCAAGTGTCCAATACTGCAAAAAAAAAAAAACATTGTGAGCTTAACCATGTCTAATAAAAGAGTCTGACTACGGAGGTGTCATAGCAACACTTACTGTACTGACTCCTCCAGCTCCGTTTTTCTTTTGATGGAGCCCCGGGGGGTATTTTCTAGCTCGACAATGTCGGATACTTTGATTGTACCCCCCGGGGTCATATTGACTTTTAGCCCCGTCATCAGTGGTTTTCTAAAAGATAAATGAATAAGATTATTATATAGTATATTTGTAGATACTATAAGTAGAATACATAGGATCGTGTTACGACCATTATATAAAATACTCACGGAGTGACACAATGGGGTGGAGGGGGAAACCACAAGCGCGGTTCGGGCTCCACCGTCGGCTCGCTGGTCTTGTCCGCTGCCATCGTCATCAGCAGCTGACGCCGGCTGTGGCGCTCAAGATCAGAGGATCTCGGCCCTGGAGTGACGGACCGAGATCTCGATCTTGAGCGTGATGCCATCATTCTAAGTATCAATAAAATAAATTAGACTATAATAACAAATATTAATTTCAATAAGTAACAGTGTACTACTATTTATCTAAATCTATAAAGTATTACTAAATTTAAAATCTTCTATAATATATATCATGAGAAATCAAATACTTTCAATAAATATGGTCTAAGTGATAAAATAGTTTTTACTACCAAAAATAATGTAACTGGACATTGAGAAAAGTTCGCGACTGTACTTTTTACGCTACATGTGTGTGAGTTTGCGCTAGAAAGAGACAGAGCATTTGTTGACTTTGAACAAAATTCTTCAATTTACGTGTAATGAACTAGAATTACGAGAATTTACATTGCTCAAATGGTTTCCTAGATAAAATTCCTACCTACTTATATAAATTTCGTAGAATACTTCGTAAAATAAACATCTATTATCATAGAAAACATCGGGTATCAATAACGACAAATGGCGCCTCATAAACTTTTCACACTTTTTTCACCAAAATAAACAATAAAATTACTAAAACCAATATTTGAATCACAATCTACACAATATTTCCAGTAATCTGATATATAATTTTAATATAATCACTTATCGTTTCCTTCTAAAATTCATTTTTTAAAAGCACTACAAGACCACACACGACACCGGGTTTAGAAAATGGCGGACGATTTGTTCCGAGAACGAGAAAAAATTAAATTTTTAAATGTTGTCGCTTGAAAAGTAATAAAAATTTTAGTTATTATGTTGGCTGAAGTGTCACACTTGTCTATAGAAGTATTTTTATGTGAACCAATCACAGTAGGAATAGGTTTGAACGATGTGAAGTCAGCCATGTCGCTTATGTGCCGACGTAGGAACATAAGACACGTCGGGCGCAAATCTCTTATTTTCCACCGTCGGAACATAGGACACGCAATGGGTTAAATCAGCTAATAAGATAGTTTTTGGAGTTGTTTTTTTCATTGCGCTTTTTTGTGTTATTAGCGAATTAATTAATTTTTACTTTAAAATCTTATTGGGTTATAAAAGTATAGCAATTATGAACGGTTTAAAGTGAGAAAAAACTGCATTTTTTTTTTTTTTTTTAATCAGCAAAAAAACCGACGATTCCACCTCTGGGGGGTTCAGAATCATGTACTGGATGATCCAAGGTACTGGTTTGTGCGTCGATGTCAAAGACACCCTTTATTATTATATCCAAATCAAAAAGTTTAATACTTGAAACACGAGTGTAATCTTGTAACCATCTCACCACCTCGTGAAATCTTAAGTGACCGCTGTCAATCCAACCGCGCTGTAGCTCACCGTAAAAACTAAGGCGAAGCGAGTGTCGAGTGAGTTTGTCATTCGAACTAATGCTAGCCCAGCAATAGTTTGCATCCATGTTGCAAACTATTGGATCTCATACAAAACTCGCTTCACCAAAATTTTCACTATGAGATTATTATAGAATCGATCGGCGGGAAACAAAGTGTAAATAATTTGTATAACATGGTATTAAATTGTAGCTGCCAAAGTACTAATAGCAACTGCTTGTTATGTTTTTAAAATAATATTTTGAATAATTACAAACACATAACATCACGCTTATTATCCCGGAAAAGGAAGGCAGAGCACCGGAGGCAAATACGTGTATATGTCTCCTATAGGTGTGTGTGTGTTACTTAGGTATTAGCCGGTTGTGTAGTATGTACCTATCAGTGGCGAAGAGTCCATACAAGCCGATTCCCACCGGGTTACCTTTCAAAAATCAGTTCCATATTCATACAAAAGTATTTACATTCTATTTCATTAACAAAGTATTATTAATCAAATGCCGGCGCGATTTACAATAGCAATCGCAATTTTTAGCAATACCCTAAGTATCACATTTCATTTTATAGTCGTAAATTAATCAGCGCTTCAATTTTTCGTAATTCTTTTCGTAGTTCTCTTGAAGGAAGCCGTCGAATTTCAGCTTACCTATGTCAACGGTTTACTATGCCGCGAAAAGAGAGAGCGTGTCAGTCCATCTCTTTCTAATTCTCGCTAACCGTCGCGGTAAAACTTGATAAATATAAGCCGCCCGCGAGCGGCTTGTATTTCTCTCCTCTCCTCTATTAGAAAGAGACAGAAACCACGCTACTACGAGATAGCGTTCTATACCTACCTATGGTGCGTGAGTTTTTCGTTTGTTTTTAATATTTGTGTTATTTAAACTGTGACGGATTCTGTAAGGTAATTTAATCGCAGATTTGGTTAAATACTGTTAATTTTGTTTGTTATTATGGCTTTAATTCATATAGAGTGCTGTTACTGTTAATTCGTCTTTGAAAGACGCATTTTCTCAAGTTTCGACTCTTTGCAGTTTAATTCTGACCCTCCCCATTTCAGTAGCTTCAGCTGAGCGGTCATTTTCTGCTTTAAAACGCATTCACACGTATGTGCGAAACTGCCAAAAAGAGCAGAGATTGTCCGATTTGGCTATCATGTCAATTGAAAAAAATTTGCTTAATAAAATTAAAAGTAATCCGAATTTTTATAACAACATTTTAGCTCATTTTGTTAAAAAAAACAGACGCATTGCATTAGAATATAAATAACGTTGTGATTGTGTATAATTTGCTTTATTTTTGCTTAATATTTTTGTTGGTTTTGGACCGGTGTCTGTGTGGTTCGGTTTTTAACACTTTATTATTTTTATAATTTTTTATTTTATTTAACTTAGTACTTACTAACAAGCATGCATGTGTGGTATAGAGATGCACGTCGAAAAAGGCTTTTCACAAAGTCGCTTTTATCATACTTGAAAGACATTGTTATCAAATCATCAGTCCTTTTTTGTAAGGTGAAGGTGGGGCTTTTCATATTATTCTTATCTGAAGACCTCCTCCAAGATATCCTGCAGTAGGTAAGTGTTTAAGTGTTTATTTTTTTGGACCGGCTTCCCTTTGTCAAAATTTCACCCTTCGCCACTGGTACCTATATAAATTATTTAATATGTAGGTTATTCAGTTAATCATTACATAGTACATATGGTTCACAGAATAAGCAAGCTGAAGTGGAAATGGGCCGGCCATATTAGCAGTAGAACCGATCACTGTTGGGCTAGGTGTGTTCTCGAATGGCACTCACTTGAATTTGATACAACGCAGCTACTCTAACTTGCCTTATATTCGGTGCCGCCGCCATAAAATTTGCGTCGGGCTATACACAACTCTCTGAATTTTCGAGAATATTCATATATATAATAAAATATGGTATATTCTGCAATATGGACTAATGACTACTGACGTCAGACAGGTAGTGATGTGTTTGATAGATAATTACTATAACTGGCTGACCGTAACATTGACCTTTGTGTTAGAAAAAATAGAGATGTGCGGTCGGAGGAAACCGGCACACACACCGTGGCATATAATAGAAAAGAGAAAGAGTTAATGTGAATTTAATATGCGTTTTTAATAAGGCCAACAGCCTTCTTGGCGTAGCGGTTACTAACGCGGCTGCTACGCAAGGAGGCGCGGGTTCGATCCCCGCGCAGTGCAATTATTTATATGTAGGTATGAATAAGAATATTCACACTGGTCTGGTCGTGCCTCGGAAAGCACGTTAAGCTGTTGGTCTCGATTGCCATACGAACATCTAATGGCAGTTGTTACGGGTTTTTAGAGCCTTCAAAAGCCCAACAATTGGTCTAACTGCAATGCCACTATATCTCCTTCGGGTTGTGGAGGTCAAACGGTAGTCGCTCCACGGAAAATGTCGAACATTAGCCAAAATCAGCAGTTAGACTGGTAAAGCGGACCTCATCCAAAGCTGAAAAAGCTTTGGATGCGACTGGGGTTAACGCTGAGATGAAGATGATGAGCCACCTAGTCGAATTTGACCTCAGTATCGAATTTAGTGTCGAAAAATCATAGGTACTGACAAATTTTCAAGTGTTGGATTTTTTTTTTTTATAATTATAAAAAAAAAAGAAAGTAGTTTGGAGTTTAATTTTGACCTTACTTTTGTCTTCAGCATCCTCGAAAAAACCAAGAAAACTATGTGACTCGCTTGTACGGTCACTAACGATTTATCGTTAGGTACATGATGACCCCTATCGTTATAGGTTGAATATACTATATTAACTCATAACGATGATTGAGCATTAAAGATGTAGGTACATACCAGTTTGCGGAAAACCCTACAGATTTTGTTAATAGTTTTTATGGATTCAACTAAACGTTCTCACTCAATCACCTCATGTTCTTATATCAATCAGGTGATTGACATAACAAGCATGACGGATGCCACCTGCTCTATCGACGTAAACCCGGATTTGCATACAATTTTATAATTATCTTTATTACAAAGCGGTTTACGCTCACGATTCTTTCCATATTACATATTTACGGTGGATTTGCTGTGCATGGCATGCAGCTTAACAATGTTCTTAGCATGCAACCATTGTTAGGGCTGACTCACATCGTCCGATGTTTCCGTCGCAATGGACAGTCGCACGCGATGGCACGACACTTGGTATTCTGTCACTGTCATCGCTCTGTTTCTGCCCTAATATAGCAAACAAAGAGTTAAAATTTCACTCGTACTTTGTATCTTGTATCATCCATTTGTTGCCGAAGTCGAATTGTTATTAATTCGTACTTTCAACTGCCTTGTTGATTATTGCTCATGTTTTTCCCTTAGGAATTTCTCAGCATTTTTTTTATATTATAAACTAATGCTTGACCGCGATCCTACCAGGTAACCAGGTAACCAGGTAACCAGTAATGCAATCGTTGATTATAAAGCGCATTAGTTTATTAGGAACCTATTCACTCTAGTCTTGAAGACACTTAAATTGTAGTCACACAGTAAGAGCGCCGCAGAAAAATTGTCCCAGTCCTTGTACACGGTATAAAAGACGAGACGAAATGCTTCGTCCTAATCGTAGTGGTGTCAACAACGTAAGGGTGGATACTCGCCGTACGACTGGTCGTCCGATGATGGAACGGAGATGGAACTCCAAAATGTATCCTATAGAACACCGACAGGCTGGCTACTTTACGCCTGTGCTCCAGACTTTTCAGACCGTTTTTATCCATAATCTGGGTTAGCGACCCAGATTATGGATTTAAGCTCCTCGTAGGCCTCTCCACCGAATCCAAGCTTGACGGGTGGCATTTTACTGCAAAAGCCCAAATGTGGCTGCACTCTCCACACACGAACGGATTTGCAGTTTGTATAACATTAGAAGCTGCCCTGGTGTGAAGTACAGCCCGACCTTTACAAGAAGCTTGTGTCTCTTTGGAAGTTGATGGTATGAACTGAGTGAAGGCCTCATTTCTTATATAACAAGTAAAACAGCTGATTCTGCACTTGATCGCTCTCTCGGGTCGTGCCGGAGTGCCATCCTGTCAGACTATAAGAATAAAGGATAAGAGAGTGTGTTATATCCTGTCTTCTGCGTACTTTGCTGTTCTCATGTTAAGTACTTCCAATTTGAATGATGATTTTTCTCTAAGTACTACGCTTAGAGAAAAAATGATATATAGTTACGTCCCATATCATTAAGTAGTTATTTGCCTGATTCTAAAACTACGAGTATCGTCGATTTATTGAGATTGTTAACAAAAAATCACTAGAAATAAGTACCGCGTAGGTAATGTTGATTTTATAAAATTAAAATGACGACTCAAACACAGAAATAAAGCAAAATTATTTCATCATATCATTTTAAGGTTAATTTGTATGTTAATTGGCTTAAGGCGTACACAATAAAAAATACATAATTGAAACATTTCTACAATAAAAAATACAACTTATTACTTAAATGTAAAAGAATAATCATGGTCATTAAAATAAGACGTAAATAATATGGAACGGGTGCGTCGTGCTTATTAATGTAGAGTCTAGTGTGAGCACGTCCTTATCTTGATCATAATATCGTGTGCAGGAGGTTAGTGACTTGCTTGCGTTTAAACACATCCAGTTCGACAGGATAGCTCTGGAAAAAAACTGCATCTCCAACAGGTATTGAAATGACGCCAATCTCCACGCGGGCCTGGTCCTGCTACGGTTTTTTCCATGAATACACGCCTTACATCGACGCTCTCTATAATATCGAGGAATGCAAATTATTAAGTTTATAAAAAAGAATAACACGTACAAAGTGTAGTGGCGAATTTGTGTGTTATTATTTTAAGGTAGGTACTTAAAATTACTCAGTTGCTGATAATAGAAGGTATCAGCGTAATCGTGCTCCAAATATAGACCTGGGGCCCACCCAGAGCAGGAGAGGTCATTTGATGATTTCCCATCCCAAACAAAGAAAAAAAGTGTAGACCTGGGACCCTACTCGTAGTGTGCTATCACAATAGTGTCAGAATGGTGGATCAGTGATCTTATAATGACCGATTTTGACAGGTTTCGTAATCTACTAACAAAATGGCGTCATTATGACTTTCCAATGGAACTCCACTGAAACTCCATTCCATATTAATAAATGTTCAAATAAAGTAGACGTTTTTATAAAATCATTCCTACTAACGGGTTTTATAATAGCAATACGGCAACGTCATTCTATCGCCATTCCATTACGAGATGACTGAGATAATTGATCGATCATTATGAATTTAGCAATTTACGAACTTTTGGCACAATGACAATGGAATCGTGTTGGAATGACAAATTTATAAAAATAGTAGACTAGAGCCCGTGGAGCATGACCGAAGCTTCACCGAACTTTACACAGAGACATTTTTACATTACCACCCACCAGACAAAGCCTTGCCGCCAAGCGATTTGTCGTGTTCCGTCATGATGTCTGGTGAAGCCGTTCG
Source organism: Sesamia inferens (assembly GCA_037179545.1). Lineage (NCBI taxonomy): Eukaryota > Metazoa > Arthropoda > Insecta > Lepidoptera > Noctuidae > Sesamia > Sesamia inferens. The sequence continues at coordinate 10,718,380 of CM073923.1, read as the reverse complement.
GAGGACGGGTCTGAGCACTTGTGTTGCGATGTGTGCCGAGTACGATGCGCCTAATGTTGTTGTGTTGGGAGTTTGGTCGTGGAGGGTCTTCAGATCAATCTCCCTTTGGCGCAGCATCGTTGGTCGTGTTGTTGGGTTTAAGATTGCATCACCTCGCTCAACTGCCGTCTTCCTTCCTATTCGCTCAGTTTTTCTGAGTGAATAGGCTCTTAATAAACTAGCGCGCTTTACCATCAACGATCGCACCACTGCTTACCATCAGGCGGGAATGCGGTCAAGTGCTAGTTTATAATTATTACAAAAAAAAAAAACATGATGGATCGGATAATGCATGTAAAAATAAAGTGACTTCCGTTACTATCACTACTTTCTATCTTCTTCTTCAGCTTATAGATGTCCACTGCTGGACAAAGGCCTCACCCAAGGCTTTCCACAATTACCAGGCTTCTTCTGCCCGCATCTACCGGCTTCCCGCGACCTTCACCAGGTCATCGGTCAATCTTGTTAGGGGCCTCCCTACGCTGCGTCCTCCAGTACTTGGCTGTCACTCCAGAACCTTACTGCCTCATCGCCCATCGGTTCTACGAAGAATGTGCCCCGCCCACTGCCACTTAATTTTAGCGACTCAAAGTAATTAATAGGAACTTTACAATACAGACGTATTGGTAATACATTAACAACCTCTCTAGATTACTTTACTAACATCATAAATAACAACGTTTATACTATTTTTAAAAACTAGACTTCGTGTCTCAGTAAGTAACAGCCGCACGAATTGATTCATCAGGATAAGCTGCGCTTGACACGTTCGGCCCGTGGATTACGGGTAAGTAAGCCCGCAAGTCTGTCAACTAGTCCCATCAAAGAGAATCGTATTACCCAGTAATTGAGTTGTGGAGGTCAGGTAAGGAATCTTCTCCTTTTTCTTCAGCTTATAGAGGTCGCGGTGGCCTAGTGGTTAAAACATCAGCCTCTCAAATATGAGTGCGCGGGTTCGATTCCAGGTCAGGCAGTACCACCAGTTTAAGTAAAGTAAGTAAGTTAAATCGCCAACCTACATTATGCAAGCGTGGCGTACCTATTTGATCCAGACTTCTAACTTTACGTCTGTAAAATTTCAAAGCAATTGGTTCATTAGTTACGGCGTGAAATCAGAACAAACAAACTCACTTTCCCATTTATAATATTAGTAAGGATAGTAAGGATAACTGTCAATTCATTTATTAGTGTGATTTTTGGTAAGTACATTTTACAATGTGATCTTAGTATCTAATAAATTTCCTCAAAAAATCTACCATAAAGGCATACACTCTTTAAAATCACGAATTAGGATCAACAGTATATTAAAATGATGAATAATTTAATGAATTTGGAATATAATGCTATGTCAAATTTTTATAAATATTAATGTCAAATAACTTACAATGTCAAAATACAATACAATGTCAAAATTAAATAGATGTTAAATAACTTATATAATACAATTTCAGAATGAAATAGGTAGCAACGTCAAGTTAATTATGTTAAAGAAATAGTATAATGTCAAAATTAAAAGAGTATCAATGTCAAATAACTTACAATTTACCATTAAGGAATTCCTGAATTGTATAATAGCATCTCTCCAGTAATAGATGTCTTAATTTGTTTTTAAATTGAATAATATTTAGGTCCTTAATTTATTAAATATTTTTGGGGCCATACAAAGTATGCTTTTGTGCATCAAGGCGGTCTTTGAAGGTTGACTTGACTGTCGGATCTACTTTTTGTTACGGTTAGCAACAAAAGTCCACTACCATGATATGATTCAATAGTGTACTTTTGGCATTTTATAATAGGAGCTAAGAGTTAAATAATAAGTAATAATTAGAGGGGCAATTCTCTTAATCTTAAAAATGTTCAAATCAGTCTTTATCTTTTAAAAAATTCCTCGAATTTCCTCATATTTTGACAAGGTTTTGACATTTGTATCGCTGAGATGAGACTGTGATTCGATTTTGAACGTTTTAAATTACAAGAAATGGCCTTAAGAGTGATGTTCTTTATTTGAATATCACTTCAGTTTAGAATTTAGATTTCGAATACAAAAATGTTAATCGAATTTTATTGTTAGGTGCAGTCGTATCTAAGTACATTTACAATCAACTCAGCTTATTATAGTCCATAGCTAGATATAGACCTCTCCTAGGCTACTCTACGTCACTCTGTCCCTGGCGTTCGATACCTATCTAGTCTGTCCCAGCAACCTTTTTAATATCATCAGTTCACACTACACAAATGAATGTCTATGTGTAAATAAAATTAACATGTACAACTTCTTTTTTACACAAGTTTACTTATTGTATACTAGCTTTCCGCAAGCGGCTTCACCCGCGTGGAGTTCGGTTATATTATATCGCGCTTTTTAGATTTCTCTCGGGAATATAAAATTTTTCCGCGACATATTATATATTATTTTTTTATTATTACTATTAATTTATCCGGACTTCTAAATTCAAAGCAATCGCTTCGAACCAAAGTCACCGACATAGCTCTGCGAGTCTCTAAACTGAAGTGGCATTGGGCAGGGCACATTGCTCGTAGAACCGATGGCCGATGGGGCATTAAGGTTCTGGATTAGCGGCCACGTACTGGAAGACGCAGCGTAGAGAGGCCCCCAACAAGGTGGACCGATGACCTGGTGAGGGTTGTGGGAAGCCGATAGATGCGGGCAGCACAAAACCGGTCAGCGCGGAAAGCCTTGGGGGAGGCCTTTGTCCAGCAGTGGACATCCATAGGCTGAAGAAGAAGAAGAAGAATCGCTTCAGTAAATTTAAGGCGTGAAAGTGGAACAAACAAAGAAACTCACTTACCGATTTATTATAATTATTAGTAATTATAAAATCACGCATAATAATTAAATTCAATTTTGTATTGTATTCAAATAAGTACTTTTAAACTTCTGATGTACTGAATTAAAGTTATTGAATAGAATCGTCGGACATCCTTAGTAGGAAATATTATTACTTATATAAAATACTTCTTGTGTCTATCTGTGTCTATATTCTATTGACCATATATATGCTTAAGATATTGTAGATAGTTCTAGTAGAGGAAACTATTTGTGTATACCTACGTACGGCTAAAGTGGATGTCCATGACCGCATTGCCTGCTTAACTTCGAGTCCAAAGTCCATTGCATCTTTTCCGCGTGTTCTGAATACACCGAGAGTCCGAGACCATCGTTCGTTGACCAATGATGACATTGATAGTAGCTTCTATTTTTAATTATGAATAGATTAAGCGTGCTGATAACAGTCATGTCCTCATAACAATATCTGGGCCTCCATCTTGTGTTCAATAATGTTTACAAAGATTAAATTTGAAAAGTTATAAATAAGTCACAGCACCTAGTCCTTGGCCTGGCATGGCCCCGTCTACCTTGGTCTAGCCTTGCATATCAGCAAATAAACGTGTACAGATTGATTATCGATGTACGTAATTAATTAAAACACTTTGTTAGGTCTGTTTTTATCATTTCAATTATTCTTTTTATTTTATTACTAGAATCCCACAAATAATCACAGAAAATCATGCACGATGGTCGGATCAAGGCCTGCACTACTTATACAGTGTGAGCTTATGTACCTTCGTACTTTAAACTCACAAAGTCCAAGGAAAAAATAACATCAGATTGATAAATAATACGGAAAATAAAACAGAATTTGGGTTAACACCCAAATTCCATGTTCTTGACCTCGCAATTGATGCAACAAGTAGGTACCTACGAAAAGTACACACGATAGCACAACAAGCCACTACAGTCTATCAAAATTCTTAAATATTTTTTCAACTTTATCACCAGAAGCATTAGGTTCAAGGTTAATTGAGAAAATTAGACAGTTTCGAGTAGAATGACTTGCTGTGGTCTGTAGGTACAGAAAGTTATTTTTGTTGTTAGTTTTGTTAGTAGGTACTAATGATATCATACGCAACTAAAATAATTTTAAAACAACAACAAATCATTAAGAAACCAAAGCGCCAAATATTTGCTAAAAAGACCTGTTTTAGGTGTCACTAATTAATTATCGATTGACGTAGATAACACTGTGAAAAATTAGAAATAATCAAGCTTATACTCTGGCAAAAACCTGTAAACATGGGAGGCAAGCAATTCTTCCTGTAGGAATCGGAGCCTCGCGCATAGACATCTACAGAAGAATATTCGACGTAGTACAACGATTACCGTTACACTACACGATAACAGGTAGGTATGACGGCTTTAGGTTGTAACTACTGAATACAAGTAACATCGATCGAGGGTTTTGTGGCATACCGATTATTCATTCATGAGTCGGGAGCGGTGAACTATTCACTTCGTCCTCTTTTATCAAGTCAAAGTAATAGTAGATTGTCTGAAAGGGATCAGGAAAAGGCGAAATATAAATGTATTTTTTGTACAAAATAAGTAAACAAATTATAAAAGTTTTTAATTTGATTTTTTTTTAAATAGAAGCAAAAAGTTTCTAATCCTTAGACGGTGCATTCTTAGACTGACACTGGCTTTAAAGAAGTCGCGATATGTAGCGATTCATTTCTTCCTTCTCCTTACGTCCAGCCAAAGAGTAGTGATCTATTTTTTAATAATTGTTTTTTTTTTAATTTTGTATAACCATATAATACCGCCTAATCTATAAACAAAAAGAATACTAGCATTGCTCTATGACGTCACGTCTCATATAGTACAGTATGTTGTCGGAACTAATAAGGAAGTGAAAACGTATTGCAAGACACGACTGTACGGCACACATCGCTTGAAACCAAACAGAGAACATTAAGTGTGACTTTAAAATTAATTGTAATAACAGTACACACGTTTTTGAAGTGAAACTTCTTTAGGCACGCTTGACTTGGGGAGTAAGCTGGCGAAAGCGTTACGAAAAATGACGGGCAAGGCGAACGGAAGTTAAGTGGGGGATATAAGCACAGAGGCGCCCGTGGCGCGAGCTTGGTACTACAAGGTCTACAACGAGTTTATTTTTATTTTTTTTTTCAATTAAATAGAAGATCTATGCAAAAAAATTTTTTTTTTTTAATTTTGGGACACGGATACACTTATTTATTTATTTAGTCCCTCCTGTATCCCCCCTCCCTTACTCCCCCCCCTTCACCCCTTAATATTCCCACGAAACCTCTCCCCCCCCCCGACCCCCTTTAGTTACCTCACCTCCCCGTGGATTATCTCGGGAACCAGAGGTCGTGGACTACCCGAGTTTGGGGTCCCCTGAATCAGGAGGAGGAGCCCAACCTTTTGGCCCCGAGGGAATCCACTCCCCCCTCTCCCCCTCCCTCTCCCCCCGCAACACCACGAAAACTACCCCCCCCCCCACGACCCCCTTTAGTTACCCCACCCCCCCCGTGGATTATCTCGGGAACCAGAAGTCGTGGACTACCCGAGTTTGGAGTCCCCTGATTCAGGAGGAGGAGCCCGACCTTTTGGCTCCGAAGGAATCCACTTTTTTTTTGTTTTTTTTTTTTTTCATTAGAAATAGAAGATCTATGCAAAAATATTAATTTACCAATGAAACCATGAAATAAATTTAAATATTTATAGAAAATTAATATATGTATATGTGTATACATGTATATATTGTACACGCATATATATATATATATATATATACATACAGATGGTGCGAAAGAAGTTTCACTTCAGTCGTGTGGTCATAAGCACACTCGTTTTTTTTTAGTGTTCTTGTTTCTCAAAATATTGCTTTTCTAAGTTTTTGTGAGGTTTAGAATCCTCAACAAACTGGAGAATCGAAACTCTTTATGCTTTTAAGCTTTGGGAGGTTTCGGGTGATGATTGTCCGTTACGGGTCATCAGAAGCCCGACAATTTGAAAAACAGTCTTACCAAACGGAAAACCCAGTAACTGGCCAGATTGGATAGGCTCTGCAGACACTTCATATGAAATCAGTATTCTATATGATGCAGTTTGGATAATGCGCCAGGAAATTCCATAATTTAATTCCCCCATCTCCGTTCCATCATCGGACGACACGTCGTACAGCGAGTGCCTATCCACCCTTACGTTGTTGACACCTACCACCATTACTATCCAGGCGAAGCGTTCCTCTTCTACTTTTATACCGCGTACATCGAGGGACTGGAACAATTTGCCAGCGGCGGTGTTTCCGTCGGACTAAAATTTAAGGGTCTTCAGGGCTAGAATGAATAGGTTTTTAATAATCTAGCACGCTTTACCATCAATGTTTGCATCACTGCTTACTATCAAGCAGGATTGCAGTCAAGAACTAGTTTATCCTTACTAAGATTATTATAAATGGGAAAGTGAGTTTGTTGGTTTGTTCCGTTTTCACGCCGTGACTACTGAACCGATTGCTTTGAAATTTTGCAGACGTAAAGTTAGAATATAATAGAATAGAATACTACTAATAGAATACTAGTAGAATACTAATAGAATAATACTCTTTGTTATGTACACCATATAGATTACAAAAACATAAAGATAAAGATTTTACAAAAGGCGACACAATGGGCGGTGTTATCGCTAAGAGTGATCTTTTACAGACAACCTTTGGATGAAATAGTAAGGGGAAGGAGAGAGAAATAATGTAGGTAGTCTACAGTGTACTATTTACATAGTTTATATATTAAATATGCACGTTGAGTGTATCCTACTAGTCTAATAAATATATACATCTAATTAATAAATATCATACAAAAGAAAAAAAAATTACAAACTGTGTATTCCGGATTAAATAATAGGGTACTTTTTATTACGGCAAAATTTGATGAAAGTTATTAATTTATAAAAAAAAAAAACTGGTATTCATCTGCATCCGGTTAGACTGGATGCTGACCCCAATACAATATAGTTAAGGAAATACTTTGCAAATGATTAGTACATGCCTCTGTGACTTTAAGGAGGAAGAATCTCAAGGTATGAATGGTATGCCGTTGTCAGGCCCTGGTTTATTATTTTATTTGTAAGCTGTCAGTCAAGGACATTACATAACTTACATTATACATGGTGTATCTGACATCGTAACGCAAACTTCGCGAGAAGGCTACACCGCATGCCACTAATAAAATTATGATAGTCATTTATATTGTTAATGAGCGGTTACAGAAATAACTGTGTTTAAAAAAATGTGTCGGCTCGGCCTTTGAACGTTGCAAGCGTGCCGCCGCGACGTTGACCCCTGATGTAAACCCTATTAAATCAGCTGATTGCTTTTTTTGTGTAATTAGCGAATTAATTATTTTTTATTTTAAAATCTTATTGGGTTATAAAAGTATAGCTGTTATGAAATGTTTAAAGGGAAAAAACAGCATATTATTTTTTTTTAATCATAAAAAAGCCGACGAAAGATTCTACCACTGGGGGGTTCAGAATCATGTACTGGATCCGTGGTACTCGTTTGTGCGTCGATGTTAGAGATATCCTTTATAATCAGCCTATATTGATCCCACTGTTGGGACTCAGGCCTCCTCTGGATGAGAGGGAGTGGGCCGTAATTAACCACGCTGGCCCAGTGCGGGTTGGTAGGTGTCACATCACGAAGTTATTGGTTCTAGGACATGCCGGTCTCCTCACGATGTTTTCCTTCACAAGGACACCAGGACATTAACCGTCTGGAAATCCCTCGGACCCGTTCCTGTGTCTGCTATTGGGCTTGAAGATCGGTTGTATCTACCATCGCGTTATGAAGTAATTACAGTCATTTTTATTTAAATGATATAATTATAGTACACCTACACTGCTTTTTCCTACCCTTTGTCTTGAGTTTACGTGCCCTAAATTCACTATATTGTACTTACTAAACAATGAACTCGAGCAACATAAAGAATCAAGACTCAATAAGAATCATAATAGAATAATAATTTTCAAATTTAGCGCACCTGCATTGCTTTTCCCTTACCTTAATTTTAACTTTAATTTTTAAAGCTTAATCCATACCCTAAATTCACTACTTAATCCTTAGCAAAAAATGAATTCAAGCGTCATAAAGATGATATGAAATCAGCATAACACATTAAGAATCATAATAGAGTTATTCATTAACATTAATACACATATTAGTAGTTGTCTCGCGAAAAGTCGAGAGACGCTGACGTCAAAAAGACGTTACGGCGCAAATAAAAATTCTACGAGGGTTTACTTTACCTACTTGTTGATTGACGTAATAAAGTAAAAAATAACTTGAAAACCGCAAATCAGAGGTCTCCGCCCTCAGTTGCGGCGTAGATCTTCTATAGACATACTAACTTGTTTTTGTGATCAGGATGGCAAAAAGTATTAATAGTAAAGCTACGTCAATACGGACCTTAAAATGGAAAAACTTTCTGAGCTTATTTTTATCATCAAGCAATAAACATCGCCTTGGAATGGAATGTAGATTAAAAAACAAAAGACATGCGTTTATTGGCATTAAAGCAAAATACATACACCTTTAAACTAAGTTCGCTGTAATAAACGCTAAAGATTCACTAATTGTCGACAAGGTAAACAATAGCTTATCTATGAATATATTATATACTGTAATTGCCACCACACGCATTGTACCAGTAAGCTGAAAACTCCCAAATAAAACACGCAAAACGGAGTCCGATTCTATTTTTAAATTTGATAACAGTGATAATGTTCCAGCCCTTGCCATTTCATAGTTTCTGACATTACTAACACAATCAAGAAGAAAAAAAGTCATACAAGTTCCAGGCTCTTTGAATTATTAAAAAGAAGGTCGTTTTTACAGCTCCCATTAACTGCCAGACTACTAGACGTGACTACCACAGGGTGCCATCCGCATTTGGTTGATATCCCGACTAGGCGCACTTAGTAGTTCTCCTGTACATCTATTATGAGCACGGCCTAAGTGTAAAGCTTTTTGCAAGCGCTTGCGTTCTTTTACACATAAAGCCGACAGCCTTTAAAAAAAGTGAACAATCATCTTCTCTAATGGACCTCATCCTTTGCTTTAAACCAGGCAATCAATTTGGCTCGATTTAAAGGACAAAATCGAAACCAGGCAAATTCGCTTTCCTCAGGTGGCCAGCCTTTCGGTCTTCTATAGGATGCATTTTGGGGAGTGTGCGAGGGAATTGTATGATTTAATTCCCCCATCTCCGTTCCACCATCAGACGACCCGTCATACGGCAAGTTTCCCCCCTGTGTTGTTAACACCACTACGATCCGGACGAAGCGTTTCGCCTCCTCCTTTATACCGCGTACATCAAGGGACTGGAACAGTTTGCCAGCGATGGTGTTTTCGTCGGACTACAATTTGAGTGTCTTCAAGGCTAGAGTGAATAGGCTCTTAATAAACTAGTGCGCTTTACCGTCTACGACTGCGTCACTGCTTACCATCAGGCGGGGTTGCGGTCAAGCGCTAGTTTATAATTTAATAAAAAATAAAAAATTGGAGTCACGAAGGGTTCCTTTCCACAAAATATAAAACGCCGAATAAAACAAGTTTCTAGTATGAAAAATCCAGTTTTTTGGATGCAAAATCATCAAATGACCTTTCCGCTCTGGGCGAAACAATAGGGTGTGTCAGACTTAAACTGACTAAAACCCACCCGGGCTTAGAATAGTTGCATATCCTCCCGTGGGTGTCGTGAGAGGTGACTAAGAGAACTCTCACCAGATAAGCGGGTAGCAGCGCTTCTCCTGTGGAATATCAAATTACTGCAATCCCCAACCCGCCTGCCAAGCGTGGAGATTATGCCAACCCCCAAATGTAATGAAAGCCTTAGGAGAGGCCTTTATTTATTATTTTACACCAATCAAACATCGAACAAAATACATTGAACACAAAACATACAATGGGCGGCCTTATCGCTAATGCGATTACTTCCAGGCAACCAAAGAATGGACAGATTCTCCTGAACCACAAATGGGACTGTCGTTGGTGCAAATATCATTGTTACAATTTACTAATGTAGATACACAAATACATACATAAATACATAGATACTTTAATAGTATAAATAGCCATAAAGTGTTTATTTAACAAGATCATAACGACAAGTAGTGTTCCCTCACAAGTCTCTTGAATTCCTGTAACGATTGTGCACGTTTAATTTCAATTGGCAATGCATTCCACAAACGAGGGGCCAGCAGTGGACCTCAATAGGCTGAAAAAGGAAAACCCACTCGTGTTCATTCACTTGCTTGCCTCTCTTTTGAAAAACCCGTGGCCCTGGAAGGGTATGGAGACCAATCATCATTTTTATTATATTTTTTGTTATAGTAGCACTATGCGAATTTTAACTGTCTACCTATAAAGGTTGGTGAAATACGGAAATGGAAGGACAGCGGAGACTTACCTCTTTAATCATAAACGCTGCTTAAAGTTAACTAGTGATTAACGATTCTTTAAGCATACATTTTTACCTTTTAACTTCACTTAACTTTAATCATCCGTTATGAATAAACACCACAGAGTTTAAGGGGTCTTACACGTCTGAAATGTATTTTTAAACAATCGCTAATCACTGGTTAACTTTAAGCGGCGTTTATGAATAAGGGGGTTAGTAAATATAGGGTCTCATTCATCATCGACCTTTTTATCGTCCCACTGCTGGGCACAGGTCTCCTCTCATACAGAGAATGATTGAACGTAATCACCACGCTTGCTCAATGCGGGTTGGCGGTTACAAACTTGAAGTCCAGGTTTCCTCAAGATGTTTTCCTTCACCTTATAATCAGTCATTGGTGTCCAAGATATACTTTGAAAGTACATATAACTTAGAAAAGTTACATTGGTACTTGCCTGACCTGGAATCGAACCCACGCATCTCTCTCGTTGGCTCTCTTAGATTACGGAACCCTAAAAACGGCAGGTATTTGTTAGTAAGTATAACAAGTTACACAGACACTTAACGGTACACTAATAACATGCTCCGCCCTTATATGGTATCCACGAAAATAATAACAGTCTGTGAACAGCATACATGACTGATTTCACAGTTAAGTGACACCAACTATTTAACCCCTTTATTCATAAACATTGCTTAAACTTAACTAGTCATTAGCAACTGTTTAACCACTATGGTTTTTATTCATAAACGATGATCAAAATTATGTTACGTTAAGACGTCAAAAGTGTATGGTAAAACAACCGCTAATCACTCGTTTTGAATAGAGAGGTAATTGTTCAAATATTCACTAAACGTGCTACAACACCGCAATTTTTTTTTCGTTGTCCCACACTAGGAATTTCCCCTGTATCGTAGGTAGGTGTACAATCGAGCGCGTTTGACTCAGCGATTGGCTCACTTCAAGGACGTAAGAACTTTCAACCAATCAGTAGGCCTAGTATGAGTTTTCAATACGAAACTCGTTCGATCGTATCGAGCGCGTTTGGCGCTCTCATTGGTTGAGAGTTCTTACGACCTTGAAGCGGGCCAATCGCTGAGTCAAACGCGCTCGATACGATCGAACGAGTTTCGTAATGAAAACTCATACTAGGCCTACAGAGCGCCAAACGCGCTCGATATCGACGATCGAGTTTCGTATTGAAAACTCATACTAGGCCTACTGTAAATAGATGTTTTTTAGGGTTCCGTCCCTAAATGGTAAAACGGAGCCCTATTCATGAGACTTCGCTGTCCGTCTGTCCGTCTGTCCGTCTGTCCGTCTGTCCGTCCGTCCGTCCATCCGTCCGTCCGTCCGTCCGTCCATCCGTCCATCCGTCCGTCCGTCCGTCCGTCCGCCTGCCACCAGGCTGTATCTCATGAACCGTAATAGCTGGACAGTTGAAATTTACAGAGATCGTGTATTTCTGTTGCCGCTATAACAACAAATACTAATAATAAAAAAAAAATATTTAAGGGTGGCTCCCATACAACAAACGTGATATTTTTGGCGTTTTTAAAGATAATGGTACGGAACCCTTCGTGCGCCAGTCTGACTTGGCCGGTTTTTAACTACTTTTTTCCTTTTAATGCCATCCTTATTCCGACAGAAAAGACATTAAAATCGTTCTACGAGTCTGTTTAACTTGAAAATACTAATAATATACTCTGTTGTATGCACAGGGGTCAAGGGACGATGACAATATAATACGATAAAAAAAACAAAAAAAAAATTGTTCATTTGTTATTAAAGCGTATTTTTTAACCTATAATTTATTTATTCCTAAGAAATATATATCTCTATCAAAATCACTAAGAAATTCTTACATAGCATTGACGTGAAACTTAAAAATTTGTGCTTGGATAGTTTACTCCAACAGACATAATTAAATAGTGTTTTGCAGGAAAATATCCACATACATAACAAAAAAAAATGGAGTTACACCACCTATATAGCACCTAGATATAGTCTATAAAAAAATATAAGTTTCTTGGTCATTAAAGTACTTGTTTATAAATTAAAGGCTCTTTATCCAATACCTCACCTGATTGCTCTGGAAACATTCAGAACAACTTGAAACATTTACCGTCTTATATTTAGAACTTTAAAGCCACATTTCACAGAGTTTAAAGATCCTGTGAACTATATCAAAATAAATACAACACAATAATGGAAACCTTGAAAGGAAGCCAAAGATTTAAATCGTAAGATTCACCCTATTGCGTCAAAACATGGTCGTGTTTCGCTCGCAGAGAGAGAGAAGGAAAGAGAGAGAGACTTGGCTTGATTAGCATGCAAACGCTCTTGTTATTCTGTTAAGTCACTCTTCTCAGTGTAGACACCGTCTTGTCCTTCACATCTAGTGATTTAAATCTTTAAAGGACACAAGTATACACATATATGTAAGTTGCCTGATAAAAAAAAAAAACTAACTGGAACAACTATTTTATGCACATTTATAGCCTTAGTAAATGTCAAGGACGTATATAAAAGGAATGAGAGCAGTTTGTGAAGACCACTTGAAGAAGGAAATGTGGTCCTAGCCCTTCTAGTGACAACCAGTCTGTACCCACTACCCAATTAAGAGATTGTTGTCCTTTGCGGGATTTTTTGTTACGACGATTATATCTTAATGTATCGTGCTTTTTATTTTATATTCTATATTAGCTGTTGTTACCTTAAGCCTATTTTTATTTCAATTTTTTTTTAGTAACTTTAACTGTTTTTTTCTCAAAAACAAATAATTCTCCCCGCTTTCCCACTGAGACTTCGCTCCTATTGGTCACAGCGTGATGGTATATAATATAGCCTAAAGCCTTCCTCTATAAATGGACTAGCCAACAAAAAAAAATCAATTTGAACCAGCAGTTTCTGGGATTAGCGCGTTCAAATAAACACTTCTGGTTTATAATATTTAGTCTACATAGATTACTAGATTAGATAGAGAGACTATTAGAGCATACAATATACTTATGTACCTACATAATATGTAAATATATCATATGCGATCGGACTACAGACTAAGAAATAGGTTTTTAAATACGAAATGTTTACTAGTAGAGGTACATCTATTTACTGGGGAATCTTAATGTTTTAGCATTAAGATTCCCCAAAAACAGTAAATAAATAATAACAGTAAATATATAAATAAATATGTAGAATAATATTCTGCTTATTCGTAATTAGTTTTAATTTTTTATTTAATAATTTGTAGTTTATTTAGTTTTTTAAGTAAATAAATATTCTAAAACAAACTACATAATTTACATAATCATGTATTTTCTATTTATGTATTCGGTACACGAGTCTCTGTTTCAATAAACCACAGCAATAAACCCATGTTGATATCCACATAATTATACTGTTTACATTGAAGTTAGATAATTGTAATGTACATTATGTAACTCTCATGCGTAAATACATAATGTCAATGCAACAACATAATAGCGATGTTAATGACATAAACAATATACAGTCCTACATAATTCGCTGAAATCCATTGGAGTCTACTACCTACTGCCCGCGATTTGTCCTACGAGAAATTTTGTTCCGCGAGCCCCTGCGTGGCTTTTCGTAACCCGCCTACGCTATTGTTTTACTTAGTGTACCTACTTTTTTCTCGGTGGTAGGCCACATCGACTGCCGGCAGAAGTTATCACCCACCAGACAAAGTCTTGCCGCCAAGCGATTCGTCGTGTTCCGGCATGATGTCTGGTGAAGCCGTACGGAGGACGGGTCTGAGCAGTTGTGTTGCTATGTGTACCGGGTACGATGCGCCAAGTATTGTTGTGTCGGGAGTTTGGTCGTGGAGGGTCTCCACATCAATCTCCCTCTGGCGCAGCATCATTGGTCGTGTTGTTGGGTTTAACATTGCACCACTTCGCTCAACTGCCGTCTTCCTTCCTATTCCCTAAGTTTTTTAAGTGAATGGGTTTAATAAGCTAGCGCGCTTTACCATCGACGTTTGCATCATTGCTTACCATCAGGCGGGATTGTAGTCAAGCGCTAGTTTATAATTATTAAAAAAAAAAGATATTTTTCTTTTTTTTTCGCTCCCTAAGGTACAAATCGTGATAAATAGCCTATGATCTTCTTTAAAAATTTGGTTATCAAAAGCATTTACTTTCAAATCTGATTGGTCTTCATCGTCTTTCCTCTTCTTCAGTCTGTAGACGTCTACTGCTGGACAAAGGGCTCCCTCAAGGCTTTCCACGATGATCGGTCTTGTGCTGCCCTCATCCATCGGCTTCTCGCGACCTTCACTAGGCCAGTGGTCCACCTTGTTGGGGGCCTCCCTACGCTGCGTCTTCCGGAATGTAGCCACGTCAGAACCTTACTGCCCCATCGTCATCGTCCTAGCTTTTCACAATCATGATGGGTTGGTCTTCCGGTCTAACTGCTTGTTGATGTATCATCATCAACATCATCAACCTTCTTTTTTATCGTCCCACTGCTGGGCACAGATCTCCTCTAATACAGAGAAGGATTGAGCGTAATCACCACGCTTGCGCAGTGCGGGTTGGCGATTTCAGACTTAAAGTCCAGGGTTCTTTTATCAATGTAACTTTTCTAAGTTATATGCTGATGTATACCAGTATCTTATAAAGAACGACTGCCTAACTGACCTCAACAACCGATATAAAAGAGTTTTATATTATTTATCTGTACATATAAATCTAAGTCAATGCACTACCAATTATCGAGTAATTGCCATATTTATTTGGGTTTGAGGCAAAATGTGGTGGTATTTTACTTATGTAGCATATTATACATTCCAATGACTGTTTCTCGTGACTTCGTCTGTGATCCGGGCCTCCTGGGTAAAAATAGTCTATGTGTATCCTTCTCCTGATTGTGGTCTATAAATTTGCCATCCAAATCCCTTTAGCTGTTTAACTAAAAAGCTTAATTAAAAAAAAATTGCGTAACTTTTACTTTAACCTATGTAGATAACTAAGAATCAAATCAGTAAGTTTATTTAGTGTTCACGTGTTTTAAAAAGATTTTTTCACCAATTTCCGTCATTCATCATCAACATACAGCAGTCCACAGCTGGAAATAGGCTTCTACAATTACACAAAATGTGTTAAATTCCTGGATTTCATCCATCTTTCTTTTTTTGTAGGGCTATCGCGTAAAATTTATGTCGACTTTTTAATGGTTTTTCGAAATACCAAGTTATTATGCATGTTACTTTAGTGATTCTATTGAAATAAGCTGCAATAGGAATTGTTGATAAATAGCTAGCATGTAAAAATCTATAAATATGTAAATAATAGGAGATTGGTAAAATGTGAATTGTGAGTACCTTAAATTGGTTTGTTTGCCTCTATTCTGGATGAGAGAGAGGATGTCATAACTGAGATTTGCCGACTCAAGGTATCCGCAGATTTTCGTTACAAACCGTACATAGTCTTAAACAACAAGTCTTGTATTTACGGACAACAGCAGGTTAAGCTACCCGAAACTGTCAAATTATCCCAATCAACCTTGAGCCTTAATACTTTAGAGATAAAGTTGAAAATCTAACAAACAAATTTGACAGATTGTAGTAGCTTGATGTGTTGTCTGTACCTATCTAGAAATACAGTTTACTTCAAGGCTGCAACCATATAAATGACATTTTAAAATTAATATCATTTATAGTAATTGAAGCGTATTGGCATTTCCCATAACATAAAGTTAGTTTATAATAAAACACACAATTTTAAGTTCCAACCAATATTAACACTGCAGCTACACTACATCAATATGCCTCCAAACTAACAAAAAAAAATTCCTTATTGATTCGAGATTAATTCAGTAAATATATTTTGTTTCACAATCTTACATTACAAAAGTAACTGGCGTCCAAAGTTCACTTTGGTTTGTATTGAATGATAGGCAGGTATTTCACCTTGGTCGACTAAAGTCCAAAGCAATACCTTTGAACGAGAAACTCTTGCTAAATAATATCGAATTCTCGAGCATACGTTAATGTGATTCACGCATTACGTCAACTTAGTTGTACACATCTGATTCATATTTTGTTTAACGATGACAATTTGTTTTCCTACAGGTTCATAAGCCACCAGGTTCAAGCATAACTCGTTTACAGTTACAAAGGTGAACATTGTATTGTCTACTTTGCGATGACCACCAGACTGGCCTTTCCCTGTAACGTGTCGGTGTCACGAAAGATGTCCCGTGACAACACATATGTTCTATTCTCCTTATAACATATACAGGACCTTGAGCACTGTTTAATAATAAATGAGTAAGAGAGAGAACTTGACCGAATTATTATTATGTACTTAGTTGCAACTCTTCCTTCTCACATACTTTCACTTCTCCAATTAAGATTATATGCATTTTATCAAGCAGTTTTTTTAAATGTTACTAGTGCTTGACCGGGATCCTCCCGATGCTAATCAATGAAGCAATTATTGATGGCAAAGCACACTAGTTTATTAAGAGATCCTATTGATTATAGCCTTGGAGATACTTAAATTGTAATCAGACGGAAAGTCAGAAAGACTTCGTTCAGAGATAAGTCGAACCGCGTCACAGCGCTATAGGCACGCCCTCCCTTGTGTATGTAAGAACTTTTGATAAATATTTTTTATCATCATGTTTTGGTAACAGTTTATCATCAGTGCCATGTATCTTAGCACATATTATCGAAGAAGTGAAAATGTAAACAAGACCTCCGCGGTTGTAGAAGTTGTGCAAGTAATGAGTAATGAGGCGTCGTCGGGGTGGTGGTAGTACACCTTCTGGCATTGTGCCAAAACTACGTCCACGTTATGTATCTCACGTAGGTACTAAAAATACCCTCGTCTACATACTTGCTCAATTACATCATCAAACCAATGCTAGACATTAGCCTTCCCAAAAAGATCAAATGGCATTCAGGGAATCTGTGCGACCTTCACTATGTCAATTTCGTCGTAGCATGTTTTCTCAATATTCCATAAAGAAATAATGATGGTAATGTTATTTTTAATTGCATAAGTCGTGCCAACATCAAGGCCTACGTAGATACATGCAATATGCTAACTTGTAACAGTACAATGGGTACCGTTCATGATTCACAGCATCGTATGCGTTATGTCATGTCCATTAGATCGTATTTTGGCCAGATGTGGCGTACACACTGCATAATGTACCGTCAGTCAAACGGATGAGTATGCAAGCAGCTTACTACACTTTAGGTGCACTTTATAGTAAATCTCATTAACTATTAGAATTAGAAGTACGCATCGTGCATAATGCATACATGTTGTTTTAAAAGGTCTTGCATGCGCTGTTTCGTCATTCATCGTATTGAATGAATGCAGGCATTCATGCAGGCAGGCCCCAAAGATTACCACAACGATCGACCGCGACGTTGCACAGCTTACCAAACTCCTTCGTTGACAGTACCGCAAAGCTGTTGCACGTCATAATCCGACAACACTTCCGCCTGCAGCTAGTGATGTTCGCTAACGGCACACCACACATCACTGAGTAGAGGTACCTACCTGCCATTCAGCTCGTACTTTCTCTGTTAGTCGGTTTCGTAACGACCGAGGTTGCGACAATCAAATATTTTTGACCTCCGACGACAACTGCGCAGGTCCATCTCAAGTTCTAAACTTCTCAAGTATTTCCTCTATAATTGTGACTTTATTTTAACTTTAAAGGCCATTCATAGTACATAAGTCTGCTACTGGTCATCTTTAGCCTTCATCCGTACTAAAGTAGGTATACTTACATACTTCTCCAATCTAAACTTCTGAACTGATTGAGGAATTTTATTTTTTTATAAACTAGTGCTTGACCGCGATCCCGACTGATGATAAGCTGTGATGCAAGCGCGCTAGTTTATTAAGAGCCTATTCACTCAAAAAAACTGACTGAATAAGAAGGAAGATGGCAGATCAGCGAAGTGGTGCAATGTTAAACCCAACAATACGACCATCGATGCTGCGTCAGGGAGAGATTGATCTTTTAGGGGTGTGTGACTTCCGATATAAATGAAACTATACTTGCACTGAAACTATGATTTACTTTCACTTTTCCCTAATACAAATATCAGAAGGATTACAAGTGTACGACCATACTGGGTCACCAGAACCGACTGGCGTGGCTCATCGGCGCTGTTCGGCTCGCCCGCCGGACGATTTGCCTGCGTAGGCCATCCGCAGGTCACCACCAGGCCACCCTACGATCTGGAGACCCTCCACGACCATCGGCGCATCTAATCGCAACACAATTTCTCAGACCCGTCTTCCGTACGGTCTAATAGTTATACAACGCTATTTTTTGTTTATGCGAAACCTGAATAGGTATAGTTTGTTCAGAATGAGCAACTAAATCGATTCCAATAATTTTTCCACCATGTTATATTTTTTCACAAATACATTTAGAAATTATTACAGTATGGTTACTGAGCGCGATACGCAGCTTACGCGTGGACATGCCCGCGCTCAGCTGACGCCACAGGTCAATGCACCCGGCTCGCGCGTACAAACGGTACATGGACCATATTTCTTTTGGGACAACCAAGTAGGATAACAAGCTCATAACTTTGTGGCATTTCATGATATCTTTTTGAAAGTTTGTACATAGATTCTTTACTTAAAAATACTGGACACGTGTTTCAGGTTTTCACATACACAAAAAAAAATGTTGTATAAATAGGTTTTAACAGATTTAAGGAAGGTCCGTATTAAATTATAATAAAATTATAATTTTTGTATTACTTAATTCTCTATGCCAAATCTTGAAATCTTCCGATCGATTCTGTCAAAAATCTCACCTTGTAAAGTTAAGTGAAGTGAGCTTATAGTGAGCTGTCAATAGTATCAATCCCTAGAAAAATTCCAATGGAAGGTTATTCCATGCTCACTCACCTATATTTTAAAGAAAGAAAGAAAGAAAAATGTATTATCCCGCACAATACAAAATGCACATTACAATAATAATAAACACTAAAACAATAATAAACACATAATAAAGAAAGAAACAAAAAAAAGTAATTCACTAAAAAGCCTCGTATTCAAACATGAAGAAATTAAAACAATGTTTTCCTGATGTCATAAATCGGGTCAACATATGTATGTACAAGCTATTAGACAATTGATAAAATTAATGGTGCGATGATTACAGAATCGAACTGCAGTACGGTACCTAGGTCATGTATGGGTCACTTGGTACGACTAATTTATGCCAGATATAATAAAATTCGATAAGAAAAAAATCATGTGTCGTGTTTACCGACCTTCAAAGTAACCATAAAATTATGCAAATTGACGAATCTCGGTAATGTTTGTTAAATAATTTCTGCATACTGCGCATTTAACCAGTTTAGCAAACAATATTTATGAATGCCAGAGTCGTTACTTAATGTCCATTGATATTCATAAAGAATACAATTTTATAAAGTATATACGCAGGATACAAAGAACATAATGTAACATTTTACAGTGTACCTATATATTATATATCTTCTTTGTGTTTTTCATTTTCTTGGCGTAGAATGTAAAACTAACGACCCGTTCCTCCTTTGCACGGTTTTACGACTTGATATAACATAAAGATATCTTTATTGTTATACTTATTTAATTATCCGTCAATAGAATTGTGCTAGTAGGACTCGAGCGCGATGGGTTCCGTGCCCTATAATAGTCAGGCCAGCACCCTAATTGTCCGAGTAGGACTCGAGCGCGATGGGTTCCGTGCCCTATAATAATCAGGCCAACACCCTAATTGTGCGAGTAGTACTCGAGCGCGATGGGCTCCGTGCCCTATAGGCATACAACCTTCCACAATAAATTCTATAAAAATGTTGGTGAAAACTACATCAAATTCCGTCTCGCAGTTTGGAAGAACCATGCGATCACAAAGACTGACACGAAAAGCGACTTTAATATACATATAAAGTTATAGTTAGATATAAATTAAACGTATCGGAATTATTAAAATGCCGTAGTCATTTACTATACTCTCGACCAAATTAAATATTGCATCATATTTCCATAATAAGTCAACTGTTACCTACATCAAATTACGTAATCAAAATGTTTATCTATCTCTTTCAAAGCGGATTCTTTGTTGACTTTTTAATTATTGCGCGTTCAAGGAAATTTTACGCAGAAGGAACATTGTTTAATATGGCACACACGACTTGGGTATTACTAAGAATTTGTTAAGAGTCAGGAACGACTCACGTGATGTGTGATAATTATAATTTATTTTACTCAAACTGTCAACTAGTTTCGAGTTACGGATAGTTGATACTTTCAAAGTTAATAATTGTAGCAAAGTGTAGAAGATTCTTAACAGGGGTCGTAATTAGTTCAAAGAAAAAATCAAATTGTGTTTAGATAATATTATTATGTCGAACTCTCATGTCGCACCCACTCCAATTCTAGTTGGTTGCTCTGCACTCGAAGTTGTTGACGAGTATAATATATATACCTTTTTTTTTTTTTTTTTTGTTCTCGCTGGGGAAAATGACAGACAAACAGTCCAACTAGGTAGGTCTAACTTCGACAAAGGAGTGTTTCGTCGAATCCAGCTCGGTTGGGCAGCGTTCGGGAAGTTACGCTACATCTTCTCTCGTCTTGTCCAAGATACCACAGTGTCTCAAGACTAAAGTCTTTTACCAGTGTGTGTTGCCAGTGATTACTTACGGACCTGAAACGTGGTCGCTGACAATGGGCCGCATATGAAGGCTCAGAGTCATACAAAGAGCAATGGAAAGGGCTATGCTCGGAGTTTCTCTGCGTGATTGAATCAGAAATGAGGAGATCCGCAGAAGAACCAAAGTCACCGACAGCTCTTCGAGACGCTAAACTTAAGTGGCAGTGGACAGGGCACATTGCTCGTAGAACCGATGGCCGATGGGGTAGTAAGGTTCTGGAGTGGCGGCCACGTACTGGAAGACGCAGCGTAGGTGGGCCCCCAACAAGGTGGACCGATGACCTGGTGAAGGTCGCGGGAAGCCGATGGATGCGGGCAGCACAAGACTGGTCATCGTGGTAAGCCTTGGGGGAGGCCTTTGTCCAGCTGTGGACATCTATAGACCGAAGAAGAAGAAGAATGTTATGTACTTAATTGTTATGTTGTCTTACTTTTTGATAAACATATTTTCGACCCGTTTGGGGCCCCAAACGGCCGTCGGCCATGAAGTCCCAGTGCTCTAGGTCTTTTAAAGGAACTAGCGACTGATTGACACTTCCCATGGCCCAAGGGCTAACTTTTACCTTATCCAGAAGCTATGCATCTCATACAATGTGGCAATGCCACCAATCTCTTGGGGTGCACTACGAGTTGATAGCAATACGAATGAGTTTTTCGATACTAGATTTTGGTATTTGAATAATTTTGGACAGTTTTGGTTATGCTACTCGTAGGATAAAATGTTTTGTTATTTTAAATTTACCATGTAGTACATTGTAATTGTTATCATTGAGAATAAATCGCCTACTTACATCCTGAATGCAATTTATAATAATAATTAAAACTTCAGAAAATGAAGAACAGGTTTCGGATAAAAAAAAATGCTTTTTAGAAACCTGCCTGCCAGTCAATGACAGGCTGAACCTCCCAATTCGCTGATAAACAAAATAAACAAGTTGATTTTACTTATCATCCGCAGATCAGTTTGCCTTTAAACCAAAATAAACGTTGTATGTATGACAACACTGTGCTTGAGAAAAGTAGGTTGCATGCCATGTGCCATATCAGCTTTTGATTGGTGAATACCAAACTACTTTCATAATTCTGTACGAGTTACAGGCATGTGCATTCCGGGTTTTTGAACTGGACGTTGTTTTAATTTAGATTCTGCTTGCGCTTTTGACCGATCACGTGAAATGTCTTATTTAAACAAAAAACATTCTATGGCACTCGCCAATACCGCACTACCCATTAGTGAAAGAATTACTTATGTAGATGTACATAGAAACTCACATTTTTTTAAGCGCCTAGCACTACGCATTATTTCCATACCGTGCGTGTGTTTACAGACATTTAAACTCACATAGAACTACATACAAAAAGCCAGACCAGGAACATCTAGCTGTAGGCAAAAGAAATATTTGTTCCGTGCGGGAATCGACCCAAGGACGCGCAACACAGCAATCGATCGCTCAGCCACTGCGCCAACCGTGTCCACAAGAAGTACAAGTATATGTATCTCCAATATAAAAGTTTGACAATCAGGCCAAGGAGTATCGTATTGCCCAGTAACTAGGTTGTGGAGGTCAGATAGCCAGTCGCTCTGTGTAAAATACTGATATTCTGCTAAGACTGGAAGATGAACCGAATATAATTGTGAAAAGGCTAGGCAGATATTATATGATATGTATTCAAGAAACGGGTCGAAAATATGTTTATCAAAAAGTAAGACAACATAACAATTAAGTACATAACATTCTTCTTCTTCTTCAGCCTATAGATGTCCACTGCTGGACAATAGCCTCCCCCAAGGCTTACCACGATGACCAGTCTTGTGCTGCCCGCATCCATCGGCTTCCCGCGACCTTCACCAGGTCATCGGTCCACCTTCTTGGGGGCCTCCCTACGCTGCGTCTTCCAGTACGTGGCCGCCACTCCAGAACCTTACTACCCCATCGGCCATCGGTTCTACGAGCAATGTGCCCTGTCCACTGCCACTTAAGTTTAGCGACTCGAAGAGCTATATCGGTGAATTTGGTTCTTCTCCTCATTTCTGATTCGATCACGCAGAGAAACTTCGAGCTTAGCTCTTTCCATTGCCCTTTGTATGACTCTGAGCCTTTGTATGCGGCCCATTGTGAGCGACCACGTTTCAGTTCGGGCGGGGAATTTCGGGGTACCTAATACTACCCCGAAATTCCCCGCTTTATGTCATTCCCCGGGCTCTCCCCGCGCTAACTCTCAATTCCCCGCCAATCGGGGATTTTCCCCTCGATTGGTAGCACTGATTTGAACTGGTCTGGTAGTACCTCGGAAAACACGTTAAGCCGTTGTTCCCGGTTGCCATACAAACATTTAATGGCAGTCGTTACGGGTTGTTGGTCCTCAAAAGTTCAACAATGGATCTAACTGCAATACTTCGCTATTTCCTTCGGGTTGTAGAGGTCAGACGGCAGTCGCTTCACGGCAAATATCGAAGTTTTGCTAAAATCAGCAGTTAGACTGGTAAAGCGGACCCTAGACTCCAAAGCTGAAAAGCTTTGGATGCGATTGGGATTAAGGCTGAGATGATGGTGACGATGAGATATACAAACTTCGCAAGTCCGGTTAAGCAGACAACTTTAAGGTCATATTTCAACCGTCATAGGTTGAACTGTAAGATGGCATTCCCAAAAAAAAACAACTTCGTTCGTAAACGAGTCCGGTAAAGCAAGTTGCTTGACGTCAGTCGGACACTAAAAAAACAGTTGAGTCTAAACATAGAATGTTATGATTTTTTTTCCGAGCACAACAGCGCAATTTCTATAATAGTCACTGATAGCATCTCGTTAAAATATTAGTAAACAATGGCAACAGGTTATGGAAAACTGTATGTAAAATAACTTACGTAGTAAACTTCATTTCATCATCGTTATACAGCCTAGTTATAAGCCTGTCTTTTCATGTACGACACTGTCAATCTTGAGCCTTAATGTTTTAAAGATAAAATTGAAAATCTAATAAACAAATCTGACAGAATGTAGTAGCTTGATGTGCCGTCGTCTATATTTCTGTACCAATCCCCACGCTGATGACCGATGAAGTCATTGGTTCACCACAGGAACCCGCTTGATGCGAAAGCAAAATTGGTCGGCGTGGTGGTGCTTCAGAGAATCTAGCTTCTCCAGCAGTGGAAGTTTTGCGGATGAAATGATGATGATACAGATATTTGGCCGACATTAACTAGAAATTATATATAACACATTCGCGTACGTCATTAAATCATTAGCTACAATGGCTGATGACTGATGAGCAATCAACCGAAAAACACACCAATAACACTGCTATTGGTCCTAAATCAGAGATAATATCGGTATGTTCGTGTCCAATGAATTATTTTTCATCACTTTCTTCTAAAAATAAAATGATAATATATTTTTTACCTTAAATAAATGCCTATGTCTAATTTAAAAATCGATTTACAGTAATGTAACGGCACATTTGATTGATCTGCAGTGGTTTTGTTTATCCATTCATCAGCAAGCCATAATGACACTGATTCCATAATGATCGAATATTTTATGATTAAGGCACCGTGAAAAGCAAATTTTTCCATAATCCACATTAGTTAGAAAAACCTAATTATGAGTTATATTATATTGCAGGTATATTTGAAAAGAAAATGTTGAGCGTAAACTAACATATTTTCAGTACTTACCTAATGATATAAATAAAAATCATCCAGCGCACGGTCCAGTGGAATACGATTTAGCTATTTTGTTAGTCGTAGTGCGCAGTAGATTTTGAGAATCATGCGACGAAAAATATTTTGTTGAGGTCTGACTATTCGATTGTTTTATCAGTAAAGGTACTATTTTATTTTATGAAATAAACTTCTTGGAACATTTGTCATGCATTCATTTTTGTCCCACTTCTAATGTTTAACAATACGCCTAACTGTGCGTAGAAAAAAGCCAGTACATTTTACGATGTATACCTACTTATATCTTTGGACAGCGCCTTAAATTTTCGCATAAATTATTGTTACTCGAAATAAATAGCTTACAATAATGGTGGCCTGTGTCAGGTTCGACAATATCTTATTCATACATATTATTTGGATAAATTTATTTGAACAAAACGGTACATTTAGGAACACATGATTCACGACAAAACAAAAGTAGGTTATATGAATTAAACGAGTTTGACCTTGACCGCCAAATCAATTTGGTACGTGAATCGAGGCTTCGGGGAATGCTCTTTGCTGTCAAAGTAGGTCGAGGCCAATGAGTGTGATCCAAAGATGTCCGTACTATTTTCCTCTCTTAAGAACAAAACGGTATTCAAATGGTTGCATCTAGAAGCATTCGCGTGATATATGACCAATGTCTGCAGCAAAACTTATGTCAAGTGAGCTTAAACTGAGGAGTCAAAGTCGAATGTCATCAGGTGGAATAACAACTCACTTTGAGCTCACTTCTCCTAAGTTATTACAGTGAACTTTTACAGAATAGCATTGTAGTTGAAATGACAGCTCACTTTTCCTATGTAACTTTTCTCACAGAATATATTGGCTGAACTGTTACATACTTTCCGCATATAAGTATTCTATCTTACCCTGCCCGATTTCAAACCTAGAAGGCCGCTGTGAATGGATAATAAAGACTTGCCTGCCTACGCCACAAGCTGGATCCATTAATCGCTAATTTAAAACCTACTAAACGTTTTAAAGCAAATTAAAACCCCAATCACATAATATCACTCGTCCCCACAACTCAAACGCTAGGTGCGCCCGAGGGCCGCTTGTGGTCGGGGTGGCGTAACATCGGATGCGCGTGCGCAGAGGTCGCGCCCCTCCATGTTGATACCGACACAATGCTGGACTTGTACTGAGGATTGTTTGTAAATAAACGATCCTCAACTGTGCGACATATTGGTCGTTCAAACTTGTGACCCGAGTCCTGACATTTAATATTGTAGGTACTTGGTTTTATTAATTGTTACGGTTAAGATAATACACCGAAAAATGATAAAATTGTTCACTACTCTAAGGGCATAATAATTAAAATGGCGACGGTTTCTCTGAGTTTTGTACTAAACTCAAGATTCTACTTAAGTATATAGTTGAAGTTAATTATATTTGATCGTTATTAATCTTAACACTTACTGGCATCCATATTAACTACAGCACTAGTTATAATAACCGGAAATGATATTTAGACTCGCCATAAAATAGGAGATACTAAACTCCCGTCGAAGTAATATCTAAAACTTCGATCAGTGTCTCTCAACAGATAACTTATTTCCACAACTCATCTGATAAGTAGCTGCAGATACATCCAGAAGATTTTAAGCAAGATCTTTTGAAGTGTACCTAATGTAAAACAAATGAATCCCAAACAAAACCAACTATTGTATAAGACAAGGAAGACGGATCACGCGTAATATTCATTTACATATTTTACACAATATAATTTGCTGTCATCCTTTCTAGTCAAACAAAGTACAGATGCATTTCTAAGAGTGTGTTCGCACTTTACATAACTTACTTCCGCCATTAACGTACCATCATCACACCACCCGTCATACTGCGGGTGTCCACCCTTACTTACTTAAGTAGTTGACCTAGCAACAGTCCGCGTAGCGTTCCACCTTCGATCCTTCATATTGCATACATCTAGAGACAGCAACAATTTGCCTGCAGCAGTCTTCAAGGCTAGAGTGAATAGGCTCATAATAAACCAGTGCGCTTAACGACTGTATCACTGCTTACCAACAGACGGGAGGGATCACAGTCAAGCACTGGTTTCTAACATTAAAAAATGGTATCTACAATAAGAGTAAGTCTGGTAAGTCACTCAAAGGGCAATGGAGAGGGCTATGCTTGGGATTTCACTGCGCGATCGAATCAGGAATGAGGAGATCCGCAGAAGAACGAGAGTAACCGACATAGCCTGAAGAATTGCAACACTAAAGTGGCAGTGGGCTGGACACATTGCCCGTAGGACCGATGCCCGATGGGGCCGACGGGTTCTCGAGTGGCGACCACGCACCGGAAGACGTAGCGTGGGTAGGCCCCCGACAAGGTGGACCGACGACCTGGTGAAGGTCGCGGGAAACCGCTGGATGCGGGAGGCGCAGAACCGGTCGTCGTGGAGAACCTTGGGGGAGGCCTATGTCCAGCAGTGGACGTCTTTCGGCTGAAATGATGATGATGATGATGATGATCTACAATACATAACACGTGTAACACCAAGAAGCTGTTTTATTTGTAAACAATAACTTATTCAAATTGAGGCAAAACAGGTGGTCATTTCAGAAATTAAAACACTTAAAGAGAAGGACAAATTAAATTATATGTCAACAAGACGTTTTGACATCAACAGGGGAACAAAAAAAAGAACAGGTTTTTTTTTCTGCCATCATCAATCACCATCCACAATCCGCTGCTGGGTCTACCAATCTCTTAAGCTCTCTACTCAACGATCATTCCCCACACCCCCTATGCCAGCCTCATCCAGGGTCTACCTGAAAGTATTTTTTCTTTACAACTAGAATATTAAATATTGACCAAATATCTTCTTTTCCTTGGTGTCTATAGCTGGCACGATTTATTCCAGATCTTGTTAACCCAAAACGCCGGTTCCACGGCATCGTAGCAATTCAGAGATTATTTGACTAGGCCTTTTGAGGCTCAGGGCAAAATGGAGGTGACATATGTAATTTACGACATAGCTCCATATCCACGCCCAATTGCCTTTCTGTTGAAGTTGCCTTGCTATTCTACGTTGGGGATATTTTCCCATTTGTGTCCGAAGACGGTTCAGGTCCTTTCATGAGGACTACGCAGGGTTACAATAATACTAATAATATATGGTCAAAGAAAAATCTACTGCAAAAAAATTACTACTTTCATTTTGATATTGCGATTCGATATTATCTACTACTTACATATGTACATATATCTCAAATAATACAAGCTCCTGCTTGTTTACGTCACATGTATATTTTGTTAAAAATAAATTAAACTAGTAGATTAAATACTTACCGAAATAAAGTTAAGTAAGTTAGTTATTACTTAATAACTAACTTAACTTTATTAAAAAAAAAAAATTTTAGTTATTATCTACTAACTACTACATAAACAAATCTGAAATAAATTAAATACGTTAAAAGCCATTTCGATAAGATAATTACCAGTTTTATTTATCTTTATCAAAACATACTTCCCTATTTTTTAAAATTACCATTAAATAAATAATAATAATGCATTTAACATTAAATTCATGAATTACAAAGAAGCCATTATTACTTATTTAATGTTTTCGCGTAAATAATGGCGCATCAACGCGTAATTTTAATAATTCAATCACATCGTAGAAAACCTTGAAAATAGTAATGTTATTACGACTTACTTCACAATACAACCTGTTTGAATGAGGAAGGGGTGGGGGGTCCTTACTTAATGGCGCTAAAGGTTTTGAATTGGTGATCCTGTGGTGCTTGGTTTTTGTCAAGGAATCGTAAGTGCTCTTACTAGAACCATCAAAGTTGTTGGGCTGAAGATAAACATCTATGGCCACTTACAAGCCCTTAAACATATACTTTTTTATTTTGCTCTTATATGATGTTTATTAATTAGATGTATATTTTTATTTAAACTAGTATACTTAACGTACTAGTACGTAGTAGTACTTAACGTACATATTTATTCTATACTCTATGTAAATAGTACACTGTAGACTGCCTACACTATTTCTCTCTCCTTCCCCTTAGTATTCCAACCAAAGATTGTCTGTAAAAGATCGCTCTTAGCGATAAGACCGCCCATCGTGTCACCCTTTGTAAAATCTTTATATTTATGTTCTGTAATCTATATGGTGTACATAATAAAAAGTATTCTATTCTATGGTGCAGGATCAAGACATTTTCCCAACATGCGGCTCCACACTTGGGCGACTTCCAAGCTAGCTGAATGCAACTGAATACGAGTACTTAACATGGAGCGACCGCCTATCTATAATCAGCGTAAGGGAGGCCCTCAACAAAGTGGACCGAACCGATGACCTGGTGAAGGTCGCGGAAAGCCGATGGATGGGTGCAGCACAAGACCGGTCATCGTGGAAAGCCTAGGGGAAGGCCTTTGTCCAGCAGTGGACCTCAATAGGGATGTATCCAAGGTATGAAAATCAAAAAAATAATTAGTCCGTCTTACAGATAATAAAAAAAATTAAGACCCGTATTTTTTATTTTGTTGTAATTACCAAAAATTACTGAGATATAGCGTATTAAAGTTACAGAGTGGGGGCTAATTACGTCACGCCGTTCTATATTTTGCACCATGGCGTGACGTCATGCGACATTTCAAATCAATATATCTTCCTAAGTATTTGAATAAAAGAAAAAATAAAAAATACGTGTTCAATATTTTTTATAAAGCTATCTGGCGGACATTAAATTATTTTTTAGGATACAAGCCAATAGACTGAAGAAGAAGAAGACCGCCTTTCTGACCTCCACTATCCAGGTACCAGGTAAGGCAAGGCAAGAAAATTAGACAGATAACTGATGTGAATACAGCCAGAATTGTTTATTTTAGTTATTTTCATAGTCTTATGACTTATGGGATTCTTCTCTGGGGACCTTGTGCGGACATCAATACCATCTTTGTTTTACAGAAAAGGGCTGTTCGAGCCATCTACAACCTTGGTCCTAGAGATTCTCTTAGAGAAAAATTCAGAGAGGTGAACATTCTGACTGTAGCTTCGCAATATATATTTGAAAATCTTATGTATGTACATAAAAATATATCTAATTTTAAGAAAATAAGCGATGTTCATAATATAAATACCAGGAACAAACACAATCTTGCTGTACATCACACTCGTCTCCACAGAGTAGG
This sequence comes from Sesamia inferens, assembly GCA_037179545.1. Classification (NCBI taxonomy): domain Eukaryota; kingdom Metazoa; phylum Arthropoda; class Insecta; order Lepidoptera; family Noctuidae; genus Sesamia; species Sesamia inferens. Next base: position 10,688,489 of record CM073923.1, on the reverse strand, counting down.
TAACTCGTTCATGGGTCAATGTATACACTTTTACAACAAGCTTCCCATGGACATTCGAAACTTACCCATTAAACGATATAAAACCTATATAAAGGCCAAACTTTGCAAAAAGGGGTATTATAAAATCTCAGATTATTTAGAGGATAGAGAGGCTTGGGACTGAGCTGCTCGCTCTGTTAAGCATTGTTATTAAGCAATATGCGTAATTATAACGTAAATTATTGTAAACATTTTCATTTTTAATGTCTGGACTTTAAAAAAGACGATGATCCCTGAGTTTGTTTCGGCTATTTCTTCTCAGAGGTAGTCAGTTAGGAAATGCCGGCTTCATCTAGTTTAAAAAAAAAAAAAAAAAAAGAAGAAAAAAAAAACATATGACGTGTAAAAGTGATCGGTGATCCTACTTGCTTAATAAACGATTTCATTTCATTTCATTTCATTTCATTTCATTTCATTTCATTTCATTTCATTTCATTTCATTTCATTTCGCGATAACCCTTGGTAATTTTTAATTGATGTCATAGACAAAAATCATCATTTATATCCTACAAAATCTTTTTAAGCTTTAAAATACTGCCTAACCTTGAACTTATAATATCCGACCAAGCCAGCTTTGGTGTATCAATACCAAATTAGAATTCCGCCCACCAATTCCGAAAATTGTACGCGTCATTCGAGAACGTTCGTGATTCAATTCATTATTGACAGCAAACTGTCGCCCGCATCGTACGATGCACACAAAAGGAGCATCCACATCCCTATTAACAGCGCCAGTTATCTCCACTTCCCACGAGCACAATGCCACGCTTATTCCATGTCCTAGTTTTTATTGGGCCAACGTTGGACGAAATTTTAAGGCCTCCAGAACTTTCGATCCGGTCTTATCGTATCATATCGCTTGGTTGCGATCATGCGATGAGCGCTAGATTGGAAAATTGGAGGAATCACGAAAGTATGAGTATTTTCAGAGTGCATGAAGACGAATAGTTGTCTTCGAGGATTGCATAACACACTATCAGTAGCAATGGGTTTTATTTTGACAGTTCAACAAAATTCATTGCGTTGTTTACGTTGGTAAGGAAACATATTTTTCGAACATATGGGGCAATGGATTAGCAATATACTTCAAAAAGATAGGAATAGTGTGTTACGCAATTAGGATGCTGATAATGACTTCGATTTGAATAATTCAATAACAGTAGTTGGTTGTGCAAATTTTGCAATCATATGTAGCAATGGATAAGCAATATCCTTCAAAATGACTAAATGTATTAGCAAATATTAAGAATCACCAAGAAAAAATGGAACAAGTTGCGGAACGCTTTCCCGTTTATACTCTACTGAAGGAATATATTTCCATAGGAAGTAAAAAACAAAAAAAATAAATAGAAAACGCAAGAAAGGAAGCAGGTACTAGAAATTTTCCTTCCCTCTTCATTAAAGCGGAAACAAACAAGATTACTGACATGAAACAATAAGACGTAGTGAATACGCAATAGCCTGACCCTGGTATTATTATAAAAACCATAGGATCTGTTGCAACACGAATAATGAGGTGAGGTTGAATAGTAATTTCTTAATTACTAAGAGCCTGAGGACTGACCTATCACGTAGAAATATAATTTACTAAGTATTCCATTAAGTATTCGAATCGCTAAAATTAAGTGGCAGTGGGCGGGGCACATTGCTCGTAGAACCGATGTCCGATGGGGCAGTAAGGTTCAGGAGTGGCGGCCACGTACCAGAAGACTCAGCGTAGGGAGACCCCAACAAGTGAAGGTCGCGGGAAACCGATGAATGTGGGCAGCACAAGGCCGGTCATTGTGGCAAGCCTTGGGAGAGGCCTTTGTCCAACAGTGGACCTGATTAGGCTGAAGAAGAAGTATTCCATCATTGACTATTATAATAACATGCGTTTCATTCATTCTAGCTGAATGAAAAGATTTTCTTTGTGCAATTTTTCCTTCCTCATCGTCGTCATAAGTTCACATTGAATTTTATGAAATATATCATAGTTACATGTAATTTCTGCCATTGCTACTTTATTTACAACTAGTTCTGGCGAGATTTTTTCAACTTAAAATAACATAGAGCGATATGCGAGGTGATCGCTCACAGTGGGCCTCATACGATGGCTGAGAGTCCTACAAAGGGCAATGGAAAGAGCTATGCTCGGAGTTTCTCTGTGTGATCGGATCAGAAATGAGGAGATCCGCAGAAGAACCAAAGTCACCGACAGAGCTCTTCGAGTCGCTAAAATGAAGTGGTAGTGGACAGGGCACATTGCTCGTAGAACCGATGGCCGATGGGGCAGTAAGGTTCTGGAGTGGCAGCTACGTACCGGAAGACATAGCGTAGGGAGGCCCTCAACAAGGTGGACCGATGACCTGGTGAAGGTCGCGGGAAGCCGATGGATTCGGGCAGCACAAGACCGGTCATTGTGGAAAGCTGAGGAGGCTGAAGATGAAGAAGAAGAAAATGTGCTAGTTGAATATTAATGTGTTATATACACATTATTATAAATACTATTATTGATTTGGAAAAAATAGTAATGCTTTAAAACAAATTCAAAGTCTTCTTTATTAGAAACAATAATAATAATAAAAACTTTAATGTTCAGAAAAAAGATTACGATATTTTAATAGCACTAGCCTCCACACTAGGATTTCCTGTGTCGTGGTGCAGACTAGTCTCCTTCATCTAACAAGATTATTAGGTAGGTACGGTAGGTAGGTTCATGCATAGCATCGGTCGGTATGATTTTTGAAGCGACAGTAATAGTTTGCTCTTCCAAACATAAATTTACTAAGTATATGTATTTACTTATTTAAGTATGTATTATTTTCAATTTTGAACATGTGTGGTGTACCTACCGTGTATTGTGTGGATGTGTGATTAATGAGAGAGTTGAGGTGGGTTTAGATCGATCGAAAAGGACCCAAAAAAACAAATGCATTTAACATCACCTGCATGTCTTCTAACTAAGTTTGATTCGGTTTACGGTCTAAGCAGATTCAGCTCAATACTAATAAAGAACTAAGTGCATTGTTGTTGCAGATTCCATCCAATAAAGATTCTTACACACCATGTGACTGGAACGCCCCGGTCAGCCCAGACTTAGACAATATCGGCCCCACTGAACAAGAAACTACCGAAAATCAACCAGTTGACAACGATGAAACATTTTAAATACAACCCTAATTACTTAACACACTATTAGGTCCATCAATTTGAAACATTTTGAATTTTATTGCTATTCCATTAATCTATCTAAGCCGTGGTGGCCTAGTGATTAAAACACCAGCCTTTCATGATGAGTGTGCGAGTTCGATTCCAGGCAGACAACTACCAATGTAACTTTTCCAAGTTATACGTACTTTCTAAGCATATCTTGGACACCAATGACTGATTAAAAGGTGAAAGAAAACATCTTGAGGAAACCTGGACTTTAAGTCTGAAATCACCAACGCCGATTAAGCAAGCGTGGTGATTACGCTCAATCCTTCTCTGTATGGGAGGAGACCTGTGCCCTGCAGTGCGACGATAAAAAAAAGGTTGATGATGATTGCTCTATATGTTCGAAAAAAATGTCTGCTAACCAACGTAAATAACGCAATGAATGTTGTTGAACTGTCAAATTTGATCTAAATAGAACAGACTGCTTTCTCTCCAAAGTTTTTTTTTTTCGGACAAATCACACAGATTGAGCTAGCCTCAAAGTAAGTTCGACACTTGTGTTATGGGATACTAACTCAACGATACTATATTTATAATAGATAAATATATAGATAAACATCCAAGACCCAGGCCAATCAGGGAAAGATCGTTTTGCATCAGGACGACAAGTTTAGTTGAAACCGTTGGGTTTTCTGTATCACCTTGTATGTGTCTTCGTCCTGACCGGACAGTCGTACGATGTCGCGCCATGTTACATCACCATTCTTTCCTGTTACAAAATAAATTGTGCATGCAATGAATGTCGCCCGCGCCACTTAATTCACAGTCAACTGTGACTTTGAACTTGCTGAATTTCAACATTCTCGGAGAATTTGTATTATTATCATCATTATTATCAACCTTTTTATCGTCCCACTGCTGGGCACAGGTCTCTTCTCATACTGAGAAGGATTGAGCGTAATCACTACTCTTGCTCAATGCGGGTTGGCGATTTCAGACTTAAGTCCAGGTTTCCTCAAGATGTTTTCCTTCACCTTAAGTCATTGGTGTCCAAGATATACTTAGAAAGTACATATAACTTTAGAAAAGGTACATTGGTACTTGCCTGACCTGGAATCGAACACGCGCACTCATACTTGAGAGGCTGGTGTTTTAACCACTAGGCCACCACGACTTCGTGTTATAAGTATCATCATTTATTTGTTTTACTAATAACGTAACACGGCCAAAGGCTAATTAGGTATACAAATTAAATGTAAATAAATAATAAATAAATAGATATTTTTTTTAAGTGAATAGGCTTAAACTAGCGCGCTCTACCATCAACGATTGCATCACTGCTTACCATCAGGCGGGATTGCAGTCAAACACTAGTATATAATTATTAAAAAGAAATTATTTTTATTTAATTATATATACTTTACTATAAATCAAAAACATACATTGTTTGAAATACATTCAACAATATATAGGTACATAATGGGCGACTTTATGGCTAATGTAATATCTTCCAGGCAACCAAAGCCTAGAGAGCATAGGCGTAGAGTAGCCAGCCTTTCGGTGTTCTATAGGATATATTTTGGGGAGTGTGCGAGGGAATTGCATGATTTAATTCCCCCATCGGAGGACCCGTCATACGGCGAGTTTCCACCCTTATGTTGTTAACACCACTACGATCCGGACGAAGCGTTTCGCCTCCTCCTTTATACCGCGTACATCGAGGGACTGGAACAATTTGCCAGCGGCGGTGTTTCCGTCGGACTACAATTTAAGTATCTTCAAGGCTAGACGAATAGGCTCTTAATAAACTAGTGCGCTTTACCATCAACGATTCCGTCACTGCTTACCATCAGGCGGGATTGCGGTCAAGCGCTAGTTTATAATAAAGGGTGTCCCTGACATCGACGCACAAACGAGTGGTAGAGTAGAGTACCTAGTACATGATTCTGAACCCTCCAGTGGTGGAATTTTTCGTCGGCTTTATCATGATTTAAAAAAAATAATATGTTGTTTTTTTCACTTTAAACCGTTCACAATTGCTATACTTTTATAACCCAATAAGATTTTAAAGTAAAAAATAGTTAATTCGCCAATTACACAAAAAAGCGCAATGTGAACAAAACTAGAAAAACAATCCTATCAGCTGATTTAATAGAGTTCACATCAGGGGTCAACGTCATACCCACAAACACTCGGGGCGGCACTCTTGCAACGTTCAAAGGCCGAGCCGACACATTTTTTTAAACACTGTTATTTCTGCAACCGTTCATTAACGATATAAATGACTATCATAATTTTATTAATGGCATGCGATGTAGCTTTCTTGCGAAGTTTGCGTTACGATGTCAGATACACTCTGTATATATAACAAAAAAACATAGAATGGACAAAGATTCTCCTGAACCGTAAATAGGATAATAATGGAATAGGAATTGTTTTAATTTTGCAATTTGCATATCTTAAAAGCACTTATACAACTTCAACATAAAAATTTATTTTTAACCACTAACTATTCCGGGGATTTCGTGCATGTGTAAAATATAATTGAATTCGCGGATTTTATTTCTATTGCAGGGAATCCTAATTTTTTTTTTTTTTAATGAATGTACCTTAGCCTTTGTCAATTTACTTCTAATAAAATCATCTATCTGCCAAAGAAAGTCCCTTCAAAATTACTCTAGCCGTTTCGGAGACCGAGGAACAAAAATTTAAAAGGTTTTTTTTATTTTTTGTAAAATCTGTTATTTTGACATAGCAAACAGATATTTAAATACTGTTAATATTGAATATTCAGTTATATAAGCGTCTAATAAATTATAAGTAATGTATTGTATAATTTAAATATGACATGACAATACATACATACCTATCGCCCGAAATTCACAAACATGCATTTTAAACTTGTCAAAATAAAATGAATGACATAATGTGTTCCTAGCGTAGTGCATTCTGAAAATAAAGATGACAAATTCTTTATAGACCGCGCAGATCACGTGAATACCTACAGATTATTAGTGTTATGTTAAAGTAAAATAAATGACTAACTCAGATGTTTTAATGGCTGGCTCAAAATAAGAGTTTTAATCGACCATTGATGCTCTAACAAATAAAAAACGAAGTTTTGGCATGTATGCATGATGCACGGGTTTCAGTTCGGGGTCGGCAGTTTGGTTGTGGAGGGTCTCCAAATCGTTCTTCCGCTGGCGCAGCATCGTTGGTCGTGTTGTTGGGTTTAAACTTTGCATCACCTCGCTCAACTACCTTCTAGGCTCTCTTCCTTCCTAATAATGAACTTCCTCTTAATGAACTAGCGAGCTTTACCATCGAGCGGGATTGCGGACAAGCACTAGTTTATAATTTATAAAAAAAGAGAGAGAGAATAGTAGAAGTACGAAGGAATACGAGGAACGTAGAGGCGGAATTGCGGTCAATCACTATTTGATAATAATTTAAAAAAATTGGCTTTATCACAATTATTATTTCCGGAAAATCATAGTCATACTTTTATTTTCCTTCACCTCATCATGCTTTTTTACGTAAGTACCTTTTATAGACTATGATCACACTACTGTCCACCAGTATAATTCTGTACTAGGATTTGTGACTCCAGTGTTAATGAGCTCTAATAACATATGCATGTATAATTTTTTGATAGATTTTTTGCTCGTACAATGAACTACGCATTGAATTCATTCACGGAAACTTTTTATTAGTTATGACGTGTATTTCGTGTTTGCGCGATAAATCGTCATAATTAAGCGATAATTTGTTATGTTGACCAGGGTTTCCCATCGGATTACCCCTTTAGAATGCATTTATTTAGGTATTATTTTAATACGGTGCACATTTGTTTGTAACCTTAAAAGTTCCTTTTGAAGGTTCCCTTGGAAGATGAACTTTTGTAAACTGTAAAACCGGCTTTTCATTTTCCGACTGTCATATACGTATTTTCAGTGTGGCGTGGCTAGCTGGCATATGGTAAATAATTTAATTGTGTTAGTCTTTTCTTGTGTTCATTATTATATATATCTAGTATTGTATTAAGTCATGTGTTTTTTTTAATAAACAGACAGTTGTGCTGCTGGGGGGTTTGTTCCGTTACTTCTTCCCAGTGAAAGCACTAGGAAGTGTCGATGGGTGGGCGTTTTGGGGGACTGTCTTATGTAATATTGACATTCAAAAAATGCTGATTCTCAGCCCAATTTAAATAAATGACTTTTAACTTTTGATTTTTGATTTTTAGTTACGAATATTGATTTCGAATTCGATAATTACACCGATTAGAATAAGGAAAATGCTTCAAAGTGTTTATTAGTGTAATGCTTTACGATATAAAACATTAAATTTTTTATTGTTTTTTTGTCTGTACAAATAGTTTTCCTGGTATCCAACACAGGAACAGGCGATAGGTATACAGTGTTATACCATTATGTAATCTTTATTAAATAAGCAAACTTCTGAAACTACTTGCCAGAAAAGCTTGGTGCATTATTTTTTTCAGGACAGTAGGTTAAATTTGAACAAAGTATTTATGTTTTATTTTTAGTTGGAAATAACAAGCAATTTTTTTTTTCTAAACTAAAATAGATGACTTTAAATAAAAGCCTACAATTAATAGCAGCATTATTCAGGGCTATGTTCTCAAAATAAAACCGAGCAAAAGGTTACTTCTTGTAGCGACAAGATTGAAATGATCATCACAGGGTGTTAATTTTAGGTTTTTTTTTCAAAATCTTCCTATTTTGTCGTAACCACGGGGTCTAGATTTAATTTTCCTTTTTTCTCATAGTTGGAACAACTTGGTATATCTCCTGCTTCCGGTTTATCGTCGATTTTTGGGACAGCCTGTATAGAGGTATACTTGTTGTTTCTATATTTATTAAATTTATTAAAAAGGATGACTGTCGATAATTTAATCGTTTAAAAGTATCTACCTCCTTAATATTTAATCTTCATCAAATTTCACAACACAACACATTTTTTATTGGTAGAGTTCAAATTCCTTGTTAAAAAGCCAGTTTCTTCATCTATTTTGACTGATTAGAGCATTAGAGTAACCTTCAGATGTCTCATCATCATCTTTTCAAAGGCCGTCTACTGTTGGAAGTAAGCCTCCGCCAAACGCCGTCATTTCGACCAATTCTGCGGCTGGCGCCAGATCCGCCGTTGTGGAAGACCTCAAAACGCTACGTCTTCCGGTATGCGATCGCCACTCGAGAACCTTTGGGCCCATAGGCCCTTTACATAAAACTTATACCTATTAATGGAGCTGTCTCATAATAATTCAAGTTAAGTATATAAGGTATAAGGTGAAGAAAAACATCTTGAGGAAACCTGGATGTTATAAGTCTGAAATCGCCAGCCAATCCCTCTCTGTATGAGAGGAGCCCTGTGCCCAGCAGTTGGACGATAAAAAGGTTGTTGATGATATAAGGTATAAGTCACCAGCTGCCGTCCGTACGTCAGGAGCCGTAGAGAGTAATAATTCAAAAGTGGAACAAAGCAGCACCGTCGTTTCTGATAAATAAATCAATCTAAAAAAGTTTTTTTTTAAATAATTATTAACTAGTGCTTGACCGCAATCCCGCCTGATGGTAAGCAGTGACGCAATCGTTGATGGTAAAGCGCGATCGTTTATTAAGCCTATTTATTCAAAAAAACTGAGTGAATAGAAAGGAAGACGGCAGTTGAGCGAGGTGATGCACTGTTAAACAGAGACCCTCCACGACCCAACTCCCGACACATCAACATTTGGCGCATCGTACCCGGCACATATCTCCATATGTGCCGGGTCCATCCGTTTGTTGGCTGGTAATTTCTGCCGGCAGCCAATGTTATGGCCTACTAATATTTCATGCATATTTATAACAATTCTATTTAGGTATGTACATACATATATGTATGTATAAAGAGTGAGAAACTATAAAATTACTACTTAACCTAGTTAAATTGTTACATCATTAAACAACATCAACAGAAATATTAGATACACTAAGAAGCTTCTGGAAATTTTAATTAATGCGATAATTACGCGCCTCTCTAATTGGCAATGTTATTGCCAACAATGGAGAAACAAACAATATGAGGTAGATGTTGTATACATGTATATGTATACATATTCTAGTTTTTAATTAGAAGGCATTACAAAGTAGCTGCTCAAATAAGTACCTAGGTATAAATAAAAGAACATTAAACTTGTATGAGCATGTAGTACTCAGAAAGCCGTTGGTTCAGCTACACCCAAAAGGTCTAAAATGCTCTGCAGGTACTTCTATGTGATTCTATAACCATTTCACCGTGAAAACTGAGGTGAAGTGAGCATGGAGTGATCTGTCAATCCAACTAATGCTACGGATTGAGACTACATATTGGCAAATCACCCTAAGCTAGGGTTCCCAGACCTAAAAATCAAAATTCCGGAACAAATTCTGGACATCGGATGAAATGTCTGGATATCTTCACAATAAATCATGCATGTGTAAAGCGAAACAGTTTTTTGAATTTTTCAACCTTGATTCATTTTGTTTAATTTATGATTTGTTAAGGTTTTATTTTGGTTTTTACTTAAATTGTAGAAATTCCTAACGGCTTAGGATTCCCCGCGCATTCCGGACAAAGCACTAAACCTTTTACCGGACATGTCCGGAAAATTCCGGACGTATAGCAACCCTACTCTAAGCAAACTTCACCTAACTTTTCGCAGTGGGATTTCTAAAGAAGATCGTTGTATAACTAATTTACTATGCTGTTGCGTCTACCTCGGGTCTGTTACGCGTCATCTACGTTCGCAGAGGCACGTACCGCCGGCTTCAATGCTGTCTGTGCAGTGTAAGAAAGCGGCCTCGCTGCTAATCAGACTCCGTGGCAGCTCCAGCAACATACGCGTAAATTATAAGCCATAAATTTACATTACACGCAAACGCAAGCAACTAAACGTTGCACAGAAGGCACAAATGAAACCAACAATTACAAAACATTGATGATTGAGTAAAAAATGAGTTTACTTAGTGTTATACAACCACTGTAATATCTTCAAGTGTACGCACGACGACATAACAAGCCATAAATTTCCATTATAAGGTGACCTTTTGTAGAACGAAGAGCCTGTACAATGCAAAGTCAACTGAAAGTGGAAAGGGCAGCCGGTTATGCGTTGTGTGTACCATAAAGTATAGAAACCCGTCAAGTACATATTACAAATACATACACACCGATGTCTATCTATAATCCCACCACGCACTGCACACATTCATCTACATACATACATATTTAGTTTTGCTAGGTTCAATAAAGGATTTGTGTTACCTTTGCTAAATATATTTATTTATTTAATCTTTCGCACATGAAATGTACAGAGATGCACTTAATGCTTTAGGCATTCTCTAACAGTCAACCACAGGTGGTGAAGAGATAAGATGGTAGGTGCTTTAGTTTGAAATAAAAAATGTAAAGAAAAAAACAACTCTTAACTCCATTAAAAAAAATACTTAAATAAGCTAAATATACATACATACTATTATCAAAATATATAGGTATATACAAAACTAAAATTTGGGAGGGAGGTGTAGCAATAACTCTACCCTAATTGTTGCGAAAATACAAACCGACTGGCGGCCATCCTGATATCAAGAGGAAGCGCGTTCCACAGAAGAATGGATTGAATATGAAATGAATAATGAACAAAGTTAGACGTATGTGAAGGACAGGATAAGAGGAAATTGTTAGAAGATCGCAGATTCTTAGTGTGTGAAGAACATATATATTGGAACTGAGTCATAAGATAAGGAGGAGTGGGTGATTTAAGAAGGGAGAAAAGCGTGGTCAAGGCGCGCAAATTTCTTCTCTGAAGAATGGGCATCCATTTCAGGTCAGACCTGTAGCTCGACACATGGTCATATTTCTTTAGATTAAATATGAACCGGATCCCATTGTTGAGCAATCTATCAAGCTTATCCAGCCGTGCCGCATTCAGGTCAAAGTAGCACACGTCACCATAGTCGATTATAGGGAAAATCAAACTCTGCACAAGCATGGTTTTCGTTTTAGCGGGTAAAAAGTTCCTCAGACGATACAGCGAACGCAGGGTACCGTGGACACTACCAGCTAAACGTCTAGTTAATATGCAAACCAAGATCTTTGACATAATGGGTATGGTTCACACAATTAATTATGGAAAACTAAATTTTAATTCAGACACAACTCAAACAGGTATATTATAATTTAAGGTTATAGATATATACATGGCTCTCTACTAAACATCGTGAGAAAACCGGCTGCCCCAAAGTAAATATCTAAGACATGTGACATCTACCAACCCGCACTGGGCCCGCGTGGTAGATTACGGCCCACTCCCTCTCAGTGAGAGGAGGGCTGTGTCCCAATACTGGGAACAATATAGGCTGATTATGATGCTGATTATGATGATCATGATGATGATAGTTCTCTATAATTCATCCGTTCGATTTTTTGATAACTTACAACATTTACAAGTCACAGTTTGCAAATCCACTTACGGCACATCCAAATACAGTACTTGAGAAACGATATCCAATATCAAACAATCATAAAATATACATCATAATAAGTACCACGGAATAGTTAAAAACTACAACGCTATGAATCATGATCATCATCAGCCTCTAGTCGTCCACTGCTGGACATAGGCCTCTTTCATGGCACGCCAACAATCTCGATCCTGAGCAGTTCTCCGCCAGCCACTACCACCTTTTTGATGTCGTCGCTCCATCTCGCCCAAGGGCGTCCTACGCTACGTTTGCCGAGACGCGGTCACCACTCGAGGACTCGTTTACCGCAACGGTTGTCGGTCCTGCGGCATATGTGACCAGCCAATTGCCATTGCGCTATGAATAATTGTTAAATTTTTCAAAATTAGCACTACTTATAGGAATGAAAACTTATTCACTGAAGCATATAGAAAAAGAAATCCAAAGTTTGTCTGTAAAAGATCACTCCTAGCAATAAGACCGCCCATTGTGTCACCCTTTGTAAAATCTTTGTATTTATGTTCTGTAATTTATATGACGTACATGGGCGTACCCAGCTTCTGTTCTAGGGGGGCGCAAGTCAGGCCTAGGGGTGGCAACTCAAATTTTTAGAGTACCCTAATCTATGTGCGCTATAGTCGCACGCGGTTATTTGGCAATTACACCGTACATTTTGTTAATGTCTACTGTGTGGTTTTTTTTTAAAGTTAAGTCCTCATTTATACTTTCTTTAGTAATTAGGGAAGTTCATACATTTCTTGCGAGATTTCCAGGGGGGGCAGCTACTTCCCCCTGACCCTACCTGGGTACGCCTATGATAATGTACATAATAAACAATATTCTATTCTATTTTCTTCTAAAAAGTTCGGAAAAAAAAGTATTTAGGTATTGCGAACCGTACAGAAAGATCATAAAGCTAAGTCACCCAGTCAAAAACAAACCTATTTAACAAAAAAAAAAAATTTAGACGGTCACTGAATTTACTGAACACTGTGTTTCTGAATGTTAAATAAATATCCTTATTTAGAAAGGATTTGTCTAAAATATTCGAACCCATGTTGTTGCTCCTAAGATAACCATGATCTACATAAACTAACATTTACCTTTTAAGATAAGAGTAGGTATGTACAGACGACAGCAAGGCAAGCTACCCGAAACTGACAAATATTCGCAATCAAACTTGAGCCTTAATGTTTTAGAGATAAAGTTGAAAATCTAAGAAATCTGACAGATTGACTGAAGTGCTGTCCGTCTACCAACGTAGTTAGACATAGAAGTATGTAGTGTTATGCTTACGAACGAAGTCCAAATGATTAGATTTGCTTCAAAACAACTAAATTTACATATCTTACATACACAATAAAGACGGGTGAAGGAGGTTAGAATTACCTTTGAATAGGTAAGACTCGGTTACATTTTAATATCATGACCGGCTGTTTCCAGGTCCCTATAAAAATCAAGTACTTTGAATGTAGGAGACACATTGTTAGATATTTCGCAAGCACTTGGTTCTATTTTATATTGAGGAGTTTAATTTATTTATAACTAGCTTTCCACCCGCGGCTTCGCTCGCGTGGAGATCGGTTATATCGCGCTTTTAGATTTCCCTCGTGAATATAATTTTTTTCCGTGATAAAAAGTACCCTATTATTTAATCCGGACTTCTAGCTTTACGTCTGCAAAAATTTCAAAACAATCGGCTTAGTAGTTACGGCGTGAAAGCGGAACAAAAAACAAACAAACAAAGAAACTCACTTTCCGATTTATATTGAGGATAATATTAGGATATTTGGTGTACACATACAAATATTCCAGTAATCTCCCTTGGGAACTTGATGTTTTTTTAGAACCAAAAGTAGCCTATGTTACTCTCCTTCTTTTCAACTAACTGTATGCCAAAAATCAGGTCGATTGATTGCTTAGCTACGGCGTGAAGAAAGGACAAACAAACAAACAAACAAACACACTTTCATATTTATAATATTAGTATGGATTTAACACACTATCAGTAGCAATGGGTTTCATTTTGACAGTTCAACAACATTCATTGCGTTATTTACGTTGTTGAGCAGATACATTTTTCAGACATGTAGAGCAATGGATTAGCAAAATGATTCCAATTGATAGTAATACTTACGCAATTAGGATGCTAAATTACATATATTGTGCGATCTGTGGCATAGAATCAGTAAGATATGCGTTCCCTTGTCATTTTTACCGGGCATTTAGATTTCTAGTGCGGAGTGCCCCACAATCATATAATTTCAGCGAGGGTTTTAGAGAGAGCACTGTAAAAAGATTAACAGGAAAAAAGTATCGATAAAAATAAATAAGTATTGAATTAGACGACGTATTCTGCGCTTCTCGCATAAAGCGGTTTCCCGCGACCATCACCATGTCGTCGGTCCATCAACGCTGCGTTTTCCGTTGCGTGGTTGAGAACCCGTCGGCGGGCCCATCGGGCATCGGTCCTACTGGCAATGTGCCCGGACCGGTCATCATGGAAATCCCTGGAGGAGGCCTATGTCCAGCAGTGGACGTCTTTCGGCCGAAATGATGATGATGATGTATGCTGAATTGAATTTCTTATAAAATAAGCATCACATAAAATACACCTTTATTTGTATTTTTTCTTGTGTATTTATACAATATGTAAAGAAAACCCTGTCCGATCCGTGAAGGTGTTGTTAGGTATCGATAACTGATTCTAATACCTAATGCCCACACCGCCGGGCTAAACTTAAAAAAAAAAAAATTATTTCGCAAAAAGCGGTACTTAATACATGTGCGTTAGGCAATCCATGCGCTGGTGGACGGGAAGCAGGGCACGCGGCACGTCGTCTTTTTAGGGGGATTTTTTTTAAGTTTAGTCCGGCTTTGTAGGCATTCGTAGAATCAGTTATCGGTACCTAACAATACCTTCACGGGTCGAACAGGGTTTTCTTTACATATTCATCATCATCATAATCATCAACCTTTTATGGTCTCACTGCTGGGTACAGGTCTCCTCGCATACAGAGAAGAATTGAGCGTAATCACCACGCTTGCTCAATGCGGGTTGGCGATTTCAGACTTTAAGTCCAGGTTTCCTCAAGATGTTTTCCTTCACCTTTTAATCAGTCATTGGTGTCCAAGATATACTTAGAAAGTACATATAACTTAATAAAAGTTACATTGGTACTTGCCTGACCTGAAATCGAAACCGCACACTTTACATATTGTATGTGTGTTATAAATGGTACATAGTTTAGGCACTTGGTCTGGCCAAGTGCCTAAACTAAATTATTTAACTAAAACACGTAAGCTGTGGTAGGGCCGCGCGCCCTACTACAGCTTCGGAATTGATGTACTCGTATCTGCCCTAATACATATTAAAACTGCCCATCTGTCTCTTTATCTAACCTGCCAGTTCATTAAGAATTATCCTCTTAACCTCCTCTATAAAATACTTACGTTATTAAAAGAAAACCTACTCCGATTTCCAGGTAGTATAATAATATGATGGGCATAAAATTACAGTTATCTGTGCATTGAACTTTAACACCATAGTTAACGACTAAGTCTACATGTCTACCTTGTCGAGCCTTTCTGATAAACCGGAAACTATAATTATTTCCGCACTTCCTTACAAATTAACACAGTTTTCTTAATTTATGCCATTTCTATTTATAGTATTGTCCATCAGTAATAACTCTGAGCGCCGAGTCAGCTTTATTATAAATTACCTACACTGTATGTCGAGGATATATCAATTATAGTGAACAATATATAAAATCTCATGTTTAGTTACTTGTGCAAGTCTTTAAATAAGTGGGGCGATATACCGCAACCGCAAAGGAAGCTAGAAGAATGTGCAATCTTAGCCGGATTGCACATTTTTCCAGCCTCATTTGATCTAACCCAGTTAAAATAGGTGTTACTTACATTCTTTTGTACAGAACAAAGGTGGAACCGGTTTTTTTAAGCAGGTATATAAACCTTGGGGTTTAATCTAACATGCATAGCCATAACAACTAATTTGTCATTACAATGAATTATAAATTTTGCGTGGCCTCGTACAGGCTCCATGATTCTAAATACGAATAAGTAGTTTTCACAAGCTTCCAGAAATATTTATCAGTGTTTGATTTTATAATAATAATATCCTCCTTTACAGCGGCGAAGAGTGGGAGATAACATCTCCCTGTCTGACACCACGCTGCAGAGATATTGGTTTCTAGGTCTAGTCCTGTATTCGGACTGACATAGTGGCGTTTTCGTACAAACCCTTCAGCGCTTCAATATACCGATAGTCTACTTGGCACCGCTAGAGAGATTCTCGAGTGGCGACCATGCACCGAAAGTCACAGCGTGGGTAGGCCCGACAAGGTGGACTGACGACCTGGTGAAGGACGTGAAGATCTCGGCAAACCGCTGCGGTAAGCGTTGTGGAGATCCCTGAAGGAGGCCTATGTCCAGCAGTGGACGTCTCCATTTGTTGAACTCGGTTAAAAATGTATTAAAATAAATCCCATATCTATAAGCTACAAACCAATGCAGTAGAAGGAAAGGAGATTTATATAAATCACAGAAATGAGATAGAAATATTTTTAATGCCTAGTTAAAGAGATAACTTCACAAATGCTGGCTCGGACTGTACTCGATACTTGTATGTGTTTATAGGTCACTAAGTAAATCAGGCCAATGGACCAATAACCTGCTAATTTACGCATCGTTGGTCCCTTTGTATACTAAGCTACACAAATCTCCTATGCTTGATGACAAATTGATTGGCCGGTCTATCGTATACCACACGCAAAATAGCATAAATTACTGAAGCTATACAATATATAAAGAAAACCCCGTCCGACTCATTAAGATACTAAAGGTCAGCTAAACATATGACCAAATAAAATATGAAATTTTACATAATCATCATAGTAACAACACTAATGAATTTTGAAATAATCTTTTTTTTTTTGCGAATTAATTCCAACTTCCTCTAAATTTTGTAATTTTTAAAAAGTGACAACACTATTTTTGACGGTATTATTATGAGTGAATAGTGCGCGTGCACTGCTTGCTCCCTTGCATGTATTGCCTCGGATAAAAAAAAAGTATGATACCTTTGTTTTCTAACACTAGGTGTAAATATAATGCCTACCTATAAGTATTGTCAAAGCATACTGTTGGATTCTCAGCCCTTGGTGACGAACAGAACAAAAAAATCTAACAATACGCTTAGGCATAAATGTACTTGCAGTGACGAAGAATTTAAACACATCAGCTTAAAAAAGAACTCACCCGGTGGTGAGCCCACACGATTTTATGGTAGGCTATTGATGTGAATTAATCTATCCTGGAAAAGACATTATACCACTTAAACAAAAGCAAAACGTGTTCGATTCATGCATACTGCCTGTCATGACGTACGGATGCCAAACATGGAGTTTAACGAAACAAAATATACGCGCACTAGAAACCTGCTAATATGGAATGGAAAGAAGCACGCTTGGGGTTAAACTCAGATATAGAATTAAATTGTACATTATCCGAAAGCAAACCAAAGTTACAGATGTGACATATTGCATGAAAAAACTAAAGTGGAGGTGGACAGGCCAAATGATGAGAAATAAAAGGAACAATTGGTCAAAAGACGTAACTGAGTGGTGTCCAAGACAATACAAAAGAAAAAGAGGCAGAAAATATCGGAGATGGGAAGACGATATAAGATGTATTGCTGGCGCCACATGTCAAGGGAAGATACGAGATCGCAAACTATGACAAGCTGTAGGGGAGGCCTATACTAAGTAGCAAGACAATCTTCGCAAAACTGGTGTCAATATTAAAAATTTAATTTAGCATGTAAGAAATATGTGTTTTGTAAGATTGTTGAATAAAGGCTTTATTATATTATATTATTATTATATTGATGTGAAAATTCAGGGACCTAATATAATCATCATTAAATTAAGTCAATTTTACGGCCCACTCCCTCTCAACGAGAGGTGGCCTGTATCCCAACTGTGGGAACATTAAAGGCTAATTATGATGAAAGTAAGTCAAACATTGGACAAAAATTGGTAGGTAAGTCAAACCTGGACTTTAAGTCTGAAATCGCCAACCCGCATTGAGCAAGCGTAGTGATTATACTCAATCCTTCTCGATATGAGAGGAGAACTGTCCCCAGCCTTGCGACGATAAAAAAAGGTTGATGATAATGATGATAAAGTCAAAAATGTATGGTTAAACAGTTACTAATATAATCACTTCTTAACTATTACGCTGGCTATAACATAAAGAACTGTTAATATAATAAATGACTCGGATTAAAACTCCTTACGTATGTATAAGGACGATACAGTTATAATTTTTCCGACACCGTATAAACCGGCAACCTAATCGGCGAACACATTTTTGTCAAATGATTGCGACTAGTTGGCATCGTTTGGACCGCATTTGACATTATTTTTTAACTTACACTTTCGGGTCATATCAACAGCAGTTGTATTGATATGCTTAAGAATGAACGATAAGTGCTTAAACAGCACCCTAGTTGCGTAACAGACTAACATTACTCTCAATTTGAATCATTAAAGGGAGGAAGGAAGTTAGGAAGCCTATTGCTAATTCAATGCTCCGTATGTTTGAAAAATGTGTCTGCTAAACCACGTAAATAACGCAATGAATGTCGCTGAACTGTCAAAATGAAACGGTCTATTGCTACTGATAGTGTGTTACAAAATAATCCCGCGGGCTATTTTCAAATTGTGTAGATAACCATTTTGACAGCTGTCAGTTGGCTTAAATCTAACGTGTAGTTGGTATCGTGTTGGTGTCCCAAATCAAAGGCAAGATGAGGGAAGGACGATGATGATTGATCTTCGGCCGCCTAAGTAAAATCTGACTGACTGTTCCTCGAGACAGAATTACGTTAAGTAGGTACGTGGCAGAAAACTCACTATGCCCATGTGTGTTATCTTGTTTCATTAACATGCGTTCGATAATATTTCCCGATTTGACGAATATCCGGCCCACTATTAGGTAGGTACACGGCGTAACTTTAATAATTTAATTGGTACATACTAAAGGAACGGAAGCTTTTGGCTTCTTAGGAATTAATATGTCCTACAAAGCCCTTACAGAGACAAATATAGATAATTAATTACCAATAATAACTTGTACATATATACTACTTAGGTATTTACATGAACTTTTAATCTAATACCGTACATTTTAAATCGGTAATTACTATAACAAATGGGACACTGAATTGGGAGACTTTCGCAGTAGCTTGGAACTCAAGGGATATTAGTCCATTAGGTACCAAGTTATTCTGGCAAAATTAACAAGGAGGTATTTAGAAAGTTTCCAAAATACGGTTTGTTTCCTCTCAGTGCTGTAGACCACGTATCGCAATTTCAATCACTTTGTACATCGGGGATGTAACTCAGTGGTAGAGTGTCTGCTTCGCATGCTGAAAGTCCTGGGTTCAAATCCCAGCATCTCCAAATTTCATTTTTACATCTAATGTTTATTTATCATTTATTGTTTTTTTTTCTTTTTTTAAGCACGCAAGCACGTGCATCAACACAACATTCATACGCTTTTGGTAGATATTGAAAAATAAAAAAAACGGAATAAAAGACTGATTTATTAGGACTGAAGATCATTTACCAGTGCCGTTTTATTAAAATCTGTGCCTTGTGTTGTTCTTGTGTTGTTTAGCGTTATTATGTCATAATTCGACATTATTTTAGTTCAACGACTTTATCCTAATTTACAGAGCAAACTACTGACGAACAACATTTGTTTCTGTTTATGCAATCAATAACACTACTAACGCTAATTGCGGGTTATTTATTATTGCCTCAACAATGATCAGTGTTTTATTTGGAAAATTGCATCATATTCAATAGCAACCTCCACTAGCGTTGCAAACAAGTGCCGCCATCTACCGCAATGTTCAAGAATTACATTATGAAACTTTGAAAACAGCGCCATCTATTATTGCATGGAGTAACTATAGCAAAATTCATTAGCTAAGTCAACTAGAGGATATAGATTCAGTTACTAGCTTTAGGTAGAAACCTGCACATTGGAAAAAAAGACAAAATAAAACCACTGTTTTGGAATAATATTTTAATGAAAATTCAACTAAACGTATAAATCTTATTTATACTTACAATGAACAAGTACAGTGGATAAATATTTACATTTAGCTGGGGGGTTGTTCGCGCGTATAGCCGATCCCCCCAAAATTGCGCTAACAAAAATATGGAAACCCATATAGACTTCCTTCTCGCTCGGCAGCTGGTTCAGACATAATTAACATGAATGAAAGTGCTTTTTTTTAATTCAAGGCAATCTCATAGTCTTCCTTAAAATAATCAAGAAGAAAATAGAAAAATATCGAAACAAAAACAATAAAAATGTTGAATTATATTTATTAAATAAATGCAAAATGTAGATCTAGTAACATTATTAGTTAACTAGGTATCATGGGTATAATTTTCATAAAAGACCTTATCTCTTGATTTTTTATTAATCACATTGGACTTCCAGATAAAAACTGACATATCTCCACATAAAGATGAGGAGATCATACTTCAGTTTTCTAGATAATGCTCATTTAACCATAATGTGAACTAAATTAGTACCTAAACTCTAAAATGGAAGACATTACACTAAACAAAACTCATTACTTAGGTATAAAAGAGGCTTAAACTCAACCGCTTGTCACCTTGTAACAGTTCAAATACGCATTATCAGTATCTCATTAGGTATGGAGGTAGTCATCCGTAAGCACCAGGTGTATCTCAAAATATCTTGAAGCACATGCCTTGATACCGTGGAGTAAACAACAACCCAGAGGGTTTACTATCATCGAAAACGACGAATTGAACAAGTGAAGTTCTCAACCAGCCACCGAACGAACACAGTATAACGAGTAAACATTGTATAAGTTAATAATTATAAGATATAATAACGCAGTCTTAGTACGCCGTGGCCACTGGTCGCCCTTACCCTAGTGAGACCGCTCTAGTCTAAACTACGGCGCTACTCGATACATACGCTACCCATAGAGTAGATAATAAATGGAGTGCTAAGCTAACTCACAGTGCTATAAAATTCTACTAAAAAGAACTAACTTTTGATATAAACCCAGTCAAGCCTAGTGATGCTCAAAATAAGGTGAGAGTACCTCTATAGCACTCCGTTTATTTTCTACTACCCCGGAACATCTAACCTGTATGTGCGACCATCGTTGTAGCACTACTGAGATATACGGCACTATTTCATAATTGTTAATATTGCTTATTCATTTGAACATTTGCATAACATCCACCCCTTTTTTTATAAACTCACTACAAAACTTACAAAATCTACATTAGGGGAAAAGATGAGACATTATTCCGAAAAGACGAGGTACGCACGACGACATAACATAAACATTTTCAATATAAGCCGACTTTTCATTGCACTAAAAGCCTATTCAATCCGAGATCGGCTAAAACTGGAAATGTATAGCTTGATATGTTGTCTTATGTACTATTATGTCATTGTTCAGGCTCACACTTTAGGCAATTGTTCAGCGATTCAGTAGAGCTACAAACCGTCATCAGTTACCACTAATCTAATTACTACTAATAAAATGACACTACAAGTATTATGGAAGATAATCAAAGTGGCCTCGCCTACACGGGGATAACAACACTAAACTAACTACACGACAGGCTAACTGACTAGAACTTATGGAGGGACTAGAAAAAAGAAGTATTTGGAACAACTACTTGCCGTTCACGCTCTTAACAATTAATAACGCCCATGCGCATTGACCAAAATCAGGAAAATGTAGAAAAAGGTTTGAACTCGAGAAGCTGTAGCACAAGTATAGAACAATATGTTTTATCTTCTCTAAATGTGTGGGTATAATATACAACGTTTTTTTTTTGTTTATATGTAACCTGAATATACTTTAATTAGTATAAGCAACTCAATCGATATCCCATAATATCCCAAACATATTTCAAATTTTTTCAGTGTGGTTACCGAACGCAACAATACGCGCTGCGCCGCTTTAGGCGCGAGCGGGAGAGCGAGCGGCTCGTTGACCATATTTTTGTAGGGACAACATACATTATATCCACAAAAATTTGGCTAGGTAACGTTTTTCATTAATACCAATTGGAATTGAAATTAGGTGTTGAAATTATTATGGTGATCGAATACATTGAGAATGGCCCCGATTCAGTTCACAAACTAAACTAAATGTTAGTTCATTGCATATTTTTCTTTCTATTTCAACAAGAAAAGGACAGAAGATGAGTACCTATTAGTTTAGTTCTGTCAAATTAAGATAGTCCATAGACAGTTTCAACGTGATTAAAAACATGGCGTCTAAAAGTACGCCAATTTACTAATTGGCTAACAGGACTAAACTGATATGTGAAGCAAAACATCTTGAGGAAACCTGGACTTTATCCGCCTTATTCATAAACGCTGCTTAAAGTTAACTAGTGATTAGCGATTCTTTCACCATACATTTCTGACATTTAGCGTCACTTAACTTAAATCATCCTTTATGAATAAACACCATAGTGTTTAAGGGGTTAATCCTTAAGCGATGATTAAAGTTAAATAACGTTAAAAGGTCAAAAATGTAGGTTTAAAGAATCGCTAATCACTAGTTAACTTTAAGCAGCTTTTATGAATAAGGCGGTAGAAGTCTGAAATCGCCAACCCGCATTGAGCAAGCGTGGTGATTACGCTCAATCCTTCTCTGTATGAGAGGAGACCTGTGCCCAGCAATGGGACGATAAAAAGGTTGTTGATGATGATGATGATGATGAAACTGATATTTAACTTCTGCCCTTTTCTTAATGAAATGCAAAGAATATGATGCTCTGAACTTATATTTAGTTTAGTTTGTGAACAAGTGAATATGTGCCACTGGTTTTACTAATTACTGGATACATTTTGTTTTGTCTTACAGAATCCTCCAACATTGTTAGACCTTTATTGTCATCGGCCCTATCACGTGAACCTACTAAACCAGTACCTAAATTACGAAATAATTGACAAATTGTAAACAAACAATAAAAACTAATGTTATTAAGTAAAACACTTATTTAAGATTGAGGACAATCATGATGACAATGTAGCTAGCTGTATTACAAAGCGACATTGTCATGTCTGACAAAGCTCTCTAAATAAAGATTAAAAAAAAAACAAGTTATTATGAAGCTGCAAAAACGAATAACAATAATATTGATCTGTTAAGTCCTGTAATGAAAGTTTTGGCAGAATTTCCGTAACAGTAATTACAAAAGAATTACGTTTATATGTTGATTAAAAACCATTATCTATAAAAAATCCTGTCAACAAACAACAGACATAATTATTATAATTTACTACATTTAGACTAGTGTTGATCACTTAGCTCTCGATTATTGAATAAAACTGAGAAGGACTAAGGAATTTAGTCGTAGAATATGATACCTAAATAAAAGTTCTAACCATTGGATCAGTCCACCAACCACCTCCAAAGTACTTAAAAAATCCCAGAGACTGTCCACTGTCTAGAACATTTATTATTTAAAAAGATTAGGAGAAAGCAATGTCCTTGTACTCTATATTTCTATTATTGTCTTTCTTTACGTTTTATAGAAGTAAGAAATCAGCGAGAGCAGAGCTTCAACCACTAAAAATAATTCAATAAATCTACCTACTAAAATCCTTTCGAAAAAGTATTGGCATCATGTTGCGTGAACCGGCATTGGCTACTTGATATCTAAAGAGGTCTAATACCTAGGAGTACGGGACGGGAAGGGGACAGTTTGGCGGCTATAGGGAGTCCAGGCGCGTCCGCTGCACCGCTAGCAGAGCTGATTGCTGCTGCAGACTCTTGCGGAGTCCTTCCAAAGTCTGCAGTACCTGGTAACAGAAATAACGTTAGTAGCATTTAGCATATCAACTGGTATTGTCGAGATTCGCTAGACATTCAATATTTACGTATGGACGACAGCAGGTCAACCTACCCGAAACTGTCATAAATTCCCAGTTAACCTTGGGCCTTAATGCTTAATATATAAAGTTGAAAATCGAATAAAGAAATCTGACAGATTGTAGTAGCTTGTTGTGCTGTCGTCTGTTCATATCTCTGACCACATAATTTATCATTAGCTAGATAATAATGAAGTTTATAGGCCATAGGTGGAAATTCTTCTCTTGTCAATGGAGTGCTATCCTATCAATTTTGCTGCCAATCTTATTTTAATATAAAGTATTTTCTAGTATTGTATTACATAGCTTTAAAGATAATGTGATTAAAGTTTCCTTAATTTAACCACATTATCTTTAAAGCTCCAGATTAAGAAACAAAGGTGGCTGTAAGTAGTTCAGATACTATGTATTACAATATGAAGGGCACAGGGGAAAAACATGCAATGTCACAGAGACAATAAACTGAGAAAATGCTAAATTAAACTTTTGATCCTTGAAAAAAGGTACAATAAAGTTTCAAATATAAGAAAAATATATTTATTTATAAAGAAAATATATTTTTGTTGGTGTGTAGTAAAAAAAAAACCTTTTCATTCTTATGTTTATTTAGTTAGCACAGGAAAACGGATCAAAGTCAGAAAATACAGGCAAATAATATGCAATGTCCATGATATATTTATTGTTTAAGTATCATTATATTTTATCTGTGAAAAGTATTGCTTAGCTTTTGGTCCACAAAACTTTGATAGGGCCTGGATATCCATAAATTTTGCCTTTGAAACTGGAAGGCTCTCATTATAAGATCGATCTGGCAGTACAAACTCTGAGTCACAAACACTTTGAGAGTTATTACGGGAATTCGTTTTTTTTTTAGGTGCCATTAGAATGGATGATGTCCAAGAGGAATTGTAGTGCTCTCTGTGAAAAACCAATCTTGGATGATCCTTTTCAACCCTTATTTCTCTAATGGGTCGAGATAAAAAAGGACATGTCTTCTTATACATTGGGGATAGAAAGGTTGTCCATTTTCTGACCAGTGGTTGATCAACTTCAATCACATGAAAGGGGCATGGCTTCTGTCTAGCTTCACGAATCACTTTTATCCACTCATCAGGCGTTTCACAAGGTGATTTCTGGTTTATGCAACCCATATTTCTGTCACATTCCAAATATGAGTGCCCGCGAATGGGAAATATGATTTTAATCATGTCTAAGCGTTTTGCACTGTGTACAACATAATGTATGAACCGAAACACAGTATAATTCTTGTTCTGGCCACCACAGCCATGCATTGGCAACCATGGACAATGCTTATTTTTCTCCTGTACGACTTGGACATTGCTTGTTATTGCACTGTATCAATATTTTATTATGTATATTACTCCATGACTCTGCATGTTATTGCAAAGTGTGTTTTGGCGTTTCGTTCTAACAAATTATTACTATACAATGCTATTGCCAGTTCAAAAAACATAAAAATGTGACATAGCATGTTTTTCCCCTGTACCCTTCATATTAGATAATACTTTATATTAAAATAAGATAAAAATTATACAATCATTCGTAATAGATATTAAGATTAAAAGTCAAGCACTATAGTTTCTGCTCTATTAGAGAGAGAATAGTTCATCCAAGTTCAAACATGCAAGAAAGACTAACCTCATCCCGAGCGTAAGCCTTCCTCTTGGGGGGCTCGGAGTGGGGTCTGTCAGTGGGCGAAGGGGGAGTGAGGCGCCTTGCCACGGGGGGCGGGGGCGGTGCCGCGAGCGGGGAGCGCCGCGCCACCGGGGACAGGCGCCGCACGGGCTCGGGGGAGTTCGCACGCATGAAGTTCGTGATATGAGTGCGCTCCGGACTTCTACGGGGTGCTTCCACCTGACAACACAAGGTTTTGAGCTCTGTCAATGCTAGGGTTAAGGTGCCAAGTGAAAATAAATAGTAGATAAATGAATGTACAGGCCTCGTCATGCAGAGAAAAAGATAATCCAGAAAGGCAAGACTTTTTGTATTTAAATTCCGAGTTAATCAAGAAGAATTATATTTAAAAGACTAACCTACGACACTATCGTATAACAAAACGAAATGTAACTTTAGTTCTAGTCTTAGCTTTAACTGATTATTTATATATATAGATACTTATTTTTGTATTTCTTAAACTTTATTTTGTTTTATGCAAAGTTCTTAATACAAAAGTGACAACTTAGTACCGAACTTTGCTGTAATTTTATATAAAGAACAGCATTTCTATAACGCATTGGTTCATAATTCAATAACTACGAGTATTTGGGTGGTTTAAGCCCGGTCTAAACAAAATTCTTATGAGTAAATTGGATTTAGTTAACTTTACTCTAGGTCTAGTTACTAATGTTACCATAGACAAGAAAAAAGAATATATCTCTGTTAGTCATAAATAGCGTCATATCTTACCTCAGTAGCCCTGAGTTCCCGAACTCTAGGGTTGTGTGGCGGTTCAAGTGGCGCTCGTGACACCGTCACCAGCAACTTCTCCGCTTCTCTGATCAGCTCTCTGTACTTCCTCTCTGCTTCCCTGTCAGCCTCCAGCAGTGGATCCCTCTCGCGGACCGGAGGAGCTGATGGTGCGTGGTTGCGGCGGCGCATCCGTGGTGGAGTCGCTCCTGAAAATAAAACTAATAATTCAAACCATATAGATTTTCGTTTGTGGAATGTTAGATTGGAGCATTTAATTTGAATTCACTTTTCAACAATAATAATATACCTAACTATTTATGTGCATACAAACGGTATAAATAAATGCTAAAAGTAGGTAAGTACCTACGATTTATAAAAAAACATGTTTCTAATATAATATTATGTAATTTCTAATATAAAAAAACATGTTTGTTGATAATATAATACATACATGCTTTTTTCCGTAGATATGTATCTAATTAAATGTGGCACACAGTTTAATGTAGCATCTCAAGACATTCCCGCTCTATCCCGAGTGGCGACTAGACGTGCCCGTTAAGCTGTGTGTACTTACTGATAATTCGGTGGTTTTACTTCAAACCTCAAAGCCCCTATAAGTGATTATCTACATTACTATTTTTATTTATGGATTAGCTTTCCGCTCGCGGCTTCGCCGGCGTGGAGTAGGGTTATATCGAGTTTCCAAGAGGACTCTTCAAAAGTCCGGAATCAAAACTATCCTATGTTATTTCTCAAGGTCAGCTCTATCTTTGTACCAAATTTCATTAAAATCAGTTCAGTGGTTTAGACATGAAAGCGTAACTTTCGACAGAGTTACTTTCGAATTTATAATATTAGTGGGGATAATGCAGAGCCACCATCATTTTACTGTTTTTTTTTTTTTTAATATGTACAATTTATAGGCACAACAACAGAACCACATGAAGTCTAGCCTAATTCACCTTCGGGTTCATTTACACCAAAAACAAAATTCTGTTTCCTTAGGCAGGGTACTCAAGCGCCAACCCAATCTTACTGTTTGACTAATATTTCAGTGCAAGCATCTTATTACTCATCATTTTCTCGGTGGTAGGCCATAACATCGGCTGCCGGCAGAAGTTACCACCCACCAGATAAAGTCTTGCCGCTAAGCGATTCGTCGTGTTCTGATGTCTGGTGAAGCCGTACGGAGGACGGGTCTGAGTAATTGATTTGCGATGTGCCGGTTATGTTGCGCCAAATGTGGTTATGTCGGGAGTTTGGTCGTGGAGGATCTCCATCAATCTCCCTGTGGCACAGCATCGTTGGTCGTGTTGGGTTTAACATTGTATCACTAAGTTTTTTTTTTTTTTTTAGTGAATAGGCTAAATAAACTAGCGCGCTTTACCATCAACGATCGCATCACTGCTTACCATCAGGCGGGATTGCAGTCAAGTACTAGTTTATAATTATTAAAAAAAAAAAAAACTATGTAGTAGTCATCTCACCTGCAGACCGCGGTGGTCGTCGTGGCGGTCTCCTTCTCCTAGCCCTCCTCCTCCCCGGCGACGCAGTCTCATCATCGTCTTCATCTCCACCATCAAGGCCCGTATCACCGTCTGAATCGAAGTCAGCATCAGACAATATAGCCGTTTCCCTGCCTCTCGTTCGCATTCCTCGGCATTCTTCGTCACTGGACGCTCCTCCACGATAGTATGGCGATCTGTGAGGCTCCGGTGATAAATGTGGAGAGAGATGTGGTGATCTGGAATTAAGAAAGGCATTGATGTCATTTTGAGGACTTAAACATATTTTTAAAACTAGGTGCGGAAAGTAACAATCCATATTTGACACAACTTATCAAAATCTAAAATTAAATTTACTGCCTCTCGCTAAAAGATAATGAATGCCCCAAAGGTGTGTAGGCCTCATTTTATTGTAATGTTTCTACTGCTGGGAGAAGAAGTGATGAATCACGAACTACAACTCATAGGTAAGTCGTATTCGTTATGATTGGGCCACCACTGCTCACATAGGACTCAATTCTATATTAGGTATAACTGTATAATATATGTCAAGTTATCCAAAACATCGTTGAAATCACCAGTGACTTGATAGGAGTTTAATATTATTTAATTATTTACCATAGTAAATGTCAAGTTGACCTATGGTGTAGCAGGTAGAATCAAGTTAAGTAGCACTAGCAAGTAGCAGAGGAGTTTTGATGGGAAAAGTAAGATGAGTATTACGCGCATTTTTCATTGGACTTTTAAAACTATTTATAGTGTCGTTTACTAAATAAAAGCGCGTGATTTTATAGTAAAAACTGCATTCAGTAAATAATTCACAAAGAACATTGAAATATCGCAGCATAGTGGCCACATCAAACTTTCCTCATAGACGGGTCACGCGGCCGTCTTTTTCAACTGTCATTGGCGATATCCGCCATTATTGTGAAATAAAATTTTCAAAGAATTTCTATAATTTGTTACACGTGTTATTGGTGAAATCGTGGTATATAGAGGCCATTGATCAAAAGTTGAGGTTGAATCTCAACTTGAAAAAAGAAGAAGTAGCACTAAACAGAACCGACATAAAGTAGTCTAATATGACTCTGTTCAACGAAGTTAGATGTTAATTCCATGACATCGCTGCGTACCTTCAGGTGTATATTTGCATTTATAATAGCAAAAATGCCACAGCTTGTACTAGTGCCAGCTTATTAGGTTGTAATAGAGTTCAAGAATTCACTATATTTGTGATTTGTATGTATACGTTGACCTACGTCCGAGAGCAAAAAAAAAGGAATCTTTTCGTCTGGCTTTACAGACGCAAAGTGGGGAAAATATTTTGTGGCTGTTACATATTTTTTTTGATTATACCACTGTGCTTATTATAAACGTTTTAAAACTCATTTTTCTTCCAGTATATCATTATTTTTGCCACTATTGCCCGAGAGTTCGTTGTTGCTACATTTGGTCGAGAAGACAAAGCATTGCCGCCAAGCGATTTTTCGTGTTCCGGCATGATGTCTGGTGAAGCCGTACGGAGGACGGGTCTGAGCAGTTGTGTTGCGATGTGTACCGGGTTGTGTTAGGAGTTTGGTCATGGAGGGTCTTCAGATCAATCTCCCTTTGGCGCAGCATCGTTGGTCGTGTTGTTGGGTTTAACATTGCATCACCTCGCTCAAATGCCGTCTTCCTTCCTATTCGCTCAGTTTTTCTGAGTGAATAGGCTCTTAATAAACTAGCGCGCTTTACCATCAACGATCGCATCACTGCTTACCATCAGGCGGGATTACGGTCGCGGAAGCGCTAGTTTATAATTATTAAAAAAAAAGTGCAAGAAATCGTCCTAAAAACAAATTGTTTG
Organism: Sesamia inferens; assembly: GCA_037179545.1. Taxonomy (NCBI): domain Eukaryota; kingdom Metazoa; phylum Arthropoda; class Insecta; order Lepidoptera; family Noctuidae; genus Sesamia; species Sesamia inferens. The sequence continues at coordinate 10,659,042 of CM073923.1, read as the reverse complement.
CTGAAAAAATATATCACAATATTTATTAAAAATGGCTAACCTGGTCCCATACTTGACATGAGAATCAAGTGAGTACGGAGCGTGATGTAGCTGCGGCTGGGTCGATGGGCACTGCAGCGAGTGCTGATGCACAATGTTCGAAGGCCTCCTTCTACTGGGTGAGGTCGCGCCCATCCATGGGTTGGTCCTGATACGGCACCGTGGTCTGGGAGATGGTGTGGCGCATACCACCACGGCGGTAGGGGTTGGTTCAGGAATACAGCGGCGAACCAACACGTTGGAAGAGCGACGCTAAAATTTGACATTAATGGCAATGTTTATTAGAAGATAATAGTATTATAGCATGGTACAGATTTTCAAACTTATGTAAAACTAGCTTCTACTAATTTCGTTCGCGTAAAGTTCTTTCTATTTTTTTTTTCATTTTTCTCGGCTCTTTAGGGCCATAGCGTGGGCGTACCCAGGGGGGCAGAGGAGCCACTGTCCCCCCCTGGAAATCTCGCAGAATATGTATGAACTCCCCCAATTACTAAACAAAGTATAAACAAGGACTTATCTCTATCTTTTAAATAAACCACACAGCAGACACTGACAAAATGTACGGTGTAATTGACAAAAAACCGCGTGCGACTACAGCTTACAAAGATTACCCACTCTAAAAATTGGACATGCCCCTCCCCTAGGCCAGAAGCTGGGTACGCCCATGAGCCATAACATAAAAATAATACTTAAACCATAGTGTTTAAATAGCCTTTAGAATTGGGCTATCAACATAAAAATATCTTTTCTAACTCCACCTTATGGTTCCCGAGACCGATCGAGCGTGTTTAAAGTGAACAAACTCGTTCTATTTTTCCTATCAAATCTTGTAAGATTATGACGCAACTAAAATCTAAATAGTAATACGTTTTCCAACAAAAGTATTATAAGAGAGCCTCGTGTGTTGAAAATGACGAACATACGAATTCTAAACTAAAATCGGCCATGTATTAGACATCTGAAATCAGTAAAAAAGTGGTTTATTGTGGTTTTAAACCCTCTATAAGTAAGAGGGTTTTTCAAAAATTGCGCTCGGACTCCCTTACGGCAGTCGGGCGCGGGTATACAAGATTAACTTGTGGGTGTCAGCATAAGTGCTCTCACTTTACGATCACTGCGCACTATGCTCCCCAGGACAAGGAAAGTTGATTTGAAGCGCGCGGCGTGAGCCTAGCCAAACGGCTGTAATCAAACCATAGCGAGATTCAATTCGACGCCAACGCCATCTAGTTACGTTTTTGGAAACTCGCGACGGAATTGAATGTCTTCTTACTGAAAAGGTTTATTATATTGAAAGTAATTACGTTTTTCGAATATATGTGCTGTTTAATAATTCGAGGAAGTTAATATGAGATATATCTAAACTCTTCTAAAAATTAAACATGATCTTAATTCGTTATTTAATTACACTCCTTTCAGAATAAAATTATACATTTAAGCAAACCTTTTTTATAGTCTGTTCCAGTGATTTTGTCTAACAATTTAAGTTAACCATCCATGATTGTAATTATAAAATAATTGGGTTATAGGGGTCAGATAGAGCGTCGCTCCGTGTAAAATATTGCTAGTCCGTTGCATCCACTTACCGAACCCGACATAGGAAAAGATTAGACAGACGATAATTATTATTTTTTTTTTTTTGCGGAAACAGACTGCAGTAAGCGCCTAGGTACTTCCTTTATATATTCAAATAATTTATATACAATATGTAAAGAAAAACCCTGTCCGACCCGTAAGGATAATAAAGGTTAGGTAAACACTTGACTAAATATAATATAAAATTTTACGTAGTCATCATAGAAACAATACTAATGAATTTTGACATAATCTTTTTTTCCCGCTAATTAATTCCAACTTCCACGAAATTTAGTAATTTAAAAAAAAGTGATAACACCGGTATTATTATGAGCGAATAGCGATGCGACCACGTGCCGCGTGCCCTGTCCCCCGCCGCCCGCGGAAGGGTTGTTTACCACAAATGTATTAAGTTACCTCTTTTTGCGAAATAATATTTATTTTTTTAGGGGGATTTTTTTTAAGTTTAGCCCGGCTTTGTATCCATTAGTAGAATCAGTTATCGATACCTAACAATACCTTGACGGATCGGACAGGGTTTTCTTTACATATTGTATATTTAAATACGAAGTATAATGCAGGTTTAGCTAGGGCTTATCGTGCCTATAAGCAAACACCTGACATTTAAGTACGCACCAAGCCACCAAGTTAATGTTATACCTAATTGAAACTGATGGCAGGCCTACCGCCTTTAAATAGCCCTGGAGATCCACCCTTAAATTAGCACGGTCTACTTAGTTGATAAAGCCGGGAGCGCACATTAACACGTGGGTCACTCTACCTACATTATTCAGCTCATATGTGTACAGCCTTATTAAGTTCATAATGATCGCTTTGCGTCAGAAGGGTGAAAATGGATTACCTGTGTGGGTAATTGAAAACCGTGCGTGAATGAATTATTGAATGTGTCATTCATTTGTTTTATCTGATCAGCGAGTTACAGTAGGTAATCATGCCTGGTTGTCGTGGAAGCTCGGAATTGTAATATTTTAGAGTGCCATCAATTCATTAATATACAATATGCAAAGAAAACCCCGTCCGACCCATGACCAAATAAAATATGAAATTTTACATCATCATAGTAACAATAGTAATGAATTTTGAAATAATCTTTTTTCCGCTAATTAATTCCAAATTCCCCAAAATTAGGTGATTTTTAAAAAAGTGACAACATCGTGTTAGACGGTATTATTATGAGCGATGCGACCGCGTGCCCTGCCCTCCTTCGCCCGCGCATGCATTGCCTACCACACATGAATTAAGTTACCTCCTTTTGCGAAATAATATTTATTTTTAGGGAGATTTTTTTTTTCTAAGTTTAGCCCGGTTTTTTAGGCATTAGTAGAATCAGTTATCGATACCTAACAATGCCTTGACGGATCGGACAGGGGTTTCTTATATACCAAAAAATATATAACAATAAAGACTTTAAAACATACAGTGAACTACCTTCTGCATACTCTTGCAGGCAACCTCGGAATGGACAGTGACATAAAAAAAAAATTGGGTTATCGTTGGTACAAAATAATAATTATGTATATGTATGTAAACACAATAAATTATAAAGATACAATAAAGCTTTGTTATACTAATATTGATATCCTTAATGATGTGAGTTCGTAGTTTGAAAAATGATTACTAGCTGTCCTAACCTAGACAACCCACGCCTGTGCGTGCTCTGTCGGTATCTAGACTGAGTTCGTTCCGGGTCTTGTAATATCTATATATTACAAACTATAGATACTATTATAATACAACAATACTTAATCAAGGGAGAAAAGTGTTGAAAAGGCTTTACCTATTTGTTTAGAAAATAATTCCACAATTCTCTTGTTCGCAAACTAAACAAATAATTAAGTGCATCTTTTTCTTTCTATTTCACTAAGAAAAGGACAGAAGATAACATATCGGAAATCGTTAAGTTTTTTTCCCGGGAAATCAAACTCGAGAAAAGTCGAGAACTGGAGAAAAAATGTACGGACGACAGTAGGTCAAGCTACCCAAACTGTCAGATATTCCTAATCAACATTGAGCCTTAATGCTGTAAAGTTGAAAATCTATTAAGGAAATCTGACAGATTGTAGTAACTTGACGTGCTGTCGTCTGTAAGTATATAGAAATTAATTCACCGTTTGTTATGTTACGTGGCAACGCGGGCCAAAGTGCAGCTCACCCTTTGAACTCGCTGCAAGCGCGGTGCGGCATCGTTTTTACACGTTCATTCGACTCTAGTCATGTTTAGTTTAATTTTAAATAAATGGAAATTACACAGCGAAGTCTTATCACGACTACTTATATGTTTTTAAATATCAAAATATAAACAATAAAATATATTCAACCTCCATGCCGTAGCGGTAGCGAACGCAGCTGCTGCGCAAAGAGGCGCGGCGGATTCGATTGCGCAGTGCAAATATTTGTATACATGAATATGAATATTTATATTATTCTGGTTGTGCCTCGGAAAGCACGTTAAGCCGTTGGTCCCGGTTGTCATACGAACATCTAATGGCAGTCGTTACGGGTTGTTGGAGCCCTCAAAAGTTCAACAATTGGACTAACTGCAATGTTTCGATATGCCTTCGGGTTATGAAGGTCAGACGCCAGCCGCTTCACGGAAAATATCCAAGTTTGGCCAAAATCAGCAGTTAGACTGGTAAAGTGGACCCCAGACTCCAAAGCTGAAAAGTTTCGGATACGACTGGAATTTACACTAAGATGATGACAAAATATAAAAAATAGTAGTCCACCCTTATCGGGAACAGGGTCCAAGCTACTACGATCAGGGCTATAAAGAGAGGAACCTCCTGACAATGAGAGACGTGTCCAGAAGTACCGCTTTCTGAATCAAGCCCTTGATCCAGCAGCCTTACGAGAGCCTGCTTAGGTGTTGGTCTAGGTTCTTGACTATTAAGCCATTGGCTGTCACGACTATCGGTACACTAAGATGATGATATTTGCTGAATCCACATCCCACAGGGCGACAATCTCGCGAGCCAAGTCTAATATATGTATATACGAGATACTTGATTTACTTTTCTCAGCTTTAATCTTAATCGCAATCTATAAATTAATAATTTATTTCATGTAGAGTTTTTGTTTAGTTTAATAGGAGCTACTTTTGCATATACTTAAGTTCTAAATAAGCCGCCAAAAATGGTGCTTTCATTATAATTAAGAGTCTGAATAATATTACCTCTGTATTTTTTAAGATAATTAGCTTATTCATAAGATAAGTTTTATAATTAATTTGTTACTTTCATTTGAGAGGAAAACCACTGAATTTGTTAATGTTATTGGAACCAAATAATAAATGTAAATTTCTCGAAAACCCGAGAAGACCCGAGAAATTAACCTCGAGATCCGAGAAATTGAAAAGCTCGAGAAATCAGGAACCCTAATGGCGACCAGCAATACGTCAAATTACGTCAGGCGCGGACTAATTTGACTAATATTTTATCTTCTGACCTTTTCTTAATGAAATATAAAGAAAAAGATGCACGGAACTTAAAATTAATTTAGTTTGTGAACAAGGAAATCGGGATCAATGTGAAAACCGGCTGATGGTTCTTTCTTTCTTTCCTTTATGGCATCGCACGGTTTGTGCATTTAGCCAATGTCACGTAATGAATTGTTCATGTCGAAAAAGACGGCCGCGTGATCCGTCTTACGATGGAGGTTTGAGACAAAGTCATGATGTGGCCACTATGCTGCGATATTTCACTATTCTTTATGAATTATTTACTGAATGCACTTTATACTACATAAATCACGCACTTTTATTTAGTAAACAACACTATAAATAACTTTAAAAGTCGGATGAAAAATGAGCGTGACACTCAGCTTGACTTTCCCGCCAAAAACTCCGGCTGATGGTTGTACTGATATTAAGAGGTTTTTTTTAAATTGACGGTTACTGGAAAATGCGCACGCACACACGGCCCGCCCTCAAGGAGATCTTGTCCCTTGTTTGAAAGCGAGCGAGTGTCGGACTCCAACCGACTAAAAACCAGTCCCCGTCAGCGCGGTTTTGTCCCCCATATTGGGGTGGCAGAATCTTTCTAGCTTTTCGTTTTTTTTTCTCGCGCTCTAGTAAATCTTATTTTATACTGAAGGTGACAGTAAACTTTCTTAAATTCTTATTATATCTTATTAGGTAATTATTCTTACAGGTAAATGTTACTCAGTCTATATTGTTAAGCTTTATAGGTTTCAGACCCATTAGAGGTTGCATATGGCAATTTCACAATTGTTCTGTAATTCTACACTACTATGTAAGTGGCTGTTTCTACTTATAGATATTAAGAGGTTGCGTGGATTGACACTACTGACGGCTCACTCTTGGCTCACTTCACCGCACTTATCACGGTGAAATTTTAACGGAATCGATCGGCTGGTAACTAAACAACGTACAGACGACAGCAGGTGTCAAATATTCCCATCAACCTGGAGTTTTAATACTTTACAAATAAAGTTGAAAATGTAATAAAGAAATCTGACAGATTATAGTAGCTTGATGTGCTGTCATATACAATATGTAAAGAAAAACCTTTCCGATCCGTAAAGACATTGTTAGGTATCAATAACTGGTTGTACTAATGGAGACAAAACCGGGCTAAACTTAAAAAAAATCCCCTAAAAAATAAATATTATTTCACAAAAAGAGGTAACTTAATAAATGTGCGTTTAGCACCCTTCCGTGGGCGGCAGGCGGCAGGGCACGCGGCACGTGGTCGCATCGCTATTCGCTCATAAAAACACCGGTTTTGTCACTTTTTAAAAATTACCAAATTTCGGGGAAGTTGGTATTAATTCGTGGGAAAAAAAGATTACGTAAAATTTTATATTATATTTGGTCAAGTGTTTACCTAACCTTTATTATCCTTATGGGTCAGACAGGGTTTTCTTTACATATTGTATAAAAACATATACATAATTATATTATATCCCACCTCTAGATTTGTATAGTCGTCTCCCCAATTTTAAAATTCCTCTTCCAATTAATTTCCCTTCCCTTTTAACATATCCCTCTACAGAATTACTTGTGGCGTTGATGATATTCATCCACCACAATAATATAAAATTATAAGCAATTTCTTCAAATATTCTATATTTAGTTGTGGTATATGTTTTTATTGATGTTTTCTAACAATTATAATATAATATGTAGTTTTATTTTTTTGTTTGTTTCAGTCCAGTACTAACCCCTCAAGATGTACAAAGGTCAACTGTAGCATCGAAAGTTTTTGGTTTTTTTTTTTAAACATACACTCTTGCTTTTCAAACCACTTGACATTGGCAGAATAGTCGACATCCATCGATTTTAGTTGCCATAATAAAGAATAGAATAGAATACATAATTATGTTTCCGATTCATCAAAGTCTACGAGTGTACGCTTGCCTCTTATTTTGAGGATGTTTCGTTGTGTTTGTATTGCCTCTAGGTTATTGTGACTGGCCACGTGAAAACATATGATCCAATAAACCTTGATAAATCAAATCAGGTTGATTTTATTACCCAATGGAATACACAAGACTTTTTCCGTATCCAATTTGTGCTTGTGCACTGCATTACTACTTTTACGAGTGCCCCTAACTATCCACCCGCTGTAACAAACTGAAACGATCGAGGAACTAAAAACATTAATCATGTCCTCCTAGCACTTTGCTTGCTAAACCAGATTTAGCTGAATGCCAGCATCTTACACAGTGACTGCCTATCTGGGGTTCTAGTCTGAAATTTGTGATTCCAACAAGATACATCTGCTGCCGGCAGAAGTTACCACCCATCAGAAAAAGTCTTGCCGACAAGCGATTCGTCGTGTTCGATAATAATAATGATGTCTGATGAAGCCGTACGAAGGACTTGTCTGAGCAGTTGTGTTGCGATGTGTGCCGGGTAGGTACGATGCCCCAAATGTTGTTGTGTCAGGAGTTTGGTCGTAGAGGGTCTCCAGATCAATCTCCCTCTGGCGCAGCATCGTTGGTCATGTTATTGGGTTTAACATTGCATCATCTCATTCTTATTTTCATACTAGCTTTCCGCCCGCGAATTCGGTTACCTATATGGCGCTTTTTAGATTTCCCTCGGAAATATCATTTTTTTTTTCGATAAAAAGTAGCCTATGTCCTTTCTCAGGGTCTTAAGATTGTCTGTGCCAAATTTCATCAAACTCAGTTGTAAGCGTAACAGACAGACAGACAGACAGAGTTACTTTCGCATTTATAATATTAGTATGGACAATAACATTGCCGTATTATCACTATTATAAAACCAGTTAGTATAAGTAAGTAGTAAGTAGTAAAATCATTTCGATTTTCTAAAACCTACCTACTACTCAATTTGAACATTTATTAATATTGAGTGAATGACCACTGGAAAGTCATAATGACACCATTTTGTTAGGAGATTACGAAACATATCAAAATCGATCATTATGAGATCAGAGATCGACCATTCTGACACTATTGTAATAGCAGACTAGGGCCCCTGACCTCCACAACCCAGTTACTGGGTATTACGTATCCCCTTGGGTTTCTAACCAACTTAACGGCTGTCAAAGATCCACGAATGACAGATGTGTCCAACGACAACGACTTAACGTATTTTCCAAGGCACGGTCAGGTCTCGTGACTATTTTTTTTTAAACGTTGCCCCAAACTAGGAATTTGTGCATTTACAAACATACAATACTAGCGGCCGCCAGCGACTTCGTTAGCGTGGAGTTAGTTATGCTCCGCTCCTGTTGGTCGCAGCGTGATGTTATATAGCCTAAAGCCTTCCTGGATTAATGGATAGCCCATTAATCCAGGAAGGCTTTAGGCCATAGAAAAAATAATTTTTCAAGTCGGACCAGTAGTTCCTGAGATTAGCGCGTTCAAACAAACAAACTCTGCATATATGTATTAGTATAGATAATTATAATATTTATAATAATCTAGATATTGTAAACTGGAGGAGCGGTATCACCTAACACAAGCAAACAATTTGCTTGAAAGTGACTCCAAACATAACGATGTTATTTACATATGTGATGATGTTTTTTTTAATTTATACATAACTCGCATACAAAAACATCCAAACCCGGAACAACTACTAAGGTCATACAAATATTTGTTCCGTGCGGGAATCGAACCCGCGACACGCAACGCAGCAGTCAATAGCTTAACCTCTGCGCTAACCGTGCAATCAAATTTAATTCAGTATTTTTCAAGTGACACGTAATTATTTTATTTAATCATGCTTACACGCGTCACATTGCAGTGTAAAGCTGATTTACCGCACGATACTCACATCAGGCACTAGCTGTCTTGCAATTTTGCTGATCTGGGCCTTTTTGGTACAGCGCACAGCCTGCCTTTTTCTTACATACGGCTTCACACTTTCTTTTTTTTTTAATAATTATAAACTAGCGCTTGACTGCAATCCCGGCTGATGGTAAGCAGTGATGCAATCGTTTATGGTAAAGCGCGCTAGTTTATTAAACCCATTCACTTAAAAAACTTAGTGAATAGGAAGGAAGACGGCTGTTGAGCGAGGTGGTGCAATGTTAAACCCAACAACACGCCCAACTATGTTGCGCCAAAGGGAGATTGATCTGAAGACCCTCCACGACCAAACTCCCAACACAACAACACTTAATGGCGCATCGTACCCGGCACACACTGCTCAGACCCGTCCTCCGTACGGCTTCACCAGACAATATTTGGTTTGGTTTTTATTTGTTGCTATTTGATGTATGTATCTGGTGTATTGTTTGTCTTTTACATAACATAATCAGCCTATATTTTTCCCACTGTTGGGACATAGGCCTCCACTCAATGAAAGGGAGTGGGCCGTAATCTACCACTCTGGCCCAGTGCGGGTTGTAGATGTCACATGTTCTAGGACATGCCGGTTTCCTCACGATATTTTCCTTCACCGTTTTGAGAATAGTGGTAATAAAATAATTTACATAAAATAACGCGCCTGATGGGATTCGAACCTACGACCTGCAAATTGTAAGTCGTGGCCGACACCACTAGGCTACCGCTGCTCTCATTCATCGTGTCTTTTAATCTGTGCTAAATAAATGTATTTTATTTCTTTCGTGATACGGTCACCCATCTGATCCATCCACAGACCATCTGTGGCAAGCGTAGCTTAACCTGATCGATCGACCTGTGGAGCTGTTATTATTACTTAAGTAAGTTGATGCTGAGATTAAAGATAGTGACATCAAAGATATCTACCGAATAAAGCCACATGAAAAATCAAATGGCACAGGTACTATCATTACTGAGTTTACTACGGTACTAAAAAAAGAAAAAGTTCTAACAGCTACAAAAAAATTTAACAAAGCCAAAGAATTAAATGATAAGCTACATACAGAACATCTGTGTCTGAAAGGAGAAAGGAAGCCCATCTTTGTGTCTGAGTGTGTCACAAAAAAGACAGCCAAATTATTTTCTCAAGTCCGTGAATTTGCTAAAACAAAGAGCTACGCATGCTGGATTTTTCGTGGAACAGTTTTTCTACGTCTTGAAGATAACAAACGCGTGCAGATCAAGTCGGAGCATGATCTCACCAACATTCAGAACAAATCGTAACTTTCACCGTTTTTACCTTTCTGTAGTTATGATTTGTATAATTCTAATTTATTTATTTTCTTCAAGCGAAAATTTTATCATTTTTGATTGTAAACTCATCTACAAGAAACAAAAAAATACTCATAATTCCATCAATCACTTTACTCTACACTTGTACATTAGACACTCTTTAAAGACATATTATGCCCTAACAAACACTAACACACATAAGACAAGCGCAAAAACACCGATACAGTATACACATTTTAAGCAATGGCCAGCAAGGACAAGAATTACTTATTATTTTAAAAATGGCTACCGCGTGTAATTCATTACAGACACTACAAGATATAGACAACATACAGCTTGCTAAATCGGTCACATGCGACTGTACAGATCTTGTCAAACACATATCCATTCACAATAATGACTTTACTATAATTTCCCAAAATATTAGAGGCATTTACTGCAATTTCGACGACTTTTTAGTTTCATGGTCTAGTCTTAAATTTGAACCAGATATCAGTATATTAACGGAATGCCAACTTAATTTAACTAAACCAATTCCGCAAGTAGATAATTATAACTGTTATTATACCACAAACCTTACAAATAAACATGATGGAGTCGTCGCATATGTGAAAAAGTCTTTAAAACATAAAGTTGCAGAAGTTGAGCTTTTACACGCATCCTGCCTACAAATCGAGGTACTAAATAATATTGTCTTAGGTGTATACAGATCTCCTGCAAATTTAAATGCAGATAATTTTATTGACTCTTTAGGCTTACATTTAGAATCACTAAATATACAAAAAAAAAACATTGTGATAACAGGAGACATAAATATTAACTTGATATCTAGGGAAACAGAACAACATTACGAACATAAAAATAGAATAAATTACCTTACTATGTTATCGTCATACGGAATTTTGGCTGGGCATACACTACCCACTAGGGAAATGAATTGTCTTGATCATTTTATGTTAAAAATTAATCCGAAAAAAATATCTGCTTTTATAGCTATCTTACGTACTACCACTACTGATCACTACACCACCTTTCTTTCCTTGACAAAAACAAAAGACAAAATCGCTCCAGATAAAAATAAAACAACGATAGACTTTGACAATGCTCTCCTATGCTTGCAAAATAAAAATTTAACTGAACTTCTATTAATTGATGACCCAAATGTGGTTATAATATCTTTAATAGATAAAATAACGGAATCATTGTCTGCTAATACACGTACTATTACAGTACCAAGTAGTAAACGTTTATTAAAACCCTGGATAACACCAGGTATTCTGAGATGTATTCGGAATCGTAATACTTTACAGCAAAAGGCACGAAATGATCCGCATAATGAAATTGCCAAAATGACATATACAAGGTATAGAAACTATTGCAATAATCTCATAAAAAAGCTAAAAAGAAAGTATAATAGGGAACAAATAACTAGTGCTATCAAAAACAATAGACTTCTTTGGAAAAATATAAAAAATATCACGTATACTAATAATTCACGAAAAGAGTGCTTGGATTTGTTACAGATTAAATCATCTCCCATGGAGTCTGCTAATTTTATAAATGAATATTTTGCAAGTATAGGCAGAGATCTGGCCCAAAACATCGCTTCAGGCTCTAACTTATCTGGTAAACTCCTTAATAAAACGCCATCGCTATCAAGCTCAATGGTTCTTCTAGATACCGATCCACACGAAATTTGTACTACGCTAATGAATTTACGATCTGATAGTGCCCCCGGATGGGACAATATACCAACTTGTTTCTTGAAACTAGCTAAAAATGAAATTGTACCAATTATCACTCATCTAGCCAATTTATGCTTTCAAAAAGGTGTTTTTCCAGCCCCCTTAAAAAAATCCATTATAACACCTGTGTATAAGGGTGGAGATAGAGACGATGTCAACAATTATAGGCCTATTTCCGTTTTACCTGCAATTTCCAAAATCATAGAAAAATTGTTAAACACTCGTCTCTTGCAGTATTTAAATAAATTTGATATTCTGTCACCTTCCCAATTTGGATTTAGACAAAAAAAGTCAACTGAAGATGCTGTGATAGCGTTAACTTCTTTGGTAACCGAACAACTTGACCAAGGAAACAAATGTATGGCTGCCTTTCTTGATCTTAAAAAAGCTTTTGACACCGTCTCTACTTCCATTATTCTACAGAAACTTGAAGCAATTGGAATTCGTGAAATACCACTTGCACTTTTTAAGGATTATCTTTCCGGTAGAATGCAAAAAGTGAAACTTAACAAAACTGTAAGTGAGGATGCAGATGTGTCATACGGCGTACCCCAAGGAAGTGTACTAGGACCCACACTTTTTTTAATCTACATTAATGACCTCTGCAACATGAGGATCCGTAACGCTAAAGTATTCTCATACGCCGATGATACAACTGTCGTCTTCTCAGGTAAAACATGGGATGAAGTTAAAAACTTTGCAGAAGAAGGTTTGGCTCTTATTACAACTTGGTTAAAAAGAAACCTTCTCACTCTGAACACTAGCAAAACCAACTTCATTTGTTTTAATATTTATAATCAATTTCAACCAGAAAAAGAATTTAATTTAAGAATCCATATGTGTGACACTACTACAGAAACTTGCACCAATTGCCCTATTATCCAACAAGTTAACCAAATAAAGTATCTAGGAGTTATCATTGACCAGCGTCTTTCCTGGCATCCTCAACTAGAACAAGTCATAAGCAGAGTACGGAAACTGATCTGGATTTTCAAAGAGTTGAGATATGTTGTACCCGGGAGAATAAATGAAAATAAAAATAATGACAATCAAAGAAATTTATTAAATGAAATTTATGTATCGTTAGTCCAGTCTGTTTTGATATATTGCATAACTATATGGGGTGGAGCAACGAAATCTAGATTTCTTGAATTAGAACGTGCTCAGAGAGCAATAATTAAAGTAATGTACTTCAAAAAAAGAATGTTTTCTACTACAAAGCTTTATGAATTATGTAATCTACTATCAGTAAGAAAATTATACATTCTACATATCATGCTCAAAACGCACAAGGAGACACCATACGATGCTAAGATACTAAAAAAGAGAAATAAATATTGCATACTAAACGTTCCCAAAACTAAAACGGAATTTGCTAGCAGACAATTCAAAAAACGCTCATCCTTTTTATATAATAAGATTAATAAAGTCATATACGTCTATGATAAAAAATTATTGCAATGCAAAAAAGAATTAACAATCTGGCTACATAATTTAAATTACAATGATACAGAGGGTCTCTTGCAACGAGTGACCTAATAGAGCGTCATTAAATTGAACAAATAACATTTCTTATATTTATTCACGCACACAATACTCACACACACACACAGGCACACACACACACACCAACATGCACACACACCTCCCACACGCACACACTCATACAATTAGTCGCATTATATTATTTATTATTATTTTTTCTCGTTTCCCTTTTTGTTACTTTCATATTTACAATTAATGGAGCCTTCAACTACAGGCATTTCTATGCCTAAATGGAGACTCATTGACATGTAATGTAAGACAAATTTAAATGAAATAAACTTATTATTATTATTATTAAATTACTTTTTGCAGGATGAAGCATTTTTTTTTAAATTTATATTATAAGCTACCATAATTTTGCTACCATGATTTTGCAAGTAATATAATATTGTATAATGTAAAAGCACTTTTCAAGTTTGTGAATGTGAGGCACCATGGACTGTAGTTGTTTTTTTTTATAACTTGTTTGAGATTACGAGCATGGCAGTTGAGAGTTTGTCATGCTCACTCAAATGTCTTGCTGATAGTGGCGCGTGTTGTTGGTTCATTTGGTTCCCTTCAAAATGGAAATCCCTTCCGTGCAAACGAGTCAAAAAAAAAATAAAGAAGGTGGGACTGATGCTCCGTGTGCAGTTTCTGGCCTGCCATCGGACGCGTCCCCAGGTGGCGGATAGGGGAACGGCCCCCAGATATGGTGGTTACCGCCAAGCGTCTTGTTCCGGCATGATGTCTGGTGAAGCCGTACGGAGGACGGGTCTGGGCACGCCACAATAGCGGCGGTAAATCCCCTCTTTGAGGAGTGGCTAGAGAGGCGCCACGACGCCCTCACCTTCCGCCTGACGCAGGTCCTCACCGGACACGGTTGTTTTGTGAGGTTCCTGTTCCGTATAAGGCGGGAGGAAACGCCAGTTTGTCACCATTGTGTGGATCACCCTGAGGACACGGTGGAGCATACGGTGGAGGTCTGCCCGGCTTGGGTAGAGCACCGTAGTGTCCTCGTAGCGGTGATCGGCGGCGATCTCTCGCGTCCGACCCTGGTCCAGGCCATGGCCCGGAGCGAGAATGCATGACAGGCCGTCACCTCCTTCTGCGAAGCAGTGATGCTGGCAGAGGAGGAGGCGGAGCGCGTGAGGCAACGGGAATCCCAGCAATCTCACGCCACTAGCCGCCGCAGGAGACGCCCTGTTCGGGAGATGACACTAAACTCCCAGCCACCGTAGGCGCAGGCCTGCGAGCGGTGAGCAGGGGGCAGCTCGCCGCTCGGTAAGGACCAGGCCCGAGTCGACGGCGCGTCGGTTTTCACGCGCGCCTCAAAGACATGTCAGCACATCGTGACGGGGTCCACGAAGACCAATGCCTCCTGAGTCAGGGTTGCGGGTTGGTTAAACAAAAAACTGTGGCTCTGGCCGTCGCACAGGCAAGTGAAAAACACGGGTGGGTTTTAGTCAGTAAAAGTCTGACACGCCCTTCCGCTCCGCGCAGAGCGGGAGAAGTCATTTGATGATTTCGCATCATAACAAAAAAAAAAAAAAAGAAAAGGACGGGTCTGAGCAGTTGTATCAATGTGTGCCGAATACGATACGCTAAATGTTGTTGTGTTCGGAGTTTGGTCGCGCAACATCTTTGGTAGTGTGGTTGGGATTAACATTGCATCAGCTCACTCAACCGCCGTCTTCCTTCCTATTCACTCAGTTTTTTTGAGGGAATAGGCTCTTAATAAACTAGCGCGGTTTACCATCAACGATTGCATCACTGCTTACCATCAGGAGGGATTGCGGTCAAGTAAAAGAATTGTAACACATTATACTCATTTCAAAGCAGGGGTTTCAAAACTTCAGACCATATCTAAGTTCAGATTCATGAATTAAATCCCTGATAACAGAACGTCGATGTCTCCGCCTTATATAGTTTTACATTTGTGTGTCCCTTATATCTTATAAGTAAACTCTAAATTAATTTTACACAAAGCTTACTTGCTACTATCACTAATCCGTTTTCAAAAGGCCCTTTTAAAGGTCCCTATTTTGGTATGAAAGGAGCATAACTCAGATTATACACGGGTATCTCCCACACTGTTTACCATACTGTTCAAACTCTCATTTCAGGGATATACGCAGATTTGGGCCGCTATCAGAAAGTACTTTATGGCTAAACATAAATATACCTTGGCTGGTTCATGGTAGAGATGTGTGGTCGGAGGCGCGGGCGGAGGCGGGGGCGCCACGAGCGGAGCGGCTAGCGGGGCGGGAGCGGTCCCCGGCGAGGTACCATCCGTAGAGTACCCAGTACTGTACGCGCTTTCGGGGGAAGATAGGTGAGGTGGCGGCAGAGTCCCCGTGGTCGCCGCCGCAGTTGCCGGCCGCGACTGCTTCTGCTTACGCTTTTTGGCCCGCCCCAGCTGCGCCTCCATCCATGACTTGAGCCGCGCGCCCAACATGCCGACGACGGCACCTATAACAAAGTCTATGTCAATCTGCTCCTTGCACGCCCACAATATACAATAAAAATACATTATTTCTTATGATTTTATGCTAAAAGCTTCAGCCAATATTTTCGAAGCACGAACACATTGTTGACAACGAATTCCATAACCAAAGATTAAAGAGAAAATCAAATATCATTTTGCTGAAAGAAAAGCTCACCGTGACGTGAATATTATACGCACAGCGCGACGTTCACGCCTCGATACACGAGAAAACATTTTCGTTCGCAACACTTGAACAAAGATTTTAGGAAAATACATCAAACGCTTGTCGACGGGCGAGACAATTGTCACCCCAACTGCTCTACATTCGCCTGTCATCAAAACTCACGCTTTGAAGTAAACAAAAGTAGTGACATAAAATGTTTTATCGTGTCGCCATTTCACTGCGAAGAAAAGACAATTACGGGGAACCGCAATACTGTGTCTGGTGGGAAAGCGAGCCCTCGCCGTGTCATATTTCAAGAAAGTCTAGCGACGGTAGCGACGCTCGTAAAAAAGGGCGCAGTCAGCACCCTCTTTATTTTCATCAATGGTACATTTTATAAAAATAAAGTTTTATTCCACTATCCATTGTCACGATATATCTAATCAACTGGAGTAGAGAACTCCGATAAGCAAAATAGACAAATAGATAAAGAGAGACAACGCGAAAAGGAAAACTAAAGGAAGACGACGATAACGACCATCAAGCAGGATCGCGGCCAAGCTCTAAATTTACTAGCATATAAAAAAGTACGTGGTATAAAAACTGATTCTGGAAACTCCGAAATAATCCCTACAGATTCTACACTACACACAATATGCCTTGTTCGCAATCCATCCAATTTCTCATCCATACGGGGAACTTAAGCAAAATTCAACTAAAAAATGACTGACCCTCCAATGTAATCTACTTCGAACGCAATCAATCATCAATATCCTTCATTCAAAAACCTATTACTCACTATGTGCTACCCGTATACATGCTACTAGTACTTAACTAACATTTCGACGCCCTGCCACCCCCCAGGGCTGTGGGAAACGAATCGCCGGATAAAAGACGGATGGAACCGACTTATCCAGTTCAGCGAGGGGTATAAACTTACGAGATTTAGCTAATATTAGCAATCCATTACGGGGCGGCCGCAGTCTCAAAGTTTATTTAACTATCGGTCCGCACTTGGAACTGTACGCTCGATCGCTCACCGCTGATGAAATATTGATTGGACCTCTTAACGATACACGATTTTCGATTAATGGTTGATTTGTATAGATGTTAGATTGATGCTGGGCGTAGTATTCATATTGCTTCCAAATCGATTGCTTATCAAAAACGAATTAATGCAAAAATTAAGGCGGAGTTCAGTATTGTTAAGAAGCTTAGAGCAATGAGATAGTTTGAACTGAAAAAAGTTCTTAGCACATACCATTGTATTTGGGCCACGGATTTTTGTTGCGTTATTTAAGTTGTAAAAGTTTACTAAAATAGTGTTTAAGTCCTTGTTACTAATATTATATGAACCGTGAGTACGAAATCCTACCTAATACATGTAGGATTGGATGTATGTGTGTTACTCTCACACAAAAACTGCAAAACGGATTCCCATGGTAGACCATAAAATCGGCTGCCGGCAGAAGTTAACACCCACCAGACAGTCCTGCCGCCAAGCGATTCGTCGTGTTCCGGCATGATGTCTGGTGAAGCCGTACGGAGGAAGGGTCTGAGCAGTTGTGTTGTGATGTGTACCGGGTACGATACGTAAAATGTTGTTCGGTCAGAAGCTTGGTCGTGGAGAGTCACCAGATCAATCTCTCTGTGGCGCAGCATCGTTGGTCGTGTTGTTGGGATTAACATTGCATCACCTCACTCAACTGGCGTCTTCTTTCCTATTCACTCAGTTTTTTGAGTGAATGGGCTTATTAAACTAGCGCGCTTTACCATCAACGATTGCATCACTTCGTACCATCAGGTGGGATTGTGATCAAGCACTAGTTTATAATTATAAAAAAAAATTGTTACACACATAAAGCACGAGTGTAAAAAATCTACATAAACTATTTCTGAGCACACGCCGCTGTAACATCCAATAAAAAGGACAATAAACCTGTATAATCTTCCAATAAGACATTTTACGAACGCGGGCTCAAGCTGAGTAATGAATCGAGAACAAACTAATAAATTGTGGCTTCGGGACAAAGTATCCAACTTCGCAGCTCGCCGCAGATCCCTTTTTCTATCGGAACAACTTAAACAAATGTGAAGTTGGTGGGGAAGCGGATCGCTTTGTCGATAAAACTGTCAACCTACATGTAAATAGTACCATAAGGAAAATCTTTTATTTTTCGTCCAGCTTTAAGTCAGGACTTACAGCTAAAAGGTTTAACAAAAAAGACAGTTCTGGAACTGTCCTTTTTCATCGTAAAACTATCTTCGATACGTACCTATCTACTGAATTACTGATCTTGCTCAATAGATTCGAATAAGTTTTCATATAGGTCCATTGTGCCCGGGAAAATTACTTTCTAAAATAGTTTTTTCACCAAAGCCTAATACGTTTTCTGTCACAGAAAAATGGCGTAAAAAAAACAGTGCAGAAGTTTACGTACTTTAGTTTAGTATAGTATAAATAAAAATAATGTTTTATACATATGTTTTACACAACATGAAGCGTGTCTCTGACATCGACGCACAAACGAGTACCA
Organism: Sesamia inferens; assembly: GCA_037179545.1. Taxonomy (NCBI): domain Eukaryota; kingdom Metazoa; phylum Arthropoda; class Insecta; order Lepidoptera; family Noctuidae; genus Sesamia; species Sesamia inferens. The sequence goes on along the minus strand of CM073923.1, from coordinate 10,640,376 downwards.
TGGATCCAGTACATGATTCTGAACCCCCCAGTGGTGGAATTTTGCGTCGGCTTTTTCCCGATTAAAAAAAAATAATATGCAGTTTTTTTTCACTTTAGACCGTTCATCATTGCTATACTTTTATAACCCATTGAGATTTTAAAGTAAAAATTAATTAATTCGTTGATTACACAAAAAAGCGCAATGTGAACCATACTAAGAAAAACTATCCTATCAGCTGATTTACTGGAGTTCGCATCAGGGTTCAACGTCATACCTACAAACACGCACGGCGGCACGCTCGCAACGTTCAAATGCCGAGCCGACACTTTTTTTTAAATGCTGTTATTTCTGTAACCACTCATTAACGACATAAATGACTATCATAATTTTTTTAGTGGCATGCGGTGTAGCTTTTTTGCGAAATTTGCGTTACGATGTCAGATATATCCTATATATAACATTACTTTTTGTTTATGCGAAACCGGAAACACGTGTCCAGTATTTTTAAGTAAAGACACAATGTACAAAATTTCAAAAAGATATCATGAAAAACCACAATGTTATGAGCTTGTTATTATACTTGGTTGTTCCAACAAAAATATGGTCAAAACTCCGATCGGGCAGGCGAGCGCGGGGCGTTGACCTCTGGCGTCAGCTGTGGCGTCAGTTGTGGCGCGCCCACAAGTACTATGATCTATCGTAACGATTGGTAACCACATTGCAACAATTTCTAAATGTATTTGGGAAAAATATAACATGGTGTAAAAATGATTGAAATCGATTCAGTTGCTTATTCTGGACAAACTACACACATCAAAAGTGTCTAGGGATCAACATATATTTTTGCAATTACTTTTCTCCTGATTGATATTAATTAAAATTTTCTTTAAGGATTCATCAAATAAAGTGTTTTCGTTTGTCACAGTAACGATAAACCAAGTCACCTTTGCATTAATAAAGAAATTTGCCATTTTCCTAATAAAGGTATATTTGACATTTGAACCACTAACACAAAAGTTCGAAAAAAAGACTGAAGTAACAGTTTTCTCTAAAATTTTATTGGGTAACTTAAACAATTAATAATCCGTGTTTCTACCGCGAACACTAACAACACAAGAACATCGGTTTGGCATACTCAAAATGAGTTCATCCAAATCACGCTGTGGAATGGCCGCCCATGTTCGTTGCAACAACAAAAAAAGGTCTTCTTGCGACTGGATACCCTCCATATTCGGCAGAGCTCTTCTCTGTAGCATATCCTATGCATGCTCAATCGGGTTCAAGTTTGGCGACTGAGCAGGCCAGGGCAGGACATTGATGTTAGCTGCGGCGAGAGTCTGTCTTACAACTCTTGCGGTGTGCGGTCGTGCATTATCATGCATTAACTGAAATAAGGGACCGATTTGCACTTGTAGAGGAACGATGACGTCTGATACAATCGTCTCAGCATAAATTTGAGCGTTGAGGTTGCCTCTGATCCAAATCAACTCAGTTCTTCCGCCGATCCAAATACCCGCCCATACCATGATGGTTCCACCACTATAAGGATGGACTTCCTGGCAGGATTTTAATCGCTGTTGGCGTCCAGGGGTTCTCCAGTGTCGTATACGTCTTGTATCCGGTCTCATACCAAAACGAGACTCATCAGAAAAGCACACGAAACGCCATTGTTCTTCTGCCCAATTTCTGTGTTCAAGAGCCCATTGATATCGAATCCTACGATTGTGCATTGCTATAGGTGGTACCCGTAGCGGTCTTCGGGAATGAAGGTTCACTTCATGCAAGCGGTTTCTGACTGTTTGGTCGCTAATTAAGTTCCCTGAAGAGTGATGAAGCCTCACGGCTAACATCATGGCGGTTATTGTTGGAGCTCTTCGAGTTAAGATTTGAATATATCGGTCTTGTCTCCGTGTGGTGCAGCGATACCGTCCTCCATGGCGCTCAGCCACGGTACCAGTGCTTCGGTAACGTGTCCAAAGTCGACTGATAACACTCTGACTTGTATTCAGAGCTAAAGCCACAGTACGTTGCCGGGAACCAGCTTCTATCATTCCCACGGCTCTGAGCATTTCTTCCCTGCTTAAATGACGTCGCCGCTCCATAATAACGTTGGTTTTAATCAGTAGTAGGGAAACAGTAGCACTAATAATGTCTTCAATGCGTTGTATGTTTTTATAGGGAAAATATTGACAGCTGATTTTCATCTTTTACTCGAATTTGATTCACAGTTCCTGATTCAAATTATGAAATGCACCAAAAAGGATCCATATAAATTTATAAAATCATAAATTTATTACAAAGCCACATCTCAATCTCAAGAAATCCGCATAAAAATGCTTGATCCCTAGACACTTTTGATGTGTGTATATTCAGGTTTCGCATAAACAAAAAATAACGTTATCCTCCTCTATGTGAGATTTTTTGTTTTTGTTTTTAGAATTATCGCGATGTTTTGAGAGCAGTGGTGATGGGATAATTTACATAACGTAAAGCCCATGTTAGTTACCAAAAAAAAAGTTTCTAACCTACGACCACTGGGCTACAACGGCTCCAGCTATTGTTCTTAATGTTACCTATTTCGAGAACGAATAAAAGCAAATTTCCACCCAATAACCATTTCATCACTGAAATGACGTTATGATACTTTACTCTTTTCATAGAATCTCAAATAATACATCCACAACCATTATTGCTACACGAACGAATGGCAAGCGAACAATTCATCCGACCAAGACTAAATTGGAATACCGTCAATGCCGTAGCAACGTTGAATGAATGTACGTTACATTAAGGTTACCCATAGTTATTGGAAATTGAACAAAGTTCGACGTCTATTGTTCCGATATACAGTCGAAATGAAACGAAATATGAGTAACATTTATGATGACGACTAAGAGGGGAATTAGATAACGTAATATCAATATTTCCTTGCGAAAACAGGCAGTCTGCGCAAACATTTGACCTACAGGTTTGACGTAGGATATTCAAAAATGGTAAATTGTGGTTTGTTTGAATTAGAGCTTCGGTTAAGACCTGAAACAACGGGTACCGTATCAAAAGCTACACTGCGTCGCTGAAATTGAATTGTTTAGGAAGAATAATTTTCATTTTGCAAAAGTTTTATACCAGTTTTATACCTATAGATTATATTATATTCAAAACTTAAAATGAACATCAACAACCCATCATCTTGAGAGGACTTGAAACTTGAAGCCCCGATGTCAAGCCGCGGCCCAAAACAATTAGAAGCTAACCTACCAACCTGAAGAAAATTAAAACATCAGTCTGTCTTTGTTAACTTTGAGTAATTGACCAAAATATCATAATTTATCAAGTTTATTTAGCTAGTTAATTCCCGGCTTTATCTAGCTTAATATCACAGCACAAAGGAGTTTTTAACTTAATGCAACTCGACTCTATTTAAATCATTTCATCAAATTAGATAACAAAGCCTTTCTACCTTTTTAGTCGCGTTACAAGAATAAAGATGCACTGCCGCCTGCTCCGACGTAGTTTAATTAGCAAATCAAATATTCATTTATTCAGGGCGTCCCTGATAATGCAGGGGTGGATCGTAACAATAGCAGATCCAAGCTATGCTTATGTCTCCTTCATTTAAAAAGTTGCCAGTGAAGCGCTGTTGTTTTAAGAATAACATTGTGCTGAAATGATTGATTTTTTACTGAAGTTAAAACTTCTTCAGTGGCGTTTTGCACTTTTTTTTTAGAGGGGTGTTGATTGTGAACGATAGCGCAATTAATGAATATTGTCTTTAACATATGAAATTGATAGTGGTTTTATACTGATAAATATATATATACGGACAAATCACACAGATTGAGCTAGCCCCAAAGTAAGCTCGAGACTTGTGTTATGGGATACTAACTCAACGATAGTATATTTTATAATAGATACATATATAGATAAACATCCAAGACCCATGCCAATCAGGAAAAAATCGTTTTCCATCACGACCTGGCCGGGGATCGAACCCGGGGCCTCCACGTCGCAGGCAGGCGTGTTGTCACCATTCCAAAATATTCAACAACAACGTTAATGTTCAAATTTTCACTTCTGCCGTCACTTTTAGAGTGTTGTTGTTGTTTTTTTCTTTTACTTTATTGTTACTATCAGTATTCTGGCATTAGAATGTGTACGTGATAATATTACAGGCTTTGTAATTCATTACTATGTGCAAAACACCATCAGATTATAGTCTAATATAGACTATTCTACACTATGTATACTATATTATCATACTTTTCTATGTCTAGTAGGTATAGACTAGAGAGTGTAGTTAATATAATCATGGAAGTACACCTAGGAACTGGAACAATTTGCCAGCAGCGGTGTTTCCGTCTGACTACAATAGGGTATTTGACTAAAAAAAAAAACTAATTAGTCCTTCAGTCAGGTTAAAAAAAATAATAGACACGTATTTTTTGTTTTATCGAATCAATAAAAATTGAAAAATATAAAAGGCATCAAAGATTGGTGGCTGGTGACGTCACTCATCGCTAAAAGTGTAGCGTGCAGTGATGTCACACGAGTTTTCAACGCACTGTGTCGTTTAATTTTTTGTTTATATGAAAAAAGAAAAAAATACGTGTCTAGTATTTTTTGGAAATCTGACGGACTAATTAGTTTTTTTTTTTTTTTTTAGTCAAATACCCTATTAAAGTGTCTTCAAGACTAGAGTGAATAGGCTGTTAATAAACCAGCGCGCTTTACCATCAACGATTGTATCACTGCTTACCAATACCATCAGTCGGGATCGCGGTCAAGCACTGGTTCATAATTATAAAAAAGTCACTATTTGCAATTTATTCATCTAAAAACATGCCCAATATTTAATTATATATAAGCGCAACTTAAAGAGGCCATCCTCTTTAAGTTGCGCTTATACAGACATGAGAAAAAGTAAAACTATCCTACAACTAAAATCAAGACTGCGATGCAAAAGGCAAAATTTCCAATATCCGAAAATCATCGCAGTTTCTCGAGGCGTGAAATTCTGAAGTATCGAGAAAATATCGAGTCCCAATCATTCGACATGACATCCAATTAGATACACATCTTTCTTTTTCTACGTGATTTCAGAATATATATCTTGATGTGTATTTTTGTGATGTGTTTTTGTTGCTACTTATATAAGTAGGAACAAAAACACATCACAAAAAATACTTACTACAAACATACTTTATATACTTAGTTATACATATATTTAAGTATATAAAATACAAGACGAATAGGCACATTTGCGGCAGTTAAAGGAGTTTAATAATACAATTTATAAAGCCTACAAATTTACAAATATACAAAATTTAAAGTATTACATTTTACAAATTACAAAGTATTAATTAATTGAATTAAATGATGTCAATTTTGTCCCATACTCAATATTCAGATTGAATAATTCGGTTCTAGTCATGAAAATTGCGCGGAATACAGTATAATGAGGAGATTACACTAGTTGCTATGAGTTTGTGGCAAATTGGCTATAGCTGCGTTATTATCAATCTTAATATTACTATATTAATGAAATTTTTCTGCAATCGCTTGCCGCAAAAATCTAACTCATAAATGATTATAACTCCACGTCTTTTTTGAAGCCCAATAGTTATTATAACAGGGAATTAGGGTCACTACCCATTACCCACGTCCTAAGACGATATTAAAACCATAGTTGTACATTTTGTAGTCTTCAGGTAGCGACAATATCGTCGGCCGACTACGTCAGATAATTCGAGGCCCCCGAAACCTCACAGAGTATTTGTTAACCTAATTTTCTTGTAAGAAATATTTTCTTTAACAAATTATTCAGTTTTGTTCGAGATGAAAATCTCTGTTCCCCTCCAGCTTCGTAATTGCGTTAATCTCAGCATCAATCTTGTAATTATGAACGCAAACGCAGAATAGGTACAGCTCGGCGTGTCTTTTCATTTAAATGTTAAACAACTAAGTGTGTACTGGCATGTGTATTTACACCGCTATTGTTCACACTGAGCACAGAAATTGTACTGAAGACTTATGTAATTAACAAAGTATTTGAAATTAATTTAAGTTTACGTGATGTAACAGTTGTTTTACTAAGGAGGTTTTAGGTTAATGTACACGTGTTTGGTTTTGATTGTGGGGAAGTTAATAACTTTGAATCTCATAAATCCATTATAATTTAACTTCGAGATTGATTCAAATGCAGATGATCGACACGTTTTCAATACGAATGAATGTCAAAATGAAGAAGACAAGATAGAATCGTTCAACCATGTAGATTACTCCCGTCGTCTCCAAAACAAATCTGCAGATATAAAATGAAGCAATAGCTTGCCAGACTCGGGCTAATTGCGGACCGCTTTCAAGCTGTCTCGGCGAGGCCTTACGGAATTGTAGACAAACTAAAAAAGACTGAAAGGCTTGAGCCGGCTGCCGGGTGCGCCAGACGAGCGGCAATTGTTTGTCGAATCCGACGACGAGCCAGCTCGTTTTAAATGAGCAGTCTGTACCACCGCGAGCCTACACTACTCGCATGTATGCACTTCCTTATTACAAGCATGCTTTTTTTGTACATGGTGTGCTGAAAAAGGAGGAATTTATGAACTCTGACACTTTACCAAGTGGTTTAGTGCGAAGATAAGATGAGATATATCATGTTTAAATGTAATATCTACTGTTTTCCTAAATAAGTAGATTTTACTTTCATAGTATTGTTAACACATAAGTAGAATTCAAGTAAAAAAGGTGTTGTCTCCACAAAAGGGAAACCTTTTCCACATTTCCGGTCTATTTACCTACCTGAACATTACCATAATCCACGTGCGAACACAGCTACAAACACAATAAATTATTCATAAACTAACCCCAAATGCTCAAACGTGACAGTTGAATCTTGATCTACATTCAAAACAAAACGTTTTAATCAGAATACAGAACAACCCTTGAAGGAAGGGCTCACTTGGAAGCCTCTCACAGGGGCAGTGGGCTATCGAACGTACCGCTCATTTGTTACTGTGCGTCGGGAAGGCACTGCCGGCTAAATATGGATCCACGTGCGGAAATCACCATTTCCGCATGACAGTTTTTGAATGAAAAAGTTCTTCAAACATGAAAATATAGTTGATACGAGCTAGTTATATTGAAAATGTGTACTTACAGGGGCGCGCGGTGGTGTGTATATGTTAGAAGGGGTCCGCGGGCAGCACTGGAGCGCATGCCGGGCGTGGAGCGGCTACGCGCGGCGCTCGCCGACTGACGCACGCACGCGCGCCGCGCGGCTCTACGATACCCGCTACGCCGCTGCTACGAAGGGCGCGTTTGCACCGTTCGCAGTGCTTTTCTAATTTAGGGGTTGATGTAAACTGTAAATCCATTAAGTTTGCCGTTAATAATGATAAATATGTGACTAAATAATTTAATAAAGTAGATTTTGGTAGTATTAACGGACTCACTCAATTTAATTATTAACCTTTTTAGTTCAGGAAGAACAAATGGGTACAATTCAAATTGCACGCATATTTCGGTGTTAGTAACGGCATTACAGGTCGTAGCTCAAATTCTCGTGGCGACTATTAAGTTAATGTCCGGGGTAGCTTTGAACAATAAAAATAAACATTTACGCACCGCCCAACGGGACAGCGAAACTCTTAAACGACATAACTTTGTTATTCATGTAACGATATTAAAACAACAGATTTCCGCTGACCTTTTTTTTATTTAGTTTAAGTCATAAATTATTTCGGGACTTTATAGTGAATTCTGGGAAAGTTAGCGTTAAATTGAGTAGGAAAGAGTGTTAATAAATAAATAAGTAAAAGTAGTTGTGGCTTAGTGGGAATAGCCCGAACTTACGAGTCGTTCGTCAAGCGTTCGAACCCAGATGGGAACTTTACTATTACTATCAAAATCGCTTCATCAGGAAACTGTCCTAGGACCGAAAATTAGAAAACATGTGACAATTGTTATCTACAAACCCGCACTAAGTCCGCGTCGAGGATTGCGGTAAATTCGTTCTCACAGAGAGCAAAAACAGAGTTACGTATGTATCAAGTTGAAATTAAGATCAAATACTCAAGGCTGCCATTCCTCGAAGAACTGGGAAAATCAAACCAATCAAAAGATTCATGCGAGACTATACGTTTATGTTCTGAAATCAAATATCATGTAACACAAGTAAAAGAATAACTCCGCATTCCAAATTTTAAAAATAACAACTAGGAGAAAGCTGTAAAAGCGTAAAGCTATGGGGGATATACCTTTAAATAAATAAATCACTACATATTATAAAACAAAGTCACTTTCTCTTTCCCTATGTCCCTTTGTATGATTAATTCTTTAAAACTCCGCAATGGATTTTGATGAGGTTTTTTTAATAGACAAAGTGATTAAAGAGGAAGATTTATATGTACAATAACATCCATTAAATTGTGGAGAAATACTATTATTTTTGAGATTTCTAATGTGATGTCATAAATTAATACATTTTTTCCGCGTTTGCAGAGAAACGCAGGCTGAACCCTATGTGGTTTGTCAAAATAATGTACTAAATATTGTACACATTGAAAAGTTCTACAAAAAAAGTCCGCGGTGGTATATGTCCATCTCTTATGGATATCCCACAATAACATTTCTTTGTCATTTACTTTTACGACAAATACCGGCTAATTTTCGAAGCGATTTTAACTAATACAGCGGGATTCCTTATCCAATTTAATACCTTAAATACATTTAATTTAATTTTTGATTTAATATATCTATTATCTATATTAAATCAACAATGTGGTTAAAGTATTAAATTAAATAAATATCGCCCTTTACAGCATATGATTTAAATGCATATTTTCGAAGATATTACAGATTTAAAAATTGCGGGGCGTCGCGTTTTGAGTGGCGGCGCGCGGGCCGCTACGTTTTATATACAACGTTCACAGTTTTTCTGTAGTGTATTTAGTATCAGCATTGCATCCGAGCGAAGCCGGGGCGGGTCGCTACCTAGTAAAAGATATTTCAGATAACTTGATTCATCCGATTTAAATTAAAGATAAAAACCGCGTCCAAAAAGTCGGTTACAATCAAACAAGCTACGATACAAGCAAAGCTTATAAAGAGTGTTCATAAATTAACATTTAAATCAACATCAGAAATGAATTTATACTTCTTCTTCCCAGCGAAAGCACTAGGAAGTGGCAAAGGGCGGGCGTTTTGGGGAGACTGTCTTATGTAGGTAATATTGACGTTCTAAAAGTGCTGATTCTCAGCCTAATTTGAATAAATGACTTTTGATTGATTCATTCATTCATATTACAATCAACTGTCCCATCAGTGGAACGATATTATGGCCTAGAAAAAATAATAAAGTGTACATACTGTAGAGTAGGCCTATTAATTTTGTGCACGCACACTCTAGACAGGTCACGAGCCGAAAGAGAGCTATCTCCTTGAGAGCTGTAAGTTTATTTACTCCCCACACGTACATAGTGGGACCATACGCTTATGTATAAAAGTAGGTATGTTACAGGAATGTCTTGGGTGAATAACTAACTGCTGGAAACAGGGTGTCGGAAAGTATATATAACTTTAATTTTGGACACAGGATTCGGAAAGGTACAAAGGTAAAGGAAAAGGAAATTAAATCTTTTCGAGACATTTTCGCAAATGGTTTGGCTTTACAAGTTAAGTATGTTCTTGCAACTCAATTTTGAAGAAAAACCAAACCTACCTAATCATCAATAAATATTTTTATAATTTATTCATTAATTACGCTCTGTTTGAAATTTTTTTTTTTTTTTTAGTAATTATAAACTAGCACTTGACCGCATTCCCGCCTGATGGTAAGCAGTGATGCGATCGTTGATGGTAAAGCGCACTAGTTTATTAAGAGCCTATCCACTCAGAAAAACTGAGCGCATAGGAAGGAAGACGGCAGTTGAGCGAGGTGATGCAATGTTAAACCCAACAACACGATCAACGATGCTGCGCCACACTACAAATACTTACCTAATGTTTCATGTAGATGTGTTTGTTTAGTTTGTAAGACAAAATAACCGGGGATGACTTGACCCTAAAAATCTGACTTGCCCCCCCATAGACATACTGTCAGTAGCAATAGATTTCATTTGATAGCTCAACAAGTTGTTGAGCAGATACAATTTTCGAACATATAAAGCAATGGATTAGCAATATTCCTCAAAAGTAGCGTAGTAGTAATTAGTTTTGTCCTGTCCTAAAAAGTCCCGACTTTGCCCAACATGGACAGGATAATACTTATTATATCTAAGTACTAAAATAGACTATCTCAGACTTCGATCTAGGTATATACATCAATGACGTTGATCAAAAATCGAAATCAGACATTCATGCAAACAGAAATCAGAATACCACACAAAAAAAGAAATTATAAATCTAGCCAAGTCTCGATGGAGCTGCTTGTTTATCTCTAAAAAGTAATGAAGTCTAGACAAAGTTGTGTCTTACTGTGTTTTTTAGGGTTCCGTAGCAAAAAACGGAACCCTTATAGATTCGTCATGTCTGTCTGTCCGTCTGTCCGTCCGTATGTCACAGATTTTTTTTTCCGAAACTATAAGCTATACTGTTGAAACTTGTTTTTTTATTATTATAGTTAATATTGTGTGACTTGGCCGTTGAACACTCTTTACACGTTAGTGGGTACAAGTCAATTTTGTTTACACGTAGCTAGTGTTTTATCTGTTGTAACTACCAACGTTTGTCAAGCATAATAATAGCCCATACTGGTATTAGTAAATGGAAGCTAGTGTCTCATTTTAGGCTGTTATTGATTGTGCAACACATTCAATCAGCATTGACAATGCTGACTTCTGCGTAAACGGGGGCTAAATATTAATTTATTTTATTAGATTTTCTTATTTGACACAGTTTTTTCTAAGGGGAGGCATTTGCCCAGCAGTGGGCTGCTATAGGCTAAATCAAATTAGGCTTAATCAACTACTCTGGATTTTTGCAATGACAGTCGATTTTTTTTATGTACAGCTAAGGGTTCTTCATCAGATACTTAAGACCCACGATTTTTGACATAAAATGAAGCGGCCTACCAAGGCGATATGTCAATCTTTAATAGTTTGGTTGGGCTCTTGTGTTTTCTAATCGGGGTCACCAGATACTCCTGATTTCGATTGTCCTAGTTTTTATACCAAAGACACCATGATCATGGACATGTATATTTATATTTGCCACCGACTTCCGAAATTACTTATTTTTCACTTTGTAGTGACTTTTTTTTTTTTTTTGGGAAGTCGGTTGTTTTTTTGTGAAAAAGTTTTTATGTTATAATTTTTAGTTGCAAAAAGTACTGTTCAGCTGCATCCGGTCGGACTGGACGCTGCCGCCAAAGCCAACATAGTTGGGAATAGGCTAGCAAGCAAATGACGCCTTTTTTATTTGAATATTTACCCCTAATTTTGGTTTAAATCTACTGAAAAGATTTTTATAAAATTTATCTGGGAACCGGACTGAATGTATGAGCATTGCTAGAGATGACACGATTACGCGACTTAATTTCATTCTCTTGCTTTTTTTCGCATCAGCATGGCGAGTAGCAGTGGCTAGTGGTTGTCCTACGTTAAACTTCAATGCTGTAAATTGTTGAGGACTTCCCTCGACTGTCTATGGTCTTTATTATCAGATCTACTGCAGACTTTGGTTATAACCCACATGGATGCAAATTTCTCATCAACATAAATTAATTGAGTCCAAACACTAGGTAATTATATACTGTAAATTGCTGAGGAGTTCCCTGAACTGACCTTTGTCTTCATCATCAGCTCCCTAATAACAGTCACAACCTGTCTAGACGTAAGGTTCTTATCAATACAAATTAATCCAGCACGAACATAACGTAGCTGTCGTGAATCGTTGAGGAGTTCCCTCGGCTGCCTCTCTGCTCCATCATCGTATCTACTGCAGACGATCATTATAACCCATATGAATGCAAAGTTCTCATTAATATAAATGAATTGAGTCCAAACACGAGGTATCTACTGTAAATTATAGAGGAGTTCCCTAAACTGACCTTTGTCTTTATCATCAGCTCCCTAATGACAGTCACCACCCAACTAGGTGTCAGGTTCTTATCAATACAAATTATTCAAGCACAAACACTAGGTTGCTGCTGTGAAACGTTAATAATGATAATAATAATGACGGGAATCTCGTGAAAGCTGAGAAAGAGAAACAAATTAAATATCTCGACTTGGCGCACGAGATTGTTGACATGTGGAATGTCAACTCGGCAGTCATTGTACCGATTGTCGTATCGGCCAATGGTTTGATAGCCAAGAGCCTCGACCAACATCTATTGAGGCTCTCGTTAGGCAGTTGGATCAAAGGCCAGATTCAAAAGGCAGTACTCCTCGATACGGCCCGCATCGTGAGGAGGTTTCTGTCTCTGGAGGTCTAACCACCGGTAGCTTGGACCCCGCTCCCGCCATCGGTGGAACACTATTTTTTATATTTTTAAATGTTTTTATGTTTTTTATAAATATTTAAAAATGTAAATGAATATGTATATATATAAAAATAAACGAAATAATAATAATAATATATTTATTTGCATAAAAACACGGTATACAGAGATGGTAAGAATACAATTTGGACCAAGACATGTTTTGCCAATTTAATATAAGCATGCAAATTTTCCAAGATGTACTAGACATTAACATTTTTGTCAAGGAAATCCTTAACACTATAAAAACCATTCACAGACAACCATTCATACAATTTCCTTTTAAATAATTTGGTATTCACATTTTTGAGATCGTTTGGTAACTTATTATATAAATGTACACACATTGCAAGGCAGCTTTTATTATATTTAGCTAGCCTTGGAATCTCACTTAGTACGAGCCTGTTGGGGTCTCGTCGGTTTCGGACACAAATGTCATTTGCTTTGACAAATAAATTTTGATGCTGCCTGACAAACATACATATTTCATAAATATAAAGAGCCGGCAGCGGTAGCAAACCAAGTCTCTTAAATACTGGTCAACATGAGTCATCCGGTTGAAGGCCACATATTGCCCTTATGCATTTTTTTTGAGCGACATATGCTCTATTTACATCGGTACTATTACCCCACATCACCAGACCATAGCGCAGTAACGATTCAACATACGCGTGATATGAAATAATAGCAGTTTCCTCGCGTTAGAGTTCCCTCGCCTGTCTCCCGGCTCCATCATCACATCTACTCCAAACTTTTATTAAATTGTAGTGCTTTAAAATATCCAAGGAAAAAACTTACAATTGCACTAGCCGTCCCTAGAATTTACAACACAAACAGCCAGACCCGGAACAACTACTTGTAGGTCATACAAATATTTGTTCCGTGTGGGAATCGAGCCCGCGACACGCAGCGCAGCAGTTAATTACTTAACCACTGTGCTAACCGTGCCGTCAAATGTCATGTCTTGGAGATTCGCTCAAAAAGTATAACAATATATTCACCGTTCTGCCGTTCGTTCGTTCGTTCGTTATGGAGGATGATTGAACTTTACTCCCTGTTCCTCATGTCTCCAGAATATCTACATTCAAAACAGTGCGCCACTTAACAAAATGAAATTATTTAATCTGTGCTATACCAGACGACACCGCTCTGTCAATGTTCTTTTCGTTCATTCATTCGTCATTCGCCAATCACAATCTCTACGAAATCTCATCTGTTTCATTCTTCATTCGCTTATGTCAAAAAGTTGTAATTGCTTGGTGATACAACGTAATGTTTTTTAATTTACTATTGAACTGTGTTCCCACGCTCTTACTTATTCACTTAAAGCAATAACAATCAAGTAATTAATTACTCTGACTATTAAAGAAATCATATTGTGAGTTTAACCACTAAACTTTTGAGATAACTGGTGACTTACATCGTACATTGGTGAATTAATCAGCTGAATCATAATGAAAGCGCCTTTTAAATAGCTGAAAGTAGGTGAAGTGTGAAGAATAACATTGAATCAAACGTCGTGGTGTGTTATTGTCGCGTGTGAGATGACGGACAGCACTTTCGTCGCGAAGCCGGCGAGGGGCTGGCTGCACCCCGACTCGGTCCTTGCCAGCGATGGGATCACGTACGCGGTCAGGGTAAGCATCTGGTACAACGACATTACAGGCATTAAAAAAGGAATGGTGTCTCTAATCTGTATAGAAGTATAAATGTGCAAGGAATCAATGACAAGAAAATCTTAGTAATACATTTAAATTAATGCAGAAGGTTTGTTCTAAACAGCTTACATGGATCACGCTCATGCAAATGTAATAGATTTATAGTTTTCAATTTAACATCAAGATGTACTAAGTTTGAATGTAAGATAGCTAGAATATTTGAATAAGCATAAATAAGGCATAGTTTACACACAATTACAACTTTGTTTCATGTGCTAATGTTATGAAAACTGTCACAATCAATAATAACATATTGATACTACCTTTTGTCACCACTGTATTACTGTTTTCCGAATTTGTGTAACAACATGCTGACAAATTCATGCACTAAGTGGGCAGGTCAGCCTTTTTTCTCAGAGTAATCAGATGGGAAATGTTGACCTTGCCTAGTTTTTAAAATATGATACAAACTTACTTGCAGAAATAAAATCATTTTTCATTTCCTTTAAAACAACTTTCTTTAAACCTATTTTAATTACTGTTCCAATGCTTCCTTGTTTGTATTGTTGTCAGAAACACCACTTCTGAATGTGGTCCTCGAAAGTTGAATGCCATATAGTCTGGAATTGAGCCCTCTATTACATATATAGAACTTTTGTAGCTGGACTTTATCTAAACTGTATTATTATTATTTATTAAACTCTTCACAGGACCAATATATTACTACCACCATCTACTGCCATTTAATTTCATTTAAATCTATTTCATTTTACTTTTTTTTTTTTCCTTTATAGAATGTAGTGTTTATAATGGCAATAATGATTAGAGTTTGACTTTACAAAGTAGAAATTATTTATTGTTCCCCTTCAGGAATAATATTTAATTAGTTTTTTAACAGTAAAAATTGTTTATTTAAATTTACTAATTTACCTCCAGATTGCCTCCACTAGACCTAAACTAGGAACAAAATTGTATTTAATAAATCATATTTGTTTTCAGTATATTGGCTGTATGGAAGTTTTAACTTCTATGAAGAAGCTTGATTTTGAAACAAGATCTCAAGTAGCAAAGTAAGTTCCAGCTTTATTAATATTTAAAGTTTGAAGAAGACAGTTTGTTGTAAATAACCATTAGTAGGATTTTAGTTATGTACATTATACATTAAATTAGTGGAACTTATATGTTGACTTACTATACATGGACCATTAAGAATGACACCATAGGTTATTAGTACAGCACAAGTTAATCATATTCAAGGCAGCAGTCTGCTTAAGTCAATCCTATGAATGCTATAGGAAAAAAGGCAGGTTTTCTAAAACACATTTACTGTTATTACAGAGAATGCATCGCCAGAGTATGTGCAGCAGCAGGCTTAAGATCAGCTGACAAGAAGCGTAGAGTATGCCAGGCTGCAGTCCGAGCACTTGCTGCTCGGCCACGGATGGCACACTCTGGAGCCAATGTAGCTTTAACAATCTCATCGAAAGCAATAATCTTAGCAGCCCTCGAAGGCGGGGAAACAATAGCCCGCCATGACATGCCACGAGTCTCCTTTGCATCTGGGGGAGATACAGACTCCTTAGACTTTGTAGCCTATGTAGCAAAGTCAGTGCCTCCAGCTGAATGGAGAGCATGTTATGTACTAGAATGCGGTGGCAGACTAGCGCAAGACGTTATAGCAACTATAGGACAAGCTTTTGAACTTCGTTTTAAAGAGTTTTTAACAAAACCCTCATCGTAAGTATTGGACTTTCCTTTTTTTTTTTTTTTTTGATCATTGTAAAAACCAAACCACATTTCGATATGGTGTTAATAATATATCCTAGTGACAAATACTTGCGTGAAAATTAATGAATTGAAAGTATGTTATCCTCATATTTGTGAATCATTACATCACTCACTCATATAGGTACAGTTATGTTATTAAAAAGAGCAAATAGTTATTTTTCCCTGTTGACTTAAATACTTGTATAAAGTGTAGAGATGAAACGGATAGTGATTTGGCCGGATACCGGATACCGGATATTCGGCTAACTACGAGGCCGGAGCGCCGGATATCCGGCCACCGGATATTCGGCCGCTTATCGCGTTACAATTTGATTTGAATATGCGCGCGTGATTAAGATCGGAAATATTCGGACGCATTCGGCGTGATCGGCATTCGGCCGGCACGACTCGCGGCGTTCGGGTGTAATCGCTCATGTCAGGTTATATGCATTTGTTTATTCCATTGTTTTTCTTTCTATTTAACTTGTCGATTATTAAAAAATGTCAGTATCAAAAAAAAGATCGCCAATTTGGCAATATTTTGATTTAAAAAGTGACGATAACAAGTACGCGTCATGTTTATTGTGTCACGTTCAAATTTCTCGCGGTGGTGAAGGAAAAAAGGCAGGTATGTAAGTTTTAGAGGTTATGTTTTTGCTTCAATTTTAATGCGAGAATACTCTTATATTTTCAAACTTATTTTGTTAATAAACAAACATACTACTTAGCAGTATTCTTAAATTAGTTATTTCGCTGGTCATTCATTTCATTTTAATTTTCATTACTACTACTACAATCTCAATTTGAAATTTAAAATTTAATTTTTTCTAAACGATATTTTATTAATGCAAGCTTCAGACTTCAGTTTATTTATGCATATTGTGAATGGGTAGGTACTAGGTACAATATTTTAAAATACGTTTCTTTTTCATTCATCAGGTACGTCTGCCATGAGTAATCATTTAAAGTCCAAACATCCACAGGAGTCTAGATTGATAAGTACAAGTAAAACTAGCGAAATTTCAAGATCAATTACGGTTTCACAACGTGCCAATCCCAGCCCAATTGCTCCTTCTACAACTGCAGAAAAACGGCTAACACTGTCGGAATCGTTTGAAAGAAAATTATTTTGGGATGTGAATGATGCCAAAGCCAAAAAGTATCATTATTTAATTGCAGAAATGATTGCAATAGATAACGAGCCGTTCAGCATTGTAGAAAATGTTGGGTTTAAAAGACTTTTAGAACAAGCGCTACCTCGTTATGAATTACCAAGTCGCACTTATATATCTCAAAAAATTATTCCAGACATCTACAATAGAATTCGCGACAAAATAAAAGCAAACATTTCTAAAGCTATTGCAATTTCTGTTACGTCTGACATTTGGACCTGCCTGCACAATAGTTCCAGTTTCCTAAGTTTCACAGCCCATTGGTTGTCTCCGGAATTTCAGCTGAACCACGGCGTTCTTGCTATGAAACCGTTTTCAGGATCACACACAGGTGAAAATATAGCAAACGAACTGAACGCTATAGCTGCTCGCTGGGATATTGAGAAAGATAAAATTCACTTACTAATCCATGATAGTGGAGCTAATATGGTGAAAGGAGCTCGAGTTGGAGAGTATCATTCCGCTAGATGTTTCATACATTCGCTTCAGCGAGTTATTGATAAGTCAATGAAGGTCCAGGCTGAGCTATTAGAAGTGATTGCTACTGGTAGACGTTTAGTAACTCATTTCAATCATTCAGGTTTGGCACAAGAAAAATTACTTGCAATTCAAAAGGAGTTAAATTTGCCGCAGCATCAGTTAGTGCAGGACATCAACACGAGGTGGAATTCTACCTACTACATGGCTGTACGCTTGGTGGAACAAAAAAGGGCTATCTCTCTTTATGTTGTTGAACATGAGACACTGACTAATTTGACGATACAACAGTGGGGTCTGTTGGAGCAGTGCATAAACCTTTTAAAACCATTTGAAGAAATAACAAAAATTACAAGTTCTGGCGTTTCCTGTATATCCGAAGTGATACCACACGTTTATGCACTAAAAAAGTATTTGGATAAAACCGAGACAGTACAAAGAACACCAGACTTAGCACGTTTAAGAGCCTCCTTGAAAGCTGAATTGGAAAGTCGTTTTAAATCCTTAGAAGAAGATCTAAACTTCATAATTGCTACCTTTCTAGACCCAAGATTCAAATCAGACTATTTAGGAGTTCTTGAAACTGAAAAAGCCCGACAGAAAATCCTGATAGAATATATAAAAAACTCTTACGACGATTCTTCTTCCGACAGTAATAGATCATCGCCGTCTTCAACACCTGCTAAACGACAAAAAGAAGATGAAACTGGATCAAATTTTACACGCGAAGCTCATAACACTTTTTGGGACTGTTTCAATGAAGTGGCAAAGGACAACAGTAGCAGTTGTCGCGATCAAGAAAAACAAAATCCAATTTCTAATGAGATTGACTTTTTCTTAAAGTTATCTCGAATAGATCGCAATCGCGACCCATACCTTTGGTGGTCGGTCAATTCAAACCAATACCCTCAATTGGCGAAGTTTGCAAGAATTTATCTTGGAGCACCTGCCAGTAGCGTTTACAGCGAAAGACTATTTTCAGAAGCTGGTCTAGTATACGAAGCCAAGCGGAGTCGCCTCTTACCAACAAATGCTGAAAACCTAGTATTCATTCACCATAATTTGCCGCTAGTTAATTTTGAGTACTAACACTAAGTAAATTTTTAGTAATTAACTTTTATCAAACAATTTCTGTCATTATTTTAATTTAATAAATGGTGTCCGTCCATAACCTATTGTTATATTATTTTTATTTCATATATGTGTGTGTATGTGCAAAATAATCCGTTACTAATATTATAAATTCAGTCTGTTTGTCTGCTACTCTCTCACGCCTAAACTAAAGAACTGATTTTGCTGAAATTTGATACAGAGATAGATTAGACAACGAGAAACAATATAGATAGGCTTAAAAACTTTTGTATTCCCACAGAAAAGCGCGATATAGACGAGTTTAGGGCGTAAAGCACTCAGCGCGAATGGTATCGCGGGAAACATCTAGTATTCGGTATTCGGCCGGATAGTGCCCTACTATCCGGTATCCGGCCGGATAGTGAAAATAGGCCGGATAGGCCGGATACCGGATAGTTACCGGATATCCGTTTCATCACTAATAAAGTGCACTTACAATAAAGACGGACAGGACAAAATGGTTTCCACAACCAAGAACAACCACATGATGATACAAGAGTGATAGGGTCAGTCATGAAACATACAAGACTCTTTGAAACATATCTAATGGTACTCAATGGGTTTTCTAGTTACTTTTCAAGGGTTCTGTGCAAGGGCGAACCCAGCTTTTGGCCTAGGGAGGGCAAGTCAGGTCGAATCATCCCCAGCTATTTTGTCTTACAAACTACAGAAGCACATCTATATGAAACATTTTGTATTTGTAGTGTGTAGGTCAAATAGACGTAAATGATCCTATATAAATCCCCGCTTATACTTTGATTACTAATAAGGGGAGTTCATTCATATTCTGCAAGATGGTGGCTGCTGCCCCCACATTATTATTGAAATACTTATTTAATGACATGTGCAGTGGTTAATAGTATTTATATCAGCTTCCAATTTTATAGTTTTTAGATGAGTTACGGTGACAAATATTTCCTGACACGGACACGGTCCACTATTATGACTGTCACAAAACTATTGATTATTATGTCTCAAACATAACACTGATCGACCTATTCTTCCCATAAAAATGTTTCATTAAAGAAGATGTATCATTGCTATGTTTATTATACTTTGTTATAATTACCTCTCCATACATTGGGATATTAATACTACTATTTGCATGAATTGAAGCTGGGTTTTTCTGTTTAAAAGGCTTGTTTTATTTATTTAAACTTTTTGCACACAGTAAGGTCCAAAGGCAACCTTCATGTCTTGGGCTTCGGGCTTTATTTTATGACTAATATTAAATAAATAAATAAAATCCAACTATAGTATAGTTGGATTTTATTTATGAACGGCATCCGACCAGTTAAAGCAATCGGTTAGAAATAAACTGAAAACTAACTGTAACTTCCAGGTTAAATTTAAACGGAGGAGCACGGTCGCTTTGTAGCACAGCCAGCAGCTTCCCAGCGGATGAACGCGAGTACTACAACGACATGCCCGACAAGACGCCGCCGGATACCATCCCTTCATACAGACACCCACCGCCACCGCCGCTGGCTTCACTAGCCAACCTCGCTTCTATATCTTCGTAAGTATTCTTTGTAGAAGAAGAAAAGAATAAGAACGATAGTAATCGACATAGCCCGAAGAATTGCAACACTTAAGTGCCAGTGGACCGGTCACATTACCCGTAGGACTGATGCCCGATGGGGCCGACGAGTTCTCAAGTGGCGACCCCCCACCTGAAAGTCGCGGGAAACCGCTGGATGCGGGAGGCGCAGGACCGGTCGTCGTGGAGATCTTTGGGGGAGGCCTATGTCCAGCAGTGAACGTCTTTCGACTGAAATGATGATGATTCTTTGTAAATTCTTCCTAACCAAATTTTTTTATACAAGTTCCCGACATCAACCGTCGGGCGAATACCACAGACTATTTTCTCTGTAGGATGAATGAATTTTACACGCTGTTCCTCATACCTCTAGATATACCCTCTTCAAACGTCTTCTTATTAACTTATTTCTAATTCTTCATAAACGATCTCATTTATCTTCCGACTAGTCAAACATTACCTAACATTATGGTCGTTTTTGTAACAATGTTAAATTAACGGTGATTTCGGCCATACGCGAATTAGAGAAGTTTCTTTATTTTTTTTTGAGATTCCATTGTTCAGTACAAAAATAATCGAATCCTGGTGTGAATAATCAATGACCGGATAAACATATGATGAATATCCGTCTGCAAATTAGACGGATATTCAGCAGTTTAACTACGAGCCATTAGTTATAGACAAACGATAAAATAGGGTGCACTTTCTTTGAAGATGAATCACTTAGCTTTTTACCTGCTAATATAAAAAATCCGATCCAATCGCTAATGAAATAAATATTGATTCACTTTCTTAGAAACGAATACTTGGTATGTGACTCAGCATTGTTTACTTGGTAAAGCCATATCGGATGAAGGTTATCGCCCGACGTAGCGCTACAATCAATAAGGAAACGAGTCACCAATCTTGCCTAAAGTTCAGTTAAACTAACAATACAGCAATACTTGTAGTATGCAAATACTTTCTCACTAATCTGAACGTAAAAATATAAAAGATGATTAATGACCTCGTACAGTATGTCATCGGGTTATTGTTTTACTTGGCCATGTGATAGTATAGCAGTGATATATTTTTTTTTTTAACTTTATAACATTTAATAATATATTGGCGCCGAGTCTGTTGTTCACAAACTAAACTAATTTTAAGGTATATGCTTCATCTTCTTTTCATTTCAGTAAGAAAAGGATATAAGTCAACATTTTAATTTAGTCCTGTCAAATTAAGATATTCCATAGACAATTTAGACGCGATTATAAACATGGCGACTAAAAATACGCCAGTCAGTGTGACTAACCTTAAATTGGAGATCCAGCCCCACTTAGACAAGAAAACTGACAAATCCTGCCAAAATCAAAAGCACAAAATGCCAATATAATAAAGTTTAAAATAAATAAGCACATTATTTTCTGAAGTTTTATTTAAAATAATTTATCTTAAAGTCTAAGAGTGAACTGAATTAAATTACGCATTCGTATTGGCATCGTATTCTTCTTGATCACTTTCTTTATACATCGCCTTTGTCATTTGTTTAATCATTTCTTTAGTTGGCTGGAATGAGACGCAGTCACCATATTCACTAATACCCTGTTTAACATGTACGGACGACAGCAGGTCAAGCTACCCCTAACTGTCAGATATTCCCAATCAACCTTGAGCCTTAATGCTTCAGAGTTAAAGTTGAAAATCTAATAAGGAAATCTGACAGATTGTAGCAGCTTGATGTGCTGTCGTCTGTACATTAAACAACATTCTAGATTACTTTTATCATTATTTTTCATTTTATTTGACATAAGAATTTTGTTCTAGATACATTCTAGATTATTGTCTTTTGACATTACTTTTTAGGATTATTATTATTATTTTATTTATTTTGTATTGTACCTAACAACATATGGCAGCTCTGTTCTCTGGTTGTAACTGGCGATTCGAAAGTGCTTGTATCTAAACCTACTTGAATAAAGTATTATTTGAATTTGAATTGGATACTGCATCCTCCTCTTTTTGTGGGCTGTAGCGGCTAGCGGCTATACTGCCTTTGTCAGCTTATATTGTTAATACTGTCAAATCCTGCCAGATTTAAAAACGTCAAACGAAAGTGCCAGAGAGTAAAATAAAGGGCTAAACCTGCTAAAAAGGCAGGATCCTGCCACATTTGATCACACTGACGCCAGTTTACGTCAGGAGCGCACTAATTTGACAGGTCTAAACTAACATTTTATCTTCTGTCCTTTTCTTAACGAAATGGAAAGACAAATTAGTTTGTGAACGACAGATTCGGCGCCAATGTCTTGTTATGTTCAACAAAGGAGGGCTGGATCCTTGCCTATGGTATCCTACTGCTGGTTCTCATCCTTTTTGTAAGAGCAAGTAGACTTTAATCGTATTTATTTATTTAAGGCACATCAACAACACAAACACAAACATTTTAAACAACATTTCAAAGGTCTTATTCTAGTGTTCGTGTCAATAACAGACGTGCACAACATTCGCGTAAAAATAAAACTTACATTATGTAAATAAACAACTAGATACAATAACAATAAATTGAATATAATATGTCAAAATATATAATACCTCATAAGATTTAAATCTAGTCAATAATAATTGAGGATTAATTCATTAACATTGAATACCTATAATAAAATAATAAGATACAGTGACAAAAAAAAATATTCTAAGATTCTGTATAATGATGACGAAATATGGGAATGCACATTAAATATATCACTAATTACAATTTTGTTTGGGTTTCCCTTTCCTTTCCAACAACTTTTGTTTGAGCCGAGTGGGGTAGTCATGAAAAATATCCAGGTTAAGAATGTTGCACCAAGCGTTATAGGTTGATGGCAGCCATGCAATTGGGGAATTCAACCCTAGATTACTGCACAACAAGAAAGATTGGTGGAGGAACAAAACGTCCTAATGATCATGGTTTAGTGCCATCATGATTTCAATGCGAGAGAGAGATGAAAAAATAACAACAGAATTTCATTTGATTTTGTAGGTTGTAGCTGAAAGTCAGCGTCGAAGGGTACACATTCTGTTATCATCTGACATTATGCCTTTTGGCGTCATAATCTTTGTTGTCTGTTTTTATAGATTTAAGGTGCCTGTATTTATTTTTCCGTAATACCAATAAAAACATTTCTTTTTGTCTTCCTTTTATTACATGGCAGACAGCTCTATCCTTTTACTGACAGAAATCATTTTTTTAATTTGTATTTTGTATGCTGTAATTCTAGATGCGAAGAGAGCGTACGACATTACGTGAACCAGACGCCGCCGCCACGTACTCCTCCCACTGCATTGCTGCCCAACCATCATACAGATATTTTTGACATGCGTGAGTCTCTGACAGAATATTTAACTACTACCGGCCCGTCTTCTTTGAACATTTCAGTACTTTAGGTGTGAAAAGTTAACGGACAAACGGACAGTTACTTTCACATCCATACTAATATTATAAATGCGAAAGTAACTCTGTCTGTCTGCCTGTCTGTCTGTTACGCTTTCCCGCTTAAACCTCTCAACGGATTTTGATGAAATTTGGCACAGACAATCTAGACAATAAAAAAAGGACATAGGCTACCTTTTATTGAAAAAAAATTGATATTCCCGAGGGAAATCTAAAAAGCGCGTTATAACCGAATTCCACGCGGGCGAAGCCGCGGGTGGATAGCTAGTTTAAAATATTTCTATGGAAGATTTCATGGCTGGTCATCATCATCCGTTTAGCCTTTTCGCAATTATGGGTGAGCGGGCTTCTACAATAACCGAATGCAGCTAAATACCATTATTATACATGGAACGAAGGCCTGTCTGACCTCCACCTACATTTTGCAATACGTTAAACGAAAACGGTAACCCCTTGCTAAGACTGGTTATCAGACTTTCTGGTTTCTGCAATCCATATCGACCAAAGATCCGCTAATGACAGTCGTGATGAATGGCTTAACTTACTTTCCAAGGCACTGAGGGATCTTGGTATGTAATTATGGTCATCCCATCCACGGACCGAATCCCCGAACCCAACCGCGGCAACCGGAACATAACCTCGTCTATAAATCCGCGCGGCTGTTATTAGTTATTACTGAGGGCCAATTCTCGTAATTTAAAACATTCAAAATCATGTCAAAATTTGGGAAATTAGACGATTTTTTTGACAGTTTGGGACTGAGATCAGACTGTGAATGTTCTTAAAATTAGTAGAATTAGCCCTCTAATCATTTATAATAATTCTACCAATACGTTTCACATAACAGAACCATTCACCGCGGCGCCGATGACGTCATCATCGGCTGCGTCATCATCATCAGCCTCAGCGTCATCGCCGGGTGACATACCAGCCGAGCCGCTGTCAGCACAAGCCCAGGCTGCCTTACTGGCGCGCGAACCCTGGTTCCATGGACCTATCTCTAGGATTACTGCTGAAAAGGTAATTTATGACATATTTTAATACTGGTTAACTGAAATGATGTTATGCAATGTTCCAATAAAGGGCAAAGCCTCAATTTCGTTGTAATACCCAATTTGATCTTGGGATGAATGATGGACCAGTCCTGTTTATCTAACGGCATCAACCTAATATTTCTTAAATTACTCAGAAATATTAAGCAATGTGGCCCCACATTTCTCAATACCATTCTAATATTTCTGTACTGTATGGACGGATTGTCTGTTTGTATTCCATCTGGCTATCTTCATTCGTCAAGTGTACCTACTGTTTTGCTAAACCATTTTATTTTCACGGAACCGCCACAAATCTTCATGAGAATTTCTTTTATCAACTTTAATAATTTTATTTGTTGTTTCAGTTGGTAGTGGAAGATGGAGAGTTTTTGGTGCGTGAGTCAGCGGCGTGTCCAGGACAATTCGTACTGACGGGAGCCAGGAAAGGAAGCCACAAGCATCTACTACTTGTCGACCCCAATGGAGTGGTATGATACTTTTATATTTGCTTGCAGTTTGTATTTTTATAAGGATAAGGAATCTATTTTTCTGTAGTGGTAGAACCAATTGTGGAACATACTATTAATAGCAACGAATTTCAATTCACAGTTGATAGAAATCGATGTCGATGTCTTAAATTCGACAACAGGTATTAAGTGTGTGAATATAGTACATTACGATATTAGTGCGTAATGATGGTTATAACATGCGAGGCGGAATTTCAGCCCGAGCCGAAGGCGAGGGCGTAATTGAGCCGAACATGTTATAACCAATACACACGTATATCGTACGACGTTTTTTTACACACTTGCGAGGAAACAGAAAAAAAAATTGTTTATTTCAAATAGGACATCCGTTCTTTTAAATAAACTCAATATGTGAATACACACTGTTGCTTTCCCGCCATTAGTACTATTATTTGCCATTTCAAATATGGAACAGCGCGCTGCTCACTGGCTGGAGCCGTGCGGAGGCGGTCAGTTCCATAATTATTTGAAATGGCAAATAATGCTGTTATGGAATTTGTATGAACTATAACTTAACTATTTGCTTTGATAACAGACGCGTTTGTTATGGCCTGCTTTACATATTTAAAACCGGTGAAAGACATCAGCTTTACGAGCAAGGGTGTTAAATAATAAATAAATACATTAGTGTTCTGTGTGTTACGAGTAGGTGAACCTTGGAATAGGCACGCAGTTCTGCTTTTGCATATTTCTATAGGACACTGTGAACACTTGTAGTGCTATTTGTAAAGTTTCTGATAATAGTAATTCACCGGATTTACAAACTTTCACCTGTCAGATTTCCTTATTAGATTTTCAACTCTATCTCTAAACCATTAAGGCTCAAAGTTGATTGGGAAAATTTGACAGTCTCGGGGACCTACTGCCGTCCGTACCTACTTCTGTAACTAATCCACCACGAAGACTAGTGCTATTTGGTGATTGACAAACATGAATTTTTATATCTCGTTGGGAACCCGCTGGGCTTTTTGCAGCAACTGAAATGTTTTATCTAGAATATTTCTTCCCGAATACATAGAGATGATTTTCCTATCACACTGTAAAATAATATTTCATTCTCGCTAGGTGCGAACTAAGGATCGGGTGTTTGAAAGTGTGCCGCATCTAATAAAGTACCACTGCAGCAATGAGCTGCCAATCGTATCTGCTGACTCTGCACTACTTCTACGCAAACCAGTACTGCGTGAAGCTGCATCATGAGGAGCATCACGACTACGCTGCACGTAGAATACTCCAAGCTTTTATTTACGACTGATAATGCAACATTGCCATTTCATTGCAATAGGATCTGTAGGAATTGGTAACACTTGAATTGAAAATCCAGGGAGAACACCGTCTCCTACACGAAAAATCGGCCGTTCTTACCGGGTTCCTCCTGATGTCCAAAATTTATTAATTATTCTGTTTGTAAAATATTGAATATGTTTAATTTTGTCCATTACTAATTCGCCGAACCCGGTAATTAAGCCTTAAGACTGATTTACACGGTGCAATTTAATTGCCTATGGCATACAATAAAATTGGTGCAACATATGACTTGCATCGTTTAAATGGTGTTTAGACAATGCAGCTTTTATTGTTGCTTGAACTTAATTGAAGCCACAGGCAATTAAATTGCACTGTGTAAATCAGTCTAGCCTCATAGCAAAATCATCATCTTCATCTCACTTTCCGAAAGTACTCACTGAGTGTTCGCATTGTAAACGATTCCATTTTTCATTCATAAATTCGCAATAAAAGCGTTAGAGTAATTGTAATTAAGTACCAAAGTCATGTCTTGGTTGGAATGCTATTGCAAAAATTGTGATTTTTTTCCAATAAACTTATTTTATTTTATAAAATTATATATAATACTAGTCTTCACCAAATTTTTATTTAGAAGTGAAGGCCGCTATCTTGTTTTAGTGAGTTTAGCATGAGATTAGTTAATATTTGATTAAACATAAGAGTGATGTTGCTGTGCAATTGACCATGCCAAACTGGAGTCGTGACACAGGAGTCTTATTTTTATATTAAATTGTATTTTGCTAAATTTACATGTACAATCGAAAAATACAAAACTTCGCACAAAATACATTGAGCTCTCTGCGTTATAGTTTAACGTTTTATTATATGTTTACAATAAAATAATAATAACAAATAGGTGCTATGATGGCTTACTTAAATAATTTTAACTTAGTCATGTAATATTATAAAATTAAAAATGTACATACAACATCACATACACATCATCTGTGACTCGTTGACTACTTTAAGACTGTTATGTTAAACTCGAATCTTTTACTGAGTTAAGTGATAAATGTTTGATGCTTTAAAATATTCCTCTCAGTAATGAGAGTTTATTTTTAGTGAATGAGACAAAAAGAGTAAATAGTTAGTAATATGGAGAGAAAGGGGGGTGTTATTACATCTTCACGGTCTGCTAACCCCTTGATCAGACAATTCACTAACTCGACTAAAAAAGCGGAGCACATCAACTCAGATGAGGTTCAACCTCATGACTACAGAGTTGATCATCTCTACGCAGGACTGATTTTTAGGATGGACTAACTAGAAAAGTAATATATCAAACGATGCGGAACGATTTTATTAGATAATAACCCATGTATAATCTACGTCGTAGATTATGCTTGTATAGAAAACACCCTAATTGTTGAAAGTATGAGGTACACGTTATAATTTTTCCACACTAAACTAAATTATCTGCTTGTATATCACTAATTAGAATTAAATGTATTCATAATGCAATATTCCATTGACATTTATAATGTTATATGTCACCTTAAAATATAGTTTATGCAAATAATGTTATTGAATTATCATTAATAATAAAAGTGATGTATTGAAAATAATGTATTATGTGATTTAAATAAACTATTTTGGAAAATCAATTGTGTTTGTTATTTTTTTAAACAACATTGTCCGATACTAGCAATTTCTCCTGCATTGTGGGTGCGAATACAAACATAAACTCACATACACTTCAGCTAGCCCCGTCACACAAATATTTGTTCTGGGGGGCTAATCTCCGGATCGAATGATTGTTTTCAAGACCAAAACCATTAAGATAAATGGATCGTCTCTTGGCTTTAACCAATGGGCTACTCCGGGCTTTATAAAAGTAGAGCGAGACTGTACGACTTATATGGTTTGATAAAACACAGATGTGATACTCCCTTTCCAGAGCATATAAAAAAATATTCAAAGTTATTTTAAAAAATAAATGTGTATTTGCTAATTCAAAATTATTACGTAAGCGATACAATTAAAAATACAAAAAATATAGTAAAAACCACTTGGAAAATTATTAATAATGAAACTGGCAAATCTGTTAAACAGAATAAACAACTGAGATTGTGGTCGACAGCAAATTAATTCATAAAGCCGCTGACGTAGCTGAGGCATTTAACCTTTTGAACGCCAATCACTTGTATACAAGTTCGAGATTTTCGTGCCCTCAGCGCCACTGCTTGATTAGAAGTAATCACAATATAAAATAAATTTACGACTTACAAGACCTTTTATTTTGTTTTTATTTTAATTTGCCCTGTTATCAACCATATTTTTAACTTTTTCACACATAATAAGTTCTTATTTGTTTTATTTTCAATAGAAACAAAAACGCCAGAAAATATTTTAATGCCCCCAGCGCCAATTACTTGATATCAAGTAAGCCAGTGATGGGACACGATGAAGACCTCGCTATATTTCATCTCGTCGAAATGACCATAAATACTATTATTGCAAGAAGATGACGTGAATAAATAATATTTTATAAATATTGTAAACTATAAACTAGGTTTTATTCACCTTAATCAAGAATAAATAGGTTTTCTAATCATTGTCGATAGTGAAACACCGTTTGAAAAACCCATCCCTACAAAGTTAGTTATTTGTCACCCCCCATACGCCACCGACGTGTATAGAAGTAACTCTGTGACGTCATAAGCGGACAGGTTTCAAGGTCATAGTGACTTTGTGCATTTTAGTTTAGTGCAATGTTTACATCTTAAGTTGACGCACGTGTTTTTACAAAAAAAAATGTGACGGTGAATATGACGAATTATTGCGATTTGTTCAAGTCTGAATCAGAATTTTGATATAGTTCGTCGTCTTGACATTCCGTTAAGTCGTCAACTTTCGTTTCAGGAAGTTTCTTCCATTTTCTATTAGTTTGTACAAACCAGAAAAATAATTGCGAGTATTTTGCGACAACATTAAAAATATGTCTGTAACATCTGTGTAAAACAGTAATTTTAATAAAAAGAAATCTGCCAAGTGCGTGTCGGACTCACGTACAAAGGGTTACGTAGGTACCATTGATTTATGAAATTAAAGGATTAAAGTTATTTGTATGAAAGATTACGCGGTAATAAGTGATTTTCGAAGTATTAAAAAAAACGAGTGTGCTTATGACCACACGACTGAAGTGAAACTTCTTTTGCACCATCTGTATGTATATATATATATGTGTGTACAATATACACATGTATACACATATACATATATTAATTTTCTATAAATATTTAAATTTATTTCATGCTTTCATTTATAAATTAATATTTTTGCATAGACCTCCAATTTAAAAAAAAAAAAAAAAAAAGTGGATTCCCTCGGGGCCAAAAGGTCGGGCTCTTCCTCCTGAATCAGGGGACCCCAAACTCGGGTAGTCCACGACCTCTGGTTCCCGAGATAATCCACGGGGGGGTGAGGTAACTCAAGGGGGTCGGGGAGGGGGATAGGTTTCGTGGGGTTGCGGGGAGGAGGGGGAGGGGGAGAGGAGGGGAGTGGATTCCCTCAGGGCCAAAAGGTCGGGCTCCTCCTCCTGATTCAGGGGACCCCAAACTCGGGTAGTCCACGACCTCTGGTTCCCGAGATAATCCACGGGGGGGTGAAGTAACTAAAGGGGGGGGTAGATTTCGTGGGGTTGCGGGGGGTAGGGGGGAGGGGGAGAGGAGGGGAGTGGATTCCCTCGGGGCCAAAAGGTCGGGCTCCTCCTCCTGATTCAGGGGACCCCAAACTCGGGTAGTCCACGACCTCTGGTTCCCGAGAAAATCCACGGGGGGGTGAGGTAATCAATGAGGGGGGTCGGGGGGTGTTCGCAGCGTCATGTTCTCGAAGAAATTCATAGTTCTTAATCAATCAAGGTACTTAGCTTAATAATTGAGCTTATGAGGCTCGAAAGCAATTTGTACTTTGTGTCCAATTATCGTATTGTGACGATATCTTAAAGCTTCTATACTTTCAATTATATCAGAAATGTTCAGCAAAAATATATAAAACAATATAAAGGCCAGAACAGAACGAAATTTATAAATTTATTTGTGCTCTTAGGTAATCAATTGTTAACAAATCTTAAAAAGATCCAAAAAATATATATTGCCTTCGGCGAGATGCGAACTCACAACTTCATACTCGACTCAATTGTTAACAAATCTTAAAAAGATCCAAAAAATATATATTGCCTTCGGCGAGATGCGAACTCACAACTTCATACTCGACAGGTCATGCAATATTTACACGAGCCAACTCCTTGTTTGTATTACAGACGAAATAGGACTATACTCTGCTTCCGTTCGCCTTCATCATTTTTTTTCCTATCATTTTTCGTAACGCTTTCGCTAGTTTACTCACCAAGTCAAGCGTGCCTAAAGAAGTTTCACTTCAAAAAACTACTTACTAGATCTCGTTTAAAACAATTTTCGTTATTTTGAGTTTTGAGAGTATGGGGAGCCCCCAATATTTATTATTATGTTTCTATTTTTGCATCAATACCTTAATACGGTTCACAGAATACATCTACCTACCAAGTTTCAACAGTTATACCTCTTATAGTTTCCGAAAAAATGGCTGTGACATACGGACGGACAGACAGACATGACGAATCTATAAGGGTTCCGTTTTTTGCCATTTGGCTACGGGACTCTAAAAAATGTAGAAAACCACGTATTTAGCTTCTATTAATTGTATTTGTTGTAACTAAATGAAACAAATTATGAGTCTATGCACGTGTAACTCGACCACAGTGAAAATAAAAATAAATACCATAGAAATATAGAAATCCTTATATCAGTAAGGATTTTGACGTGCCTCGAGCGCCAACTACTTGATATGAAGTAAAAGGATTATATTTGGAGACAAACAGGGATGTGCCTTCTAGAACACACGTCTAATAAATTTATAATTCTTTTCTTTATTATGGGAAATATATCCAAGTTTTCATGTTGATTATTTTATGAAATAAAATAAAATATGAAAATAAGGTTACAGTTTTTATTTAGCTTCGTAAATTGGTGAATAAACATTAATTTAAATGTATAATATTATTTGTCGATAGGACATTAATCCCATCCCTACGTTTTACTATAGATACGTTATACATTTGTAGCGTGGCGCTGGAGGACACATCGCGTATTATATAGATGGGCGTTCAAAAGGTTAACCTTTTGAACGCCAATCACTTGTATACAAGTTCGAGATTTTCGTAGAATTAATCATAATATAAAATAAATTTACGACTTACAAGACCTTTTATTTTGTTTTTATGGAAATTTGCCCTGTTATCAGCCATATTTTTAACATTTTCACACATAATAAGTTCTTATTTGTTTTATATTCAATAGAAACAAAAACGCCAGAAAATATTTTAATTCCCCCAGCGCTAATTACTTGATACAAGTAAGCCAGTGATGGGACACGCTGAAGAACTCGCTATATTTTATCTCGTCGAAATTATCATAAATACTATTATTGCAGGAAAATGACGTAAAAAAAAAAAATTTTATAACTATTGTACACTATAAACTATATTTTATTCACCTTAATCAAAAATAAATAGGTTTTCTAATCATTGTCGATAGTGAAACACCGTTTGAAAAACCAATCCCTACAAAGTTAGTAATTTGTCACTCCCCACAGGCCACCGACTTGTATAGAAGTAACTTTGTGACGTCATAAGCGGACAGGTTTCAAGGTCATAGTGACTTTGTGCATTTTAGTGTAGTGCAATGTTTACAGCTTATTGTTGTATTCAGTTGACGCACGTGTTTTTACAAAAAAAAATTGTGACGGTGAATATGACGAATTATTGCGAGTTGTTCAAGTCTGAATCGGAATTTTAAAATAGTTCGTCGTCTTGACATTCCGTTAAGTCGTCAACTTCCATTTCAGGAATTTTCTTCCGTTTTCTATTAGTTTCTACAAACCAGAAAAATAATTGCGAGTATTTTGCGACACCATTAAAAAAAGGTCTGTAACATCTGTGTAAAACAGTCACTTACCTCATTTTAATTAAAAAAAAACATAGAAACCACGTATTTAGCTTCTATTACTTTTGTTTGTTGTAAGTAAACGAAATAAATTATGCAGGAGGAATCGGTTGAGTTTATGCACGTGTAACTCGACCACAGTGAATATAAAAATAAATACCATAGAAATCTAGACATCCTTATATCAGAAAGGATTTTGACGTGACTCGAGCGCCAACTACTTGATATGAAGTAGAAGGATTACATTTGGAGTTACTCGTAAATAGGGATGTGCCTTCTAGAACACACGTCTAATAAATTTACAATGCTTTTCTTTATTATGGGAAATATGTCCAGGTTTTCATATTGATTTTTCATTGAAATAAAATAAAATATGAAAATACGGTTACAGTTTTTATTTAGCTTCGTAAATTGGTGAATAAACATTAATTTAAATGTGTAATATTATTTGTCGATAGAACATTAATCCCATTCATACGTTATACATTCGTAGCGTGCGCAGGAGGACACATCGCGTATTATATAGATGGGCATTCAAAAGGTTAATTAATGAGGTTTTTTTGCTAACATACCAATAGCTACAACTCCTCAATATTTAAATTAAGTGTTGACGTCTATTTCAATTCCCCACGTGATGTAGTTAATAATTTTAACACACTTAAAGTCTAAAAACACGGGTGATTACTGGGACATTTCCATCAAAGTGTTATGTAATATAATAGACATCGTAGCCTAACCTAGCTGTCAATTTTAATAAATGTGTTGACTTAGGGATTTTTCCTGATCTAAAGAGTAGTAAACTAATAAAATTATTTTTATTTAACGCATGGGAGATATCGCAAAATGCTATTGGAATTTTTGTGATCTCTCCAAAGCCTTTGATTGCGTGCACCAGGACATGCTTTTGCTAAACTACGACATTACGGTGTTCAAAAGCTTCATTTCACACCATTAATATCTACTCACATAATAAATTCCAGTGAGTATTGTAGTGAGATATTAATGGTGTGAAATCTTCCGGGCTACAAAATTTACTGTTATCCAACAGTAAATTTTGAACCTGATAGCACTGAAAAATGTTTCCTCCCTCAAAAGTCCAACAATTGGTTTAGCTGCAATGTTTCGATGTCGCCTTCGGGTTGTGGAGGTCAATCGGCAGTCGCTTCACGGAAAATATCGAAGTTTAACCAAATGAGCCGTTAGACTGGTAAAGCGGACCCCAGACTCCAAAGCAGAAAAAAAGCTTCGGATGCGACTGGGATTAACGCTAAGATGATGATGATGAGCACTGAAAAATGTTTTCAAATGATCTTGGGATAGTTTGTATATTGGCAGAAAATTTAGCTCATTTTTTTCTACATAAAAAACATGTATCCATTTTGTTTACGCTGGTTCGTCGGCCGAGTCCGATTTTTAGTTAGTCGAGTTGATAGATGCCCGATCGGTACGGGCTAGCGCATTTAGTATTGTCTATGGCGACGCGCGGCCGCCATTATTAAAACACAACTTGTTGGGACCCCGCCGCGACGGCGGGCCGTTGCTTGAACCTCTTGACGAATAATCATCGCGTGCGTGGCATGTTCGGTCGAATGATTTTCGGGAAATTATATATACCACCGGCGCGTTTTGTATAGTTTGTCGCGATTGTTGCCCGTGTTTTGAAGTATTTACTTGAACTATAAAACGTAACAGTGCGTCTGTAAATTGAGTTGAATTTGAATCGGAAACGTGGTTTCATTGGCGATCTTTGTCGGGCGTGATTGACACTGCTAAATAACTTCTTACGTTGGTGAGCTTTGGTGCCCTAATAAGGGAACTTTGGTCTGTCGACTGGTATGGGACAGTCAGTGAACTGAAGACTTCGGACGTCATTGTAAAGTCGGCGCGCGCGTCGACTTCTCCGGACTTCACTTCGCGACGGAGCACACTGAGTCCCAGGTAAGTCCCGTAGATTTACCAGAGTGTGGTCGGAGATTGATTTACTTGTGGTGTAGACCGACCTTGTTTGTTGAACAAGCCGTTCCAAATGCGCTGCTAGATGGGCGCGCTGTACTGGGGCGCGTCTACATCGTTTGGTAGCAGAGTGCGGTTTCTAATTACTAATTTGATTAATTAGAGTATCATTCCAGTATTTTGGTAGCCTTCAGAGGCTAATTTGCAAAAATTTGATTTTTTATTTGTTGTTGTCGGTACTCGTAAAATTATATCTCTGACCACCTCCATCATTGTGTGGATCCGATATTTTACAAAGTAAGAAATGTGAAAACAATTGTAGGTAGATTGTTTTATTTTTTGGTTCATTTCTTTCCGTTCAGAGGAACGGAGTAGGCTAGGGCATGATACGCCATACAGCCAGTTATGTTTACGAGTAACGTTTTGTTATTGTTCACTCGATTATCTTGTGCATTTGTACGAACCAAATAGTTACTTTGTTGTTGAATATTGAGCTACGGATAAATAATTACGAGTTATTTTTATGACTA
The DNA here is from genome assembly GCA_037179545.1 of Sesamia inferens. Classification (NCBI taxonomy): domain Eukaryota; kingdom Metazoa; phylum Arthropoda; class Insecta; order Lepidoptera; family Noctuidae; genus Sesamia; species Sesamia inferens. The sequence goes on along the minus strand of CM073923.1, from coordinate 10,605,447 downwards.
ATGTTTTGTTATTGTTTTGGTCAACTCGTGTATTGTACGAACCAGATAGTTCGTGTTTGAATGTTTTGATTTAGCTCGTAATTCATAGTCGTAATTTTGTTGATTTAGCTCGTAATTCATAGTCGTAATTTTGTTGAATTATTACATAATTCACAGTAATAATTTTATTCGGTTTGTTTGTTGATTTATTGTGTAATTGGTAGTAATAATTTTGTTTTGCTAATAAGTTTTGATCTGTGTCGCACTTAAGTTAGGCCGTTTGCACACTGATATTTTGTATGTATACTTTGTAATATTTTTTATTTGTACATGTTAGTGTTTTGTTTGTAACGGTTGCCCTTAGCTTTGGTCCCCACACGGTCTCGCGGAATTTATTGAGTTATTTACGCTTGTTTTTGTTGCTTTCCGCGCGTTCTTTAATTGAATTTAATTGTTAATTTGAATTAAAGGCTTTTATTTGAAATGGCTCCCAGTCCGCATGCTACGGCGAAGGCCGAGGTCCAGGCCGCATTGCGTTGGCTCGCGGGTGCGGCCGCCCTGATTGTTCGGCCGGATCGGGTGCAGGCTTTGTTGACCCGTTATGAAGGGTTGCCTGCGCGCATGGAAGGCTTGGAGCGACACGTTGTCGACTTCCATGCGTACGTTTTGGAACACCCTCCAGCGGATGAAGCCATAGTGGAGACCTTTAAAAGGGATGTCGACCAGGCGTACGAATTGGCTGACCAAATTACGGAGTCAGCAGAAGGGCTCCTGGCTGCCCGTAGGGGAAAGCCGACTTGGAGCCCCGCTCCAAGGTTAAACCGACCCCGCCGGCTTTGTTAGGGAGACTGCCCACATTGGAGATTCCCCACTTTGACGGGGACCTCACGGCTTGGATGGGCTTCATCAACTTGTTTGACAGCTTGGTGGACTCCAGGGAAGATTTGTCCCCCAGCCAGAAACTGGCTTATTTGCGCTCCGCCCTCCGCGGAGAAGCCAGTGCAGTGGTCCAGCACCTGATAGTCAGCGATGCTAACTACCAGGTTGCGCGGCAGTTGTTGCTGGACCGCTACCAAAACGTCCGCTTGCTAGCGGACACCCATGTGGCCGCCATTTTGGCCTTACCGAAGGCAACGCGGGTTTCCTCACTAAGGAAGGATTTGGTCAACCCGCTCTTGACCGCCGTCCACTCGTTGCACCGGCTGGATTTGCCGGTCGACCAGTGGTCTTTTTTGCTTCTGCACATCGTCCTAGCGAAATTGCCCGCAGACGTAAATGGGGCGATTTGAGCAAAGGTACTGGGGCAATAGCGCCTCGTACCTCCCCCCCTTCTCGGATTTGCTTCGTTTTTTGGAGGACGAGTGCAGAGTACTGGACCAGCTGACCAACCCCACGCCGGGGACGAGCACGGGTCGTCCGGTGGCGGCGAGGGGACAACCCCGCCGTCCGACCAAACAATGCTCGGCTGTCCGAAGTGACCCCCCCTCCCGCACCAGGTAAACGGTGCCGGTATTGTCGGGGGGACGGACATGACGTGCGTGCTTGCGAGAAGTTCGGGGGCCTCCGGACTGCAGGTCGAAGAGCCCTCGCCAAGCAACGCGCCTGGTGTTACATGTGTCTGGGGGACCACCGCCAGTCAGCGTGCCTCCAGGCTAAGGTTTGTCCACATTGCGGCGGGAGACATCACGCTCTCCTGTGTTTGAACCGCAATGGTGGCGGGTCCGAAAGGAGCCCAGATTCCCCGCACACGGGCGGGGGCCCCAAGGGCGGGGGCCCCACGGGCGGGGGCCCCCGCAGGATGTAGCGGTGGCCGTCGGGGGCTCGGGGAGGCGGGCGGTACGCTGCTCCCCCCCCTTGATGGAATACCCTCGACTGGGGCGTTATGTTTCCCCGTATGCGGCCCACGGTTATTGCCCCACACCTCGGAGTAGAGTTGGAAGGAGTCCCTACGTTGCGGAGTGGGACCCTCTCGCCTACTGTCGGCGATCCCCTCCGATCTAGTCGACTCAGTTCACCCGGGGTCCAGGGGGGCAATCACCCCCCTCGGATTTTCATTAATGCCACTGTCGGGCGCAACCCCCCCACCGGAGTTTGTGCTGTTGCCAACAGCCTCCGTGCGTGTTTGGGGCCCCAAAGGTGATTTTGTCACAGTGCGTGCCCTCTTGGATTCAGGGGCCCAGGGTTGCATAATTTTACTTGGCTCGTCCGACAGTTGGGCTTAAATATTGTACCGCATAGGGAATCGGTACGGGGCGTTGGAGACCTGCGGATTTCGGATCCGATCGGTCGGGTTTCGTTCTCCTTCTCCCCCCACTCCTCCTCAACGCCGAAAATCGGTACTTCGGCGATTGTTTTTGAAACGGTGGTCGGGCCGCTTCCGCAAGTGCGAGCCCCACACGCCGCCGTTAAATTGTCGGCTGGATTGGCTCTGGCTGATCCTCACTTCCACCGACCTGGCCCGATCCATTTATTGATCGGTGTGAATGTTTTAGGTCGTTTGCTGCGTGGAAGTAAACGAGTTTTGCAGGCAGCCGGTTTTATAGCCATATCAACCTCTTTGGGTCATGTAGTAATGGGATCATTTAGGGACGGCCCAGACCCCCATTCGGCAGACAGCGACCTCGCTGTTGGTTCTGCCTTGTCAGACATCCTCCAACGCTTTTGGGAGGTGGAGGAGCCTCCGACCGCAAAACGAGTGGACCCGTTGGACGAGGAGTGCGAATTGTTCTATCAGAACAATACTGGTCGCCTCCGCTCGGGTCGCTTGAACACTCGCTTGCCCTTTTTGTCAGTTCGCCCCCTCTTAGGCAGCTCCCGGCCACTGGCCGAAAAAAGGTTGTTGTCTATGGAGCGCCGAATGGCGAGGGACCCCGCATTAAAGCAGAAGTACATGGACTTCATGCGGGAGTATGAGGAACTGGGGCACATGTCGCTTTCGCAGCTGGATTGGCGAAATGAAGAACATTATTTTCTTCCCCACCACGCGGTTTTGAAGACTTCCAACGGGAAGATACGTGTGGTCTTTGATGGCTCAGCACCCACGTCAACCGGAGTGTCGTTGAACCAGTGTTTGCACGCCGGACCGAAGTTGCATCACGATGTGAGTGATGTTTTGACCAACTTCCGTCGACATGCTGTCGTTTTTGTGACCGACATTCGCATGATGTTCCGGCAGACTGTGATTCACCCGGAAGACAGGAGATACCAGCTTGTGCTTTGGCGAGAGGATCCCGGGGATCCAATGCTGGTCTACGAGCTGAACACCAACACCTATGGACTACGATCGAGTCCTTTTGTGGCGATCCGTTCGTTGTGGGAGCTCGCAGAGCGCGAACGGCTGCGCTACCCCCGCGCGTCTGTCCTCATAAAGGAGGATCTGTACGTCGATGACGTTTGTACATGCGCCTCGAGTGTACGAGAGGCCCTGGTCTTGCGAGATGAGTTGATCGCTCTCCTAGGAGCTGGTGGCTACGAGTTGAGGAAATGGTTGTCCAACTCGTCCGAACTCTTGGCAGATGTACCCAAGGACCACCAGCAGGAGCCTCATCTCTTTGAAAACCCTGATACTCCAGACATGCTGTCTGTTTTGGGAGTACAGTACAAACCAGTCCAAGATTTGTTTACCTACAGATTGGAGCTTCCGAGCCCAAAGGTCTGGACTAAACGCACGGTGCTGTCCACTGTAGCTCGCACCTTTGATCCGAATGGTTGGCTTAGTCCTGTAGTGTTCGCGATGAAGTGTTTCCTACAGGAACTATGGGCAGCGGAAGTGACCTGGGATGAGCCCCTCTCCGGCGGCTTGCTCCGAGACTGGGTGCGGTTTGTCTCATCCCTCCCGGAAGTCAACCGTGTTTGTATCCCTAGGCACATATTGCCTGAGGGACGGTTTTCCGCTAGCCTACACGGCTTTTGTGACGCGTCCGAAAGCGGATACGCGGCAGCCGTGTACATTCGAACGGTGGACGCACGAGGTGTTGTCGCTGTTCATCTGGTTACGGCTAAGAGTAAGGTTGCCCCACTTCGGACCCGATAGACCATACCGAAGTTGGAGTTGTCTGGCGCCACTCTATTAGCCCGATTGCTTAACCACGTCGTCGACACCTTGGGAGCTAGTGTCGACTTTAGGTCAATCTTTGCATGGTCTGACAGCCAAGTCGTCCTTTGTTGGCTGAAAAGTTCAGTCCATACCCTCGAGGTATTCGTGGCCAACCGGGTGTCTCAAATTCAGACCTCGAAAGCCCCGTTGATTTGGCGCCACGTGCCTGGCGAATTGAACCCCGCAGACTGCGCTTCCCGCGGCTGCGAGGCGCCCGAACTTGTGAATCACCAGCTGTGGTGGGGTCCACCATGGTTGTTACAGCTGGAAGGTTCTTGGCCCCATACCCCCGCAGTGGTCGGGGCATCTACGCCAGGGGTGCATGTTCACGCCACCGAGACTGTAGCGGCTCCAGATCCGGAGTTTTTGCTTGAGCGCTACAGCTCTTTGGATAAATTGCTTGGCGTCACCGCCTGGATACGGCGTTTAATCCACAACTGTCGTAGCCCTCGTGGCAAATTTGAGTCTCCGGTCCTCTCACCGCAAGAGCGCAATGACGCTCTGTTATATTGGGTGCGAATAGTTCAAGAGAGTGAATTTGCATCGGAGTTGAAAACCCTCCGCCAACGCACATCCAATCTGAAGGGACCCTTAGGGCGCTTGAATCCCTTCTTGGATGATCAGGGTTTGATGCGTGTCGGAGGTCGGCTTAGAAATGCTAAGCTCCCCTATGGGGCTCGTCATCCATTGTTGCTCCCCAAGAACGGCCCCTTGGTGAAGTTGTTGATCGCAGACCGCCATGTGAAAAATGCACATACCGGATGCAACGCTCTTACTGCGATCCTCCAACGGGAATTTTGGATTTTGTCTGCGCGGAGAGTGATCCGATATGTTATCTTTCGTTGTCTCCCGTGCTACCGCTTGAAGGCGGACATCGTGCAGCCCCAAATGGGGGATTTGCCTGCCGATCGAGTCACCGAATCGATGCCCTTTGCTGGAGTTGGTACGGATTTTGCGGGACCATTCATTGTAAAAGCTTCGCGTCTCCGTAACGCTAAGACCGAGAAGGCTTACTTGTGCGTTTTTGTGTGTTTAGCTACTAAAGCGGCCCACCTCGAGGTGGTTAGTGCTCTCACAACAGAGGCGTTCGTCGCTGCTCTAGGCAGATTTGTTTCGCGTCGCGGACTGCCGTCCTTAATTCGATCCGACTGTGGGACCAACTTTAAGGGTACCGATCGTTATTTGAAGGAAGTTTGTGAATTCTTAGATAAACATAATGTTGAGATCGGATCCACACTCTCCCGCAGAGGGGTACGATGGCAGTACTCACCGCCGTCCTGCCCCCACTGGGGAGGTATATTTGAAGCTACTGTAAAGGCCGCCAAAACTCACCTTCGTCGCGTTATTGGAGATAGTATCCTAACTTTTGAGGAGCTCGCGACCGTATTTTGTAAGGTTGAGGCGGTCCTCAACTCGCGTCCGTTATGCCCTTTGTCGTCCGACGCGAATGATTTGGAGGCCCTCACGCCGGGCCATTTCTTGATAGGTAGACCACTTAACGCCCTGCCTGAATATCCTTATTTGGACATTAACTCCGGACGGCTCTCGCGATTTGAATTGCTTCAACAGCTTACGCAGAGTTTTTGGCGCCGTTGGCATCTGGAGTATTTGCACATTTTACAACAGCGCGTTAAGTGGTCAGACAAGACGAACCCACCAAGGGTCGGAGACCTCGTTTTGTTAAAGGACCCAAACCTGCCACCCCTCCGATGGCGTCGTGGACGCATTGTTAAATTGTATCCGGGGTCGGATGGTGTTCCCAGGTTTGCCGAGGTCCTGGTGGGGGACTCTGTCTTGAAGCGCGCGATCGCCACACTCTCTCGCCTGCCCTTAGATTGAATTGTCGGATCGTTTGTTACTGTCCGGGGCGGGGGGATGTTTACGCTAGTTCGTCGGCCGAGTCCGATTTTTAGTTAGTCGAGTTGATAGATGCCCGATCGGTACGGGCTAGCGCAGTTAGTATTGTCTATGGCGACGCGCGGCCGCCATTATTATCACAACGTTTTGGGACCGCGCCGGCAGCGGTCGTTGCTTGAACTCTTAAGACAGCGTTTGGAGACCCCGTCGCGTACGGCGGTCGTTGCTTAAACTTCTTGACGAAATCCTCGCATGCGTGGCGTGTTTCGGACGAGTGATTTTCGGGAAAAGTACCACCGGCCGCGTTTTGTATAGTTTGTCGCGATTGTTGCCCGTGTTTTAAAGTATTTACTTGAACTATAAAACGTAACAGTGACGTCTGTAAATTGAGTTGAATTTGAATCGGAAACGTGGTTTCATTGAACGATTGTTTGTCGGGCGTGATTGACGCTGCTAAATAACGGTTACCATACGTTGGTGAGCTTTGGTGCCCTATTAAGGTGTCGACTGGTATGGGACAGTCGACGTATTTGAGGACATCGGACGTCATTGTAAAGTCGGCGCGCGCGTCGACTTCTCCGAGACCTGCAGACGGAACACACTGAGTCCCAAGGTAAGTCCCGTAGATTTACCAGAGTGTGGTCGGAGATTAATTTACTTGTGGTATAAGCCGACCTTGTTTGTTGGATAAGCCGTGACAAATGCGCGGTAGATGTACGTGCTTTACTGGGGCGCCTACATGTTTTTTAAACAAATATACACAAATTCAAAACAAAGTATGTAAAAATCTACAGCTCTCTATGTAAGCGCTTTATATGAAAACTAGCTAATGGCCAAACGTTCGCGCAGCGGAAACTTGAATATCTCCGAAGTTTATGCATGCACAAATTTTATTCATACATACACAATTACACACAAATACACACTAATTTTTGGACACATCTCTTTTTTCGAAAGTCAATGGATTAAAAAAAGTTCCGCCAGGACAACGTTCGCCCAGCGGAATCAGTTTTTGGTGAATTTCTCCACAATGGCTGCGTGCACAAATTTTTTTTTACCATACACAATTATACGACGTCATACACTAAATATCTGCATATCTAAAATCTTTAAATTCAACAACATTCCGCTGCGCGAACGCACACTGAGGTTTGGCCGGAATCGGCGGTTGACGTGGTGAAGCGGATCCTGGACTCCGGGGCTGAGAGAGCTTCGGATGCGACTGGGATTGGCGCTGGGATGATGATGATGATGATGCAAGAGGACGTGCAAATCGTCAGGCTGGCCGTGTCGGTGATCGCCAATATAATTTTAATAGAAGTTGCTGATTTGATTTACGTAGTAGAGGGGCGAACGCTTGTGACGTTATTTTGTGATGGCGTCACATGGGCAGAGTCGCTTTGGAAAGTGGGGTTCGTCGAACGAGCACTTTGCATCGAGACGCGGACCAAGGCACTTCTCCGAACCGAAACTGTCGGTTTGCCTATTCAAATTGTGATTATGAAGATTGGAGGGTATATCTACACGTCGTGCGTTAATTCAAAAACTCACCTACGAAATGGAACCTGTACCACCATACCAAGATGCTGTCGAACCTACCGCTCTGCCGTCGCTGTCTGCGACAAATATATTGTTTTGCTTTGCTGGTATTTTGGCGTGGTAGCTGGCATATGGTAATTAATTTCATTGTTGTTGTATTTTATCGTGTTCATCACTATACATAGTAATGTATAAAGACATGTGTTTTTTTTTTTTTAATGAACAGACAGCTGTGCTGCTGGGGAGTTTGTTCCGCCACTTCTTCTTCCCAGCGAAAGCACTAGGAAGTGTCGATGGGTGGGCGTTTTGGGGGACTGTCTTATGTAATATTGACGTTCAAAAAGTGCTGATTCTCAGCCTAATTTGAATAAATGACTTTTGATTTTGATTTCACCTACCGGATAAGGAAAGGACCTAGAGGGAAGCTGAAGATCGTACACGTAGACCGCCTAGCTCGCTATTATGGTTCAAATATGCTCGGGACGAGCACGACTAAGGGGGCAATGTTACGAATGCACCTTATGTCGAGGGCATAAGGTTCAATATCGCGTGACATGCAGTGCGTAACTTTTGAGCCCTATAACTCGAGACCTAGACATTGTATAGGAGTAATATAAAAACGCATTCCTAGACTTAGGGTGGCCTATCGAATGGTACAGGTTTCACCAATTTTGTCAACTAAGTGACGACATCGAAATTTCTAGAAACCCGTTTCCGGGAATTACCTTAGGTACCTACTGAATGTACTCGAAGTTATGCGCTATTATTATTACGTCTAGACGATTCTGGAATGTTCGATCAGCTGGCCTATATATAGCGCCGTGACGCCAGCACAGAGTCAGTCTGAATTCGACTACCGAGACGAAATTAAGAAGCGATCTTTGAGAATACCTACTGCGACAACTGTAACGAGAACTGTGAGTACTACGTGAAGTAACATCTGTAGTGTTATTGCGTGTTTACAATACGGACTTCGTGGACGTAAGTGAAGACTTCGGTGCAACGTCGGCAACATTCTACTTGTCATTGCCTACAATCGACTGTACCTTCGTTGCCAATAAATTTCGAAACCCTTAACCGGCGTTTTAAGTACCCCTAGCCCGTAGCAACCTCATAAGTAGTTCCTAAGCTGCGAGTTCAAACCTGGGGTTCTTTAACGAAGTTATAGGCTCCATCCGACACTTCGACGAGAAAAAACAAGTGTTAAAAAAAAATAACAGGTAAAAGCATATTGGGAGTAGGGCACATAGGTAGGATAACTGTCAAACCATAGGTGATAGGGAGTAGAAAACGCCAGTAGACCTAAACTACAGAGACGTCGTGCTTAGGGAGTAGAGTCTCGAGCAAGCGTGGCGATTGTGCCTTCTATGTATGAGAAGTGTGCTCTGCCATGCAGTGCGACAGTTACAGACTGGTATTAATATTATGTATTATAAATTTAACTTACGTCTTTGGAATTATTTCCAGCTTAATTTTTTTTTTATTTAGAATAGCTTATCCATCAGAATTCAGAAAAATAATTACCACGTCCCACGTGGGTCTAAGTAAGTACATACGTATAACACGCGCGAGTTAACTATGCACCTGGCTGGAATGCGACTCCTCTCCAGCCTGTTGAAGTGAAGCCTGTTGGCTGCACCAACATTATATTTCAATCTAAGACATGCTTCAGAAGCGGGGAAAATAATAACGCCGTAGTATGATCCAGTACAAGTTTGTTTAATTAATGATCAACAGTACAGACATCAGCAGTTTATATATACTATTGAGTCAAAACACTAACGAAAAGTCACAAATATAATAGATAGCGGAAACGGAAGTTAACAGGTATTGAATAAAATTAAGAAAAAGTTAATAATAACGCCAGTAATTGTCAATAATTTTGTACAGATATTTGGATTAACCTAAAATATCCAAATTAATTTATACTTATTTATTTAAACAATGCTCGATTTAATAAATAAATATCCGATGGGTAGGGAAGACTAATTCTCAGTATGATTTTATAATAGGAGTTGGCGGTAATCGGAAGTTGCATCAATAATTCTAAAATTAATAAATTAATGGCCGAAAGACCGGAAGTGTACTTCCAAGTGCGATTTTAGAATAAACTAAGCTTATAAAAATCCTCCCAAGTATTTAAAATAATCATAATAAATTTAAATTAACATAAATAATTACGTAACTACGATCGATATTTAAATAATTATGTATAGCTCGAACTAAGTACAGCTTCATAGATGAGCGGGAAGCGGAAGCTGTAACACTCCGCCATCCTGTATGTGCCGTGGTCCACCGCGGCGTTGCTGTTCTCCAGACTTTTGCGACATCTGAAATCAAAATTTTGCAACACAGTAATTTGTTTCTTTTAGCGTTATTAATTTACACACAAATATTAAGGTACACGTTAATCACACAGCAGGAATATAGATATCATTGAAGAGTAGTTATGCAGGATTCAATTCCAAATTTATAAGTGACACTTAGATATGTATACGGCTAGATCATGCAGCGTTAGATTAGGTATTGTGACACGAAGATACCTATACTGCAGTTTTTTTTTTATAAGTCGGTATGTATCACACAGGATTAGATATTTATGTAGTTTTATGTAGGTAGCACACAGTTTATTGAAACTTTTATATATAAGTATACAGTCGACTATCTAAACGATCACACAGCAATAGGATAAATATTTTAAAATGAGATAAATTGAAGTTTTCTGTGGATTTAGCACAGTTCTATCTAAACCGTCACACAGCGCGATATGTATGATAGATATGATGAAATAAACTGTATTAAAGTTTTATGCACATGGTATAACAATGGTAACATAACAATGGTAGGAAGAACACTGAGAATACCGAGTTATGTTATGAGAGGTAAAATCTACTCTTTTATAAGCGACCGCTTGTCGTCTGCGGGCAATGCAAGCCGCAAGCGGAGTCGTGTGTATTTAATGTCGGAAACCATAAGTGTTTAGGGTTGTAACATTAACTAGTGTGACACAATACGCCACATATCTATTATAAATATAGTATCGTTGAGTTAGTATCCCATAACACAAGTCTCGAACTTAATGTGGAGCTATAGCAATCAGTGCGATTTGTCCGTATATATATGTCGGACAGAGACGGCAGAGCGGTAGGGTCGACAGCATCTTGCTGTGGTGGCACAGGTTCCATTTCGTAGGTGAGTTTTGAATTGAAGCACGACGTGTAGATATACCCTCCAATCTTCATAATAACAATTTGAATAGGCAAACCGACAGTTTCGGTTCGGAGAAGTGCCTTGGTCCGCGTCTCGATGCAAAGTGGCCGTTCGACGAACCCCACTCTCCAAAGCGACTCTGTCCATGTGCCGCCATCACAAAATAACGTCACAAGCGTTCGCTCCTCTACTACGTAAATCAAATCAGCAGCTTCTATTAAAATTATATCGACGATCTCCGACATATATATTTATATAGATTATCTAATCGGTTTATGTACATTAACACACAGTTTTATCTACACGATCATATAGCTGAAGAATAGATATTCCGATTTTAGATTAATAGTTTTATGCAAGTAGCACACAGATCTATCTATACGATCACACAGCAGTAGGATAGATATTAGGATTTTAAATTACCTGATTATGGAAATGGCACACGGATTTATCTATATGATCACACAGCATAGGATAGATATTAGGCAGGCGCGTGCGCTCCATACAAGCAGAAAAGCTCTGCATACCCTAATAGTTTTCTAAAAAAATATATAATAATTTATATACTACAAACTTAAAACTGAAAGACTTTGTTAATCAGTTAGTGATAACACTGCCATCTATTGGGCCTAGTGCTAACTACGAAACATCACTGGCCTTCGTCGCGACGCCCGCGCCACTTCTCGTAGCGGCGTAAGCAGTTACAAAATGTGCCTCTTCCGTATCTGTCTGTGTATAAAATTATTTGCTTGTTTGCCTAAATTGTTGTGTACGTGTGCATGAAATTTCATTGGCTTTTAAGGGCACGATAAGCACAGCTTCTAATAATGCGACGAATTTAAGAAGTTCAGAAATATAGCATGATTGTTGTTCGTTCCAATTCCTTTTTATTTTAGCAGCTTATGTTGTTTCATTATTGGTGTATTTGGTTAAATATGTACCTATATTGGTTGTTTTAAGCGGAATTGAATATTCATTTATTTTAGAGTTTCTGGGATAACACAAAAGAAAGGTTGTCTTTATAAAAAGTATTATGATAATTATATGTGGTTAGCAGGCTGTGTAGTGTGTACACACAAATAAATTGTTTTGTTTCTCGTGTAGGTATATTATTTTAAAACACGGCATTGACAGTTCGTCGTTATAAAAACTTAAAAGACCTTAAGTTTTTCAACCTACTTGCTTTTGAATTTCAATACTATACTTTATATTGTAATAATTTTCCTGAAGTTTACAAATTAGCAAAATTTAATAGTTATGATTCCAATGAGTAGTGCATTACGCATATTTATGAAAGATTTGTCTATATTTCCATTTTAAAAGAACTTTTAGCGATTTCACAACGATCTTATATATATTTAATTTTTACAGAGTTATTTAAAAATAGATAGTGTTGATTTAATAAAAAATATATTTTTTTAGTTTTTTGAGAAATAAATTACATATTACTTATTTACAGTTCAGTTAGTAATACCATCGACGAATCGCAATAACTTGGAAAAAATATTGGCTACATAAAGAAATTTTCAAGTCTCAACTACCACTGCAGCTTAAGAAAATTGTTATGGATACATCAATTTTACCATGTCTAACTTACGGATGCCAAACGTGGTCATTTGATTCCAAAATAAAAAACAAAATCCAGACCACCCAAAGGCGAATGGAAAGAAGCTGCATGGGCTTAAGAATCAAAGATAAAGTGAGAAATGCTGACATCCGTAGAAAAACTAAAATAACAGACGCTTTGACCTTCTCATTACAAAGGAAGTGGAAGTGGGCTGGACACATAGCCAGGTACAAAGACAACAGATGGACACAGAGATCGGTAGCATGGTCAGGTCCAAAAGGGACAAGAGCAAGAGGCCGCCCGCACACAAGATGGGCAGATGAATATTGGTGACGGTAGCAGGCCGAGATTGGCTAAACAAAGCCAAGAATAGCAATAAGTGGCATAGCTTGGAGGAGGCTTTTACCCCAAGGGGGTCCATACAAAAAGAAAAATTTTAAATAGCAAATTATATCAATTTTTTAGAGTCAAAATTTTATATTTATTCTAATTCTATTATTGAAAATGCAATTCTAATTCTAAAAATCTAATGTGAACTATAATTTTATCGAAACTATAATTATCTATTTTTTTTAATCTATACTTGTAATCTAAAAATTAACTATATTATTAATAATACTATTGTACCATATTTTTTGCATGGAATAAAAGAAGCTATAATTATTATTTCCTTTATTTCATTATAATATACATATAAATTATATTTTTAAATATTTCTACATAAAAAATATAAAAAAAAAACATTTAAAAATATAAAAAATAGTAACCCACCGGCATCGGGAACAGGGTCCAAGCTACCGGCGGTCAGGGCTCCAGAGAGAGGAACTTCCTAACAATGCGAGCCGTGTCCAGAAGTACAGCTTTCTGAATCAAGCCTTTGATCCAGCTGCCTAACGAGAGCCTCTTGAGGTGTTGGTCGAGGCTCTTGGCTATTAAGCCATTGGCTGTCACGACTATCGGCACAATGATTGCTGAATCCACCTCCCACATGTCGACAACCTCGTGAGCCAAGTCAAGATACTTGATTTGTTTATCTTTCTCGGCTTTCACGAGGTTCTCATCATGCGGGATGGTTATGTCAACAATCATTGCACGCCGCTCTGATCGATCCACCATCACTATATCAGGCTTATTGGCAACAATAGTCCTGTCAGTGATGATGGATCGATCCCAGTACAATGTGATATGACCATTTTCGAGAACTGGGTCGGGCACATACCTGTAGTACGGCACCTCCGATTCCACAAGGTTGTACTTGAGAGCAAGTTGCTGATGAATGATCCTGGCTACAAGGTTGTGTCTATGCAAGTACTCTCCGTTAGCTAGACGAGAACACCCGGAGATAATATGCCTTATTGATTCCCCCGGCCGGTGACATGCCCGACAGATGTCAACTGTGCCGTCTTTCACAATAAATCTCCGGTAATTGTTCGTCATCATAACTTCGTCCATAATTGCACATACAAAACCTTCAGTTTCCCCAAAAAGGTCACCGAATCGTAGCCAGGCTACGGACGCTTGTAAATCTACATCAGGCCCGTGTAGGGCTCTGAAAAAGCGTCCGTGAAGCTCTTTGCTCTTCCATACCTCCATGCGGTCATTGGTGTCAAGCACTACTGGTTTGCGCCAGTTCTCTTTAGCCAAGGAGAGCGGAGTGAGGCCCTTGTCAACCGCGACCACATCTCGATGCATCCCCACGTCGGTTTCTAGAAAATATTCCCTGAGACTGCATATCTCGCGATTGTGGAGGGTCTTAGCGTTTAAAAAGCCACGACCTCCACATTTTCGCGGGATATACAGCCTCATAACCGATGATCGTGGGTGATGCAATCGATTTGCAGTCAGCAGCGTACGGACCCTCTGATCCAGGGCGTCAAGTTCGGTTTGAGTCCATTTGAGTATGCCGAAAGAATACATCAATACCGGCATGACCCAACCGTTGAAAGCGCGCACCTTGTTTCCGCCTGATAGAAGACTATTAAGTACTTTTTTCAGGCGGCCCAAGAAGCGTTCCTTCAACGATTGCTTCATGTCAGTAACATTGATACCCAACGCTTCCGACATACCCAAATACTTATAGGTTTCGGATGCGGAGAGGGCTCTAAGGTTTATGGAACTCGTGAGTTGGGTTCCCACGGATTCCACAATCTCTCCTCGATTTACATGCATGACCGCACATTTGTCCACACCAAATTCCATCCTGATGGCGCTACTGAAAGTTTCAGTAATTTTCAGTAGCTCCTTCAGTTGTGAATTGTTGGGAGCAAAAAGTTTCAGGTCATCCATGTAAAGGAGGTGCGATATAACCTGACCACCTCTCTTCAACCGATAGCCTAAACCTGAATCCTCTAATAATGTGCTTAGAGGATTCAATGCTAAGCAAAACCAAAGTGGACTCAAACTATCGCCCTGAAATATTCCTCGCTCGATCCTTATCGGTTCGCTATTCCTCAGAATATTTCGACATCCTGGATAGCGAAGGACTGTCCTCCATGTCCTCATACATGTCATCAGGAAGGTGCGTAGAGTTGCATCCACTTTGTACAACTCCAGCACCCGCATGAGCCATGTATGTGGCACTGAGTCATAGGCCTTCTTATAATCTATCCAACATGTCGATAGATCCTTTCGGGAACGACGAACTTGTTGGCTAATGGCCATATCAATGAGGAGTAGCTCCTTAGTACCGCGGGACCCGCTCCTACATCCATTTTGAGAGGCAGACATGATAGCGTTGTTGTCAATATGTTTGTTAATTTTAGTTTTCAAAATGGATGCAAGAACTTTATAGACCGTCGGTAAACAGGTGATCGGTCTATAATTTTTGGGTTCCGCGGTGCTACCTGATTTATGGAGCAGGTGGGTTATTCCAGTAGTTAGGAACTGAGGTAACGAACCAGACACTAAAGCAGTCTGGAATTGAGATGCCAAACGAGCGTGCGACCTTGGAAACCATTTTATCCAAAAGTTATGCAGCCCGTCCGGTCCTGGAGATTTCCAGTTAGGTAACGGACGGACTGCACGAGCTACATCTTGGGGGCAGATGGTGATAGCCCCCATTTCAGGTATTGGATCGCAGGCTCGCTCGACATCCCGAGCCCAGTCACCTTCAGTGTGACTGACAGGCACCGACCAGATACTGCGCCAGAATGAACACATGGCATCATCATCTGGTAGGCCCGTGTCAGCCACACTTTGTTCTGGTCGTTCCCAGTCCCTATAAACCCACCTTTGATTGCTCTGGAAGGTGCGATTCTGGGTGTATCGTTCTACTCGTCGTTTATATCGACGAATACGGTTCGCCCATGCATACACTTTCTGCTTCAGGAAGTCGATGCGCTCCGTGACACGGGCCATATAATTCTCAGGGCTGGTATTTGTACCTGAGAATGCCCGCCTCACAAAGCGCATCACTCTAGGACGAGTATTACCCTCCCTGAAGCAGATTAGTTTACCGATGAGTACTCTGGCCCCACCAATACGACGTTCAATCCTGCGCTGCCAAGCTGGTACTACTGCTTTCGGTCGTGTAGCTCTGGAGTCAGTGTGAAATTTGACATGAGCTACACGACAAGCTGCTACAGCTGCGCAGTACAGGATTGAATGAGTATCAGTGAGGTTCTCGCAGGTATCAAAATAATTTGATAACTGCGCATCCAGAGCAGCCATCAGTGCCCTATTTCTGTTATGCATGGGCAAACGTGGCAGGCGTGGTCTTAATTCTGCCGACACGAAACGATATTCCCGAATCGCAGCCTCCAAAGCATTTCTTAATTCCTCATTGCACTGGGTACTTACATTTGTAGCCCCATCATTGCTCCCCTCGTCAGCATAGCTTGTAATTATTATTATTATTAGTAATACCATTTCATTGTATTTCGATAGCCTCCATGGCGTAGCGGTAGCGAACGCGGCCGCTGCGTAAGGAGGCGCGGGTTCGATCCTCGCGAAAGTGAAAATAATTGTATGCATAAATATGAATATTTGCACTGGTCTGGTACGTGCCTCGGAAAGCCCGTTAAGCCGTTGGTTTCGGTTGCCATACGAAAATCTAGTGGCAGTCGTTACGGTTTGTTGGAGCCCACAAGTCAGACGGCAGTCGCTTCACGGAAAATGTCGAAATTTTGCCAAAATCAGCAATTAGACTGGAAAAGCGGACCCCAGATTCCAAAGCTTTGGATGCGACTGGTATTAACCCTGAGATGATGATGATGATTTCATTGTATCATTTGGGCAAAAAAAAAATACCTAACACCCCACGTATATCATTTATTTGACTTGTTCTTATCATCAATCACATACTTAGATGTTCATTGTAGCCACGCGCAAACATCAATTCAATGTTGACATGCGAAAAAGTACGCGACTATGTTAAATTGAAACTACGTCTACGTTACGTTTTTTAAGTTTTACCATATATAAGCACAGAGATTTGGGTAGTAGGTATACATACCTACATGCATACCTTCAACAAAATCTCTGTGCACGCCCCTGATATTAGGGTCTTAGATTACCTAGTAGTTTTATGTAAATAGCACACAGATCCATCTACATGATCATGAAGAGTTAGGATATTTTATCTAAGCATAATGTAAAAGTTCACTATATCACACACACAGGTTGTATTCTAAATATCCATGATCCATAATATATAACAGTTTATAATTTATACCTCACTGTGTAGCTAAGGTAGATAATGTGAAGTAGATTTTAAAATACTGTGACTGAAAATATTCCTCTTTTTTATTATTTCCTATTACACATTTATATACATTCAATTTATACGATATATCACAATGATTATACAATCAGTAATGCTCAATTCTTCACTATATGAGAGGAGAGCTGTGCCCAGCAGTGGGACGATAAAAGGTTGACGATGATTACAATGACTTCTTAAATTAATTTACGTTAAACTTTAATTCTCACGTAGCATCTGTACAGGCACTCGTTTTATTTTTATTTTTTTTAACTTTCTAATAAATCAATTAAATCATCCCTATCTACACTAGCTTTCTTCTGTAGTGTCAAGACCATTTATTATTGTTCGATTGACGCATTCTACTTGCCCGTTAGAACGCGGACTAGCAATTGCATTCAAAATATGCTTGAACTGTTTTTGTATAGCAAATTCTTTAAAATACTTGTAAAAGCGACAACTCTAATTATTCTGCGAGGAGTGCCAAATACAGATATTATTTCATTCAAATGTTTATTTGTTTCTACAGAACTGACCCCTCTTACAGCTCGAGCAAAAACAAACTTTGTAAAAGATTCGATGACAACAAGTATATAGCAGCGGCCATTACGGGTCTTTAGAAATAGGCCTAAATGATCACGTGCAGTGTGCATAGGTATCGCGACTTTTTCTATGGGATGTAACTTTCCCTCAGGTTTACCATAATTACCTTTTCAATAAGCATAATGCAGGCATGCTTTTATGTATTTGCGGATAAATCTAGTCATACCGGGAAACCAAAACTTGACTTCATGAGCTTTTCGCATTTATCTATATTTATTCCATCGTGGTATTTTTGAAGTAATGACCACTTAGATAATTTTGGTATTACGAACCTGTCCCCGTAAAACGTTTTCCGAAACAAGTAACCATCAATAATTTTATAATCATTATTTAAATCACGGTTAGTGGTTTCATCTTTAAGTTGTTTGATTATAGCCTGATCGCTTTCATCTTGTAATTGCAACGTATGACGCCAATCAGTTTCATCTATGTTGAAGCACTGGAGCGGCTCTTCGGGGTTAACACTAAGCGCATCGGCATGCTTCATACGATCCTCAGGTCGGTATTCGATTTCTAAGTCAAAATCTTGAATGGCTAGCCACCACCGGGCGATTCGACAAATTAGTTAGTTCCCTTTTGCCGAGGGTAGTCCTTAAAGCGGAACAAGCAGTTACGATTTTTATGGGAATGCCAGTAATATAAATACGAAATCGTTTTAAGGACTCTACTACAGCGAGAGTTTCTAATTTGTAGCTATGATAGTGCATTTCTTGCAGACTAGTGACCCGATTAAAGTAAGCTATAGGCTTAAGAGACCCATCCTTTTGATACTGGAGCAGAAGCAGAATACCACCTAGGCCAATTTTACTCGCGTCTGTGTGAATTTCAGTCTTTGCATGGGGATCATAAATAGCCAGGACTGGTCGACTGCTAAGAATGTATTTTGATTTATTGAATGCGCTATCTTGTTCTGGGCCCCAAATCCAATTAATGAACTGGCGTAATTCGTGTACATTCCGCAGTTGTCTGAATTCAGAAACGCTGTTAATTTTAGTTAGTCCTGGGCATACAGAACCTTCAGTTATTTAATGTCCTAAATAGTTAACGTAGGTTTTAAGAAAGGAACATTTTTTTTAAGTCAAGTTTGAGATTCACCCGAGAGAGAAGTATCAGAACCTCTTCTAACAGTTTAATACCTTCTTCAATTATTACCGTAGGCAAGGTCACATCGTCTAAGTAGGTAGCGATTCTGTTATTTAGGGATCCTAGTGCTTTACGTATTAAACGAGGGAAAACGACTGGTGCATTAGCCAAACCGAAGGGCATTTTTTTTAAAACTCATAATAACCTGATGACGTGATAAATGCAGTTTTGTGAATAGTCATCAGAGACCCTCACCTGGTAATAACCTTGGTCATGTCTAAAACTCTAAAGTATACTTTACCTACCAATCGATTAATTTCATCGTCAATATGTGGCAAAGGGAAGCGGTCTTTTACTGTACAGACATTTAATACGCGATAATCAATACAGAGCCTATAATCACCCCCCTTTTCCTTTACCAGTATTACAGGGCTTGCAGAATTAGAGTTAACTCCCTCGCGATACCAGCATTCAAAAGCTCATTTACTTTGTCTTGTACTATTTCGTTTCCTTTATATGATAACCTATATGGCTTGCAATACACGGACTTGTCAGTAGTGGTAGTTATTTGCATTGAAATGCAAATGTACCGACTTAGGATTTACTGACTACTGGTTACTGCATTTAGCAAAACAATGTTTGTATTTATTGAGCAGCTTTATTAACAAATCCGAATGTTTGTTTTCCTGAACGCACTCCCCAGTTGTGTTCGTAGTACTGTAATCGTCGGCAATCAAAGATACATCTTTTTGAAAGTATACGTCTGCACGAGCTACAAGTTTACCAGCTTCCCACTGTATGCACGGATCTCAGACATTAACTATGCATAATTGAAGGTCATTAGCAGTTAACAATATAGTTTGGGCCTATGTAATACGATATACGACCCATAGAATACAAAACTGGACGGGTAACAAGTATCATCATCAACCTTTTTTATCGTCCCACTGCTGGGCACAGGTCTCCTCTCATACAGAGAAGGATTGAGCGTAATCACCACGCTTGCTCAATGCGGGTTGGCGATTTCAGACTTGAAAGTCCAGGTTTCCTCAAGATGTTTTCCTTCACCTTCAGTCATTGGTGTCCCAGTCCTTAGTGCCAGTCCCCGGTTGAATGTTAACACAATGTTAAATGCAAAGGCACTTTCGAAATATCATCCTCATAGTTCAGAGTAATGTCGAAAAGATGAGAGTTATCTTCAATGTTACTTAATAACTTGACAGATTTTGATGATTTTTTTTTGCAAAGTCAGGTCCTGATGGTTAATTGTAGGTTGAGCAACATGTCTAGGTATATCATAAAGGTTCGGATCAGTTACTTTAGCACTGGCGTACAAGCATAAATCGTCAATAAGGACCTCGAAAATTGTCCTCCAAATACTCATAATAACATTAGAACGAGACGGATTAAATTTCAATCTTTTGACGAGATTTGAAGTGATTAAATTGACCCTACTACCAGTATCAATATACGCTAGCGCTACGCAATCATTTACGGTTACGTGTTTCTTGTACAAATCAGAAATAATTTCTGTGGTTACAAAATTAACACCCGTACCTGTTGGTTATTTTGTGGTGCCTGTTGATCTCGTGGACTCCCGGCTACATACCAGCAGGTGATCGTAGCATGTCCGGGTCGCTGGCAGACTTGGCAGCACGTAGCTCGGCATTCACGGGCGGTGTGTCCAGTGTTGCGGCAGTTGTAGCAGGTCCTCGGCGAATTTCCCGCAGATCCACGCTGCCACGTCGATTACAGCTCCGATGTCCTAGTTTCTAATTTATTGTAATTTTCAAGTGATGATAAGAACCCGTAATAAAGTTCTTCCCATTCATACAAGTTATCCAGTTGGTCGATATTGTGAAGGCGTCCTTTTACATTGGTAGTCTTTTTCCCAGGGTCGAATTTTGGTATGATTTCTGAATCAAGTTGAGTTATTCTTCTTTTTTTTTTGGCGATGGCGGGTAGTCTTGTTTCGGCGGGTGAAGAAAAAATTCAAGGTTTTCTTCCTCTTCCGTGGACGAGTCGCTTCTCCGCCTCTTCCCCAAACCGTGGAAATATGGGCCGTGGGGCTCCTCCATCCCACTTCTGAAGTGTAAAGACATGCTTCAGAAGCGGGGAAAATAATAACGCCGTAGTATGATCCAGTACAAGTTAGTTTAATTAATGATCAACAGTACAGACATCAGCAGTTTATATATACTATTGAGTCAAAACATTAACGAATAGTCACAAATATAATAGATAGCGGAAACGGAAGATAACAGGTATTGAATAAAATTAAGAAAAAGTTAATAATAACGCCAGTAATTGTCAATAATTGTGTACAGATATTTGGATTAACCTAAAATATCGAAAGTAATTTATACTTATTTATTTGAACAATGCTTGATTTAATAAATAAATATCCGATGGGCGGGAAGACTAATTCTCAGTATGATTTGTATGAACTCCTCAACTCCTCCTCAGTATGAGTTGGCGGTAATCGGAAGTTGCATCAATAATTCTAAAATTAATAAATTAATTGCCGAAAGACCGGAAGTGTACTTCCAAGTGCGATTTTAGAATAAACTAAGCTTATAAAATCCTCCCAAGTATTTAAAGTAATCATAATAAATTTAAATTAACATAAATAATTACAACTACGATCAATATATAAATAATTATCTATATCTCGAACTAAGTATAGCTTCATAGATGAGCGGGAAGCGGAAGCTGTAACAATATGTATAAATTTTATTGCAAAACGACATGAGTAAAATGATCTAGTATTATAATGCTTAATCATCAAAACGACCTTTTATTAATATAAAAAAAATGTAATTTATATTTTTTTTAACATAATTCTCATTTTTTACAAACGGTACTGCCCGAATGACGTCACACAGCGAGGTGCACAGTTAACTCGCGCGAGTTGAGTTGCACATAATGGTGCATGGTGCGTATGTTGCAAGCGACTGGCGTGAATTCTCGTTGTGGATTCTAAAATGAATCTGATTATAGCAATGACATAAAAAAAACCTATTACAAGATACCTAATCGAATGTTTGAGAAAAAGTTGCATTCGCCATCTTCTATTTTAAAACGGATGTCAGATTTGCAATTGCCACCCCCAAAAACTCGATACACGGTACTCACATATCTGAGAAAAAAAAAATATAACATCTACCATTATACAGTATGTTACAAAAACCCTGTCCGACCCGTGAAGGTGTTGTTAGGTATCGTTAGCTGATTCTACTAATGCGTACATAACCTGGCTAAACTAAAAAAAAAATACCCCCTTAAAAATAAATAACTTAAATAAAATAAATAGGTAATTTCATGGCAACACAGGCACAGGTCATGACCTCAGTTGACCTCATGCATGTAGGTATTGGTAGTCTAACCACGTTTATCGACTCTAGAAAGAAACAATGATACCTACTTAGGCAGCTCGTGAAAAGAACTTTTTTTAAGTAGAAAGGTCGTCTGACCCTCCGAATGTATTGTTACGAATGCACCTTATGTCGAGGGCATAAGGTTCAATATCGCTTGACATGCAGTGTGTTTAAGCCCTATAACTCGAGATCTAGACATCGTATAGGTGCAATATAAAAACGCATTTCTAGATTTAAGGTGGCCTATCGAATGGTACAGGTTTTATCAATTTTGTCAACTAAGTGACGACATCGAAATTTCTAGAAGCCCGTTTCCGGGAATTACCGTAGGTACTTACTGAATGTACTCGAAGGTATGCGCTATTATTATTACGTCTAGACGATTCTGGAATGTTCGATCAGCTGGACTATATATAGCGCCGTGACGCCGGCGCCGAGTCAGTCTGCACTTGACTACCGAGACGAAAACAACGATACTTAAGAAGCGATCTTTGAGAATACCTACTGCGACAACTGTAACGAGAACATTGAGTACTACGTGAAGAAACATCTGTAGTGTTATTGTGTGTTTACAACACGGACTTCGTGGACGTAAGTGAAGACTTCGGTGCAACGTCAGCAACATTCTACTTGTCATTGCCTACAATCGACTGTACCTTCGTTGCCAATAAACTTCGTAACCCTTAACCGGTATTTTAGTACCCCTAGCCCGTAACAATTGGTGTCAGAAGTGGGATGCCGGTCACGCCAAGGGAAGATGAAAGAATTCGCACGCGACGACAAGCAGCGATGGATTTGGCACGTCAAGAGGAAGAATCGCCTAGTGTCCCTGCACCCATAGAAGATGCGGCCGTCGTAACACCGACGAATGTGAGTGCGCCTAGTACCACCACTATTCCCGGAACCAGCGGATGCGATTTATCGGCATTACTGGCTCACTTGACGGCGCAAATAAGGCTGAGTATAGCAGAATCCCAGGCAGAAACCCAGGCACAAATAGATAAATCCCAGGCAGAAACCCAGGCACAAATCATTAAAAGTGTAGCAGAATCCCAGGCAAAATCCCAGCAATTAGTATTAGAACTTAATGAAAAGTGGGAAACAACCAAAGAAGAGGTCAAAGAGCTTAAAATAAAAACAGCACAACAAGATGTCCGCATGGACCAGCAAGAAGCTCGTATAGAGAAACTAGACAATACCATCCTGGAGTTTGGGAAAGAAATAGAAAGAGTACAAAAAGGAGGTATTAAAGGTATGATACCTGTACCTAGTGCTTTGCCGACATTCCAAGTACCTCACTTTGACGGAACAACGTCATGGGTGGCCTTCCGTCTACAGTTTGAAAAGGTCGTAAAAGGCAATAATTGGGACGATGATCAAGCTGTAACCGCCCTTACGCTTGCTCTGCGTGGTGATGCGGTACAAATCCTCGAGAACATTTCCGGCGATTGTAATACCCTAGCCTGTCTGTTGGAAGCGTTAGAGTCTAGATACGGGGAGAAACACCTCGAACATGTCTACAGGGCTCAACTCCGCGACCGCACAGAGAAGAGCAGTGAGGGTTTGCAACAATGGGCAACGGAAATAGAACCTTTGGTTCGCAAGGCGTATGCATCAACACCGGGATTGATTGACGCTACTACTCTGAGATTCTTTACTGATGGGATTCGAGATGCAGAAGTCAGAGCTGCAGTACGTCTGGGTCACCATCAGACTCTGAAGGCAGCCTTGACACATGCTCTGGAGGTGGAAGCTGTACGTCAAGATGGCCGACAATACGACCGTATTCGAGAAGTGACCGCACAAATAAAAGCCCAACGAGGACCAACTTGCTATGAGTGTGGCGAAAAGGGGCACATTCGAATTGATTGTCCCAGGAAGGCTAAGGGAAGAAGTACTTCTTGGGCACGTAAAGACGCAGAGGTGTTGCTGTGGCGCAAGCGCGACGCCAAGGTCGAGCCCGAGCGCCCGTGCGAGCGGGTCGAATGGCGCAAGCGGAGCGATCGGAGCGGGCACCGCGAGCGACCCGCTGAACGAGAGCGTGAACGCGTCAAGGACCGGAAACGCGAACGTTCCGGCAAGCGAGAACAAGAGCGAGAGCGGTCGTGCGGAAGGTCGTGGAGTGCGGCGGAAGCAAGGCGGGACAAAGAAGTCGAGGACGAGGCGCGTAAGAAGAAGCGTCTCAAGAAAAAGGCAAGACAAAAGGACCGCCGCCGCCAGGTTACTTCAATTAGTAAGGACCGATGTGAAGAACGCATTCAGGAAAAGAAAGAGACCGTGCGGATCATCCAGGTGAACGCTTTGGACGAGGACTGGAGTAATCAAGCATTGGAAGACGCACAAAAGGAAGACAGTGACCTGAGGGCAGTAATTGAATGGAAGCAGCGTGGCCAGAGGCCCGCTTGGAGTGAAATATCAGCGCTTAGCCCAACAGCAAAAAGTTACTGGGCTCAATGGGACAGCCTGATAATTGATAATGGAGTTCTGAAGAGGAAATGGGAATCACCTAGTGGACAGGAGGTCGCCTTACAGATAGTTGTCCCCTGTGATAAGGTCGCGTCGGTGCTAAGACAGGTGCACGACGGAGTATCCGGAGGACACTTAGGAGTAAAGAAAACTCTGGAGAAGGTGAGAAAAAGATTCTATTGGGTGCATTGCCGCGAAGACGTAGAGGACTGGTGTAGGAAATGTGTAGCCTGCTCCTCAGTAAAGGGACCGCAAACAAGAGCCAGAGGTCGGCTGAAAGTGTACAATGTTGGTGCACCATGGGAAAGAGTTGCTGTCGATATAGCTGGGCCATTCCCTATCACTGAAGAAAGGAATAGGTATATCATCGTCGCTTTTGCAGTACCCAACCAAGAAGCTCATACCGTCGCCAAAAAGCTAGTTCACGAGGTGTTCTGTCGATTTGGCGTTCCCTTGGAGTTACACTCTGACCAGGGTAGAAACTTCGAGTCTTCACTATTTCAAGAGGTTTGCCAACTACTCGGGATACATAAGACTCGTACAACACCATATCACCCTCAGTCAGATGGAATGGTCGAAAGATTCAA
Source organism: Sesamia inferens (assembly GCA_037179545.1). NCBI lineage: Eukaryota > Metazoa > Arthropoda > Insecta > Lepidoptera > Noctuidae > Sesamia > Sesamia inferens. The sequence goes on along the minus strand of CM073923.1, from coordinate 10,580,384 downwards.
CCAGACGCTAGAGAATCATTTGGCCAAAGTAGTGGAAGAACACCAGAGGGATTGGGACCAATATATTCCACTCTTCTTAATGTCATACCGCTCTGCAACACATGACAGCACAAATTGTACACCGGCGAAAGTCAACTTCGGCCGAGAGATTAGACTACCCATAGATGCACTAACCGGAACACCCCCCGATACCCTTATCCTAGCCGTCGACTATGTAGCCGACCTACGACGTAAACTAGATGGAATACATGAGCTAGTGAGAGAGAATGGTCTGAAAACCAGCGAGAAAATGAAGATCCGATACGACCGCAAAGCTAACGTGCCCGGATTTGAAGAGGGAACTTTGGTATGGTTACATAATCCCATAAGGAGAAAAGGAAAGAGTCCGAAATTTCAAGCCAAATGGGAGGGTCCGTACACGATAGTAACGAGGATAAACGATGTCACCTACCGGATAAAGAAAGGACCTAGAGGGAAGCGGAAGATCGTACACGTAGACCGCCTAGCTCGCTATTATGGTTCAAATCATGCTCGGGACGAGCACGACTAAAAAGGGGGCAATGTTACGAATGCACCTTATGTCGAGGGCATAAGGTTCAATATCGCTTGACATGCAGTGTGTAACTTTTAAGCCCTATAACTCGAGATCTAGACATCGTATAGGTGCAATATAAAAACGCATTTCTAGATTTAAGGTGGCCTATCGAATGGTACAGGTTTTATCAATTTTGTCAACTAAGTGACGACATCGAAATTTCTAGAAGCCCGTTTCCGGGAATTACCGTAGGTACTTACTGAATGTACTCGAAGGTATGCGCTATTATTATTACGTCTAGACGATTCTGGAATGTTCGATCAGCTGGACTATATATAGCGCCGTGACGCCGGCGCCGAGTCAGTCTGCACTTGACTACCGAGACGAAAACAACGATACTTAAGAAGCGATCTTTGAGAATACCTACTGCGACAACTGTAACGAGAACATTGAGTACTACGTGAAGAAACATCTGTAGTGTTATTGTGTGTTTACAACACGGACTTCGTGGACGTAAGTGAAGACTTCGGTGCAACGTCAGCAACATTCTACTTGTCATTGCCTACAATCGACTGTACCTTCGTTGCCAATAAACTTCGTAACCCTTAACTGGTATTTTAGTACCCCTAGCCCGTAACAGTATCTTCGAATTTCATTCGATGAGCACAATGGCTGTGGCGGAGATGTTGTTCCATATTTCGTTCACTAAGAACGATACCGGCCTGACACCGTCCCACGAGATTAGCACGGTGTTTCACAACGTTAGTCCACTCCTACCAATCCACTGCTCGCCGAACTGATAGTGGAGGTACTCACGTACAGGTCGGCAAAAATATGGTGGGGCACCGTCATGCTGGAACCACATTGACCAAGAAGTAGTCACATCCGAATCGTTCAACACCTGATCACAACACAACACAATTGCAGTTTCACTAGGTACCTTCCATCAGCAGGTTACATTACGTTAGAAAACTATGTGATCACACAATAAACGATACGTCTACACGGACGCCATGTCTACGCGAAACTAATAAATTTAAAATAAAAATGATTTTTATTTCATAAAAATAGGTACTCTAACTGCACGGCGGTGCCCTTTGACTAGAGGTGTGAAAGTATTCAAAATATTTCTCGTATCGATTTTTGGTATCAATTTTGTATTTCAGAATTTCACGCATCGATTCAACATCGCATGGCATTCTTTAGATTTTAGAACTTTCACATAACTTAAATCAGGTGAACTTAAATGCTTTACATTGTTTATAATATTCTCCTAAAATCGTATTTCATAAGACCTTTCTAGTTCCTATTTACTAATAATAGGTACTTGTGTTACAATATTGTTATGAGTAATTAATCGATAATCAAAAAAAGTAGTTTTACCATTAGGTAATCTGTGTTTTTACAACAAATCATTCAGCCAGGTACAGTTTCGAATAATATCGACAAAAACAAAACGTTATTACGCAAAAATTAGTACAGCTCTAATTATTCCTTTGCCGCCGTCGGCGGCTAGACACACTGACGCCGCTAAAGAACCTAAAAAAATAATCAAAAGAAAGCCGACAATTATAAGGTCTAAAATGGTGTTTACACTTTTTTAAATTTCCCGAATTTTGGGGAAGTTACAGGGTAAAAAAGATTATTTCAAAATTCATTAGTATTGTTACTATGATGATTATGCAAAATTTTATATTTTATTTGGTCATTTGTTTACCTAACCCTTATTATCCTTGTGGGTCGGACAGGGTTTTCGTAACATACTGTATAAGGAAAAAGAAAATAATACATATATCAAAATAGAAATACGTACTTTTTATGAGAACAGTTTTTTTTTTGGTAAATTAGCACCAACTTTCATCTTAAAATAAGTTTTCTTACGCTTTCCTATTTTTCTAAAACAAATATTTTAAAAAATGTTACAGAAATGTACAGTATTGAATAGTAAAAAAAATAAAAAGTTAATGTTAGGTATGCACAATATAAGTCATGTTAACTCGAAAAATAAAAAATATGACTTACCTTCTTCAACAGTTTGCGGCGAGGCATACGTACACAATAGATTGCGAAATATCGCAAGCAGCGCGTCGCTCCACAATCAGACGTGATCACTCTCCGAGCTCTCGTGATCGACTGAATTTTCGACCGGTGTACGTTGCGTATGATTCAAAACAGGGCGTCAATTTAAACAAAATGATGTCTAAAATAACCAAGCGACATTTTCGAAAATGTTAAAATGGTAAATTGTAATATGATTATTACAGATTAATATGAATTAAAGTTTGTGTAAAAATTAGACAGTTTACTATCAAAATTTAACTAAATAGGAGCTTATTTTAAGATTTTTGTCCAACTTTACGTATTTTTGTTATTTAAACTAAACAATAATTATAATTTCTGCCAATGTAGAATTGTTAACACACTCATTGTGGTCCTTGAAACATAACATAGTTTTTATCGTAAAAATGCTAAAAGTATTGATGATATCTCTTTACCCGTGACGACCGTCTTTAATTATTGTGCTCTGCGCAGTCTTAAGCTAACCGAGTTGAGGTATCTAATTACATCTAAGCAAGCCGAACGGATTGGATTAAATCAAATTAATAGGTAGCTATTATATAATTATAGTGATAAAATAACAATAAGGCGAAAGTTTGTGTGTGAAACATGAAAAGCGACTAGACTAAAATTTTAAAAACAAATTGAACATTAATTTGTAATACTATAAAATAATAACACGTCAAAATACTACCCCTGAAATTCTTGAAAATAAAGTTGTTTTTTTTTTTTTTTTTTATAATTATAAACTAGCGCTTGACCACAATCCCGCCTGATGGTAAGCAGTGATGCGATCGTTGATGGTAAAGCGCGCTAGTTTATTAAGAATCTATTCACTCAGATTGAGCGAATAGGAAGGAAGACTGCAGTTGAGCGAGGTGATGCAATGTTAAACCCAACAACACGACCAACGATGCTGCGCCAAAGGGAGATTGATCTGAAGACCCTCCACGACCAAACTCCCAACACAACATTTGGCGCATCGTACCCGGCACACATCGCAACACAACTGCTCAGGCCCGACCTCCGTACGGCTTCACCAGACATCATGCCGGAACACGACAAATCACTTGGCTGCAAGGCTTTGTCTGGTGGGTGGTAACTTCTGCCGGCGGCCGGTGAACAAAGGCGTATGTATACTTTTCATAATGCAAGATTCGCTTAGAAAAGCACACTTTCTAGCGGGGATACTGAGATATATACATATATGTATAAAACTGGAAATTCAGAGATTGTTTAGGGATTAGTTTGGTGTGAGACGGAATCCTAAAACAACAAAATATCGTACTTAAATTTCTTTATTAAAAATGTAATTTACAGTATAAACAGTAAGGTCATACATGGCAGTGATGTTCTTATTAGGTACTTATAAATATATCGGCATCATTATACTTAATCCGACAAACACTTCCACACCCTCGAAACCTATTGATACTCGCCTTTGACACTTAAAAATTAATATTTAACGTTGAAATATTACAAACACATCAATAAAACTCCAAGAGAAACAACAGACAAGTGTCAGAGACGAGTCCTGCGTACTGCCAACCCGAGCTTACTTGCCTTTTTCAGTCACTCACGGAAAATCTTCCATGACTGTCCACTTACTTGCCTAATCCAGCCTAATTTACATCAATCCAAGAAACAACAATTTATTAATATTTAATTTAAATACGGTCCATTTCATAAAATAATAATAATAAGTCAACTTGCTAAAATAAAATTAATTTAAAACTTCAGATCCCAAATGTGTCAGAAATATTAAAGAAATGTCGATATTAATATCAATGAATTGATCATCAATTTCCATTTGCCTACTCGAGTACATTATAACATTCTTTGGGACAACGCAGCACTATTCTCCAGACCCTACTAAAACGTAGGGTCTCCTTACGTGCAATTACATATCAACTTAATACTACTATTTTTCTAAGACTGTCTAAAAATCAAACTAAGGTCACAATACGATAAAAATCAATAAATACGCCTCTATACAAAAATAACATATTTTATATGATGGTGAACACGAGAGCACTTGAGAGCTCAGCGGGCCGGCCTCCTATCCTGCGAACTTTCCTAGCTAATCGTCAACGCTTCATTCTACGCTCCGAGGCCGGCGCGCCATCCATTAAATTATATTATTATACGTACAGGCTAGAACAACGGCTAGTAGTCGCCGACAATTGACTTCACATATGAAATATCTCGCACAATTACAAAAGTTATCGAGGAGCGTGTAAACTGTATAAGTTTCCGTATTACAAAATTACGTTTATCACCAAAAATATTTTCAAGTCATCATCATACAACAATTTTCGATCAGGCGCATCTTAATAAAAATAGATCACGTGCATCTGTTACAATTTTACTTGGTCAACAATGACACCGTTGTCAATACTTACCTAACTATAAAATCATCGGAATTAGCTAGCATCTAATACTGGATCTAAACTGTCAAGAGCCGATCGAATACATATTCGACTCGAATCCTTGCATACACGATCTGCATTCTCACGGAAATTAAACCTCGATATATAAAAACTACCTCGTCATAAACCATAATTATCATACACTCTCACACATAATAAATACAGGTACGCCGTCGTCACTCAGTTCGTCCGAACGCAGCTTGGAGAAGTGAACGATGTGCCCGATGCCGACTACAGCCGTGTGGCGGGCCTACAGCGAACGAAACTAACCGGCTGGCCGCGCCCCACGCTCTCAGTCCGGGATGGGCACGAGCGAGGGCGCGTGCACTGAGAGGGCGGAAGGCGCGGGCGGCGCAGGCCGGTGGAGAGTGAAGGCGTCATATACCTGCGCTAGCTCGTCCATGTTGTGCTCCTCCAGGCAAAGGAAACCCGCCAGTGTAGGCGAAGCACGACGCGCACATGCCAAGCAGTGCACTACGTGGCGCTTCTCGTGCTCGCGCACTAGGAGCGCGTGCCACACTTCACGCTCGCACACGCCGCAGTAGTGCGACGCCTCGCCACGCGCGCGGCCGTGGAAGCGCACGGGCACATTGCGCGTGCGCACGACGGCCAGCGTGCCGCACACCGCGCGCAACGTCTGCATGAGGCATGTGCGCATGGCGCGATGGAGGCGCGGGTCTGACACGCGGATGTTGCGCGCTAGGTTCCACGTCAGGTGCACCATGGGCACGATCGATTTGAAGTTCTGCACCTTGTTCCACTCGTAGCGCTCCAGTGCGAGCGAGTATTGGCGCGCGGTCAGCGGGCCCACGTTCCACGCGATATTGTTACACCAGCCGGTGGCCTGCACCCAGTGCACGCAGCCGGCGTTCACCCATACGAGGTCGCCAGGCCGCTGGGTAAAGCGGTACACGGGCACTCCGTGCTGACGCAGCTCCTCCGGGTCCGGCCACCACGAGCCGTGTAAGTACGATAGTCCGTGCCTCTCGCACAGATCGCGCACGCCACCCCAATACGCATCGGGCACGCCGAACCACTCGCAGTCACCGGGGCCGATGTTAATGTTGATTGAACAAAAGTTGTTGTTCTCTTGATGACCCGGCGTACGGCTACCGGGCACTTTCATGTATAGCTGGACCGTGTTCATACCCAAGATTACGTGACCTACGTGAGATAGCATATTGGCGGCGGAGGCAACGCGTGCGAAAGCCGGAAGCTTTTGTAATTCCGTGAGCTGTGGACGCCACTTCCGCTCGTCAGATAGATCAACGTTGGTTCCAAAGCGCAGCATTCGCGCGGCGCGGCGCCGCTTGACGGGCCCCGAGCCAGATTCGCGGCCGTCCGAGTCTGATAGGCCGCCGCCGGCTGCAGTATTGGCGCCGCCTCGCTCACGCTCTTCGCGCAGCGACTCCTGGAAGGAGCCGGCCTGGTACTGTGCGTACTTGCGCACTGTGGTGTGCGAGCGGTGCGAGGCGCAGGCCCATACGCGCCGCCTGCCAGTAGGGTCCCAGTTCTCGTCAGCGGACTGCATGAGCTGCGTGCGCACCTCGACGGCGTGGTCGGGCCAAGCCTCTACCAACGTCTTGGTGGAGAACAAGCCGAGGTCGAGCTTGAGCGCGGCGGTGAGGCCGCGCACCACGGCGATGGGGTGCTTGAGGCAGAAGTCCTGCAGCTGCGGTGAGAAAGCGTCGCGCTTGGACTCCACGTATACGAAGGGCGCGGGCGGCGCCAGCTGCTCGGGCGTCAGGCGCGGCGGCGGCACGGTGGGCGGCTCGGGCGGTCCACAACCGTCGCCCAGCACCGACCACGCTGTGGGCGGCCCCGCGTTGTCCCTGAAGCGTCAAACATTACGTTAGTGACTCGCGACATTGAAGCCTACTCAGAGAAAGACACGAAGACTCACTTGCAAGCATCCATAATCTGCTTGGAGCTCATGCCAACGTGGAAGGTGACAGGCTTGAGTGGATCCGTCTTGAGAGGCTCCAGCTTTACGACAGGCTGACGCCCGCCCAGCACTGTCTCGCTACTACTGGCAGCATTACTAGTAGTATCCACTGGAAACCAAATAATAGATTGAATTGAATGATACAAAAATATTGCTGCATGAAATCTATGATCAAGTACATCGAAAGGTACAGGGTGGCGCAATAGAACGTGCAGATTGCATCATCTTTTTTTGCGGGGTAGAAGGGGCGTGGGCGAGGGGAGACCGATATCGTTGGGTAGCGCGGTTCATGAAGTTTTAGTCACTATGAGTCACTTCGACGGGAAGCGTCGCGCATTTTGCGTGCGCGCATTTTACGAAAACTCTCGTTCGTACGTAGTTGTCAGGCGACTATTTTGTTCTGAGTATGGTGTACGGCAAATTAGGGAGGCTCCGAGTGCTAATTTAATTAAAATCTGGATAAAGCGGTTTGAAGAGAATGGATCGACGTTTAAACCACACGCAAAAGGTCGTCCACGCACATCTAGGACCGAAGACAATATTGAGTGTTAAGCAGTCGGTACGAGAAGATCCACAAATGTCTACTCGCAAGAGATCGTCTGTCCTAAACATATCGCGACGAAGTTTGCAACGAATTTTAAACTTGGATCTTAAATTGCATCCATACAAGCTGCAATTAACTCAAGAATTGAAAGACTCTGACTTCATAGCACGGCTCACATTTGCTAATGAAATGCTCAATCGGTTTTCAAATTTTGAAAACATCCTTTTCTCTGATGAGGCACATTTTCATATGAATGGGTTCGTAAACCGCCAAAATTGTCGTTATTGGAATAGTGAGAATCCCAGACTCAAACATCAAAAACCGTTACATAGCCCTAAAGTGACAGTTTGGGCCGCAATCTCTGCCAAAGGAATAATTGGTCCTTATTTTTTTCAAAACGCACGGGGGCAAAACATCACTGTTAATACCGAACGCTATGTTGCGGTGTTGGAAGGTTTTTTGGCCCCAGAACTTGAAAATTCAAGAATAAAGAACTCTAGGACTTAGTTCCAACAAGACGGAGCTACCAGTCACACATCAAATGACTCCATGGCGGTTGTGAAGCAGATGTTCCCTGGCAAACTGATTTCGAAAAGAGGTGGTTCCCATGGCCTCCGCGCAGTCCAGACTTGACGCCTCCTGACTTTTTTTTGTGGGGATACCTCAAACACAAAGTCTACACCAATAATCCGAGAAACATCAGTCAGCTCAAGGAGAATATTCGTGGTGAAATGGCAGCAATCACACCAGCACTACTTAAGAAAGTTTTCGGTAATTTCCGTTTGCGGTTAGAGCAGTGCCAACGTAGAGAGGGTCATCATTTAGATGATGTTATTTTAAAAAAATAAACTTCAGTTATCACTTAATAATTGCTTAGTTTTATTTTAACTATACCTTTTGTATTTATTTTTTAATAATTATTTTAAAAATGCACGTTCTATTGCGCCACCCTGTATATCATGTGCACGCTATGTTAATACAGCCTACGTCTACATAACGCAAACATCGTAATTCAGATTAATAATTTCATGTTGTATGCTGGTAAGCGAACTAGTAATAAAATAATAGTTGCGGGTAGGTATATTGCTGGAAAATTAACCAAAACTGGTTTCAATGAAAGAAATAATTTATTAATCGTAAGGTTTTATTAAAAACCGCTGAAGTGCATTTGGGTTGAGTGATCTTTTTGTATTATGCAACAAAATCTGGTTAAAAATTTGATCGAAAACCGAACTCAACAAAAACTACTCTACCTACAAAAATATTTTTCTCTAGAATTTACATATTAAGAAATTGTAAACTATCAATGCATTTAAAGCTATCTTTAACAGTATTGTTCTATCACCGAGTACAGACAATTTTGTTACAAATTTATGTACTAGGTACTTATAACTAAAGATTTAATATAGAATTGATTCACTTAACCACCCTTAGAACCCTACCTATGACATTATTATGTAATTTTAGTAAAATAGAACGATATAATAATCCCTTTACGTATGTGGCTATAAATTCTGCACACGTCAAATTTATATTTAATAATTCACTATTATCATATTAAGATTTAGAGGGTTAAAATGTGTAGAAACTACTTACTTATGATCCTATTACTGCTACTTATTTACTATTACTTATTTCCCTTACTTCGGGCACATAATGTAACGTTTTTTTCTCTTCCAAAACCATGAAAATAAGGTTTGAAAATTTTATAACCAATGTAATATTACATTACACTACCACTATAAAGTAAGCGCACGTATGTGCACTGAATGATTTAAAACTAAATGAAACATCGACAAAGCAAATTACAATAAAATAATATGTTGGGTGGAAGAAAAACATAAGCATGTACATTAAAACTTAAAATCATATGTACCCTACCACACAAAATTTAAAAATAGAACGTTGTGTGTGTAAATAATGTTGTTTAACTTTAGTTAAATTTTAGATAAATTAATCTTAGTTTATTTAAAAGAAGATATTCGATTCTGCAGATATACATATACACATTTTATGAAACTTTCATTGAACAAATGTTCAGAAAGTATGCGATAGATTAGCGATGGGTTTCCTATAAAAAGTCGCAATGTCCTGTAATTAATTTTAGTATAATTAACTCGCTAACGCTACCCTTTACGCTGCGGCTGACAGAACTGGCAACCATTTTTTGAAACATTCATTTAAAATCACTTCGGACCACATCTGGAGTCTACCATACCCCAGGGTGTAGGGTAGGATTTGATGAATTTTGTGTTGTGTTGCCCAATTGTGAGACTCTTTTGAAAATCTCTATATTTATGTTCTTTGTTATATATGTATAGTGTACATAATAAAGTGAATCTTCTATCTAAAGTAATAGGCGTGAAAAGGCTTTAGTGCCTATGTTAAAGAAAAAAATAAAGGGTTTGAGGAAACTATTCCAAAAATTTTATGACTATGGATTCACTATGGTCTTTTATTTATTTTTATTGCTTCACTAACAATTGTTTACAATAGTTTAAGCCTTAAGGTAACATGTTAGTGTGTTTGAGACAGCGCAACTGTTGCTTGTTTATCCAATTAATTATTATACCTGTGACTAGTAACTGGGCGTATTTTTCTATTCTTCTTGAACATTTTATGTAGAATAGCTTGGCACCTCTTAGACATTCGATGGATATTGTAATGGCTTTTCGGCGAAGCAGATGTTCGAACATTGTTTTTTTTTTTTTTTAATAATCATAAACTAGCGCTTGACTGCAATCCCGCCTGATGGTAAGCAGTGATGCGACCGTTGATGGTAAAGCGCGCTAGTTTATTAAGAGCCTATTCACTCAGAAAAACTGAGCGAATAGGAAGGAAAACGTCAGTTGAGCGAGATGATGCAATGTTAAACCCAACAACACGACCAACGATGCCGCGCCGAAGGGAGATTGATCTGAAGACCCTCCACGACCAAACTCCCAACACAACAACATTTGGCGCATCGCACCCGGCACACATCGCAACACAACTGCTCAGACCCGTCCTCCGTACGGCTTCACCAGACATTCATCATACTGCCATCTGTAGTACATTTCGGCAAGCAATCCGGAAGTGGGATCTGATACTTCGAGAAATGGCCATCGGGCATATGACATTCGAAGTCAAGCCGTACACCCTAACATTTTATTAATTCACGTCGACAAAATGCATTAAAATTTCAATTGAAAAACAGGTTGAGTAGTGTGAGGTTTATTGTGTATGTAGAGTTACCTGTTATTTTCGGTAATTGCTTTCTTACATATTAATATACATACACATTAAGTAGCAAAACTAAGATGGCACGATCTATATGGTGGTGTGGTTCAGTCCCACCCTACTTCTAGGGGTATGGCCAGAATTATGGTGGAATCACAGTGGTTCAAAAATAGTTTCATCATAAAACACACCTAATATCTGCACATCGAAATGTGGGATCTTACTATAAATATAAATAAAAAATCACTCAGTTTAGCAAATTTGAAATCAGTGACTTACTTAGATTTAACAAAGGGTTTTCTTTGCTATTTATACAAATAATAATTCTAAAAATGTACAATAAAAGAAGCTTATTACAGAGATCTCCTTAAACGGTAACTGTACTGAGTGATCCAATATTACTGTCATAGATACCTTGAATTAGTTATTAAATTCCTTGATGTGGTCTTAAAACCTATTTTGATAATTTGTAACAAGTTTAGAAGACTTTTTTCACTGACTTATTCTTATTCCTTATATGTCTTGCTTCAAATATTTTTATACCTCGAACAATTTGACATTGACAGTGATGTTTTACTCGAAATTAAGAAAAATTGTTATAAAAAAACCCTTTCTTAAAACGAGTTTCTATACACGGATATTTCGATTTATTTATCCTCATTTATAATAATATAATTAAAATCCATTCAAAAACAAGAGCTCATTTAGTTCATAATTTTCCGAATAAAAACTGTAATGCATCCCCTTTCATAAAGCATAGTGTTTTGATGGATAACAATGGCGCTCAATCATTCGTAAGACGACCTGAGACTTTTGTGCACCGCGAGATTTTGGACGGTTTTGTGTGCTGAGCGTTAATCCATCACATACTGGCTTAAAATATGAAAGATTTTGTGAAAATGTGTCCACAATGGATGAGCGAATCCGGACAAACGTTTTTTGCACAGATTAGGCGGCAGGTAGTGCTCTCGTCCCAAAAATGAAGCAGATTGCCTAAAGCTGTCCCATACCGATATTTGATTAGCGAATATTTTACCAAGTTCATAGAAGACCCGTTTGATATTATTAAAGATTTCTGGGTTTTTAGGAGTTAATTACATTACTACTATTACAGGATTTGCACTTGATATAATAAAACAAGGTGGCGTCGATGTCAAATCCAAGGTATACAAAAACGTGCAAATAACTAATAATTTACGTTATCCTAGGACGTTCCTTGGTTACTTTATGATAGACTGTTTATAAATGTAGATAAACTCTTTTTCTTGTTATCTGATGATGAAGTTGTTGATTTTACTCACACCTTCTCTGTTTATGAAAATTTGCAGGTCAGTAATCTTGTATAAAAACCGGATAGGTGCGAGCCTCGCGCATGAACGGTTAATTACCATTATCTATAAAAATCCCGTCTGTTGTATGGGAGTGCCCCTGAAATATTTAATTCATTCTGTTTCAAGTATTAATTGTTGTATCAGTTGAAGCAGAAATACATCATCTGTTAACATTTCAAGCTTCTACCTGTTACCGTTATTAGTATCGAGCAAAAAGTGGCAAAAAAAGTCACGTTTGTAGTATGGGACAGACAGAAAGCTGAGTCTTGGTAATATGATCCCTTTTTAGCCATTGGGTACGGAACTCTAAAAAATAACCATGGTAGTTCTTAAAGGCAGACAAAGTCTTGCCGCCAAGCGATTCATCGTGTTCCCGCATGATGTCTGGTGAAGCCGTACGGAGGACGGGTCTGAGCAGTTATGTTGCGACGTGAGTCGGGTACGATGCACCAAATGCTGTTGTGTCGGGAATTCAGTCGTGGAGGGTCTCCAGATCAATCTCCCTCTGGCCCAGCATCGTTGGTCGCGTTGTTGGGTTTCAACTTTGCATCACCTCGCTGAACTGCCGTCTTCCTTCCTATTCACTAAGTTTTTTAAGTGAATAGGCTTAATAAATTAGCGTGCCTTACCATCAACAATTGCATCACTGCTTACCATCAGGCGGGATTGCAGTCAAGCATTGATTTATAATTATTTTTTAAAAAAAGGGACAAAAAGTACTTACTGCTAATAGGCTCCTTCTTTACTTCAGGCTTCGTATCTGCGAACCTCTTCAACAAATCTTCGGCGAGCGACTCAGCGTTGTCGCCGGTGTTGGCGTTACCTTCGTTTTTCGTGACCTGTAATAAAGACACAACGTTATCATCACGAGGTAAAAGTTTAGGAACCCTACCGATAGTTCTAATTCCTGCCGCCCGCGGTTACAAACAAGGCAAATTAACGTTAGTACAAACCGTATGCGCACGCGCCGCTTGCGCTTGACGGTACTGCGTTAGTAGTTGCTGCATCAAAGCCTGAAAAAGAATATTACGATCGTTACTACAATTTCGTAGTACGATAGAATATTAACTAAAACTATTCTAGAACACACGAGCATATTAGATTAACTTAATATGTATACGAGACCGATTTCTTTTGGTGGTCATTACAGTTTTAAGGCACACTACAAAAGGGTCAGTAAAGGGTCCAGATGGAAACAGGTTATCACGTCTGATCAGCAGCATTGTTGCTCAACGTTACAACATGTTTGGGAATCATCTGTTTTCTATGAGAAAACATAAGGTTAGTACTTGTTGTTGTGGCGACAGATTGCTGGAGTTCTTCTGTAGGTACTGGAGAGTCTGTAGCTGGTGTTGTGTGAGTTGTGGGGGCTCCTCCGGCCGCTTGCCCGGGTAAGGTGGCGGTGCGGACTTGGGAGCTCGGGACGACATCTCCGCGGATATGGGCAGGTTCCAGGCTTCTTCAATAGATGGGAGTTGACGGCGTCTGTGGAAAGTTTATAAAATCAATGTTTTAAATCCACAACAGGCACAGCAAAAATACCTATAGAAGCAAATAAAATAACAAGGTAATCACTTACTTTCCGGTAACAGAAGGCATAGGCGCATGCGCCAGATGTGCTCTCAGGAAGGCGAGTCTCTGTCGCAGCGCGGAGTGTGACGCGGTCGCAGCTGCGCCTCCGTTCGTATAACAAGCGAATGCGTCTCTGGGCATCTGACAGCTTTCATACAAACTGCCAAGATTGGTCCACGCCGCCGAGTGACCCTTGTCTAGTTGTACTGCGCATATGTATGCTTGTAATGCATCCATCGGTTGGTTTTGTTGCTGATATAATACACTACAAAAATAATAAAGATATAAAACAAAATTCTTTTCAAAAAATAATAATCGAGCAATTATTTTAAACCAGTTCTTATTTCTCACCCTATAGAGCACCAAGTATCGGCATTTCCTTCAGACTTTTCCACTGAATTCCTATACGCAATAAAGGCGTCATGTACTTTCCCTTGCGCCGCGAAACATCGTCCGAGCAGATATAGTCCTGCTCCTGACTCCGGCTCCGCGGACACCGCTCGCTGCAGGCACCAAATGGCAGCACGCGCGCGCGCCGCCGGCTCACCCAGCGACACGCAGCGGTGATACAGCCAACCTACACACCATCATATATTTCCAATTATGATCGAACAGTATTGAGTATTTTATCCAAAACGCAATAAAGCAATATCAGGCTCCTTAGCTCACCTAATTGTCTGCAGACGTCTGCTTTCAAAGTTGAAGATAGCTTAGGTTCCTTTAGTAATCTTTCGTAGGCGTCTCTGGCAGATTTCCTCAATCCTCTAGCTTCGAGTAGATGTGCGGCGTGGAAGCTGAGCTCGAGGCGCGTGAAGGTAGCGTCCTGGTGGGGGGTGAGGCGCGCGCGGCGGAAGTGCACGGCGGCGACGGACCAGTGCCGCCGCGCCTTGAACATCAGCGCCAGACGCAGGTGCGCGTCCGCTGCACGGGTGAACCCCGGCGACACGTACAAAGCCATTTGCAACGCCTTTGTCGCCCTGCCATTAAAAACGTTTACCTAAACCTTCCCATCAACATTATATGAAGCAGAACAAGAGTTTTATTGCGGGAGTGCGGACTATTGTTAAAAACACTAAAGCAGAATCCTGTCAAGTCAATCGGTAAACAAAAGGTTGCAAGCAATAAACTGAATCTTTTATATTTGAAAAGCCTCCCAAAGGACTTTGTTTTCTGGCGACCGACTAGAAAACAATGTCAAAGTTACAGCCTGAACTTGACTGGCATACAAGGTCAGACGGATTGTAAATAATAGTATAAAGAATGAGCACAGTTATCATAACAACTCTGTGTAGGTACCTACACAGATGCCAAACAAAAGAATAAAGAGCAAAAACGCAATGCGGACTTTAAATTTCACTTTTTACGAAATAAATTTTTAAAAGACCTTTAGAAAACTTTTGAAATGAACGGATGAAACAACAATGCCGATGCTGTTTCCTTCTTTTTTCCTTCAAATCTATCCGTACTCCGTACACATTCAAAGCGTATGCTTTTATTTATTTTTTTGGTTAATATCACGCATTCTGGATTCAATGAAAGGAACTCATCTTTGGGACTCAGTTTAGGAAGGTGTATTGCTACATCTACCTAAATAAGTCCTTACAAAATTAAGAATAAGAAAGTAAAAACGAGCGTGTAATGCGCTCCGTAGATGAAGAATGCGATGAAGACTCACGGTGCGTAAGATATAAAACAAGGAATTGAACCATAATATCCGTAGGTTATTGAAGAGCGCATCACCGGAGCGTAACGTCACCGATGCGCCCGCGGGGTCGATGACCGTCTGAGGCTCGGTCGTGCAATCGATCGGACGATGCAACACAACGTCTAGACAGCGATCGTCGTCCGAATCCGATGCCTATAACGCCTGTATTTAGATGACCTCCGCTGACATTTGGGAGCCGAAACAAAGGAGTGAGACAGGTGCTGAGCCGAGTCCACCCCGAAGCCCACGACTTAAATTAAATGACGATTATACGCACACACACACACCCATCAGTGTGGCGGGCCATAGAGCTTTCACCGGCTGTGTCGCTGTCGGCGATGCTCGACATACATAATAATATTATAGGTATTTCACATAATTCTTATTCACACTCATTGTTCCTCGGAATTAGCTATGATTGTCGGTTATCACGCGATGCTCAATATTCACACCTACACTGTAGTCTGCAGACTGATTACAAGGCAAGTTGAAACGTTTACAGAAGAAATAACAATGGATCAAAAAAGTTTCATGAAAAAACTTGAACTCTTCATAGGCAATTCTTAATTAACTATTACATTATATTGTGGCCTTCATTGGATAAGTATTGTCGACGGATTTGATAACAAACGTTAATTATGTACATTAACATTTCAACAATGTAAAACTACAATTTCAGCATGCATAGCGTGTCGAAGTAGTATTTATCGTCCCCGTAGAAACGATAAGACATTGTATAACAGGGCAGCGAGTGCCCAATGTGCCCCTACACTATACATAGATAACACATTGGTCTTTGTGCGATATCGCCGACTAGGTTTATGGTTCAATACTTCACACCCACCCACGCGCTACGATAATAATATGACATGTATACGACTGTCATGATAATATTATTGATCAATAGTATATACATTAACGTTTATACGAAAAGTCAATGTGGATATAAATGCGAACATAGCGAGTTACATACCCACATATTATTGTATTATACTATTAATATACCTAGTTTTAGTATAAATAGCAATACGAGTTTATATTTTACTGTACAATTATTCGTCATAAAAAACCATGTCTATTCAAATAAATGCACGCTTTATTATAGCTTTCCTCCAGATTTCTCAATAGGGCAGTCGACTAAAAAAACTAATTAGTCCGTTAGTCAGATTTCCAAAAAAATACTAGACAGGTATTTTTCTTCTTTCGTATAAACAAAAAATGAAGACGACACAGTGCGTTGAAAACTCGTGTGACGTCACTGCACGCTACACTTTTTAGAGAGCAGTGACGTCACCGCCACTCCTGATCTTTGATGTCTTTTATATTTGGCGATTTTTATTGATTTGATAAAACAAAATATAAATATCCAATATTTTTCCATAATCTGAATGACGGACTAAATAGATTTTTTTTTACCCAGGAAATATCTAGATTGTGTCTACATCTGTTTACATTTTTACAATACATGAGCCACGTGATGTTATGGACAAATAAATATTCTGAGTAAACGTCTGGATCGATTATAATCCGGTTCGCTACTCGTCCGGGCCCAAGCTTGCCCATTATCAGTGCGCTCAGGTAAGAGAATTGTAAAGATCCCTTATATGAACGAAATTCTTGCGCCTATTCAAATCTTTATTTTATTATTATTGAGTGAATAAACATCTGGTGAGTTTGTTACGTTCAATGTTAGAATTTTAGAGCCACCTTAAGATAAAGTAACTTTCAAACAAAAACCAAACTCAGGAATATTCGACCGATGTCGTCCACTCGTCCGTAGTTATTCCGGCACAATAGTAAAACTAAAAAAAAATAACCAGGAAGCATGGAATGTGCTCGGTATTCGAGGTGTTTGGCGACGCACTCGACGCGGCGGTGAACAGCGAGCAATGCTCAGGCGGGTGTGCTGGTGGGCGCGGGGAGAGGACACTGGCATGAGGCAGCTCGGCTTGACCTAGTTCTGCACAGTCGCGGCGGCTCAAGGACGGATCGACCGCTATTTATAGAGTTCATTCGTCGGTCGTCATAGCACTCACTTTACATAACTGAAGTAAGCAGTCGCTAGGTGCGTCGCGGTCGCGACACGTGATCCGGCTCCACATAATGAACTCGCGATACTTTCCCACGGAACAGCCGACCTCGGGGAACTTACGCACAATAATAAACCTATTTAAAGAGGGATGCTCAAGATCGAATAGGGCACACGTGGTACTCAGAAATAAGGTCAAAGTCATACACTTGTGCGATCCTGATTACAACCGGAAATTATCAATAACGTAATTGAAATGACTAAGACAAAACAAAGATGGGCATGGGTAGAGTACTATTAAGACAAGTTAGTTTATGCCTTTTTGCGAATGGATATGAAATTCCTGGGTACGAAATCAGATCATTGTATCGGGCACAAAGGTTCTGTTTAACTTTGATTGGACATGACATGCTATTACCTATATCAAAATATCAGAAAACAAGGCAATAACAACGAAAATAAATCGTACGTGTTGTTGTAAACTGATTTTTTATAATACAAAATAGTTCTCGTGACCAAGTGATGTAATCATGTGATGCATTCAAAATGAACACAATTCACCTGATTGTAGTACTTATTGCATCACGGCCTTGGCTCCACGGTAACAGAATGCAATACAAACTGCAATTGTATGCACTATATAACTAGACAGTCATAGTGAAGGTCCTGTGGCAACGGAACGTACTATGTAGGTACTATGAACACATGCATGATTTTATTACTTCCTTCATGATGCCATCTGATGAATTATACATTGCAACGATAACGAAGGTACTCCTCGGTGATTGGAGGATTAACACCATTCAATAGAATTCGCAAACACAATGGTATTTTGATCGCATGTACTGACGAGCTACACTCGATGTTATACTCACAAATGCTACAATAACTTGGATTATGTGAAACAGTGGAAGTACTATTATTCTGCGGTTTAAACTTTCGAAAGGGATCTGGCGACATGATACCGCATGCAGTCGTAGCGTTGCGATATCAAGGTTCCAGACTGTTAGGGCACAAGTTTAGCTAGTTTCGGAAACGTACGTGCCGCCGTGCACATACATAATTGATAATGAACGAGGGCTCGTTTATCGCGAACGTCATGATAGTTGACCCACTTTCGTCCCATTCGATACCACTTATTACACATTCAGTAGGTTAGTTACCTACTCATAAACGATCTCATGAACGCGATATTACAGATATGTGGCGGCTATTTTCAGTAACGCGGCGCAATTACTATACAGAATTGAAATTGAGTGCTCATAAAGTTGTGGCAATTCATATCCAATTCTATTTTATTCTGAGGCCAAATGAAAATGTGCGTGATGTGGGTCGTCTGCATTTAGA
The DNA here is from genome assembly GCA_037179545.1 of Sesamia inferens. Lineage (NCBI taxonomy): Eukaryota > Metazoa > Arthropoda > Insecta > Lepidoptera > Noctuidae > Sesamia > Sesamia inferens. The sequence goes on along the minus strand of CM073923.1, from coordinate 10,561,670 downwards.
GTCGAGAAAATTTCTATTCGGCGAATTAGTTTTGAAAGTGTATCAAGCAAGTCGTACTACCTAAGTACCGAGAATTCCGGCTACATGAAATTTTTTGTGTACATACACACACATCTGTCTATAGATAACCAGTATACCTATGTATAAGCTGCCTTCCTACACGATGCGAGGTCAGCTAAAACTGAAAGAAAATGCATAGCTTGATGTGTAGCCGGGTGTACCACATTGGTATGTCTTCAAATAGAAACGACACGTTCGAATACCGGATGACGAATTAAGGTTAGTTCTCGATAACAACCGTGATATTAAAAGCCGCATTATCGATTTCAATGCTAAACCTAACGTACTAAAGAAATAAAGTACAGATAAGCCTTTTATACTGTACTGTACAAGGTAATTTAAAGACTGCAGTCAGAGGCTACGCTTACAGTATCTGAGACCTAAGCGGGCAGTTAAAATATTATTGCATTATGTTCGCAATTTATATTCTTACGAGCACACTTGTTCGCTAACCATGAGTATTGTACGCAAACCCGTCGCAGGACTCTCGACTTCATTACGGTATTAGTAATTATATTATTATTTAAATTACCCGCTTCAATGCCGAACAATTAACTTCATATACGCAATAATTCTATATTATACTTGTATGAGTACCGTACCGTTTTAGCCACTAATTATAATTAACAGACACATTGTAAGTGCGACGGAGGTCTCGATTGGTTACGAATAATGTTAACGATAGTACATTTACATCACGGTACAATGTATTAAAATATATGATATATAAGTTTATTTAGTTAATTAAACCACACGCGTAAACAAAGATACGTGGACGCGGAAGTGAGCCGGTCACACAGGCTGATGCACATCGTAACTTACACACGCATGGCTTGAATACTTACTTGATATTCAGTACGTCCATAAAATCAGACTGATGCTCGTGGCTCAGCAAAATTATACGACTTATTATTGAACAGGTTCTTCTCGAACAGTCAACTATGTTTTCTTTCAACATGTTGTATAACATAATATATAATAGAAGTACTTACGTCAACTGTTCGAACTCATCCCGTAGATTAAGGTACTAATCAATCAAAATTCTGAGTGTTGTTTCCATAATAAATTGCATAAACCGAAATAAAATTGTAATATTTTAAAACTCAAATCTGATGCACACTCACTCGCGCAAAGCAAGCTTCCCCCTAACATAGAAAGAACAGACCATTTTGTGCTATTATTACATTACAATCGGCGGAGTGCCCTTGATAACTACCCCATACGATTCACACAGCTCACAAGTGTTCCAACAAGTACAATACTTATTTATATGCAGCAGAATTAAAAATGTGCCCCATCTCCAACATTACAGTTTAGAAGGGTTGAACCCTTTGAGAACGAACATTTTTAAGCCTTCGTCGACGTCATAGAATGTTGTTAGATCTAAAGCGAGGGCAGTAGCACATACGTGTATGGTAGATTCGGTGCGACACGCACGAGGTACCTACATTAAACGGCAAGCCCTCCCTAGCGTCACGTCACTAGCGTGACTGTCAAACGTTGGGGGAACTTTGGTGATAGTTCAATAGTGGCGTAACATAATCTTAGAAGCTTCGAGCCCTTTCGAATGCTACCTTTTTGCGGTCATCAGCCGCTTTCTAATTCTAATGCCCATTGTGCGTACAAAGTGACGGCTAAATTGTAAGTACAGATCGACATCCGTGAGAATAGCTCGGCGCTTGATAATTATGCGTGCTTGTATGCGTGCGAGCGTAACATGTTATTTCCACAAGATGTAGCCAATATACATAAGTATGTAGAACACAGAAAAATCACTTGAAAATTACTTGCACGGTGACTACAACGCAAACTTTTAGTCTTCCTTGCTGAGTTTGTTGTTACAACAATAACTTTAATTAACTTTACGTAACTTACATAATACTTAGTAAAGTGCAAACATACATATCTATACTAATACATAATGCTGAAGAGTTTGTTTATTTGTTTGTTTGAACGCGCTAATCTCAGCAACTACTGGGCCGATTTGAAAAAATCTTTTTGTGTTGAATAGCCCATTAATCAAGCAATGCTTTAGGCTCATAGCATCATGCTATCCAATAGGAGCGGAGCATAGCAAAAATTTTAAATGTATGCTGTATATTATACAGTATATTATACAGTAGAAATGTAATAATGTATCTATAAAAATCGACTCTTTTGGGGTTTAAATAAAATGTTAGCTAACTAGCTAGTTTAGTATATTTGTAATATCTGAAGAATTTTAAAACATATTTATACCTTAAGAATTAGTACATGGCATATTGTCGTACCCATTTTCATTTGCTTGTGTAATACCAATGGTCTGATCAAATTCCTGAAGAGGCTGACGGGCCTCTTCAGGAATTTGATCAGACCGTTGGACCTCGCACGGTACTGGGAAAAGTACCTAGTTTACAAATATCAACAATGCGATCTTCACCGCATCGGTTCATCACGGTCTCTCGGTTCGGTTCAACTCGGTCGCAAACGGTTTCTATGCAATTTTGATCCGCAGTATTGACGGGCCTCTTTAAGATTTTGACCAGAGCGTTGATATCACATTCTTTTATTATCAAGCAATTATGGCCCACATATATGTATACCTACCTTACAACCATATACCTTACAACTTACTACAATAAAATGTTTGCCTGAATTCAAACAGTGCCGAAGTTATAAACTAACAAAACACTAGTACAGTCGTGATGACGTCGTTATTATACCCAATTCACAGTTGTTATCTGTGCACAATAAGCAAAGTGTGATCAACTGATCAACCAAGGCACGCAAATAATTTACGTAACGCACGTAACTTCACGCGAATCATCATTTACTTTTTACGTGATCGACATATTTAGTGACAACCGTCCGTCCAAAATACACGGAAAAGGCGATATATTCTGAATTACCACGAATTTTGAGAGCAGGGCGTACGAAATACGTTTTCGGAATAACTTCAGATTCTACATAATCTAACAGTAATTCTACATAATCTGTATAATAGTTTAAAAATTCAAATATTTAACCGGCGAGAGAAATCTTCGGTGATAATCAGGTTTACTTATAAATAAGTACATAATAATAAAAACATACGAGTAAAAAATAGAGCAGTGATTTTCATGAAAGGAATGCAATATGTCGTATTACATCACGCGACCATATTAGTCAGTATCAGTAGTGGTGTAAACAAAAAGCTTGCAGTGGTGCTTACTCAGCCGCGGCCTTGCTTGGCGTGACGTTACGCGGCCCGCCCGCTGCCATGACGTGCTGTGATGTGACGTATGGTTTTTTTCGCGGAAATTCCATCGCGGACATCGCTCGCGGCATTCGCGAATTTACACGGACCTAGCAATGACTTTCGACTCCACAGCAAAAGCAGTAACAGACCTAAGTTTTATTTATTTTTTTCCAGCTGGTGATATGATAATTCTAAAATTCATATAATAGAGGCAATTTAAGATTTGCTAATGAGGATAATAAATCATGACCAAAACATTTTCTACGAATTCAGATACAGGATTACTTTATCCAGATAGTTAGGTAATTCCTATAGAAATCGATCCTCACTGCCAACAGGTAAATTAGTATATTTGTTGTAAATTAATGCTGTTTTATTTCAGATTCGCTAATATTTAAAATGAATGAGATTAGTATTTAAATATGTATGAATGAATGCACAATAATGTATATTTTTTACAAATAGAGATTTGAACACAAAATAAAAAATTGAAAATATGACACAAAAATTAATTATCTTCCTATAGAAGATTTCAAGGGGCGGATGTGTATTTTGCACACGTAAACAGAAAAAAATAGTGAACGTAGAAACTAGGACAGACTGCTTGACACAGTTCATGCCTGCGTGGGTGGTTGCCCTACAGATGTGGGTGGGTCTACTTACGTAACTCAGACAAAGCCGAAGGGCACCCGCTTGCTACAGAGCCTTTCGCAACGCTCGCCCTACGACTATTGTAAGAGAATTATGAACGTTTGGACATCTAGCTGACATAATGAACGAGCTCGCTTCGACTGTTAAATGTAAGACTGAATGTTTAGTTAGGCCACTGTGATTTAGGAACCGAATGTTCGCGGAGACGGGGTCATTGACAGGGCGGAGGCGGGTGGCGCGGATGCAGCGAGTGCAGTGAGTTCCGGTGCACTACACACCAGGTATAAATAGCGACCCGTTAGTGTCGACGACCGCGCGCCGACATCACTACATTCACCCTGCTCTTAACTCTAAGCCGTGACCTAGATAACAAAAAAAATAGACTCAATTGTTACGTCAGGGGGGAAAAGGGTGTGTCGCGGTATTACTTAATTCGAAAAGTCGTTCCCACCGCAGAGGTTAGGGGTATGAGCGGGCAGGGTGTCGAGGAGAAACGTTCCTATATCGGGCCGGGTGGCCGGACGGTAGGGCCCGGATAAGGATGGGTGGGGGGGAGAGCTAATAATGCATACGGTTTTCGGCAACTCGATAGTCGGCTTGTTGTCGGTGCGCGCGCGGCCCCTCGCAAGTTGTACCTTCCTCCCTGTGCGTAGGGCCCGTGCGTACGTGACGTGCGGTGCGGGACGAAGAGCGGGGAGGCTGCGCCCCGCCCGCACTTCTCTTAAACAGCTCAAACTCAGATGCACCGCAGCCTAGGGTCGGAGACCGTGTTCTTTATTGCGTACCTAAGGAGTAATACTTGTTAGTCCTGTTGCGAGCCAATTTACATAAATAAAACTATTTATGCGTGTACCGCTACTTTCTTTGGCAGTAAGTTCACATAATACCACTAGCTAGCATGAGAAACGCTGTCAAATTCCGGTTTGTCCGCTCTATGATGTTGCTAGGCGGCATTCAACAAACCACGCTGGCTCCCACACTATATTATGGACGAAAAATAACATAGTTATTTTGACGTAATAATGTTCACGAGGTTTATAAAAGTATTCTTTGTCGAAATAATTAAATATTCTCCAAGTAACGTAAAATATTTTTTATTGAAATGAATGTTATCGAAATGAAAATGTCGAATTTAAGAAAGCTACAGGTTTTCCCAGTTTTAGATGTGAACTTTAATTTACTTACGTTTACACCGGTAACACAGATAATTGGAAGACGGCAATATTCATCATGCATTCAAACGGTACATGCTGAGCGCGCCTGCCAACGGCTGGCCCTATTAAGACTTCCTCTTAGCTAAAACTATCTACATAGCATATGCTAGCTTTTAACATAGCTGTTTCTAGCCTATGTAGACAGCAACATTTCACATGAAATCCTCTCAGGTACTTACAGGATACGTTCTGAAACTACCGAGGATTGAGGAAGTTAGCCGGTAATGGTGAAATTAACTACCGAATGCAATTACTGTGTTTGAGTAGCGAGCAGGCAAATATGTCGAGAAATTTTATCGCTTTCTACGCACAGTCTGTTTGTTTACTACAAAATGCGTAGTAAAATCTAACAATAATATGAGCAAGTTCATGTTGCTAATATATTGCAACGAGGCGATAAAACATTGCATTTTCAATCTTTTGAACCGACCATAGTACCTATGTAGTGTTATCTGCAAAAATATCTCATTGAACTCCTAGGTACGGAGTTGATATAAATAATGATGACATTGTAAAACTAAATGAGGTGACGTAACAGTTCAGTAATAATTAAAACATACACGATTTGTAATGAAAAAGTAACTAGGAACTTCTTTGTATGTAAAGACGGATACACATAGTCTTAAGTAGCTAAATAATATAATAACTAGTTCAAGGAGCAGCTGATGTCGTGACAGGTGTGGTAGCAGCCGGCAGGCACCTGCCCGGCACGTGCCACCGCAAGCTGCTCTAACAATTACATAGCATTCATTACTACAACACAATCGATAATAAAGGACCTGACATTAACTAGCTACACGCCTGACATTACCTAGCATCTGACTTCTGTTCGTTACATGACATAATGTAATAAATTATTTAACAACCAACAAGGATGGGTTTAAGTTGACACTTGAACTTATAAATTTTAAAAACCTAGCTTATTTATACATTATGTCAATTATGTGTAGAGGGTACGACAAGTATAAACTCTGCCACGCCATTATTGCAGCATTCTAAAATATCCAGAATAAATTAATGCTAATGCGCCCTCGGAAAAACAAAAACCCAATTTTATTATGATTTGGAAAATTACTAACATTTCCCCTCACAATTTACTTGGGGTCTTTTTAATACTGTTATTTTAAGTCTTCAAATCTATACAAACATTTCGATGAGAAAATATCTACGTTGTTTTTGCAAAATATGCAACAACTTTGACAATTCTACTTAGATTAAAAATGTGCAAAAATGCTACCACGTAGCATGATAAATATGACATTCGACACAAAATCATCTGTACAAAATCTTTTCTCTGGCAGGCAATTAACGCAGAATAAGCCAATTCTGCACTACACCGAGGTTAAAACTGCTGTGCCTAAAAGTAGTTTTAAAAAATACGAAAAATCTAGTCTTTTCTCTAAATTTTATGCAAATTGTCTTCAAATCAAAAAGCTTCGATTTGTTTAAAACAACAAACTCACTTCCGGGGATATCTACAAAAAAGGACTAGGCGAGCATATCGTTGAACAAGTTTCCGAAACAGGCCTAGCAAGTCTAGTCGCTGGAGGACTCCAGAGAGTGGAATACCGTTACTGGAAGCGGTTAGCGACGTTGCGTAGATAATGCGAGGACCGGTCCGCGACTGATAGCCAATATGATTCGTGATAACTATTACGATACCGCTGATGAGTGAGATAAAAACATAGTAACCAGATATCAAAGATATGAATGTATGTTTTGTACTTTTGTTGCCATCCCGACTTTTATATAATTTTGTTTTATGAATAAGTTTATTAAAAACGCATGGACTTATGCGCTTTAATATATAATATGTGCAATTATATAAATATCATTTCATGAAACTGAGCTAGTTTGCAGTCAAGTTTCAAAATAAAATAGGTATTTTGAGTTGATTAATTTGGGTTTTAGGTAAAGATATACACCTTTTGGAAATTAATGTGACAGCTCATTTTCCAGGAAGTTAAAATGTTTAAGTTCCTCAAGCGGAACAACCCAGCATGGGTGGTATTTCCTATGTATGGAAGTACTCCAGGCCAATGCCTCATTAAATATCCGAGTAGTGTCGCCACTACCGGTCCAACGACCAATGACGCAAGACAAAAGTGCGCGAATTCCGCCTGATTTAGCTATCGGACAACGGATTCTAGTCAGTAATCATGACTCACAGATTTCCCTCTACAAATCATTTTAATTTTATAACATAGCAATGAAGGTTTACTCATCAGACAAATACGTACGACCAATGGTGACGTGAAGGTAAGCCAGCAAGCAGGTCATATTTAACCTTAAATGTGTGTCATTAAATTGAATTTTGATTAGATGACCCTATCGTATATGTATTAAATTCACCAGACAGCCATAACCAAACCAAAGCCTGGTGGTTTTTCGTGAATATACATAGTGTTCCTAGTTTATTTAAACAAAATTGAGAGTAGTTAACATGTATGTAATGGCAAGTGATTGATGAGTTCTTGGCAATGTATACAATGGGTTAGCAATGGCCTGGTGTAGGGTGAGGTGAGGCGAGGCATCGCGTGCGGCTCTGTTGCGGCCACACTCCACCGACCTACATTTTATGCGGCGCGGCGGCTCACTCATTATTTACTAGCCTTAGCAAACACACGCACTGACCACCCCGTCATTTCATTTACCCTTCTTGTTCCCGCTCATATTGCGCGAGTCTCCAGATGGATGAGGAGAATTGCATCAAACAGCTACCTGCGAAAACACTACAAAAAAAACATTCAAACGAACAAAAACGCGACCTCTCGACGGGTCCTGGTCCGGAGTCGTCGACGTTGGTGTCTGCATTTCGGAAACAAAACACAATAGAAAGAGTCGCGTGCGAACGCGACGCAGGGATACGGGCGGCAGGTAGAGAGAGAGAGCCGGCACGAGGGCCGACGTAAACAAACCGCGAGTTGGGAGCTTCGACCGCACTCACCATTTTGGGGATCTTCGGATCCGTTTCTATTCGGTGCAGCCGCAGCGGCTCACGTAGTGAAGAGCGGAGACGTCGTCAGCGAACACGACAGCACAAGCACACGTTCATACAGGGTGGTTCAGCACACACGGTACATACGAAACACGATTCGTCCCGTCCTACACTACGGTGTCGCGGCCCGCGCCGATGCAGTTTACGTCACCGCATCCCGCTCCCGACTGGCACAAACGCCGCGAGCGAGCGAACGACGACCTCGCGCTGCAGCGTGCACCGTCCCGCCCCGCGCACCGCCGCCACCACGCCGCCGCGCCCTGCGCCCCTCGCGCACGTTGCGCCGCGCTCCCCGCGCCGGCCCTAGCGCGGCTCCCCGCGCCCCGCGCCTTCTTGCGCGCTCGTCCTACGTCCGGTGAATCACGACTCACGATGTCGACATGACGGGCTACAACCAGCTTGCAGTGCTTTTACTCCGACCAAAATTGTTATCAAAGTTAGATACCTATTCCCAAAGTGCGACGTCCATCCGTAATGTGATGAAATGAAACACGCATAGCTCGTTAATATTCCTATTTATATAACATATTTTTTATTCTATACGGATGCGGGAATTCGTTTCATTGACTGTACATTTGATAAATTTTATTTATAAATTGATAGGATACAGTTTGTATCATTGTACAGCGAAATTCAAACATGGCACTGAAAGCACTGTGACGTCATAAAAATATTCATAGACCAAACCTTTAACTAACTGTTCAGCTATTTATTATTATGTGCCCTTCGCCATTTATAAAAAAGAAGTTAAAAACGATGAAGCCTAGAGTTAGTTGTATATTGATAACATTGATTGTAGTTGACAAACTCCTCCGACCACGCGATCCCTATTATGAGTTGGTTGAATAGTTTTATCAGTCTTTACTATTGAATAAGAACAAAATTGAATAATCTTTACTTAAATATAATCTATATACTTAATATACAAAACGCTGCAATATTAACCACAATTATTAAACTCTTGTTCTCCAAAATATTTCTTAACTACCTCAATGCAGGACAAGTCTCTCATTCAGAACCTTCATCGTCATCATCAACCTTTTATCGTCCCACTGCTGGGCACAGGTCTCCTCTCATATTATACAGAGAAGGATTGAGCGTAATCACCACGGTTGCTCAATGCGGGTTGGCGATTTCAGACAATTCAAATTGTCAGCTAGTAGCAGTAGTTCATTTAGTTGAAACACTTACCACTCAAAAGCGTTATAGTGATAATAGCAGAGCCCCAATCCATAAAGAAACAGTGGGTCCTTCCAATTATCGGGCTCCAGGGCGTAGAACTTTTGATACGCTGACATTGCTGTAAAAGATTGAATAATATTAAAATTATACCCAAACTGAGAATTAATGTATGTGTAGGTCTGACGACCTGCTGTTTTTAACGTCGAGAACTCTGAAAGAGGACATGACCAGAACGAAGGTGATGACAATTTAGAGTATGTAGTGTATTTATTTATTTATTTTATTATTTATGTACACACAATAAAATACATAAAGATACGACAAAATTAAGATCTGAGTACAAAGGTGCTGCTTATTTCTTAAGAAATTTCTTCCAGCAGACCTGCGAAAGGAGAAGTAAAACAGAAATGTAGACAATATCGATCAAATAAATTGGGACGGGAGCAAGGGAATGATGATTGAATTGCATAGCAAAAGATAACTGTAAAAAACGTGTAATATTCCCACTTTGCATAATAATAATGTAAAAAAAAATTTCATATAGCAAAAATTTGTTGTAATACAGTAAAGTTAACACAAAAAAAAAATTATCACAAGGCAACAATATTGTAAACAAAACGTGCCGTTTAGAAATTAACGCTAATGCACGTACGCTAATAGTAAATAACTACATGGTATTTATAATTCACAATTTACATAAACAAAAATCAATGTCATGCGATACCGGTTCCACCCCTTGAACGTTCGGTTCACGGATCAGGGTAACTAAATTTATTTGACATTCCAAAGTATTTTAAACCGTCTTGGACTTAGCCCATCTGCTCTTTATATACTTATGCTAAGCCCTATAAAGTGAGCAGCTGTCAGAATTCTCTATCATTTAATGTTGAATCAGTTATTTTTAAGGGCCTTAGTCTCATTTAGTAGCATAAAATGGTCACTTTAGGAAGCTAATTTCTAATTAACGGCTTGGTTTTGAGATTTGAAAAAAATATATCTTGTCTATTGATTCATGTACAACATTTACTAAAGATGATTTTTTCGTAGGATTTTGCCTTTTGCCTTAAAAAAATAGTTACCAAAACGCTATTTTTGGCTAATATTCGTTATTACTTCTAAACGGCATTGATGTGTGGAAATATTTTTACACTGAAAAATTCGCGGTTAGAAGTACTACAGATATGCAAGAGCATATTTAAATCCATCAACATTTGCCAAGAAAATATCCTTATTTTGAAACATAGGTTTAGAGGTGCTCTGCGCGGGCGCGGGCGGCAGTCGTGCGTTAGCATTCAGACGGGAGGGTTGTGTCGCTTGCTGCTCTGCTCCGGCTATCGCCGACTACGCGTGGTTGTCTGTGTGAGTGCAATTATTTACGAGCGAATCGTGTCAGTGTACGTTCATAGATTAGCTCGCAAATGAGAATTGAAGATGCGTCTGGTGGCGTAAGTATCTATCTACCTATACTCTTGTATTTATACCTACATATTACTGTATTTTTCTTTATAATTACTATTAGCTTTTGTAACCATTTTTCTTTTACAATTGAAGTTAAACAATTACGAATTGTTCCAGGAAATCTAGAAAGAAATCTTTAGACTTGAAAGGCAATAATCCGACTAACTACATCCGCTGATAATATAGAAGACTCTATTCAGGTAAGTAAACACTCGCACTTAGATTATAATTTATAGGTTTGTAAGGAGATTTAAAAATAAAAATCTTATTAGAAATTTACGTAACTTGAAAATGTGATTTTTTGTTTATGGTGATATAAACCAAAAATTAGGACTCAATTAAAGGTTTTGGTGTAAAAACAGTTTTACAAAAAGTTTTGAGTTGATAGGACTTTTAGTTTTTGCGATATTAGCAAAAATGTGTAATAAAAACTCTTACTTGGATTATTTTAAATGATTCTTCCTGTAAATATTTTATTTCTATATGTAATTGTTTAAAGTAGCCGAAGCCGATGGACGCGGGCTGGCGGGCTTGGAATGTCACAGTTATCAGTAAATTTTTTTGACGTCCTCCGTGGCGCAGCGGTCAACACGCCTGCCTGCGACGTGGAGGTCGCGGGTTCGATTCCCGGCCAGGTCATGATGGAAAACGATCTTTTCCTGATTGGCCTGGGTCTTGGATGTTTATCTATATATGTATCTATTATAAATATAGTATCGTTGAGTTAGTATCCCATAACACAAGTCTCGAACTTACTTTGGGGCTAGCTCAATCTGTGTGATTTGTCCGTATATATACAGTATGTTAAGAAAACCCTGTCCGACCCGTAAGGATAATAAAGGTTAAGTAAACACATGACCAAATATGATATAAAATTTTACGTAATCATCATAGTACCAATACAAATGAATTTTGAAATAACTTCCCCGAAATTTGGTAATTTTAAAAAAAGTGACAACACCGGTATTATTATGAGCGAATAGCGACAGCGATGCGACCACGTGCCGCGTGCCCTGCCGCCCGCCGCCCGCGGAAGGGTGCTTAACGCATATTTATTAAGTTACCTCTTTTTGCGAAATAATATTTATTTTTTTAGGGGTATCTTTTTTTAAGTTAGCCTGGTTTTGTATGCATTAGTAGAATCAGTTATCGATACCTAACAACACCTTCACGGGTCGGACAGGGTTTTCTTAACATACTGTAGGATATATACAGTATGTTACAAAAACCCTGTCCGACCGGTAGCTGATTCTACTAATGCGTACATAACCTGGCTAAACTAAAAAAAAAAATACCCCCTTAAAAATAAATAACTTAAATAAAATAAATAAGTAATTTCATGGCAACACAGGCACAGGCCATGACCTCAGTTGACCTCATGCATGTAGGTATTGGTAGTCTAACCACGTTTATCGACTCTAGAAAGAAACAATGATACCTACTTACGCAGCTCGTGAAAAGAACTTTTTTTTAAGTAGGAAGGTCGTCTGACCCTCCGAATGTATCTTCGAATTTCATTCGATGAGCACAATGGCTGTGGCGGAAATGTTGTTCCATATTTCGTTCACTAAGAACGATACCGGCACCGTCCCACGAGATTAGCACGGTGTTTCACAACGTTAGTCCACTCCTACCAATCCACTGCTCGCCGAACTGATAGTGGAGGTACTCACGTACAGGTCGGCAAAAATATGATGGGGCACCGTCATGCTGGAACCACATTGACCAAGAAGTAGTCACATCCGAATCGTTCAACACCTGATCACAACACAACACAATTGCATTTTTACTAGGTACCTTCCATCAGCAGGTTACATTACGTTAGAAAACTATTATGATCACACAATAATGTGCAAAGTGGGACATTATCAAAGTGCTTGCAAAAACAATAAGAACTGTTACTACTGTGGAAAAATAGGACATTACAAGGCGCAGTGTCGGTTTAAGAAACTTAAAGAAAATAAGTTTGAGGAGAAAACAAAGAGTAACGCATTCATAGTGTCTAACTCGTCATATGAAGTGCAAAAATCAAGATGGTTAGTCGACTCTGGTGCTAGCGAACATATGTGTCGGGATCGTGTATTGTTTACTACATTCTCAAGTACTTTACAAAAATCGGTGATCGTCGGTAATGGCGCTGTAATTAGTGTGCTCGGTTGCGGACAGATGGCGGTGCAAGTATCGGACGGAACCGACTGGGTGGAGACGACCATAAACAATGTATTGTACGTTCCGGAATTAGAGACGAATCTGTTCTCTGTCAATCGCGCCACAGACAAAGGCTACGTCATGATGACAGATGACAGCTCATGCAAATTCTACAAGTCTGGAAAGATTTGTGCAGTAGCGGAACGAGTTGGAAGTTCATATTATTTAGATTTGCGTTATAAACGACAGTGCGAGATTGCAAGCAATGCTAATTTGGTGCAGAACGATTTAAATGAATGGCACAAAAGACTGGCGCATCAGAACTTTGCCTATGTGAAAGATATTTTGCACAAAAACAATATCACTGTGAAACAAATTTCTAAGCCGGAGTGTGAAAGTTGTTTGGCTGGAAAAATTCATCGTTTGCCATTCGAAAAGAGTAAATATGTAAGTGCAAAGACATGTGAGCTAATCCATGCTGACACGTGTGGTCCAATGGAAGAAGATTCAGTTGGTGGGTCAAAATACTTTGTAATACTGAAGGATGATTACTCAAACTTTAGAAGTGTTTACTTTGTAAAAACAAAAGACAGTATTAAACAGTGTATTGAGAACTTCTTAAATAAGGCTGAAAATATGACTGGTAATAGAGTGAAGCTGTTTCGAAGTGACAATGGTCTAGAATTTGTAAATAAAGAAGTGAAGGAAATGTTTTTAAAACGTGGAATAACACACCAAACTACAGTACCCTATACCCCAGAACAGAATGGGAAGGCTGAGAGGGAAAACAGAACTTTAGTAGAAGCGGCAAGAACCATGTTATATGAAGCAGATTTACCAAAGAAACTTTGGGCGGAGGCCATTAATACGGCAGCGTTTGTCCTGAATAGAACTGGGAAGAGTAATGAAAATGGAAGGTCTCCATTTGAAGTATGGACTAATAAAAAGTTCGATATTCACCAGTTGAGAGCATTTGGTTCCGAAGTATTTGTGCATATACCAAAAGAAAAAAGAAGGAAATGGGACAAGAAAGGTGAAAAAGGGTTGATGGTTGGATATGAAGAGGATGTGAAAGGATATAGAATTTATTTTACACAAAAGAATAAAGTGGAAACAAAAAGAGACGTAATTTTCTTAAACAAAGATTGTCATAAAGAAGAAAATCAAATGAAAGAAGCTAAAGAAACAGAATCAACAATGATCATGAATTTGGAACAGGACTTTGAGCAAGACCACAACCAAGAGGCGGTTGTAGACCAGTTAACCGCTGAGGTAGATAAAACTACAGAAGTAAACCATACAATCTGTAATATTGAAGATGATGAGAAATCCAGCAGTGATAGTGAGTACTTACCATGCAGTGATGAAGAGGGCTTGCTAGAAGAAATCAGTTCACCCAGAAGAGAAAGAAGTAGGCGTGTGAGGAAACAAACTTCTTTCTATAAGTGTAATAATGTGCAGTTGAACCAAAGTGAGAGTGAGCCAGTTACATACAGTGAGGCCATGCAAAGTTGTGATGCTGGCAAGTGGCGTGAAGCTATTGCACAGGAACTACAAAATCTAAAAGACAATAATACATTTGAATTTTGTGATGCACCGGTGAACGTGAAAGCGGTAAGCAGCAAGTGGGTTTTTAAGATTAAAAATATAAATAATACTAAACAGTATAAAGCTAGATTAGTTGCAAGAGGGTTTGAACAACAAGATGTGTTTGATTTCAATGATATTTATGCTCCAGTCGCAAGGTTATCTACCTTCAGACTATTTGTAGCAGTAGCAACTAAGTTAAATTTACCTATCTATCAGATGGACGTAACGGGGGCGTTTCTATATGGAGATATAAAAGGGGATGTATATGCTGCATTACCAGAAGGGGCTTATTTTGGAAATAATAATATTGTAAAATTAAAAAAATCCTTGTATGGGTTGAAAAGTTCACCCAACAGTTGGAATCGAAAATTTAATTCTGTTATTATAAACGAAGGGTTTTTAAGGTCAAAATGTGACTCATGTTTATATACAAGGTATAATGGCACTAGTAAAACTTTTGTATTATTATATGTTGACGACTTGTTGATATTTGGCACAGATACACACGAGATTACAAAACTAAAAATTGCATTGAATAATAAATTTAAAATGAAAGACTTAGGTTTAATCTCAGAATTTTTAGGAATAAATGTAACTCAAAATTTGCAAACTGGCACAACAATACTGTCACAAAGAAATTATTTGGAAAATGTTCTACACAGATTCCATATGGAAAATTGTAAACCAATCTTAACTCCCTTGGATAAAAATTTTAATACACAGGTACTTGACCCTGATGTTAAATGTGATAAAAACACTGAAGGAATTTGTAGAAAAATAATTGGTTGTCTTATGTATGCTGTTTCAGGCACTAGGCCTGACCTTTGTTTTGCTGTTTCTATGTTAAGCAGATACCAGACAGCTGCAAATAATGCATTGTTAGCTGCGCTTAAGAGATTACTACGTTATGTAAAATATACTTTAAACTATAACTTGATTTATAAATGTAATGATACAATGATGCAAGGTTTCTGTGATGCTGATTGGGCTGGTGACCCAAAAGATAGAAAGTCTACATCAGGTTATTTGTTTATTTTTTCAAACTGTTTAATAGTATGGTGTTCAAAGAAACAGTCATCAGTAAGTCTGTCTTCTACAGAAGCTGAATATGTGTCTATGAGTATGGCTGCAAGTGAAGCATGTTGGCTTATTAATATGTTACATGATTTTGATTTTAAAAATGTGTGTACAGTAGACTTATGGTGTGATAATCAGTCAGCAATATCAAATGCTAACACAGAATCTGTAAAACGATTAAAACATGTGGATATCAGATATCACTTTGTTAAGGACTTAATTAAAAATAATAAGATCCGCATTAAGTATATTAGCACTTGTAATCAGCTGGCAGACATGTTAACAAAGCCATTGAGTAAAGAATTGCTTATTAAATCTTTAAAACAGTGTGGTGTAGGAGATACACAATAAAACTATAAGAGCTTGTATTATTAATATGTATGAATTTGGTATGTATAACATTGAGAGGGAGTGTTGATAATGACAATGTTTATACATAATGTAAATTTAATGTTGGCCATACTAAGCTGCGCATAAGTTGGTAGCATTGTTTAACTTCCTTTTTTTTTTTTTTTGTCGTCGTTGTTGTTGAAGCTCGCTACAGATAACATTGTATCACGCTATCTTTAAAGTAATTTAATAAATACAGTTTGTTCACAAGTTTATGCTTTTATTCGATATTAACAACAATTTCATAAAAATAGGTACTCTAACTGCACGGCGGTGCCCTTTGACTAGAGGTGTGAAAGTATTCAAAATATTTCTCGTATCGATTTTTGCTATCAATTTTGTATTTCAGAATTTCACGCATCGATTCAACATCGCATGGCATTCTTTAGATTTTAGAACTTTCACATAACTTAAATCAGGTGAACTTAAATGCTTTAAATTGTTTAAAATATTCTCCTAAAATCGTATTTCATAAGACCTTTCTAGTTCCTATTTACTAATAATAGGTACTTGTGTTACAATATTGTTATGAATAATTAATCGATAATCAAAAAAAGTACTTTTACCATTAGGTAATCTGCGTTTTTACAACAAATCATTCGAGCAGTTAGTATCGACAAAAACAAAACGATATTACGTAAAAACTAGTACAGCTCTAATTATTCCTTTGCGCGTCGGCGGCTAGACACACTGACGCCGCCGACAGTTTCAAGGTCTAAAATGGTGTTTACACTTTTTTAAATTTCCCGAATTTTGGGGAAGTTACAGTAAATTCGCTGGTAAAAAAGATTATTTCAAAATTCATTAGTATTGTTACTATGATGATTATGCAAAATTTTATATTTTATTTGGTCATTTGTTTACCTAACCCTTATTATCCTTGTGGGTCGGACAGGGTTTTCGTAACATACTGTATATATATTTTCTGTTTTTCACAAATAATATTGTAATAACATTTTTTGACTTACAGAAAAGAAGAGAAAGAAACCAATCGACAGAACTTAAAAGTTTAATTTGCTTTTTAGGTCGAACACTAACGCAGTTGATTCTAGGTCAGACATCCATACAGAATGTCGTCAAGAAAATGATAATATTATATATCTCTATGTGCACAAAAAAACGACGCAAGTTCCATCATCATCATTCAGGTAAAATTATGCCTGCATGTCCTACAACCTATATTTTTAGTTTACAAATATATCATATACCTGTAAAATTAATTTTTTGTTAATTCTTAATTAATTTTTCTTGATAAATTCTTCATTCCTTGACAAAAATCTCTAACAGTGTTGCCAGGGTTAATTAAAATGTATGTTATATCTTTTTTTAGCTCAAAATATCACCAAAACCTCAACAAATCTCAAGCTTGTTTCATCGAAGGGCGACGCATAATTAATATTGCTTACTTTTATTCAGAACTAAAGAAAATTGCCAAGCACGGAGAATTATAGACTGTGGTTTAGGATCTGTGGATATTGTTGGAGAACGTTCCCTATTTATTTTTAAATGCCGTATGTGTATGGAAACATTTTGCACATCCTACAGAAATCAATATCAGCTGTGCAGTTGTAGGAACAATAGAAATAGACTGTGGCCATTCTCAACTGCAAGAAATTTCTGCAGCTTTAGATATGCCTATAATCTCGCATGTTATTTATTGGATCGAAGAATTAAAATTTACAGATTTTAAAATAACTCGTGTTTTATTTGAAACCTCATTACGACGAAGTACATTCAATCCGACGTCACTGACACAGTATAAATAGGGTACTATCTCTTTATGGAAAACGTCCGAAACTACGCGCTTTGTAATCTCAAGACATCTATATAAAGCACGGTTAGCGCAGCGGTTAAGCTATTGACTGCTGCGCTGCGTGTCGCGGGTTCGATTCCCGCGCGGAACAAATATTCAGAACATGCCCTACAAGTAGTTGTTCCGAGTCTGGCTGTTTGTGGCTGTGAATTTATATGTTTAAAAATGCACCCACGATAAAAGTAATTTCTAGTGTGGTTCAACGTTTTTTTTTTTAATAAAAATATCACAAAGTGCCTAGTGCGCGTTTGTTTTACGTTAACGCGATGAACTCGTTTATGTTATTCGCATTAGTAATTAATTCAAGGACACTGCAAAGACATGATACTCATATACTGAAAAGTAGTGAAAAAAAAAAATTCAAATATGTTGAATCGATAGATATTACCATCTACCATTAATTTTTATGTTAATGTTATGATATATTATAATGTGTGGGTACTTGTTTTACAAATGTCTGTCAGTCTGCGATCGGCCATTAAACTGTGTAACGAGCACTCCTTGATTTTATTTAAACATTGATCAAGAATACTAAAAATATATTATAGTACGATATTACCATTTATCAATGCAAAATATACATTTATCGTCTTGCATCCATAACCCCGTCTGAAATCGTAGGCACAAATCGCGACCTACACGCGGCTTGTCTGCATCTCTGGATATTCTTTGATTGTCGTTTTAGTTTAGCGCGCCACCGCGCGCATTTTACGAATTCGGGAGTACGGCGTTTAGCTCCGCCCACATGCACAAGGTCATTGAGGCTACTATAACCGTTAAAGGTGTATAATGTAATAAAAGGAGCACATTAATTGCGTAACACAGCGTGTGCGTACTAATAATTTTGAAGCATATTGCTAATACATTGCTCCATAATAAATTATGTTGGAAAAATGTGTCTGCTCTACAACGTAAATGAACGTAATGAATGTTGATGCACTGGAAAATGCAACCATATTTCATATTTTCGACTACCTGTCTTTTTGGATATACATAATAATAATAATTTATTTCGGACAGTCTGTATCCATATTCGATTAGTACTACAAAAAATCTTAAGCCGAAAAAAATAAAAAGTAAAACAATATTTATTTATTTGCGAGCTCAGCCAGACAGACACTCCATACTGTCTAACTAGGACCCGCATGAATCACTGCATTATTTTAGAGTCGATCTTATAATCGACTACCTTCAAAATGCTGTTAGTGCTGCCCCGCACTATATGTAGCTAGCAGGCGGTTCTCTTGCGTATAATGGCACGAAAGCTATCAACACGGGCTTCCGCGAACATGCCAGATGCACTACAGAAACGGGGCAACCCCAGCAACATCCTAAAACCGTTGTTGTATTGGACTCGCAAGACACCGATCGATCTCTGTGTATAACAAAACCACAGACCGCTCGTGTAAAAAGTTTGGCAATACGCTTTAAAAAGTGAGATTTTAACATTCTTAATCGCCAGTGCCCTGCGCTCCCTTTCAAAGTCCATTTGATCATCAAGATCTTCGGTAACATAGTAGTTCAAATATTTAAAATGATTTACCCGCTTCAGTTCATTATTATTGAGTTTCAATTTGGGCACACTAGATGGGCATTTACCAGAAGACTTAAAGACCAAATACTCAATTTTCGTGCAGTTATACATGAAACCATATTTTTTTGCATAACTCCCACAAACATGTAAAAGCTGTCTCATCGGACCGACACCTGGACTCAACAGCACCACGTCACCAGCATAACTGATATTATTAATACAAACATTATCAATCGACCAGCAAACACGCGTGCTGCTGAGTTCAACCAACTCGTTTAACTAACAGCTTAAAGAGCTTGGGAGAAGTCAACCCACCTTGTCTCGTCCCATACTCCAACCTCTACATTTCAGACACGGTACCTGTCCATCTAACATAATTTGTCTGATTAGCATACCAGTAGCGAAAGAGATGTTGTACCTGCGTATGCACAATATACATATTTATACACACAAGTCTTGAAGACGCCGGGTCAAAAGCTTTTGACAGGTCGAGGAAGCATGCATAAAAGAAAATTTCTTTATACACGCTCCTCTAGTTACCGACCGCTTCTACAAGAATATTCTATTAAATGAGTTTATTAGTAATACGACAATTCATAACATATCACTAATAATGCAATGAATATCAAAGACCAGTATTTCGAACTTGATTTTGATAGTCAATATTAAGTCGACTTTTCTCAAGCACATGATTTAACACATTTCTAAAGTTTAGATCAGCACTCGTCATGTCAATCACATAATTCAAATATGTTCATTTTTTTATGCATCTATACATGCAATACTACCATATCTCTATTTAATATATTATGTATAACTTTTTTTTATGCGAAACCCGAAACACGTGTCCAGTATTTTTAAGTAAAGAAACTATGTACAAAATTTCAAAAAGATGTCATGAAAAACCACAAAGTTATGAGTTTGTTATTCTACTTTGCTGTCCCAACAAAAATATGATCCATGCTCCACTCGGGCGGGCAAACGGTACGTTGACCTCTGGCGTCAGCTGTTGCGCGGGCGTGCAACACTATGATTTATCGTAAGTTGCGTGGCGCGCTGGGTAACCCCACTGCAACAATTTCTAAATGTATTTGGGATAAAATATAACATGGTATATAAATGATTGGAATCGATTCAGTTGCTTATTCTGAACCAACTATATTCAGGGCCTGTAGCCAATGTAACATCGCTTCGTACCTTCGTACCAACCAACCAATAACGAAAACGATTGACCACGCGAGGCGATAAATCACGTGGTCAATCGTTTACGCCATTGGTTGGTTTGGTATTCGATTTCGCTTCGCTACGAAGCGATGTTATATTGGCTACAGGCCCTGGTTTCGCATAAACAAAAAAAAAAAAAACGTACAAATGTGGTTTGGTTCAAATGAATTATTTTTATGACCACCCAGAACGACTGTGAGGGCAGAAAGGAGGTTAGGTTAGTTTTTTTATGACCACACATAACGACTGTGAGGGCAGAAAGGTGGTTAGGTTAGTTTTTTTATTATCACCACCCAGAACGACTGTGAGGCCAGAAAGGTGGTTAGATTAGTTTTTTTTTATGACCACCCAGAGGGACTGTCAGGGCAGAAAGTTGGTTAGGTTAGTTTTTTTTTATAACCATCCAGAACAACTGTGAGGGCAAAAAGATGGTTAGGTTAGTTTTTTTTTATGACCACCCAGAACGACTGTGAGGACAGACAGGTGGTTAGGTTAGTACCCAGAACGACTGTGAGGGCAGAAAGGTGGTCAGGTTAGTTTTTTTTTATGACCACCAGAACGATTGTGAGGGCAGAAAGGTGGTAAGTTCAAGTTCAATTATTCTGTCCTGATTTTTCAAAAATAAAATCTTTTATTTTGTCTCTCCTCAATAGCTTCTGATAATATTTAGTAGCCGATATACCGACTATTTGATGACATTTTTAACAAAATTATAACGATCAATTACTAAGGGATGAGTTACATTTTAAGCGTATCCAGTTAACAAGTTAGAAGCTAAATACATACATTTTTTGACGTCATTTATTAGTATTTTAGAAGTTTAGTGTTAGAATGCATGCTACAAATTTAGATGCTAAAAATAATCATTATGCCGAGTTGTATTTAGAGTGGTTTACATAGAAGACAAGTAGTGGCTTAGATAGTATTATTTATATGCTCGTTAATTGTGGCTGACTTAGTAATTTAGAAGGCAACATACATTTTTGGGGGCGAATAGTGATATTAAAAAGAAGCCTGTTTAAATAGCACCCTTATTTTACCCCGTATGATATTATTTTCATACTTTGTTAAGCATATTAAATTATACTATTTGTACTGCGACGAAATAAAAGATAGCACCATCTATTACGTAAGTCGGGAAACACTGCCATACACGCGGATTTTTGAATACCCGCGGATTTGCCTTTTACCTTCCTGTAGTTAGTCAGAGGAAGAAAATACTAGGATATTTTAATATTAAATTATTCAGCATTAATAGTCAATGACCGTATGATATTCACATAAAAATATGTATTAGGTCATCAGATGTCTCGGTATGTGTGACGCATAGCGTCGATTTAAATATGTAATTTATATTAAAATACGTGTTAAAAATGATAACCTAAATGGCACAGTATACAGAAATGGTTCTAAATTACAATAGTAATAAATTAATAATTTTGATATCGCGTGAAAACCACAATTCAAGAAAAACATGTTTTTCACTGTTCGGGTTTTCACATTATACTGGTTAGTATGTGGGCAAATCTGGCCTTTGTGTGAACACGTACTTACCTGAAAAATAAAAAAGTCCCCAGAGGATCATAATATTTTTTTGTTATGTACGATCCTCTTGCGCTTTTATCCATGATATATCCTACATGTCATGCAGTCCGCTTGGGTGGTAATTTTATCTCACATTTTTGGATATTACTTTGAATATACATAGAACAGAGTAACCGTGAAATTTCTTGGCGGCTCTTTTTCATAGAAAACGACCAATTTGACCCGTGCCCTGGCTTTTGCCGTTTCATAAGTACCCATGTTATTTTATATGAAATTACATTTTTTTTTTGGTATGGCATTTCGTATTGACCATGAGAGACCGTGACTACTTAACCGGACTATCCTGTTAAGCCTCCAGCCAGGGAATGAAATACGAGAGTTTGATTTGAATAAATAATAATTTTAGTTAGTTTCGCACGCAACCTAAAAGGAATGTTTGTTATACATGTAAACAATAACATATCAAATCAAAATCACACAGATTGAGCTAGCCCCAAAGTAAGTTCGAGACTACTGTTATGGGATACTAACTCAACGATACTATATTTATTATAGATATGTAGGTATATATATAGATAAACATCCAAGACCCAGGCCAATCAGGAAAAGATCGTTTTCCATCATGACCTGGCCGGGTATCGAACCCGGGGCCTACACGTCGCAGGAAGGCGTGTTGACCGCTGCGCCACGGAGGACGACATGGGTATTTCAATATAAATGTACTATTGAATTAGGTTGAGTAAAGTCGGAAATTCGAACCCTGCTGCACAAATTCTCACATATATTACAGTTATTTCCACGAATACCTTCAAAACCACGTACTTTGAAGCATAAACACCTTTTTTGTTGGACAAGAACATTTATATAAGGAAATAACACTAAAAAGCTTTCCGAAGGAAAATTACATATTTTAACTCATTAAAACTTTTTCTTTTTCTTTACGCTTTGGAAAACCCCTATTCAGTCTTTCGCTAGGGGTGGATACAAAATACCACGTAACGGAACGATAACTTTATTCCAGTTTCAATAAAAAATGTACATTTTTGATCTTGCATTGCTATCTTGATCAAGCATCAAGTTTTCTACGTGTACAATTGACGTTAGAACATAATATTATAAATGGGTATTTAGAAAATTTTAATGTGTTTTAATTTTCAGCTTGCAGATGAAATATTATTGATGATTTCGTTTATTGAAGAATACCAGAGCTCCTAATTTTATGTTCAGATCAAAATAAAAAGTAAAAATAAAAAGTTTGGGTACAGGCTTGTATTTTCTGTCTTTTTTATTATTATTTATTTGTAATGTGCGTTTTGTTTGTGCAGAATAAACTACGCTATAACTTGCAGGGTTTCGTATTGTACGAAACACTTGATTAATTGTATAAATAAATTTAATATTTATATAATTAAATTAACCTGCCAAGTTCAAATTTAGAAGTATTATTATTTTATTTCATCTAAGCATTGGGTTGGATTTCAATTCTTTTTTAGATGAACAATTAGCCGATATGAGCTTGGCCCCGTTTTAATTAGGAAGTTTATGGTGGGGATACTTACATAATTATTATAAAAGTGCCCATGCAGTATTACTGCGTCTTTACTACCACGTGAGGATGCTAGTGATGTCACGAACTTTGCTGACTTCGGGTATAATAGGAATCATATTTTCGAGTGACTACCGCTAAATGGTCCATAGTATTTAAGGTGGGGAAGATCACCCAGCTGGTGAGTTTACGGAGTCTTGCTTCGTCGACTTCCTATTTCTGTCTACAAGGTTTACATGAACCTGTGACGCATGAGATGACGGGGGCTCAAGTGAGCGAGCAAATCGAACCTACCCTGTCCGCGCCATTGGATGTATGAGGAACAGGGTGTAAAGTTCACTCATCCTTCATAGGAAAAGGGCCTCCGACCAGACAGGTATTATGTCTGTCGGGCACTTGCCCAACGGTTGATGTTGGGAAGTTGGATACAACGTTATTTTTTGTTTATACGAAACCTGAATATAGTTTGTTCAGAATAAGCAACTAAATCGATTCTAATCATTTTTACACCATGTTTTTTCCGAAATACATTTAGAAATTATTGCAATGTGGTTACCGAGCGCGACACGCAGCTTACGATAGATTATAATACATGCGCGCGCGCAACAGCTGACGCTACAGATCAACGCACCGCGCTCGCCCGCGTTTGCGAAGCATTGACCATATTTTTGTTGGGACAATCAAGTAGAATAGCAAGCTCATAACTTTGTGGTTTTTCATTTTCGGACACGTTTCGGGTTTCACATAAACAAAAAATAATGTTGTATATGCTAGTTGCACTCTAGTTGCTAGGTAAACTCTGCTTGCGAGATGTAGAATTAGTGTGACGTCAGTATGACGCGTTGTTTTATATGTGGCGTTTGGAGGTACCGCTACAGCGCCCATTTAGTAAAAACTCGGTATTAGCTATCTATATAAAACCGACTGTTGTCTTTAAAGTTCTAAAAATAAACAAATGAACGTACGAGAGGAGGGTGGCTACATTAGAGTGGGTTCCTAATATAAATTATTGTAGCCGTTAACTCTTACATAAACGTCTGTCTGGCGGAAAAGTTATAAGCCCTGTTTATTACTGTAAGTAGCACCCTATAAAATCTTACCGCTATTCGTATAGACGTCTAATGCCCGATGACTAAACTTTTCATGTCTTGAGCTGTACACAAACGCAGAGTTAATGGCTAGCAAATTTTAATAAGAAAAGAGGTTGTCTGTTTATAAAATAGGAATGAATATAAAAAGCGTTTCGCCTCATCTTTTATACCGCACACATCGGACAATTGGAACAATTTGCCTGTAGCGGTCTTCCCCTGAGTTTATAATTTGAGTGTCTTCCAGGAGAGAATTAATAGGCACATAATAAATTTGTGCGATTTACTATCAACGATTGCATCACTCCACAAGTTTATAATAATGATATAAAAAAAGCCTGGTAAGTTATTTCTCAGGTGTGGATAAAATGTATTCAGTTGGGGACAAGTACATTATCGCACAGAGTAAAAGTTAAAAAAATTAAATGAAAGAATCATGTCATGGATGATCAAAGTGGCCGAATCCATGTAAAAAAAAACTTAAACGAAATCATGCGACCCCTTTCATAAAGTTTATCTAATTCTCAAGACTCCCTGTATAAGAAAACGGAATAAGCTATAGAGACAAAATATTGAACTGTAGGGTAATGGTGTAACCCTCTATCAGTAGCAGTGGGTTTAATTTAACATTCATTGAGCTATTTCCGTTGTTGAGCGACACATTTTCCGAACATTTGGAACAATTAATTAGCAATAGAATGCTTTAAAAAGGATTCAAATTGATAGTGATACTGGATTACGTGTCCGTCCATAGTAGTCACTGCTTTTATAATTTGCAAACAGCGCTATTGTTTAATCCAGGTCTTATATTATTAAAAATGTTGAGTGCATCTGCTTCAAATACATATATTATGATGCTGGCAAAAGAGGAAGCGGAGTGCGTGAGGGAGTGGGAATTATTATTGACTCTAAATTGAATTGGAAGGCACACATCGAATACCCAAGTAAACACCTAAAAGTTCCTCTGGATCCTTTGACCACGGAGAATTTCTTAATTTTAGGAAATACAAAGAATTCGTTAGGGCATATATGTCAGGACTGTATGGAGGATTGTCAAGAATTTCTACTTTTTCCTGCTTCAAATAGTCAATGGTTTGGCGAACGCTGTGTGAGGTTCCGTTGTCGTGGTGCAGGATGATGACCTTGAGTTAAATATTCGAAGTTCAGCGATGACTTGTGGTAAACAAACTGTGGTATACCACTCTGCGTTAACCGTTTTATGATCTTCAAGTGCAATTGTCGCAACATGGCCTGTTTTTCCAACGAAAGTGGCCACCATCTTCTTTGAAGTGCTTCGAGAACAAACAACTTTAGTCGAATTTGGGTTGTCTTGAAAAACCAAGTTTCTTCAACACATGTCTTAGATGAGATTTGACTCTCCTCGGTTGAACCTTTGCAGGGTTTTCTTACACCATTTTACGCAAGCCGCCTTGTGATCGTCGAAAATCAGATGCGGTATCCAACGGCAAACTAGCTTCCTCACACCAAGCGCTTCAATCTGAATGGTTGTCTCTGAGATGCCTAATAGAGCCTCTATCTCTCGATACGTCACATGACGTTCTTCGAAAATTTGTTGTCTCAGTGCAATGATGTTATATTTAAAGAAGGCTGCCCAAGCCTGCAGACATGGGGGCTTCATCACTGAACAAAACACTAAAGCCGTATCAGGCCTCTTCTAATGTCGTAGAAAATTATTGCACGAAAATTTTCCTCAGAAAGGTTCATTATCGTACGTTAACTTGAGAGATTCCAATCCACGCTGTGACTAAGCAATAACATTAATCCTAATACTATCAACTGTTTTGAGATTCAAAATCAACACATTCGAATATAATAAATAATAATTATGTAGAACAGTTCGAAATTCAAAATTACTGGGAAATATGGAAACGACAGAACTTTAAAGTCATGCCTAGGCTATAGGGGGCATACAACAGACATAGCAAGCGTCGGTAGGTCCTCTCTTTGACCACTGTGAGTATCGTCCTAAGGTCACGGTGGAGGTCTGCTCGGGAGGAGCACCACCGTGTCATCGTGGCGGCGATCTCTCGCGTCCGTTTGTCGTCCAGGCTATGTCCCGGAGCAAGAGTGCATGGCAGGCCATTACCTCCTTCTGCGAAGCAGTGATGCTGGCAAAGGAGGCGGAGCGCGTGAGAGTGCGGGACTCTCAGCGTTCATACGCTTCTAGCCGCTGCAGGAGAAACCCTTGACAGGAGACAACGTCAAGCTCCCCACCACCGTAGGCTCGGGCTTGCGGGCGGCGAACAAAGAGTAGCTCGCTAGGACGCGCGCCTCAAAGAGGTGTCAGCACATCGTGATGAGATCCACGAAGACGGATATTTGCCAGGGCCGCGGTTTGTTCGAAAGAGATTCCGTGGTCCTTGGTGCACAGGCAAATGAAGGAACACGGGTGGGCTTTAGTCGGTAAAAGTCTGACACGCCCTTCCGCTCAGCCCAGCCGCTCAGAGCTGGAGAGGTCATTTGATGATTTCTCATCCTCAAAATAAAAGGCCAAAAGAGATGCTTTCACCCTTTAGGCGCACCTTGTTAATGTTAATGAAACTCAATGAAGTATATCGGGTGTCGTTTGTCTCAACTGTTTCATAGTATGTACATGTGGTAGTGGAGGAACACAAGATAATTAACATACAGATAGTTTACATAAAGTGGATATATAGTTCACATTTGGGTTGGGATTCTGACTAACTAGTTTTTACTTGTCTCTAATAAACATCAAGCTTTGATGTTTATTTATTTACAATTTATGCTATAACCATAAATAAAAACACATCATTTTCTTGGTGGTTTTAGGAGCAAAGCACATCTTCATATATGCTATAAATGCCACTACACCAGAATACACTACTTTCAAGTGAGGCTATTTAATAATATCTGACCTTTAGCATAGTCCTCCAGCAGCAGGTGAAAATGACCAAGTTTGCAGAAAGTTTTAGGGTCTATACATATTTCTCTCCTAGCTCCCGGTGAACAGGCCCTTTCTTCTTCCTGGTAATAAAAGAATAATACAGTTTAAAAATATGCTATAGAAGAAATAGACACATTTACATATGCATACATGTTATGCATTTCTTCAACTAATGGGGTGCTGAGACTAAGGACCGTATTACAAACCTTACTCAAGATTTAAGCATTACTTAAAACTAGTTTCAACCAATTAAATAGCTTCAAACGAGATTTAAGTAACGCTCGAGTTAGGTTCTGTAACACAGACCTTAGTTTGCAATTTACAAATAGGGATGTATCCAAGGTATGAAAATCAAAAAAATAATTAGTCCGTCTTACAGATAATAAAAAAAATTAAGAATCGTATTTTTTATTTTGTCGTAATTACCAAAAATTACTGAGATATAGCGTATTAACGGTTATAGTAGCCTCAATGACCTTGTGCATGTGGGCGGAGCTAAACGCCGTACTCCCGAATTCGTAAAATGCGCGCGGTGGCGCGCTAAACTAAAACGACAATCAAAGAATATCCAGAGATGCAGACAAGCCGCGTGTAGGTCGCGATTTGTGCCTACGATTTCAGACGGGGGTATGGATGCAAGACGATAAATGTATATTTTGCATTAATAAATGGTAATATCGTACTATAATATATTTTTAGTATTCTTGATCAATGTTTAAATAAAATCAAGGAGTGCTCGTTACACAGTTTAATGGCCGATCGCAGACTGACAGACATTTGGAAAACAAGTACCCACACATTATAATATATCATAACATTCACATAAAAAATAATGGTAGATGGTAATATCTACCGATTCAACATATTTGAATTTTTTTTTCACTACTTTTCAGTATATGAGTATCATGTCTTTGCAGTGTCCTTGAATTAATTACTAATGCGAATAACATAAACGAGTTCATCGCGTTAACGTAAACCAAACGCGCATTAGGCACTTTGTAATATTTTTATTAAAAAAAAAAAAAACGTTGAACCACACTAGAAATTACTTTTATCGTGGGTGCATTTTTAAACATATAAATTCACAGACACAAACAGCCAGACCCGGAACAACTACTTGTAGGACATGTTCTGAATATTTGTTCCGCGCGGGAATTGAACCCGCGACAAGCAGCGCAGCAGTCAATAGCTTAACCGCTGCGCTAACCGTGCTTTATATAGATGCCTTGAGATTACAAAGCGCGTAGTTTCGGCCGTTTTCCATAAAGAGATAGTACCCTATTTATACTGTGTCAGTGACGTCGGATTGAATGTACTTCGTCGTAATGAGGTTTCAAATAAAACACGAGTTATTTTAAAATCTGTAAATTTTAATTCTTCGATCCAATAAATAACATGCGAGATTATAGGCATATCTAAAGCTGCAGAAATTTCTTGCAGTTGAGAATGGCCACAGTCTATTTCTATTGTTCCTACAACTGCACAGCTGATATTGATTTCTGTAGGATGTGCAAAATGTTTCCATACACATACGGCATTTAAAAATAAATAGGGAATGTAGTCCCACTTGTCGTTCTCCAACAATATCTACAGATCCTAAACCACAGTCTATAATTCTCCGTGCTTGGCAATTTTCTTTAGTTCTGAATAAAAGTAAGCAATATTAATTATGCGTCGCCCTTCGATGAAACAAGCTTGAGATTTGTTGAGGTTTTGGTGATATTTTGAGCTAAAAAAAGATATAACATACATTTTAATTAACCCTTGCAACACTGTTAGAGATTTATGTCAAGGAATTAAGAATTTATCAAGAAAAATTAATTAAGAATTAACAAAAAAATAATTTTACAGGTATATGATATATGTATTTGTAAACTAAAAATATAGGTTGTAGGACATGCAGGCATAATTTTACCTGAATGATGATGATGGAACTTGCATCGTTTTTTTGTGCACATAGAGATATATAATATTATCATTTTCTTGACGACATTCTGTATGGATGTCTGACCTAGAATCAACTGCGTTAGTGTTCGACCTAAAAAGCAAATTAAACTTTTAAGTTCTGTCGATTGGTTTCTTTCTCTTCTTTTCTGTAAGTCGAAAAATGTTATTACAATATTATTTGTGAAAAACAGAATATATATATATATATATATATCCTACAGTATGTTAAGAAAACCCTGTCCGACCCGTGAAGGTGTTGTTAGGTATCGATAACTGATTCTACTAATGCATACAAAACCAGGCTAACTTAAAAAAAAAATCACCCTAAAAAAATAAATATTATTTCGCAAAAAGAGGTAACTTAATAAATATGCGTTAAGCACCCTTCCGCGGGCGGCGGGCGGCAGGGCACGCGGCACGTGGTCGCATCGCTGTCGCTATTCGCTCATAATAATACCGGTGTTGTCACTTTTTTAAAAATTTGCAAATTTCGGGGAAGTTATTTCAAAATTCATTTGTATTGGTACTATGATGATTACGTAAAATTTTATATCATATTTGGTCATGTGTTTACTTAACCTTTATTATCCTTACGGGTCGGACAGGGTTTTCTTAACATACTGTATATATACGGACAAATCACACAGATTGAGCTAGCCCCAAAGTAAGTTCGAGACTTGTGTTATGGGATACTAACTCAACGATACTATATTTATAATAGATACATATATAGATAACCATCCAAGACCCAGGCCAATCAGGAAAAGATCGTTTTCCATCATGACCTGGCCGGGAATCGAACCCGCGGCCTCCACGTCGCAGGCAGGCGTGTTGACCGCTGCGCCACGGAGGACGTCAAAAAATTTACTGATAACTGTGACATTCCAAGCCCGCCAGCCCGCGTCCATCGGCTTCGGCTACTTTAAACAATTACATATAGAAATGAAATATTTACAGGAAGAATCATTTAAAATAATCCAAGTAAGAGTTTTTATTACACATTTTTGCTAATATCGCAAAAACTAAAAGTCCTATCAACTCAAAACTTTTTGTAAAACTGTTTTTACACCAAAACCTTTAATTGAGTCCTAATTTTTGGTTTATATCACCATAAACAAAAAATCACATTTTCAAGTTACGTAAATTTCTAATAAGATTTTTATTTTTAAATCTCCTTACAAACCTATAAATTATAATCTAAGTGCGAGTGTTTACTCACCTGAATAGAGTCTTCTATATTATCAGCGGATGTAGTTAGTCGGATTATTGCCTTTCAAGTCTAAAGATTTCTTTCTAGATTTCCTGGAACAATTCGTAATTGTTTAACTTCAATTGTAAAAGAAAAATGGTTACAAAAGCTAATAGTAATTATAAAGAAAAATACAGTAATATGTAGGTATAAATACAAGAGTATAGGTAGATAGATACTTACGCCACCAGACGCATCTTCAATTCTCATTTGCGAGCTAATCTATGAACGTACACTGACACGATTCGCTCGTAAATATTTGCACTCACACAGACAACCACGCGTAGTCGGCGATAGCCGGAGCAGAGCAGCAAGCGACACAACCCTCCCGTCTGAATGCTAACGCACGACTGCCGCCCGCGCCCGCGCAGAGCACCTCTAAACCTGTGTTTCAAAATAAGGATATTTTCTTGGCAAATGTTGATGGATTTAAATACGCTCTTGCAAATTTGTAGCACTTCTAACCGCGAATTTTTCAGTGTAAAAATATTTCCACACATCAATGCCGTTTAGAAGTAATAACGAATATTAGCCAAAAATAGCGTTTTGGTAACTATTTTTTTAAGGCAAAAGGCAAAATCCTACGAAAAAATCATCTTTAGTAAATGTTGTACATGAATCAATAGACAAGATATATTTTTTTCAAATCTCAAAACCAAGCCGTTAATTAGAAATTAGCTTCCTAAAGTGACCATTTTACGCTACTAAATGAGACTAAGGCCCTTAAAGTTACAGAGTGGGGGCTAATTACGTCACGCCGTTCTATATTTTGCACCATGGCGTGACGTCATGCGACATTTCAAATCAATATATATTTCTAAGTATTTGAATAAAAGAAAAAATAAAAAATACGTGTACAATATTTTTTATAAAGCTATCTGACGGACATTAAATTATTTTTTAAGATACAAGCCAATTATAATGGTGTACTCATTGTTGAAAAGAAAATAAAGTTGTTAAAAGTGTTTACTACGTACAACTGGCAATGTCGCATTTTAGTGTCATACTTTATCATTAAACTGGAGTTGTATTATAAAAATGTGTTTTACTAACTTTTTAGAATTAGGTGAATAATGGATGAAAAGCAAGTAACCACAATGTTTACAGTTATTTTACTATGAAAATAACACCCTGCAAATTTCCAATGCATTATTTGTACATAAATAGAACTATAAACACCAAGACTTCTTTTTTTTTACACAATTTTCACCTAATTCTAAACAGTTAGTAGAAAACATTTTTAAAATATAGCTCTGATTAGATAATAAAAATTGAAAACTACAAAATATGAAAAAAAATATAAAATATGCGTAATAAATGCTCTTATAATCTTAAGCTAAAATAAAAAAGGCACATCTTAAAATTAGAAAGATATTCATTATTTATTCTGATTTTTTATTATAAAAATAGAATCTATTACTTCTATTCTATAAGATAAATTAACTCACACGCTAATTGCCTCAGTATTTATGTAAAACTAGTAATTATTATTATTACTTCAGATATTATACTGGACGAAATTGAATAGCGGTGTCAAATGAAAATGAATTATTGAATGTATAATAAAGTAAATTTAGAGAAAGGGATGCATTTAAATGGATATAGTCAAGTGATATGGCCATTGCCAAAGATTGTGTGCAATGGAGGAGTAATTGTAGGAAAGCGGACCTTGGGCTCCAACTCGAAAGCCACGAATGTAACCGGGATTATACAAGTCAAGTGATACAGCAATTTTATCAGCAAAATTAAATAAATACAGCTAGTTTAGGAGATTACAAACTAGTGGTATCTCACTCTTTGCAATGAATGGATTGCTTATTAGGCTAAACTGGATTGATGAATTTTATTATATTATAACAAAAAAAAAAAAACTGTGTAAAATTGATTTATGTCTACTTCAAGGCAATCACTTAGTACCTATGCAGTATCTGTGACAATTATTACAAAATATTTTTGCAAGAATTTAGATTTAGAAAATGATTATTTATAATAATTGTGTATTAGTTACTGTTTCCCTTAATTCAATTTGTTTTTAATTTCATCCTGTATTTTACAGAAAATTCATATAAATGAGTTTTATAAGAAATTACTTATATCTTTTGTTATTCGAAGCTAACTTATGTATATGAATGTGTTATCTTCTAATAACATAAGCTATAAGTAGAATGGTTAGTTTTAAAGTCTCCATAATGGTTTTACTATACTTTAGGTTACCACTTAATAAGTCTTGTTTATAATTTGTGTATAATTGTAATACTAAGAATTTGTTCATGAATTATATATAAGGATTGTGCAGGTGGTATTCTGTAGTTCCTGTCTACCACTGTGAGAAAAGAAGGTGAGTTATAGTATTACTGATAACCTACTAACAAATATAAAAATTATTAATATGATGAAATAGCATTTTCCCTGTGCGCTCCATTTAAATAGCTATGACCACAAATGTGATTGCCAAGGTTTGCAATATACGATCCATGATCACAAAAATCTCGCTGTCTTATTAGCACAATGCATCTATGTAAAATTTTTATAAATATTTTTTTTTAACATAATATTTTTTTTTTTTAAACAGGAAGGTGGTAACCTTTCTTCCCACAATGGGTTGGGCAGAGGTGACCTACATATATCCAGTTATGTAAACAACCTATGCAAGTGATGGAGTACAAGCATATTCCCATCAATTGGGCAATAACCCAGATTCTAATCGCTAGTAAGAAATTCTTTTTTTTTTCCACCAACTCTTCTTCTTTTTTTTCCAGTTGGAAGCACCACTGTTGAGCATGCAGAGCTCTGCATGCTCAACAGTGGTGCTTAAGCCCAAAATAAACCCTACAAGCCATTAACTTTAAGTAATCAATATTCCAGGGTAATGTAATACCTTGACTTGAACAAGCATTCCTTCAAGATATTTGACAGCTTTGAGTACAAGTGCTCGTGTTCTGCCATGTTCAGTACCACGCAACTTCAGGAAACCAAACTGCCGACTGAAATCAAATTATTGTTAAATTACAGATGATATCCATTATTTTATGTTCATCGTTAACATAGGTTTAATGATGATGGAGGAATGAATTTAAAGGATTGTATAAAACAAAAATTAGGCCTCTAGGAAAATATAATTCAGGAGATTTTAAATTCTAACATATACTGGGACTTTTTGGCAAATACACAAGAGAGAAGAGAACCAAAGTAAAACATAAGCACCGAAAAACAAGTCGTTGTTGACTATTTGTTTTACTTTCATTTTCACAAGTTTTCGACTCATTGAATACAAATTAAGTAACACTTTCAGAAGTTTTGTAATGAACAGCACTCAAAATAGATTCTGACGAATGTTAAAACTATATTTTGTAAGTTGTTTTATTAATTTAAAGTTACGTACCTGTCAAGTTCTGACAAAACTTGCAACTCCGGAGAGGTTAGATGCAACTCTTCTTTTTCATCCATTTTCTGGAGAAAATAAGCCGGAATCTGAAGAAACACTACAGTTTTAGAGTTTTTATCATGTTTTAGCAATAAGATTTACAATATTTAGAAATATTATCAAGCAAACAAGGCGCGGTTACATACGAACTAGTGACGTGACATAATTGTTAAATTGATTATTGAATATTTCTTTCATTCGAACTGATTCGATAACAATAAATCGATGTACCTTTTTTTAACTTAAAAAAACTACAACATCCTACACTCCTAATGAAAAACTTTATTTCATTAAATAAGTATTTTAGAAAACTGATTATGTACTGATATCTTTTCTATTAGTATATTAGTGAAATAATAAATATTTGGTGTAGCATGTCGATATATCAATAATTAGTTTTCTAAAATACAGAAAATACTTATTTAACGATTTTTTTCATTAGGATATCGATTTTATTACGGAATAATGAAAGCTAATTACTTACCTATTATTACAACTTACATCTTTTAGACAACAGACCCCTAGCGGACCAATCCTACTCCTAATAATATTATATATGGAAGAATTTGTAAGGATGGATGGATGTTTGTTACTATAACACGCAAAAAGTACTGAGCGGATACGATGAAATTTGGCACACCGGTAGTTTACAACTAGGAATCCAATCCTGTTTAGAAAAGGATGCGCTGCATGTTTATATTGATCCAAAAGTAATGAAAATATAAAATGATGAAACACTTTTTTAATGATTGCAAAGTGGACGAAGTTCTATGTGAGCTTAAAGTGCTCATGCAACTCCAGGCGCATTTAAATTACTATATCGACCCGATTATATAAATCCTTTGTAAATCGATTAAAAGTCGCTTGACAGTCTTCTTCGTTGGATGGGCTTCCTTACGTTATCCATAGACCAGATACAGATCACAAAACAAGTCAAACCCAACACACTTGATTACTTGTAGTGGCAAATGCACAAACCGTGCGAGCCAAATTAAAAAAAAAAAAAAAAAAACACACTTGACATTGGCTGAATGCACAATCAGTGCGAAGCCAAAGAGAAGAAAAAAGAATCAAACCCATAAATAATCCTAATGGTTTTAATTTTCTTGGCCCTTAGTCCTTCTGTCAATTTACATCATTATTTTATTGGAGCATTCCATGGAAGAGTGTCAGTATAATTATTTTAATCGTATCTTAGTTTTAGGTCCGTATTACAGAACATCACTCAAAACTCAAGCTCTACTTAAGTCTCGTTTGAAACCTTTTCATTGGTTGAAACTAGTTTTAAGTAACGCTTGAATCTTGAGTAACGTTCTGTAATACGGACCTTAGTATGCAGACCATGGAGATGCAGACTTATTTGAAAGATATTCTTGTTTCGAATGAAGTTATAATAGTAATCTAAAACCATAGATGAAAATAACTGGTTTCTGTCTTAGCACTACACTACTCTTTTGTCTTTTCTCTACTCTAAAATCTAATCCTGTCATGGCGCGCAGTTGATAAATTTCGATATTTTGCGAGCGCAGTGTTTTCGTTTTGAAAAGAAAAAAAAAATCACGCAACTAATAAATATTCTTCCATTTTTATCTAACATATATAAATTAATTATTCAACATGAGTTACAGGGATACGGTAAGTAATACTTTAAATTACGTCGCAGTAATGAGATTTTTATTTAACAATTTATTTTGCCAAACTATATAATTATATCTTGTTAACTGAGAACTTACTATACTCTAAAATCATTAATGATTCTCCTCATATTGTCCAAAATAGATTTTAACATATTTACCCAGATCTATTTTTACCCTTTTATTAGTCACGGATTTCAAGGTTGCTATGGTCTATACCTACATCTTGAAGATGGGATATCAATTTTCTTTTGCACCAAGTTCTTTTAGGACTTAAGTAGATTCAACTCCTATACTATCTTTTACTTTGATATGATTTTTAATTTTATTATAAATACTATCTGCCTTGTTGAAAGTGAAGGTAAAGTTAGCAAATTAATTTTTTCACAGCTTTTATACCCCCGGTATTCCCGACGTCAAGTTACTTATTGCGATGTATGTACTACACTATTATGTTTAAAATTTTTGGAACACAGTATTTTTCAAAAATAAAAAGTTTAAAATAGTAATCACACAGAATTTA
Source organism: Sesamia inferens (assembly GCA_037179545.1). Taxonomy (NCBI): domain Eukaryota; kingdom Metazoa; phylum Arthropoda; class Insecta; order Lepidoptera; family Noctuidae; genus Sesamia; species Sesamia inferens. The sequence continues at coordinate 10,525,232 of CM073923.1, read as the reverse complement.
TAATACATTGTTTAGAAATCTGTTGTCAGATTTAGTATACAGACAGGGCTTTGCTAAAAAAATAATAATATCTGTGTTCTGATTATTTTGTAAAACACAATAGGACTAGCTGAGTTATCTTAACATATTATTTCAATTTTATTTTGTATGAGTTATGTTTTTTAATATTTCTGCCATCAAATATTTATTTGAAACAAAAGCACTGCACCTACTTCTAATAATACTTAAGGAATTTTATAATGTATTTTTAGTTTTTATTTTAAATTTAAAATTATTCCTTAGTCCTTACTCAAATAATCTAATATGTAAGTTCAAGTTCAATGTATAAAAAATATTTTGAACAGTGTAAGGAAGGCAAAAGCAAAATGATTATGAATATTATTACAAGTAGTTAAATTCTATTGTATTCCAAAGATACAAGGTCACAAACTTGTACATACTCTGATCTATTTATATAAAGTGTTAAAAAAGCATGACCATGAATTCAGCAGTATTTTATTTCACGTCGTATTTTTGTAATTCTGCTGTTTCATTTAAATATGCATACATCTAACACACATCACATTTATGCTTATTCATAATTATGTAAAATCTATCTTCACCGTGCTGAATTAACATTAATAATATTTGTTGCTTAATAAAATCATAATAATCTGTTATGTTATCGGCAGTACTCACTATTCCCAAGAACTCAATCATACTGGGCGGCTAGTGAGCAACGTGTAGGATCCTACCTAAGGACCCTAATGGTATTTATCATCGGCCTATATTTGTGTGACCCGTATATAAATTACACAGTTGACTGTGCTTGTTTTTAACCAAATACACAGACAATATGGTACAGGATATTATTATGAAATTTCAATGAAATTGCGGTTTCGTTTTAAACAAAATTTTCTTAGGAGAATTCATCCATTTGTTTTGTTCCCAATTATGTAAGTGTTGCCTTACTAATGGCATGAGTGCTGCCAAGTCTAATTTATTTAGTTCATTAATGATTTCTAAATATATCTGTACAATTTCTTCAAAATTATTTATTAATTTCATTGGAGTTGTATGTGGGTGTGTGGGTTTGGGTGTGGGCAGCTTGCATGCTTCTCTATTATTGTCACGCAGATACGTAATGTTTTAATCTTTTCAATAAGTTTCATTGTAAGTTTTGTACCAAACGCAAATTGCCGGAAATATATCTTACAAAGTGTTATAGGTACAGTAGCCATTCTTAAACTGTATAAATTAATGTATGTACTCTTTCATCCTTATCTCAGTCTGTGACTTATTGCAGTTGTTTATCAATACATATTTGCAATTAATTGACATCAGTATTAATGTATGTTCACTGTGCGTATCTGTTCAAGAATTTATGTTCTAATTATCTTTTCGCGCTCTTAGACATTAACATAACTGCCTGTTTGAATATTTCAGAATATGGACCAGAATTAGTTTACCTACTTGTATGTATAACTCGTCCCTTTCATATGCAGAGTTACGGCTCGTCGCCGTCCTCCGTGCTGAGTTCCCTATCTTCGTACCGCTCTCGCCCATTCGCGGATATCGCATACAATCCCACTCCGGATGTAAATGAAGTCTATCCGGGCCTATATGTCGGAGACGCGTAAGTATTAATATCTTCCTGCTTCTTCCAAGGCTTGTAGACCGGATGATATTGTGACGATATTCTGACAAAATCAATCTCCAGTTTACGACCTTGGGTCTACCAAAAATACACAAATAAATCATAATAATCGGTCAAGCCATTTCGAAGGCCTTTTGTTATAACCAAATGACAACACACTTTATAGTTATAGACGATTCATCTGTTAATTTAGAGTTGCTGCAAAGGACAAGTCATTCTTAAGGCGTATGGGCATAAACTATGTGCTGAATACCGCTGAAGGCAAGCGTTACACCCAGGTGGACACAGACCACCTCTATTATCGTGATTGCCCCGGACTGCGCTACAAAGGCTTTCAGCTTATGGACATGCCTTCAACAGATATTTCAAGATATTTCCATACAGCTGCTAACTTCATCGATGAAGCAATTTCGAGTGGAGGTATATGTTCAGTGTCATATTTAAATTTATCTTTATTAGGAAAAATTGGGTGAACAAATATTTTTTTCCTTTTTAGGACGTGTCTTGGTTCACTGCTTAATGGGTGTTTCTCGGTCTGCCACATGTGCTCTAGCCTTTCTCATGATTAAACGTGGCATGTCATTAGCCGAAGCGTTGGGAACCGTCCGGTGTCGCCGCGATATTCATCCGAATGAGGGCTTCATCCGTCAACTGCAACAGCTGGACAGAGAGCTGCGCCTCAATCGGATCCGCTGACCCTACCGAAACAGTTCTCTTCAGTCTCTCTTCAATTATTCTTTAGACGACGCAGATAGACGACGCCGGGTGCGAAGTCTCGATCGAAGTTACCTCTATCATTATTAGAAGACGATAGAGATATTTAAAATATTTTTACTGTATAACCATTTGTGTATTACTGCTACGTAGTAAGATTCAAATGGGCACATACTTACCTATTACACTGCTACTTCCCCAAGGCTGTATCTAATTTCGTTATTGTGGAGAACTGAAGAGAACGCAGCACTCATCACATTTACACTTAATTTAGAGTAATTTTTATAATATACTAGGTTCATACTGTTATTTATTGGTATTTTTTGGTCTAGTGTTATATTGAGAAATCTTGAGAGATTGCGCCCGCATAACGCCAAAAATTTTAATCAAGCGGACGGTGGTTTTTTTGTGAGATTGACTACACTACAATATTTTCAAATTGCTGAAATATTTTATGACATTTTTTGAAGTTATTATGTATAGGGTCTGAAATTGTAATCTATCTTTTATGTACTGTATATATTTTGACTGTTATTTGATCATACTTAATGAATATTTAATTAAAATAATAATACTTAAAACTACTAATAATAAAACAATATATATATAATTAATGTAAAAAGTTTGTAGAATTTCAGCTCATTTGAGAAACATAAGAAAAATTATGACGATAATCAAATTATTTAAAAAGCTTTATTTAATCCCAAGTACATGTTATTTTTTATTAATTTACTGTGATTTCATCGCCATATTTTTTGATACAATGATATTTCACTATGAGCTCTTTATTTAAATATTAAATAAAACTAGGTATATCTGGGTTATATTCTCGTGTGCCATTTTGTTTTGTATTGATAGATATATTTATGGCTGTAATTTTTGTAGAGACAGAGGCAGAATTTTTAACTCTTTTAACGTAGATTAAGACTATGTCCAGTTTATAAGATGTTGAAGCTTCTATATAGCGAGTAACTATTGGTATCTGACTATAGTACAATTGCCTAGCCTTATGGTCATGAGATGACTTTGTTGTATGCAATGTCTGTATTCCCGAGAGTATATTTTTTATTAATCTTAAGTTTTTCTTCAAGACTGGCAATTATGGCACTTGAGTGATGGCTTATTGATAGTAGTGGTATTTAGCTTAACATGTTTATCGTTGCCTCGTGGGCAGATGTTTCACGCTGTGAGCACTCATTGTTCGAGGACTCGCACTAGTTGCCAACACACGTGACATTTGGCTGCACATATGTGTCACTATTTATTCTAATCTTACCTCCATCACATAGTGCAATAAATCAGAAAATCTATTTTTGTAACACTTAACCATTTTATTTATTTTTGATCTAACTATTACATATAGAATAATTATGTCAGTTAATAAGCTAACAAATTATTTCCAGTTACAATGGTTACATAGGAGACTCGTGGTTGGATAAGATGTGGTAAGTGACTGATGATGAACTATTCGATGTCTGTAAGTGCAATATTTAGATGTAAAGGGCACCAAAAGAAGCAATCATTGTGATATTGAATGTGAAGGAATAAATATTTTGTTTAGAAAGAGAAATTATTGTAGTTTATGAATTTATTACTCACAGATTATAGTTTCTATTTATTAGCAATATAATAAGATAAGCTGTTAATTGTTGACTTAAATTACTATGGCTAATTCCGAAGCCTTGCTTAGGTAGTTGGTACCTAGTTACAAAATGTTAGATGAAGCATATTATCCTTTAATATATTGTACTGTTAATGAAATGTTAATTTACCACGTTATTAATTCATAGTTTATTGATATAAAATAGTGTTAATTGCATGTAATATACAAATAATAACGAATATGTACCTGTTAAATACGTCATAACTTTAACAGTTTAACATATTTATTATATTACCTAATTAAAGGAACACTAGGCTATCGGTTGCATTAATAGCATCATTAATTTATTAAATTGTAAAATGAATATACAACAAACTATTTATCAAAAATAAAGTTATTTATTTAAAACCATGTTTTTCTTGTTTTTTTTTTGCAATAAAAAATACTATTTTCCATCAATTGACAATATTAGATACTTAATAAACGCAAAATGTATGAGGAAATTATATATTATCTGATCTTTTCCCATGTTTTAATACATAGTTCGCTCCGAATAGCGAAGACAAAACTAACAAATCAAACCTATTTCTTTCTTTCTTTTATGGCTTCGCACGGTTTGTGCATTTAGCCAATGTCACGTAATGAATTGTTCATGTCTAAAAAGACGGCGTGATAAGTCTTACGGTGGAGGTTTGAGACAAAGTCATGATGTGGCCACTATGCTGCGATATTTCACTGTTATTTATAAATTATTTACTGAATGCACTTTTTACTACATGAATCCACGCACTTTTATTTAGTAAACAACACTATAAATAATTTTAAAAGTCCGATGAAAAATGAGCGTGACACTCAGCTTGACTTTCCCGCCAAAACCTCCAACCTATTTCTAATTATGTTATGAGAATGCTTAAATAAGACCGTTTTAAATTTTTGTTTTTAAAAAGAGAATTCATCATTTTGCCGTCATCATAAAACACTTCTTTCGATGTACCAAAACTACAATAGCCAATTTGGAATTTCCAGCTAATAGTTTGGTTTTTGAAGTAAAACTTCTTTACGCACGCTTGACTTGGGGAGTAAGCTGGCGAAAGCGTTACGGAAATTGATCGGGCAAGGCGAACGGAAGTTAAGTGGGAGATATAAGCACAGAGGCGCCCGTGGCGCGAGCTTGGTACTACAAGGTCTACAACTAGTTTTTTTTTTTTTTTCAATAAAAATAGAAGATCTATGCAATTTTTTTTTAATTTAGAGACACGGATACACTTATTTATTTATTTATTTACACTTAACACTATACATTAAATTTTATGTTGACTGACAACCATTAAGGGGGTCAATTAACATAAAATTTGGTACCGTCTACTTCACAGTCCCTCCTCCCCCCGTATCCCCCTCCCTTACTCCCCCCTCCTCACCCCTTAATATCCCCACGAAACTACCCCCCCCCCCTCACCCCTTAATATCCCCACGAAACTACCCCCCCGACCCCCTCATTGATCACCTCACCCCCCGAGGATTATCTCAGGAACCAGAGGTCGTGGACTACCCGAGTTTGGGGTCCCCTGATTCAGAAGGAAGAGCCCGACCTTTTGGCCCCGAGGGAATCCACTACCCCCATCCCCACGAAACCTCCCCCGCACTCAATCGTTGGCGAGCAGGCCGTGTCTTATAGGTTAGTTAGGTTAGGAATTGTGTGTGTTGTGCTGTTATCGTCCCCCTATTGGGACGCATAATTTTAATTCTAGTTGTCTTTTGACCGCCACCCCTATTGGTGGCGTAGATTTTAATTATTAGTAATTATTTATTCCTTTTACTCTTTAATTTACGCAATTGTATTTTACTGTATTGACCGTCCCCCTATTGGGGAGTAAGCTGGCGAACGCGTGATGTAAGCGTTACGAAAAGTGATCGGGCAAGGCGAACGGAAGTTAAGTGGGGGATATAAGCACAGAGGCGCCCGTGGCGCGAGCTTGGTACTACAAGGTCTACGAGTTTTTTTTTTTTTTTTTTTGTTCAATAAAAATAGAAGATCTATGCAAAAATATTAATTTACCAATGAAACCATGAAATAAATTTAAATATTTATAGAAAATTAATATATATATATATATATATATATATATATATATATGTGTATACATGTATATATTGTACACACATATATATATACAGTATGTTACAAAAACCCTGTCCGACCCGTGAAGGTGTTGTTAGGTATCGTTAGCTGATTCTACTAATGCGTACATAACCTGGCTAAACTAAAAAAAAAAATACCCCCTTAAAAATAAATAACTTAAATAAAATAAATAAGTAATTTCATGGCAACACAGGCACAGGCCATGACCTCAGTTGACCTCATGCATGTAGGTATTGGTAGTCTAACCACGTTTATCGACTCTAGAAAGAAACAATGATACCTACTTACGCAGCTCGTGAAAAGAACTTTTTTTTAAGTAGGAAGGTCGTCTGACCCTCCGAATGTATCTTCGAATTTCATTCGATGAGCACAATGGCTGTGGCGGAAATGTTGTTCCATATTTCGTTCACTAAGAACGATACCGGCACCGTCCCACGAGATTAGCACGGTGTTTCACAACGTTAGTCCACTCCTACCAATCCACTGCTCGCCGAACTGATAGTGGAGGTACTCACGTACAGGTCGGCAAAAATATGATGGGGCACCGTCATGCTGGAACCACATTGACCAAGAAGTAGTCACATCCGAATCGTTCAACACCTGATCACAACACAACACAATTGCATTTTTACTAGGTACCTTCCATCAGCAGGTTACATTACGTTAGAAAACTATTATGATCACACAATAAACGATACGTCTACACGGACTCAATGTCTACGCGAAACTAATAAATTTAAAATAAAAATGATTTTTATTTCATAAAAATAGGTACTCTAACTGCACGGCGGTGCCCTTTGACTAGAGGTGTGAAAGCATTCAAAATATTTCTCGTATCGATTTTTGGTATCAATTTTGTATTTCAGAATTTCACGCATCGATTCAACATCGCATGGCATTCTTTAGATTTTAGAACTTTCACATAACTTAAATCAGGTGAACTTAAATGCTTTAAATTGTTTAAAATATTCTCCTAAAATCGTATTTCATAAGACCTTTCTAGTTCCTAGTTACTAATAATAGGTACTTGTGTTACAATATTGTTATGAATAATTAATCGATAATCAAAAAAAGTACTTTTACCATTAGGTAATCTGCGTTTTTACAACAAATCATTCGAGCAGTTAGTATCGACAAAAACAAAACGATATTACGTAAAAACTAGTACAGCTCTAATTATTCCTTTGCGCGTCGGCGGCTAGACACACTGACGCCGCCGACAGTTTCAAGGTCTAAAATGGTGTTTACACTTTTTTAAATTTCCCGAATTTTGGGGAAGTTACAGTAAATTCGCTGGTAAAAAAGATTATTTCAAAATTCATTAGTATTGTTACTATAATGATTATGCAAAATTTTATATTTTATTTGGTCATTTGTTTACCTAACCCTTATTATCCTTGTGGGTCGGACAGGGTTTTCGTAACATACTGTATATATATCAGTGGCGAAGGGTCCATACAAGCCGATTCCCACCGGGTTACCTTTCAAAAATCAGTTCCATATTCATACAAAACTATTTACATTCTATTTCATTAACAAAGTATTATTAATCAAATGCCGGCGCGATTTACAATAGCAATCGTAATTTTTAGCAATACCCTAAGTATCACATTTCATTTTATAGTCGTAAATTAATCAGCGCTTCAATTTTTCGTAATTCTTTTCGTAGTTCTCTTGAAGTAAGCCGACGAATTTCAGCTTACCTATGTCAACGTTTTACTATGCGGCGAAAAGAGAGAGCGTGTCAGACCATCTCTTTCTAATGCTCGCTAACCGTCGGTAAAACTTGATAAATATAAGGCTACTCGCGGGCGGCTTGTAGTACTCTCCTCTACTCTATTAGAAAGAGACAAAGAAACCACGCCACTACTTTTGCTTAATATTTTTGTTGGTTTTGGATCGGTATTTGTGTGGTTCTGTTTTTAACACTTTTGTAAATTTATTATTTTTGTAAATTTTTATTTTATTGACTCTTATTCCCTAACAAAATATCCTGCAGTAGGTAAGTGTTTAAGTGGTTTTTTTTTTTTTTTTGACCGGCTTCCCTTTGTCAAAATTTCACCCTTATATATATACATACAGATGGAGCGAAAGAAGTTGTCCGATGAAGGCCAGCCCGCGCCGCAGCTGAGCCAGTAAATATAAACTCCCGACTATGACCTCTGAGTTTGTTTCGGCCGTTTCTTCTCAGAGCTAGTACTAGGAAACGCCGTGGTCATCAAACCGAAATAAAAATAAAATAATTCGATCCAGCCGTCCCTTGCTGTTTTCTCCAGCGACACCCTAAGCCGAGGTTCGTACCCCACAGGGGGTGCCCTTAGCGTGTAGTCGCTTAGCTTTTAGTAGCCCTGGCTGGAGGCTTTAAATTCACTTAAGGCAGCCACAGGATAGTCCGGTTAAGTAGTCACGACCTCTCAAGGTCAACTACGAGATGCCATATCAAAAAAAAAAAAAAAAAACGAAAGAAGTTTCACTTCAGTCGTGTGGTCATAAGCACACTTGTTTTTTTTTATATTAATAAATTGGCCTCTGTTCAGAATTTAGTAGCTACCAAGAGGACCTTCAATCCTCCTTTGCCCAGTAGTAAGGAATCTATATCTACTAACAGATAATGGCCTACTCTCGATAAGTACCGATGTCGCCTGGTGGAAAGACATAGGTGAGGTTCATAGGTCAAATAGTTGTGGCCGTTGTGGCTCTCGGTAGGTAAGTAACATTGTGGCGATCGGCCTAACTGACTCGGTGCCAGACACCCTCGGTCCCGACATGCCACGCTCGGAGCGCCGCTCTGGCTATGTCAGGGTCAGTATTTTTACACAATGGTTGACAACGTTCGTAACCAGATTGTAATAAAAATACTGATTAATAAACATGAATGTAGGTACAACAATAAAACAAAGATGTTATAACAAACGATGTTATAAAAAATCGCAATTTTTCTAAATAACTACTAAAGGTACAGTTATTGTATAGGTATGACAAGTTTAACTACAGACTTGACTTGACACGTCTCCGTGGTGTAGCGGTAGCGAACGCGGCCGTTGCGCAAGGAGGCGCGGATTCGATCCCCGCACAGTGCAAATATTTGTATCCATGAATATGAATGTTTGCATTGGTCTGGTCGTGCCTCGGAAAGCACGTTAAGCCGTTGGTCCCGGTTGCCATACGAACATCTAGTGGCAGTCGTTACGGGTTGTGGGAGCCCTCAAAAGTCTAACAATTGGTTTAACTGCAATGCTTAGATATCCCCTTCGGGTTGTGGAGGTCAGACGGCAGTCGCTTCACGGAAAATATCGAAGTTTAACTAAAATGAGCAGTTACGACTGGTAAAGCGGACCCTAGACCCCAAAGCTGTAAAGCTACGGATGCGACTGTGATTAACGCTGAGATGATGATGAAGAAGTTCAACTACGTTATTATGTCATTTACCTAAAAAAAAAACGAATTTAAAACAAATTAATAGAATTAAATTGTTTGAATTGCTACATAGCTCTCTACATCTACTAATTTCTGCTGTGCCCGAGAGGATCTATTATATCTCTATATGTATATTAATCTATTACAATAGAGATGTATCCAAGGTATGAACATGAAAAAAATAATTAGTCAGTCTTATAGGTAATAAAAAAAAAATTAAGACTGCGGGTCTTAATTTTTTTATTTTGTTGAAATTAGCAAAAACTACTGAGATATAGCGTATTAAAGTTAACGGAGTGGGGGCTAATTAAGTCATGCCATTGTACAAAATATACCACAGCGTGACGTAATTAGCCCCCACTGCGACATTTCAAATGAATTTATCTTCCTAAGTATTTGAATGAAAGAAAAAATAAAAAAAACACGTGTTCAATATTTTTTATAAATCTATCTGATGGACATTAAATTATTTTTTAGAATACCACCCAATTGCAATAACATGTAATTGCCGGCTATTGAATACTTTTTTAGTTTAAAATACGGAGAAAAATTATAACAGTTGATTTAAGTAACTAAAATACTAGGAATCACCGCTATTCGTACCGCGACTCGTAGATACTGACCTGACCTATCGTAACATTATCATCAACGGATCATAGCAGCTATGAAACCGCGTAACTACTTTCGTATTTGGATAGGTGATCATGTTACTAAAATAGAAATTTGTAAAAGCGCCACATGCATGTTACTAAAATAGAAATTCGTAAAATCGCCACGTGGATGAATTCAGAACTTAAACTGAGCAAGAGTACCGAGATCTTTCGAGGGCTTTCTTCACACTTGTCTCCCTCTGGACTGTGTCATCCCACGACCCAGGTCTCCTTGTCACTTTTGAGACCGCCCGTAGAGACGCCGAGAACCACCCGCGCCGTCCCAGCAATAGCTGCATGGATCCTGTCCCAGTGGTCTTGAAAAGTTTCGCCATCGGTACCAGTGCAGAGTAAATATTTTCACTTGTAAAAAAAGATTGTAGTCAATATCAAAAGATAAATATGGAGGTATTGTTTTTCTAAAAACAGTGCAATATCGCTACCTACTGATGTTTACGGAGATTTTTATCAAATGATTGCGACTAGTTGGGATTGTTTGGACCGTAGCTGATATTATTTTACACTAAAATTATATCAACTGCGATCCAAACGATCCGAACTAGTCGCAACCATTTGATAAAAATGTGTTCGCCGATTAGGCTGCAGCTATAAAATCTACATAGGTAGGTACGTATGTAAGTTTAATTTGCTACGCTACTAAGGGTGGGTATCTAAATACCTTGTAATTCAACATGCTGTTCAACTTTCAAGGTAAGAATGGGATGTCAACGGACAACATGTAGGATACAAACCGTACGATCGGCGGTACTCAACCTCGAAGATAAATCGATTCGCTCGTCAAGCCATGAGCTTTTATTGTCAGTAACTTACATTTAACGGACCCGTCGCAGCTTAGTACGGGTGCAATGCACTCTATAGTACCTACACTTCTGGACATATCTATTGGCCCTCCTTAGAGGTTAGGTTTCGATGGCCCTTGCCAAATATTATTGCTCGATTGAACAAAAACTATTGATGCAGTTTTAAACCTGATACGTTTTACCATATTTTTTGATCGTATTGTTTTAAATTTGAATTCAGAATACCATACGACATGGAGCTACGCCTAACTAGTCGGATATGCGCCTTGTTAAAGGCAATTGATTTTTGAATAAAAAACATGTTTTATCAAAAATAAAGGTTTAATTTAATAACGCGTGTTGCCTCCATGGGCATCTACCACAGCTCTCATACGATTAGGCATAGAGTTTATCAACCGCTCTATGAAAATTTAAGAGATCATCTCCCATTCCTCTTCTATGGCAGTTTTCAACTCCTGCATCGTCTGGGCACCTGACTGACGAGCCCTGACACGTCTTTTTAGCTCGTCCCACATGTGTTCAATGGGATTCATGTCTGGGTTTCTGGCTGGCCAGTGCATAACTGTGATGTTCACTTCCCGAAGATATTCCCTGATGATCCAGACCGTATGGGCTCTTGCATTATCATGCATAAAAAGGAAATTTGGGCCCACATAGTCCGCATATGGTATCACGTGAGGTTCTAAGCACTCACGAATGTACCCTTAAGCATTTAATGTTGGCAGCTGTGGTTCTGTAACAACCTCAAGTTGAGTTTGCTCGCGCGGATATACTGCCCCAGACAGTCCATGAGCCACCGCCATAAGCAACCCTCTCTTCAAAGCAGCATTGTGCGAAACGCTCTCCCTTACGTCGGTAGACCTTCTTCCTTCCATCATTGCCATGTAACACAATTTTAGACTCATCAGAAAAGAGTATACGGCTCCAATCTTGCTGTGCCCTATTTAAATGAGTGCGTGCGAAATGAAGGCGCGCTGTTCGGTGGGCTCGCGTTAGTTTGGGTCCATTAGCTGGCTTGTGTGGCACCATATTGTGTTCTTTTAACCCTCTCCGAACAGTTCGAGCGCCCACAGATACTCCGTGGAAGTCGCGAAGTTGGTTTTGTATCTCAATGGAAGTAAGGTCACGATTTCTCAAGCTGGTCGTCACGATGAATCGATCCTGCCTTTCAGTTGTGACCCGAAATCGTGGCCTTCCTTGGCGACGAACAAAGCCGCCAGTCTCTAGGTACAGTCAGAAGCAAAAATATGTATACATTGCCAAGGCTCCAAAAATATGTAAACATCTTCGACTTTAAGACGAAGTGCTCAACTTGAAGAGCATAAAATAGGGATGTATCCAAGGTATGAAAATCAAAAAAATAATTAGTCCGTCTTATAGATAATAAAAAAAATTAAGACCCGTATTTTTTATTTTGTCGAAATTACCAAAAACTACTGAGATATAGCGCATTAAAGTTATGGAGTGGGGGCTAATTACGTCGCGCCATGGTATATTTTGTACCACGGCGTGACGTCATGCGACATTTCAAATCAATATATCTTGATAAGTATTTGAATGAAAGAAAAAATAAAAAATACGTGTTCAATATTTTTTATAAATCTATCTGATGGACTTTAAATTATTTTTTAGGATACAACCCAATTGCAGCCACCGGTTCACATCATAAATATGTATACGCTCATTGCTTCATTAAATTATGCCCACCACGAAAGGAACAATACTATGTACATAGTATTGTTGTGCCCTTTGGTTCGTCCGTAATGAGATCCTCTACCTTGATCTCAAAATCCCCACCATCCAGCAGTTTATGAAGCGTCTTTCCAAACGCTTCTTTGACACTGCCGCCAAGCACCGCAATCCCCTGATAGTAACGGCTGCTAACTATACCCCCTCCTCTACCTCCAAGCTTCGCCGCCCAAGGCATGCCCTCACAGATCCCGATGACCCCATAACCCTCCTCCAAGAGGCCAATAGGGCCACCAGCACAACACACAAAAAAAGACCCACCTATCGACCTCGCCGCCGAGGTCCATCGCTTACTATGTACATAGTATTGTTCCTTTCGTGGTGGGCATAATTTAATGAAGCAATGAGCGTATACATATTTATGATGTGAACCGTTGGCTACAATTTTATGCTCTACAAGTTGAGCACTTAGTTTTAAAGTCAAAGATGTTTACATATTTTTGGCGCCTTGGCAATGTATACATATTTTTGCTTCTGACTGTACCTCCAATAAACATTTCGGACCGCAGATCGACTTAAATTAAGTTGAGCACTCACATTTCTTTGGCTGTGTCCGGTCTGAACAAGTGCCACGGCTTAGGCGGCGACTTCAGGGGAAGTATCCATAGATTAACTGCCAATCTGGTGCCATTACACAGTTTTGGTGGATTATAAAATTACAAAGAAAGTGGCATTGATTTTTGATGAGATGATGATTCACTGTTCATTGAATCCATTTGTTACAAAAAACGTGATTAATGAAGAACAGCTCGACCGATTTTGTTCAAACTTCACATAAACCATCTACCAGTGGTGAAGAGTCCATACAAGCCGATTCCCACCGGGTTACCTTTCAAAAATCAGTTCCATATTCATACAAAAGTATTTACATTCTATTTCATTAACAAAGTATTATTAATCAAATGCCTGCGCGATTTACAATAGCAATAGTAATTCTTAGCAATACCCTAAGTATCACATTTCATTTTACAGTCGTAAATTAATCAGCGCTTCAATTTTTCGTACATTACATTGAAAGCAACTCGACGAATTACAGCTTACCTCGGTCAATGTTTTACTATGAGGCGAAAAGAGACAGAGCGTGTCAGACCATCTCTTTCTAATGCTCTCTCACCGTCGGTAAAACTTGATAAATATAGGCTAATGCCAAACGGCTTGCAGTTCTCTCCTCTCCTCTATTAGAAAGAGACAAAGAAACCACGCCACTACGAGAAAGGAAACACGACAAAATTTGCTTAATAAAATGAAAAGTAATCCGAATTTTTATAACAACATTTTAGCTCATTTTGTTAAAAAAAACAGACGCATTGTATTAGAATATAAATAACGTTGTGATTGTGTATAATTTGCTTTATTTTTGCTTAATATTTTTGTTGGTTTTGGATCGTTGTTTGTGTGGTTCGGTTTTTAACACTTTATTATTTTTGTAATTTTTTATTTTATTTTTTCTTGACTCTTATTCCCTAACAATAGGTACTTAACTTAGTACTTACTAACAAGCATGCATGTGTGGTATGGAGATGCACGTCGAAAAAGGCTTTTCTCAAAGCCGCTTTTATCATACTTGAAAGACACTGTTATCAAATCATCAGTCCTTTTTTGTATGGTGAAGGTGGGGCTTTTGATATTATTCTTATCTGAAGACCTCCTCCAAGATATCCTGCAGTAGGTAAGTGTTTAAGTGTTTATTTTTTTGGACCGGCTTCCCTTTGTCAAAATTTCACCCTTCGCCACTGCATCTACTAATTAGTCACAACAAATCCTAAACATTTGATTTGGATAGGCGAATCCGTTCTTGAGTTATAAAATTACAAAGAAAGTGGCATTGATTTTTATATATAGAGATTAAAACCGCGTGTCGCGTCTCACGACACCCGCCACAGACGGCGCACATCTCCGATTGAGAAATATTGTGCTAAAGTTAGTTCACAGTTATTTTATCTCCGAGAGCAGCATCCCAACCGCAACCATATTGATTCAAGAATATAACACTAAAACAATGAATTTATACTGTTACGAATGCACCTTATGTCGAGGGCATAAGGTTCAATATCGCGTGACATGCAGTGCGTGACTTTTAAGCATTATTACTCGAGATCTAGACATTGTCTAGGTGTAATATAAAAACGCATTCCTAGATTTAAGGTGGTCTATCGAATGGTACAGGTTTCATCAATTTTGTCAACTAAGTGACGACATCGAAATTTCTAGAAGCCCGTTTCCGGGAATTACCGTAGGTACTTACCGAATGTACTCGAAGTTATGCGCTATTATTATTACGTCTAGACGACTCTGGAATGTTCGATCAGCTGGACTATATATAGCGCCGTGACGCCGGCGCCGAGTCAGTCTACACTTGACTACCGAGACGAAACAGCGACATTTAAGAAGCGATCTTTGAGAATATCTACTGCGACGACTGTAACGAGAACATTGAGTACTACGTGAAGTAACATTTGTAGTGTTATTGTGTGTTTACGACACGGACTTCGTGGACGTAAGGGAAGACTTCGGTGCAATATCAGCAACATTCTACTTGTCATTGCCTAAAATCGACTGTACCTTCGTTGCCAATAAACTTCGTAACCCTTAACCGGCGTTTTAGTACCCCTAGCCCGTAACAATTGGTGTCAGAAGCGGAATGCCGGTCACGCCAAGGGAAGACGAAAGAGTTCGCACGCGACGACAAGCAGCGATGGATCTGGCACGTCAAGAGGAAGAATCGTTTGGTGTCCCTGTACGCGTAGAAGATGCGGCCGTCGTAACACCGACGAATATGAGTGCGCCTAGTACCACTATTCCCGGAAGCAGTGGATGCGATTTGTCGGCGTTGCTGGCTCACTTGACGGTCCAAATAAAAGGTATGGCAGAATCCCAGGCAAAATCCCAGACAGAAATCCAGGCACAAATCAAAAATGTAGCAGAATCCCAGGCAAAATCTCAGGCAGAGATCCAGGCAAAAATAGATAAATCCCAACAACTGGTATTAGAACTAAATGAAAAGTGGAATAAAACCAAAGAAGAGGTCAACGAGCTTAAAATAAAAACAGAACAACAAGATGCGCGTATGGACCAGCAAGATACGCGCATAGACCAGCAAGATGCTCGTATAGACAATCATGATGCGCGTTTCGAGAAACTGGACAATACCATCATGGAGTTTGGGAAAGAAATAGAAAGAGTACAAAAAGGAGGTATTAAAGGAGTGATGCCTGTATCCAGTGCTTTGCCGACGTTCCTAGTACCCCATTTTGACGGAACAACATCATGGGTGGCCTTCCGCCTTCAATTCGAAAAGGTCGCAACAGCCAACAACTGGGACGACGATCAAGCACTAACGGCCCTTATGCTTGCTTTGCGTGGTGATGCCGTACGAATTCTCGAGAATATTTCCGGCGATTGCAATACCCTAGCGTGTCTGTTAGAAGCGTTGGAGACTAGATATGGAGAGAAACATCTCGAACATGTCTACAGGGCCCAACTCCGCGACCGCACACAGAAGAGCAATGAGGGTCTGCAACAGTGGGCAACGGAAATAGGACGTATGGTTCGCAAGGCGTATGCATCAACACCGGGACTGATTGACGCTACTACTCTGCGATTCTTTACTGATGGG
This sequence comes from Sesamia inferens, assembly GCA_037179545.1. Taxonomy (NCBI): domain Eukaryota; kingdom Metazoa; phylum Arthropoda; class Insecta; order Lepidoptera; family Noctuidae; genus Sesamia; species Sesamia inferens. Next base: position 10,508,886 of record CM073923.1, on the reverse strand, counting down.
ATTCGAGATGCAGAAGTCAGAGCTGCAGTACGTCTGGGTCACCATCAGACCGTGAAGGCAGCCTTGACACATGCTCTGGAGGTGGAAGCTGTACGTCAAGATGGCCGACAACACGACCGTATTCGAAAAGTGACCGCACAAATAAAAGCCCGACGAGGACCAACTTGTTATGAGTGCGGCGAAAAGGGGCACATTCGAATTGATTGTCCCAGGAAGGCTAAGGGAAGAAGTGCTTCTTGGACAAGTAAAGACGCAGAGGTGTTGCTGTGGCGCAAGCGCGACGCCAAGGTCGAGCCCGAGCGCCCGAGCGAGCGCGTCGATTGGCGCGAGCGGAGCGATCGGAGTGGGCGCCGCGAGCGACCCGCTGAACGAGAGCGGGTACGTGTCAAGGACCGGGAACGCGAACGTTCCGGCAAGCGAGAACAAGAGCGCGAGCGGTCGCGCGGAAAGTCGTGGAGTGCGGCGGAAGCAAGGCGGGACAAGGAAGTCGAGGACGAGGCGCGTAAGAAGAAGCGCCTCGAGAAAAAGGCAAAACGAAAGGTCCGCCGCCGCCAGATTACTTCAGGTAGTACGGACCGAGGTGAAGAACGCAAACAGGAAAAGACAGAGAACGTGAGGATTATCCAGGTGAACGATTTGGATGAAGACTGGGATAATCGATCATTGGAAGACGCACAAAAGGAAGATAGTGACTTGAAGACAGTAATTGAATGGAAGAAAAGTGGCCAGCGGCCCCCTTGGAGTGAAATATCAGCGCATAGCCCGACAGCAAAAAGTTACTGGGCTCAATGGGACAGCCTGATAATTGATAATGGAGTTCTGAAGAGGAAATGGGAATCACCTAGTGGACAGGAGGTCCCCTTACAGATAGTTGTCCCGTGTGATAAGGTCGCGTCGGTGCTAAGACAGGTGCACGACGAAGTATCTGGAGGACATTTAGGAGTAAAGAAAACTCTGGAGAAGGTGAGAAAAAGGTTCTATTGGGTGCATTGCCGCGAAGACGTAGAGGACTGGTGTAGGAAATGTGTAGCCTGCTCCTCAGTAAAGGGACCGCAAACGAGGGCCAGAGGTCGGCTGAAAGTGTACAATGTTGGTGCACCATGGGAAAGAGTTGCTGTCGATATAGCTGGGCCATTCCCTATTACTGAAGAAGGGAATAGGTATATCATCGTCATGCAAGACTATTTCAGCAAATGGCCAGAAGCTTTTGCAGTACCCAACCAAGAAGCTCATACTGTCGCCAAAAAGCTAGTTCACGAGGTGTTCTGTCGATTTGGCGTCCCCTTGGAGTTACACTCTGATCAGGGTAGAAATTTCGAGTCTTCACTGTTCCGAGAGGTTTGCCAACTACTCGGGATACATAAGACTCGTACAACACCATATCACCCTCAGTCAGATGGAATGGTCGAAAGATTCAACCAGACGCTAGAGAATCATTTGGCCAAAGTAGTGGAAGAACACCAGAGGGATTGGGACCAATACATCCCACTCTTCTTAATGTCATACCGCTCTGCAACACATGATAGTACAAATTGTACACCGGCGAAAGTCAACTTCGGCCGAGAAATTAGATTACCCATAGATGCACTAACCGGAACACCCCCCGATACCCCTATCCTAGCCGTCGACTATGTGGCCGACCTACGACGTAAACTAGATGGAATACATGAGCTAGTGAGAGAGAATGGTCTGAAAACCAGCGAGAGAATGAAGATCCGATACGACCGCAAAGCTAACGTGCCCGGACTTGAAGAGGGGACTTTGGTATGGTTACATAATCCCATTAGGAGAAAAGGAAAGAGTCCGAAATTTCAAGCCAAATGGGAGGGTCCGTACACGATAGTAACGAGGATAAACGATGTCACCTACCGGATAAAGAAAGGACCTAGAGGGAAGCTGAAGATCGTACACGTAGACCGCCTAGCTCGCTATTATGGATCAAATCATGCTCGGGACGAGCATGACTAAGAAGGGGGCAATGTTACGAATGCACCTTATGTCGAGGGCATAAGGTTCAATATCGCGTGACATGCAGTGCGTGACTTTTAAGCATTATTACTCGAGATCTAGACATTGTCTAGGTGTAATATAAAAACGCATTCCTAGATTTAAGGTGGTCTATCGAATGGTACAGGTTTCATCAATTTTGTCAACTAAGTGACGACATCGAAATTTCTAGAAGCCCGTTTCCGGGAATTACCGTAGGTACTTACCGAATGTACTCGAAGTTATGCGCTATTATTATTACGTCTAGACGACTCTGGAATGTTCGATCAGCTGGACTATATATAGCGCCGTGACGCCGGCGCCGAGTCAGTCTACACTTGACTACCGAGACGAAACAGCGACATTTAAGAAGCGATCTTTGAGAATATCTACTGCGACGACTGTAACGAGAACATTGAGTACTACGTGAAGTAACATTTGTAGTGTTATTGTGTGTTTACGACACGGACTTCGTGGACGTAAGGGAAGACTTCGGTGCAATATCAGCAACATTCTACTTGTCATTGCCTAAAATCGACTGTACCTTCGTTGCCAATAAACTTCGTAACCCTTAACCGGCGTTTTAGTACCCCTAGCCCGTAACAATACTTTATTTCGTAAAAACTGGATCACGCACTATTGTTTACTTACTCTGAATACAATTTTTAAGTTTGTGACATTCACCAGTAGTCGTGGTGGCCCAGTGGTTAAAACACCAGCCTCACAAGTATGAGTATGCGGGTGCGATTCCAGGTCTTGCCTGACCTTTAATCGCACATATACGGAGTACCAACGTAACTTCTCTAAGTTATTATAAACTTAGAGAAGACATTGGCAACAACAAAAGTATATATTACTAGCTGACCCGGAAAACGTTGTTTTGCTGTTGTACGAGTCAGCCATTTGTTTGGGCCGGGCCAACGATTTGTTTGGGCCGGCCGACTAGAAGCAGCATCGAACCAGCTCAATATAAGAAGCATCACCTGCACAGAGGATACGGACCGCGAAGATCATTGAACAAGCAGCAGCAAATACAAGGGATCACTGAAGCACTGAAGTGACTCGAAGTATTTATTACAAATTTATCCATCATGGAGGGAGTTATCCAAACTCAGTATCAAATTATGGAGGCAATGCAAAAACTCCTCATCAATTTTAAAAAAGACGGAGAAAGCCGCAAGACTCCCAGCAGTGTGCAGAAGAAGATAGACCTCCTCGATAAGTATTGGGCAGAATTTCAAATCAACCATGAGAAGATTCGCGGGCACGAAGATTCATCTCATCAATACTTTATGCAGGAATCCTATGAGCAGACTAAAAAATTTTACAGGAGTGCAAGGGAATCCTTTATAAAGTATTTACATCAAGAAGAAAAGCCAGCATCACCCTCATTAAAGCAGTCAGCCTTCGAGTTCGAGTTAGCACCGTCGCCCTCGCAGTCAACGGTGCCAAAAGTACTTCAAGAGCAAGGTGCAGGTGAAACTGGACAAGGTGACCAATCAACCCTCTCAATAAAGGTACCTGAAATAGCTGAGACTGCGAATAACAGCAGAACAGATGAGATGCTACGCAAACAAAGGAGCAATATTAAAGCGTTCCAAAGAACCGCATCAAACATCAATGTGGACCTCCTCAAAGAAAATTGGCAGTTTGAAGACGCCTTAAAGGAGTTAGAGTCAAGGTGGAAAGCAGTTGATTCTCTTTATTGGGAAATTGACAGTTTACCCAATGAAGCCAACGTACAATATGAGATGTCTTACAATACGTGCGAGCTGGTTTATAACCAAATGAAAGCAACCATCAACTCCAATCTTTTTTCTTACTCCTCCGCTATTCTTTTCTGATTAATTTGTTGCGGGACCCAAGACAGTTGAATCGTTTCTCCGGGACTCGTCGAGCTTCATTGCTCGGCGCTTTTCTGGCGGTCGCCACTGTTGATTCTGGCTTTCAGGAGTTGCAGTGGTTGGGAAAAGTGTGGCGGGTTTTGTCCCAATAAAAAAAAAAAAAAAAAAAAAACCATCAACTCCAAAATGTGGTCAGTTACACACCGGGAAAGGTCGACGCCAATCATCGAAATCCCAACCTTTAGTGGTAGCTACGAACACTGGACAGGATTCAAAGATTTATTTGTTGAGACTATCCATTCCAATCCATCTCTTTCTAACGCACAGAAGATTTTCGAAGATATTTGGAACAGGTGGCAAACCGAATATCTTGCAATAGCTGTGTATATTTTTTTAGGAAACATTTTTTTAGTTCAATAAAAATAATTAGGGTGGATTACCCTTAGCATTTAAGGGGATAAAAAATAGCACACAAAATTTCATGAGAGTCGGGAAAGCCGTTTCGGAGGAGTTTAACCACAAACACCACGACATGAGAATTTTATATATTAGATGTACTTTCGAAACTTTACAAAAAACAATTTAAAGTAACTATAAAAAACTTAACTAGAAACTTAATTTAAGGGGTCAAAGCTATACCGTAGTATTCTGTAATCTGTCGTAGTAATTGCTACGGTTTACATATCAACTTAAATATAAAAAACTTAACTTACGGTTTACATCTCTTGTGATATGTAAACCGTAAGTTAAGTTTTTTATATTTAAGTACTTAACTGTTTTTGTAATGTTTTGAAAAATCTTTAGAGATGTAAATATAGTTGTTCTGTTTGTTTCAAACGTAGGTAACATGTTGGTTCTCTTGAGATAATATCATCAAAACTAAATTATCAGTTTTATCAGTAAATAAATATTTATTAATCTAAATTGGATCAATATATTAATTAATAGCATAAAAATATTAAATAATACCAGGGATGGATGATTTATAAACATAACGATGAATTACTCCACTTTTTAAGCAACTGAATGACGCAGCGCAGTTTGACTTGTGATTGTAAGGAATCAGTTCAACTCTTTCTTAAGCTGATAAATTTTAAAATTTTATTGTGAGTTTTTGGTGGTCGTCCTTAGTGTCGCAGTGGTCAACACACCTGCCTGCGATGCGGAGGCCCCAGGTTCGATCCCCGGCCAGGTCATAATGGAAAACGATCTTTTCCTGATTGACCTGGGTGGCATAAGGTTCAATATTGCGTGACATGCAGTACCTAACTTTTAAGCCCTGTATCTCCAGACCTAGGCGTTTCAAAGGTACAATATAAAAACGCATTGCTAGTCCTACGATGGCCAATCGAATGGTACAGGTCTCAACAATTTTGTCAGTAAAGTGTCGACATCGAAATTTCCAGAAACTCGTCTCCGGTGAATTACCGTAGGTACCTACTGAATGTACACGAAGTTATGCGCTATTAGTATTACGTCTAGACGAATCTGAATGTTCGATCAGCTGATCTATAAAGGGTGTATAAACATCGACGCACAAACGAGTACCATGGATCCAGTACATGATATTAATAATTCCCCCATCTCCGTTGCACCATCGGACGACCCGTCGTACGGCGAGTTTCCACCCTTATGCTGTTATCACCACTACGATCCGGACGAAGCGTTTCGCCTCCTTCATACCGCGCACATCGAGGGACTGAAATAATTTGCCAGCGGCGGTGTTTCCGTCGGACTACAATTTGAGTGTCTTCAAGGCTAGAGTGAATAGGCTCTTTAGTGCGCCTTATCGTCAACGATTGCGTCACTGCTTACTATCAGGCGGGATTGCGGTGAAGCATTAGTTTATAATTTATAAATAAAAAAACATTTCATTCATTTTACACACCTAGAAAATAAATCTATTTTAAAACACTTAACAATAAAAAGAGTATGAAAACATCAAAATACTATTTAAAATTGAATGAGCTAATGAGAGCACAATTTATGTTTAATAACATTCCACAATATTTCATTGAACAATAAAATTATAATTATTTAAGTAGTTTATTAAATTAATATTAATAATGATAATCATGCAATATAAAAAAAATTGGTTGCCTGTAAAGTCGGTATACGGGCGAAAGTTTTACGTGACAACGACTTTGAGTGGTAAAATAATTTTAATGTGAATATTCATTCGTATAGTAGGAAGAAGGATGAAATAATAGTAACAATTTAAAACATTTATTTATACAAAGAATTATATTTAAAACATTAATTTATACAAAGAATCTCGCACTGAATTTCATATTAACAAAATTTAAATAGAAGCGCAAGACATGAACCGGTGTGTATGCCTATCTCTCTCACTCTCTCTCTCTCTCGCTCTTAGGCGGGCTAACTGTGCTCGAGTGGAAGGGACGCGTGCCTTTCACTTTTTATGTCTGTCTCTCTCGCTCTTAGGCGGGCTAACCATGCCCGAGTGGAGGGGACGCGTGCCTCTCACTCGCTCTCATTGTGAGCGCATAACGTGAGCGGAGCGTAACGCAGTTTCTTGAAGTGTCACCCGGCAAACCAATTTATAAGACGTTGTCACGTCAAAATAAATTTTAACCAAACCACTATGTAAATACTTCTATAAAATACACTTCGTTAATGATACCATTTTAATTATTACTTTTTTTCTCAACAAGAGCACCTTCATCCTCTCTCCTATAACAAAACTTAAACAAAACACTGCTGTGCCAACAGGGTCCATAATTGATTCTATACTTTAGCCCTTTAACCGCCGACAACGTAATATTACGGGCTCTGAAATCTGTGCCCAAACCGCCAACACTCGTATAATTACGTTATTTTATCTAATAAGTCCTTGTAGCCTTTGTACAACGCCACAATAGCGAACACGTGTGGCATTTGTACAATGCTACAGTGCGCGTAGGTCGTGTCGCGTAATTAAAACTCAGATAAAACGAACTCTATGTATTGCACGAATGTAAAAGAGTACAATGTATTTGACGTGTAAAATGACGCGATACAAGAGTGTGATCAAGGAATGGATATAATAATGATGTTGTACAATGATGCAGAATATGATAATAATGTGTCTTACAAGCTATGCACTCACTTAAATACTAACTATCTCTATACTAACTATCTCTAAATGATAGTGGGGTAACCAATAACGAATCAGCTTCCGTCCTGCGATGTCCACGCGGTGTTTCGTGCGTTCTTGATGCTGATTCGTTGATCGAGGCAGGCCACTGCGTATGACTGGTTAACGTAGAACGCGCGCCAATTCCGTCACGTGCTAGATGACTCGAGGTTCCCACGGACGTTGACCGTTGGACCTGCAGATGTGTTCCGGGGTGAAGAATGAGAACCCTCGCTGCGGGAGTGAGGGTCGGAACCCTCGCTGCGGGGGTCAGGGTCGCTGGGACGCGCGCCATGACTTCCGCGATCCTCGTGTGATTAATAGTCGACCTTTTTGGTGTAATTTGTAAGAGGACATGTGTAGCCTTTGTACATCGCCACAATAGCGAACACGTGTGTCATTTGTACAATGCTACAGTACTCCCCCCTTTTTAGCAAAGCGTACGTAGCGTGCAGGCGTCTTGACGATCCTGCCTGATCTGGTACGTTGTTCCCTCGTATGCGGGTCTGGATGTAGGCTGGTTTGCTCATCTGTGGTAGCTGCAGGTGCTTGATTGGTCTCGCTGTTCGTATGCCTGGGATCATCTTCTGTGTTGATTGTGTACGCAGGTTTGAGGCGATCAATCGATATATTGCTAATTCGTCCTGGTAGCTGGATTGTAAAATACTTTTCTTTACGTTCGATGATCTTGAATGGACCTTGGTATGGATGCTGCAGAGGTTTGCGGACGGTGTCATCGCGTACAAACACGTGGCTACATGTTTGTAGGTCGTTGTGGACGAACATACATCGCTTGTTTGCATGCGATTTGTATGTAGGTGTGAGCTTCGTGATAACTTCTTGCAGGTGATTGACGTAGTCGTGGTCCATTTTCGGTGTAGCTGGTGTTGGTGATATGAAATCGCCTGGTAGTCGTATTGCTTGACCGTAGGTGAGTTGCGCTGCGCTTGTGTTAGAGTCGGAGCGGATAGCGGCTCTAAGACCCATTAGAACAGCAGGCAATTCGTCGATCCATTTGTTGCTGTTTTCTAGTCTAGCCATGAGTGCGGCTTTTAATGTCCTGTGCCAGCGTTCGACGATTCCATTACTCTGCGGGTGGTATGCAGTAGTACGGGTTTTTTCTACACCGAGTAATTGAGCGAGGTCTCGGAATAGTCTACTTTCAAACTGTCTTCCTTGGCCGGTAGTGATTCTTATTGGACAACCGAAACGAGATATCCACACTTCGTAGAGTTTTCTTGCGACGATTTCAGCGGTTGTCTCCTGGAGTGGTACAGCTTCAGGCCATCGTGTGCACCGGTCGATCATCGTGAGCAAGTATTTGTGTCCACATGCTGACGTCGGTAGCGGTCCAACGATATCAACGTGAATATGTTGAAATCGTTCGCTCGGTGGGAATGTTGCGATGTCACTATGATTGTGTCGCTGTACTTTGGAGAGCTGACACGAATTGCATGTCTTAGTCCACTGGCCGATGTCGGTATTCATTGACGGCCAAAAGAATCGCTCTTGCATCAGCTTCCGTGTGGATCGTACTCCTGGGTGGCTTGGGCTGTGCACGGCATTGAAAGCTATGCGACGAAAATCAGCTGTTAAATATGGACGAACGTGTGACGTTGATGTTTCGCAGAATATTGGCTTGTTAGTACCCGGTAAAATGATTTTCTTGAGTTGTATGTTGGTCTGTTGAGACAATGTAGGGATACAACTGTCGTTTTCTTGAGCTTGAGATAACTCGTCGTAGTTGATAGGTGATGGCACGTCGATAGTTTCGATGCGTGACAATGCATCTGCTACAACGTTTTGAGCTCCGCTCACGTGTCGAATGTCAGTAGTGAACTCGCTGATAAACAGTAGCTGCCGAATTCGCCGTGGTGTGTCGTTATCGGAAGGCGGCTTATGAATTGCGTAGGTCAGCGGTTTATGGTCAGTGTAAATCACGAGTTCTTTGCCTTCAAACATCTTTCTGAAATGTTTAGGTGATGGCACGTCGATAGTTTCGATGCGTGATAATGCATCTGCTACAACGTTTTGAGCTCCGCTCACGTGTCGAATGTCAGTAGTGAACTCGCTGATAAACAGTAGCTGCCGAATTCGCCGTGGTGTGTCGTTATCGGAAGGCGGCTTACGAATTGCGTAGGTCAGCGGTTTATGGTCACGAGTTCTTTGCCTTCAAACATCTTTCTGAAATGTTTTATTGCCATATGTATTGACTGGAGCTCCCGGTCGAAAGTCGAGTACTTTTTTTGTCTTTCCGAAAATTTCTTTGAAAAATATCCGAGTGGCAGCCATTGTCCGTTGCTTCGCCTTTGTTGTAGAGATGCCCCGGCGCAGGTAGCTGAGGCGTCCGAAAAAATAGCGATTTGGTCCTCTGGCGAACTGGATGGGTAAGACAATAAAGCAGCGTTTATTATGCTCTGTTTGCACAACTCAAAAGCTTTTGTCGATTGATTGTCCCACTTTACTTCCGTCTTGTCTCGTTTTTTTGAATTATGAAGGAATGCATTCAGCGGTGCCTGGATGCTTGCGGCATTTGGGACATTGTCTCGGTAAAAATTTATCATCCCCATAAATCTTCGTAAGTCTTGAATGGTTTTGGGTTTTGGGTATTCTGTGATTGCTTTGACTTTGTCTTGAAGTGGTTTGATCCCCTTGCTTGATACTTCATAACCTAGGAACTTGACGGTTTCGCTGCCGAAAACACACTTAGAGGGATTTATAGTGACACCATACGTGTCTAATCGGCGTAAAACTTCCTGCAGATCTCCGATGTGGCTTGCTTCACTTTCAGATGCAACGATAACATCGTCGATGAATGGGAACGCGTAGTCTATTCCGTTGAGTACTTTGTTTATGAATCGTTGGAATGTCTGTCCGGCGTTCTTGAGACCTGGGCACATTCGTGGAAATTCGAATAAACCGAATGGTGTAGTGATCGCTGTCTTTTCGATATCAGGTTCGAAGATAGGTACTTGAGAATAAGCTCGGTTTAAATCGAGAGTACTGAAGATTTTCTTGCCGTGAAGTAGGTAGGTAAAATCTTTGAGGCGTGGGACTGGATAGCGGTCGGGTTTGGTGACGTCATTGAGCCTTCTGTAGTCACCACAGATGCGTAAGTCGCCGTTTTTCTTAGGAACGACGTGTAGCGGACTGGACCAAGGGCTTTTGCTTGGTCGGCAAATTCCTTGCTGCATCATGAGCTCGAATTCTTTCTTCACGGGCAGGTAGCGATGTGGAGGAAGAGGTCTGCACTTGTTGAACACTGGTGGGCCAGTAGTTTCGATGTGGTGTTCTACCCTGTGTTTGGGAGTATCCTTCATGCTTGATGGTCGCAGGATATCAGGAAACTTACTGAGGAGCTGGTGATACGGCTGTTCCATGTCGATACTTCGAACTGTAGGTTCGGCGGAACGAATGACTGATGCTCTGACGGTCATGTTGGTAACTTTGTCGACGAGACGTCGGCCGGCTATGTCGACAAGCAGTTGATGACGCTTCAGAAAGTCTGCACCGATGATGGGTTTGCTGACTGCAGCGACGATGAATTTCCAGGTGTACGGCTGTCGTAGGTTGAGATCCAATTGTAGGGTTTTCTCTCCGTACGTTGGAATGGTCGTGTTGTTTGCTGCGTACAAACAGAAATCGGTTTGCTTTGCTTTCCCGCCTTTTGTCCTCGGTATCACGGAAACGTTTGCGCCCGTATCAATTAGAAATGACAGACGCGAATTCCTATCAGTTATGAATAGGCGGTGATACGTGTTGTTCGCGTCAGTTGCCGCCTCAACCGACGCAGGCATTAGTTTTCCGACTGGGCACTGTTGTTGTTGAAGTTGTTGTTGAAGTTGCACGGGCGTGTACACTTACGCGCCTCCGTGCCGTACTTGCGATGGTAATAACAGATAAGTGATTTTTTTGAATACTTGCGGTTGCTATTATCGTTGCTTGTTGAACGCGATCTTGAACGCCGTCTGTCGAATGATCTGTGTGATCGTGGTCTGGATTCCTGCCTGTTCTTGAGTTCCTTGAGTTCTGCCAGCTCCAGAGATAAATGCCTTATTTGATCGTGTAGGGCAGCCACATCGCTCGTGCGTGAAATCTGCGCGACCTGGTTAGGTTGCGCGATACTGTCCATTACACTGTCTGCTACTTGCGATATCTTTTCCAAGTCTGTAGTGTTGCTCACGGTGAGGACAGCGCGTACTGAGGGTGGAAGTAGCCGGGTCCACATGATGCGCAGTGTACCGTCTGGTATTTTCTGTCCGGCTAGTTCCCGCATTTTTCGCAACAGCTGTGAGGGTTTCTGATCTCCGAGTTCCATCTCATCCATCAGCTTCTGCAGCTTCCGGCTTTCGGATTCCTCGTAGACGCTGATGAGTCGGGACTTCAGGGCTTCGTATTTGTTTTCAATGGGCGGGTTGGTTATAATATCACTTACTTGTTGAAGTGCGTCCAGGCCTAGTCGGGCGATAGCTGCTTGATAGCGCGCGTCATCACCTTGTCTCTGTGGCGCCATTACTGCTTCGAAGTGTGTAAACCATAGTCTGGGATACGCCGGCCAAAAGTCAGACAGCCGTGTTTGTAGTGTGAGCGTGTCGACTTGCCCTCCTACCTGTGTTGCGTTGCTTACCTGTGTTGCGTTGTTGGTCGCCATCCTGATTACTCTTCTGGTGTATCACGCAGCAATACCGTGAATATAGCCTCTTGAAATCCTAGTGGTGAGACCCGCTTGTGGGAAGCCACTAGAATGTGCTAATCATGAGTACCGTCACGTTTGTCTTGATTCACGTCGCTTAGGTCACCACTGTAGCGCGTAGGTCGTGTCGCGTAATTAAAACTCAGATAAAACGAACTCTATGTATTGCACGAATGTAAAAGAGTACAATGTATTTGACGTGTAAAATGACGCGATACAAGAGTGTGATCAAGGAATGGATATAATAATGATGTTGTACAATGATGCAGAATATGATAATAATGTGTCTTACAAGCTATGCACTCACTTAAATACTAACTATCTCTATACTAACTATCTCTAAATGATAGTGGGGTAACCAATAACGAATCAGCTTCCGTCCTGCGATGTCCACGCGGTGTTTCGTGCGTTCTTGATGCTGATTCGTTGATCGAGGCAGGCCACTGCGTATGACTGGTTAACGTAGAACGCGCGCCAATTCCGTCACGTGCTAGATGACTCGTTATGGTTCCCACGGACGTTGACCGTTGGACCTGCAGATGTGTTCCGGGGTGAAGAATGAGAACCCTCGCTGCGGGAGTGAGGGTCGGAACCCTCGCTGCGGGGGTCAGGGTCGCTGGGACGCGCGCCATGACTTCCGCGATCCTCGTGTGATTAATAGTCGACCTTTTTGGTGTAATTTGTAAGAGGACATGTGTAGCCTTTGTACATCGCCACAATAGCGAACACGTGTGGCATTTGTACAATGCTACATCCTTATAGTGCACAAACTCCATATAAAACTTGTCAATTATAAGAAGTAGCGTATAATCGTTATTCTTATTGACATTTTTCAATGTTTTGAATAATAAATATTGTGAATTTTGAGATTTTAATACATCGTGATCACTGGTCTCCCTACCTGCATCGCCAATCACGTAATTTTACGAGTACTAGGGATGGGGCAAATTCGTAAAATATTTTATAGCTTGTCTAAGAATAAACAAGGCTCTTTAGAAATTACTATCACATTTGCAATGAAAGTGGGTACTTTCACCACAATATAACTGTTATGTATGTACACTGAATAAAAGGATGAAATTATTGTACTTGTTTTAATTGTAATTTCAATCAACGTTACAGTAATAATCATAAATAATAAACAATATGTAATTAACAATGTGATGGCTTAATTTAAGATGGATTACCGGATACAGGAAATCAATCAATGTTGACATTAATCATCTATCATTAGTGTTGCCCTAACACTCTCCCACGTTATATAGAATTGTTCATAGGTCCAGTCTTGTAGGTGCTTTCTTTAAGCGTGTACTGCGTCGCAATCCAGATGACTGCTCTATATTTTCGCTGTGTAGTCCTTGTCTATTTTCTTCCAATTGTATGTGTTGCTCATCACAAATTTTAGGTATTTCTTTTTCAGGTTCTTCAGGTATTATTTGTATGACATCTTTTTTAGTAGCTTCTTCATCTCTCTTTGGTGTAGGCGGAGCTGTTTGTTCTCTATATTGGTAATCTTTATTTTGTGAGATCTTATCATTGTAGTTTTCATTACAGGTTGTCTTCAACATTTGGTCCACGTGCCTGTGACATTTCTTCCCATTAATATCTACTTCATAGTGCAACTTACCTGTTCTGTTAGTAATAATTCCAAATTTCCATTTAGTGTCATCATTGTAGCTTCTTACTTGTACTCTGTCTCCCTCTTTAAAATATTTTCTATCTGATATTTCTTCTCTCTTGCTATTGATTTCTGTACATAGATTTCTTTTTACTAAATCTAACCTTGTCCGGTATAATCTCTTGAACATCATTTCCGCAGGGCTGATTCTAGTTGTAGTATTAGGTGTCTTTCTGTAGGCCATTAGAAATTTCGATAATTTATCTTGTAGGCTTCCATTTTCATTCGTCATAGCTTTCAGTTTTCGTTTAAAAGTTTGTACATATCTTTCTGCTTGTCCATTTGTTGAAGGATGGAATGGTGCAGTAAATTTGGATTGTATACCATTTTCTTTTAAAAACATCTGCATTTCTTCAGAACGGAACTGTCTGCCATTGTCAGACACTATAGTGACTGGTAATCCAAATGTAGTGAATAAATTCTTTAATATCTTGATTGTTGCTGCCGAAGTAATAGATGTAGTAGGAATTACCTCTAGCCATTTAGTATAGGCATCAACAACAACTAGGAAGTAATTATTCATAAATGGTCCTGCATAGTCTATGTGGATTCTATTCCATGGTTCCTTCGGATATTCCCAACTATGTGTCTGTACTTTATTTGGGTTCCTTTGCAGTTGACAACATGTTTTGCATTTTTTTACCATTTGTTCGATATCAAAATCAATATTTTTCCACCACACATAACTTCTTGCTAGGGATTTCATTTTTACCATTCCAGTATGTGCCATATGTAATTCTTGTAAAATTTGTTGTTGTAGAGATTTGGGAATAACTATTCTTATCCCATAGAAAATACAATTATTTTGTAAAGAGTATTCATGTAACTCCTTCTTATTTTCTTTGCCTGATTGAATTTCTTGATATAATTGTTGTAATTCTGTATCTTTTGCTGTAGCTTTTTGAATAGTTTGAAATGTTACTGGTAATATTGAAACTTGTTTTAAGTAGAATATATCATCATCTGTTAAGTTTTCTTTAAGTTCTTCTTTATGTTCCAATCTTGAAAAGTAATCAGCATTTGCATGTTCTGTAGTTTTCCTTAGTTTAATATTGTAATCAAATCCGGCTAGAAAGTTAGCATAGTGTACTAACCTTATGGCTGTTGTAGCAGGAACAGCTTTTTCAGGGTGTAATATTCTTGCCAAGGGTTGATTGTCTATAATCAGTGTAATTTTTCGTCCATAACAGTATTGAAAGAACTTTTTTAGTCCCCATATCAGAGCTGCTGCCTCTTTATCCAGTTGGCTGTATCCTTTTTCAGCTTTTGTTAATGACCTTGATGCAAAGGCTATTGGTCGTTCTGACTTATCCGGCATTATATGTGATAACACTGCTCCATATCCAGTAGGTGATGCATCTGTAGCCAGTATAATGGGTAAGTGTACTTGAAACGGTGTAAGTATTTTCTCACTGCAAATTTCTTCTTTCAATTTATGAAAAATCTTTTCACATTCTCTTGACCAAACAAATTTGGTATTTTTGTGTAGTAGCTGGTAGAGAGGACTCAATTTTGATGCAAGGTTGGGTATGAATTGTTGGTAGTAATTTATCATACCAAGGAATGTACGTAGAGATGAAACATCTGTGGGACGTGGACTTTTTTTTTTATATCTTTTACCTTTTCCTCTGTAGGATGCAGCCCCTCTGCATTTATCGTATGTCCGAGATAATTTATTGACTTTTTGAAAAATTGGCACTTCTTTTTATTAATATGTAGTCCACATTTCTGAAGTTTTTCAAATACTATTTTTATTCTCTGAAGTAACTGTAAGTATGTCTCTCCTTGTAGGGCAATGTCATCAAAAAAACAAGCTGTACCTGGAAGTCCTTGAAGAGTTTGATCCATGTATCGTTGCCATATATTGGGAGCAATCTTAACACCAAACATCAGTCGTTTAACTTTGTAGGTTCCTTTACATGTGCTTATGGCTTGCATTTCAGATGTAGCTGCATCTGTTTTCATATGTAAGTATGCTTGTTTTATATCTAAGGTGCAAAAATGTTTGCCACCACTTAGCTTTGAGAAGATCTCTTCAATTCGTGGAATTGGGTAATTATCGCTTTGTAAATTTTTATTCAATGTAGATCTGTAATCTGCACATAATCGTACCTGTCCTGATGGTTTTACCACTGGCACTACTGGTGTACCCCATTGTGAGTATGTGACTTTCTCCAGAATTCTAACTTCTTCCAAGCGATCAATTTCTTTTTCCACCATGTCTCGTAAAGCGAATGGTACTGGTCTTGGCTTCATGAAAACAGGTTTCACATTTTCTTTTAGTTTGAAAGAAGCTTCATAATTTTTAATTTCTCCAATTTGTTCTACAAACAGGTCTTCATATTCATTAAGTAAACTTTCTAATTTTATTTTGAACTCTTTTTCTGTTATATCATTTTCTTCTTTATTCAATTTATGTATTTCAAAATGTATGCATAATTTTCTTATCCATTCTCTTCCAATTACTGGATCTACATCTCTATTTATGATAAATAATCTTTCTTTTACTTCTTTATTTTTGTATTTTATTTGTATTAAGCAGGTTCCTATAGGTTGTATGATTTCATCTGTGTATGTTTTTAGTTTTATCTTTGTATTTTGTAGTTTCAGGTTAGAAAAATGTTCTTTATAATATTGTTCTGAACATGTAGACACTGCTGCTCCTGTATCGAGTTCCCAGGTATGTATTTTGCCATTTAGTTGAAGTGTAATATTAAATTTATCATTTTCTGTATTAGTATTTTCTGTATGTATTTTATATATTTCAAAAATATCTTCATTATCACTTCCATTTGAAGCTGATGTCTCATATATTTGTAATTGCTTTTGCACTTGAAAACATACCAACTCTACATGTCCTTTCATATTACAATTCTTGCAAAATAGTTTATTTTTCAGACGGCATTGATGAGCTTTATGATTATCTTTTCCACATCTGTAACATTTTATTTGATATTGTACTTTATTCTTATTATCTGTATTTTTCTTGTATGTATTTTTATTTGTAGTATTGTATGTATTTTCATTAGAATTTTTGTTGTATGTATTCTTTCTCTTAAATGAAATTTTATTAATATTTGTGTGATATTCACTTTCCATTTCTTTGGTTTCACATTTAGAAGTTTCTATAGCCATTGCTGTTTTTATAATTTGATCAAATGATGTTGTCGAAGCTTCTTGTAAAAGTCTCTCTTTAATCTCTGAGTTCCGTAGACCTCTAATAAATTGTACACGTAAGTGTGTTTCAAATGTAGATTTCTTGCAGCTTCCGCATACAAAGTTACATTTTCCACCCAGCGCTTTTAATGCTGATACGTAATTTGAAAGAGATTCCTGTTCTTGTTGCGTTCTAAGGCAAAACTTATGTTGCTGGGCAACTTCTCCTGGTTCCGGAGCTATGTAATCCTTTAATGTACTTATCAATGTTTCATATGTTTTGCTTTCCGGAGTTTCCGGTGCTGTCAAATTCTTTAGCACTTGGTAGTATTTGGGTCCGATGCAATTAAGGAATAATTGTAATTTAACAGTAGGGTCAGACACGTTTTTCAAGGTTATGTAGTTTTGCAGACGCTGTATGTAACTTTCAAACGTTTCGTTTATTTCATCGTATGGTTGTAAGTTGATACCACTTATGTTAGTATTTTGTTTACCTTGGTTAATCATTAGTGCCTGTTGTAAATTCGCTTGCTGCGTTTGTAATCCTCGCATGGTTTCGGCCATTTGAGCCAACACTTGTGCTAGTTGTTTTTCCATAATGGGTTTTTTGTGCGTATAAATATGTAGGAAGAAGGAATCTTTGTGAAGCGGGCTATCATCACAGGAATGGGAGCCCCTGGATCATGGGAATGTAAGGTTATGTGGAACGCATGGGTATTCACTTATTTTTACAACACCTGAACACATTTTCACGATCCTCGTCGCCAATTTGTTATGTATGTACACTGAATAAAAGGATGAAATTATTGTACTTGTTTTAATTGTAATTTCAATCAACGTTACAGTAATAATCATAAATAATAAACAATATGTAATTAACAATGTGATGGCTTAATTTAAGATGGATTACCGGATACAGGAAATCAATCAATGTTGACATTAATCATCTATCATTAGTGTTGCCCTAACAATAACCATAGTGTTACTCTGATACAAAATTCTGTACACAATAAAATGTATTTAAGGTCAATATTCTTTAATTTTTACGACAAAAATATAAAAATCTCATTACGCGGTACGTCACTAGTGCAGATATTCGCCGGTCGCCGTCACCGTATTATTACGTGCGGCCAAGGAGCTTTCAAGGTTAAATCGCGCTGTATTGTGAGTTGCCTCACCACCATCCCCGACAAATCACGGGAAAGCTTTATCGCTCCGTGCAACTAGTGTTGTAGGCCTTTTTCGTGTTTCGTGAAGATGAACGAGTTATTAAATATTTTGCAATCATGAATTGCGAAGCGACGACAGTTCTCAACATAGAAAGTGATGTTGATTTAATAAGTTGAATTTATTTTTTAAATCAATATTTTAATTTGACAAGTAATTGTGTTTGTTTGTAACATATCATGGATACCCAAGATTTAAATAATACATTCATAGGCTGGAATTATTTAATATTAAGAAGGTACCTCGGTAGGTAGGGTAATAACGGATTTTGTAGTGTTATTACGTTTAGGTATATACCTATATTTTTATAATAATATGTATGAGCAGTACAAAGTAAATATTGTCGAAAGGTTAATATTGTGAATAAATAAAACAAAATTGCATCGATATTGAGTATTCCCAACACTGTTCCAACTTATACCTAAAGTGACGTGGCGCTGGAGGCACATCAAAAGGATCAGTGACATGGCGGTTAAAGGGTTAATATACCAACTATTATGTAACATTATGGTCCATTATGGAATGCAAAAAATTATTGAGTATTACCTAGCGGTCGCTATCTTTGTTTCTAGTAACAATACCTTAGAAGTTTTATTGATATCTCAGAGATGGTGCGCACATAAACATAGTGGGGGTGAGATTTCTCTGGAGCGATTCTCTTGTTCACAAACTAATTTTAACAAAAGTGCTTATTTTTATTTCTATTTCATTAAGAAAAGGAAAGAAGATAACATTTTAGTTTAATTCTGTCAAAATAAATTTAGTTTATACGGGATGTAGATTTTCAACTTTTTAAAATCCTTTCAAGGGTATTTTGTTATGAAAAATTATTATCATATTTAAAAAAAACAAAATATATGTAAGTATATGGTATAGTAAGGACCATATTACAGAACTTTACTCAAGATTTAAGCATTACTTAAAACTAGTTTCAACCAATCAAATAGTTTCAAACAAGATTTAAGTAGAGCTTGAGTTTTGAGTGAGGTCCTTATTACAGGAATCCTATTAATTAATTATATTAATGGGATTTAAAAAATTCAAAAAAAAATATAACTTGAACATGTTTTATTAGCTATTACAAAATCCTATACTAACACAATGGTTTTTTTACAAGTAAGGGCGATTCATTTCTGTTTTCTTAGCCTTCTTGTCCCTGGACCTGGGATACCATCGGTGCTCTGTTGTTAAAGTTAGGGAAGATAGTTGTTTTCTTGCTATTTCAGGCTTCATATCCTTGAATACTCTGTATACTTCTTCTTTATCACTCATTCTTAAAATTGATGTATCAGTAACAGTTTCTTCTGGGAGGGGTCTTGAGTGTTCATAGGGAAATTCTTGGTCTTTATGAAGAGCCACTATTGTTGAACCATCATCTGTTATAACGATTTTGTTGTAACATCTTGTAACTATTTCTCTTGGTCTAAACGCTACTGCACGAATTAAATGAGCCATTTTAATAGAAAATGCAAATTATTTTATTTTTTCCACAACATAACCTTAATAAATATCCGTTTTGACATTGACAGTTGACGGAGATACCCATCGACAATTCGACATATACTAATGGACATGCCTTAAAATGAGAATTGTGGCACTCCGAAAGAAAGAGAGTTTCGGTCTATCTTTATCTCTAGCAAAAAAGCATAGGCAAATAGAAAGCATAGGCCATCTCTCACTCTTTTCAAACCAAAAAATTAGTATCACAGACGTATATAATTAGACATGCCGTACGCGTATAATCTGCAGTATTTTTTTAGTTTGAAAAGAGTGAGAGAGATGGCCTATGCTTTCGGTCTAACACTATAGCACTTTCTCTCCAGATGAATCAACTCTCATCTTTAAAGCATGTCCATTAGTATATGTCGATGGTATGTATCGAAATTTATTAGTAATTGACAGACGAGTTTTACCGAAATCAGTACGGACGACAGCAGGTCAAGCTACACCTAACTGTCAGGTATTTATAATCCACCTTGAGCTTTAATTATTTAGACATAAAGTTGAAAATTTTATAAGGAAATCTGACAAATTGTAGTAACTTGATGCACTGTCGTCTGTACCTACATATAGTTGTTAGTGCCAATAAACAAGTAGTGACACACCTAATCCAAAAATTAATCGACTAATCTGAACATCTGCAGCCAAAGACAATATAGTTTAAAAACGGGATCATCTTGCAATATCGAGAATGTCACCCAAATATTTTTTAAAGTTCGGCTGCGATCAATATTATACACGGAATTGAGAATTCACTTATTTTTACTCTGTGATTTTTTTTATTGATTGATGTAATATTGACAGAATCGATAAGAATTAGAAAACACGAATCTGCTACCGAAATGGGTATTTGATTCCAAAATATTATGTTTTAAGTGTTAAAACATTTAACAATGGAGTTTCCAGCCACACCCTCCAACGCTTCTGATAGCAATGATTATCCAAGCACTACGCGATCTCCATTTAATAATACGCCAGACGACAATAAAAGACGCAGGTAGTTCTTGTTGGATGTATGAAAAACGGGAGAATATAGACTATGATTGTAATAGGTTGAATTATTTAATGTTTCAGTTCATCAAGATCAATAAAACGTAGGCGCTTTGACGATGAATTGGTGGAATACAGTGGTTTGCCTGGGTCGTCACTTGGGAAAGGGGACAAAAGAATACGTACACAGTCGTATACGAGTCAAGTCAGCCAGGTTTCTGAGTTTCCTTTAGCTGCAGCGTCCACGCCTCCGGCCCTCCCGGCTCCAGAGCGCCGCAGGGCTTCCAGCAAAGTTTCTGCTGGCTTTGGTCGCAAGATTCGCCGTAAAGGCCAACTGAGTCACCTATCTACCAAAGATCTGGGACGTTGGAAGCCAACAGATGATCTTGCGTTGATACTAGGAGTGCAGCAGGTAAGAATGTATCTATCTTGGTTAATTGTTTAAAAAACTCTTATTAATATTTTATAGGTATAAATAAGTTATTAATATACTTCCAGACCAATGACTTGCGCATAGTCCATCGAGGAGTGAAGTTCTCTTGCCGCTTTACCGTCAGTGAACTTCAGTCTCGTTGGTATGCCCTGCTGTACAACGCTGAAATATCACGAGTGGCAATTGCAGCAATGCGTAACTTGCATCCAGACTTGGTAGCAATGGTACAGCAACAAGCACTGTACTCTAATGCTGAAGAGGAACTACTCGCCACAATTCCAATGGTTCCTGTAAGTTATTGGTTCATCATCTTCAATAGCCTGACTATGGCTATACCCACTACTGGGTTATCTTTCTGTGCTTTACCAATCTTTCTATGCTAGCCTTCACGACTGGCAGCATTATTCTTCAATTAAATTAACCTATTGCATGTCACGGTTGGACATAGACCTCTACTAGACTGCCACAAAACTTTCCTCATTCAAACTATTCTTACATTGTGCTAATCCAGCCCAAACAAAAATAATTGTATGGAATTAATTAAGAATTTACCATTTTAGTTTCGGACATGGCACAAACTAAGGTAGTTAAGAAATAGGTAACTAAGTAACTAAATTATATTATTTTCTGAGACACATTAATATTTTGTAGATATGTTTGTTATATAGATTTTTTTTCTTATTTAGATATTTAGGATTATTTTTGCAAATATCAGATTTCTTTTATCTGAATAAAAGACTACTTTTGCTTGATGTTGTGAGAAAATCTTAAAATTTCATATCACTGATGATTCACAAGAGAGAAAAAATCTGCTCTAATTAAATAAATAAGGGTCTTAGCAGATGTGCTGCCTTTAACTTTTACAATAGGGTATTTGACTAAAAAAAACTAATTAGTCCGTCTCTCAGATTTCCAAAAATACTAGACATAAAATTTCTCTTTTTTCATATGAACAAAAAATGAAGACAATACAGTGTGTTGAAAACTCGTGTGACGTCACTGCATGCTACACTTTTAGTGACCAGTGACATCACAAGCCATCACTGCAACACGATAATGTACACTATCACTAGCAATGGGTTTCAATTTGACAGTTCAACAACTTTCATTGCGTTATTTATGTTGTTGAGTAGACGCATTTTTCGAACATAAGGAACATTAGAATAGCAATAAGCTTCAAAATGATTCAACTGATAGTAATAGTGTGTTACGCAATTAGGGTGCTGATCTTTGATGCCTTTTATATTTGTCAATTTTTATTGATTTGATAAACCAAAAAATATGGATCTAGTATTTTTTGAAAATCTGACTGATGGACTAATTAGTTTTTGTTAGTCAAATACCCTATTAGCGTTATCTTAGTAATTTCCCATATGCTCGGATTAAACTTTAAACATTGCATAATTTTAGCAGTAGCAATCAGCAATTTAATCACTAATTTTGACTATGACATGCTTGGCCACAATGCTTTATCTCTCTGCAAAACAATTCAAAATAATCATTGTTACAAATCGTTATTTCAGTATCAAATGTAAGCAGTTTGCTATTGTGAACATACAGTCAAAATTGTCCTCAGAGCTTATGTTAATCTTCCAGAAAGTAAATAAATACCTATTCTCTGATACTAAAAGTAGCAGATATCTAAGAACTTTGACCTTTAGTTACAAGAAAACACTTATGGTCTTACCACAAAAACTTAAACATGTGTTCAATGTGTGTCTAGTGTCCATGCTACATCAAATTCCATATAATAATTTCATGTTTATGATGTGAATAGCTTAAACAACTGATAAACATGATTTTATGGTTGTAAGGTGATTGAAGAATTTTGGTTTCGTACAAAACTGGACCTTATTGACTCTACACTGTCAGTTGTTCATGTTCTATAAAGGTTACCCCAGGAGACTCAACCTCTTTGGTCAAAATTGAAACCAAATCTTTGGTTGTAGACTAGTAAATATAATTAAATCATGGATACAGAATAATAAATTGTACATTTTTTGATTACAGTCTTCTCTTCCACCACTAGAAAAGTTTCAAGAGTTGTTGGACCAGAATCCACATGTATTCTATCCATCACGGAATGCTAAGACTTTGTTGGCACATTGGCAGCTGTTGAAACAGTATCATCTACTGCCAAATCAAACTGTACAGCCCCTGCCCAAAAGTAAGACTAAGATATTTATTCATTTCACTTTTTCAGCAATTCGTTATTTAAGGTCATCTTAAACAAATGTAGTTCCTTTTTGTGGAAAAGTATAGATCTGAAAAAAATAATGAAATATCACTTATAAGTAAACTACCAAACTTATGTCTGTGAACAGTTTAAAGTTTAGATGTGAATGAAAACTAAATAATTAGTTGATGTATCAAATATAAGCTAAGGTGTTTAATCTACAACATATAATATGTATCTGTTACACAGAACGGTAAGGTATTCAACTGCTTCTGGTTAGGCTGGAAGCTGGACCCCGCCCCAACATAGTTGTTGAAACAGCTAGAGATGATCATGACTTGTAGCTAATAATCTCCTATCTACACAAAATAAAATAAACCTCTGTGTTGATTTGTAACATTTTTCTCCAATTTACCAGCCTCATCTGAAGTGATGACATTCTCTGATGCTGAAGAGACAATGAATGACAATGAGTTGCCAGACTACAAGGAAGATGGCATGGATATTGAAATGCAACTAGCTGACAGGTACATACTTTACTTCATATTCAATATCATATACAGCGTGGAATTATAATGGTTGTTTTCCCCAGCGAAACGGTTTTGTCTTAGTAATACAATCGTTTCATCAATAAATAAAATATTAGAAACATGAAATAGCAGATTTGACATAGTGATAAAAAAAAACTCGAAAATGAGCAGGAAATAATAGTAACCTCCTGATTAATCTACAGCTGAATGGCGCGGGGCGACTGACCCGCGTGCTTCAACAATTATCCATTCATACTTTTACGGGCTTAGGACTATCATAAATACTTTTTAGCTGCAATTTACTGAACACGAAAATAAAATTATTATCTAAGATTATTGTTTGTAATTTTTGCGCGCAGACAGCTTTTTGTCGTATCACTAGAATCGAGAGCTTATTTTACTTTGAACATTTATAAAGCGGTCTTTCGCCTTTGAACGCTCAGCGGTAATTTATTGTAAGTTATTTTATACCGTATAACACGCACATGACAGATTTTTTTGGTTTGAACATTTTATGGATTGTTGCCTACAAGCTATTTTATGCTGTATCACTATGCGCGGGAGCTTATTATGGTTTGAACATTAATTGCATTGCTTTCTTTTGTAGCCGTTTCATGTCCCTTCCGAGTAGTACCTACAAGGTGTATCTGGCGCAACTAACTTTTCTCACTTTTTCGAGTAGATGATTTTTTTTTTTTCAATTATTTTTTATTATTTTATATCACTAACATTTTTTAGTAAAGTACTCCTTAAAGCAAATCATTCTGCCGCGGGAAAACAACCATTAAAATTCCAGCGTGTATAATAATGTATGTCTCCTTGAAAGTAATCTATACTAATATATAAAGCTAAAGAGTTTGTTTGTTTGTTTGTTTGAACGCGCTAATCTCAGGAACTACTGGTCCGATTTGAAAAATTCTTTTTGTGTTGGATAGCCCATTAATCCTGGAAGGCTTTAGGCTATATAACATCTCGCTGCGACCAATAGGAGCCGAGCATAACTGACTCCACGCGAACGAAGTCGCTGGCGGCCCCTAGTCATCTATATATTTTTTTTACTACTAAATTAATGGTCTTTTGTCTTTTCTTAATGATATAGTACGAAAAAGATACTCTGAACTTAAATAATTTAGTTTCGTTTGTGGACAAGGGAATCGGTACCGCTGTCTCTGCCCCATAACCACGATCTAAGTGTGGTTTAATAATTATAATACTCTCACCCGGTATGGCACGACAAAGTATTAACACAATTTTAGTATTATTAGTCACAGGGATATGGTAAAGTTTTCTTGTTAACGGCGTATTCCGTTAAAAAGAAAACTACTAGGGGTATAAAAATAAAATTCAAAATCATTTCCACTTATGAAAATCCTTTGATATGCTTTGACGCGCTGAGCGGCCTAGTGCGTCGTCCTATACACAATCTAAGGCGCGTCGCTGAATTGTCGTGAAGACGTGGCGCGGTCGGGTCGTGGTATCTCATGTACTCGAAGCGCGGGAAGCTTTGTTTCCTACATACGCAGCGCATAACTATTAATTCCTTAAAAAAACGTAGAAGTGGCACCCCGCTTGTGGACCTGCCGACTCTGCCCTGACGCTGTCTACTCTAGCTCGCGTGAGTGACACACCTTATGTTTGATCCTACATTGAAATCTGTATTATGTTTCAGGATAGACAAAAAGGATATCCGCCTACTTGAAACTTCACTGACGCGTTGGCAAGTGTTGGTGCAGTCACTATCTGGGACATCTGTGGAGCTGGACAAGAACACACTTGCTGTACTTCGAGGCAGACTTGTTCGCTTCCTTATGAGGTCCAGAGAGGTAGGTTATGTAGCCTTATTTGTATTCAAATCATAAACGTAGTCCCTTCACTCTAGTGTAGTGAAGCGCTACATAGTGCTCAGGCCACACACACGGGAGTTGCGTCCGCGTCGCAGCACGCGACGGTGTCACGCATTCCCGTAAGTGTAAACACCTTCATAGATCATCAAAACCATTGTTTGACCGACAAGTTGGCAGGATGGTTAGTTCCTTAGCGTGGGACAAGGTGTTTTTTTATATCAAGATCTATTGGACATAAGCGAAAAAAAGAAATAAGTACTTTTCGACACGAGTGAATTTCGTTCCGCATCCCTGGCAGGATTCTATTCAGTCTGGCCAGTTTTCAGAGCAGGTTTACCGCGCAAAGATGCAATTTATTTATAACCTCTTTTTATTTGGTAAAGGCAAGTGTTGTGTATAGTTGAGTTATAGCTATAAGACCAAACTTGCTGTGAGGCAAACTTGTTTGCTTCACTTCCTTAAGAATGTGGTCCAGAGAGGTTTTATGTAACTTTATTTGTGCTAATTTTCGATATGTTGTTCATTGTCGAGCTCTATGAGAAAACTTAATGTAAGGCGGACGTCTTTTTAGGGTTCCGTAGCCAAATGGCTAAAACCGGAACCCTTACACACCGCTCTCTGCCCGCCACCGCCCCACTGCCGCGCCGCTGTTTTCGAGAACCGGTCCGTTTGATTTTACGCATAAGATCTTGCCGCTCACTCGCTGCCACCGCCGCTGCCCCGCTGCCCGCAAGATTCGAGGCAGAGGCCTTATAGATTCGTCATGTCTGTCTGTCCGTCTATCCGCCCGATTGTCACAGCCATTTTTTTTTTTCGAAACTATAAGAGCTGTACTGTTGAAACTTGGTAGGTAGATGTATTCTGTGAACCGCATTAATATTTTGATGCAAAAATAAAATAATAATAATAAATATTGGGGGCTCCCCATACTTAGAACTGAAACTCAAAATTTTTATTTTTTCATAAACCATACGTGTGGGGTATCTATGGATATGCAGGGGCGTGCACAGAGATTTTGTTGAAGGTAAGCATACATATACCTACTACCCAAATCTCTGTGCTTATATATGGTTTTTTTTTTTTTTTTTTTTTTTTTTATTAATGTATAAACCAGCGCTTGACCGCAATCCTGCCTGATGGTAAGCAGTGACGCAATCGTTGATGGTAAAGCGCACTAGTTTATTAAGAGCCTATTCACTCTAGCCTTGAAGACACTCAAATTGTAGTCCGACGGAAACACCGCCGCCGGCAGATTGTTCCAGTCCCTCGATGTACGCGGTATAAAGGAGGAGGCGAAACGCTTCGTCCGGATCGTAGAGGTGTTAACAACATAAGGGTGGAAACTCGCCGTACGACGGGTCGTCCGATGGTGGAACGGGGATGGGGGAATTAAATCGTGCAATTCCCTCGCACACTCCCCAGAATGTATCCTATAGAACACCGAAAGGCTGGCTACTCTACGCCTGTGCTCTAGGCTTTGGAGACCAACTCGAGTTAAATCAGGGTCACCAATCAGCCTCTTCGCGCGCCTCTCCACTGAATCCAAAGTGGCCAGGTGACACTTAGCAGCACCAGCCCAAATGTGGCTGCAGTACTCCACACACGAACGGACCTGTGCTTTGTACAACATTAGAAGCTGCCCTGGTGTGAAGTACCGCCGGACCTTTGCGATTACACCAAGTTTTCTGGCAGCCACCTTGGCCTTGGACTCAATGAACCGCCCAAAGTTTAGGTTCGAGGAAATCTCAATACCCAAAAGCTGAAGGCGGTCGGTACACTCCAAGGATACATTCCGAAAAGTAGGAGCCAAGGTGAACGGGCTCCTTTTGGCGGTGAAAAGACACGCCTGCGTTTTGGCGGCATTGAATGCTACAAGATTGGCATTGCCCCATTCGGAGACTGCCTGAAGTGCAACACTCGTTCGCTCTACCATGGCCTCTCTTTCGGACCGGATTGATTCCCTACTAGCCCGAGCATCCGGCAGGTATCACTCCACAACTGTGCTGTCATCTGCATACCCATAGATACCGGGCATCAGCAGATCGTTAATATGTAGCAGAAACAGAGTTGCAGAGAGAACAGACCCCTGAGGAACACCGGCATTAGTCGACATGGGCTCAGATGAGCAACCGTCGACAACAACTCGGAGGGACCGTTCAGTCAGGAAGTCTTTTACCCAGCCAGTCAGGCTAGGGGAAATGCCGTACGCTGGAAGCTTACTCAAAAGGCCAGCGTGCCATACCCGGTCGAAGGCCTTCGAGACATCAAGGGAGACAGCAATTGCTTCCCCATTCCTCTCGAGTGCCTCGCCCCACAAGTGAGTGGCAGTCTAATTGCTGATTTTGGCAAAATTTCGACATTTTCCGTGAAGCGACTGCCGTCTGACTTGTGGGCTCCAACAACCCGTAACGACTGCCACTAGATGTTCGTATGGCAACCGAAACCAACGGCTTAACGGGCTTTCCGAGGCACGACCAGACCAGTGCAAATATTCATATTCATGCATACAAATATTTACACTGCGCGAGGATCAAACCCGCGCCTCCTTACGCAGCGGCCGCGTTCGCAACCGCTACGCCATGGAGGCTGTCAAAATACAATGAAATGGTATTACTCACTGAACTGTAAATAAGTAATAATTTATTTCTCAAAAAACTAAAAAAATATTTTTTACTATCTATAAATTAAATCAACGCGCCTAACTATTTTTAAATAACTCTGTAAAAATTAAATATATATAAGATCGTTGTGAAATCGCTAAAAGTTCTTTTATAATGGAAATATAGACAAATCTTTCATAAATATGCGTAATGCAGTACTCATTGGAATCATAACTATTAAATTTTGCAAATTTGTAAACTTCAGGAAAATTATTACAATATAAAGTATAGTATTGAAATTCAAAAGCAAGTAGGTTGAAAAACTTAAGGTCTTTTAAGTTTTTATAACGACGATCTGTCAATGGCGTGTTTTAAAATAATATACCTACACGAGAAACAAAACAATTTATTTGTGTGTACACACTACACAGCCTGCTAACCACATATAATTATCATAATACTTTTTATAAAGACAACCTTTCTTTTGTGTTAAACCAAAAACTCTAAAATAAATGAATATTCAATTCCGCTTAAAACAACCAATATAGGTACATATTTAACCTAAATACACCAATAATGAAACAACATAAGCTGCTAAAATAAAAAGGTATTTGAACGAACAACAATCATGCTATATTTCTGAACTTCTTAAATTCGTCGCATTATTAGAAGCTGTGCTTATCACGCCCTTAAAAGCCAATGAAATTTCACGCACACGTACACAACAATTTAGGCACACAAGCAAATAATTTTATACACAGACAGATATGGTAGAGGCACATTTTGTAACTGCTTACGCCGTTACGAGAAGTGGCGCGGCCGTCGCGACGAAGGCCAGTGATATTTCGTAGTTAGCACTAGGCGCAATAGATGGCAGTGTTCTCACTAACTGATTAACAAAGTCTTTCAGTTTTAAGTTTGTAGTACATAAATTATTATATATTTTTTTAGAAAACTATTAGGGTATGCAGAGCTTTTCTGCTTGTATGGAGCGCACGCGCCTGTGGATATGTCTTCAAAAATGATATCGACGTTTCTAAATTTTTTTGGTTTTTAAAAGTTGGTCCCCCCCCCTCTAATTTCTAAAATAAGATAATGAAAAATCTAAAAAAAACATATGATGTACAATGTACATTACTATAAAAACTACCAACGAAAATTATTTTGAATGACATCTAATATGTAGTTTTTTTTAATACCTCGTAAATCGCAAACCGCTTATTGTTGTGTAATCTTTCATACAAATAACTTAAATCCTTTAATTTCATAAATAAATGGTACGGAACCCTTTGTGCGTGAGGCCGACACGCACTTGGCCGGTTTTTTTTTTGTCCTTAGTGGTTTGAAGAGTAAATTATGTGGTCATCTGCCTAGCCTTTTGTTGTGTTTGTATTGGCGTCCAACCGGATGTAGCTGGATATCAGTAGTTTATATAGAACGAGTGCGTATCTGATCAACACAGCAATTATAACCTACTTATAGTTTAATACGATACCCTTTGGGGAGACTAGGTAGTTGTCAAACTTTCGGGTTTATGGCGACCCGTAATGACTATCAATGCATGCTTATCTTGATGGCTTAGCTAGCTTTCCGAGGCACGGTGGGGTCTTGATATTTACAGATGGTTTCCCATCCTTGGGTTAAGCACGACGAGCTTAACCATAGATGGATTAAGTGGTATACATATATTCTATCTCTCATCACATATGTCATCTATATTTATCATCAATATTTTATTTGAACGAATGTATGAATGTAAATGCGGCAAAACAAGTATGTAGAAATCGTAGTACGAGGGTTAAACGAAAGTTCTTAGAAAATCAAAAACTGATAACATTAGCCAGTTATTAGTTGTATTATATCTTTTCAAAATATTGTCCATTCACGTCAATACACCGTTGCATGCGATGGAACCACTGGGAAAAGCACTTTGCCCACTCGTCCTTAGGGGTCTCTTCAATGGCATCGCGATACGCAGCCACCGCTTCTTCAGCATTTATAAACCGCTTTCCTTTAAGTTTTTCTTTAATTTTTGGAAATAAATAAAAATCACAAGGCGCGAGGTCGGGACTATACGGCGGGTGACCCAGTAATTCAACGTTTTATGTCGCCAAATAGTCGATCATTCGCTTGGCGGTGTGCGACGAGGCGTTGTCGTGGTGAAGGAGGATCCTACTGCGAGGTCGTTTCTCTCGAACTTTTTCCAAGGCAAGTGGCAAACAATTGGTAGTGTACCATTCTGCAGAAACTGTTTTTTGATCCTCTAAAGTCTAACACATTTGTTGCGAAATGACCTATCCTTCCAAAGAACGAGGCCACCATGTTTTTTCCCGCACTTCGATCTCTCTTCACTTTAGTTGGCAACTCCTCGAAAGGAAACACCCACTGAGCAGATTGTCTTTTGGTTTCAGGATCATAACAGTAAATCCAGCTTTCGTCAGCTGTTAGTATGTCGAACGAAATCATTTTACGGCACCAATCTACACGATGGAGTTTTTGAGCCTCAGTCAAATTATGAGGTATCCACCGGGCGCAAAGCTTCCTGACCGCTAAATGTTCGTGGAGGATTTTGTGCACTTGACTCATACCGATGCCTAAGCTTGTCCGAATCTGCTGATAGGTCACTCTTTTGTCAGTCTCTATCATACGCCGCACAACACAGATGTTATCTTCAGTCGTCGCCCTAGAAGGCCGTCTCTCACGTAAATCATCAGTGAGATTAGTGCGACCACGTTTAAACTCATTAAACCAGTTGTAAACAGTCGCACGAGATGCGGCTTCATCTTGAAAGGCCAATCATAGTCTATCATAACTTTCTTGTTGACTTAAATGACATCGAAAGTCATAAATTCATGTTGACGTGACACAGACAATTTTCAATTTGCCGCCAAATCGTATAACTAATGACAAATGAATGAAATATATACTCAGTAATATTGCCAACGGGTTCTATTTTCAAATTTTAGAATTATTTTTTTATTATATTGTTTATAAGTGGCCAGTTCTAAGAACTTTCAGTTTGACCCTCGTAGGTGGCCTTTTTAGCTTCTGCCTACCCGCAACGGAAGAAGCCGTCAGGTTATGTATATATGAATGCTTTATCTGTACCCACTACACGCCAGACTCTGTAGACTCAAAAATCGCGTTGGGTGGCATAAAATTACACTGTACTGGATTCTGAGAAATTGGCGCCGAAGCCGTTGTTTACAAACTTATCTAAATTTAAGTTCATTGCATCCTATTTTTGCGCTTTCCTGCAAATTCTCCTCCATTTCGCGCGATTTTTAGCTATCATCTACATCAGTCTATGGACAGCAGTCTACGCATATGGTATAACATTTACTTAAAGTACATACATATAAGTCATAAAAATTATATACCTAGGGATTGTTTTAGCGCACGTTTTTGGAAAAAGTGATACCTCGTATAGCTACTATGTATAAAAAGTGAGATGTATGCTTATTTCAGCCAGTCGTTTATTTTCAATTTTATCCGCCGAATATGTGGTTAAACGTCGTCAGTTTAACTTCTAAAGTATGTACTTACTACTAGCACTTATTGAAATAAATAGTGGCCTCTCCTTACAATTCCTAATTCCCAATTACTCCTCTGGGGATAGGGAGGTAGTAAATACACCAACAATCGTTAATTATTGGTTTTTTCCTACCTCTGTACATAACAAGATTGATAATATTGTTAAAACGTTCGTTAAATGAAGAGCCAAATCAAATCAATTAGCTTATCGCAGTCCACTGCTAGGCATAGGCCTCTTTCCATGCTGCGCTACAAAATCCTGTACTCCGCATTCCGCATCCAGTCAGCCTCTGACATTTTTATAAACCTTTTGAGGCTATCGATCCGCCGAAACGCAGTCTCCCTCCAGGATTCGTCTGCTCCATCGCCTATCAAACAAACATGGCCAGCTACCTGCCGCTTCGGCTTGTTTTTCTGTAAATTATGTCGATAACTCTCATGAAGAGAACGAAGAACTAACTCGTCATAAGTTTAGACCATAAAGATTTTTTATTTTTAGATCGACACGATATTCTTGCTATTTCGGAACGGAAATTCGGTATCTGTTAAGAGGTCTGAATAGCCAATAGGCTACAGACGGAGACTAAGAAATAATTGGGACAAGGTAAGGAAGTAAACGTTTATTATGCATCATTGTAGAATTCCAACGCGATTTATTTAATTTTAAACACGAAAAAATATAGTTACAAGAAGTAGTAGACACCTGATTAATTTAATTGATGTACCTAAGTGATTGACACGCATGTAGGTCATACTAAAAGAGCAACAGTTGGAGTGACAAATTAAAATATAATAATAATAATTTATTTCGGACAGTGGGTATCCATATTCGGTTAGTACTACAATAATCTTAAGCCTATGTTAATAGTAATAAAAGTAAGAAAATATTTATTTATTTGCTAGCTCAGCCAGACACTCCTTACTGTCTAACTAGGACCCGCATGAAACACTCCATTATTTTGGAGTCGATCCTATCAGCGACTACTTTCAAAATGCTGCTAGTGCTACCCCGTACTCTACGTAGCAAGGAGGCGGTTCTCTTGCGTATAATGGCATGAAAGCCGTCTACACGGGCTTCCGCGAACATGCCAGATGCACTACAGGAACGGGGCAACCCCAGCAACATCCTGAAACCATTGTTGAAACATGTTTTTTAAACGTACAGACGAACACAGCAAGCTACTA
The DNA here is from genome assembly GCA_037179545.1 of Sesamia inferens. Lineage (NCBI taxonomy): Eukaryota > Metazoa > Arthropoda > Insecta > Lepidoptera > Noctuidae > Sesamia > Sesamia inferens. The sequence goes on along the minus strand of CM073923.1, from coordinate 10,476,374 downwards.
AAATCTCTCAAATTTAATTATTCGATTTTCAACTTTATCGCTAAAGTATTAAGGTTCAAGATTAATTGGGAATATTTGGCAGTTTCAGGTACCTTGACCTGCTGTCTTACTTAATTCTATATCTTATTTATGTTTATTCTATCACTATTGTGTTGAGGCGGATTGAACAATCGTGCAGAATGTACATAGGTACCTACTGTTATCAATAATATTTAATGTGTTGAATATTGTACTCTATAAATAATAGTTTAGGGTATATTTTTAAAACAGCTAAGCAAGTTTTATAATTACAAATTATGATAAGATAGATAGTAGACTTAAAACTATAAATGTATCACGGCGCTTGGCTACCTTAGGATTGATATCGATGTGTTAGTATGCGCAAGAATTAACAGCAGTAGCTTTAGTCTTTTATCTATATGGGCAGTATACACAGTTATACAGTGGCAGCATATACAGTTATATCAAATAAATAAAAACTCAATCTCAAAGCATTTATTTCAAATCTGCACTCCGCGGTTTCACTCGAACAAATTACGATTCCGTAGGAATATCGGGATACAAAGTACATATCTTGTATGTTATTCCTGGTTATAAACTGTCTCTGTGCCAAATTTAATCCATATTCGTTAGTTTTTGCGTGAAGGAGTTACAAACATCCATCTGCCGGCAGAAGTTACCACCCACCAGACAAATTCTTGCCGCCAAGCGATTCATCGTGTTCCGGCATGATGTCTGGTGAAGCCGTAGGGAGGACGGGTCTGAGCAGTTGTTTTGCGATGTGTGCCGGGTACGAAAAAAATTCACTCGTACATACATCACACAAACTTCCGCTTTTATAATATCAGTAGGATAAACCAACTAGGTATTTTACTTTTAAATTTTCAAGGAGTCTGTGACATAGGAAGATGAAGCCATAGCTCATTCCAAAGCGTATTAGGTACCTCTCTGATAGTAGTAGACTCTTTTAAATCAAAATAATCATCACATATTTCTCAAAGGGTTTCTTTTTGTCGGTACGTCAGAACTTCCTTCATACTTTATCAATATACATGAGGCATCATTTTAAAGCTTTTCTAGACCGCGACATAGGAAAACTATACAAATGACTCACATTTCAGCGTTTTTAAGCAAATTTACGATCGAAAATCAAAGATTTTTCAAATCCTGTCCTCGATCTATCGATCCTAAAATAATGTGCGAATACTTCGCACGAATAACCTAGTATGATACAAAATTATTGAAAGTTGAATCCCTTTTGTTCATCTTTATCTTGCCATAAGTGCAGAATTAAACAGCAAAATTACAGTTTTTTTTTTTGTGCCACACTCACTTTTGGTCTCTGAAATAAAGAAAATTTTCCACAGCCCAGACAGAAATAAGCCTTTTTTTTCTTAATTCAATATCAAAACGATGTATACCTTAGTAACGTCTTGCCACAGGCGCCATCTTGTATTTGACGTCTCCAGTGCTCATAAAGTGTATTCAAATATTTGTTTTCATTTGTTGTTATTACCACTTAGCCGAATATCAACTTTATACTAATTTAATTTAAGTTGTTTACGGAATTATTATTATCGGATATATCATGGCAATATTGAAAAAAACATAAATGTTTGAAGTGGTATCACGAACTATGTGAGGGCACTAAACTTGATTTTCGAACAAAAAGCCGAATGTGTAATGTAGCACACAATCACCCCTTTACCTATTATGCTGTTATGTTTCTTTCTTGTCTCTTTACATATTTGTGTTTCGCAATGGTTAAATTAAATACATACGTGGATTTTAGGCGCAATGCTGTCAGTGGTCGTTGGTCCGTCATTAAATGTCAACGTAGGCACTGCAATATGCGCGTTAATATAGACTACTTAGTTCGCTTTTTTGCATAAAAACGAACACACAAATACACTAGGTATAACCTGGATAAACCCATACATAAGATACCCTTGCCTAGTTATACAGCCCACTCTTTTATTGCTTCCCTTGCTAACATAAATGTAAGTAGTATAATTCACCAAGGATGCAAGTGAAACCGCTGCAGCGTCGGCGAAAACTAGTTGGTAATAATGCAAACATAAAAAGTACTACACAAAACCATTATTTCCACACGACAAAAGGCACTTGCATGTTTATAAAGTGCACAAAACAGCAAAACAAAACTAATAAGTGTTATGTATCGTAATTACGCTTTCCATAGCGCATTTCCCCCTCGTCCGTCAATAGGGGGTAATGTAACACATCGACTGGTCTTCGTGTGGACCCTGACAAAAGTTTCAAGGACACCCCACCCCTAATGACACGGTCACCACCAGCCAACATAAAAATATCTATTCATTTCACTATCTAGCCCACATATCGTCATATTGTATCGATTGGCCTCGTTTCAATAACTTTATGTCATCTATTTTAAAATACACAATTTGAGGCTTTATCTACACGAGGAAGTGTGATATTGTGTTATCTTCTTTATCATATTATTACACCTACCTATTAAGATTCCGTATTTTTCCTATGACTTATGGCTCCCGGTTGTCATTGAACTGTTTTTCCGCGGCCGTCCGTTTGAAATAATGCAAATTTCATGAATTCCGATCAAATGCAGCAACATGAATATGAATTATTAAACATTTAATATGAAGCATTAAACATTCGTGACTTTCTATGCACAAATACAAACGGCGCAATTATTATTATTTAATTTAAAATGGGCTATAATTGTCATTCAGCAATTACACAAGTATTCTAGCTAACGATGCGAAACGGTATAAACAATATTATAATTATGTACGAAATTAATTAAATTTGATATTAAAGTTTATTGTTTTCCTCGAGGGGCTGTTAACAATTCACTTGGGAGTAAAGGTATGTACGGAGGAAAAATCGTACTGTGTCACTCATGTTTTGAGAATTGGTCGATGGTAGCCAGCGCTGTTTACATAACATTCTTTTATAACAAGTCGATTGTTTGTCCACTAGAAGTGAATTGGATATTCAAAACAACAAGTTTCAATAGAGAATGGAATGGTAAACTTGTGGAACTTCGTCAATGTCCGGTGAATCCGCTGAGCGAAGTTTCTGATACCCGACCATCTCTCTGTACATACAATTTTTTTTTTTTACCTTTGCTTTACATATCTACTGATTGCTGTACATAGATATAGGTAGTGTGGAAGTGAAGACTTGTGTAAGCTTAATTTTAGTTTTACTTTTGACTATTCCTTTTTTTTACTTTACTTTTGGTTTTTTCTTCTTTGTACCTCAATTGTATTTGGATTTGACTCCATATGTAACGTGCAAGCTAATGCGAGATAATTCAGTTTTTTGGGATTGCATTTTAAACAGAGAGAGAGAGTGAGTGAGAGAGAGAGGAGGGGGGTGGGAGAGAGAGAGAGAGCGCAGTGGTAGCAGTTGTAATAGCTGCGGCATACGAGTTGTAGGTTGTGGATTTCAAACCAGAAGGGCACTCTAGTTTGTGTAAATAATTTCATTACAACTGCTCTTAAAACAGTGAAGGAAAACACCTTCAGGAAACCGGTATGTCCGAAATCAAATAATTTGAAGATATCTGAGGTCTCACACAAGCCGCTTGGTGTAGAATGCTCGTATCCCACTAGTGGGAACATTGTGGGCTGGTTATGCCATACATTTTAAAGAGTCATTAAACGCAGTAATTTCGCCAGAGTGGGGATAAATAGGCGTGGTTTATGTCAGTTATTGACGCTATTGTACAGCTCGGGACAGCGTCTTCCATTTCTCCTTAGTCATGTTTCTGAATACAATGAAGTCAATTACTGTATCCATATGTATTATTACAAAACGGGACAATCTCTCAGGCTGTTCGTTTTAGGGTTACTCAAAATTTCGGACACCACAATCGCAATTATAATACAGAATAAACGGGAATATTCTCATGATCCGTTTTGGTAATACATACTTGTTTATCTTTACGAGTTATTTTAAGTTAAGAAAATTCTAAAACAAGTGAAAAACATATTGTCATTTTTCATTTGCCCTTTTAGGTGATCCTGAAATAACTTTCTTAGAATATTTCATAGAAAAATAATAAGCTCTGAAGGCAAAGTGTTTTAGGTATTTTCCAAAATATATCATAAATAACAAGATCCCATTTTCTTGATAAGTAAAGTAATTACGTGTCATTTTTACATTATTCATTTATATAAAAAAAAAACTATAAGTAATGGTTTCAGTAAAATGCTGTCAATATATTTATAACAATGCGCGTCAAATTAAATACCATAACATCAATCATATTACTTAATTGATTGATGTTATTTTGATAACAATCCTAATTATGATATGCGAAACATTTAATAAAATCTGAATACATTATAATCTTCATAATTGGCGGAACATCCTCAATATGAGGCCATCAGCGTATTTAAAATAGTAGGTACATACATAATTGATCAAGAATAATTGTCAAACACGGTTGACATTTATGTGATGGTCATTGTAATACAGTGACAGTTATTTTATATGCCTTTTACATGATAAATGAAAAAGCCTTAGTTTTATTTTGTGATCACTGATCACACAGATGATATAAGGCATTTAGGTACTGCTAAGCAGTATTTACCTATTTAATAACATGCAATGGTTCTTCTTCTGCCTCGCTTCTTTACTAGGGATCGGCGTTTCCTATCATGCAACGCTATTTAGTTCTTTATTAAACGTCTTGATCGCGGAGTACCCAACACCTTCATGCCCCTTTGGACATTTGTCATTTGAATTTTGTTGGGTTCTTCCTCGATCCTTCTTCTTCTGGGTAGAAAGGTCCATTGGCTGGACTAATTTGTGACGTTTAGCTATGTTTGGCACTTTTTAGTTTTTTGGTATCTTGGATTTATTTTTTTCGTTTGCCCTGTTGTCATACGATTGTTTTAACAGACCTAAGAATTCTGGGCGATATTCAATACAGAAGGTATGTTTTACTTGCTCTGCAATAGAATCTGGTCCTATTAAGTGTGGAAACCTATATGAATAACTGGAGTAAGCAGCCAGTCTAATATTGACAAATCGTTTTATTAATTAAATTTTAAGGCACACTTAACTCGAAAATATAATAGGAACATGGGGCCGTCGAAGGTTAAGCCGTGCTACCGCGGTCAGTTCATGGATTGGTGGCCATCGAGACTCCTCCGTACTTAGGAAAGCACGGGAAGCCGTTGGCTACGGCTGTCATTCATAGATCTTTGACAGTCTTTAAGTTTGAAGATCTCACAACCAAAACCAGTCTAACCAAGGCATTTGTGTTATCCAGTATCCATATGCAAAACCCACACTTTGGTAGTCAGAAAGGCTCACGATCTGTGTAAAATAATGGTATTCCGTTGCATCCTGGTATATGTATAGCCAACCCGATAGTTGCGAATTTATTTTCGTAGGTTCGGAATTCGATGTGTGCAATGCCTTGGGCCGAAGCAAGTTTTAGCGCGATCCGAACAAATTGACTTCTCCGCACTCATGTTTGAAGTGAGCTAGTTAATTACTTTTAAAATACACTGAGACTGTGCACTCCCTCGATGGGAACTATGGGTTCGAGGTTCTTTGCCTCGTATGTACAAAATATGCTAAAACTTCCCCTTAGAAAATTATTCTCGTGCAACCAATAACTGTTCACATGAAGCACTCCTACCGAGGTGAGTATGATTTCTCTCGCCTGGGCTTATGCCCAGGCGAGAGAAATCATACTCACATCCGTCCGTCATACCGCGATTTTTCGCGGCAGTGGAGTTATCTCCACTGCCGCGAAAAATCGCGGTATGACGGACAGAGCTCTGGTGGGATCTCATGGCGATATGGAGAGTGCGATTGTCACAACCCGGTGCTGGGCACGCCGCACTAGCGGCGGTAAGTCCCCTCTTTGAGCAGTGGCTAGAGAGGTGCCACGGCGCCCTCACCTTCCGCCTGACGCAGGTCCTCACCGGACACGGTTGTTTCGGGCGGTTCCTGTTCCGTATAGGCGGGAGGAAACGCCAGGGTGTCACCATTGTGTGGATCGCCCTGAGGACACGGTGGAGGTCTGCCCGGCTTGGGTAGAGCACCGCCGTGTTCTCGTAGCGGCGATCGGCGGCGATCTCTCGCGTCTGACCCTGGTTCAGGGCACAGTCCGGAGCGAGAGTGCATGGCAGGCCGTCACCTCCTTCTGCGAAGCAGTAATGCTGGCAAAGGAGGAGGCGGATCGCGTGAGGCAGCGGGAATCCCAGCGCCCTCACGCCACTAGCCGCCACAGGAGACGCCCTGGTCGGGAGACAACACCGAACTCCCAGCCACCGTAGGCGCGGTCCTGCGGGCGGTGAGCAGTGGGCAGCTCGCCGCCCGGTAAGGACCAGGCCCGAGTCGACGGCGCGTCGTGTCACGCGCGCCTCAAAGAGATGTCAGCACATCGTGACGGGGTCCACGAGGACCGATGCCTCCCTGGGTCAGGGTTGCGGGTTGGTTAAACAAGAAACCGTGGCCCTGGCCGTCGCACGGGCAAGTGAAGAAACACGGGTGAGTTTTAATCAGTAAAAGTCGTGACACGGCCTTCTGCTCCGCCCAGAGCTGGAGAAGTCATTTGATGGTTTCCCATCCAAAAAAAAAGTATGTCTTCTCTTTGCAACGCTCGTTTACTACACGTCGCAGCCATATTGAAGAGTTCGCTACTCATACTTCGGACATTTGTATCCGTAAATGGTGGTGGTGATCTGTGAGCTATTGAATTACCACCAGGAGTAAAGCATTGCTTCAAAACATTGTTTAAATGAGACCAAACTTCTTATGTACTTACGATATTCAGCCGGTCGTCATCAATCAATGTCACATAGTTCTAAGAACTAATGTGTTACCAATTTATTAGGAGCAGATGTTATCCTTGTTATTGATTAATATTTTTCAAAAAATTTTGTCCTAAATACACTTTGCCGGAATTGTTTGAATCTAGTCCAATGGCTGTTAAGCGGTAACCTTTCCTTGCAGGGCTTACGGGCTTCAAGTGGGTCGATGAGGTCGCATAGATATATACCTACACTTTATTTAATTAAATATTCGATCAATTAAACGTTTGGAACTAAGGAATCGAAATTTCTCTTCTACGTTTTTTTTTTTAATTCATTGCACGCTGATGTCCTTAAATCATTAAGTCGAGTTACTAAACACTGAACTTGGTCCTTAATGATTCTGCTACACTACTGTTTGGTTAACCGCTTCAGTACTTACCTACGCGGTTTCAAAATTTGCCCCCTTATTCATAAACGCTGCTTAAAGTTAACTAGTGATTAGCGATTTTTTAAACATACATTTTAGACGCTTGCAGGTCACTTAACTTTAAAAATCGATTATGAATAAACGCCTTAAACACTGGTCTTTATTCATAAAGGATGATTTAAGTTAAGTGACGTTAAAAGGTCAAAAATGTATGGTTAAAGAATGGCTAATCACTCGTTAATTTTAAGCAGTTTTTATGAATAAGGGGGCAAGTTTCACGCGAAAATGTGATTCTGGAGTTCTAGGCAATAGATCGATTCTTTACCGTGTATTAAACCTTGATCACTTAACATTGGCACTGTAGTAATCAGTCACCTTTTGTTGGAGCATCGTTCTTTATTTCCCATTTTGAATCATTATGCGGTCTCAACTTGTTTGCTGAAACTGGAAACTTTTTGGTCTGAAAGCCGATATTAAATACATACAAGTGAAAAAAAGTTTTGAATAAAAAGAAATGATGTAGGTATTATTTTGCATTTTGCTTATGTAGTCCTTATATACAGTATGTTAAGAAAACCCTGTCCGACCCATAAGGATAATAAAGGTTAGGTAAACACATGACCAAATATAATATAAAATTTTACGTAATCATCATAGTACCAATACAAATGAATTTTGAAATAATCTTTTTTTCCCGCGAATTAATTCCAACTTCCCCGAAATTTGGTAATTTTTAAAAAAGTGACAACGCCGTTATTATTATGAGCGAATAGCGATGCGACCACGTGCCGCGTGCCCTGCCGCCCGCCGCCCGCGGATGGGTGAACGCACATTTATTAAGTTACCACTTTTTGCGAAATAATATTTATTTTTTTAGGGAGATTTTTTTTTAAAGTTTAGTCCGGTTTTGTATCCATTAGTAGAATCAGTTATCGATACCTAACAACACCTTCACGGGTCGGACAGGGTTTTCTTAAAATACTGTATGTACAAGTTTTTCTGTGGAGGTACATATAGGTATCTAATTGAACAAAGAACATTAAGTCAACGCTATCGGGAACAGTTAAAAAGGTCATTATTGCGATTATAAACAGAATTACACGTCAAATAAAAGTCGTTATCTGATGTTAAAATGCACGATTGTGTCGTAGATAATATCAGGCCATTTTATATACATAGGTAAATAAGCAGCTATACATATACAAGTGTTATTAGTACCCCTAATTACGTTCGTCAAAATATATACCTACCTAAATACCTTTTGGTTTTATTTGTCATCATGTGTAATCAATTGTGTATCATGATGTCGATGGCAATGTTTTTGTAGATGTAATAAGTTTCTTTTGTTTTCTTTGCACTTCACGTAACAACTTGAATATGTACACTAATATATTATGTAAAGCAGTCTTGACTAAATATTTTATAAATACAATGCTTAGGTTAATCATATTAATTATCGTTTAATACGAATAATAGTGGTTAATTTAATTTTTCCCACTATTATTTTACAAACTAGGTTTTCCTGGTGTGACCAGCGGCAACAAAACTTTTTAAAAACCCACAATTTTGCGTACAAATACAAACTCTAATAACCTCTGTTTTTTACAGACCTATGCTCAATTCGCGTTAGCTTTAGACAAAAGAAGTTCATGGAAGCAGAGATGCCCAACATTTAATTTTCGATATGAATTCTATTGAAAATGTTAACAATAAACGATAATAAAAAAAAATAAATAAAAAAAAACAATAACACATAACAACTAAATACCGAAAATCGGCAAAAACAGCTAAGGTAGCACCATTCAAGTAAAAGACGATCAGACACAGCTACATTAGAACCCCTCTAATTAGTTCTAGAACGAAAAAATAGTCTATTATTCGAAAAAAAAATACATTTAATACAAAAAAACTGGATGGTTTAATAACTAAAATACGTTCACAGTAATATAGAAATCTGTTTTTTTAAACAGCATTTATTTAAAAAACTTTTCACAATGGACCGACAGACGTCCTGTCTGAGCATTATCGGACTAAGCATAACCGAAGCGACGGGCCATCCAATGTTGGATTAGAGGAGTTACGTATTTTGGTGGAAGCCATTATAAAAAAAAATGTTGGTAGACTTATGTACAGCATAATGTAAGCGTTCCAGCTACTGACCACTCCTGATTCTTTTAGGTTTTTAACATGGACACTAGTAGTTTAAGTAAAGATTAATTAATTAATTTAATTAAAAGCCTCATAAATTAAGAAGATAGATAGTTAATGAGTATATAAAAAGTGTCTAATGAGTCAATTTATATGTAACAGTTTATTTATTAATTCAGCAACAATCACAATGTCAGTAACAAACCACAATATTACAAAGTTTACCCTTAAACAACCTTCTTTTAATTTCGGTCTAATTTTATTGCGAATAGAGTTTATGGAGTAGGTATAATATAGGTAACACAACGTAATTGTACGTACTATCATTACCTAATATGAAAAAAAAAAATATCCAGAAATAAACAAGGATAATTATTACAAATCCACAAATAGACGAGATAACAATAATTAAAATACGTCGGTATAGAATAGAATACTCTATTATGTACGCCATAATTATTACAGAACATAAATTCTGAATATTTGAGATTTCGAATATTACTATATTATTTTAAGGCTTTCGGGCTTATATGTAGGTTATTCATAATCATAATTTATCAATTTTCTTATTTTGAATGTCTATTAGATTACAACCCTATTCTATTTATATTTTTTTAAGTATGGCAAGTAAAGTCGATGTCGCCGTATATTCTGTCAATGTCAAAAGTGAACTGGAAAAGCAAGCGTGCATTTAAAAAACAAAAAATGACTAAAAACTTGATGCTACAGTAAACAGTTGACCTTTGCAGTTCTTTTGGGGTTAGTATTGGAGCAAAACAAAAGATAAAACTACATAAAACACACGTCCAAACCAATAAAACATTTGAGGAAACAAATTATTAATTTATACTTATTATTGAGGTGGTTAAATATCAACCAACCCGTCAACATTTTTGTTCAATTTATTTACCTGAACCAGTCCATAACTAAATGGAACTGTGTTTTCTTCGGAACAGTAAGTCTTGTGAGTTGATAGTTGTTGTCACCGCGTAACGGCTGTTTCATTTAGTACAATTTGAAGTATACACAACAACGTTACCGTTAGCATCCAGCTAACCATGTAAGAATTACTTTATAGGTTCCTCAAATAGAAAAAACGGTTACTTAGAATCTTTACACAATCACAGCGCTCGCCAACGCATAAGTTTGTTCTGTCCAATTTTTAATAATATTGCTATTCATACGACGTCGATTTAATGAATATGGAAATATTTTAATACGAATCTATTATACAGATAGGTGGTCATTTCTTTGTTAAGCACGGGAGGGTAGTACAAAATTAGTCTCGAGGACAACGACAGGCCAAATGTCATTTGATTACGCGCCATTCAGAAATAATAAAGTTTAGTAAGTTGGATCGTAGTAGGTTGGTAATTGTAGCTAAGCGCGCGTTTACAGTTTATTATTTTGTTGATAATATTATTAGGTACGTACGTTTTATATTTATGAATGGAACTATCCAGGGGTAGTTCAGAGTTCAGTACAAAACAGAAGTGTTGATAGAAACACTTCTATTTTGTTTCTGTGTGCGAATTATCCATTGCAGTGCGAGTTGCGAACTTGCGGAAATTATCTTTTTTTTTTATGATTATAAAGTAGCGCTTGACCGCAATCCCGCCCGATGGTGATGATGGATGACAGTGATGCGATCGTTGATGTTAAAGCGCGCTAGTTTATTAAGAGCTTATTCACTCAGAAAAACTGAGCGAATAGGAAGGAAGACGGCAGTTGAGCGAGGTGACGCAATGTTAAACCCAACAACACGACCAACGATACTGCGCCAAAGGGAGATTGATCTGAAGACCCTTCACGACCAAACTCCCAACACAACAACATTAGGCGCATCGTACCCGGCACATCGCAACACAATTGCTCAGACCCGTCCTCCGTACGGCTCAGACCCGTCCTCCGTACGGCTTCACCAGACATCATGCCGGAACACGACAAATCGCTAATCGCAAATCTAAATGTGGAAACAAACGCAAAGTGAACATATTATTTGAATAAGCGTTTAATAACCTTAGTAAATTGATAAGGACGAGAACAACGCGCTAAAATAAATGTTAACAGATAGGTAATAATGAAACGCGAATGGCGCGCGGTAGCTGGTTTTGAAGACAAGTGGCAATTTTATTTATGTTTTATTGAATTGTGGAACCAAACGTAGTCACATATTTATACATCATCGGCGAACACCTGTTGAACACATCTGTCGAATGTACACAAATTCTAACTTGGACTTGGGTTAAATTATTATTTAACTAATAATAGTGATTACCCTTTAATAAGGTTTAGTTTAGTAGAGCAAATTAAATAAATTATTTATATTTTGTTTGGTAAGACGAGTTAGCAATTTTAATCAAACGATGCGAATATTCGTTTGATTAAAATTGCTAACTCGTCTGTAATAGGCACACGATTTCGCTGTAATGGCACAAGTGGCCAGCAATAATTAAAGTCGGTGCGCAGAAATAGGTGTAGTTAACTTAAAAATGCATTATTCATGTGTGTTTATCTATTGTATTTATCGTGATCGATCGACAGCTAATTGTATTTTTGATAAAAAATAGTCAGTCTATCAATTTGTTTTAAGTAGCCTTTGTATCATAAGATATGATAAGAAAGCGGGGGAACTATATCGGTTTAAATATTTTATTATAATAGCAATGTCCTTGTTCTGTTTTTGTGCATTAATTTTAATTACATTATTTGTGAACTGAATAAAATTTTTGGTTCACTTTTACGAAGTGAGACTAAAGTATTGTTAGATAATAGTGTTTAGGTATACAATTGGCGTAGTTACTGTCAAAGGTAAACCCACCGTAATTAGTGTTGCTCTTGCTGAACTTAAATAATATAGGAATTGCTGACCATTCTTTCATAGATGTAAGTTCCATAGCGGGACCCACAGGAAGCCTGGCTTCTGCTTAAAATCTGTCTTAAAAAAACAATGTAAATAAAAAGTAATACTCTCAAAATTCGAATCGTTCAGTGTCCGAAGAAAGTATGCAAACCTTGTTCAGCTCGCATTATCTTTATCACTCCAGTACCAAGAATGGCTGCACTTGCAACTAAATGCTAGCAAATGGAAACTCGAGTAGCGACCGGTGTTAAATTACGAAACTTTGGCGTTCCGTTTGCTAATGTTCGTGAAATAAATGTAAACAGGTTTAATATAAAGTAGCTTTAAAAAAATAATAATACATTAACATTATGTTTAATCTGTAAACACGAACATTGTATGAAATATAACGTAAGTAAGTTGTTATAAAAATAAATCGTTTTAATGTAAAGTTGTTTATACAATTAATAATAAGTACGAAATTGGAACGATAATCCTATCAAGGAAAATAAAAGACGCCAGCTTTGGCCATACATAGACGTGACATTATTATAATAAAACATCTGATAACATATGTAAGTACTCTTTGTAATATCGACACAAATATAGCCCCCATTTTCCCCCTAATAGTTATTTATTGGTCTTGGGCAACACTCCTTCATTACAGATATTGGCATCTTCATTCCTGGTGCCCTAGCTGCTATCGCAATAGTGTCAAAATTGTCGATTTCTAATCTCATAATGACCGATTTTGACAAAATCCGTAATCTACTAACAACATGGCTTGCCAAGTGGTCAATCACTGAACGAAATGGCACATAACGGTTATCTCGTCCACAATATCAAATCAATTACTGACATATGCGGTAATCTCCTAAAATTTTGACAGTTCTTTTGATCCTGTTATGTGGCAATCAGTCGTGACTGTCTTTTTGCCTGTCTGAGTAAACCGAAAATCAAAACTCCAAAAGAACTTCAACAAAGTGAGTCAACAAAACAATCACAATCGACGTAAAACCATTAGCAGTCATTGAAATGTAACTCATATAACGGTAAGTTAATATAAAAATTAAAATGATTGTCAACAGTTTTTTAAACTCGCTGCAAAGTTATGCTTTATAAAAATGAAATAAGAGTTACATTGCAATGACCTTTGGCTTTACGTCATTCTTTGGAGGTTCACAGTATATTATAATAATTAATACATAGTTTGACACTGGCCATCAAAAAAGACTACGTGTATTGTCATTGTCTAGAGGAACTATTGAACTAATTTTTTAAAATTCTGTGTTCGCACAGGAGTGCGTACACAGAATTTAAAAAAAAAATAGTTTGATAGCTAAAAGCGCAGAAACAGTGAAGAACCTGGCATATTCGCAAATCGGCTAAACGAAAAAATCCAAAATAATGTTGTTAGATAAGTAAGCTAGTATCCTTACTAATATTATAAATGGGAAAGTGATTTTGTTTGTTTGTTTTGCTTTCACGCCGTAACTACTGAACCGATTGCTTTGAAATTTTGCAGACGTAAAGTTAGAAGTTAGGATTAAATAATAGGCTACTTTTTATCCCGAAAAAATGACATTCCCGAGGGAAATCTAAAAAGCGCGATATAACCGAACTCCACTCGGGCGAAGCCGCGGGCGGATAGCTAGTTTTTGATAATGTAGACTCCTTTAAACCTTTAAATAATATCGTGTCTTTATGGCTTAAACAAAAACATTTTTTTTTACTAAATGTGGAGTTTGTCGATTTGCGAATTAATGTATACCTAGATATGTGTTTTGAATAAATACATCCAGTAGTTTTTTGACTATTCCACGTCTACTAACGAGTTCGAGCCATTAGCGACTAGTGCAACCTTAATGCGCTGCTTCAGACTAACGTCGACCCGTGTTAAGTCTTCGTGACCAAAGAAATAAAATAAATTTGGGTTGTTTGGTTTCTATAACTGAAATGAACCCATTATTTTTGCAATATTGATGAATATTGCATATTCTTAGTACCAGTGCCAGCCAGTGGCATCCCAAAAATAAAAAAACATCAGAACCTAAAAGTATTCTAGCTTTCCCCAGTCATGTTATGTTATAAAGAAATAGGCGGTCGTTAATTTGTTGATATAAAAGCTTCTGAAACCTTTTTTTTTTTCTGGTTTAAAATCCTCATGGATGTCCGCCGCCCTGGGGTGGGCGACGGGGTCTGTCAGACTCCTACTGACTAAAAACCACCCGGGTGTTCCGTCTCACATCTACACCGGGGGCTGTTGGTGCTAGTCCGCAGCCGTGGGGCCTGCTCGGGTCAGGGGGGGGGGGGGGAGTGAGGTGTAGAACTCCCCCCGTGACGTCTAAGAGTAGCGCGCGTGGAACACTTCGCGCCGCCACCTCGGGTCGTGATGTTTGGGGAGCATGTCCCCGAGTCTATCGCCCCTGGACCCATTTAGGGGGGCTGGAAGAGGGCATTATCCGCCCTCCGGCGACGCCCGGTACGCCTGCTGCGGGCTGGGTGAGAGAACGAGATCTTCCTCTCCCTTTCCGCAGCCTCCTTTTACGAGACAACTGATTCGCAGAAGGAAACCACCGCATCCCAGGACTCTTCGCTGCCGACCATCGACCTGATTACGACCGGCAGCGATAAGTCACTGCCTACTTCAGAGATGAGGGCACGGCGCAGCTCCTCCCAAGCGGCACACTCTGCCAGCGTATGCTGCGCCGTGTCCTCCCGGCAGTCGACGCAGTGGTGACACCGGGCGTCCGGCTCCCTGTTTATGCGACACAGGTACTTTCCGAAGCAACCATGCCCTGAGAGCACCTGTTTCACCCGAAACGTCAGGGAGCCATGCCTTCTTCCGAGCCAGTCCGCCAGTACCGGCCGGATGGCCTCGAAGGTGGTGAGGCTGGCGGTAGGGCGTGAAAGCCTGTCCCGCCATTCCGCCATCAGGACCTCGCTGAGCTGCGACCGACGCTGCTCAATCTGACGCTGCATCGGCCGTTCGCCCTGTTCTCGCGCCTGCTCACGCCACCGGTACAGTGACGCGAGAACCTTCGCCTCCAGGTCCCATGGCGGGGATCCAGCCAGTAGGCAGGCCGCCTCATAGGAGATCGTGCGATACCATGTATGACTCTGACGGCCATCACTCTCTGCGGTTTCCGCAATATAGCGATGCTGCCGGCCGTCAGGTCAGAGGCCCACACCGGGGCCCCATACAGGGCCATCGGTCGCACGATTCCCATGTAGAGCCGCCTACAAGCGGCGCTCGGCCCTCCCAGGTTGGGAAGCAACGTTGAAAGTGTCCCAGCCGCCCCCAACAACTTGGGCGCCCGCCGCCGGAAGTGGGGGCCAAACTCCCACAGTCCCACCGGCTGTCGAGCACCAATCCTAGGTATTTCATAGTGGACTCGACAGTGATCTGAACCCCCCCGACCACGATGTGTGAGCCGGGTGGCGGCGCCCGCCGGAAGCTTCTGAAATCTAGGTTAACGTTGTTTATACTGGTCTAGGGGGTCAGTAGATTACCATAATGTGGATCCCGTTGTTTTTTTTTTTTGCCGCTAAAGTATCAAAAAGTGACCATGACAATTTCTTTGCAATTTAAAAATTAAAAAAAAAACAGTTTACCGTAATTATTATGGTACGAGTTGGATGCGGGCATAGACTCCCATTTACATTAAATGCTGCTTCACTAGACATACAGTACAGCCCTTTTCTTCTTTTTTTTTTCCTTCGCCCTTTTTGGGCAGGCTAAAATCATAGACCATACCGCCTCGTCATCAGTAATCTTTTTGCATAAAAGTAAGGCCAAAGCCTTGTCTTCATCCTTCTTGTCCAACCCTTTTCTTCACTGTTAAAAGGTTGACGTAATTGACGTTTCTTCAGTTCTTTTCACAAACACGTGATCGACACATTCGAACTTGAGAACCGAGTTACAAAATTAATATTTAAGAAACTAAAGTTACCTTAATCATTTCGGGGAGGATTTCGTGTTTTGTGAGCAAATTCCCCCACATTAGAAAGCAGAGGAATGGACAAAATAAACGTTAAAATTGTTGAAAAAAAAAATACTGGCATCTTTTTCGCCCGAAATTTGCTGCTCGTAAAATATTTTTTTCACGTGAACTTTGGTAGTTACTTCACGTATTTTGAAGTCAATATTTTATCGTGACTGTTTTGATGTCTCTTCCAAGTTGAGGAAATCTTAGTACCCGCATTTTGGAGAATCATTAGTGAATTATTTTTCGTATGTAATTTAGTTTCAGCATCAATCAATTGTAACAGTGCCACGGTTAAAACTTATTAAGCCATGTTATTATTTAGGATGTACATATCCCTATATTTTTTAAATCAGGGTTTTTTCAATGTATTTGATTTTTATTTGTTGCTGCCTGATGTTTATTTATTTTAAATGTATTGTGTGCCATTATGTCTGTGCTGAATAAATTTATTTTCTTTCTTTCATGCAATAGGTAGTCTACGTTTCGTGTTCGTGGCTCTGCGGTTGAAACCACCGTACCACGGTCAAAGAAAGTGCATATCGGTGTCACTGAGATACTGTGCCTGTGCCTAATATCCGTGACAATGAGCTACTGCACTTATCACTTAGTGAAATGCATTGGGAATCGTTATTTCGTACAATATTCCGTCCAAAGACTCCGTATCGTATAAAGGCTCCATCCACTCGTCAACTTGTGATACTGTTTTTCTTGTTTAATCCGTGTCCATAATGTGTATAACCCCTCAAGTTGTTATTATAAAGGACTGCCATTATTACTGTTTCACTGTTGTAGCTATTGGAAATGTAGTTGGGATCGGAATTCGCATTTCGGTTTTAATTTTAATTTTCTAGGTTAAATATACATAATAAAGGATGTGTCTGACATCAACGCACAAACGAGTACCATGGATCCAGTACATGATTTTGAACCCCCCAGTGGTGGAATTTTCCGTCGGCTTTTTCCTGATTAAAACAAAATAATAGGTATGCAGTTTTTTCATTTTAGACCGTTTATAATTGCTATACTTTTATAACCCAATAAGATTTTAAAGTAAAAATTAATTAATTCGTTAATTACACAAAAAAGCGTAATGTGCACAATACTAGAAACACTATCCTATTAGCTGATTTAATAGAGTTCGCATCAGGGGTCAACGTCGTACCTACAAACACGCATGGCGGCACGCTTGCAACGTTTTAAGGCCGAGCCGACACTTTTTTTAAACACCGTTATTTCTATAACCATTTATTAACGACATAAATGACTATCATAATTTTATTAGTGGCACGCGGGGTAGCTTTTTCGCGAAGTTTGCGTTACGAAGTCAGATACATCCTGTATAGTAAGTTTCAGGTAGTTGTCAAAATAAATCCATACTTTAATATACAGCCTGGAAGGGTAAAAACCATTGACACTAAAACCATAGGTAGTTTTCTTAATTATAAAAATGTTTATCTGAATTGAAAAATAAATAAAGGTTTTTTCTTTCAAAATTTTTAATAAGTTTCTGTCCGATACCGGTCGTAAACTCATAGATACAATGCACCCGAGGTACGTATCAGTGCAAAGGGCGCTGACCTTTTGCACTGGCCGTCCGTTCTAACTTCTACCTACGTAAGTTTTAACTAACTAAATACCAATAAAAACACAATACACATAACCTGTGATGTAACTTTCCCTTCAAACGTTTCCTGGCTTTGGTATTTAAAAGTTAATCACATTTTTATCTACAGTTTCATTAAAAATTACTTGTTAAATTTACATCGATTGAATAATGTACACTTACAATTTACATTAACCTCAAAAGACGATGAACAACGATGGTGGTAACTGTTTTGCCGTATTCGATGTTCGTGCCGTATGTGATTTACCCGGCTCCCGTAATGTTCATTATGAACATAGTAAATACGTAAATTCTTCGGGCCTCGTTCAGGTTATCGCCAGCCACGGCATAAAGCCGAACCATTTCGGTCCACTGTAGTTTTGTGTACGCCAAAATATTACACTACATAACACACATACATACACGACACACATAAGATACACTTTGCACGACAAATGAGCGGTAATGGGCAGACTTCGGACTTCGCGTCGCGAGCGTTGCGCTGCGAGCAAGCGCAGTGCGCACGTCCTTTCCAAACCGTGGCTGCGCCGTACTGAGGGGGAGATGGAGAGGGCCGCGGCGCCGCGCGCGCAGTCGATGTGGTCGCGAGTCGGCGAGGCGCGGTCGTTCACCCTTAGTGTTCACGAAACATATGATCTGCTAGCGGCTAGTGTGAAAATAAGTACATGAAAAAGGGACATTTTACTAAAAAAAAAGTTTTCTTTTTTCATTGAATTTACGTTCTGAAAGTGAAACCAAACCACTGATTTCATCAGAACCGGTGTTTACACACACAGCCTGTATAAAGCTGAAGAGTTTACTTTTACAACAAGGTTCCCATGGACATACGATACTTACCCATTAAACTATTTAAAAGCTATATTAAGACGAAACTTGGCAAAAAGGGGTATTATAAAATCACAGATCATTTAGAAGACAATAAAGCTTGGGATTGAGCTGCTCGCCCTGCTAAGCAATTTCATTAAGCAATATGCGTAATAATGCTACAATTATGATATTTGAATCACTGTTTTTGTTGAATCGCGTAAACTATTGTAAACTTTTTCATTTTTAATGTCTGGACTTGAAAAAAGTCGATGATCGCTGAGTTTGTTTCGTTTGTTTTCTTCTCAGAGGTAGTCAGGAAATGCCGGCTCCATCTAGTTTCAAAAAAAGTATGACGTGTAAAGGTGATCAGTGATCCTACTTGCAAAATAAACGATTTAATTTCATTTCAGTTTGTTTTTTGAACACGCTAATCTCAGAAACTACGGGTCCGATATGAGAAATTCTTTTTGCGTTGGATAGCCCATTAATCCGGGAAGGCTTTAGGCTATATAACATCACGCTGCGACCAATAGGAGCGGAGCATATAAAAAAAAAACATATTGAAACCTAAGCGGGTGAAACCGCGCGGCGCAGCTAGTATAATATAAAATGTTCTTAAAACCTGCACCCTAATTGCGTAACACGCTAATACTATCATTTTGAAGCATATTGCTAATCCATTGATCTAAGTGTTCGAAAAATGTGTCCGCACAACAGCCTAAATAACGCAATGAATGTTGTTTAACTGTCAAAATTAAACCATGTGTTACGTAATTAACCTGCCGGACTCATTGTGATTTTTAGTAAACTGTCAGACCTATGTTAGTTTTTATATCTAAATTTATTTCATCCCATGTGAAATGAAAATAATAAAACAATAAATCTTTTATAGAATATTGTCAGAACTGGCCCGTACTCGCTATGCACTTATCCCGCAGATATCCCTAATGCAGGTACATAGGTAGGTAGTATTACGCACAATTTGTTACTATGTGATGTTAAAGTTAATACAAGGAAAACACAAAACTTGTTCCACTTTATAAAATTAAAACAATAATAATTGAATTTAAGTAACATTTAAAATTAGTAGCACTGAGAACGAGCCAGAGGAAAATAATGCACGACACAAACGGTAACAAACATTGCGTAGTACTTACACATAATCAGCTTTACGAATAACTAGTTAGGTACTTGATAACTTTATCTGTTCAATTAGTATGTCAACAGCTCTATCTGGTTTGTTAATACCACAATACTAATGAACAGAATCATTAAACAGTACAGTCGTACAAAAAGTCAAGACTATTCATTCAACTTTCAAATATGGCTGCTCACATTAGCTTTTATAAATTATGTAGATATACCTACGAAGTATTACATTTTTTATGTAATTTATAAATATCAGTGACGCTGTCTACATTTCATAATTGTATGCAATCTTTAAATAATAAAACACAGTTTGTATCGTCACGCAAACGAAGATAAGACATGAAATTTGCCTACAATGTATTAATTTGTCTGCTGACGTTTCCCCTCAGTCTTTACTCTTTATAAATTATTATAACCAGATATTGTTTTAAACGGCTATTATCAAAACTATTCGTTTCAGAGTGCCTACGTTAATTAGTTTCCGATTTCGATTGCGTTTTAATTGCTATTGTGCGTGTTTAATAAACGTCGATTTTACGCAAAACTTGTGCAGTGGTTCAGTGTTTTGATGGCTTCTGTTACGAACATGTGAAGAAAGATATCGTTGCGCATTATTACGACACGTGGGCAACTCTGACAGTTATACCGTGGACATTTATGGAGAAAACGTGATTTTTTATTGACATACACACACACAGGCATTATAGGTACCACCTACCTACCAAACTTATCAGGTTGGTAGGATTTTTGTTGCTCTCTGTTTTAAAACGATGTACTATTTTTCGGACAGAGGTTAAGTGTTCTATAGTTCGACCAGTGCTTTTGGTCTGTCGCTCTCGGACGGCATGCCACGGCAGATTGTGTTGCGATACATGTCACGGTGTTCCGTGGCATGTCACGGGATGCACGACCTGACAGCGCCTCATTAACAGCTGCACAAATCTCGACTAGCTAGACATCTCGATGCAATGGGAAAATCGGGAATGTAAAGGACAAGTTATGCCGCAGCACCGCGTGACACGTCACGTCTCGTCATGCCTCAGAATCCCGTGGCACGTCGCGGCATTATGCTATCGAAATAAAGTAAAATGAATTCTTGACTCGTTCAAAATAACTTGGTTAGTAATAAATCCGTTGCCACGACACGCCGTGCCGTGTCGGCAGTGGGCGTCGATTATTAATCTAGCATTTCAATTAGCGAATGCATTTAAGGCTTTTGCATTGCTATAATACTAAACAGATATGATATGTTCTAACAAACTAACCGAAAAAAATGTGTCGAACGGAGCAGTAGTACACATGCGTATTTTTTATTCTGCGTACATTTCACTCCTTCAGTACAGAGTGCGTGAGATGGGGCGCAATCTAAAGCATAGAGAAGAAAAAGATGGCTAGTGTTTGTCGTTTGCGCTTAAATGGAAACAGCGCAACAATCATGACAAGTTTACCAAAGACTAACAAAAATGCAGATAGGATAACAGAGTTAACGATAATTGGTAATTTCGTAGACGGTAGTAGGTGCTCAATTAGGTACAAATATTTTTTATGAACAGTTTTAAATTTCAGTCAAGTATTAGAGTGTATGTAATATTTTGTGACTGTGATTAAAGGAAACCTAATGCAATAAAATAAACAATTATAAACCATAGTAATTAGTGAAATTCATTCGGTTAAATCATTATTTACTATATTTCAAATCCTATTTTAATTTTTCAAGTGTAAATCATTATGCAAACATTCTGTATATATTTCTATATAAATATATTTGTATCTATGTGAAGCTTTACCTTAAGCTTACTTTGGAACTAGGCTAATTGGTGTGAGCGTAGGAATTATATAGGTATTATATACTTCATGTTCATTTAATATCGACTCACACTTTCCCATTTAATACTTTCATGTCATTTGACGCTATTACTTAGCAGCGCAAAATAAACACGTAATTTTATCAATGTTTTACTTAACTGTTGCAATAAGAAATTCATAAATTGTAACTAAGGACACAGGCGCGAAAATAAAGAGAAACAGAACTATAATTGTATTAATGTCACCATCAACATTGTCGCTTCTGTGCAACTAATCTATGTACAATGCGTTCGCGTCTTTATCACACTCGCAAGAAATCCAATTAGCTTTCTCTTTTTTTACATACTATGGCCGGCTAAGCGTCATTTGTAAGAATGTTTGACAAAATAATTGAAACTATATTATTTATCTAAATATTTTGGAATACTTTCTTATATGTGATTCCATGACTATTACTAATTACGCATTACACAAAACTGATTTTAAATGAGGAAAAGGTTTTCCATAGCCACCAGGACACGCGCGTACGGAACGAGAGTACCGAGAGTGACTAAAGCTAGAGATTTGAATTACAATCTTTTGTACGCTTCATTTTCAATGCGCTAGTGACTTATCTACCTTAGTTTAATATTATATCAATGGGCTTACGGTAATAATTATTTCAATATCGTGCGCAGTGACGACAACACATACATGTACGAATTCATTTGTAGGATCACACTGGTGTTTTTCTACTTAACTTAACAGACCCATGATAAAGATCTTTAAATTGTAATTTAACTTCAAAGTTGATTATGTACGTTTTGTTTTAACGGCATTGTATGTAAATTACATACATACCTACTACGTCAAATACATAATTTAAAAGTGAAAAACTTCAATAACACATAAATAATAAACATATTTTTTTTTATCAGATCGCAGTTGGTCGAAGCACGCGGGACAATTCTATCGATGTGGACTTGACACTGGAAGGGCCAGCAGCAAAAGTGTCTCGGAAACAGGCCACGATCCGTCTGCGGAACAGTGGAGACTTCTTCATGTCATCTGAGGGCAAACGGCCCATATTCGTTGACGGAAGGCCAGTTCTACCCGGGAACAAAGTGAAGCTTAATCACAACACCGTCATTGAGGTAGGAGCTCGTAATGTTTTGCGTATCATTAGTCTTGGCGATTATATCATGCCCATTGTAATGTACAAGCCTTGGTTTTGAACGTCCCGTCATTAGGTATTATTGTATGGCAATTCTAGTGCGAGGAAAGTTTTGAAAATACGCAATTGGTTGGCAGTAGTGCTTGTACCTGCTTTATATAGCGCTACCTACCTTGAGGCCCCGCAAAAAAAATGTCTGTGGTTCTAATTGAATTTACTTTGCAAAACTTTCGGACTTTTCCGAAAGAACGTTACTTATTTCTTTTTTATTATGACATAAATACTTAATGCAAATGTTTTTCTGTTTGCTCCATCTAGATTGCCGGTCTTCGCTTCGTTTTCCTGGTGAATCAAGAATTGATCAGCGCCATTCGGCAAGAAGCTGTAAAAGTTAATATACCCGTGTAATTGTAATGCATTTTGAAATAATAAACGTATATTACTGCGAACACATTTATTTTGGTCAATTATAGAACAATTTCAAAACTAGGTACCACTCGAAAACGTAATACAATAACATCCCATTAATTAACAATACAATGTGTCACACTTCAGTTTATAAACACTCGCTTTTAGTGTGTCCAATATTACGTCTATCACCATAAATTATCACGTGCGTTACTGGCATAAGAAGATATGCATTAACATTTAAACGACAAACAAATATCTAATTAATTATTAAAATCATCAATAATAACTAATCCATAACCCTTAATTTAAATAATTTAACCACAATAGAATATACCATAACTTAATGTTATAACAATGGCCAACAAGTGCAGGAAAATAAAACAACAATCCACTCAATAGTGCATAACAAACATACAAGGTACCGAAAACTGCGATGAACAAAATTTCTATGGGTTTGGGTAAGTAAACGTGAAGTAATCAGTCGTCAGTCACCGAGAGGCAGCGCCGAGCATCTCCGAGCCCCGCCTGGTGGCGAACAGCGCTGCTCCTCGCATAGTCATTACATACACGTGCTACTAGCAAATTAAAATTTTGGTAAATCAGCCTCACCATCAACTGAGGCTATGACGTCTAAAAAGACACTGGACACAAATCAACGCATTTCTTAACATTACCTTTGTACATTTATTATACTTAAAACTTAATCTACTACTTAAAATTACCATTTTTCATACAATATATTATGATTAATCAATAAATTAAACAGTTTAACCGGTCATACTATATGAAATTTTAACACATTTAAAATATTATTTTTATAACTTACACTATATAATAATCCTATAATATTTTATCTACGAAGGCAACACTTTGCAAATACATGTATGCAGGACTTAAAAGCACATATATTTGGTATATTTATTGAACACCCTGTACATGATATCAAAATAGTGTATTTAATAATAAAATATATTTATAGGCACAATAAGGCAAAACATGAATCGGTGAGTGCCTTGTTTATGAGATCAACAGATATTTCCAAAATGTTTAAAATGGCCAAAACGTATGGAGCAATAACAGTAGTCCTAAATATGACATACTTGATATAATTATATTAATATCAGCACAATGTTGAAGGCACTGTCAGCGCATTCTACCGCGCTCTCGTTTAGTAAAACAAGTACCTGTACACTGGAACATTAAACTTTGCAACCTAGATACGTATATGAAAATATGCCAGATAAAAATTCTGGGTGCAATATTCTATAGACGATATATAGGCTAATATTTTATATTCATTATGATACGGCTAGCTCTTCAAAGTTCCAGACGTATCGTGTCGGTAGTTACTTTGTGGTGTAGGTATAAATTCAAAGTAGTACCTATAGGTATACACTTTCTCAACATCTATTATTTCTGAGTATTGGCTTTGGTTATTTCACGCTTTAATTTTATTACCTACCTATACAATGTTGTTTCACTGCAACATCATTACAAACAAAATTATATTGAATGATATTGAACGAACACTTTCTTAGAAAATACATGTTAAGATTATATGGTATTAACAAAAGTGTGCAAATTTTGTACTTCGCCTACACAGTAGCATTGATACATATGTAGCAGTCCAATCAATATCTAACAGACATGATTAAACATGTGCTTACAATATAATATAATATGTGAGCAATCTCGACAGTCCCGTAGGCACTGCCCATACTAACACTAATATAACATCTTCAAAACCACACAGTGATTATTTCATTGCCTAAATAAATATCAATGTTCGTACATCAACTATACATATATCGGCCGAATTTACAGCGCTGTGCTTTTTGGATGCACTTGTAGGTCTTTGGCAAGCCGTAACATATGACGATGATGCACATAATGCACAGATGGTGCTCACCAACTTGGTTCAGATTGCAGCACCTTAATACGCACGGCGGTGACGTTCTCAACGTTGGCGACGGAAGACAGAAGGAGGTTAACGAGATATTTATTACATATACAAATGGAGTGAGTCGACTAATCGATATAATGATGAAAAATAAACTCTTTAAATACAGGTACACAAAAATATGAGATATATTGTAATAAGACTTTTCTATTATCCATTATCATAGACTAGGTATAAGTACATTCAATGTTAGATGACCTTGATTAAATACATAACTTCACAAAAGCACAATATGTACAAACAATATACCGTACTTTTTCGGGTATATAGAATCCGCCGCCAATATGATTAATTAAAATTATTGAATAATCACCTAAATATTGTATAAACATAACTAGATTTATCAGTATTATTTGGAATCAAATATTTTAATGTAGATAATACTCATACATTATGGCTATCTAAAATCTTGAAGATGCAATTCTATTTAATAAATAGTTACAATAACTCTAATAAAAAAAAAAATGGAATGACAGGCACAGCAGGTAAAACGATATTATAATAAAATTTGAAACACAGTAACAATTACAGATCAGATCAAATTGCACTATCAAACAATAAAATGTCTTTGCTTTTTTTCCATATCACACTTAGTACTGAATTTGGCTTCGTTATTAAACTACATAATAAACTAATATGGGTAACTACTAAAAAAACTATAGTGGAATCGTAGGAATGATAATAGGAGACCTTTGATGGGGTGGGATCCTTTAAAACAATAGCCAATATGGCTGTTAATTATCATAAATAGACCCAAGGAACTGCAGTGCTCGAAATAAACTACCTCAGTAATTATGTTTCAATCGTATGGTATATTTAAGTCCCGAAGAAGGGTTATCTGATATTGGTGGCGTTATTACGAATTTAGTGCTGTTGCTGTTAGCAGACTTATACTTTTGAAACTTTTCAGCTAAAACATATGTTCTTTTCCTATGGCTATATATAGCTTTCGTCTTCTTTCTGGTAGCCATTTTATCAATGAAATGGTTTTTTTCTATGAACACCCACGGTTGCCATTTCCTACCCGTCATATCTGGGTTGAAATCATCTTTATTTGAAGTACTAGCATAATGAGAACCATTCACATTTTTCTTAATGACTACTTTAGGAATAGCTTTCTTCGTTTTTTTAGTATTTTCTTTATGCCTTTTAAATTGAATTTCATCTATACTTTTAAGGACATCTTCAAATTTAGGCTTTGGTTTTTTAGGAATACGCGGAATATTAGCGTTTTGTTTATTCACCTTTGGTTCATCTTTGGACAATTTTAATTGCTTGAGTTTCATAAGGCTGTGTTGAGGTAACGAAAGTTGAACTTTTAAGTCACGAATTGATTCCTTTAACGGAGGAATATATTTTTGAGCCGCTTTTGTCAATAATGGCCGATTAGAGGAATAATGAGCCCTAGTATGTAAATATTCTTTTTCTTCTGTAAATTTGCAACGTGAGCTTTTATTAACTCTACTAATATCATTGATTTGTGATATTCTAGAACCTTTAAAGTTTGTTATTTTTAGTAATATTCCAGAGTTCTTTTCCTCAGATGTAGTTGAAGACACTTCTGGAGAACTAGACGTATAAATTGCGTCTTCATCTTTTTGGCTATAGGTAAATACATTATCAACACTTGATTCGCATGAATGTACAGTTTCATCTCTAGTTTTCGAAACATCTATTGAATGCATATTTTCAAGCTCCATTTTATCAACGTTAGTGTCTACCAAGATATCTGAAGTATTCCCTTTGCTTTGGAATGGCGAGAATGTTTCCATATCCATGTTTTCTTTGTTTTCAGGAGTTTCTTTTGAATTCCCTTTTCCGAAAGGAAACATAGTTTCCATATACTGTGGGACATAAGGTGATACTGGTCGCTCATTTGATTCTGATAACATTTTTTCTAAAGAATCGTTATCATAATACCTATCATATTTTTCCGAAACGCGAGTTTCTCTATTGTATAAAGTTTTATTTACATCCATTTGTGGAGTTTTATACAAGGTTTCTACAAATAGAGCGTCATCATTGCACATTTTGTCACCATATATGAATTTAACTTTGTCAGTGTGCTCACTGCTACTGAAAACACCGGACTCGTCGTTGTCAGATAAAGCGTCAATTTTTGGGGAAGAAGGCCCACAAATTTCAATATCTTCTGCAATATCGTCACTGATAACTGTTTCTACACAACCTACGTCTTCATCCCAAGATTCTTCAAGTGTTTTATCTCTTTCACAATCCAACACAAAGGCATCTGAGTACTCGCATGCGTTTTCTTGTTGTGGATTTTGCGTTGCTGTCTCTAAGTATTCATGATGTTTTGTACAACTACTTTGTATTTCAGCTAAGCATTCATCTGACAGTTCTGTATAGCACACCTTTTCTGGTTCTTCGTTTTCTTCCTCTGTTATAATACAGGTATTATCTATTAAAATACAAAACGAAACATTGTCTTCGTTATACAAAGAAGAAACAGAGTTTCGTCTGTTATGATGTATAATATTGCACAATTTCTGTGTTAGCAAGTCATTATCAACAGTATTCATTTTTCTGCGCTTGAATGGCCAAATAAGCTGAACGTTCTCTTCATTCTCCTGTTTCGGCTGTTCATCACTATTATACATATTTAATGCTGAATCCGACAATGATCTTTTAAGCCGCTGACATTTTTTATATGGAACGTCATTTGCTTGTATTTCATTAAAAGAAAATCTCAGGTGTTCAATGTGATTAGATGATTCTAGTTCTGCATGTTTCTCTATAGGCTGTTCGTCACACTGTTCTGCCTCCTCCTGGTAAGACTCACACAAAACTTGTTCTATATTAGAAGAAGTATCTGGTACTTCACATTGGTTTATAATATCATTGTCGAGCTGCATTTCTGCAATTATGTCTGTATTTTTATTTTCAGCGGTTTCAGTTTCTAAAGAAGGTTCGATCACGTTCACGTTGGTTTCGTTTAATTTACAAGTGACTAACGGAGTGCTAGCAGAAATAATATTATCGACTTCATCTACTGTGGACATATTTTCTTTAATATTATCGGCTTCATTTACTGAGGACATATTTTCCTTAATATTAACGACTTCATCTTGAGTACTATCTTCACATTCGAAGTGCACATTTACAGTGTCATCACACACTAAATTTACAGTGTCATCTACATTGTTGTCTAAAATAGTTGAACTTAAAACATTGGTTTCAACTGTTATTTCCACTGTACCACGACAATTGTCTTGTTCTGCTTCCACATCTTCTGTTACATCTTTATTAGAAACTACTTCTAATGGCACTGATTTTCTTATTTCTGAATCACAATCAGATATATCGTTATCATCATTGTTTTCTGTACTTGTATTAGCCACAGCGGCTGTATTAGTCGTTTCAGTTGTATTAGCCATGTCGGTTTTATTAGCCACCTCGATTTTATTAGCCGCTTTGATTGTATTAGCCGTTTCGGTTGTATTAGTAGTTTCGGCTGTATTTGTATTTTCGATTGTGTTAGTAGTGTCGGTTGTATAATCAGTTTTGGTTGTATCTGTAATTTTGGTTGTATTAGCCGTTTCGGTTGTATTAGTAGTTTCGGCTGTATTTGTATTTTCGATTGTGTTAGTAGTGTCGGTTGTATAATCAGTTTTGGTTGTATCTGTAATTTTGGTTGAATCAGCCGTTTCGGTTATATTAGTAGTTTCGGTTGTATTAGTAGTTTCGATTGTATTAGTAGCGTCGTATGTATAAGCAGTTTTAGTTGTATCTGTCATTGCGGTTGTATCAGCCGTTTCGGTTGTATTAACCGCTTCGGTAGTATTAGGCATTCCGATAGAATCAGTCATTTCGGTAGTATCAGCCGTTACGGTAATATTAGTCATTTCGGTAGTATAAGCTGATTCGGTTGTATTAGCCGTTTCAGTGGTATAAGCCGTTTCTGTCATATGAGTAACTTCGATTGTATTAACCGTACCGGTTATCTTGGCCGTTTCGGTTTTATGAGTAATTTCGGTTGTATTAGCCGACTCTATTGTATTGGTCGTTTCGGTTGCATTAGCGATTGCAGTTGTATTAGTCGTTTCAGTCGTATTAAACGCTTCGGTTGAATCTAACAAAAGTATGTTATTCCTGTCCATGAAATTTTTCTTTGTTGCACTATTACAAATTCCTTCAGTAAATGTAAGTAATTTTTGAATCCAAGGTGAATATAATTCTTTACTTCCATGCCATATTATGTTTCTTCGAAACAGTTCTTCATATTGGTATTCAGAGTCTCCATCAACTAACTGATCATGGTCAAACAGATCTCTATTTTCTGGAACGTTGTGCTTATCTTCGGCATATGTATCTTCAAAATCCATTAATTTCTCATTGTTGTCTGAAAGCTCTTCTGATGATTGAGTCGTACTGTTTTGCATGTGACTGTTATTATTTATATGATTTAACATATAGTCCTCTGAAACCGATTGCAATTCAGAATTTGTACTTTGAGATTGGATGAAGTCTGAACTTTCACAGTCATTGCAGCATGTGTTTTCACTGCTTATGAGTATATTTGTTTCTTGTTGCAGTGTTTTTTCAGCAACCACAGGATCACGAAAGTCGCTTGGATCATTTATTTCTGAAGTGTCAATTACTGTTTTAGTTTCAACTTGTTCAGGACTATTCACTTTATTAACAAAATTGTGATTGTTGCCAAACTTTTCATCTATCGTTACATTTGTGGCATTTTCAGTTGTGTCCATTTCATAATTTTCCTCTAAATTTTCTATAGGATTTTGTGAAATGTCCGAATCAATTTCCATTAGAGTAGTATTATAGTTCACGTCTTCTGTTAATTCATTTGTCGTTGAATCCTCACTGTTACAGATTTCTTTACCACAATTTTCACTATTAATGTTACTCGTAAGCTCATTAACGACTAGACTAGGTATTTCTGTTTGTGAAGTCAATAAGGCACTGCTAACATCGACAATCATCTTTTCTGCATCATTCAAAGCACATTTGTTTATCTCGGTTTCTAATTTTTGATAGCTTTCATTACTTATTGGAATTTGTTGACAGCCTATATTTTCATTCTGATCCTTTATTTCTGTAAAAGGTTTAGGTACATCCTGGCCGTCTTTTATACTGTTAATACTATAATTTCCATTTATATCATCTGTGTTAGTCAAATTTTCAGTTTCTTCAGTAAACACAGGAAGTAAACTAACTGAATCCGATGATTCATCTTTATTTAATGTGTATAAAGGATTTTCATTAACGTGAGTCGAAGTATTCATTTGTGACTCAAGTTTTGTTTCCATATATTCAGAACTGCTAATGCATGCTTTGTTCAAACTGAAGTCTATTGCAATCTCCATAGTCATCTGCTTATCTTTTTCTTCATCTTGCAAATTAATGTTATCAGGATGACTCTCTACATTACATGAAAGGCTTCCTTGTGATGTCAAATTTATTGGAGCCTGCTGAATATCCACTATCACTTTATTTAAGCTATTCGAAAAATCTGAATTCTCTTCATGATTTTTAATATTTTCAGGATTTTTTATAATAACACTGTCAGTTCTGAAAGCATTAACATTGTGGTGTATAAGAGTATCTTTGGGTTCAAAAGTTTTAGTTTTACGGTATTTACTCAATTTAGGAAACTCTTTTTCAGATTCAATCATATATGGTGATTTATCAACATCATATTCTCCTTCGGGTCTAGATGGATTCATATTATTGAATTTATCTTTAATTTGATTGGTTGTTTGATCTAATACTTCTAACGTCGGCAAGTCTCTAATCATAGTTGCTAAAACAGTGCTATCTCCTTTATTTGCATTAATAAACTGTTGATTGACTTCAGGGAAGTTCAATTCAATATCATTATCTAGTCTGGGTAATGAAGCTAGACATATACCAGAGTTACTTTCCAAGTCTTGTATACTGTAGCTGCTTTTCATTTGATCAATAGAGTTGCTATTAGAATATTGTGTATTTATCATATTGCAGCTTGGAATTCTTAAATTTTCATTCATATTCATCCGGTGATTAGTTCTTTTCACCATGTTACAGTCAATACTTTCATTCATGCCATTTAAAATGGGTGATTTCAAAATGACTGGATTTGCAACTTTCTCTATAGCCCTCTCGGATAAAATGTTTTGGACAGGTGCTGCAACTTCTACATTGAGCATTTTAGGACTACAAGGCTTTATTTCAAAATTACACCCAACTTCTTTATGTATGACAGACTGACTTATTTTAGATTCCACGTCTAAAGGCGAAACTGGCCTTGGTGGTATTACTGCAGTAGTCTGTTTTGGATGAGCTCCCTTCTTTGGCATATGGTACATTGATTCTTTTGGGGTGGGTGTCTTGTAGTTATTCATATGTGATGATTCTAACACTTCTTCAAACTGATTGAGTAATTCAATACTGCTATATCCTTTAATATTCTCTGGTAATTTAGAAATTTTTTGTATATGCTCATATTTTGCAAGTTCATCACTGGGCACATTTACAAGGCCAAGGACATACAGTTGTTCCTGACTATTCTTAGTTTCATGTGAGTGTGACTTGCTAAAATTGTTTTTATCACTAGACCCTGTCTGTATTATTATTTCTTTAGAACTGTTTTCTTCTTGCTCTTCATCTCCTTCATTCCACATTTGCAAGAACTGTCTAACATCTATTTGCTTCTTGTCTTTTTGTGTATTATTATTAGAATTTGTTTGAGACTTGGACATCATAGGTGATGTTCTAACTGTTGGTCCGTATCGATTATAATTATCATAATATTTTCTAAGGTATTCATTTGGTATTCTGTTGATGCCAGAATCAATACTTCTAACACTTGCAGTAGATGATTGACTCACATAGCCACAGTCTTCTTGAGAAGTTCCAAGAGTTTGTGTAGTATCATTACTGGTATTAGAATCAGTAGGTGAAATTGCTAGTGCATTGGGTGAAAACACAGGTGCATGTCTTGACATAGCATTATGTATGTTTAAATTAGGATCCATATTTCTAAGATGAGTCATATGGTCATAATTTTTTATTTGTTGGTTGTCTTTCTTGTAATAAGGATTTTGTGTTATGTTATGCATATTTATGTAATTAGGCATAATTACTTGGCTTTTTATGGGAATTCTTGCCATTTCATTGACAAAGTAACTTTCAGTTGGGGGATAAATTTTCTGTCGACTATTCTCATAATCAATATATGTTTTAGCAGTGCTATCATAAGGTAGTTTGTTAGGAGGTATAGCTTTGATATGAGCATCAGGTGGGTATGAATGCAGTTTATTTTGAGGACCATTACCAACTACTGGCCCATAGGTTGGATGAATTTGATTTCGATACTGAATATTATAGGTATGGCCTAGAGCTTGAGGATTTCTTTGATATCCTTCCATAACAGGTTCAGCAACTCGGCTATCCAGATATTTAACAGGCGGATATGGGGGATAGGGGTGAGGAGCAATAGGCTTTTGCACCTCATATTTATGAGATGGAAAGCCAGGTGGGGGGTGGAATGGATTAGAATAATTACCAATATATTCATACCTTTGCTGAGGATATCGTTCCTTGACACTTGGATACGGCTTAAAGCGAACATTTCCTTCTTGATAATATGGATCAGCATACACATAGCCTTGTTCTTCTGGAACATTTCTATGAGGTCTGGGCACTACAGGTCGAGGGCCGGCACAGCTAGGGTAGTCTTGAAATTGGTATAGTTCAGGAGCACTATACATCCTTGTAGAACGTAAATTAACACTGCCTGGAGGCCATCCAAGAGGAGCAGTCCGAGTAAGAGTGGGATTCGCACTAGGTAAACACATTTCAGGGTTCCTAACATTTTTTTGTTCATTGTTAGAAGGATTAACAGCATAAGGCACGTCACAGAACTTTGCCTCTGGTGGCATGGTTAACTTGATATTTTTAGACAGGCTGTTACTTCTATCTGATACTTGAGCATAATTTGTGTCTTCATTTACTTTAGCAGAGCTGTATGTAGGTGGCACCATGATACGCTGCATGTTTTCTTGGAATGTTTGTCTTGGGGATATGTTTCTTGTAGGATTTTGGTAATTGGTTATCTTATGGGGGTATTCGGGTGGACGGCGATACGCGTTGTCCATGCATGGCCATGGCTCCGCGAGACCTTTTTTCAAATGATACGCCTTACTGACAGCGGGTGGAGGGACGACTCGGTCGGGTCCTATAACGGCGCACGGCCGCGCGTTCTGTACATCCACTTTACCCAATGAGTTTGATCCAATATCTTGATATGACTTATTTCTGTCACAGTGAAGCGCGATACCGCCGCCTTGAGAGTACTTGCTGCCGTCATTGTTGCGTTCACTCACAGCAGACTCGGTCCTCAAGTCTTTAGCATCCATTTCCACGGTTGCTTAGACACATATTCTTATTCGGTGTTAACATTTTTCAGTTGTGGCCTAATTTAAATTCTTTGGAATACTTAATAACCAGAGGTTGGACAAAACCATTTCCATTCTGAAATATAAACAAAATATCAGATAGATAGTGACAACTGTCAAAACAATATGCCACATAGGCCCCCAATATATTTGGGATGCAAAGCTAAGCACTTCCAGTATCAACATAAAACATCAAGTATACCTTTAGTATTTCTTCTAATTTCATGAAACATCAATATTATTTCCAAGGAAACACCGATTTATTACGTTTTGAAGTCGCCCATAAATTATGATGATGTTACCCAAACAAAAAAACAATACACAGTAGGGATGCGCTCATGCGCTTGTCGTTGCGAATAGAAAAAAATACCAATGCGCTTGTAAAATATAATATAAATATGTTACATATACGCCTAAAATAAGTAATATTTTAATAATTTCAAAGATAACTTACTGTAAAATTACTGAACATGAGACAAAATGTGATAAAAATGAGTTAGTCGATTTTGGAGTATTCATTCTAGCGGGTATTTGTTAATCGGTCATTTGATCTTGCACACCTCTTCTCATCTTTTTCAAGTATCATCAATACTGTGGAATTAGGATTTAACAATCCTTAGTGTAATATACTTAGTGATTACACAAGAAATTCTTCATATTCTTTTTACATCGAATGAAAATCGAGCAATCCTCAATGACCTAACCAAAGTTATCCTCCAATTGATATTGTGAAATTTTGATTGATACGTGTTTTCTTTCTTTCTTTTATGGCTTCGCACGGTTTGTGCATTTAGCCAATGTCACGTAGTGAATTGATCATGTCGAAAAAGACGGCGTGATCCGTCTTACGATGGAGGTTTGAGACAAAGCCAAGATGTGGCCACTATGCTGCGATATTTCACTGTTCTTTATGAATTATTTACTGAATGTACTTTTTACTATATAAATCACGCACTTTTATTTAGTAAACAACACTATAAATAATTTTAAAAGTCCTATGAAAAATGAGCGTGACACTCAGCTTGACTTTCCCGCCAAAAACCGCTTGATATGTGTTATTTCTTAATAGGAAATAGAATGCAGCAGCACTAGATATAATGAAATCCTAAATCTATGTCAGCAGCTATCAAAACTTGACAGATAAAAAGTACTCTGTGCTTGAGAGACTTTTTTTCAGGTTTTTTGACAGGAAAGCCAAGATGAGTGTCACGCGCATTTTTCATTGGACTTTTAAAATTATTTATAGTGTCGTTTACTAAATAAAAACGCTTGATTTATGTAGTAAAAAGTGCATTCAGTGAATAATAAAGAACATTGAAATATCGCAGCATAGTGACCACATCTTGGCTTTGCATAATCTCCTAGTAGGCGGCTCACGCGGCCGTTTTTTCAACTGTCATTGGCGATATCCGCCATTATTGTGAAATAATTTTTTTAAAGAATTTCTATAATTTGTTACACGTGTTATTGGCAAAATTGTGGTATCTAACCACAGAGGCCATTGAAGAGTTGAAGTAGTATTCACTCTAAAGAAAAGAAAGAAAGACTTTTTTCATGCATGTTTTTTTTTCTCCTTAAGGCTATGACTATGACCGATCTCTTTATTCATATAATTATTTAATTGGATCAAAGTTTTTTTTTATTAATTTCTTTCTTCTTTGGCTTCGAACGGTTTGTGCATTTAGCAATGTCACGTGTTGAGATTGTTAGAAAAGCCAATTCGTAATGAATTTTCATGTCGAAAAAGACAGCCGCGTAAACCATCTACGAGTGAGGTTTGAGGCAAAGTCATAATGAGGCCACTATGCTACGATTTCTCAACGTTCTTTATGAATTATTTACTAAATACACTTTTTACTACATAAATCACGCACTTTTATTTAGTAAACAACACTATAAATAATTTAAAAGTTCAATGAAAAATGAGTGTGACACTCAGCTTAACTTTCCCGCCTCTTGTGCATTTTATGATGTTCAGTCAGTTTGACACAAAGAGTATAATAATACTAGGGAAAAAGAGAGCATAAAAAGTACTCTGTGAAGAGAGCCCTCTCGAGACGTTTTTATGCAAGCAATTTTGAAGCGCCATCTAGAGTTCTTAACCGAGTTATAGGTATGCTATACATACGTATACTTAGCTATATAAGTATTCATAAGCATAGTTCCATTCCCAATAACAAGTTATTATGTTTAATTTTCTTGTTGTTATGCTTTGACAAAGATTTGCAAAACATTACAATAAGAAAATTAAACAAAATAACTTGTTTAATGGGCATCGGGTCTTGTAGAATCAATTGTTTTTACGCTAAGGCAAATAAAATGAAATCGTGGCCATCTTGTGAATAAGGTTGCCAACCAATTAACCATACATTCTACTTTATTTTTGGTAATTCTACTTTTTTACAAATAAAGTATGCAAAATACTTTATTTTTAACCTTTACTGTGATACGTAAAACAAAATACTCATTATGGGTACTTAACGATTTGTAATTGCTGAACGAAATGTTTAAAACGGATAATGGAAATAATTTGAAATGAACAAAATATTTCTTACCTACTCTCTGTTTCTGCGATTTCAGCTTTCACTGAAAGAGTTTTTTTTTAATAAATCTAAAGTAGCGAGAAGAGAGAAATAGAGTACCTATCAATAAATTTAATCCAAAACGAGTTGGTTATTTATTTAAAGGAGAATGGCCAAAAAAAGCCAGGCTCGGCACAAAAGTTTTATATTTCAGATTTTAGATCTGATTTAGTAAACAAAGCTTCTGATTAGCGTCTGATTTAGTGATCATGGCTAAATTCAGTGGCTAACATATTTTATTTGTCTATAGTAGTTGCTTAGCTGGCACTTGAGGCAAACAATGTTTTTTTAGTAAACTTATCAATATCTAATTCACATTATTTATTATGATTATTGTATTAGGTAAGTCTTTCCATAACAATAAAATAAGCAAGTGATTAGATACGTGGATGTGAGTGAGCTAGCAAGATAGTGATGCTAGACGATGCAAGCGAGAGTTGTTGTGTAATATAATATTCTAATTATCTTATGTATCTTGTATTACCATTGTAAAACTTTTGTAAATAATGTTCTATTAAATACGATACTCCAATACTTATTTTATTTGTAATACGTTTATATATAAGTAGTATTACAAGCATTGTTAACTTTCTAGAGTCCTTTTGTATAGTAATCGTATGAAATAATGACAATTTATAAATAATACATGGTTTTCCTTGAGCGCCTATGCTAATTAATAACTTTTAATGGCCAAAAAATTGGCTGTCTGTAGAACTCCGTCTACTGCCGATATTTTTGAACGTGATAACGTCTATTACATGGTAATTTTTTCTGGGTGCAATGAAATTATTTAAAATAAAGTAATGTATAACATTTATATTTTTATTTAATAGTTTGTTTAAATTTTCTAAAAAATAAAAAAAAGCAAAAAGAAAAAGAAAAATTAAAAAGGAAAAATTTAAAAATTAAAAAGGATAAATAACGTCCGTTGCCGTCAGGAATCGATCCGCGGCACCTCTTGAGTGAGTCGATATTAATCCGAGCGTTTCACCACTCGGCTATCAATGCTTTAATCATGTATGCGAAAAACTGCTACTAATTGTTTACAGCCGTGCTTTTAGGTAAATAATATTGCACTCTAAAGCTACAAGGCTAAGGTTAGTTTTAGTAGGCGTGGACTCCGTGTAGCGTCAGATTCGGCCGTTACGCAGTTTTCGCGAATGACTCCCAGCATAGCGATTTAATAGACGTTATCACGTCAAAAACATGTTAGCCACTAAATTCATCAACGATCATAACTCAGAACAACTATACTAATTTTAATTTAAAATCTGATATATTAAATTTTTGCGTCAGGCTTGGGTTTTTTTTTTTTGTATGGGCCGTGGCCATTCTCATTTAAATGTTAATAGTCAAGCAAGCTTTGTAACCTTCAAAGATGACAAAAAATTGTTGGTATGTGCTAACAGCACACAGAAATACGTTTTTAATGTAATAAAAACATAAAATTTTAAAAATACTTTTTCTACCTAATACTTTATTTTTTTTTCCTATCCAAACCACTTTATATGTTTTTTTGTGAAAATAGTTGGTAACCCTACTTGGGAACCATGTTATGTTCCTATAGCCATTTAACAAAATGGTCTGATAAGGTTGCCAGAACAAGGATTTTTAAAAAGGAAATTTAATTGAAATTTTTAATTTAAATGATCTCCTTCTAATTATTAAAATTGTATCGTGTTTTTCATAAAAATTCAAAATATTTATTTCTCAAATTGTTTACAGAGACATCTATGATATGGTTTTAGGTCAAGAACTCTAGATGGCGCTACTTTCTTTGCTACACGTTCGTTCAAGGGAACTGTCTCCCCCGTGGTTTGACACAACACAATGCAGCAATGACATCTTTCTCAATCTCCAGTTGAGTGCGTGCACAGTCGTGACATATTTGTATTTACTACTACAACAAATATTTTTTTTAATTAAAAGTAGTCAAGAATTTATCGGAATGAAATATATATCTGTTAGTTTAATATTGTCTTTAATTTTTGCTGTCTATGTTATAAATACTATATGGACATTAGCTGAAATATTTATACCGCCAGAATGTAGTCGTGGCGAGAGATGTTTTTCATCTTATTTAGCTTCAAATCCTGTGCAGCATCTAGTTCTGTATACTTCTGTAAAAGAGCATCCGTACTTGGACGGTTCTACATCAGACAGCGTCTTAAAAGTGTATACTTCTCTCAAGTTTGACTATCGAAATCCGGCAACTTTGTAAGTAATATTCTGAATGATCCTGCACAATACTGATGAATGTAATAAGGATTTTGTTTAATAATTCATTTTGACCTCATTTTAGTGATATTAAGCTGAAAGTACCTCGTAAAACTCGCAACAATGGCTCATTGTTTATGCACGCAGTCTTATTGGATGACGCCCGTTTATACAAGGAGTATGATGAGATAGTTCGCACGGAGTCCATACACACGCTCCCCTTAGTGACACATACGGAACCTCAAGCTGCAACATTTAATCTTCTTCAGCAAAATGTGAGCGATTTAATGTTTGTTTATATCTGTTCAAGTCAATACTTTCTACCAGTCTGGTGTTTATGGTCTATTAACTGTATATTGTTTTTCAGGCTGACGGTAAAAAAGTTGTAGAAAAGAAAATAGTGCGTCCATATTCTCACATAACTACAGTAGCTCCACTATCCATTCTCACAGACAATCTGAGGCTACCTAGTAATAAAATACCTGGTGAATTGTATCCATACATAAGGTAATATTTTTATTATATTAAAATAAATGTCATATTATAATAATTAAGCTAATTCATAGTGTGTTATTACTTCTTGATTTTTATACTTCTCTTATCAATCCTGTGACTTAGGGGATTGCAACTGTGATTGCAGAAAGAATCCACTACAAATGCCATACCAAAAAAAAAAACAACTAAAATAAAAACCACTTAGTGATTACAAAGTGGTTATCAGAGATAGAGAGTTATTTATTTAAGATATATTTTTTAGAATACTGACTTCATTTCTATAACAAATCACAATAAACTTGTTTTGTCCCTCTGATAACAGTGAATACTATGCAACAATGTTGATGTAATTAAATTGCATTTCTTATTTCAGGGTCAGAAATGGCAAATTCTTGCCTATACTACAGCACAATGTGTTGAAGTCTAGATTAGCACACTACCAGCTGTTAAATACCAGCTCAACAGAAGTCAATATAACTGTAAGTGTGTCGCCGACATCGTATGGTTCCCTACGGTTGGCGCTGCATGTCCGACTTGCCCTAGAACAGCTGTATTCTCTGGGCTTTAGTGAGAAAGATGTGGATGACGTTAAAGGAATATTTGCTGACACCAACTTGTATTTACTATCAGCTACTGTATTGATTGCCAGTTGTCATGTAAGTTTTATCAGTAATAACTTGTTTAAAAATATGTTAGAATATAATGTGGAGACATAGGTGAAAGGTATTCTACATGTCTCCTGTTTTGCGAGGTGGAGTTGTGATCAAAAAGTGGAAGTCCCAACTTGCATTTTATAATATTGTAATTGACAACATTGTATAAAACCAATGTTGTATAAAAGTATATCAACAACTAGGGCACCCATATATAAATTTTTCTTTTTACTTTAAAAAAAAATATGTTTTTTTTTTATGTGCAGGAGGGATTTTTTTTAAAAACTCTTTTAATAAGTATTAAACAGCATTATTTTTCTTGTATAGAACAAGTTTTTAGCAAAGCGAAATATACACTTTCTATCCAATGTCCACCACCTTGAAAATCTGGACCAATATGCAATGCCACATATTTTATGATGCATTGACAAATGCGTAATATGTGACAATTCAACAAATAGGTTTCAATGTAGGTTATAAGTTTACTCAAATTAAGGACTCTATACCAAGAATAAACGAGAAACCTAAAAAGTTTATCAGGTACTAGGTACCTTCAGTTCTTGCAAGCACTGCATACTTTGCCTTGAATAGACAGTTATAGATTTCTAGTTCCATATCTGTGTAATAAACCTATTTCCATTCCAGTTATTGTTTGACTTCCTGGCCTTCAAGAATGACGTATCTTTCTGGCGCCGCAAACGCTCCCTGGCGGGATTATCTGCGCGTACAGTGTTTTGGAGAGCGTTCTCACAGATGGTCATATTCTTCTATCTGCTTGATGAACAGACCTCTCTTCTCGTACTCGTACCAGCCGGTATCAGTGCGATCATTGAGGTAAGACAATTTACAGGTCTTATAATATATACATGTTTTTTTTTGTAATGCGACCCCTTGTTAAGACGGGTTGTTTTCATATTTAATTATTAAAATTCGTTCATTCGTCCATATCCATTGACTTATTATTCACTCATATACACCAAGAAATATTAATATTCTTAATGTTTCGGTTATTTAAGCTTGGGTGTGGGGTTCGGTTATTTTAACTCTGGTAAAGATGTCGCTGACCCGTTCCGCGTGGCCTTGAAACGCCAGACTCGGACTGCACTCGCATATAGGATGTTTTAAACTACGTCATAGACAATAATGTGATATTACCATCTTTTAGGGTTCCGGCTAAAAACAGAAGCCTTATAGATTCGTCATGTCTGTCTGTCCGTCTGTCCGTCCGTATGTCACAGCCATTTTTTTCCAAAACTATAAGACCTATACTGTTGAAACTTGGTAGCTAGATGTATTCTATGAACTGCATTAAGATTTTGATGCAAAAATAAAAAAATAATAATAAATATTGGGGGCTCCCCATACTTAGAACTGAAACTCAAAAAAAAATTTCATCAAATACATACGTGTGAGGTATCTATGGATAGGTCTTCAAAAATGATATTAAGGTTTCTAAAATATTTTTTTTCTAAACCGAATAGTTTGCGTGACAGACGCTTTCAAAGTGGAAAAAAGTAGGCCCCTCCTCTAACTTCTAAAATAAGAAAATGAAAAATTTAAAAGAAACATATGATGTACATTAGTATACAAACTACAAATGAAAATTGTTTTGAACGAGATCTATTACGTAGTTTTTTTTAATACCTCGTAAATCGTAAAGCGCTTATTACCGCGTAATCTTTCATACAAATAACTTAAATCCTTTAATTTCATAAATCAATGGTACGGAACCCTTTGTGCGTGTGTCCGACACGCACTTGGCCGGTTTTAAATTATTAAAAAATCGTTCAGCAAACTTTTTTGTCAAATATGCAATCACTTTTTCACACAACTGACGTCAGCAAAAAAGTCTACCAACACTGAAAAATAACTCTAATTTTTTTAATTTTGGAAATCGGTGTCAAAATCGGTGTCGGTTTTTTGTTTGTAAAACAAGTTTTATGAAAAATGAAAATTGTTTACCTACCCCACACGAATTCATATATTTCAAGGTTAGAGGTAGCCCATGTTATCTTGTGTGATTGCGTAAACAATGCATGGGTACAAATGCGATAGGCGATAGCAGCAGTTGCCGTTTCTAATCGCCGAAACTTTTCATTAGATCTTTACAAAATTTAAATAGGACCATTCTGGCAGAATTTTGCAAATCTGTCTGTATATGACGGAGTTATGAAAATACATAAAAAATATACTATATAAAACATACATTCGAATTAAGAACGACGAACGTCTTATTTCGAAGTCTGATAAAAAAACAAGACTTAATTTATGATGTCAGCAATCCTATTAGCAAACATAATTAAGATCTATATTAATTATTATCGTTCAGTTGTGGAAAGTGACAAAAGTCCTGCACCTTCGCGTAACATTCCTCGGTTGGAAGATGCGCGTGTGGCGGGACACGAGCGCGGACGCGGGAGAGAAAACCACGGCTAAGGCGGATGCTGAGGCCATGAAGTACTTGTCCATGTTGCTATACCCGCTATGTATCGCCGGCGCCATCTACTCGTTGGTTTATGAGCCGCATAAGAGGTATGTACTAAGAATTAAATTTAATGTGTGTGTGTGGTTAAAAGTATATGATATCTATCAATCACTGCAGCACTGACTGCATGATAGTTCACTCTCACGAAGAGTGGAGACCTGTTTTTTTTTTGTGTACAGGAAGTGTTGTCACTATAGGCTGTATATGCTATTACATTGTTACGGGCTAGGGGTATTAAAATTCCGGATAAGGGTTACGAAGATTGCCAACGAAGGTACAGTCGATAGTAGGCAATGACAAGTAGAACGTAGCCGATGTCTCACCGAAGTCTTTCCTTATGTCCACGAAGTCCGTGTCGTTCACACACACAAAGTCACCCGATGTAGTCCTCAAAATTCTTGTTGCAGTTGTCTTTGTAGATATTCTCGGTTATCGCTTCTCATTTATCGCTTGTTTCGTTTCGATAGTCAAATACAGACTGACTCACGCACTGAGGCATGCCGCTTTATAAGTATATGCAAGCTAATCGAACATTCCAGATCTGTCTAGAAGACTAGAAGTAATAATAATAGCGCTTAATTTCGAGTCCGTTCTTGTTTACAATC
The DNA here is from genome assembly GCA_037179545.1 of Sesamia inferens. NCBI lineage: Eukaryota > Metazoa > Arthropoda > Insecta > Lepidoptera > Noctuidae > Sesamia > Sesamia inferens. The sequence goes on along the minus strand of CM073923.1, from coordinate 10,433,819 downwards.
CAGCAGGTAGTTACAGGTACTTCACAGATGACGAGTTTCTAGTAATTTTGATGTCGACCATTCGTTGTCAATATTGATGAAACCTATATAATGTTCGATAGGTCATCCTAGGTCTGGCAATGCATTTTTAGATCGTACCTTTACAATGCCTAGGTCTCAAGATATAGGGCTTAAAAGTTACTTTAGTCACGCGATATTGAACCTTATGCCATTGACATAAGATGCATTCGTAACAATATATTGTGTTAACTAATAACAAAATCTAAAATTAACATTATTATTTCCAGTTGGTACTCCTGGGCACTACACAGCATTGTGAATGGCGTGTATGCATTCGGGTTCTTGTTCATGCTACCGCAGCTCTTCGTGAACTATCGGTTACGCTCGGTGGCTGCGCTACCATGGCGCGCCTTCATGTACAAGGCATTCAACACGTTTATAGACGACGTATTCGCCTTTATTATAACGATGCCCATCGCACATCGGGTTGCCTGCTTCAGAGATGATCTCGTGTTCTTAGTTTATTTGTATCAAAGATGGTGAGTTGATCTTTATAGATATTTTTTTAATAATCTATGATTTTTTTTACGCTGAGTTATGTACTGAACCCATAGTAACAGATTACTTGTAGAGCTCCTTTATACTGTGAATATTATTTATTATAAATCTCCAACAACTTGCATAAGACCTGGGGCTTTACTATTACGTGCTAAAACCACTATTAAACTGTCGTGAAAAAGGGATGGCGCTATTCTGACACTGGAACCATGATAGTTTCAACACGTAGTAATCCTCCCTGGAAATCAAAAGTCATTCAAATTGTACTAAGAATCAACACCAAAGAGTATGTATGCATCAAATTTACTTACAACAGTCCCTAAAACGCGCGCGCTTCATTTATTATGACTCATATTATATTATAGTACTTTATTATTTCAGATTAACAGCCAGAGGTTCAGTCATTTTCCACTCATAAAAGCAGATTTTACAACTAAACATACATAATGTATTTTATGTTTTAGCAAACAGATTTATTATCGCCGTAACGAATTCGTTTCCAAACATGGTTATTATTGTTCATTCTAGTTGTAATTTTCATTGTACTTCATTCTTATTGTATTAATGATTGTTATAATCATTATATATAATCACTATATAAACAATCATTTACCTACTTTGCTGTAGCAAGCAAAAGTAAAAAAAAATCGAATCTGAATGAGTTGTTTCTTATCAAAATGAATGAAATACAAACAATTGTATACTTTATCTGAACAAATATACTGTGTATTTCAGGTTGTACCCTGTGGACAAATCCCGCACAGACACTGCTTCGAGTATGGATGAGAACCCAGAGGAATTGGAGCCCATCAAGCAGAAAGAAGAATAGTGGTCAACGAAGTATTTTTTTTTGAGATTTCTATTGTACCTAAAAGAGGCTGTTAAAGGTGCTACTTGAGTCAGCGCTACGACTGGACTATTAAAAAGACATTTTTCTTTATATTTAATATTTTATGCAAAAAGTTTATATATAAAACAATTACATATACTGACTGAAAACTGAATAAAGACATGCATTTATTAGATTGCGTCATAGCTACGTTTATTTAAGAAAATCAATATCTTTGCTTTTTTTTTAAACATAACTTCTAGATAGGATATTTCTAAATATGATAGTTCCTTTACTATGAAGCAGGCTATTATAAATTAATTATATACCGACTACAGCAGGTCAAACTACCCGAAACTCAGTCAGCTTCCTAATCAACCTTGAGCCTTAATTCTTTAGCGGTAAAGTATAAAATCTAACAAAAACATTTGACAGATTGTAGTCGCTTGATGTGCTGTTGTTTGTACGATGTTACATTTTATTACCAGTTACTAGCTCTAGACCAGTCATTTTAGTAGTTGCAAAAATTACACTGTACTATTTTTTTTGGAATATTGTTAGGAAAATTTGTATTTAAGCGCAATCGCAACAGTGTAGAAACAGATCCAGTACTTCAAATGTTGAAATTGTAGAAAATGTTGTAAATATACTTCAAAAATGTATAGATTAAGTTATACGTAGAATTCATATTTTAAGTTATAAGCCAAAAATAGGAAGAAGTCAGAAAATTTGAGGTTTGTCGAGTGCTACGTAGTTAGCAGAGGTTTTTCGAAGCTGCAAAGTTGGTTTTACACTATTGGTAGCTATCCTAACAACATTCCAAAAAAAAAACAGTACAGTAACATGTTTTCTAGCGTGATTTTCATGTCTACAGCGACTGGCCTACTCATGTTCATTTTCTAATAAATTAGTATAGAAAACTAGATTGTTTAGTTTATAAAATTTCGCTCATATTGTGTTCAGGGTTTTATCTATATTATTAGTAATTATTTGTGTGATTAGAATCGCAAATGGAACTAAGCCGAGAGTTGCTTATTTAATAGAAAATTTTAAACAGAATGTAAAATTTGGAAATTATATCCCACGGGAACTTACACACGCCTTCTTCCTTTTTTTTTTCTTTGTTCTGGATCGGAAATCTACATGCGAGCATGTCAGACTTTTACTGACTAAAACTAGCCGTGTTTCTTCAAGTGCCAGTGTGCCAGGACCACCGTTTCTTTTTAAAAGAACCCGTAACCCTGACCGAGGAGGCATCGGTCTTCGTCGACCCCGTTACGACGCTTTCTTACCTTGAGTGCAAAATGTGCAGGTATCCTTATTACTGGGATAAAAAGTATGTTTTGTCCAACAGGAACACAGGTCATGCTGTACCTTTTGACAGAAAGAATTATAATACACCCCTTTATTCCACCACCACCATACATTTTTGCCGTTTGCCGTTGTTGTTTTGCCGTTGTTACGTGACGTGCAAACGTATGGTTAAACAGACGCTAATCACTAGTTAAATTTAAGTAACGTTTATGAATAAAGCTGATTGCATTGTGCCGTTATGCGACGATGCATCCAGCTATGTGACTAGCCACTGAAATCTGGAATTTAAACTACAAAACAACATTCTCAAAGAATTTCCAAGTTAGTCGGGAATTTGAATCTAGTGTTCCTCCTGTAATAAATAAGGAGACTTGCAGTTCTCACATAGTCATGCATGCTCTGCAAGGACAGTGAGCGCGGAATAATCACTGCAATGGCTGTATCCTAACCGAACGCGATTGGCACGTGTACGCGATCGTTCGCAAAGTTTCGTTTTATCTTGCTGATCGATCTTGGTTATCGTCAAAATATACGTCAACTGCCCAGCATGATGAGTCTTCCCTGTGGGTCTCCCAGTCAGGATTAAATTAAAAACCAACCAAATACACGCTAATGGCACCGTTTTTATTTTTTTTTGCGAGTGAGAAATCATGAAATTACCTCTCCAGTTCTGGGCGGAGCGAAAGGGCGTGTCAGACTTTTACTCAATAAAAACCACGCGTGTTCCTTCACGTGTCTGCGCTAGGGCAACGGTATCTCACGCGTCGGTTAAGGCATATCTGGGGGACGGCAGTAACGGATTGAAGATAACAGGTTCGCAAGGTGGTCTGACTAGAGCAAGGTCGGGACGGACACAATCGTCGCGTTCATGTGTCACTTTTTATTTGGAAATCGAAAGACCTGTCGGCCCCAATTCACAATTTCACCGAAAAAAGTAACTTTTAAAATGCGACAATCGCCTTTAGGACGCACTGATACATACGTCACGAATCTAAAAGCGATTTGAAAGAGATTCTTTGTTAAAATTCAACGATTTATTTATTTAAACTGATTTGTGATAAATATTTATTGTAAAACAATGAAATAATATGTAATTGTGTTCTTTATTTTATTAGCATAATTTTGTGTGATTGCTTAGCTAATTAGATCGTCTGCGTTTTTTTTTGTAAAATAATTATTTGATATTTAGTTTTAGGGCTTCCAATCCCCCCTGAAAAATACTTACTTATTTACATAGTATACCAGCGGTCGGCAACCTTTTGACAGTTACGGGCCACATGGCGACAAAATGAGATAGAAGCGGTCCGCGCTTTACATAATTTTGATAACAGGTCTATCAATTAATATTTTTTATTGCACACACAATAATACTGTGCGGACATACATTCAAATGAGTGAAAAGAACTGACACACACAGAACACTACTACTAGCGATATTAAAATCATGTGAACTTGTACTTATACTTTCAGTGTGACGTCTGAGGCTGTATTTGAGTGGCTATTTTTATACATCACATTAATTTCATATTTGTCGTTGAAATTGCCTGCTACTAATCTCTTCACCACCTATGGTTGACTGGTAGAGAATGCCTAAGGCATTAAGTCCGCCTCTGTACAATTGATGTGCGAAAGAATAAATAAATCATAAATTCTAAGAATGGCTTTCAAGTGCTCATCTGTAAGTCGGGAAGCATGTTTATTTTTTCTGTAATTGAGGATAGAAAATGATTGCTGGCATTAAGTAAGTACTGCCAAAAATTGTAATAAACTTTTGAGCAAACCTTTTCAAATCGTTAAAAACAGTTAGCATGCTGCCATAGAACTTAACACGATCATTGATCTCATAAAATAGTGTTGTGTAGGTCACTGTGCTTGTTGATGGACAGATTTTTTCAATGGCGCGGTTGATATACCGTAAGAAAAATCTTCTTCAGCCATTTAGTCCGGTACCACATTTCTGCCGATCGTTTCTATAAAAGTCTGACCGTGAAAAGTTAGGTGAACCCTGCTCTATGGGGCCGACGGGTTCTCGAGTGGCGACCACGCACCTGAAGGCGCAGCGTGGGTAGGTTCCCGACAAGGTGGACCGACGACTTGATGAAGGTCACAGGAAACCGCTTGCCTTGAACCGGTTGTCGTGAAGATATTTGCGGTAGGCCTATGTCCAGCAGTGGACGTCTTTCGGCTGAAATGATAATGATGATTAGTTGCAAAGACAGTTCGCTCCACGCTCCCTCGCACAATTAGCTCAATCGCTCTTCTGTTTATAGTTACGAAGGCTGATGAAAATTTAGTCTAAATTCTCTTTCGCCCTGGGCAACGTTCCATCTTAGCCAAATGTCATTGAAATCAATCCAAATAAGATAAACGCCCTGTTTATTTAATTTGTAGTAAATTGGAGAAATAAGTTGAGTCGTGAGGCTCTTATTACCCTTTGGCTGTTAAATACTCGTTGTATCGCAACTCTATGTAGTTTATTGTTATTTAATAGTAGGTGCAGATGGGTAATTGTACAATATAATTACTGAAATTTATAAGTAAAATGTTGTTTTTGTGTTTTGGTAGTGAGGAAGGTCCATATTTACATGTCAATTAAAGGCTACTTACCTGAATGAAAATCTCGAGTCTCGTAGTTATTTATCAGATTTGTATAAAACGATTTGATTAAGCCTTCACGCAGATCCGACCAATTTCTGATTACATTCAATTTTAAACTTAAGTGCAATAAAGATAAGCACTTTAAGACAAGATTATTTGATGTCCGAGTCATTTTTATACAACTTTGAAATTTAAGTCCACGAGCAATAAAGTGTATTTATTATTAAATATGTTTGTCGGTCGCGCGAAATCTTATGTTATAGGAACATTATTATTTAGATAAAATAATTAGTGTTTTCTGTATATGTGGACGTATTAAATATTATGTAAATTTCATAGATTGTGTGGTTGTGTCCTATTTTATTATGTATAAACTCGTATTTCATCCACGAATTACTATTAGATACCTACGAATAACGTAGAACATGCATTGTTCTAAATCGAGAATAAAAATTGGAAGCATTTATTAAATTAAGATATTAAATGCTGACTCATCACAATAATCGGAGCTATTTATATTAGGTAGTAAAACGTATTTATTTAGATTTCAAACAATTTGTTTTATGATTGATATACACCCCCCTTATTACAAAACAATTATTTTATTTAGATCAGATTTAAACCACTTAAATAATTTTTGAATTATGAACCTAACCACTATAGAAATTCTGTTCTTTATATAAAAATGACAGCTTAGTTTGGTACTAAGTTTCACTTTTGTATTAAGAATTTGCCTTAATTTAAAAAAGTTCGAAATTCAAATACTGACTCCAAGGTTAAGGCTGGAACTAAAGTTACACATTTTGGTTTTGTAATAAGACGGACAAGGTTTTATGACGACAATACATCAATGAATTGAATTTCGTATATCCAATACCTACGGATAAATTCTTTCCTATTGAGGACGAGGGAACTTTAAACCATCTTCTTCATGTTTCTTTAAACGCCCCCAGATAGTATACAAACATTTTACCGAATATATCCAACCCACAGCCAGTTGGACATTGGCAACATGTACTCAACCCATCACTTTTCATCTGCATTCAGTTTCACTTAAATGTTGGTGTGTATATTGTATTGTCCTCTCCATATTGCATTTATATGTCATTTTGCAGAAAGAACTTTTTCGCAAATTATTAATGTTTACATTTTATGGGAGAAATTCAATCATTGAGGCTTATATGTCTGTCTTAGACGGATGATGATGCAAACATTTATAGGACCGTGCAGTTATACCTAAGTATATAATAGAGCTGAGCTTCCTTCCATATAGGTACGGTTGTAGATAACATTATGCTATCGTCTGTTGACCTATATACAAAAACTGTTAGATTATAACATAGTAATATTAAATGTGTTTATGTTTTCATAACGTGTAAAGTCTTGCTTGCTGTTATCGATAATGTAAATGTTTTTACAATATGGTTGATGAATCCTGGCCATCCCAAACTTTGCGCAAAAGGTTGCGCAGCATAATATTTTTAGGAAAGAAATTATGACACAAGACGAGTATAAGTGAGAGAATGGTCAAGATTCATACGCTCTATTGTACCCGGTCGTAAATATGGTACTTCGAGTTTTAGGAGAAATTTACCTTTATAGAGCCCTATCTTTGTCAGTGATACTCGACTGAAAGTTTCTTTCTAAAGCGCAATGTGCCATATTTACTTTCGGGTAGGTATAGCAAATTAATTGTTAGATAAAATGAGACTTGGAAATTATTTATTTATTATTTGTTGAATGGAATGGATTCATGTGGTTGACTTTATTGCGTAATAAAACTATTTCTTTTAATTATATTAATAAGTTAGTTTTATTCATTCAAAATCAAAAGTAATTTTTTCAAACTAGCTTCCTAGCTAGGATCAGCAATTTTTGAACTTCTGAATGTTCGACACATTAAATAAGAGGGTTCCCTCGCTTTGCCACATCCTTCTTTGTTTATTCGGTGAGAAGAAGTGACACAAACAACTGACAGACTGACCAGCAGCGTGATAATTGTAATTATTATAAACATCTATTCTCAGACAATGTCCATAAAATGTTAGTGACAATGAACTTAAATAAAGCCGCACCCATGAGCTACCTTTGTAGCATGCGGGACTCCCACCGATTAGTAAAACCACCAGTATAGTGTTGGAACTGCCATGAACACGAGCAAGTATGGAGGCGCATCTTTTTCTAATAATAGCGGCAAAGCCATCTGCGCCACTCGCGCCTCAGCAAACATCCCCGACGCACTGCAACGCTATGGCAGTCCCAACAGTACCCCGATTGCATTATTTTATTGGACAAGCAGGTCGCTGTATACCCGCTGCGAATAACTGACCCACAGGCTGCAGGTGTAAACAGATTGACAGTATGCTTTAAAAAGCGTGATTTTTATTGAATCTGTACACCTTGCAAACCTGCTGGCCAGCATGTTACATCGGACAGCCAGCGACCTGCGTTCCCTTTCAATGTCTAAATTAATTATCAGTCAAACTATCGGTGACCCAGTGACCCAAATACTTATTTAAATTTAGACACTCTCTAGACAGAGGAGTGCCACACAGTGATACATTGGGATATGCTGGATATGAGAAACCACAAGCGCCCGGGGTCATGTCATGGATTCTAGTTCTACCACGAGTAGTTACATACCTACATGACCAATGGTGTTTGCATATACTGTAGAATAGACCAGCCCCCTAAGCGATTGTCCCTAATTGGGATCGTTTGGACCGAACGGACCAATGGGCGGTCTAAACGATCCCACCAGACAAAGTCACGTGACAAACATGAGGTGTAACAGTGATCGGTGATCCTGCTTGCTTGGTAAACGATTTCATTTCATTTCATTTCAGTCGTGCCGCCACGCGATTCGTCGTGTACCGGCACGATGTCTGGTGAAACCGTACGAAGACGATCCTATCGACGTCCTCTGTGCGGTTGCGATGGGTGCCGAGTATAATGCGCCAAATGTTGTTGTGTCGGGAGTTTGGTCCTGGAGGGTAGCGGGTTCCGAAGCACGGTGCTCCGCTGGCCGATCGCAGGTAGTTGGGGGCCCAAGTAGTGTGCCAGCCACATACGAAAGGCTGCCCCGCCAACTGAGCAAAATCCCGGTTGGCGACTGAACCGAGGCGGACCTGATGGCGATCCCGGGGGGGGGGGGGGGGGGGGGTTCGGGCGTCCCCGCAGTCTCCAGATCAATCTCCCTCTGGCGCGGCATCGTTGGTCGTGTTGTTGGGTTTAACATCGCATCACCTCGCTCATCTGCCCTTCCTATTCACTCTGTTCTTAAAAAAGGAAAGTCTCAAAAGGAAAAGTTGGTGTGCACAGCGGGCGCACGTCCTCTCGTTTAAAGTGCACCTCTCAAACATTCGAGGTTTACACTCCAATATCGATACAGTCCATCACCACCTTGAGACTGAAAACCCCACCTACTTTTCTTGACGGAGACCCAGATCAGATGTCCGTCTGATGCGGCATACCTCAGCTACCCGGGATATTCTCTGGATCATCATTTCCTGCAGCGTGCCGGGGTCTGTGTATGTTCGCAATTACATCTGTTGCCGGCGTCTCCGTCATCTCGAAGACCCTCATTTTTCGTCCTTATGGCTGTTGGTTGACACTGGTGTGGACAGTACAGACCACGCTGGGAGAGGACGTACCAGAGGACCGACCACACTGGGAGAGAAGCGCGAAACTTTGTGCTATCATTGGACCTTTCCCAGCTGGTGGGACAAGCGACTAGGGTGCCTGTTGTAGCTGGTCATACCGCCAATTGCCTTATTTTTGTCTTTTTTTTTATTAATTATAAACTAGCACTTGACCGCAATCCTGCCTGATGGTTAGCAGTGACACAATCGTTGATGGTAAAGCGCACTAGTTTATTAAGAGCCTATTCACTCTAGCCTTGAAGACACTCAAATTGTAGTCCGACGCAAACGGTATAAAGGAGGAGGCGAAACGTTTCGTCCGGATCATAGAGGTGTTAACAACCTAAGGGTGGAAACTCGCCGTACGACGGGTTGTCCGATGGTGGATCGGAGATGGGGGAATTAAATCATGCAATTCCCTCGCACACTCCCGCAATTAGGTAAATTAGGTGGAGTAGCACTACCAGTATCAAGACGCGAATTATGGGCAAAGAGAGATGCAAAGAGACCTGCTTTCTCTTTCGCCGTATGAGCCAGTTTTTCATCAGGCCTACAGTGCCTACAATGTGGGCCGACAGAAGTTCGTCTCGACCGATTTGGCAAGGGATCAAAAAGATCTGCTACCGGATGGCTGCGCAAATAACTTGTTCCCAATATGGGTAATGTGGTCGAAGCGAGCCTCCTTAAGCACCTTTTTGTAGGACTTAGCAGCACGGTTAAAGGCTCTGTTCTTTGAGCTTAGATCCGGAGCTCCGCGGTCACAAGCGTCAACTCAGGTGAAAAATGCCGTGTGCTTACACTGTTCAGCTTGGACACAATCGGCATTGAAACACGCTTCATATTAAGGGGATAAAATACTCCATAGCTTGACGCGCCACATCGGTTATAGCGTCAGCACAGCTCGACGAATTGTCAGAAGATAAGCAGACCTGCTGCCAAGGATAAGACGCAAAGAAGTGGCGCATCTCGTCCCAATCTGCTGACCTGTATCGCCACATTCGCCTTTCACCACGAGAGTCGTGATCTGGTGGGGAGAAGGACGATACAGACTTCACCAGACAGTGGTCTGAAGTTCCCAATGTTGAGGAAATTGTTACAATACATCCGTCCGGATCAGAGGTCAGCAGAAGGTCCAGACAATTGGCAGTATGACCAACTACATCAGGCACCCTAGTCGCTTGCTCTACCAGCTAGGAAAGGCCCATTGAAAGCGCGAAGTTTCAAGCCTCTCTCCCAGCGTAGTCGGTCCTCTGGTACGGGAAAAGCAACTCCTCACGGGCCAGCCCTTTGGCCCGCTGGATTTCCGCTCGGAGGGCGGTTTTCGCCACTCTGTATGCCGCTATGAAGCTCCGCCTGTGAGTTTGCACCCTTACGTTGCTAACAACACTACGATCCGGACGATTCGCTTCCCCTTTTATACGGAACAATTTGCCAGCGGCGGTGTTTCCGTCGGGCTACAATTTGAGTGTCTTCAAGGCTAGTCTTAAGCGCGCTAGTTTATTAAGAGCCTATTCAAAAGTGAACGATCTACTATGCCACATATTGAAGATTTTTTAAAATTAACTGAGGACGATATAGTAGTTTTTTTTTATCTTCCTTTGAAGACCTACTCATATAAAGCTTGCATGCAATTGACACCGGATAATGTTTGGTTAATCAAGAGCGCACGTTTGTGTATATACCTATGTATGCATATAAGTATTCTAAACACGTTAGGTCACGTGTTTACTACAGTTATCTTTTAGCAAGCTGTGTTTAACTGATAGGCATGCCATTGCACAATGCACATGTTTAACAGGGGCCCGTACAATTGGCTTGTATCCTAAAAAATAATTTAATGTCCGTCAGATAGCTTTATAAAAAATATTGAACACGTATTTTTTATTTTTTCTTTTATTCAAATACTTAGGAAGATATATTGATTTGAAATGTCGCATGACGTCACGCCATGGTGCAAAATATAGAACGGCGTGACGTAATTAGCCCCCACTCTGTAACTTTAATACGCTATATCTCAGTAATTTTTGGTAATTACGACAAAATAAAAAATACGGGTCTTAAGTTTTTTTATTATCTATAAGACGGACTAATTATTTTTTTGATTTTCATACCTTGGATACATCCCTATTGGAAGTTCCGCTCACATATTAGGTCCTTTCATATGAAATTGGCGTTTGTTTAGAATTCCAAATTCAAATTTACACAGCTATTTACTCATCAATTTGTGTCTCGAAAACCGTTTTCTTTTTTTTTTGTTTTTTCTCTTCGTTATTTTATTAGCGTTATTTACGAATATGAGTTCCGCCGTGGGACCAGTGCTGCAGAAACGGCTCGAAGAATTAATGATGTGTATGACAGTGGTGACGCTAGAGAAAGCACAGTCCGTTTTTGGTTCCAACGTTTTCGTTCTGGAAATTTTAAACTACAGAACAATTCCCGTGGACGGTCGGAGATCAAAGTCGACAATGGAGAATTGAAGGCTATTGTGGAAGCGGATCCATCGCAAACTACGTCCGAGTTAGCTGCAGGCTGCGGTGTTAGTGATAAAACTGTTTTAATCTACACTGAAACAAATTGAGAAGATAAGAAAACTCGAAAGGTGGGTACCTCATGAATTGAGTGAAGCTAACCGACAAACGCGCGTCGACTGCTGCGTTACATTACTGAATCGGCAGAATAATGATGGGATTTTAAATCGAATCATTACAGTGATGAAAAGTGGGTACTCTATAACAATAGGAAGCAATGGCTGAACCCCGGTGAACCATACAAATTCTGCCCCAAGAGAAAATGGACTAGAAAAAAGTTATTGGTCAGCGTTTGGTGGACTACAGCTTCCTTTAATCTGGCCAGACGATTACTGCAAATCTTTACTGTGAGCAGCTCCACATAATGATGGATAAACTAGCCGCTAAACAACCGAGACTGGTCAATCGCACAAGGCAAGCTTCAGGACAACGCGAGACCACACACTAAATAACAGACTGCTACCAAATTAAAGGAGCTTCAATTGGAATGTTTAAGACATCCACCGTATTCCCCGGACCTTGCTCCAACAGACTAGCATTTTTTTTTTTAAATTTGGATAACTTTTTGCAGGGGTAAAAATGTAACTCCGATGAGGCAGTGGACTGCCTAAAAATAAAAAAAAATATAATAACAATAATAATAAAATTTTTATAATAAGATTTTATTGATTCCCGCCCCAATGTTTTTTTTTTAGAAAAGGCATAAACGAACTAGGTACCTGTGAGATGGCAGAAGTGCATAGATAGATAGCAATGGATCATATTTTGATTAAATAAATATATTATATAAAAAAAAAATAAACGACTTTTATTCCTCCCATTTCATATGTAAGGACCTCATATATAATAATAGAAAATAATAGAATCTCAAATATGTGGGAAAAGCGCGTCACATTGAAGATTGTTATTTTGATTGCTTTTGTACGAAAAATACGTGGTTTGACGTGGAGTTCTGGACACCAATATTTATTACCCATTAAGTTATTTAATAATTTTTAATAAAATATATATTTTATTTAAAAAAAAAAAACACCTCGTTTGTTGGATTGCAAATAGTTATGTTTTTAATATTGAAACTTATGCCATGTCTGTTGGTGGTTGTGGGCATTGCGCATACAATTTCCTACATGGAAGGACCATACGGTACGAAATCGTGTACCTATAACACAAAACCAAACAAACATAGTTTTATAATGTGTTTTCTACTTTGTATACCAAGATATTTATTATGATATTATACATAGATATTTCGTGCCTACTCATGTTCAAAAACGAATAACTGGAGAATCGAATCTCAAAATTAAGAGAAACCAGATACCAAAGGTTCTCATGGTTTGAGAACTTATCTATTCCTCGTTCTCTTCTTCCTCAGAGAGAAACATTTGCGACCGCCTCCCGCTCCGCTTTGCGAAAGTCTAGATTTGCGCCTGAGTATTTTGATGAGTCAGTGCAGTTGTAATAGACTAAAAAATAAGTTAGTTACTCGTACCTATAACTAACTAGCTTCTGCCCGCGGCTTCGCTAGCGTTAAATTCGGGTAACATGTTCCCCTTTCCTGATTTAGAACACAGAACAGAACTCTGAATAGAATATTAATTTAACCCGCTACTGTAGGCGACATTATTAAGAAGATGGGGACGGATTTTCAAAAAAATGATGTTCGGTTTTTTTTTTGTCACAAATAAGGTACCTGCGCCAAAGATATCCCTGTTTCTAAGATGGCCCGCTTTCGTAAATTCATATTAACTGAAGTTCGACTGTGCTAAAATTACGTGCCTAGGTACGTTTGGTTTGGTCCATAAACAAAACTGCAACTTCATGTTACAAGAAGGGTTCCGCTATTTTCGCAGTGGTTGCAAGTTTGTCACTGACACTGCAAATGACTAGCGTTTTGTAATCCCATATGCTAAAATTGTGTACTATTACTTAGAAAAATCAAATAAATTCACCGTTTTTTAAAAATTAAAGGTTACCTAGTTTAATTGGCAGTTCGGAGAAGGTAAGTTTTGCTTGTATTGTCTGGTATTTTTAATTTAAAAGAAGTTGATCCTATTGCTGGGTAAAGTCCCTTTTAAGGCCCACCACAAGAGTTACCAAGATGGCCCGGGCCTTATCAGGACTATTGTATATCTTACATTTTTGTTTATTATATGATAAAATTAGTATTTGTATTACTTTTTATAAAATAATATTAGTATTCTATCGGAGAAAAACATTGGAACCTATTTTAAACGTGTCTTAACTAAACTTTTTAAGTTTAATTTATTTTCAGATTTTACAAAATGGTAACAACCAAAAAGCGCAACAGTTTGAAGAAAAGGAGTCAAAAATATCAAAACTCAACCAAAAAAACACAAAAAATCAAAGAAATAGCAAAAGAATAAAAATGATAAAAGGGAGATAACATCGGCGAACAGAAAGCTAAACGAAAAAAGGGTAAATTTAAAAACCAACGTAAAAACACAAAATATAATCAGATTGAAACCTGGTATAGCCAAGCTTGTAAAGCAGAACGCATTGCAAATATGTGACAATGTATTAATTGTTATGTATTAATTGCCACGAAGAGTGTGTTGGCTTAACTAAAATAAGAACGACGGAGAAAATTTCTTATGTCCAATGTGACTAGAAATCTTCAAAGCTTTTGGTTTTTTCCACTCATATTTGTTTTTTTTATTGTCCTATACAGTATGTTACGAAAACCCTGTCCGACCCGTGAAGGTGTTGTTAGGTATCGATAACTGATTCTACTAATGCATACAAAACCGGGCTTTACTTAAAAAAAAATCCCCCTAAAAAAAAATAAATATTATTTCGCAAAAGGAGGTAACTTATTAAATGTGCGTTGACCACCCTTCGCCTGCCGATCGCGGGGGGCGGGCGGCAGGACATGCGGCACGTGGTCGCATCGCTATTCGCTCATAATAATACCGGTGTTGTCACTTTTTAAAAATTGCCAAATTTCGGGGAAATTGGAATTAATTCGTTGGAAAAAAAGATTATTTCAAAATTCATTTGTATTGGTACTATGATGAATACGTAAAATTTTATATTATATTTGGTCATGTGTTTACCTAACCTCTATTATCCTTATGGGTCGGACAGGGTTTTCGTAACATACTGTATATATAATTTTTTTTATCAATATTCTAACACATTTTTATTTTTAAGAAATATAATTATCAGGAGATCGTGACGAAATTGTTTTATGTTGAATTTATTGAAAGATTTTTGTTTTGTAGATAGATTAAATTTCGTTAAGCCTAACATGGCCCACCGCTCATTAATGACCACGAAAACTATTGTAACAGACTGATTACTTAAGAATCTTTTATGTTAGGTTAAGTTTAACGTATTTATATATTTTTGGTTTTGATAGAGTTTATAAATTATGTGATGAATGTTGGGACATGATAAGTACCTACCCATGTTCTTAAAAAGGCCCACTTTAGAGGTTTTTAAAAACATTTTTTGTGTTAAAGAAATTTTATAAAACATGTTAATTTATATGTTGATTTTATTCGCAAATAAATTATTAATATTGTGAGAATGTTTATTTATATTAGTAACTTAAATATTTTTATTTATTTCAATATTGAAAAAAATGGGCCTTACAAGGCCTTAGTCCGTATTACTAATTCCTTCGCATGTCAATTCTTCGCTTCGTTTTGCCATGAATAACGGACAAACAAACAGACATATGTAGACTAATATTAAGTATGGATTAAAAAACAAGACTCATTGTTCCTAGATAGGCACATTGTTTAGATTGTGGTTCCAAAGTTCGTTAAATACCTAAACATTAAAATACGACATGATTAAGATATGCTGTCGCGTTTTTATCTACCCACCTGATAGATTAGGCAACCTACCTATTATTATTTTGCCCATATTGATTTGAAATTCCAGAATACCTGTGTTACCAAGGAGTATTGACCAATCTTGTGAAGGGTTATCTGATTATCCATTAACTAGGTTGTGGAGTTCAGATAGGCAGTTGCTTCTTGTGAAATGGTTGGTTGGTTGTTAGTGATTGGTATTCACCTGTATTCGGTTAGACTGGAAACCGTCCCCAACACGGTTGGGAAAAGGCAGATGATGATGATTTGGAATACGAAATCCTTAAAGATATAGTTTTTGGAGGGAGAATCTTCGTAAGTAAGTAAAACACGTGCCCGATAAGAACTGTTATTATATTTTACAAGTCCTATATCACAAATAGGAATGCTAAATTATTTACAATCTAAAATAACCAATTAACAAATAATAGGTCCGACGTGCCTTGCCGCGGTGCGGGAAGCGTGTGCTATTTCCGAGCTGCGCGAGTCTATAAAAATATAGGTCGTCGCGTGGAACCGGTTTTAATTAACAACACCAAAGATTGGTCTTTGGTCGCCTTGGGGCCAAGAGGGGTTCGGGCGACGCTCTGTGTAGGGATCCATAGTTTTCCGGCCATCACAATAAGTGTCTCACTTAAGAGTTGAATAAACAGGCCTACAAAGGACTGTGATAACTGATAGGTAACTAAAGAAAGAGTTATATATTCCAACTAGACATGGAAAGTTTAAAAAAAAATGTTGTCATTTGAGTTCCACCACTAGTAGTGGGAAGCGGTTGTAAGCATGGAGTGATAAGCGGACAACGCAACTCCAAGTGCAGACACTTGCACTTGGAGTTGCGTTGCAGGCTAAATAAATGTCGCGTGCCATTGTCTGCGGATCAAATACCATATCCTGCAAGTATTTACGTAGATATTGTAAGTTATGGACAATGAACAAATTTCAATGACAACGAGAGATCAACCGAATAATTCGACAATTTAATAGCTCATATGCTCCATGAGACGGGTATGGGGTCGGGACAGGTATGAAACTCAGGAAAAATCTTAACAGCGCGAAGTTACTTTACAAAGTATGCTGGATTTTCGGTGTTAATTTTGAATAGCGTTTTTTTAAAATATTTTTTAGGCTTTCTAAAAATACTGAAAAAGTACAAATAAAAAAAAATTACGATTGTGCATGAAAACCCTATTTCTACGGTGGATGTCGACAAAGCAGAAAATTATCAGGTAGTCAGGATGTATTAACTGAGAAACGTTTGAAATCTTTGGTGGATGGAGACGTTTTTTCCATGGTCCTTTAGAGTTTTAGATTCAGATTGGTCGAAGCTCAGGTGGGGCACCCTTTATTTATTTGTCGGAATCAGCGACGGCGGAGCGGTAGCGTCGTCCGCATCTTGGTGTTGTGGTAAAGATTCCATTGCGTAGGTTTGAATTAAAGCACGACGTGTAAATACACCCTCCAATATTGATACATCTCATCACAATTTAAATAGGCAAACGGACAGTTTCGCCCCGGAGAAGCGCTCTGGTCCACTTCTCAATCCGAAGTGACCGTTCGACAGTCCAAAACGACTCTATCCATGTGCCGCCATTACAAAATAACGTCACAAGCGTTTGCCCCACTACTACGTAAATGAAATCAGTAATCTCCATTAAAATTATACCTACGATCTCCGACATATTTATCAATTTATTTCGAGCAACAATACCTAAGAGTAATAATGTTCCTACAAACTATGTCAGTAGGTAATACATTTACAAACAAAACAAAACAGTTGTGACTTCATTGCGCAAAGTGCAAACTCAGCCGTAACCTTACAGCAGTGGTTCACAAACTGACAGTCTAACCTGCTAGCTATCATAGCTAGGATGCTGTTAACGCTGAACCGGACCCCACGGACCCAAGGATGCGCACCGTTTCCGCGCGTACCGTGTAAATACAATTCACGCTATCTTCAACAAAAAACCCTGATGCGCGGACATTACCGGGGCAACGCCATCAGCATCCTGAATGCGTTATTGCATTGGACTCATTGCGGTATTACTTTTAGGTATAATAAACCCACAGACTACATGTGTAAAGAGACATGCAGTACGCACTAAATATACCTACTTAGTGCACTTGACCTCTTTAAGAGGCAATTCTGAATCTGCATGCAATTATGTTAGTTCTACGCCCTCCGCTCCCTATTAATACGAATATCAATACCTTTGCCCTCCCCCCTCTTGTATCGGACCTGCTGAAAGTGCTTGCATTCAATAGACTTTTATTTATTAATACAAATGCTGCTTATACAGTTATTGTACTTGCAACGACACCTAATAATGCGATAAATTTTAAGATTAGGGTAGGGAGGGGGAATAACGCTTAGTGGGTAATTATGCTCACCTCTGTTGTTTCACAATTCATCTTCGCTAACATCTTATACACATATTAGGCAAAATATTCACTTGTACACTAAGAACAGTGATATTTACAATGCTAACACTAGAAATAAGAACAAACTACGAGCCCCGTTTCACCGGCTTCATAACTCATTTGTTGAGCTATGTATTACCTTTTACAAGATACTCTCTCTTCTTTGCAAGAATTGCGATTAAGGCACAAGTAAAATCCAACCTCTATTCAGAGGCATGTTATTCTGTCAACGACTATATGTATTTATATTTATCCATTCATTTCAGGCATCAAGGCCCATATAAAAATACACTATAATATATAAAAAAAAACTTATCTATACTAATATATAAAGCTGAAGAGTTTGTTTGTTTGTTTGAGCGTGTTAATCTCAGGAACTACTGAGATCCGATTTCAAAAATTCTTTTTGCGTTGGATAGCCCATTAATCCAGGAAGGCTTTAGGCTATATAACATCACGCTGCGACCAATAGGAACGGAGCATAACTAACTCTACGCGAACGAAGTCGCTGGCGTCCGCTAGTATAATTTATATAAAGGATATAACCGACATCGACGCACAAACGAGTACCATGGAACCAGTACATGATTCTGAACCCCCCAGTGTTGGAATTTTTTGTAGACGTTTTCCTAATGTTAAAAAAATATACACTATTTTTTCACTTTAGACCGTTCATAATTGCTATACTTTTATAACCCAATAAGATTTTAAAGTAAACATTAATTAATTCGCTAATTGCATAAAAAAGCGAGACCCTGGAAGACTTGGGCAAAATGCTCAATGACCTCAGCAGAGCTTCCCAACAAGTGGGTCAAAAGATGAACATGGATAAGACGAAGATCATGTCGAACTCTCATGTCGCACCCACTCCAATTCTAGTTGGTTGCTCTGTAATCGAAGTTGTTGACGAGTATATATATATACCTGAGACAAACAGTCCAACTAGGTAGGTTCAACCGCGAAAAAGGTGTCTCGTCGAATCCAGCTCGGCTGCGCAGCGTTCGGGAAGCTACGATACATCTTCTCGTCGTCCAAGATACCACAGTGTCTCAAGACTAAAGTCTTTGACCAGTGTGTGTTGCCAGTGATGACTTACGGAACTGAAACGTAGTCGCTCACAATAGGCCTCACACGAAGGCTAAGAGTCACACAAAGGGCAATGGAAAGAGCTATGATCGGAGTTTCTTTGCGTGATCGGATCAGAAATGAGGAGATCCGCAGAAGAATAAAAGTCACCGACATAGCTCTGCGAGTCGCTAAACTTAAGTGGCAGTGGGCAGGGCACATTGCTCGTAGAACCGATGGCCGATGGGGCAGTAAGGTTCTGGAGTGGCAGCCACGTACTGGAAGACGCAGCGTAGGGAGGCCCCCAACACGGTGGACCGATGACCTAGTGAAGGTCGCGGGAAGCCGATGGATGCGAGCAGCACAGGACCGGTCAGCGTGGAAAGCCTCGGGGGAGGCCTTTGTCCAGCAGTGGACATCCATAGGCTGAAGAAGGAGGAAGAAGAATAAAAAAGCGCAATGTGAACGAAACTCGAAAAACTATCCTATCAGCTGATTTAATAGAGTTCACATCAGGGGTCAACGTCATACCTACAAAAAAGTGCGGCGGCACGCTTGCAACGTTCAAAGGCCGAGCCGACACTTTTTTAAACACTTTGATTTCTGTAACCGTTCATTAACGACATAAATGACTATCATAACTTTATTAGTGGCATGCCTTGTAGCCTTTTCGCGAAGTTTGCGTTACAACGTCAGATACACCCTGTATAACATAACATAATTAACTACAGATACTGCAAATGTACACGAAGTGTCGGCGTCGTATTTCGCTGACTGGTGTCACGTAGCTGGCCACGAAACCGGCGGTACACAACACCTTTCGACCAGAAGTTTTCTTAGAGTAATTTCCCGAATTTTGTGACGGAACGCGCACCGCTACTGAATCGTAGTTCGTGTCGTGGTGGTCTTGACGCGCAGGTCCTCCACGACCTCCTTAACAGTGAGCGGCATTACCCAAAGTCAGGGGCAATGCTGCACAAACATGTTGTTTTTAATGTTTTCATACTAGTAATAAATCAAAGATATGACCTTTTGTTGTGTTACATTGTTGATTACTAGATAAACGCTTTTAATAAAAAATAAATAAATCAGGATTGTTACAAATTTACATTTCATAACATTGATTTATTTATTAACTAATAATAATTAGATTACACTATGTTATCCTTAAGTGAACGCCATTACCCCCTTAAATCATAAATAAAAATAACACCTGCTTGCACCGCAGGACCGACTTGTTACCTTGCCTATCTAACATTGATTACTGTATCATTATTCATTATCTGATGATTAGGCACAACGCTGTTATGTCACCATTCTGTGTTGGCTCGTCTCCGCTCGCGGACATATGTACGCAACACTCGCTCTGCCATTTACAAGACCTCCAGTTACGACTGGCATTGAACGTTGACTGTGTGTCACATTTTGTTTGTTTACAAATGTTGATCGTCTAGTAAATTATCTAAAATGAATATATATGATATCCTTCTCCAGTCTGGTTTGATTACCGGTGCTATAGTGTTTTACTTGGTGTTTATTAAGAAGCAATCAACTAATAAGGGAAATTATAGGCAATTTGGTAAGTTATTTCTCCACTATTATCTAAACTATGTGTTAATCCAGAACCTAGGTTAATATTGCTGGATTGAGAAAAATCATCCGAACACACAAATTATCATTTTTTATCCGTGCACCCACATTTTTTTTATAAACACACAACATTATAGGCTGATCATGTTATGTTTGTGCTAAAACCACTAGAAGGGTTCATTACATAATTTGTCTAAACCATACGAGTAGCGGTCTAATTCAATTTTTAATGATTAAGTAGGTAGGTACATATTTGTAAATAAATAAAAAATGTTGATTACTTATAACTAATGAATAGATATGCCTGACAACAATTGGAAAGCGTGACAGACGATTATTATAAACGAGTAAAGGATGACATTCACTGTCCATAATGGACACTGTTCAAAAAATCTATAGATCACATTTAGAATGACCTTCATCCATCTGTTTATTGGATGAAACTTATTTTATACCAAATTTAAATTATATATCGCAGGCTTTGAATATCAAAATAGTTGCTAGCTTGTTATTGTATAAATGTTTTATGACTGTATTCATTTTTTTTTTATGAATGAAATAAGGAACAGAAAAAATCAGGTATGTACACATACAAAACTCGTTAAGCTCATGGGTGCACTTTTAAATGAAAAGTCATTACAAATTTTTATTAACAATAGTTTGGCCAGGATTTTTTTAGCCAATTCAACCACGTTAAATCAAATCAAATCAAAAGTCATTTATTTAAATTAGGCTGAGAATCAGCACTTTTTGATCGTCAATATTACATAAGACGGTCCCCCAAAACGCCCACCCATCGATACTTCCTAGTGCTTTGGCTAGGAAGAAGAAGTGGCGGAAGAAACTTCCCAGCAGCACAGCTGTCTGTTCATTTTAAAAAAAACACATGACTTTATACAATACTATGTATAGTGATGAATACCGATACGATATACCTATTATTTAATACATTATATATTAAATTTGATTTAAAATACGTTTCATCCAATAAACAAATGGGTGAAGGTCGTCACTTATCGTATTCTCTACTATGTATTTTGAAAGAAAACTTTAAACTTTAAAGCTTTCTCTTCTATGAGAACAAACGAACATCAGGGTTCACCTTTGAGTTACATGAGTTATTTAGGTCATAGGGCTGGAGAGTAATTTAATGAGTTTAACTGTATCTTATTTGGGCATGTGATTGTTACCGTACACGCTTATTTAGCTAGTACGGGCCTCAAAGGAGATAAGTAACTGGGTCATTTTTTTTAATAATTATAAACTAGCGCTTGACCGCAATACCGCCTGATGGTAAGCAGTGATGCGATGCGGGTAGATGGTAAAGCGCGCTAGTCAGGAAAACTGAGCGAATAGGAAGGAAGACGGCGACTGAGCGAGGTGATGCAATGTTAAACTCAACAACACGACCAACGATGCTGCGCCAAAGGGAGATTGATCTGAAGACCCTTCACGACCAAACTCCCAACAACATTTGGCGCATCGTACCCGGCACACATCGCAACACAACTGCTCAGACCCGTCCTCCGTACGGGTTTACCAGACATCATGCCGAAACACGACAAATCGCTTGGCGGCAAGGCTTTGTCTGGTGGGTGGTAACTTCTGCCGGCGGCCGATGTTATGGCCTACCACCGAGAAAATCATCATCATATCATCAAATCATATCATCGGATATAATTGAAATTTAGTAAGGAACCCATTGATGTTGGCAAATAAAATTTAATTTAATTGATATTTTAAAAATTTAATTAAAATCAGTTTATCAAATATCATATACAATGTTATTGTTTTTTATACGAAACCTGAATAAAGTTTGTTCAGAATAAGCAACTGAATCGATTCCAATCATTTTTACACCCTGTTATATTTTTTCCCAAATACATTTAGAAATTGTTAGAGTGTGAATACCGAACCCGCCACGCAGCTCACGTGAGTAACAGTTGACGCCACAGGTCAACGCCCCGCGCTCGTCCACCCTAGCGGATAATTGACCATATTTTTGCTAGGACAACCAAGTGGAATAGCAAGCTCATAACTTTGTGATTTTACATTATATCTTTTTGAAATTTTATACATAGATTCTTAACTTAAAAATAGCGGACACGTGTTTTGGGTTTTGCACCTACAAAAAATTACGTTGTATATTATTGCTTCTAGCGACAGGCTACTGCACGCAGTGTAGGTACTGTTGTTCGTATTACCCAAAGCAAATAAAAATAGCGGGAGCACTAATGGTTACAATAGTGACGTTTCTTGGCATATTATGTTCCTTAGCCAATGGGTTATCCTTTGGCGTATCTTTCGACAGCACATCGAAGTGGTATTCAACATTCTTCAAAATGACGGGTGAGAAGTGATCGCCTTTAAATCTGGTGCTGTATAGAGCCTGTGTTATTTTTTGTATATGCGAAACTCGAAACACGTGTCCAATATTTTTAAGTAGAAGAATCTATGTAAAATTTTTCAAAAAGTCATAAAAAACCACAAAGTTATGGGCTTGTTATCTTATCTGGTTGTCCCAACAAAAATATGGTCAACGCACCGCTCAACCGCCCACGCAGGCGCGGCAAGGGTGGGCGGTGCGCTGACCTGCCTCACGCGCCTATTATAGTACTATGATCTCAGTTGTGTGATCCGTCAGCTATGTAGCGCCGCTCGCTAACCACACTACAACAATTTCTAAACATATTTGGGAAAAAAAATAACATGGCGTAAAAATGTTATATCTTTTTTCCCAAATTCAGTGATTCAGTTGCTTATTCTGAACAAAGTATATTCAGGTTTCGTATAAAGAAAACATAAAGTTGTATACAGAATATGTAGGTACTTATACAAAAATTTCAAAAGACCCATCACATTACGTTATTTACGTAGTTTTATTCTATACTTGGTAAAATTGAGGCAAACCTATTGCTCGGAAACGAATTTCACTTTTGGTGTGAGAAATCACTGTCTGGGGCAACTTTGGTAGTAACTAACTATGACTTCAAAGGTGTCCTCATGGGTACAGAAGTTATAGGCATATTTAAGGTAAAAATAAGTTAACATTTAAAACCAGCTTAAAACGCCGTGATACGGAGACGACGCGTCGCGACCGCGACGCGCGATCAAGAAAGTCCCTAATGTTTGTTGTGCCATTCCCAGTTATCTTAAACGATAACGAGTCAAAGGAGCATTCATTAGATATTAGTGCTGGTTTCTGTATTCAATTATCGTTTTCACACTGCGACGATAACTACGATAACACGTCTATGTTTATCGTATTTCAGATTTTCCATATAATCGGATGTCAATTTTATTCCACGAATAAAAATTATCTGCCGATTGAAAAATCAGCCATAAATCGCAAGACAATAGGTTCAAA
The DNA here is from genome assembly GCA_037179545.1 of Sesamia inferens. Lineage (NCBI taxonomy): Eukaryota > Metazoa > Arthropoda > Insecta > Lepidoptera > Noctuidae > Sesamia > Sesamia inferens. Next base: position 10,410,069 of record CM073923.1, on the reverse strand, counting down.
ATAGTATCATAAATCGATATTCTAAGTAAAAATCATTCGTAGGTAGGTAACTATCCTACCATGTGAAATAATAAGGCAAGGCAGACAAAATGTTACGGAATACATAAATAACTTATCTAAGTGTACGTACGTGTTTACAAGCAACTATTTTGACATGAGCTCTCTCAATTACAATTTAGGATTAGGCCACGTTCATTTCATATCGTGTGCTAAACGTATGATTGTGGGTATTATTATTTATTCATTCTATAAAGACTTTTCTCTTTACCTACATATTAATCAGCGTTGCGAGAGGAATGTTAAAGGGATTAAGCGTTTAGTCTGCATATTTTATGTCTTCCATTGTAATTCTGTTGTTGGTTGGGCCTACACGTAAAACGCGGAGAGATATCTGTTTTCTTTTTAACGTGATATATTGTTGAATAGGTAGAACATATTTTTGTAAATAATCGATGAAAATGGAAACCAATACGCGCGTATAAAATACGAGGCGAAGCGCTTCGAACGGATCGTAGCGGAGTCGACAACGTAAGGGTGAGGGTAAGTACTCGCCGTACAACGGGTCGTCCGATGATGGAACGGTGATGACGGAATTATTTTATGTGATTTCCGTGCACACTCTGCAAAATGTTCTGAACTAAATCTGGATCATCACTTAGCCTCTTCGCCCCCCCACTGAGTCCAAAGTTGCCAGATGGCATTTTGCAGCACCGGCCCATATGTGACTGCAGTTCTCCACACACAAACAGACCTGCGCACGAACAGATCTTTTGTATTATTTGGCCTATATTGTTCAACTGCTCGGAAATTGATATATTACTTTTCTTTTAGTTGTAGGATACATAGGTAATTTTTTAAATATCTGAATTTTCTGCGATAGGCTGGAACTACTACCTGCGTCTATTAATCGCACGCTATGCCATTCGCTGCTGGAAGTCGCAGCTAAAACAGACGCGGCTGGACGAGCTGCCTCGACCGGAACAATACCAGGGATGGGACTGCTTCGCAGTTCGAACATGCGACTCCGACGGCACGGTGCTACTGCTGTCCATACGCAAACTATGTGGACGACAGCCGCTTGCAGAAATTGTGGTGCACATCAAGTTACCGGATGGAACTACTTACATGTTACCGCGTAAGTTTATTAATAAATTGTTTTAAAATTAATAGTTTCATTGCTGTTATTTTGGCTAGTATTATTTTGCGCTGCGCATCTTATCGAAATTACTAATGCTAATACGATATTAGCTACATCAAGCAAGAGTCCGGATTGTTGTGTGGATATCACCGTTCGTTGCTCATTCTCGATTCTCATGACTTCAGAGCATCCAGATACAGCAGTATGTGCATGGCAAAACATCGAGGGTGGGTGGAGTGCTGCTGGTCTCAAGATCCAAGTGCTAGAAGACCGAGAAAGATATAGATTTTTATACAACGGTCTCTTAACTAGAGTGGAAGACGGGGTCACACAGCACGCGAAACTGAACTTCGTGTAAGTGATTTTTAAACCTACTGTTATCAGATTCTTTTCAAAAAATTCTAAAGCGTAAATTGAACGTTGCGGGAAAGTAGAAAACTCGAGGAAAGTGTGAATCTGCCTGAATCTCTCAACGCGGGAGTCAAGGTTCCGGTCACACAAATTAACGGTTGCTTCTAGTTTTGCTTAATATCAACATTTTTAAGACTTTCAATGTTATTTTCAGATGGGCCTCAGCAACCAAACCGATTAGATATCCCGATGATTGGAGCAATAAGCTAGCAGCGGAGGCATTGGCCCTTGAATCGTGGCGAGATAACAAGTGGCCCTTTTTGCTGTAAGTCAAAGGATAAATAATTGCTAATCACCAGTTACACGAACACCATCAACCTTTTTATCGTCCCACTGCTGGGCACAGGCTTCCTCTCATACAGAGAAGGATTGAGTGTAATCACCACGCTTACTCAATGCCGGTTGGCGATTTCGGACGTAAAAGCCCAGGTTTCCTCCAGATGTTTTCCTTCACCTTGTAATCAGTGATCGGTATCCAAGACTCATACTTAAGAGGCTGGTGTTTTAACCACTAGGCCACCACGTTACACGATAGAGAAAACAAATTAGGAGATTGATTGGATTACAGCACTATTATAACGTTCACAGAAGCAAATCGGATGAAGGTGGCTGGCTCCAATGGGGAGTGGCAAAAGGTCGTTTCGAATCGTTCGACGAAGAAGGAATTGTGGACAAAAGCGTGTTTTTGCGGACTCGAGGGGTAAAGGAGCGGAGATGGGCGCCCCGAGCATACGAGGGCCTCAGACGATCCGTCAACATTATTGCAATGGCACGGGATGGAACCGCAGTTCAACTACGGTGCATGTCGTACAGAAATGTATTGACCCAGTGAGTATTTCGGCTGGTTTTATAATTTACATTAAAAAAACTACAAGGGCGGGTTAGCAAGATTAAACGAGTTATTCTCTAGTCTTTTAAACGTATTACATATTTTAGTAACACTTTTTTGTTTTGCTTCCCAGCTGCATATCTGGTTGTGTTAGATTCCCAGACTATATAACGAAAGGTATTACCGCCACTGATATAGTGATGTCGGATTTCTGCGAGCGACCTGATGGCATACCCGATGTTTACACAATAAATGTGATCAGTAAGTTGTACAGATACATTTTTAATTGGGCCTATATAGTTCAAGTGAAATAACAGTAATGTGGGTTTTGACACTGTTTGGATTTACATAGATACTCTACTCTTAACAACTAAATATGAGTTGTCGGACGTTTATTATCAAATTAATCCACTAAAATCTCACTGGAGTTTCGCTCAAACCTCTGATGAAAATATTCTTGTAAAAATACTTCTATCTTATTTAAAATTCAATCTCAATTTTTCAGCTGATGACAGTTTATTAACGTTGGTACTAAGAATTAATGCTGATGGAGGCAAGCTATTCAGCGGGGTTCCTTACCAACACGAAGTGGTATATCGTACCATGCATGTTGATATTAACTGCATACCAGGCACTGGAATCCTAGAACTTGGATATGAACCGTCAGGTATGCAACGAACGGTAAAATGAGATATGGAGTAGGTATGGCTACAAACTTGATTTTTGTTATTGTTATTCCCAAAGTTGTTTCGGAGCCGGCCTCGCGTATTACTCCACCACGTCTGCTGAAGTGGTTGACGGAAAAGCAAGCTGGTGAAGTGGGCTACTGCGTTTCATTTGAGGACCGTGGTGCCGCATGTCCCATGTATGTTGGAGGCAAAGGTGCTTCGTTGGCTTTGCTGGCTTCCAAGCAGAATGATGAGGTACGATTTGCACACTATTTTGATCTGTATTTGACTAAAGAGTTGAAACGAATGTTTCTTCTTTAGGAGTAACTAAATATGGTGTGCTTTGCAGGGATACCGAGTCCCACCCGGATTCTGCCTGACGACTAAAGCTTTGGAGAAGCATCTGGAAGTAAATCCTCAACTGCTGGTCGCAATCCGGGAAATCGAAGCTGCAAATGAAAATTATAACGAAGCTATATTTAAAGAATTGTGTAAAAAGTACGTATTATTCACGATTTAATGGTGAAAGTGATTAAAATGATACGAGAGACGGTGCTGCGCCGATCCCAAATAAATTGTGATAAAGACAGGAGAATGTATCAATAACATCATTCTCTTCGTGATGATGACACGTAAGATTCTAAAAAACTGAATGAGTTTGTTATAATTTCAGAGCGTCAGAACTATTTATAACTACAGAGATAAAGGGAGACGTTAGAGATGAAATACTGATTAACATGAAGGAACTAAGAATACAAGCAACCGAGGAGAAATTGGGCTCTGAACTACGTTTTGCGGTTCGATCATCTGGTAAGTTAGCCAATTACAGAATAATTAGTACACTACGATTTACGTCTCGTATAAACTCCATTACTTAAGGTGACTTAAGTAATGGACTATAAAATAATAAACGATACGTATGAACGTACCTACCTACCTACCTATCTACGTGTGATTTAAACGAGCATTTAAGTCAGGTTTTTTGTGCGTAAAAATAGGAGACCACTCTAAATGATAACTTAAGGCGGTATTGACTATATAAGTTTTCAAAGATTTTGCGTAAAACAACTTATTCCAATACAGCTGTAGGAGAAGACAGTGAAGAATTGTCAGCTGCCGGCCAGAACGAAACAATTCTTGGATGTATTAGCGACAGTGATATCATAGAGGGAGTCCAGAAATGCTGGGCATCAATGTTTGCATTCACCAGTACTTATTATCGCAGGTACATGATCGCAAAAACCTATTTACTTTATGTAAACAATAGTGTAATCTAGACCGCTATTTCTGTCCGTGGCCGTGTTGTTTTTGTGCAACGTTCGTATCCAACAGTTTTAATCATCGATTGTAGAATTTATTCACGAAGTAAGTCTATTACACTGGAAGTAGGTTCATTTATGTTTGGTTCGATACAGACAGAACGGGCAGCCATGTTTGTGCGGCGCTGGCGTGGTGGTGCAGGTGCTGGTGACACCACGCGCGGCCGGCGTCATGTTCACGCGCCACCCCGCGCACGGAGACCCTTCCAGACTGCTCATCACTGCTAACTATGGACTTGGCGAGGTAATTTTATTGTTTGTCAAATACAACAAAGTTTCTTTTTCAAATTATATTAATAAAGGCGTTGCTCCTCAGAACCAATGCTAGGTTGAGTATACTGAAACCACATTAATGAATAGAATCATCATCACTATCATTTCAGCAATGGCAGTGGACGTCTTTCTGCTAAAATGATGATGATGATGATGAACATTTCAGCCGAAAGACGTCTACTGCTGGACATAGCCTCCCCAGGGATCTCCACGACGATCTGTCCTGCGCCTCCCGTATCCAGCGGTTTCCCGCGACCTTCAACACAACAGTCACAATAGAACGACTTTTTCAAATAGTCATCAAACATTGGTTCAATCAAATTGTTAATGGTTTATTTACAGAGTGTTGTATCCGGCGCAGTAGAACCTGATACCATCATAATAAAGCGGACAAGGAATGGTCAGCTCAATATTTTGAAGAAAGAGTTGGGGTCGAAAAGCCGCCGCGTCAAGACAGAAGGCAGTGGCATCACTATGGAAAATGTACCAGACGACGAGAGGAACGTGGCTTGTATCACAGATGCGGAAGCACTGAGACTGGCCACCATCGGAGTGTCCCAAGAAGACTTGTGGGGCGCTGGCAGAGATATCGAGTGGGCTGTTAAAGAGGTGAAATTTTCATTTAACTAACATCAATTTAATCATCCATAGAAATAATAGTTAAACGAGAGTGAGGCCCAGTTCTCACCAAGTTTAATGACGACCATTGATATTTCCACGGTTACGGTGCGAGCATCCTCATGACAGATGATAAGAACAACTAGAACAAAGCAAACTGTATTGAAACCAAACAACAATGTTGTTGTTTAAATTTGAACGTGTCTACGTATACATGTTGTTACGGACTAGGGGTAATACATGCCGGTTAAGGGTTACGAAGTTTATTGGCAACGAAGGTACAGTCGGTAGTAGGCAATGGCAAGTAGAACATAGCTGAAGTCTCACCGAAGTCTTCCCTAATGTCTACCAAGTTCGTATCATACACACAGAACAACACTACAGATGTTACTTCACGTAGTCCACAAAGTTCTCGTTGGGTTGCCGCTGTAGATCTTTTTGATTATCGCTTCTTAACTATCGCTTGTTTCGCGTTGATAGTAAAATGCAGACTAACTCTGCGCTTTTTTTTTTTTTGATATGGCATCTCGTAGTTGACCTTGAGAGGTAGTGACTACTTAACCGGACTATCCTGTGGCTGCCTTAAGTGAATTTAAAGCCTCCAGCCAGGGCTACTAAAAGCTAAGCGACTACACGCTAAGGGCACCCTCTGTGGGGTACGAACCTCGGCTTAGGGTGTCGCTAGAGAGAACAGCAAGGGACGGCTGGATCGAATTTTTATTTTTATTTCGGTTTGATGACCACGGCGTTTCCTAGTACTAGCTCTGAGAAGAAACGGCCGAAACAAACTCAGAGGTCATAGTCGGGAGTTTATATTTACTGGCTCAGCTGCGGCGCGGGCTGGCCTTCATCGGACAAAACTCTGCGCTGGCATCACGGCGCTTTATATAGGCCAGCCGATCGAACATTCCAGATCTGTCTAGAAGTAATAATAATAGCGTATATTTTCGAGTAGGTTCAGCAGGTACCTACAGGTACTTCACCGGAGACGATTTCCGGTAATTTCAACACCGGTTTCTAGTAATTTGGATGTCGACACTTCGTTGACAATATTGATGTAACCTGTACCATTCGATATGCCATCCTAGGTCTAGCAATGCGTTTTTATATGGTTCCTCTACAATGCGTAGGTCTCAAGATATAGGGCTTAAAAGTTACGTACTGCATGTCACGCAATATTGAAGCTTATGCCATGACATAAGGTGCATTCGTAACAATACGAGTATTATTTAATATTTGAATATCATAAATTTGTCTTGATAAAAGTATATTTTACAAACAAGATACATTTTTATCAAGACAAATTTTTATTGCCACGATTAAGAGACAAAATTATATTATACAGAACATTGGAGAATTTTGATTTTGATTAAGTGCTAGTGGATTAAGTATGTGAAATTACAGGAACTAAGAAGTGAACGTTTTTTTATTCTCAGAACGAGATATTCCTCTTGCAAGCGCGACCTATCACATCATTGGATCGCTGGACTGAGGAGGAGTTACTCTTTGAACTGGACTCACCTGTCATGGCAGACGACGATATCACCTCATTCGGTAATTGTGGAGAGGTAATAAAATAACAAAATAACTACAAATCAACGTAATAAACTGTCCTCACTTCCACAGCTAAATCAACACAATCTATGAATGTCATACTCATTACTCCAGTCTGCAGAAAGAGGCTACGGAAAGGGAGAGGGAGATCTCGGCGTAGGGCGGATAACGCCCTCTTCCAGCCCCCTTAAATGGGTTCAGGGGCGACAGACCCGGGGACATCTGTCGGCCCCCAAAAATCAGGATCCGAGGTGGCGGCACGAAGTATTCCACGCGCGCCACTCTTAGACGTCACGGGGGCAGTCATACACCTCACTCCCGCCCTGACTCGATGAGGCCCGCGGTGGCGGGCCAGCACCAATCGGGGGTTGCGGAAGCAGTGTTCCTTCTCACAACCACCGCGGGTTGTAGGAGTGAGGTGGAACACCGGGGTGGTTTTTAGTTAGTAATAGTCTGATCTGTTAGAAACAGATCCCGTCGCCTGCCCCAGGGCGGCGGGGACATTCATGAGGATTTTGCACCTCGGAAACAAAAAAAAAAGGGTTTCAAACACGTAGCACTAGTTTATAACGATGAAAAATAACATTTATATAGAGTAGTTATTTTTCACAGGTCCTTCCTAAGCCAATAACTCCGATGACTTTTGATCTTGTGACTACTCCGTTGGGGATAGGCGTGGAGCGGACAGTAGGTGCCAATGGGAGTGGTTATGACCAGGCCATAGTGTTGACCCACAACAGATGTGCCATGGCGTTGTATAATGTGAGTATTGCCTTTTTATTTATTTTTATCCAGCTCTAAGATGCAGTTTTTTTTCTTTGTGGGAAAACAAAACATGTTTCTTCCGCTCTAGGCGGTGCGAAAGGCCGTCAGACTTTTACTGACTAAAACTCACCCGTGTTCCATCATTTGGCTGTGCACCAGGGGCACTCTTTCAAACAACCCGTTGTACCTATACCTGATGGTCAGTATAAAAAGTGTTTTTATATCCTATAATTCTAGGATATGAATATGACCATATGACCATACCAAAGAATCAGTTGGATTATGAAAGAATGAATTAAAAATGATTTTTTAAATTATACTTTTTTGGCTTGTTTCGGATAAGATGTCTAGACTATGAGGGTAATACGAAATCGAATCAATTGGGTAACGCGAATGTAGTTAGTTCCTCTTTGCCAAAGTATCAGCCTTATAATCTCTCCACCACCCTTGGTTATATATAGATAATGGTGCATCTTTTTCTTTCTATTGCATTAAGAAAAGGATAAAGTATAAGATATTATTTTAGTCCTAAAAAATTAAGATACTCCAATGACAGTTTAGACGCGATTAAAAACATGGCGACTAAAACTACGTCGATTTTCGTCTAACATCAATTAACAATATTTTATCTTCTGTTCTTTTCTTAATTGTAGATAAGAAAATGGAAGAAAAATAGAAAGTAAACGATGCAATGATCTTTAATTAAGTTAGGTTTGTGAACAAGGGAGTTGGGGCCATTGCCTAATACATAATAGGTTGGGAAAAAAGTTTCTTCGCATTTTTTTAAGAAAATTCAGAGCATTTTATAATGTATGTAGGTACCATTTTGTTCAATGACTTTTTAACATCTAGTATGTAGGGGCATGAACCCATTGCTATAGAAATTTTGAACAAAATACCGCGACATGTGGTCCTCTCGTGATATTAACCTGACACTGCCTAAAGAATTCAGAATAGACCGAAACAGCTGGAAATCCGAAGGAGTGTATGTTCTCGGTGGTAGGCCATAACATCGGCTGCCGGCAGAAGTTATCACCCACGAGACAACAAAGTCTTACCGCCAAGCGATTCGTCGTGTTCCGGCATGATGTCTGGTGAAGCCGTACGGAGGACGGGTCTGAGAAGTTGTTTTGCGATGTGTGCAGTGTACGATATGCCAAATGTAGTTGGGTCGGGAGTTTGATCGTGGAGAGTCTCTAGATCAAACTCCCTATGGCGCAGCATCGTTGGTCGTGTTGTTGGGTTTATGGGTTTAACATTGCATCATCTCGCTCATCTCTTCTTCCTATTCACCCAGTTTTTTGTAGTGAATAGGCCCATGAACTAAACTTACTTACTAACTCTTAAATTAAACTAGCGCTCTAAAAAACTAGCTTAATAAACTTTACCATTAACGATTGCATCACTTCTTACCATAAGACGAGATTCCGGCAGTCAAGCACTAGTTTATAATTATAAAAAGGTGCAAGATCAAGGTCAGAACTATATGGCGGATGCATTAAACAGTCAAACTCTCTTAATTTTTGCTGAGTGGCTAAAGATGTGTGAGGTCTAGCGTTATCATGATGAAAAACCACATCCACATATCTTCTGTTGATTAAATCCGGTCATTCTCTCTTAACTTCTTGCTTTAATTTCATCAGTTATTCGCAGTAGAGTTTAGAATCGATGGTTCTGCCTGGTGGTAACAGTTCAAAATTAATAATAACCTTCTAATCCCACAATACACACAGCATCACCTTGTTGCGAGCTAACCCGGGTATCGACACAGTCTGTGAAGCCTGACCGGCCTTTGACCACGATCTTTATCGCATGTTCTAGTCGTACGTGATCCAATTTTCATGATCAGTTATCAGCTTCTTCAAAAATGGTTCGGTTTCATTAGGTCGTAATAAAGAATCACTAATGAGTACACGGTTCATTAGGTTTCTTTCAGCGAGCTCGCGAGGTAGGTACCTACCCAAATATCAAGTTTTTGTGTGTACCCAGTTTTTTTCAAATGTGCCAAAACTGTTTTGTGATCAATTCCCAGTTTTTCAGCTACGTCGTAACTACTGATACGTCGCTCTTGTTCCATTTTTTAAAAAATGGCATCCATTTTATCCGTAATAGGGCAACTAGAGCGACGTCCATCTTGGACAACAAAACCGAATAAAAATGCTTAAACCAAATTTGTGCTACTCTCATAATCATCACAGGGATTTCGGGTAGGGTATGCATGCATACACTACCGAAATCTCTGTGCTTATACAACCTTATTTTTTCTTTATACGAAACCTGAATATAGTTTGTTCAGAATAAGCAACTGAATCGATTCCAATCATTTTTACACTATGTTATATTTTTCCCCAAATACATTCTAGGCATTGTTGCACCGTGGCAACAGCTGACGGAAGTCAACGTTCCGCGTGACCACCTGATCGGCTGATCGGAGGGTGGACCATATTTTTCCTTTATTAAGCGATTCGTCGTGACCACAGAACGCAGACGATGTCGATTAACCGTTTGAAAATATTTCTATTCCTATCTAATTTCGTGTGCTACTAATCGTGTTTAGAGGGGGCTTTGTTAAAATTATTTAAATTTGAATATATATAACCCCAAACATTTTTACTATCATGTTTTGAAAATAGTATACACTGAAAATAAAATAATTTTTGTGTAAGCAGCCTGTTAACCAGTTATAATTATCATAACAATTTTTACTAAAACAACGTGTGGTATCACATTTTTTAAGTTACATCCATTTCGCGAACACAGCACCCTTTAATTTATATTTTTGCTCAAAACTTAATGTTGAAAAAGGCGCCGTTTTAAGTTTATCTAAAAACAAATCTCACAGGTTTATTTTAGAAAGAAATACGTTAAAAAGTAAATAAACTAAATTCAATTCATTTGCACTTAAAACGAAATCAAACATCACAATTCACAATATGGCTACAAAAAATTGTAGTGATTTATCATTGCAAAGCTGGTAAAATAAATAGGTATTTTAACGAACAACAATTATGCTATTTTTGATAGCTTCTAAACTTGGTCGGTTTGTGATATAGGCACAGCTTTTCTGCCTTACAACTGAAAGAAATTCTGCGGCCACACACGAAAAGTTTACGCACACAATCAAATAATTTTATTCACATACACGACCATACTCGCTAAAAAACAAGCGTATTTAGTTTGTGCCTACGTCGCTCTACGCTCCGTAGCGCTAGTGACGAAGCCGCGTTCCGCGTAGGTACTGTGTAAATTGTAATGCGAGTTAGTTTGCGCTAGCCCCAAAAGATGGCAGTATTACTGTTTTAGTGTAATGTTTTAACAAGGTTTTTACTGTAGTACAAAAATTATATTATAACACGATTCCAGTGTTCCGAATTACAAAATTATAAGGGTATGCAGTGCTTATATGTCTCTATGGAGCGCACGCGCCTGAATTACTAGAATGCGAAAAGGATTTTACTCCAACCTAATATATGTACATACAAGTCTGCGTACCTTTTCTACCTTTTATGTGTGAAAAATTTAATTAAATGGTTCATCAGAGAAGATATAAATGTAAATGTGTAGAGCGCAGTGCCTACCTGGGTGGATAGCCTCGATTATTGTATCGATTATGGATGGACGTAAACCCTAAATTCTTTTGTTTTGCAGACCCTATACAAGAAGGCCCCTAAAGAACTAGATGTAAATGTACGTATGATAGAAATGGCTATTCATGGGCATATAGTAGCAGACGAGCAGATATTACAGACAGCACAGCACAGGCGCCCACCACACTGGCTTGACCAGATTGAGGGGATCTGCCTTATGATAAAGGTAAACAAATTATATTAGCTTACAATTTGTCTAGGTATGCATGGGCGTACCCAGCTTCTGGCTTTTGGGAGAGGCAACTCAGGCCTTGGGGAAGGCAAGTTAGGCCTTATAGTCAAACTTTTAGAGTGGGTTATCTTTGTGCGGTATAGTCGCAAGAGGTGTTTTTGGTATTTTAACCGTACATTTTGTTAGTATCTACTGCGTGGTTTATTTCAAAGTTAGGAGATAAGTCCTCGTTTATACTTAGTTTAGTCATTAGGGGAGTTCATACATGCGAGATTTCCAGGTGGGGGCAGGGGGAGGCAGCCGCCTCCCCTGTCCCCACCTGGAAATCTGGGTACGCCGATGTAGGTATATATTTATTATCGCATCAAAACACTCACTCGACTTCCTAGTTGTATCTACCGGTTGAAGCACAGATTCGGAATCCTCATGTTTATTAAATCACTATGATTTGTGTATTAGAACAGTAAAGACGTGTACAGATGCGCTTACGACTCTTACTATAATTTAACTTCCAGACGCTCGCTTTATCCAAATGGAAATTAGATGATTCTGTGAAAGTGTGCAGTGTAGTAAATTATGACATTAAAAGTGACAACCCTGAACAGCTGTATGAAGCTCTTTTGGAATCAAAAACAGTAATAGAACGCGTTGGTTACAATCATGCTTTTACGAGCACAGCAAGCACCGGCAGTCAGTTCGTGGCCATGTCAGTATTTTTGGAGGGAAAAACAGGTGACGCTTCATGTTATTTTAATATTTGAACATGTAAACTAACATGTGGTGTAGTTTTACATATTTATAACTAACTAGCTGCACCTCTCAGTTTTACTTGCTTGGAGATTCCAACATTAATCTTGCACTCCGGACCACCATACCCCTGAGGGAGGGGTGGGACTGAACCATACCACCATGGTAGTGTTGGTATTTAAAAAAATTGAAAACAATATCGATCCAAATTCAAATTCACTCCTATTAAACTAAAAACACTATCAGGTATCAGGTACATGTTATATAATATGTTCTGTTAACTTGTCATCACCATTTCACCGTCTTTCTAATTTGTTCCGTTTGACGTTTTTTAGGAGTAACATTAATTGTTTTATGAATATTTTGTAAAACACAAACAAACAATCATAAACAATCGCGTCAAAGTTACTGTATTCTATTACAATTTGTTTAATTTTTAATGAAACCATTCTAAAGTGGGTGATAGACGTACGAAATTAAAGTACGCAGTTTTTAAGATCGTGAACTTACTCGGCTCGGCGTCGTCGGTAACACACGTTAAGCTTGCTCTTATTATATCGCAATGTCGTCGAGAGAAGAAGCTTTGTGTTATTTGGGAATTATATCATACTAGCTTTCCGCCCGCGGCTTCGCTCGCGTGGAATTCGGTTATAGCATATACAATAGAATACTCTTTATTATGTACAGTAAGGGTCAAAAGTGATAATGTAAGTGATAGTGTAGATTATAGAAATATTAATATAAAGATTTTACAAAGGGTGACACAATTAGCGGTCTTATCGCTAAGAGCGATCTTTTACAGACCTTTTTCCTTCGGGAATGTAAAAATTTCCGGCATTAAAAGTACCCTATTACATAATCCGGACTTCTACCTTTACGTACGCAAAATTTCAAAGCAATCGGTTCAGTAGTTACGGCGTGAAAGCGGAACAAACAAACAAACTCACTTTCCGATTTATAATATTAGTAAGGACTACATTTAATTGGTCTAACTGCAATGCTTCGATATCGCCTTCGGGTTGTGGAGGTCAGACGGCAGTCGCTCAACGGAAAATATCGAAGTTTAGCCAATATCAGCAGTCAGACTGGTAAAGCGGGCCCATTACTTTTTTTTAAAATATTTATAAACTAGTGCTTGACTGCAATTCTGCCTGATGGTAAGCAGTGAAGCAATCGATGTGGCAAAGCACGCTAGTTTATTAACTATTCACTTAAAAAACTTAGTGAATAGGAAAGAAGACCGCAGTTCAGCAGTTAGACTGGCAAAGCGGACCCCAGACTCCAAAGCTGAAAAGATACGGATGCGACTGGGATTAACACTGAGATGACGATGAGTAAGGACTACATTTTAAAAACTAATAAAAAAAGACGAAATTGACAAGTGTGGGTAATGCACTGGATTACGCAAATATCGCGTTTATTGCATGTGAATTTAGTAAGAGAGTTACGTGAAGAGAAGGTAGATTTCTATAATTATTTCAGAACGCCTGAACCGCTGTATGAATAACTTTTGCGAACTTTGGGAGCTCCCGGCTCGCAGCGCTGCCACACGTACGAGCCGAGACGACCTACGAGTAAGATTTCAAACAGGTTGCGCGACAATTTTAAAGTACGCGTTTTTAAGGTGACACACCGGCGAAAAAGGTCGCGAGGCACAAGTCGGCGTACTTACTCGCACGTCTATCACCCTCTTTAAGTGGGTGATAGACGTACGAACTTAAAGTACGCGGTTTTTAAGATCGTGAACTTACTTGGCCCGACGTCGGTGACACACGTGAAGCTTGCTCATACTATATCGCGATGTCGTCGAGAGAAGAAGCTTAGTATCATTTGGGAATTGTATCATACTATATTTTAAAAACTAATAAAAATGACGAAATCGACAAGTGTGTGTAAAGCACTTCATTACGAAAAGAGAGCGTTTATCGCACGTGAATTTAGTACGAGAGTTACGCGAAGAGAAGGAAGGTTTCCATAATTATTTGAGAATGCCTGAACCGCCAAAAGGAGCCCGTTTACCTTGGCTCCTACTTTTCGAAATATATCCTTGGAGTGTACCGACCGCCTTCAGCTTTTGGGAGTTGAGATTTCCTCGAACCTAAACTTTGGGCGGTTCATTGAGTCTAAGGCCAAAGTGGCTGCCAAGAAACTTGGCGTTATCGCAAAGGTCCGGCGGTACTTCACACCAAGGCAGCTTCTAATATTGTACAAAGCACAGGTCCGTTCGTGTGTGGAGTACTGCAGCCACATTTGGGCTGGTGCTGCGAAATGTCACCTTGCCACTTTGGATTCGGTGGAGAGGCGTGCGAAGAGGCTGATTGGCGACCCAGACTTAACTCGAAACGGTCTCCAAAGCCTGGAGCACAGGCGTAGAGTAGCCAGCCTTTCGGTCTTCTATAGGATGCATTCTGGTGAGTGTGCAAGGGAATTGCATGATTTAATTCCCCCATCTCCGTTTCATCATCGGACGACCCGTGGTACGGCAAGTTTCCACCCTTACGTTGTTGACACCACTGCGATCCGGACGAAGCGTTTTGCTTCCTCCTATATACCGCGTACATCGAGGGACTGGATCAATTTGTCAGCGTCGGTGTTTCCGTCACAATACAATTTGAGTGTCTTCAAGGCTAGAGTGAATAGGCTCTTAATAAACTAGCGCGCTTCCATCAACGATCGCATCACTGCTTACCATAAGGCGGGATTGCGGTCAAGCGCTGGTCTATAATATATATAAAAAAAAAACCGCTGTATGAAGAACTTTTGCGGCTCCCGGCTCGCAGCGCTGCCACACGTACGCGCCGAGACAAGCTACGAGTAAGATTTCAAACTGGCTGGATCGCCGGCGAACTTGCGCGGCAATTTTAAAGTACCTACGCGTTTTTAAGGTGACACACAGGCGAAAAAGGTCGTCGAGCCACAACTCCGCGTACTTACTCACATATCCATCACCCACTTTGAACGTTCTTCCCCTAAGGCTCTGCACAAATGGGCCACCGATCACAGCCACCGGTGTCTGTCGCGCGCTACCACCACATTTCTAAAATTTTCAGAAGCGAACGACAGCCACCGGTGTCTAGAAGCCGCCATGGAAACTCTTGCTTGGAAGATCAATTATTATAAGGACAATCTTATTATTAAGGAATTATTTAGTCTAATTTAATTTAAATTTTTATCACAAGTTGAATTTATAATTATTTTATTAATGATGTTTTGTGCTGTACCTATTAATTATTTTTTTTTTGATCATAGTACTGAATTTGGTTTAGACTGTATTATTGTATTCTTTTTTATTTAATTGCATATTATAATAATTTTAATCTGAATATGTGTACGCCTTCGACGGCAAGACATAGTGTTCATTTTATGTTGACATCATGTGGTCGGTGGCCCATTTGCGCCGAGCCTTATGGGGCAGCCCATTGAAAGTTTCCACCCTTTATGGTTGTATGTCGACATGGTTATTGAATATACTTAGTTATTTTATAATAACATTCTCTTTTAGATTTCACTCCCGAACAATGCAGTGAAATAAGCACATTGTTTAGTTCGGGTGAAGTGTTATCAGCAGAAGTGCCAATGGCTTTGGCTAGCATAGTCCAGAAGCTAGAGCAGTCTGGATTAGCCGAAGAATTTAGAGCGCAGGACCCCAAGAAAGCTCTGCAATGGCTAAAAGAATACGCCCATGATGACATTTACATTGATGTTCGCCAATTTTTGGAGAACCATGGCTACAGAGCCGTAATGGAGGTATAAATACTAATTTTGATTAGGTAGGCAACAAGTTACTACTTTCGAAAATTCTCAACGTATTTCCTTTTCAGTTTGATTTAGCAACTAAACCATGGGTTCTGGCCCCAGAGAATATGATGATAGTACTCCAAAACTTACACGTTACTACTGAAGGAATAACACAAACCAGAAGTAGTCAGGAGGTTGTAGACGCTTTAAAAACACCACAGAAGCCAAACACTAGGTATGTATCCAAGAAGTTTCGAGCAAAAGTATGGATACCGGCTTTATCCTAAAATGTAATGTGTTTTATTTCAACGTTGCATTCGATAATTCACGAAAAAAATGTAATTGAATGCTGCCAAGTTTTGGTGCACGTGATGACGTGATTGTAAGTACATGTTTGAGATGAACAATACTTAAATAACGTGGAACAATATTAAAATAACGTGGAACAATATTAAAATAATGTGAAGTAAGGTTAGAGTAAGTTGTTAATAGTGTCAATTCTTAGCATTACTTGGAAGTGACAGCTCACTTTACCTAAGTTTTTAGGATTCTAGAGAGATAGATACAAAATCACACTCGTGTTTTCAGTGAGCGTTTTCAGCGTTTTGAGTTGCTTTGAATCTATCTACAGTTCTACGTGAGGTCGCCGAAACAGCTCGTCCGCGCGGCGCTGATTAGTCGGCGATACAGGCGGAAGCCGCCAAAGGGTCAAACATTATGCCGAATAATACCGTCGAAAATCGGGTTGTCACTTTTTAAAAAATTGCCATATTTTGTGGAAGTTGTAATTCGCGGAAAAGAGATTATTTAAAAAATCATTACTATTGTTACTATGATGATTGATTGAAGTTTCAAATTTTATTTGGTCATGTGATTACCTACTAACCTTTATTATCCTTATGGGTCGGACGGGGTTTTCTTTACATATTGTATGTTACTGTAACATAACAATTCAGACTTTTTCCGGTGAGGTTTGGTAAATCTTAGAATTTATCAGAAACCTCGTAGTTCGGGCTTTTATAGCAACTTGTATGTACTTTCACATCAATTGTTACAGGAAAGTTCTTAGCTGGATTCTGCCGCTATGTCATCGTACCGTGCGCCACAGAGAGAGCACGAAAGCACTTATGGTGCATGTTATTCACAAATTACGAATCGGTTTCATCCGACTCGGCAACTTGTTAGTTAAAAAGTGGTTAATACCAAATCCTGATCTCGTGTTTTTCTTCCGTACGGAAGAGCTCAGGAAATATCTTGCTACTAGAGATCCTGCTATATTAAAAAAGTAAGCATTTCTCATACTTACCAAAAACTTTATTTTTGCATGAATTAATAAATCGGTAGGTATAAGGACAAAAGATGACGATGACAAAGAAGTATGATTTCAGAAACATTTAAATGAGCTCGTTAAATCTCATGACAATATAATGCATTTGATTTGATATATATTTGCTGCAAACATAACAAATATAAAACGAATTTGAAAGATTTTAAAGCAATCGTCGACTTCTCAGAGTTCTTTTCACTGAGAATACAAAAAAAGTAATTTTTTCAGAGCAATGCAGCGACAACAGTACCATCCAGGCTGGTGTAAGCTAAGGTTTGCGGAGCTGAACACCGGCTGGGTGGATAAGCTAGAGCCTAAGGCATTGAACCTAATGGCTGGCGATGTGAAGATATCCGCTACGTCCGTTTGTGGAGGAGAGGTGGTCGCGAGGGCCTGTGTCGTCAAGGATCTCGAATCAGAAGTTCGTCGCTTTTATTGCTGTACCCTATTTTAATACATTGTTTTGTTTTGCATTGCTATTTGCAACCAGTCTGAAGATGTCCTGTCGAAAATGACATTTTCGTTTACCCGATTTGCCTTGCCCATGGCTACCAATAGTATTCAGAAGAATAGCTGTGATCTATTTGATTTTAATTGTCACGGGTTTTGGATTTGTGAACAGCTTTTGGAAGATCCCATCGATAACACGGTATGATGTACGATTTGGTGATTTTTTCGACAATTACGTACCAGTGCAGCTGATTTGTCACACTTGCGGTACTAATGCTTTCCATTGAACAGATTGGTGATTTGCGCCGTGGTGATGTCTTGATAACTCACGCGACTGACATCGGCTGGTCGCCTTACTTCCCGCTCCTGACTGGCATCGTCACCGAGCTTGGCGGACTTATATCACACGGTACGTTGTAATTTCTCTCAATTCTTAAATTCAGACCTGTTATTCTATTAGGGTTCATTATGTTTTTTTTTTCTATATTTAGTTTTTTTTTAGTTACTAAGTCCTTGAACAAAAACTTGTCTTTAGCCCAATGAATGATGATTTTTATTTCGGACGTAATTATACATAAATAAAAATTACTAATGATTTGTCAGACTAATTTATAAGTATTATATATAAAAATTGCGACTTATGATTATGTAGAACGTAACCACCACCAACATTTTAGTAAACAGTGTAACCACTTTATTTACTAAAATATAGTTTTCCAATTACCAGGTGCCGTAATAGCGCGTGAATATGGTTTGCCCTGCATCGTAGGCGCAGCAAACGCCACAGATGTATTCAAAACTGGAGATTTAGTGCGACTATCAGGAAGCAAAGGAACAATAGAAAAAGTGGAGGTGAATGAAGAGCTACAAGATACAAGTATAGAGAGTTAAAAAGAATCGCAATATTATCGTGTAAAGGGACAATTATTAGTAAAAGAAAATTTTGTAAAGAAATCCAATATAATTGAAATAAATAATAAAAAATAATTTCATAAAAATAAAACAAAACAATAAGACAGTTTAAAACATTCTCGCAAACCCATCGATACACCTTGTCTAAACAATAAGTATACATACAAGACGTCCTCGATTTAGCATAGTTTTCTCCGAGTAATTTAATCGTAATCGAATTGACTAGAATGATCCCAGAGCGCCTTTGAGGTCATATTTTCCTACCAAAATAACAGAGAACTACGATTGCTAAACGCAATAAACCCTCAATTCTCTAAAAATTAACGTAAAGTACAATACGCGACAACTTTGTTCCAATATAATTTCATAATAATAGCAAAAAAGCCCCATGACGACGTAAATTTAAATACAAACACAGTGGTTAATGTATAAACAGACACAAAACACAAACCACATGTCTGTGTCCCTAATACGCTGTCGCCTACTGTAATTTGTTGCAAGGTCATTGGTCATCATCCTCTGCGAGCATGAGGAGTTCAAAGCAATTGAAGGCGAAGGGCCTGCCGTAGATGACGACATGGCAATGGTAGTGTGGTTCGTAAACAGCGCCCAGGAGATGGTCGCCGTGGTAGTTGATGCGGCCGATGTGCATACCGGGACCCACGCACACTGCGCGGTCGTTCACCGACCCACCGCGCCATGCAACCCAGCGCACCTCCGCGTTACACATCACCTGACGAGACAGCACAATTTTTAAGGGTCTTCCAGACAAGGTCGTTACTGACCATTTCTTATCTATTTTCGAGTATGCACCATTCGCTTTCATATGTGATTGCGGCTACTCAATCACTGAAAACAACTGAACCTCACTCCTCGGTTTCTGTTTAATCTCACCTGATATTTATTGTAGTGATGTACTTTTCCCTCTGCATAAACTATGCAGCAGTGTTTGGAGGGTATCAACGTAGCTGGTAGCACTGTACACCTGCGTTTATAGGAGACTGTATCATTCAATATTCAGAATCTCGTTTACAAATATGTAAATGAAAGTGTATCCGTATACGGTATACTATTAAATACCTGTGCATTGCCCTAGCAACCCAGATGACTTCATTGTCGTATATGCCAGCGGCAACCGCTCCACTCGGAACTGCTCCGCATGCACTTGCCACCCACACGGGGCCAGAATTATTCCACGAGGGCAAATATTCTATCCGACAAACAAAATTATGTATAAAGTGTGCTACACACGTCTTCGGGTCGACATTACCTTATAGACACAGTCGAGCGGTAAAATCGAATACAGCTGTATGTATATATGTAGATTTCCAGGCGGTGCCTAGTCAACTACAATATACCAATCGGGCTTCGGTCTTTGTTGTTCAAAAAATAAATGTGGAATTAAATATACCCAATTAAATACAAATGAAAATTTCTTTGCGCCTTAAGTAAAACAGGCCTAACTAAAATAACATTTAGTCTAGCTAGGTCCCATCTCGGACATTTAGTGGACTGACTCATAATTTCAACTAAGTAAATTTCAATGTAGATGAAAACACAGTCGAGAAAATCATTAGTCATTTATTCAAATTAGGCTGAGCAAATTAGCACTTTTTGAACGTCAATATTACATAAGTCTCCCAAAACGTCCACCCTTCACCACTGTAAAGAAGAAGTGGTGGTGGAACAAACACCCCCACCAAAAGATATAACGTAAAAATTATATATGTTCCGTGTTTATTCTAAAGTTTGGTATACCCAGTCTCGTTTAAGAAAGATTTCCTATTGCTGAGACGGTTAAGGGCACCATCACAAATTACCACCCTGTACATATCATATTGTGTAAAGACTTACCCTCTATCACCGAACTGTATTTTTGTTCCCAGGATACTTTCAAAAGTTTATTGTAATTTGTCCAATCTTCGGCATATCTGTTAACTTTTATCTTCAAATGACTCCAACGCCTGTTTTGAAACATTAAAAATATCACAATTATCCTCTAGCGTTTGTAAAAAATATAGAAATACGTTCAGTATTAGACATAATGTAGGCTCCCCCCCTTCCCCCAAGCGTCGTCACATCGACCTACTGTGCTTCTCTTATGCAGCGGCAAAGCATTCATAGAACCGCTGCAGTTGCCGCTTGATTTTGTATGAATATCTTTTAACGTTTACCCGAAGAATAAATATTGCACTTTCACAGCTTTCGTAAAGAAAATAAATTATTTATTCTGCCCTAACAGTATTATAAATAAATTACTTACATTTGATAAAGGGGGATCGTGGAGCCAGGCTTTTGTTGTAACGATTCGGTTTCTTTGACCTACATATTTTAAGAAAGAACATAAATTATTAGCCAATAAATAATATTTCCTATGTGTGGCACGGTTTTAAAAATAAATAAACCTGTACAGCAGATAGCTACTTACGACTAAATTCAGCCATTGGGTCCACCTATTGAACATATCTATCATGCCCAACATTGCCTCCTGGCATTCTATGTAGGTTCTGGTTTTCACGGTGGACCGTTCAGGGGATACAATCTAAAATATAAAATGTTGTCTGAGTAAAAAATATTCTGAAGAGGTAACATTGACTATTTGTAGGTACTGCAGGTATCTGACAAAAATGCCGTTAATATGTTTGTTAATATGTTTTATCATAAATATATATTATGTATATCTGACAGAATTATAGCCTAATCAGATGTTCCGGACAGATGTTAGTCACATTATAAGTAACTAGCGACCGGCAACGATTTTTTTCGCGTGTTTTAGTTATGCTCCGCTGCTATTGGTCGCAGCGTGATATTATATAGCCTTCCTGGATTAATGGGCTATCCAACACATAAAAAAAAAAATCAAATTGGACCAGTGGTTCCTGAGATTAGCGCGTTCAAACAAACAAACAAACAAACTCTTCAGCTTTATATATTAGTATAGATAAGAATATGCATATCTAAGATTATTACTCGGCAATTCTCTCAGAGATCACATAACAAATTCGTATAATATCGGTACTCTGCCGCCTACAGCTGGAGTAATTTGGAATATTCAGGCTTAACTTCTCTAGACACCAAGAAGTCAGATTTGAATTTAATTAAATGGGTAATAAGGATATACGTCAAGAATTTTTGTCTCACTTCTTTGTTCCTGTACCGCAAATGTAGACGATGTGTCAGTTGTCGGCTGAACACACTGTACTGACGCCATTGCAAGGCTTCCGTAGTTACTCTCTTATAATATAATACCCAAGAGGTTGCTTTTTCCCCTGGAATTTGAGTAAATGCACGTATATTCGTTATTTTTTTGTTTATTATATAACTAAGATAATTATATTGTTAGGTCGTAAGAACTGATAATTCCTATAGGACTGAAATTAGGTATAATTTAATAAATACCTTTAGACTTAGGAAAACTTGAGCTATGTTGGTATGTTAAGGCGTGATCGATAATCTCCTGAATCCAATCCCGCCACGCCAGTACATTCCACAACAGACTAACCATTGTAGCATCCCAGTCCACGACGTGCTCCGCCGATGTGATCGGCGTTCCTAGAAAATTGTAGTTGGTTCCGTAAATAAGTAAACGTTAAGTAACTAAAATAATAAAGGATCAAAATACTAACGAGAACTGTATTCACTCTTGGTAATTGATCTTCTAGATATTTCAGAAATCGGGGATGAAAACTTTTGGCATTGATCGCAAGTGGCAGAGTCTGATTCTGATAACGATGTTTCAAAATTGCTGGTACTGGTCGAAGCAAAGTACGAGGGTGACTTCACCTTCTCAAATATGCAGTTTTGCTTTTTAGTTTCGAAAGACTGCATTTGGTCTTGCTGCCTTCGAATAGACTGATCGGTATCAACGTGCATTTCGAGAAGAAGAGATTTGAGGGGCGAGAATTGTTTCTTTATCCGTAAGGGTGAAATTGACGACAAAGATGATGTCGGTGAGCAAAGTTCTGAACCCGAAGTACTCGGTGATGATGACGGTAGCCCGCAGTTGGGGTCAAAACTTTTGTGTGTTGTTTCATACAAGAGGTAGGAAGCAGTAGGTCGATAGGCGGGGCAAGGGAGAATTTCTCCTCCTTTGGGTATCTTGGTTTGATAGGGACAAGGTTTGAAGGAGATCTCGATGCCAGGTGCACACACGCGGGATTGGTCGGGCATGACGGTCAAGATGTCGGAGGGTACGAGGTCCTGCAGCGCCTGAACGGACACACGGCGCGAGCAGGTGCAACATGGCCGCGCCACGCGCCGGAGTATATCGCCGCACCAAAGCTCGCACTGCACGAATACGTTTTTGTAACACTTGCACACTTTTACCACCCCTGTCAAAAACAACAATAAAATAGTGAGTAATGTGAAAGTTTAGATACCAAAAGGTACTTTATACTATACCTGATCGGAACAGTAGTCAATATTCCCTGAAAATTAAAAGAGAATGTGTCTTTTCCTTGACCTGAATAAGAGGGAGGAAAAAATGTATGAAAATCCATTTCTAACGTGTTTTAGCGGGAGAGAAAGTTGTATGAATTTAATTTTCATTTCTCATCTTTTTCATCTTATTTATGACGCGCGCCTGCCCCAGATGTTTTTATATAATTTAAATATGGAATCTTCGTGCCACTGACATCCTTTTATAAATAATAAAAGAAAAAAAACAAAAGTAGCGTGAAATATCGGTCAAATTCTAAGTTACATTGTGTCTTACATGGTGTCTTACGTGTAGATTTTATTTTAAAAATAAAATAAAATGTCAACTTCCAGCAGTGAAAGTGATGTTGAAATGACGTCGCCTTACTTAAAAGCATCTGCGGAACAGCTGTTTTAAACCTATTACCGGATAATTCGAAGAATAAATTTTTATTTCATATTATTAAATACCTATAAAGTATGTGCATTGTATAAAGTTTATATAATACAAATCTTTAAATGTTCCTCAGAGGTGTAGTATAAAGCACCGTGTAACTCGGGTGAAAGTCCGATTCCTACCTCGGGATTATTGTGGCCCTAGGCTGCGCCTTCGGGCCACAAACTGCTCCCTTGCTAGTAATCGATCCCTTTCCTCCCTCGATGAACAATGTACCTACTATTAATTAAAGTTTTATATCTTACGTGGTTCTAGAAGATGCACAGCCAAATACGTTGTGGCGTCTTGGATGACCTCTGAAAACATTATTTATTTTATGTCTGTGTCCAATATTCACTGTCGTAAGTTTCTGAGGATATAGGTATGTATGTTAGTTATTTTTTATGCAAAAAGTACGGAATGGATTTGGATGAAGTTTGGCAAACAGATAGTATACATGGCACAAAAGTAAGTATACATGATTTAACTCTAAATATTTCGTATCTTAGTAATGATAATTATTCTATGTATACACCATGACTTTTTATTCGTCTTACAAAAGCAGTCCACATCATGTATCCAATGACTAGTTAACGTTCATAAAATAAAAATAGATATTTATGAAATTTCATTAATTTAAAAACAAAAATTATGTTCATTATTATCACGTGGTTAAAAATAATAAAAACATCCTGTCGCGAGCGCAGGTATCAATGGAGTGGCTCGCGGGCGAGGCGCGGGGCGCGGTGTCTTTGTCAGAGTTCATTCAACTAGCGCAAGATAGGTTTCTTACTGTCAGTGCGTAGGTCAGTTGTAAATTAAAATCCACTTAATTCCAATTCTCCATTCATAGGGCTTAGGACCGTCAAAAACAATTTTCGTATTAAAACCGAATCAAAGTGATTGAAACGGTACTACACAAAATCCATCGTTAATTAACAAACTTTTTCAGTTGTTTATCTACTATGACGTGCAAGTGAAATATTTGTTTTGCAAACTAAGTATCAAGCGACTGATAGTTGAGAGGCGCGGGCGGGGTGAAGGGTGTACCTATCAACGCGAGCGCCGCGTCTTGGTCGCAAACCTGTTTGTACTTGTTTGCGTGCTCGAAATGGGAATATGATTGACCAGACGAGTGTTACGTCCCGTCATCAAATAACATCGGGACCTCCCGTTATCGCGTCACCGGGCCCCATTAATGTATCCGATAAGGACTTAGTGACCGCCTTGCGTCGTCGTCGGCATTTGTTAATCTGCGTACGACTCGTATTTTGTTTACATTATGTTATTATTTCGGAGTAATGATATTTAAGCTTTTGTTATTTGGCAGATGATTAATAAACATGGGGCCCAGCTTTTAGTTCATGTTATTCAATTATTCCGTTTTGTGAGAGTGCCCAATACAGACGCTGTTTTAACACTTCGCCTCTTTATTTTGCCACCCTGACCCACCTTCTTTTACACTTCATACTTATGTTTCCAAGGTAGTGTGTATGTTTACAAGGTAGCTTTAGGTAAGAATCATACGGCCGATTTCAATAACTTCAATCAATTTGTCGTTGTAATTTAGACGAAATTCCACCAAAATTGTTCACGCACATTTTGTTCGCAATTGTGTACCTACACGTCGACGCGAGTCTACAGCTATGACTTGTGTTCACGCACAAAGGCAGGTATCAATTTTCAGAAACATTTTAAAAATGTTCGTAACTTCGCACTGTTTACTAGAACGAGTACATTGCCGGGCACCTGTGTTTCTGGCGTATTTAAAGAATGGGAATTAACTGAATTATTTACACTAATTACTAATTTGGTATTTACAAATGATCACTTTTTATTTACATGGATAAGCAGTCTTTACCTGTATTGCAGCAACTGTTCAAATTGCCTACCGTATTGTTCGATGCACAAAGAGGCACGTTTTTGAATATTGTCTTTTAATTTATTTAAAGTCACTCTGTCTTGTTTCACTGTATCAAAAACAGCAATTATTTGCTGTTTTAATTGTTTTACATTGTGTGCTTCTTCGGTGTACACTAGTCTTTTTACTTCAGACCACAAAAAGAAAAGTCTAATTGTGTCAAATCCGGGCTGCGAGGTGGCCACGCCACGGGACCACCTCGCCCGATCCACCTGTCACCAAACTCGCGGTTTTAGGTACTCTCGCACTGAACGATAATCTTAAATAGCTGACTGCACTAGGTAGGTACTCTACTCACGTACTAGCGATCGCGAATAACACGTGATTCCCGGTCGCCCGCGCACAATGTTTCGCTTCCGGGGTTAGAACGCAAACTGAGCTGAGCCCACCTATTTATTTTTTAAGTGAAAGTGACACCAACAGTCGCGCGCGCCGCACTTGCTAAAGGATAGCGCCCGACATTCTTATTGGCTTACGTTATTTTGTCTCAGAAAATGATGAATGAAATGAATTGACCAATAGATTTGGGTATTTTGTCCGTTTGATACGTAAACATTATTAACAGGATGTTTCGTATTTCTGATGTATTATTTATTTTTCGCTATATCTATTATCTTAATTAAAGGTACAAAACAAATAATCGCGGCTAGGGGTATATTATGTCGGATACAGTCAGTGCACCATCTTTGTAAGACGACTAAAATGTCATGGTGTATATTTAATGTGGCCCTAATTTTTGGACTCAATGGTGCTTGCCACGGATGTGAACTTGGAAAGATGATGATGGAGAAAGAAAGATGGAGAACGTTGAAAATCATTCCAATGAGTTGTTGCTGATTAATGTAAAGGAAACCAAGACAAAGAAAAATCGGTCATTCATTGTACAAGGACAATATACTAAAATTGTTCATAAATACCAAGCATTACGTCCCACCAACATGGAAAACAATAGATTTTTTATAAACTATCGGAATGGGAAATGTACTCAACAAGCCATCGGCAAAAATAAAATTAGCAATATGCCAAAGGAAATTGCTAAATATTTAAAACTTGGTTAACAAAGGTTTGTTGTACTCTACACCGGTCACTGCTTTAGAAGAACTTCGGCGACTTTCTTGGCGGATTCAGGGGCGGATATGACGTCAATAAAAAGACACGGTGGTTGGAGCTCTGGTGAAGTAGCTGAGGGTTATATCGAAAGCTCAATGGCGAATAAAACCATATTAAGCAGTCAAATTAACAAAAATATAAAACTTAATCCATCAGAGCCACAACCATCAACTTCAACCATCATCTTATCTTCATCCGTAACTCACGATACAACACCACCACTATCGCCGACGTATACTATCTACAATGAAACGCAAGTATCTCAGACTTGTGTCTGAGATACTTGCGATTCAACAGAACAGAAGAACAGAGAAATACCCAAATCTACTCGTCAACAATAAATGTACCAAACAAAAATGTAACTCTCTCTATCAATAATTGGACCAATGTTTCTGTTTACGCTAGTTTATCGGTCAAGTCCGATTGTTAGTTAGTCGAGTTTGATCGACGGCGCGACCCGTAGGGATGAGCGTAATTTAGTATTGTCTATGGTGACGCGCCGCCATTAACACAACGTTTTGGGACCGCGCCGGCGGCGGTCGTTGCTTGAACCTCTTGACGAAATCCTCGCATGCGTGGCGTGTTTCGGACGAGTGATTTTCGGGAAAAATACCACCGGCCGCGTTTTGTATAGTTTGTCGCGATTGTTGCCCGTGTTTTGAAGTATTTACTTGAACTATACAACGTAACAGTGCGTCTGTAAATTGAGTTGAATTTGAATCGGAAACGTGGTTTCATTGGCGATCTTTGTCGGGCGTGATTGACACTGCTAAATAACTTCTTACGTTGGTGAGCTTTGGTGCCCTATTAAGGGAACTTGGTGTGTGTCGACTGGTATGGGATAGTCAGTGAATTGAAGACTTCGGACGTCATTGTAAAGTCGGCGCGCGCGTCGACTTCTCCGGAGTTCACGTCGCGACGGAGCACACTGAGTCCCAGGTAAGTCCCGTAGATTTACCAGAGTGTGGTCGGAGATTAATTTACTTGTGGTGTAGGCCGACCTTGTTTGTTGAATAAGCCGTGACAAATGCGCGGTAGATGTACGCGCTTTACTGGGGCGCCTACATCGTTTGGTAGCAGAGCGTGGTTTCTAATTACTAATTTGATTAATTAGAGTATCATTCCAGTATTTTGGTAGCCTTCAGAGGCTAATTTGCAAAAATTTGATTTTTTATTTGTTGTTGTCGGTACTCGTAAAATTATATCTCTGACCACCTTCATATATTGTGTGGATCCGATATAATTTGCAAAGTAAAAAATGTGAAAACAATAGGGATGTATCCAAGGTATGAAAATCAAAAAAATAATTAGTCCGTCTTACAGATAATAAAAAAAATTAAGACCCGTATTTTTTATTTTGTCTTAATTACCAAAAATTACTGAGATATAGCGTATTAAAGTTACTGAGTGGGGGCTAATTACGTCACGCCGTTCTATATTTTGCACCATGGCGTGACGTCATGCGACATTTCAAATCAATATATCTTCCTAAGTATTTGAATAAAAGAAAAAATAAAAAATACGTGTTCAATATTTTTTATAAAGCTATCTGACGGTCATTAAATTATTTTTTAGGATACAACCCAATTGTAGGTAGATTGTTTTATTTTTGGTTCATTTCTTCTTCTTCTTTTTGGTTTTAATGGCTCTGCGCGATTAGCGATTGAGCCAAAGACAAGTCATATTGTATTTTTTTTAAAGATTATTATTAATAAAACGGGGAAACTTGTATTTACAAAAGGGAAAATAAAATTTTGAAACGGAATTTAGGATTGGATCAGGAAAGGACAGATTAATAGGATATATATAAGTATGAAATAAAAAAAATACATATATTGAATAATATTTACAATTTAATGTTATTAATTAATATAAATGAAGAAAATACTTTATACACAGACGGTTCACCAGAGGATAAAAGGATGTTTACTGAAGTAGGAAGTGGGATGGGAATTTCAAGGAGGCTTTCATAAAATGAGACTCGATTATATCTAGGGCAGCACAAAAAGATATGGTTTAGGTCACCCACCTCACCGCATTCGCACAAATCACTGTCCAGTATACCAAATCTAGCGAGTTGAGCAGGAGTGCAAACATGACCCAACCGCATACGAGTCAAAATACAAGTTACTCTCCTGCTCAACTTCGATTTAGAGAACCAGGGCTTTGACGGAATTGAATTTTGAATTTTAGCGTAAGCCCTTCCCTTCGATTGGCTTGAAGCAGACCAAGCAATTCTCCATGTTTCATCAAGAGTAGATTTAGGCAAAGCACACAAATCATGAACACAATTAAAATAGTCCGACCAGTCACCACAAGAAACAGCCTCTTTAGCAAGACAATCTGCGCGCTCGTTGCCTGAAATACCAGAATGAGCTGGCACCCAGGAAAACACTACTGTGTAACCCATCTGATAACATGACATCAGAAGGTTACGAATTTTAATAATGATAGGGTTAACAATACCTGACTTGAACGGATATTTAGATAAGGCTTGTAGGGCACTCATACTGTCTGAAAATATAACGGATTTTTTAAGTTTTGCAATAAGAATATATTCAACAGATTTTAGCAGTCCTAGACATTCTCCAGAAAATACGGATGATTCAGGTGGAAGTCTTATTTTTTGGACTATATTGTATTGGGAATAGACAACTCCAATCCCAACTATACCATTGGGTGATTGTTTAGAAGCATCACTATAAATAGAATGAAAATTTGAGAATTCGTTATTTAATAGATTATCCACAAATTGTACAGATTCAAGCTGATTTCTAGGAATATTTACATTAATTCTAACATCTGGAGAAGTAACTAATGCGCCATACATAGAATCAAAAGTAGGATAACAGTATGAATTAAATGTCGGGGCTTGTATGGCACTGAATCTTTGATAACTCTTAACAAGACAAGGTAGAGATTTATGAGTCCAGTACTGACTATTTTTTTGTGTATTCTACAAGTAAATGAAGCTTAAATCGTAAAGGATGATTAGAAAATTGCATTAATTTGAAAAGGAATTTATCGGACAGATATTGTCGTCTTAAATAGAGAGGTGGCTCTACACACTCTATTTGCATAGCATTAATAGGGCTGGACTTCATAGCTCCAAGAATAATTCTTAATGCCCTTGCCTGTATACTATCAAATTTCTTCATAGCAACAGAGTTACATGGTTCTAGAACAAAAGTGGCATAATCAAGAAGGCTACGAATAAGGGCGTTATATATAAGACGTAAAAAGAAGGAATGGGATCCCCACCAGACACCGGTTAAACACCTTATCATATTCAAATTTCTTTCACATTTAGCTACAATGTAATCACAATGTGGTACTCCGGTTAATTTCGAATCCAAAATAACTCCTAAAAATTTTACTTCTGATTTCACAGGGATAGGATTACCTTCGTAGGAAACAATAGGATTGGCAGTTATCCTTCCTCTTGTAAACAAGACTATGGTACTTTTTGATATCGATAAATTTAGTCCATTATTATCTAACCAATCATGTAAATGACTAAGAGAGGTAGTTAAGCAGTTACTAGCAATATTAATAGATTTGTCAGCAACGTAAAAAAGAAGATCATCAGCATACTGTAAGACGTTTGCTACTGAGTTCGAGTTTTTTTCTAGATCGTAAGTGTAAACATTGTACAATAATGGACTAAGAACCAAGCCCTGGGGGAGGCCTCTCCATACAAACCTAGAAAGTTGAGATCCATCATGGAGGTCTAATTTCAAACATCTTTCAGACAACATGTTTATAATAAATGATATTAAAAGTTGAGGGATACGTAGGTCATGAAGTTTCTCATGAAGCACAGGAATAAGAACATTATCATATGCCGAATCGATGTCCAGAAATGCTGCTAAAACTGACTCATTTTTTGAAAATGCTATTCGAATATCCGAAACAAAAATGCTAATATTATCTATGATGCTCCGACCTTTCCTGAAACCCAGCTGATTAACTGTCATAATGTTGTTGTTTTCAATAAAAAATTCTAACCTATTTTTAACTAGGTGTTCAGTTATTTTAGCAAGAACAGATGAAAGGGCTATGGGACGGAATGATGAAACATCTGAAGAAGGTTTATTTGGTTTTAATATAGGGATTATAGATTGAGTTCTCCATGATGGAGGAATATTACCTGAAAACATAACTGCATTGATGGTTTTCAAAAAATATTCTAATGAGTTATCAGTACAGTTTATCAAAAAAGAGTATGTTATACCATCCTCGCCGGGTGATGAATCTTTAACATAAGAGAGAACTCCTTTTAATTCTGACAAAGAAAAAGGAGCATTGAGATCAGAATGATTGCTTGTATTATTATATAAAGTGCAACAATGAATATTATTTAATTCAGGAACAGACAAAGGAGCTAGTTTATCCATAAATTTATCAGCTAGCTCAATGGAAAGGACACCAAATGAAGAAGAAGAGAATGCCGATCTAAATCTACGAATATTCCTCCACACAACAGAAGAGCATACATCAGGATTTATGGACTCACAAAATCTTCTCCAACCTTCAAATTTTTTCTGTTTTAGGAACTTGCGTGTGGATCGAGCTATGAGAGAGTAACTTTCATAATTTTCTGAAGTCATTAGGGATCTGTATTTTTTCTCAGCCTGTTTTCTTTTCTTAATGGCCATAGTGCATTCATGGTCCCACCATGGTGGAAAGGGAATTTTGCCCTGTCTAGAACCTTTTAATGGAAATAGAGTATTAGCAGCCTCAATAAGAAGTTTTGAGAACTCTTCTGTACATAGTAATCCATTAGAATCATTAATAGCAGGTAAGGATGAAATTTTACTATCAACATACTGTTTAAATATTACCCAATCATCTTTCAATTCTGGCAGTTTATGTTTTAATTTAGAACTGTAACTTAAGTTGGAAGGGGAGCAAGATATGTGTAAGGAGAGTATAATAGGAAAATGATCACTGCCAAGAGAGTCATCAAGGATATTCCAAGATAACAAAGAGGCTAAATTTGGAGAACAAAGTGAAAGATCAGGAGCACTTCAAACATTCATTAGGGCCAGTAAGTCGAGTTGGAGAACTATTGTTCATTATACATATGTTTAAAGAATCTAGGATATCAATCATCAAATTGCCATAGTAATTGGTAACAGAGCTGTCCCATGCCTGGTTTTGGCAATTAAAATCACCTAAAACCAAAAATGGGGAAGGCAAGACAGATAGTAATTGTTTAAACTCATTATATATAGAATAAGAGGGATGTGGAATATATACAGAAATAATACAGATATTATTTACAATAACAGCAATGGCATTAATACCATTACTGAGAAGGGGAAGGGGGAATACTTTATAGGAGAAAGTTTTACTAATGAGAATGGCCACTCCACCATACCCATCAAGTCTATCATTTCTCACTGTAACAAAACCAGAAATCCTAAATGGAAACTCTGGTTTCAACCATGTCTCAGAGAGACACAAAGCCATAGGCTTATATTTATTTAGTAAATAAATAATGTCAGATTTTTTGCTTATGGCACTTCTACAATTCCATTGTAAGATTTTGTGATCCATTATTGAATTGTTTATTAAGAGCTGTGAGTAATATATTGGCAACGTTGGACGGTGAAGAATTAGAAGTAGAAAATTGTTGACTAGAATTTGTAAGTAATGTAATAAGTTCCAAAATAATTTCAGCAATAGATTTATGAGGTATTGTATTTAATGATTGTTGCAGTACTTGACTATGGGACATTTGGGTAGATAAATTATTATATTCATTGGCAATAGAATTATGCATGACACGATCATATCCTCCACTTGGTTTAGGAGGAATCCGGCGCTGACTAAAAGTAGTTTTTTTATAAGAAGTACTGGGTAACTGAGAAACAAAGTTTGGAGAGGGAAGATGGTGACTACTTGGTTGAGAAGGAGGAGATGCTGTAACATCAGCATAAGATTTGGAAACTGAAGGGTGAATCTTGGCTGCTTCAGCATATGAGATGCAATTTTGGGCCATAGAAATTTTAATATTTTGTTGCCGTGTGAACTCAGGACAAGTCCTACTAGTAGCAAAATGTCTACCAGAGCAATGGAAGCACTTACCATTTTCCACTATCACTGAACAACTTTCTGGAGTGTGTTCATCTCCACACTTAAAACATCTGGGCCTAGATCGACATTGTGATTTAGTATGCCCAAATTTGCAACAGTTATAACACTGGATTGTGGGAAATATGTATAATTCTACTGGCAGAGCTGTGTAGCACATGTAAACACGTTTAGGAAGTACTTGCCCATCAAAAGTTAAAACTACAAGATTTGTATTAATAAATGAAGAAATACCATCATTCATAGTCTTGCGTTTTATTCTCCGTAGCTTAACTATTTTCCCACAACCAATAGGAACAGTAATGTTTTCCTGAATTTCCTGCTCAGACCAGTCCTGAGGCACGCCCCTAACTATACCCACTCTTGTTACATTGAAACTTGGTATAAATATTTTATATGAAAGATTCAATAACTCTGCATTTTCCGTGAATTTATTAGCAGCTTCAAAATTCGTAAAGGCCATTGAAATTCTGTTTCTTCCTATACGTTTAACACTACCATTAACAATGTTATTAATTTTTAAATTTTTCAAAACTTTTCCAAATTGTATTGGGTGTAAAGATACCGAATCATTTTCAATGGTCGTTACTCTTTGTACATGGACAGTAAAAGGACCCGAGTCCAAACTAACATATTTTCTGGCAAAATAGGTTTGTTGCGGCTGTGAGAGGCCCAAACCAGTCTCACTGTGTTGTGAAATTGAAAGGTTTTCATTGGCAGGTTTACTCAGGTGGCTGGGTGGTTGCATTTCAACTTCAGATTTAAGAGCTCTAGAAATATCAGAATTAGCTGAATCAGAATCTTCACACTGACATGCCTGAACAAAAAATCGTCCATCCTTACTTTTCCGTTTTTTCATATTACATAGACGGCATCGCGGTTTGCGTGGTCTGATTCTTTTTCTATCAGAAAATTTGCCTATGAGGCCATCCTCAGTATCCATAGATGAGTCGTCGATGACCACATTGAACGCAACAGGTGGACCAGGTCCTGGCCCGCCGCCAGGATCGTCCGGGGGATCAGCCCCCATATTAGAAAAAAAAAAGAACTTACCAAATAATTAGCAGTAAAATATCTGCACACTATATACACAAATAAGTAACTAACTACTAATAATATAACTATATACTAAATAACTTAACTGATCCACAATAATTAATTAAATTAAAGGAAAACCAGAAAAACACGACCGCCAGATTCTAAGTTTCCCGCGCTTTTTATCGGTTCATTTCTTTCCGTTCAGAGGAACGGAGTAGGCTAGGGCATGATACGCCATACAGCCAGTTATGTTTACGAGTAACGTTTTGTTATTGTTCACTCGATTATCTTGTGCATTTGTACGAACCAAATAGTTCGCTTTGTTGTTGAATATTGAGCTACGGATAAATAATTACGAGTTATTTTTATGACTAATGTTTTGTTATTGTTTTGGTCAACTCGTGTATTGTACGAACCAGATAGTTCGTGTTTGAATGTTTTGATTTAGCTCGTAATTCATAGTCGTAATTTTGTTGAATTATTACATAATTCACAGTAATAATTTTATTCGGTTTGTTTGTTGATTTATTGTGTAATTGGTAGTAATAATTTTGTTTTGCTAATAAGTTTTGATCTGTGTCGCACTTAAGTTAGGCCGTTTGCACACTGATATTTTGTATGTATACT
The DNA here is from genome assembly GCA_037179545.1 of Sesamia inferens. Lineage (NCBI taxonomy): Eukaryota > Metazoa > Arthropoda > Insecta > Lepidoptera > Noctuidae > Sesamia > Sesamia inferens. The sequence continues at coordinate 10,375,854 of CM073923.1, read as the reverse complement.
TTGTAATATCTTTTATTTGTACATGTTAGTGTTTTGTTTGTAACGGTTGCCCTTAGCTTTGGTCCCCACACGGTCTCGCGGAATTTATTGAGTTATTTACGCTTGTTTTTGTTGCTTTCCGCGCGTTCTTTAATTGAATTTAATTGTTAATTTGAATTAAAGGCTTTTATTTGAAATGGCTCCCAGTCCGCATGCTACGGCGAAGGCCGAGGTCCAGGCCGCATTGCGTTGGCTCGCGGGTGCGGCCGCCCTGATTGTTCGGCCGGATCGGGTGCAGGCTTTGTTGACCCGTTATGAAGGGTTGCCTGCGCGCATGGAAGGCTTGGAGCGACATGTTGTCGACTTCCATGCGTACGTTTTGGAACACCCTCCAGCGGATGACGCCATAGTGGAGACCTTTAAGAGGGATGTCGACCAGGCGTACGAACTGGCCAACCAAATTACGGAGTCGGCAGAAGGGCTCCTGGCTGCCCGTAGGGGAGAGCCGACTTTGAGCGGGGAGGTTAAACCGACCCCGCCGGTTTTGTTAGGGAGACTGCCCACATTGGAGATTCCCCACTTTGACGGGGACCTCACGGCTTGGATGGGCTTCATCAACCTGTTCGACAGCTTGGTGGACTCCAGGGAAGATTTGTCCCCCAGCCAGAAACTGGCTTATTTGCGCTCCGCCCTCCGCGGAGAAGCCAGTGCAGTGGTCCAGCACCTAATAGTTAGCGATGCTAACTACCAGGTCGCGCGGCAGTTGTTGCTGGACCGCTACCAAAACGTCCGCTTGCTAGCGGACACCCATGTGGCAGCCATTTTGGCCTTACCGAAGGCAACGCGGGTTTCCTCCTTGCGGAAGGATTTGGTCAACCCGCTCTTGACCGCTATCCACTCGTTGCGCCGGCTGGATTTGCCGGTCGACCAGTGGTCCTTTCTTCTTCTGCACATCGTCCTCACGAAATTGCCCGCAGAGGTAAAGGGGCGATTTGAGCAAAGGTACGGGGGCAATAGCGCCTCGTATCTCTCCCCCTTCTCGAACTTGCTTCGTTTTTTGGAGGACGAGTGCAGAGTGGTGGACCAGCTGAGCGACCCCACACCGGGAACGAGCACAGGTCGTCCGGTGGCGGCGAGGACACAACCCCGCCGTCCGACCAAACAATACTCGGCTGTCCGAAGGGACTCCCCCCCCGCACCAGATAAACGGTGCCGGTATTGCCGGGGGGACGGACATGATGTGCGTGCTTGCGCGAAGTTCGGGGGCCTCCGGACTGCGGGACGAAGAGCCCTCGCCAAGCAACGCGCCTGGTGTTACATGTGCCTGGGGGACCACCTCCAGTCAGGGTGTCCCCAGGCTAAGGCTTGTCCACATTGCGGCGGGAGACATCACGCTCTCCTGTGCTTGAACCGCAATGGTGGCGGGTCCGAAAGGGACCCAGATTCCCCGCGCACGGGCGGGGGCCCCAAGGGCGGGGGCCCCACGGGCGGGGGCCCCTCGCAGGATGTAGCGGTGGCCGTCGGAGGCTCGGGGAGGCGGGCGGTACGCTGCTCCCCCCCCTTGATGGAATACCCTCGACTGGGGCGTTATGTTCCCCCGTATGCGGCCCACGGTTATTGGCCCACACCCCGGAGTGGTGTTGGAAGGAGTCCCGATGTTGCGGAGTGGGACCCTCTCGCCTACTGTCGGCGATCCCCTCCGATCTTGTCGACTCAGTTCACCCGGGGTCCAGGGGGGCAATCACCCCCCCCCCCCCCCCCGGGTTTTCATTAATGCCACTGTCGGGCGCAACCCCCCCACCGGAGTTTGTGCTGTTGCCACCAGCCTCCGTGCGTGTTTGGGGCCCCAAAGGTGATTTTGTCACAGTGCGTGCCCTCTTGGATTCAGGGGCCCAGGGTTGCATAATTTCCACTTGGCTCGTCCGACAGTTGGGCTTAAATATTGTGCCGCATAGGGAATCGGTACGGGGCGTTGGAGACCTGCGGATTTCGGATCCGATCGGTCGGGTTTCGTTCTCCTTCTCCCCCACTCCTCCTCAACGCCGAAAATCGGTACTTCGGCGATTGTTTTTGAAACGGTGGTCGGGCCGGGTGTCGGGGGGGTGCGTGGCAGAAAACCTCCCCGAGTGCTCAGTGCCTGCTGGTTCTCTGGTTTTGAGACCCTAGGACGAGCAGACGCTGGGCCGGTGCACCCTGGGCGTGGGCAGCAATCTCTTCGTGACTATTGTGCAGGAGGAGATTGCTGTCCGCGGCGAATTTCTGCCGGAGCGGAGGAGTCGCTCCCGAGGGCTCCCTATCTGTGCTCTGCAGCGCTGCAGCAGAGCGCACGAATAGGGAGCGAGATGGTGTGGACCGCGGGCCGTTTTGACAGTCCGCGGTCTAGGGGTCACGTCGCGTGACCGAGTTGGAGAAGACCGTGGGTTTCTCCTCGCCCTGCGGTCTACAGGCACTCGTGGCGGTGTAGGTTTTATAGCCACGGTGCCGGGTGGTGGGTAGGTTAGGTTAGGTTTAGGTTAGTTTTTCCGTCCCCCACTAAAACCGAGCTGATCCTCTTCACAAAAAAGAGAAAGCTCACACCGCGAAATCTGCCAAGATTCTTTGGCACCACCCTATGCCTATCTGCTGAAACAAAATACCTAGGCATGTACCTGGACAAACAGCTGAATTGGGCGAAACATACCAACTACATCACAACAAAAGCCAGCATAGCAATGTGGCAATGCAAGCGGATGCTTGGTAAAAACTGGGGGATTAGCCCCAAGGTCACTCACTGGCTTTATACCACAATCATCCGGCCAATTATTACATACGGCTCGCTAGTCTGGTGGCCAAGAACTAGTCTGAGCACAGCCCAATAGGACCTCGAGAAACTACAACGGTTGGCGTGTGTGGCAATCACCAGTTGCATGAGTACCACGCCTACAGCCGCCCTGCAGGCGATGTTAGGACTGCCCCCCCTTCACCTTGTTGTGAGGGAGGAAGCGACACTGGCTGCCTTCAGACTCCACCTATCAGGAACCCTGAGCAAAGACTCCAGGGTCAAACATACGCGCCTAATGCTAGATGCAATCAAAAGGCAACCAATGATACAAGCACCCAATGACAGAGTACCAAAGCAATACTGCTTTCAAAAGCACTATCAGATAGTACTTGAGGAAGAGCAGTGCGATTACTCAGGTCCGGAGGAGTTGAGAGTATACACCGACGGATCAAAAACCGACCAGGGAACGGGCGTCGGGGTGTTCTCACAGGACCTCAACATGAATATATCCAGATCGCTAGGGATGCTCAACACGGTCTACCAAGCAGAGTGTGTGGGCATAACCCTTGCAGCCCTAGCAATAAAAGCCAGGAGAGTTGCGGACACGCGCATCCGCATACTCACTGACAGTGCTTCCGTCCTCCAATCCCTAAAGCAGGGATGCATCACATCAAGTCTGATACTTGAGTGCCACGATGCACTAGAACGGATAGCCGCACCAGACCGCAATACCGTGGCACTGCAATGGATAAAGGGCCACAGCGGTTCACTGGGTAATGACGCAGCTGACGAGCTGGCCAGAAGGGCATCCAGCGCGTTGGTCAGCGGACCGGAGCCCATTGTGCCTATCCCCTTCATTCAAATACGAAGATGGCTACAAAGGTATACCTACGAACAAGCGGAGATTTGGTGGTCCTCGTCACCGGGCTGCAGGCAGTCCAAGGAGGCTCTGCCATCCCTAGATGGCAAGCTAACCAAAAGGCTGTTGCGCCTGGATAGGAAAACCCTACGATTGATGACGGGGATCATCACGGGCCACTGCCTGCTGAATAAGCATCTCCACACAATAGGTATAACGGACAGCCCTCTGTGCAGAGCCTGCATAGAGGCTCACGAAACAGTTGCGCATGTACTCTTCGAGTGTACAGGCGTTACCCAAATTAGAAACAAATTCATAGGAGCACCAAGATGTTACACAGATGTTCTCAACAGGCTAGGAGACCTGATGAGCTTTTGGAGGGAGGTGGGCTGGCTGGAATAATCCGCCAAAGGCCGCCATGGTCCACGCACAATGGTCCGCTGAAGGGACTGAGTGCGGAAACCGAACCAATAACATAGAACAACATAGAACATAGATCCCGGAAATAAAATTAAAAATCGGAGTCTACGCATTATTTTTTTAAATTTGTATTTTAATGTAAAATTTGGGCCTTTTTTTAAGTAAAGCAATAAAAAGTCCACAGGACATAAGAGCTGTTAAGGGGTCTGAAAGGTTAGCAGATGACGCCTTCAGTCGATCATTTCTATTTGGCACACGATGCACCAAACAGCCTGTTTAATGTAGGTAATGATTAATTCAGTAAGTTTTTAAAGCCAAGAAATACGATTTACATATTGCATGCATAAACGATTTTTTGTAAAATATAGATTGTATCTTACCAGTCATAAGTGCCCGGTATTGAGCTGGGGTCTCATCTTTCATCAAGTTAGTCAATTTTATTTGTATCTTTCTGGAGACGACAGGGTCTGGATCATTAGGTACAGACAGTTGGTCTGCAGTTTTCCCATCCAACCTATAGTTTTTTAGTAATATCAGTGTTAATTTACTTCACAGAATAGACATTAGCCTTAGCCTATAGTTTCTTTTTTATGAAACTGTTTCCGAATGTCTACATACCCTACGTATATAAAGGATAATTGGTAAAACACAATTCGAAGTTAATTCGTTCTTTGCTTGATTTTTTACGCAAAACATGTATAATCTTTTTAAGCTTCAATATAACCTCTGTATACCATATTTACACTAATCATTTATCTCTCAACTGCTTTGGGCTATATTTGAACAAAAGTTGTTGTTGATGTTACTAACATGACTTTTGTCCTCAAACCATGAAGAGTCTATGTCAATTCAAAGAACCTATTGCAACAAAACGGCAATTTCATACTTTAACCCTTATTATTGTCATCAGACTTTCATTGAAATACAAAACTGAATCAAAATCCAACGTCTTTTATTCATATTAGGCTGATTATTCATTTTAGGATGAGAATCAGCACTTTTTGAATGTCAATATTACATAAGACAGTTCCCCAAAAAGCTCGGCTTTCAGCACTTTCTAGTGTTTTCGCTGGGTTCTTCCCAGCGAAAGTACTAGGAGTGGCGGAACAAACTCCGCAATAGCACAGATGTGTGTTCTGTTCATTTAAAAAATACGACTTTATACAACAGTATGTACGTTAAGTAACTAATATAACAAAACAAAGAACATTAAATTAACATATGTATTTACGATATGCCAACTAGCCATGGCAATATACAACAAAAAACATAAAAAATTACATACCCCAAGGTCAGACTAGTTGTCAGACTTTCGAGTTTATCACACGTAACGAGACTGTCAAAGATCTATAAATGACAGCCGGCACCAACGACTTACACGGAGGGGTTTTGCTATGTAAAAATGCTCACCTATCTACGGATCAACCATAGCCAAAAGCTCCTCGTCGCCAGACGATGTACAGTAAGGGTCAAAAGTGGAGGACCACTTTTGACACTAATTGTTAGTGCAATAAAGTTCAAAAGTGGTAATGCACTTTTGACACTTACTGTAAAAGGGCTAAAATACTAACAATTCGGCACCCTCTTTGTAAGACTTGCGAAGACGTCCATGTCTCAGCAGCGCTTCCTCCTTTGTTTCCTGCATCTCTTTTACAAGAATGTCCAATACTCCAGCTTTTGCAACTAGAATATGTAAAGCAGTATTGATATATTATGTCGTTTGGATAACTAAATGTAGCAGTGTGGTTGATTAGGAACCACAAGTTGGCAAGTTATGTTACATGGATGATGAAAGTTTGAATGTGAATGGATATGAGAGCAGAATAAGACCAAAGGCTCCAAATGGATGAAATCTTTGATACCATCAGCCCTGCATTTTTGAAGTGAAACTTCTTTAGGCACGCTTGACTTGGGGAGTAAACTAGCGAAAGCGTTACGAAAAATGATAGGAAAAAAAATGATGAAGGCGAACGGAAGCAGAGTATAGTCCTATTTCGTCTGTAATACAAACAAGGAGTTGGCTCATGTAAATATTGCATGACCTGTCGAGTATGAAGTTGTGAGTTCGCATCTCGCCGAAGGCAATATATATTTTTTGGATCTTTTTAAGATTTGTTAACAATTGAGTCGAGTATGAAGTTGTGAGTTCGCATCTCGCCGAAGGCAATATATATTTTTTGGATCTTTTTAAGATTTGTTAACAATTGATTACCTAAGAGCACAAATAAATTTATAAATTTCGTTCTGTTCTGGCCTTTATATTGTTTTATATATTTTTGCTGAACATTTCTGATATAATTGAAAGTATAGAAGCTTTAAGATATCGTCACAATACGATAATTGGACACAAAGTACAAATTGCTTTCGAGCCTCATAAGCTCAATTATTAAGCTAAGTACCTTGATTGATTAAGAACTATGAATTTCTTCGAGAACATGACGCTGCGAACACCCCCCGACCCCCCTCATTGATTACCTCACCCCCCCGTGGATTATCTCGGGAACCAGAGGTCGTGGACTATCCGAGTTTGGGGTCCCCTGAATCAGGAGGAGGAGCCCGACCTTTTGGCCCCGAGGGAATCCACTCCCCCCTCTCCCCCTCCCCCCTACCCCCCGCCACCCCACGAAATCTACCCCCCCCTTTAGTTACCTCACCCCCCGTGGATTATCTCGGGAACCAGAGGTCGTGGACTACCCGAGTTTGGGGTCCCCTGAATCAGGAGGAGGAGCCCGACCTTTTGGCCCTGAGGGAATCCACTCCCCTCCTCTCCCCCTCCCCCTCCCCCCGCAACCCCACGAAACCTATCCCCCTCCCCGACCCCCTTTAGTTACCTCACCCCCCTGTGGATTATCTCGGGAACCAGAGGTCGTGGACTACCCGAGTTTGGGGTCCCCTGATTCAGGAGGAAGAGCCCGACCTTTTGGCCCCGAGGGAATCCACTTTTTTTTTTTTTTTTTAAATTGGAGGTCTATGCAAAAATATTAATTTATAAATGAAAGCATGAAATAAATTTAAATATTTATAGAAAATTAATATATGTATATGTGTATACATGTATATATTGTACACATATATATATATATATATATATATATACATACAGATGGTGCAAAAGAAGTTTCACTTCAGTCGTGTGGTCATAAGCACACTCGTTTTTTTTTTTTTTAATAAAATTATAAACTAGCGCTTGACCGCAATCCCGCCTGATGGTAAGCAGTGACGCAGTCGTTGATGGTAAAGCGTACTAGTTTATTAAGAGCCTATTCACTCTAGCCTTGAAGACACTCAAATTGTAGTCCGACGGAAACACCGCCGCTGGCAAACTGTTCCAGTCCCTCGATGTACGCGGTATAAAGGAGGAGGCGAAACGCTTCGTCCGGATCGTAATGGTGTTAACAACGTAAGGGTGGAAACTCGCCGTACGACGGGTCGTCCGATGGTGGAACGGAGATGGGGGAATTAAATCTTGCAATTCCTTCGCACACTCCCCAAAATGCATCCTATAGAAGACCGAAAGGCTGGCTACCCTACGCCTGTGCTCTAGGCTTTGGAGACCATCTCGAGTTAAGTCAGGGTCACCAATCAGCCTCTTCGCCCGGCTCTCCAGCGAATCCAAAGTGGCCAGGTGACACTTACCAGCACCAGCCCAAATGTGGCTGCAGTACTCCACACACGAACGGACCTGTGCTTTGTACAGCATTAGAAGCTGCCCTGGTGTGAAGTACCACCGGACCTTTGCGATAACGCCAAGTTTCTTGGCAGCCACTTTGGCCTTGGACTCAATGAACCGCCCAAAGTTTAGGTTCGAGGAAATCTCAACTCCCAAAAGCTGAAGGCGGTCGGTACACTCCAAGGATACATTTCGAAAAGTAGGAGCCAAGGTGAACGGGCTCCTTTTGGCGGTGAAAAGACACGCCTGCGTTTTGGCGGTATTGAATGCTACAAGATTGGCATTGCCCCATTCGGAGACTGCCTGTAGTGCAACATTCGTTCGCCGAGCATCCGGCAGGTATCTCTCCACAACTGTGCTGTCATCTGCAAACCCATAGATACCGGGCATCAGCAGATCGTTAATATGCAGCAGGAATAGAGTTGCAGAGAGAACAGACATGGATAGTTAAATCAAGATTTTTTGCGAAGTTTTTCCTTTACCGATATAGTGTCTAATACTCAAAATAATCTTAACAGTAAGTAATTGAAAAGTTAAAAAGGTACTCGATTAGTACATGCTTTTAAATACTGGGCCATTTTGAATTTTTTCAATATTGTAGTTGGTTATATTTTATCCACAAACATACCTTGAAGCATAATGTATGACGCCAATAGTCCAGCGGAATCCTTAATAGCGGCTGAAATCAAAGTAAAGTATAAATTAATGAAGCACCTGTGTCAGGTTGTCTCGCTGTGGCCACACGCCTAGTACCATGATCTGCCGTGAAATGTGTTGTGTGCTCGGTAACCACACTGAAACAATTTCTAAATGTATTTGGGATAAAATATAACATGGATTAAAAATGATTGAAATTAATTCAGTTGCTCATTTTGAACAAACTATATTCAGGTTTTGTGTTAACAAAAAATAATTGCTGTATATTTAAGGAACAGAGAGATCTCAGTTAATAATGTTAACGGGGATGCACTTAGGTAGCCTGTGAAATTCGAACTTTTCTTTTTTTATGATGTGAGAAAGTCTTTTGTTACGGCAAATGGCATATCACTCTCAAATGCAGTCTTTTTTTTAATACTGTCACTCTCTAGGTACACTTTTGTTATCTGTTACCATGTTTCACATCTACCGGGTGTCTCGTAATAGCCATTTTTTTTTTGCAAATGGGCCTCACAAGTTATAAATCAAAATATGATTATTAATATAATTAATAATTAATACAGTATGAATGTACGTAAAAACTTGCATTGGTAGTTTCCTATTTCACTTACAATCCATAGCCGAGCTACTGATTTTACTCCCAGTTGGAGGTGCGCGAGACATCATGTTTTTGAGCTTTCTCTGTATATCAGCTTGAATTGACTTATTTGGACGGTCGATAGTGTCCTTAAATGAGGTGAGTTGACGAAGACTGTAAAAGGTTAATAATGATGAAACTAGTAGATAAGAAATAGCTGTAAAATCGGACAGTGCTTAGATTAAAGTTTAGCTAAGCGGCAATGATTTGGACGACACGGTTGACTGATAGAACTTACATCTGATCTAATTTTGGATAATCAATTAATCTATCAACGATCTATCGACAGCCTCCGTGGCGTAGCGGTACGCGAACGCGGCCGTTAAGCAAGGAGGCGAGGGTTCGATCCTCGCGCAGTGCAAATATTTGTATGCATTCATGAATATTTGCACTCGGTCGTGCCTCGGTAAGCACGTTAAGTCATTGGTCCCGGTTGCCATACGAACATCTAGTGGCAATCTTTACGGGTTGTTGGAGCCCTCAAAAGTCCAACAATTGGCTAACTGCAATGCTTCGATATCGCCTTCGGGTTGTGGAGGTCAGACAGCAGTCGCTCAACGGAAAATATCGAAGTTTAGCCAAAATCAGCAGTTAGACTGGTAAAGCGGACCCATTACTTTTTTTTATAAAATATTTATAAACTAGTGCTTGACTGCAATTCTACCTGATGGTAAAGCACGCTAGTTTATTAACTATTCACTTAAAAAACTAAGTGAATAGAAAAGAAGACCGCAGTTGAGAGAGGTGATGCAATGTTAAACCCAACAACACGACCAACGATGCTGCGCCAGAGGGAGATTGATCTGGAGACCTTCCGCGATCAAACTCCCGACACAACAACATTTGGCGCACCGTACCCGGCACACGTCGCAACACAACTGCCCAGACCCGTCCTTGGCACGGCTTCACCAGACATCATGCCAGAACACGACGAATCGCTTAGCGGCAAGACTTTGTGTGGTGAGTGATAACTTCTGCCGGCAGCCGATATTATGACTTACCACCGAGAAAAGCCCGGACTCCAAAGCTAAAAAGGCTACGGATGCGACTGGGATTAACGCGGAGACGATGGTGAATTAATCTATCAACGAATAAATTAATGTAGTTAATATCGATCCTGAAGTATAAATGAGAACTAACTATTTCGCTGATTCTTCACACGTTTTCGGGATTTCGCCCTCAATAAGTATAACGTCACCAGTGTTTTCCATTTCAGCTAACAGCGCAACATACGCCTCAATGTAATCATCTGTAAAAGTCGTTGATTTGTAAGCTCACAATTTATATACAATGTGTAATAAAAACCCAATTGTTATCCTTCACTAAAATAATAGCTGGTACATATCACTATACAAGATTTCAATCCAAAATAAAATACTGTAATAATAATTAATACCAATCTAATTTTCGGTTTCATGTTTACTAAATTAATATCATAACAGGCGTGTCACCGCACTATGTAGGTCAATATTTTCTACGTTATTTGCTCATATTATAATAATGTGCTGTTTGTATTAAAAATTCTCATAACTTCCGAATATATGAAAAAAAAAAAAGATTAATTCACCTTCCGAAGCCCTTCAGATATGCTTTGATTTCATCCAATTAAATCGTGCCCTTGCCATGTAGCTATAAACATACCTACTGTTTTAGTTACATCTTTGTATAATAGTAATTGTTAATATACTCACCAGGTTTAGTTACCACCCCTGATAAAAACTTGGAAGTATCTTTGATGTGGTCTGCAACATATTAATAGTAGCTGTATAGAAAGAGTATCGGAACCGGTTGTTAATTTCCTGAAACTAAGTAGGTAGGTAAGGTTGTAGTCACCTAGACACATCATCATCATTTCAGCCGAAAAACGTCCACTGCTGGACATAGGCCTCCCCCAAGATTCTCCACGACGACCGGTCCTGCGCCTCCCGCGTCCAGCGGTTTCCCGCGACCTTCACCGGGTCGTCGGTTCACCTTGTCGGGGGCCTATCCACGCTACGTCTTCCGGTGCGTGGTCGCCACTCGAGAACCCGTCGGTCCCATCGGGCATCGGTCCTACGGGCAAAGTGTCCAGCCCACTGCTACTTTAGTGTTGCAATTCTTCGGGCTATGTCGGTTACTCTCGTTCTTCTGCGGATCTCCTCATTCCTGATTCGATCGCACAGTGAAACCCCAAACATAGCCCTCTCCATTGGTCCAACTTCGAGAAAGAGGTCAATCGTCGAATCCAACTCGGCTGGGCTGCTTTCGGGAAGCTACGTAAAGTCTTCTCGTCCGAAATACCGCAGTGTCTCAAGACAAAAGTCTTCGACCAGTGTGCGTTGCCAGTGATGACGTATGGAATTGTGACGTGGTCTCTAACAATGGGCCTTATAAAAAGGCTCAAAGTCACCTAGACACATACATACATATAATACGAGCGCATCACACTTCGGCTGCCTTCACAGCGCGCAGCGCAAGTGTGGAGGTATGAGGAGCAGCGTGTAAAGCTCACTCATCCTCCATAGAAAAGGGAAGATCCTCCGACCAGACTGAGATTGTCTGGCGGGCCATTTGTCTGCCGGTTGATGTCGCGCTAGTTGCACAGAAAGCTCAGATCGCGAGATTCGCGATTCCCGTAACATCAGTATGACGCGTTGTTTGCATGTTGGGTTGTAGGCACCGCTAAAAGAGTGTACGACAAACAATCCATGACTTCCATCATTATTCACAAAGGTCGTTGAGGCAAACTCCACTAGAATTAAGGATTTCGCGATGAACACACGAAATGGCTAAAAGTTGTCTGAAAACATCGCTCTTGGCGATAAGACAGCTCATTGTGTCAGCCTTTGTAAAATCTTTATATTTATGTTCTGTAATCTATATGGTGTACATAATAAAGAGTATTCAATAATACAATTTTGAAAGTGAGAATTAGCTAGCGAAACGAATGGGCATAGGGATCCAATAAAATTACAGCATACAAAAAAAGAAATAGAAAAGACGATAAATATTCTATTTTAACCATCTTCAGATATTGATGCCCACTACATTTGCAGAGATTCGCTAGTTAATTCCATTTTACTTGGAATTACCTTTCATAGCCATATTTAGTTTTCTTGGCATGGGGCGGCCATGGACCATATCTTCCAATTTTTGCCCTATTTCATTAGCGACTTTATAGCGTGGCTCTTTTGCGATCGTTGAATCTTTCCTCTTCACCCTTCAATTATATTTTACTGTTACGTACCACGGATAAATTAAAAGATGTAAAAAGACGCAATTTCATGTTCTGAACAATTAACCAAGGTATATGGAGTAAGTATAACTAGGTACATAATAACGTATTGGTATTCCAATCATGAGGAAACGGGCATATCTGCCGGTTTCTTCAGTATGTTTGGCTTAACTGTTGTGAGCAGTGGTGATGAAATAATTTACACAAAGCCTAATTGGGATGAAAGTTAGTCTAGATTTCTTAGCTGCCATTGCCTTACCGCTGGGCTACCACTGGCTACCCTCTCATACGACTACTTTCATGTACTTAAATCCTTAATTAAGAGGCGGACACACCGACATTCATTCATTTACAAAATTATATTTTAAAGGAAGATAGGAAAAAACGGTTAAAAATTTAAAAAGGCAGACACTTGAATAATAATTATATGAGTTTCAGTTCGGTAATAGGTCCTTTTAAACCCGTCAATATAAATTTTTTGTACTTTAAACCTTTGAGCGGCAAAGAAATAGGTTTCTGCTGCGCCATCCACTTCTGTAAGTATTTCGTTCCAGTGCTTTTGCATCTCTGAGATGAGCCCCTCTTTTACGAGGGTGTTGTAATCTGGGGTGTAAATAAAATTATATTAATCCTTTTAAAAATATCTTTCATCTTCATATCTCACCACTTTTATTTCAACAATAAAATCATCGACGAAAATTGAGGTCATAAAATTAATGTATCTTGGCGCAGTTAGCTTATCTAATTACCAAATGAATTTTTTTTTCTTTTTCCCAATTCGATAACATTGTATACTTAAATTGGAGCTTTATTGCTTCACAACTTTGTTTTAGTAATTCGGATTTTTTTGAATAGGTATAATTATTTAACAATAGATTAGTCATCTCTTTCAAAATCCTACAGATTGTGAGAAAGAGAGTTAAGAGTTAATTAGTTTAATAGTTTTCAACTAATGAAAACTCTGCACTTGCAAGTGGCTCTAAAAATTGATATCGACTGGTACGTTATCTGATTCATTTATTTACATATTCACTAGATACTTTTGGAAAAAAAGAAAGTTCTGCAAAACTAATATAGGAAAGCTAGCAATTTGCCGATTCACTACAACCCTCACACATTTTGGTCCTTTTTTTTTTAATGTAAATTTTAGAACAACAATGCAGTAACAAATGTGTTTTGTTGTCAGCCTCAGCTGTTGTTAGCCACGATATGATAAACATTTAAATTTTGTTGATATCTTCCAAGATATGCTGGTAAATTAAATTTGATGATAGTTTTTTTTTAACTAAGTATCTTACCTTAGTGCAATAATTAGAAATATAACAACTAAGTGAGCCTAAAGTATAATAAAACCTTTATATTTTAACTCACTTGCCGCGACAAAACATTCTGCAGTTTTTCGAGCGGCCTCAATGATGACATCTGTGCACAAACGATAATCAAATTAATATATTTCAATACAAAACTTATCTTTTTTAATACTCAGTAGTTTATTGTCAATAGCAGCCTTTAGAGCCTATACAGGAAGGTTCACGAGCGTATATAAGTCATAGCTCACTTAAGGTCATAGCCCACTTAGGGTCATTGGCGTCATAGCCCACTTATACGACTCTGCCCCTACCCGGCAAAAACAATATAATTTAAATATTTGACTTTAAATATGGACTTTAAATATTGCTCTATAGATATTGTATTTTACATTAGCATCATAAATTAGCAGACAGCTCGCTGTCAGCGAGCTTACCGCCTTTAGACTGCTCGGTAATTAGCGGCTCGCTGGCCGCACGTTGTAGACGAGCGGTCGGTGCGGTGTCCGCGCGGTCACTGCTAGCAGTCGCCGCGTCGTCGCCGCTCAGTCGTTCAGTATCTACCAAACGATCTGCGCGCTCACTGCTGGCAGTCGCCACGCCGTCACCACTCAGTCGGTCAGTATCTACCAAACAATCCGCATGCTCGATCTTTTTCCGAATGTTTTCGCAGGTATTGAACGTATCCATTATGAACAAAGAAAAACTTATAGAAAAAGATATCCCTATCTGTATGATGTCAATGCGCAAAGTACGCAGATTCTGTGAAAAGAGATTAAATATGGAAATTTATTGATAGAACATTGTCTGTAACAGGTAAGTACCTCTCTATGTACAATAAATACTAAATTGAAAGCATGGTGGAGGTAAAATTGTATTTTTTTTTACGGTTAATTTTTTTAAAACATTTTCTCTCCATAAACTTAACATTATGATACCGAAAATTTCGGCAAGAACAATATAATTTAAATGTGGGCCTTTAAAATATTGCTTATTAGATATATTTTACATTAGCGTCAAAAATTAGCAGAGAGCTCGTTGTCAGCGAGCTTACCGCGGTTAGACTGCTCAGTAGTGGGCGCCTCGTTGGCCGGACCTTGTAGAGGAGCGGTCGGTGCGGTGTCCGCGTGCTCACTGCTAGCAGTCGCCGCACCCTCGCCGCTCACGAGGTCAGCATCTACCAAACGATCTGCGCGCTCACTGCTGGCAGTCGCCACGCCGTCACCACTCAGTCGGTCAGTATCTACCAAACAATCCGCATGCTCGATCTTTTTCCGAATGTTTTCGCAGGTATTGAACGTATCCATTATGAACAAAGAAAAACTTATAGAAAAAGATATTCCTATCTGTATGATGTCAATGCGCAAAGTACGCAGATTCTGTCAAAAGAGATTAAATATGGAAATTTATTGATAGAACGTTGTCTGTAACAGGTAAGTACCTCTCTACGTACAATAAATACTAAATTAAAAGCATGGTGGAGGTAAAATTGTATTTTTTTTTATGGTAGATTTTTTTAAAACGTTTTTTCTCCATAAACTTAACATTATGATAACGAAAATTTTGGCAAGAACAATATAATTTAAATGTGGGCCTTTAAAATATTGCTTATTAGATATATTTTACATTAGCGTCAAAAATTAGCAGAGAGCTCGTTGTCAGCGAGCTTACCGCGATTAGACTGCTCAGTAGTTGACGCCTCGTTGGCCGGACCTTGTAGAGGAGCGGTCGGTGCGGTGTCCGCGCGCTCACTGCTAGCAGTCGCCGCACCCTCGCCGCTCACGCGGTCAGTATCTACCAAACAATCCACCCGCTCGAGTTCATAGTGTTTTTGCAGGTGTTGAACGTATCCATTATGAACAAAGAAAAACTTATAGAAGAATTGCGAAGATATCCCTATCTGTATGATGCCGTGACGCAAAATACGTAGATGCTGTCAAAAGAGATTAAAAATGGAAATCTGTTGCTAGAACGGTGTCTGTAACGTACATACTACGAATACTATATTAAAAACGTGGCGGTGACAAAAATGTATTTAATTATGGTTGATTTTATTTAAAAATTTTCGTTCTATAGGTAACCATAAAATTATGTTTTCGAAAATTTTTAATTCGAAATATTTATCTGTCTCTTATTTGTCAGTCTGTCCGCTTATAGCTTGAGAAGACAAAGACAATTTATTTTGCAAATATAGGTACAATAATGTTGTTACCTACATAAATAAAGGTGGTATGATCAGCTATATTTTACCAATCGGCATGCAATAATAATTGAGCGTTACATAAAAATAGTTGAGTATAAAAGTAAGAATAAGGATAACAATAAGAAATTACATTTTATTAGGAATATGTATTGTGGTTCTTCCCTTTGTTAAGATTTAGATTAAGGAAATCTAAAATAACTTGCACGTTAACACTTAACACTACGAATAAGAAAGTTCTGCAGTATTTTTAAAGAAAGTGGCAATGGCAGTTTTTTCTAGCTTTTAGGCAGTTTATTAAATATGATCCATACAGAACATACTTTTGCGCATAAGGGCTGTTCCTGCAGCCCGAAGGCATGTCCTTCCATTGTCTCGTCTGTTTCGTGGAATTAGTTCATTAGTAATTTGAAACGATGAGGATTACTTTGAACAAAGATCGCTATTTCTAAGATGTAAAGACACGGTAACGTGAGGATTTTATACTTTTCAAAGCAAGGAACGCAACTATCGGTAGGTTTTATTTTAAACATAGAACGTGCATCTCTTTTGAGCCTTGAACACCGTTTCCCTTTCTGTTGAGTTGACCCAGAAAATGACACCATAACGTAGATGGGATTCTGCTAGAGCATAGTAGGCTGTCAACAATGCCTCAGTACCTACTATAGATGACAATGTGTGCAAGGCGTAAGCAGCTTTAGGTACTCATTTTCTTAGATAAGATTTCGAAGGATTGTTAAAATTAAAGTACATGTTGAAATAATAACTTCGTGAAGTCTATAAGATATTTATTTTTCATAAAACAAATTATATTTTTCAAATGAGAGATAAATTATTTATTTATTAAATATTTTGAAGCTGCCATGAAACTTGACCTTCTGGAGATTTCCAGAATAGATAGTGCTGAAAATGCTTTTAATATTCATGACTTGTTTTCATCTTACATTCAATCGAAAGTAAGATGAAAATGTTTTCTAGTATTGATTGCAGAAAATCATTCTCGTTGTGATGTAATGGTTCTTGTATCAGTGTATAAACATGTATCGGGTTCACATAACATTCACTTTTGTTATAAATGCCAAACTTGTGGTACAATATACCAAATGCATTTTCAACAACTTTGCGTGCTCGTGATAAATGTTGATTGAATTTTCCATTTTTGAAAAAAGTTTGTGCCTCAGATAAACCACGACAATGAGGGTATGTCCACATTAATGTTTTTATTAGAGGAAACGTCTCGTCTCATCTATGAAAGCATTTGGTATTTCTCTGTTACTTACAGGTAGTGGTTTATCGTTTGGATTATGTAAAGAATTAATTTCAAGACTTCGCGCTAATTTCAAAGATGCAAATATTCCACCATTACTATTTTCATGGAGCCAATTTATTTGCTTATATGTATTTGCTCTATGACTATTTCTACCAAAAGCACCTATATCAACCAACCATAAATCTATATTTATCATTAACCGCAGCCATTAGTACAGCAGAAAAGTGCTTTTTGTAATTAACATACAGCGAACCACTGTTAGTAGGTGATGTGATGTTGACATGTTTCCTATCTATATAGCACCCATGCAATCTGGAAAATTCCTTTTTTCAAAATTCTGTTTTGAAATCCTTGAGCTATACTTTACACCTCTCTTCAATTGCCGTTGGAATGGAAATTCCCATTAATTTGTTTATGATTGCGGTTATTCATTTCCTGTATAATTGAATGGATTGATAAAGCTTGTACTCAACGTCCTTGCTGAACTAATTTCTGTGCTGGTTCTTCACGATACAATATTAATATTAAAAGTCTTTCCTACAGTCTTAGAAGAACCGATATTGACCAGTGAATTTTCTAATGCTACACAGAAAAATGACTCCTTAGTTATATCCATATGTGGTAGAAAACATTGTAAGCGATAAGCAATGAAAATTAGAGATTGATTATTACTATTTTTTTTTTCAAAAGGAACGTCCTCTTTCAGTTACTTACCTTGACGTGACATTTTTTTCTATTGGTGGTATTGCTTGTCTGAATTTCGCATTATTCTTTGTGTGTACTTTTCAATAAATGATATATGTAATCAAATAAGTACCGATCCTTGTGAAATAAATGTAGAATTTTTCTTCGTCATCGAGTAGGTGTCTCTGGATCTGCCAAAATTCTTTTTTTGCATGTCTTGCTTTCAACATTTTATGCACCCAAAATCTTATTGCGCTTTATTTCTTGCGCTTCTCTCTTCATTCTCAAGTGCAATAGCAATAATTGCTAGGTGGCGCATTGTAATTAATTTGGGTGATAGGAAAAAAACCCGAGTTGCTTTAATGGAAACCTATTGCGAAAAGTGAGAGCGATCGGTGGATAGCTGGCCTGCTAGCTAGAGCAGTCGTTTTATTTTAGGGCGGTTTTGGAGCAAAGTCGTTTAAGTGTGCTATGACCTGCATGTACGTTGTGTGCGTATGACTATACCTAAATGGGTTTGTTTACAAACGGATTATTTTGGATCACCCCTGATTTACATAAAAACTTGTTAAATTAAATGATCCTATTTTGTAATTAGGTGTGAACAAATAATTTTATCTACGACCATTTGGTAATTTGCTTAACACACATAACCATAAGTCATATCTCAATAGTACTCACTCCTGCCAAGTTGTGTTACAATGACCATTTCCACACGAGTAAACCGTACTACAAAGATTAAAAAAAAAAATCTATGGCATTAAAAAATTAACATATGATTATGCCAAAAAGCGCACGTATTTGCGTCACATGCGATGCTTAGCATGTTATTAGGTTGTATGGATGAGCCTTTGCCTTTCATTTGTGGGATTATAACAACAAATCACTATTTTGCGCGCGCCGCGCTATTTTCGCGCCATTGTTCGGGTTACAATAGCTATCATTGCTTGACAGTGGCATAAATAACTATTACTTTTATTTTTCTCGGCGTATTCTATCTGACTGCGTGCAGAAAAAAAGCAGCGGGCAGAGTCATTTTAAGGCAAAATCTATGGCATATCTTATGGAGACCGTGTAGAATCGATGTCTGAGATGGTACTTTGAGGAAAGAATCACACAGATTGAGAAGTCCTGTCAGGTCAGTGTATGCATTAGTCAGAAATCGTGCAGATCTATTAAAATCATCAGGAACCCGCTGCCAATGTTTAAGTTTAAACAAAAGTGGATGAGTGGTAAACAAGTATTAATTTAATTAAAAAACAACAAAGGACCAAGCATCGAGCCTTCTGACTGTATGTATGGTAGACCTTTGGCCATTAATAGCAATGCTGCGAATCTTTGCACGTCTAAAATTGACTTCTAAAAAATGTTACTATTTTAATCTTACATACTTCTAATATTCTCATATGTACAAACCTTCCATGCTTTCCTTCAATTCTGGTGGAGTTTTGTCTTTGACGACTGAGCTCAGTTTTCTTTCAAACTTAATATGGAGGCGTGAGACGTCGGTGGAATCTTTCACTGATTTGTCCACTTTTGCGGCATCTGCACCAGCAAGCCTGGGGATTAAACATCGATCATTTATACACTAGATTCATAATCAACGTAAAAAGATGATTGAACTGAACTAGCGCGCAACATAGCACTTGGGTGCTTCTTTCATTTAGTACTTCCTTTATAATTCTGACTTTAATGCATGCGTGTAAGGTTGAATTTGGTTTGATGTTTGACTCGGTCGTAAAAAATAATGACTTTTGTACAATGCTTTGTGATAAGAAATTTATAGACTTCACTTAAGGCTGATTTTAAATTAATGTATTTTTATTTTGACTACTTTAGACTGCTTACTACTTCTCGCCATTTTTGATAAGAGTTTTGTTCGAGACTGTGTATCTACAATAACTTACAAAGGCAGAGTCTTATCAGAATACATAATTGTGACAAGACTGTTGCAAAGAAAACTATATTTAAATACTTTGTGATAAACATCATAATAGTAGTATATACCTACACCTAGGATGTTTAGAATATAATATGTTAGAAACTAGGAGAGCATATGACCAAATTAGCATTATTCTAAAAATATGTAGGGGGACAACAGATGCCAGTGATCTCCTCAAGGAGCTGATTCGTCTACACGTTCCTGGCATCACGAGGCCGGAGACATCGCCTGCTAGCTGTACCTACATGTCGCACGGTGACCCGTGTGTCATCCCCTATTCCTCGCGTTCTTTCCGCAGTGAATAGCCTCATGGAAGCTAACCCAAACTGTGATATACGTATATTCGCAGATGAATTTAAAATTTTAATACGCGCTTGCTTAGCTGTGAAAAAAAAAAATTAATTTGTTTTCGTTTATACTGTTACTCTGCTTTGTCTTTTTTTCAGTTTATGTTTTGATATGCCATATTATTTGAATTTTATGATGCATTTATGTTATTTAATTTTGTATCATTAATGTAATCTGCTTTTGAAACCGTATTAATATAAATAAATAAATGTCGAATTGACATTATATACAGAATTTTAAATTCAGTCATTGGCCCCGAACCCTTGTTCACAAACTAAACCAAACTTAGGTTCAGTAAGTACATTTTTTCTTCCTAATTCATAATGAAAAGGACAGATAACTATTTAGTATTGTCAAATTAAGAAACTCCATAAACAAATTAAACGCAATTAAAAACATGGCTACTAAAAATATGTCAGTTTACGTCAGGAGCTGACTAATTTGGCAGGATTAAACTTATATTTATCTTCTATCCTATTCTTAATGAAATAGAAAGAAAAAAGATACACTGAACTAACATATAGTTAGTGTTATATTTTTAATGTGATGAACGAAGACACAACACAACAACAACAGTCCGTTCGCAATTATTTTACTTCTGGCAGTAGGGACCTAACAGCAACCTTACTGTAACGAGATTTAAGATCACAATGATTGTCACTGACTTGTTACTTGCAGACATCATCATCATCTCAGCGTTCATCCCAGTTGCATCCACCCCTTTAGAAGTCTAGCTGTTATTTTCGCTAAACTTCGCTATTTTAAGTGAATCGGCTCTAACAATCCGTATCGACTGCCACTAGATGTTCGTATGGCAACCGGGATCAACGGCTTAACGTGCTTTCCGAGGCAGAACCAGACCAGTGCAAATATTCATATCAATGCATACGAATTATGCACTGCGCGGGGATCGAACCCGCGCCTTCATGCGCAGCTGCCGCGTTCACTACCGCTACGCGGAGGCTGTCCGACTTGCCACTGGCAGTAACCCAACATAAACGTTACTAAAATGATAATCAAGATCATTGCGATTTGTACAGTGATGCAAAAACACAGGTAAAATAACAGTGAAAGAACTATAATATAATTTTGAGCGGTAAAGCAGATTCTATCGTACAATAAGCAGACAAAATTTGTATGAACTTTTAAACACGACAACGTCTATTCGGTTTGCTAATTTGATATAATAGGCATACAAACAGCAATTTATATTGTACGCGAACAACCCGCAGTCCTGGCAGGAATTTTTGAATGTTTTCGTGGTTTTACCCTGTCACGACGTTCTGACATCTCGACTTTGAGGCAAGATTAACCCCTGCCCTCTAGTACAAACTCGGAGTTGTTACTTCTTTATAATATGTATAATGTACGGCCTAACCGTATAATTCATATATATTTGTGTTTAATAAATATTTTTGTATCGCGTGCTCAATTAACTTTAGTGCGCATTCTGTCTTTGCTGAGTGTTCATCATCATCATCATAACATCGTAGTAATTCGATATTCTAAAATCATTCCTATCAGTACTGATCACTGTTTCAAGTAACTGTAACTTTATATCAATAAAGTTATAATTATAAACTATCTTATCATTTATAGTTGTCCCGTACAACATTTTGGTCTGCCTAGCCGTATTACAGATAATTAATCTAAGTTAATCGATATACGTGCTATTAATTCCATCAAAATAGTTTTGTGAAAGAATTTATACCAGTCTGAAGCCTGTACGTGTGTGAGGCTTGTCTTTGGCTGCTCGTAGAAAATTTCCTGGCCGCGCGCTTTCAACTCTTTTTGCAGGATGTCCAGAGATGCCAAGTGCTTAACGTCATAATCTACACATACATACATATAAACGAAAGTAGAAAATAAAAATTGATTATTCTGCAAAAACAGCCACTCACAGGAATGTTTTTCAACATTAGAACTATTTGTCGATCAGATACACTGAAGGCTTTTAAATAATAGGTACGATAAATAGGTTACAATTTATAGAAAAAAAAGCTTTGTTTTACACTTACCAGCGCCCATTGCTCCTGCCATGTATTTTGCTGAAAAGATAAATAGTAATCCTTTAAGTAAATTATCTTTGCCTATTCATTCATTCACGATATAAAAACTTACATATGACGCTTTATTTCTCCTAAGGCTCGAAGGTTAAGTCGTGGTTTATCTTAGAAGGTGCAGTCAAATTTCACTATTTATGTTACATCCATGTAAAAGGAAGGGGGAGCGGGGGGGGGGGAGCCCTTTACCATGAACCATGCGTAAATCGTCTCTGGTTTTTTACTGAGCAATAGCTGAATGAAAACCCAATATAACACTGGAAATCGTCACAGATCAACTAAAGAGAAATCAGCAAATCAGACAAACGATTAATCTATAATAAATTATTTAATGATAAATGAAAACTAGATATTATTCAATCTATTTATTTTAGTAATAGGCTCATCCCTATTATGTTAAGGGTATATTGTGTGGGTATACGAGGGTTAAACTGAAAGTTCTTAGAAAATAAAAACTGATAACATTAGCCAGTTATTAGTTTTATTATATCTTTTCAAAATATTGTCCATTCACGTCAATACACCGTTGCATGCGATGGAACCACTGGGAAAAGCACTTTGCCCACTCGTCCTTAGGGGTCTCTTCAATGGCATCGCGGTACGCAGCCACCGCTTCTTCAGCATTCATAAACCGCTTTCCTTTAAGTTTTTCTTTAATTTTTGGAAATAAATAAAAATCACAAGGCGCGAGGTCGGGACTATACGGCGGGTGACCCAGTAATTCAACGTTTGATATCGCCAAATAGTCGATCGTTCGCTTGGCGGTGTGCGACGAGGCGTTGTCGTGGTGAAGGAGGATCCTACTGCGAGGTCGCTTCTCTTGAACTTTTTCCAAGACAAGTGGCAAACAATTGGTAGTGTACCATTCTGCAGAAACTGTTTTTTGATCCTCTAATACAATTGTTGCGAAATGACCTATCCTTCCAAAGAACGAGGCCACCATTTTTTTTCCCGCACTTCGATCTCTCTTCACTTTAGTTGGCAACTCATCGAAAGGAAACACCCACTGAGCAGATTGTCTTTTGGTTTCAGGATCATAACAGTAAATCCAGCTTTTGTCACCTGTTAGTATGTCGAAAACAGCATTTGAGTCACCTCCGTTAAATCTTTCAATCATTTTACGACACCAATCCACACGATGGAGTTTTTGAGCCTCAGTCAAATTATGAGGTATCCACCGGGCGCAAAGCTTCCTGACCGCTAAATGTTCGTGGAGGATTTTGTGCACTTGACTCATACCGATGCCTAAGCTTGTCCGAATCTGCTGATAGGTCACTCTTTTGTCAGTCTCTATCATACACCGCACAACACAGATGTTATCTTCAGTCGTCGCCGTAGAAGGCCGTCCCTCACGTAAATCATCAGTGAGAGTAGTGCGACCACGTTTAAACTCATTAAACCAGTTGTAAACAGTCGCACGAGATGGGGCTTCATCGTGAAAGGGCAATCGTAGTCTATCATAACTTTCTTGTTGACTTAAATGACATCGAAAGTCATAAAAAATCATTGCACGAAAATTTTCACGTGTTAAATTCATGTTGACGTGACACAGTCAATTTTCAATTTGCCGCAAAATCGTATAACTAATGACAAATGAATGAAATATATAATATACTCAGTAATGTTGCCAAAGAGTTCTATTTTCAAATTTTAGAATTATTTTTTTATTATATTGTTTATAAGTGGCCAGTTCTAAGAACTTTCAGTTTGACCCTCGTAATAAATTGAAAAATGCGATGCTCACACGACTGTCGTTTCAATTTGTCTTCTTCTAATTTCCTTTTCGCTTCTTCTTCTAACCTCTTTTTCTCGGCTTCTTCGCGTTTTCTCTTTTCTTCCGCCTCTGCTAGTCTCCGACGACGTTGTTCCTCGGTTTCAGTTGCACCACTAACGAGCCCTGATCCGTCACCAGCGCCAATTTTGCCACCAGGACCAGCTGCTATTGCAGCTAATCTACGTGCCTCCCTATAAACCATATTATTTCTTGGATAAATAATCTTTCTTTAAAATAAAGCATTATTAATTTATAATGATAACGATTTGAAAATTTCGGCGATGAATTGAATCTCAGAATGGGCATTAATTATTTAAAATTTCGTACGCTGCGGCTTTGGCTTCGGCGTTAAATCCTTCAGCGTCTAATGCTGCTAGTTGCTGAGCGTTCAAACCACCTTAAACAACAACAATATTTTTTAAAATATTTTATTTATTTTCTCCCACGATTAATGCGCTCTGCAAAGAATAACATTTCTACAAAAATTTGTGGCTACAATAGGTTCCCATTATCATTGTTACTTTGAAAGGCTCAATACTTTGTCATATGTGTATAGTTTTAGCATGCCCGATTCCTCTTGAAAACGTCAATGAAATATTACGCTGCTACATTATTTCTGTTTTAGTTTGCTAACCCATATATCACATCTCGTGCCATCTGGAAATCTTCATGGTAAAAAGAATGTGTAAACACTTACTTAGTCTCTCGAAGAAATCTATTCACATTCTTTTCACCATGCCATTGTTACTCCCCGAGTGTATCTATAGAGATTATTGCTCATCTGTTGCGGATATAGATAACTCAAAACGGTGAAGGAGGTAAATCGCATCAGTGATCGGCTGATGTCGTTACGGGTGCTTGTCAATGGGGTTATAGCCCACTTGATAAGTGCCTACGCTCCGCAGGCGGGGTGCGGTGATGCCGAAAGGACGTTGTTCTGGACCCAGCTCGAAGGATTGCTTCGCGGGATCCCGTTATCCCAGCGAGTCGTTCTGGGTGGTGATTTGAACGGTCATGTGGGTGAGAAGTGTGACGGGTTTGATCGTGTTCACGGTGGCTTTGGGTACGGTAGCCGCAACGCGGAAGGAAACAATATTCTCCGAACGTGTGCGGCCGCTGACCTTGCAATCGTGAACACCTACTTCATAAAGGAACCGGAGCACCTTGTCACCTACCGGAGCGGACGTTGTGCTACCCAGATCGACTTTCTACTGACTAGAAGGCACCACATCGGCAAAGTAGCCAACTGCAAAGTCATACCCGGTGAGAGTCTCACTGCACAACGCCGGCTCCTTGTCATGGATCTCTGCGTAAAGGCCCAACGCAGACGTGTAGAGCATTGCCCGCGCCAGATCCGGTGGTGGCTGCTGGATGAAAACAGGTCCCAGGATTTTGCGGCGGTTATTGGCGATAAGTGCGCCGGTACCGATGGGGAACCTGTTCAAGGAACAGAATCCAGGCAGCTATCACTGGGGCGGCGCGGGTGGTGCTCGGCGTCTCCAAGGGCGGCCGCAAACGTGACAAGGAGACCTGGTGGTGGGACGACACAATCCAGAGGGAGACTAGAGTGAAGAAAGCCCTCTTCAAAACGTGGCAAGCGACCGGATCCCCTGAAGATCGCGACGCATACAAAGTTGCCAAACGTGCCACTAATAGAGCTGTAGCCAGAGCCAGACGAGATCACTTGCAACCGCTCTACGAGAAGCTGGAATCGTCTGAGGGGCAAAAGCTCATTTACAAGTTGGCACGTTCTAGGGTCAAAGCGGCACAGGATATATCCAAGTGCCGCTGTGTAAAAAACCCTGTTGGCAACCTACTATGCGAAGACCTCGCGGTGAAGGAGAGATGGCGCTCGTACTTCCACGAGCTGCTGAATAAGCAGCACCAAGAGGTGCAGACACCGGAACTCCCTCCAAATCATGGATTAGTGCCCCCAATAACGCATGAGGAAGTCCATACGGCTCTTCGTCGCATGGCAAATCGGAAAGCTGTCGGAGCTGATGGAGTTCCCATTGAGGCCTGGAAGGCGATGGGTCCTCGCGGTGTGGGCATGTTAACTAGCTTTTTGAACCGCGTGCTCCTGACCGGCAAAATCCCGTGCCAATCGAGACTGAGTAATATTACTCCAGTCTTCGAAGGCAAGGGCTCGGTACAGGAGTGTGGCAACTATCGCGGTATAAAGCTCATGTCCCACACCATGAAGATCTTTGAAAGGATTATGGACTCCCGGATCCGGCAGGAGTGTGCTGTCTCGGAGTGTCAATATGGGTTTCGTCCAGGGTACGGAACCATGGATCCTATCTTCGCACTAAGGATCGCCATGGAGAGATACAGATCGAAGAACACGCCTCTGCATTTGCTCTTTTTTGATATGCAGAAGGCCTTCGACTGTGTCCCTCGGGGGGTGATCTGGTGGGCACTGAGGTCCAAAGGGGTACCAGAAGCCTATGTTGACATAATTCGAGACATGTACCTCAATCCCGATTCCGTTGTTAGGACCGCTGTTGGTGACACTAAACCCTTCCCCGTCACCGTCGGAGTCCACCAGGGTTCCGTTCTTAGTCTGTTTCTCTTCAGCGTGATATTAGACGTCTTGTCGGATAGCATCAGGGATTCACATGAGCAACCTCCTTGGTTGCTTATGTATGCTGACGATATCGCGCTGGCGGACGCGGACAGGGATCGGTTGGTGCAGCGTGTGAATGTGTGGAAGGACTCGCTCGAGAACGGAGGTCTGAAACTCAATGTGGCGAAGACCGTGTATATGGCTAGTAATATGACAGACCCCATGTCTGTGCGCATAGGCGGTGACATGGTCGAGTGCACAGACCAGTTTAAATACTTGGGGTCTGTACCCCACGCGTCCGGCGACATTGATTGCGACATCAGGGCACGTATTTCCGCAGCTTGGACAAAATGGCGTGAGGTGTCAGGTGTCATTTGTGACACCAAAATGCCGGTTGAGCTTAAGGGGCAGGTCTATAAGACCATCATTAGACCTGTTCTCCTGTATGGCAGCGAGGCGTGGCCTGTGCTTGAGCGACACAAGCAGAAGCTGCGTGTCACGGAGATGAATATGCCGCGGTGGATGTGTGGAGTTACGCGGAAGGACCGCATCAGGAACTCCCGCATCCGTGGCAGTCTTCATGTCCGTGACATAGCGGAAAAACTGCAGGAGGGTCGCCTACGTTGGTACGGTCACGTCTTACGAAAACGTGTTACGTGTGTCACAAATGTCTTGCCATGGCGCCTCCGCCGGGGCCGGAACAAGCGGGGTAGACCAAAGAGGTGCTGGCTTGACGTTGTAAGAGATGACATGCGTGCCAACAATCTCACACCACAGGATGCTAAAGATCGCGCGAAATGGAGGAAATTAAGCAGGAAAGCGGACCCCGGGCTCCAACGCGAAAGCCACGGATGCAACCGGGATAAACGCTGAGATGATGATGATGTCGATGCTGGGCACAGGTCTCAGAGAAGATTAGATCCGAGAAGGATTGATCCTACACTTTCTTTTATATATATAGATGTAACTAACACGACTTTTTTATATATATAGAAAGTGATATCAATTAGTCAATTAATAAATAATTCAACAAAGAGTGTTGTTCATTGCAGAAATCAACGGACGACGTCAACGGAAACGAGATGACGACGCTGTAGTAGTCTCCTGACACCACAGGTGTGACCCTGACCCTCGGTTCAAATAATCTCATTTCTCGTTGAAGTCCCGTTGACGGTGGTGGGTCACTAACTGATAAGTGGAGTTAAGGTAGCTGAAAACGTTGTAGATTTTCAAGAACGTAGATACTTGTATGGCAGGAAAAATATGACGTGTTTATGAATACTTTATAAAATGTACATAATTTATATTTATACTTACAATCGTCTGTGGCTTTAGTAGCGACGAATTGAGCAGCGATATTAGTCATACCTGTAAGATTATAAAACAGTTTTTAAAAAACGCACAATGCTAATAATTTTCACGGTTAATTACGAGCATAAATATAGTCTTTGAAATTTGATGTGAGATATGAAATATGAATATCTAATTTCATGATCGTTCCATTAATGTCTGTTAAATTAATTCATCATCATCTCAGCGTATAATCCCGGTTTCATCCGCGGCTTTCACGTTGGAGTCCGGGGTCCGCTTTCCTACTTATACGCCAAGCCAGCACTTCTTTGGCCGACCTCGCTAGTTCCGGCCCCGCGGAGGCGCCATGGCAAGACATTTGTTACCCACGCAGCATGCCGGTTTTCGTAAGGCGTGACCCTACCAGCGTAGGCGTCTCTCCTACAGTTTGTCTGCTATGTCACGGACACGGAACTGCCACGTCTGTTAAATTAATTCCAGCAGAATAATCGACATGGGCTCAGTTTTCAGCAATCTGAATGGTGACAAATATCTTTGTAACCGATGTCTCATCGGATAGTTTTGATATTACATATGGATAGGTAATGAAATTAGATATTATTGCCGTGCTGATCATAGTGATATATAACTGCACAGTACCCAGTACAGAAAGAGACAATACTACCTATAGTAATTGGTAAGGTGGGAGGGAAAAACAAAGATTGCAGAAAATCAATTGACTCGGAAATTAGGTGGGACAAATGGCCATCCTATTTGGCCCTTATAGTATTTATTGTACTTTTATAAGTTCTAGGTTTCTTGTACGAAAGAAAACGAGTGAAAAAAGAAAGCTAAAAAATGAAGGTAGTTTAAAAGTTGCGTGTTTTCTCCTCTATATTATTACTTACTAGCCCACAGGGCAGGTACTATATGTAGTTCGTCATACCCAAAGCAAATAAAAATAGCGGAAGCACTAATGTTTACAATAGTGACGTTACTTGGCATATGTTCCTTAGCCAATGGCTTATCCTTTGGCGTATCTTTCGACAGCACATCGAAGTGGTATTCAACATTCTCCAAAATGACGGGTGACGGATGATCGCCCTTTAAATCTGGTGCTGTATGGAGCCTGGCAACAATGAATATCACATATAATTACAACTGTTCAAAACGGGTTTAAAGGTTTATTTGATCAATTCATACATATCTCCTATTTGTGCGTGATCTTTCTTGAACTTTCCTACATTTATGAATTCCTTTCTGCCTTCTTTTTTTAAACCAGTTTCTAAAACTTCCAACGCTTGACCTGTAAGTGAAAACAAATATTCGCTCAGATTATGTACCGACTTAAAGAATTTAACAGGACATTTAATTATTTGCCAGATTGACTCATTTACTAAATAATTAAATGTCCTATCAGAACGTCATTAAAGCCATTAAAGACATTTCAGACAAAGGTCAAATAATTATGACATTGTGGATTTGTATTTAATTACTTTGTAAAGTAACAAATTTCCCCGAGTTTACATTCAATGATACAATACAAAATAAATTACCTCTGCCTTCAATAGCATCTGTCAAATAAGCTGCGCCTTCTTGAGTTGGGTCTGAAAATATATTTAGATATAAAAATAAATAATAATTCTCAATCACATACGGTTAATTAAAAATACCAAATTGTAACAACTAATCTTTCAAAGGGGTGCACAAAACTGTGCAGAGTCAACCTTATCGTGTGCCCTGGGACTGACATACGCATTGTGATTATAAATGTCCCTAAACAAAAAAAGAATAACAAAAAAGCTATCCAGAATGCTATCCAGTATCCAGATCACCATACTAGGTCCATGTAAAATTCAGTTGCATCCAGTTATTCTGGAATCCAGCTGTAAATTATTTAAGGCTATCTATCTGATCTAAAAAAAACTTACTATCATAAATATGTACTTTTATCATAGATTCAGTAGGATTCTAGAACCCACCAGAAGGCATGCAGTATTTTAATGCTGAAGGAAGGGCGTTCCTTGAAATGCTGCATGCCTTGTTTAATTTGTCCCATGTATCTTGATCGTGTAGATTACCCAACTCAACCAGCAAAGATCATTAAGTCTTATGGTTTGTCAAAGAGATTTTTACTGAGAGTGTTGAGATGAAGCTTATTTTTCAAATCAATTCTCAACTAACACGGACATGAAAGTAATAACCTTTAAGAACCATCTCCAACTTTTTATCAGGTATAACAGCTTGAATTTGTTTAACCATGTCTTTAGCTTTCCCTGCATCGTGGGCTTCTGTGACACCCACTGGAGAGCTTTTAATACTACAATTAAAAATTCAGGTTATGTGGTGATATACAAACAATGTGTAATGGGATGATTATTTACGTTACTATAGCGTCTCTATAAAGTCGTGAAAATGCATCTTACTGAAACTAACAATTTTAAAAGTAGGGCAACACTAAATCTTAGTAAATACAAGTACACCGAATGTCATCAGCAGTCATCGATTTGTTTTGTGACTTGTTGATTTTAAAAATGAATTATATCATGTTCGGAATTAAAATTAATGCTATCCATCTTCTAAGAGAAATTACATATGTCGGAGACAGGGACGGCAGAGCGGTAGGGTCGACATCATCTTGGTGTGGTGGTACAGGTTCCGTTTCGTAGGTGAGTTTTTGAATTAAAGCACGACGTGTAGATATACCCTCCAATCTTCATAATAACAATTTAAATAGGCAAACCGACAGTTTCGGCTCGGAGATGTGCCTTGGTCCGCGTCTCGATGCAAAGTCACCGTTCGACGAACCCCACTTTCCAAAGCGACTCTGTCCATGTGCCGCCATCACAATATAACGTCACAAGCGTTTGCCTCTACTACGTAAATCAAATCAGCAACTTCTATTAAAATTAATCGACGATCTCCGACACGGCCAGCCTGACGAGTTGCACGTCCTCGTGCATCTTCATCATCATCATCCCAGCGCCAATCCCAGTCGCATCCGAAGCTCCCTCAGCCCCGGAGTCCGGGATCCAGTCCACCAGTCCAACCGCCGATTCCAGCCAAACCTCGACACTTCCGGTTGCACGTCCTAGTGCATGTCTGTAACAAATTAAAAAAAAAAACACAGAAAACCGACTTTGAAGCATTTTTGAGAGCTCGGCCAACCTGACCGTCACACGTCACGTTTAGTTACAATGACTATTAGAAAACCAAACTAGCTTAATCATTTTAGCAACTTAAACGCAAGAGCTTCCTTCAAGCCTCATAATTATCAAAATTCAAAAAGAAAACAAAAGGTTCCTCCAAGCCTCATAATTATCAAATCAAAATCATAATCATAATTGTCAAAAAGAAAACACATCATCGCCCAGCTACCACAGTTGCTAGTGACAACTCGTAGTTGACACCCATATCGTCATCACCTCATGTGACACGACCAACTCTAGAGTCCACGACTCCCAGGTCAACACATGACCGTACAACTAATAGTCTCCTCTGAGACCCAGGTCCCCGCCACATCACTAGCTGCCCATCGCCCCCTGAACAACTCCTCACTGAGTTGCAGTTACGACTACAGACTAGTGCATGCAGTGCGACCATATCTACCAGAGTCCCCGCCACATCACTAGCTGCCCATCGCGCCCTGAACAACTCCTCACCGAGTTGCAGTTACGACTACAGACTAGTGCATGCAGTGCGACCATACCTACTAGTGTCCCCGCCACACCACTAGTTGCCCATCGCGCTCTGAACAACCCCTCACTGGGTTGCAGTTACGACTACAGACTAGTGCGTGCAGCGCGACCACATAGCCATGATACGTGTTCTATTTGCTGGCGGAGGCACCCTCCTCACCATCTTCTACATTTTGAAAATCTAACTCAGCAGACATTACTTGGAAAAATCTTTCGTACCTACGCGATCCTGGGGTACATTTCATTACTTTAGCTCATTTCTATCAAATTTACATTTTTCGTAAATAGCAGTCATTTCTATGTTCATTACCGCTTGTTCTCTTGAGAAGATTTAATAGTCTAGCCACACATACTATCAGAAACTCAAGTGAGCTCGTAACTATAGGTCACAGTGAAATTTAGTTTTGAAATATGTAAAGACAAACCAGACATAATTTTAAAACCCTGATTTAAAATTTCTCAGTCCATTATAACAAACAATAATCGGGTAGTACAAGAAATAAAATTTGCAAAAATAACTCTTGATATAATGACGGAAAGAAATGGTTCAGAACACAATGCTGGTACTATCCATACCCAGTATACGTACTATCGCGTGTGTACGTATACCAATGAAATTACAGATAGCTTGACAAGAGAACATTCAGCACCGAAATCAAAATAAAAAAAGTACGACTCACCGGATTATGGCAATTTCTCGCAAACACCTGCCACTTGGTAGTTGTCAACCGTTGCACACCAGACATCTCTGAGCTCTTATAAAACCCCATTATGTTACCACAAACGTTTTGGGTATTTTGAAACCTTCTCATCGCCTGCAGAGTAGATGCTGTCCTGAAATCTTCTCATCGCCTGCAGAGTAGAGGCTCAAATCTTGAAACCTTGAGCGTTCACCAAAACGCACGCAGCTCTGGCTGCGCCGCACGCAGCTCCAACAGCGCCACACGCCATTGATGCGATTCACCAAGCTGCTAGAAGCGCGCTCCACAAGCGCACTTTGCACGCTCCGCAAGCTCATCTTGCGCGCTCCGCAAGCTCACCTTCCGCGCTCCGCAAGCGCACCTCGCTCGCCAAGCAACAGTCAGCACTGTCGCGCGCCAAGCATCAGCCAGCACAGTCGCGCACCAAGTATCAACCAGCACTGTCGCACGCCAAGCATCAGCCAGCACTGTCGCGCGCCAAGCATCAGCCAGCACTGTCGCGCGCCAAGCATCAGCCAGCACTGTCGCGCGCCAAGCAACAGCCAGCACTGTCGCGCGCCAAGCAACAGCCAGCACCGTCGCGCGCCAAGCAACAGCCAGCACTGTCGCGCGCCAAGCAACAGCCAGCACTGTCGCGCGCCAAGCAACAGCCAGCACTGTCGCGCGCCAAGCAACAGCCAGCACTGTCGCGCGCCAAGGATCAGCCAGCACTGTCGCGCGCCAAGCATCAGCCAGCACTGTTGCGACAACGCCGCGTCCTGCCGCACGTGCACGCCTGCAGAGGACTCCTGCAGCGCACTCCTGCAGCGCACTATCACGCAGAGCGATCTCTTCCGCGTCAGCAATTGAGTGCACCTCGTAACGTGACTTTCACTTCCAGCCTCACTGCCATTTACAGAAGGTCACACAAAGGCAATGAACAACTACCACACAAGTAATCACATGGCAGAAAGTGACTGTTATTCTGTTCCTTGATTTATAACGAGATTGTGAGCAGTGTAGTTCTTTATCCAACTTCTGATGTCGGAGACAGCGACGGCAGAGCGGTAGGGTCGACATCATCTTGGTGTGGTGGTACAGGTTCCGTTTCGTAGGTGAGTTTTTGAATTAAAGCACGACGTGTAGATATACCCTCCAATCTTCATAATAACAATTTAAATAGGCAAACCGACAGTTTCGGCTCGGAGATGTGCCTTGGTCCGCGTCTCGATGCAAAGTCACCGTTCGACGAACCCCACTTTCCAAAGCGACTCTGTCCATGTGCCGCCATCACAATATAACGTCACAAGCGTTTGCCTCTACTACGTAAATCAAATCAGCAACTTCTATTAAAATTAATCGACGATCTCCGACACATATTATTATTTTTAAAATTTCAGGAAAATGTGAGAGTGGACTCAAGATAATCAAGATACAGATGAGTCAGTTATTCGCCTAAGCGAAGGTAGCAGGCAGATGACAGCAGGAGCGGAGACGTTGTCAGTGACGCAGCTGACAATGATAATACATGATAATACTTTTTAACGAAGAATATTTGGAATCAGATGATGAAGGCAATTATTATGTTTTGGATTACTTTTCATTGGTAAAAACATATTAAATAATAACATGTATAATAAATATGTATGATTTTTTTTTGTTTTACTCATTTTATTTAAACGCCAGAGCTCAAAGATTTGTGTTTTGATTAAAACCAGTTTTGCTTCTAGTACAAAATAATGTGCTAGTATCAAAATGATTTCAGACAAGTGAACAGGGTTGCTATATGCACGACCGCAGCGGCCTCATTTATTTTCACGACTTTATAGACACACTATACCTACAAATGCTTCATTCTATAGAATCGGATATCTAAACATTAATATACTATGTGGCTTGTTGAACTGGGTACTAGATTTCCCACGCTAGCTCTTCTATTTATGTATGCATTCTCTATCTTCTTCGCACTCTTCTAATGCATAATGTTTCTGGTCACTCGGAGACTCATTAAGAGCTACTTACATATAAAACCAATCGCAAATATAATGTGAAAAATTGTGACGTGCATTAACTTTTTGATTGGTTGAATGATTTATCAACAGTCAATCGCCGCAGTTTACAGGCGCATGACAAATTTCACATTAATTTTGCGATAATTTTCGTTCAAAAAATTGGCCGTAAAGCTACGGTTTTCTAGAAAAACAAAATATTAATACTGCCTTAACAAAAAATGGACGTTTAGTCATATTCAGAATAGAAAACTTTCATTTCAAACAGAAGTTCATAAGGTTAGTTACAGTTATTAGTTGGTTATAGACACATTTACCTATTGCTAAAAAATGGCGGCAAAACCATAATGGGGTATTATATAAATGGGGACCTATACCCCCGATGCAATACAATCCTAAAACAGCCTCAACATTGCGACCTAGGCGTTCAATGAATATTAATTCATATTATTTATTGAACGTGCGTATTAGGTCGTACAATACATTCAGGAGTCACAAAACGAGCATGCTCTTAAGAGCATAAACTTCGAAATATTTACATATCATTGTATCGCTCGTTAATTAATAATAATTAAATCAGGACTTACTCTTCTCCACCTAGTTCATAAGTCAATTTATAAGAATCTTTTTGTCCTAAGACTGTATCTCCTTTACGGCCCATTAAATCTGCTAATACTTGTTTCTTTTCGGCGTTTGCTGAGAATTACAGTTAGTTGTGAATAATAATTAAACGAGAAAGCGGATTCAATACCTCTAAAGTAGTGATTTACTTACTCTCTGGTAGAGGCGCCGCCAGAAAATTTGCAGAATCGTCGATTATATCTTTGGGTAGAAAATTAAAGTTAATACTATAGAAATTTAAATGCGACACAATTATAATAAAAACATCACAAATGAATAATAAAATTCCGCATGTATGAAGAACACTGAGATTATTTTGTCAAATTACTAATGAAACCAGTAGTGTAATTGCGATATTTTTTGAACCATTTTATTTTTATTAATTTCCGATAACATTGTTCTAGTATGAAGAGTTTACTTCAAATGTAGTAGGTATTTATTGCTAGATTAATAATGATACAGAAAAATAAATATTTTTTTAGGTATAATATTTTCTATGTTATGTAATATTGTTATGTTACGTATTTATTATGTAATATTGACTTTCAAAAAGTGCCGATTCTCAGCCTAATTTGAATAAATGACTTTTGATTTCGATTTTTTTGATTCTATGCATAGGCTTCTATTCCATTCACCATATTATATTCGGGAGGGTAAACCGTCATCCGGTGTAGGTATATAAGCAGTATAGCTAAAAAAATTAATTACCCGGTAGAACTTTTGTAAATCTCTCATCTGGCTTCTCCTTTGTCATGTCTGTGAGTTTATCTTTCACAGTTGAGTAAGCAGGCATATCAACAGTTGAAGTGTGTAGAGTTAATGTTTTTTCAAGTCTAGAATTAAGAATTATATGTATAATTATTAGTGTAGGATCCGCACAGTATGAGACCCCAGATATAATTTTCAGGGACGCAACGTAATCGATCCTACTTAAAATTATTAAACATATCCTTGGATTCAGTACATGGTTCTGAACCGCCCGCCATCGATATTTTTTTGGCAAAGTAGAATAGAATCTATTATTGATAACTAACAATACCTTCACGGATCAGACGGCGTTTTCTTTACATATTGTATATTAGACATTTCTAAGAAAAAGATGCTTTTTTTTTATAACCCACGAAAAATTTCTACACTTTGGTGTCCTTGGCGGAACTTGTAACCATACCTTCGTATGGTTACAAGTTCTGCGTCGTTACCCTTGCCACTCACTATAGAACATACAAACCTTCTTGCACCATCAGAGTAACTCTGGTCATATCCTTGCAATTTGGCAAGTTTTTCTTCTCCCTTATCTTGCATAAGATGCACCACGTAATCCATAGCATCTCCTGATAAACATTGTACAATTAGTAAATAATCATAGGTACTATTTTAAATTATTTAAATCGGTAGGTAGTAATTTATTTACCTTTTTCAACTCCAATTTTAGCTAAATGCATAGCTGCTATATCCATAGTAGCTAGAATATAAGTCAATGAGTTAGTGAATATTTTTTTCGTATTAGGGAGTTTCACAGCTAACAATAGAAAAGTAATAGAAAATTATATAAGTAATTACGTTGTATATCTTCAACAACAGTAGGGGCTAGTCTTGTTGGTATTCCTCTTTTCATTTCGGAATTAATTTCATGTCCCAGGGTCACTTCAGCAGGCGACAGATTTTGCAGAGGTACAGAATCTGCGGTCTGTAATCTGTAGATATTAAATAAATCAATCAACTCGGCCTACTGCAGTCCGTTGCTGTACAAGGGGCTCTCCCATGCCTAGCCACATCTCCCCGTCTTTTCCTTCCACACCATTCTGTTCCAGCGGATTCCCCCAGCTAGAAAGCTGGGGGAATCCGCTATATAATTAAGCGTGCTATCCAGTCTCCAAGAAATCGTCTGATCCAATGGCTATGGTCCTTAGACAGTCATGGCTCGAGTATCGGTTCTTCGACAAACATGGCCAACCCACCGCCACTTTGACTACTTGTGTCGGTAACATATTACACAGATAATTAATGCCGAGAGACGGTGGAAGATCAATAGGTAGGAGGTTGGACGACCTACACAAGATCGCAGGGAAGAGTTAGGAAAGATTGCCCAAAAAGGATTGATGAATAATTCAAAAAGATTACTTATATGCCCTAAATGATAGTAAGGCGTTGTTACTCTATGGAAATAACTCAAAACCTGTAACAAGTTCGTTTAAAATCGATATTGGGTATAAATCGATTGCATTGGATTACAAAAAAATATTTCATTGATTGTACAAGGCCCGATGTTTTAATCGTAGTGATTCATGGAATACAATTTGCGTCTGGACAGATTTTATGTGGGAAAAACTGTCAAAATTTCAAAGTTACTCCTCCGATAAAGTTACCTGGTGTAGAAAAGCAAGCTCTAAGTTTTTTTAAACGTGAAAATCTTAAGTAAATAGAAACAGAAATTCTTAAAAACTCGAATTCTTAAAATCTACAGACAGAACAAAACATTTTTTAAAATATTTCATGAAATTAAATATATTTTAGGATGTCAAGTTTTAGCTATACGCTATTACTTACTCATCTGCCGCATCTGAATAGGTTTTCTTGTGGGACTTATATTTATAAAGACGTCTTTTGCCCAAAGACTTTTTGACCGCTCCCAAAAAGCTCATCTTGTATCTGTTACCAGCTACTCCACCTAGTAAATACAGTCCCTATGTGTATTTTATCAGTTACAATCAATAGAGATTCCACGAAAAATTCTTTACAATCCGCAAGAGTTAACTCGAGACCAGAGCGGCTCCTTCCGAACCCCGCACTGTTATCACTCTCGTTACCACAGGATCTCTTAATAATAAAGCAATAGAAATGCTGTCTTTTGAAGTGAAACTTCTTTATCGGCGTTGGAAAAAAATTTACCGTCACATTTTTCCGTTACGCGCCATCTTTTTATTAAATTTTTTACTATATTTACCCACCTCGAAGTACTTCCCCATATCCCTACCTAAAATCCCGGATATCTCAGCAACGGCTGGAAATTTCAAAATTCTGACAAAAAAATTCCCCCCCCTTACTAGCCCACCCTCCCCCCCAGCCGGAACCTATATTCAGATAGGACCCTTAGACCCCCATTTTGACCCCATAGTACCTGACCCCAATACCCATGTAGCACATACATTCCGAAATTCCAGTGTCCTGTCCCCTCCCACTCTGCCCTCATGTTGTGACCCCAGGTGGACAGGATCCTCCAACACTTAGACAACCCCCCCCTCACCTACCCCTCCCCCTCCCCCTAGACTCAACCAAGCCTCCCCTCCCCTCTCCTCTACACTCCCTTACCCCCCCCCCCCACTTGCTCCTCAGGCCACCTCACACCCCCGCGGCCTATCTCGGGATCCGGAGGTCCTAGACTAGCCGAGTTTGGGCTCTTCGGAATCGGGAGGAAGAGCCCAACATTCTGGCCCCGGGGGATTCCGCATCCCGCATCCCGCATTTCGCATTCCACACTGACTCACCTGGTGCTGGCGCGTGCAATTGTTGGGACATACAGGCTGTATCTTTAGGTTAGTTTAGTTTTAAATGTGGTGTTGTATTTAGTCGTGGACGTAGCGTCTTCAATAGGGGGACGCCCTATTGAAGACGCTAAGTTATAATCTTTATTAATGTTATTTTATTGAAGTGAAATTTCTCCGCCATCTTTTTCTAAGAAGTTTCACTTCTTACGTGTGTACACTAGTACACGCACACATTTTTTTTATTACGAGGAGGTGTATCGACGGATGAAAAAAATCAAAAGTCATTTATTCAAATTAGGCAGAGAATCAGCACTTTTTGAACGTCAATATTACATAAGACAGTCCCACAAAACGCTCACCCGTCGACACTTCTTAGTGCTTTCGCCGGAAAGAACGAACAAACTCCCTAGCAGCACAGCAAATTAAACTATTGGGTGATGATATTCGGTACTTAATATGTTCTAGACTCGGCTTCTTCAACCAATTATAAACATGTGCGAAAGGCAAGCCTATCGTGCACGAGCTTTGCACCGCGCGCAATTATATCCGTAATTTTAACATTATTTCAAAGATCTATGATAGATAGATCTTGCATATGAAATATTATCCCTTATTTTTACAACTTATTGCTACAAATTTTGGAAGAGTTTCCACAGTCGGATATAATGCTGCAAAATACTATGTTTTAGTTTACCTCTCCGCGTCGAAAACAACACAAGTAACCGCAACAATCGCAATTGGAGGTGACGGCCTGGCATGCTCTCTCGCTCTGGACCAGGGTCGGATGCGAGAGATAGCCGCCGATCGCCGCTACGAGGACACGGCGGTGCTCTACCCAAGCCGGGCAGACCTCCACCGTATGCTCCATCGTGTCCACAGGGCGATCCACACAATGGTGACATCCTGGCGTTTCCTCCCGCCTTATACGGAACAGGAACCTGTCGAAGCAACCGTGTCCGGTGAGGACTTGCGTCATGCGGAAGGTGCAGGCGCCGTGGCGCATTTGTAGCCACTCCTCAAAGAGGGGACTTACCGTCGCTATTGTGGCGTGCCCAGCACTGGGTTGCGACAATCGTACTTTCCATGTCACCATGAGATCCCGCCGGGGCATAACTCCGCTGCCGCGAGAAATCGCGGAACGGCGGACAGAGTTTTGCCTCCTTTCGCTATTCCCACATGTGGGAGAGGGCTTTGGCCTCGATATCCCATGGCGGCAATCTGGCAAGGAGGCTCGCCGCCTCAGCGGAGACCGTGCTGTATCCCCGGACCAGCCGAACCCTGACCCTCTGGGACGCGATCAGGCATCGGGCTGGTCGCTTCCTTAGCGACCGCGCCCACACCGGTGCCCCGTAAAGGGCCATGGACCGCACGGTCAACGCGTAGAGCCTCCGGCAGGAGGAGTTTGGTCCCCCTAGATTGGGGAGGAGCCGCCTCAGGGCAGCCCCGGCCCATTCTAGCCTGGGTTTTGGCACCCAGGCTAGAATCGTCGGAAGTGCACCTTGGAAGTTCAACCGGCTGTCGTGGACCCAACGCCGATGTGAACCCCTCCTACTGTTATGTGGGAACCCGACGGTGGCGCATTCCGAGGACCAGTGGACCATGAAAGCACATGGCCTCGGACTTCTGCAGGGCCACCTCGAGTCCCAATTGCCGGATCCTGTTGACGATTGTCGCAACCCCGAGTCTCTCCGCCGCCTGGTGCGACCTCCCTTGTGCCAGAACTAGCGTGTCGTCAGCATAATAAACTACGCTGACGCCGGCACCCAGTCGTACCCGATATGCCACAGATGCGGTCCCAGGACCGATCCCTGTGGAACATCGCACGACATCTCTTGCCGGTTCACCTTGCGGCCCACACTCCTTGATGACCGCGGTATATGACGGCCCTGTCTGTCAGATAGGCCTCGACCACTCGACAGAGACAGGTCGGCATCCGGTGATAACAGAATGCCTCCCTGATGCAACTCCAGGGTAGGGTGTTGAAGGCGGCCAAGCCAACCCCACCCCGCAACAATCGCTTCACGCGCACCTGTGTTCTACAAGACACATGCGCAGTGACAAGGTCGCGCGTCTTCTATTGCCTTATTATTAGGATGCCTGTGCTCGTCGCCGACGACGACGTCTCAATACCGCGCGTATACGTTGTCCTTGAGAAGTCTCAAAACTCTTGCGGCTTATAATTTATTTAAATGTTCTTACTTCGTAGTGCAACCACTTGGGACAAATGTTTAGAAGCGTCCTTGATCAATGCTGTAAGAAACAATTTGATAAGTAATTTACTAAGTATTTCAAACCTATGTAAAATGAATGCCCTGTCTTCTAACCTACCTTGAACTGGTAGTTTCAGTGCTGGTGGCGTAACGTCCAGCATGTCTTTGGTTAAATTTTGCTTTCCTTCACTAGCAATATCTTTAATGGGAAGATATGGGACAAGGTACGGCGCATTCTCAATTCTAAAATATAATAAGTAATTTTCGGTATTTCATTTGGTTGGCCTTTAGAGCACCTCATGTTTAAAAGATAAAATCTTACTCATCCGCTGCGGTCCCATAGTCCATTGTGTATTTATTTCTTTTAGCATACACAGTTTTTGGTTTACTCCTCATCATGCCCAACAAGGACTTCATCGCAGGACCTACAAATGGCAACAAACTAAGCGAGCTGTACCTAAAACTAAAAACATCGAAACCATAATATTGTATAGGAGATTTGCCGGACTCTTCAGTCGTTAGTGATAATTAATATAAGTAGGTAATACTACAGATTGAAAACATTTGATTTTGCTGTGGTAGCGTAAATAAATATATAAAATCTTGCCATAAAATTTTAAGACAGCCATGTGCATAGATATACTGGTAAATTATAGTCGATTTTTTTTTTTAAATGATTTCTCTAAGAGTGGCATTCGCAGAGTCTCAATTGGGAAGAATGTCGTTACGAAGCAAACATTCTAACGAAAGCTGAAAATACCGATGAAGTCGCCTCCGCGCCGTAGAAGTGGATGTTAAATTTATACAGAGCCAACAAATATTTTAGTATACATTTAAATGAACCAACCTCTGTCACGAATGAATGCAGACAAGTAATTGCTACAAATGTCAACGACATCTGGAAGAAAGCAAAGTGTTAAGAACTCCTATATCCTGCGATCGCGATATACATACATATATGCCAAAAAATGTTAACACCAGGAAATATAACTTCATTTCCTACATATTAAAGTTCAGTTTACACTATAACTTCTTCAATGGTGCTAGTGCTAGTCACTTTAAAATCAACTTATTTATTACTGAAACAAAAGAGATGGCCAAACGGCTGCCCCAGCACGTTTAAACGAATAGGTATTTGACACTAACACGCAATATTTATATATTCATCCATGAATTGTTAGTGTTTAAAAATTTCTTATAACTTTCGTAAACTAATGAACATAAAAAAGTTTCTCAATTATTTTCATGCATTGGCAGTCATACTTGGGCAGTCTTTTTCTTTTCATAGTCATACCTTTGGTTTTTGGGTATCTCCCATAAACCAAACCAACCAACATAACTAAAATGTCCCTCAAGGAAGGGGTTTGTTGACAATCATTTGCGGCGTTATTATCATTACTTGTAATTGACTTTATTTCGCGTTCATCATTTTCATTCCTATAGTGTAAAGTAATATTCTTTTCAGTTTCTCTCTCTTTAAGGTAAATATCAAGTGCTTTTTTATATGTGGAATTCACAGCAGATATAATTAGACGTATTTCCTTTTCTTTCAAGAAAATGGGACAACTTTTATTGAAGGACATGTATGTACCATTACAATTGATACATCGATATTGCATTGTTTCACAGTCCGCATGAAATCCACCACACTTTGGGCATATAGGCCTTTTACTGACGTAGTAGATGACCAAAACGCCAGCAGTTGGACATTGTGTTACTGGAAATGTGTATGACTCCACCTTAAACTTGCAGCCGTATTCCTCAACCGTCGGGGGTACCGTAGGGCCTTTAAAACAAATGCGAACTGTGACACTATCTACCCATTTTCCTCCTTCCGTAAATCGTTTCAAACGCCTCACGGTAACAATATCATATTCACAGTGTAATATTTCTGTCAGTTCTGTTGCATCCACCTCCAATTCGATATTTCTGACGACTCCATATGATAGATTAACTTCTTGAGCAAATTGACACCTGTAAACCAATTCCTTCATTGTTTCGCAAGACAATAGTTTCTCAGCATGTTGCCGCCTTTCAAATATATACGTACTCTAAACGAGTTTTTATAATTAATTTTGGTAATACCGAGAATATTTTCGGATCTTAAGAGCTTGGCAAGACCAATTTGTTTTGAGAGGCATTCCTTAGAGTAAATACGGTTAATATCATAGTTCAAGGAGGAACTACGATTTAGCCGTTTTGGGTTTCTTCTCATTGTCATAAATTCATCGTCCTCTATATTTTCTTCGCAATCTTCCCTCATTCTCTTCTCGGCTATTGGTATAAATGAATATTCCTTACTACCAGATTGAATTTCTCGCTCTGCATGTTTTATATTTATTACTGCATACCACCTCCTTTAAAACTTGTTGCTCACGCACAATTGATTCTTCATTACTATTTAAACTCGTTAAACTAACTCCATCTGAATTATTAGGTACTCATTTTTATTATATTTTAATTTGAGGTTATAAAAACACACATATCGATATCTGAGTATAGCATCCACTCGCTAGGAAATGTCACGCGCGATTGAGTTATGCGATATTATTTTCAGGATTGTGCAGACATGAAAAGTTCCTAAGCCTTTGTAATTACAAAATATTGATTTTCAGCTATTCAGCATTATATATTGCTAGGAATCATGTTTATACATGCATTTTCATTGCGGGAGAGCCTGCCATACTTCGGTTTAGCCATGTCCAAGATATTTGTAAAATTTTAAAAATAATGAGGACGTGCAACACAGCGCAATTTTGCTAATCCTCAGGCATGGCTAGCTTATTAATAGTAGAATGATAGCTGTGGTTACTATTTCAATTGCACGAACATTATTAATATTATCGTTCGTCGTTGATAGGCACATCGTCGCAACATCTGTGACCATGGATTCAGTATATGAATCTCATTCTTAAGTCGAAATTGAGTTTTCCGGTTAATTATTAATATATATGTATATCTATGCAAAATATCCATGTCAAATTTTCAACTCAGTTATGACGATTCATGATATACAGCGGCAGGATCTTATGCGTAAAATCAAACGGACCGGTTCTCGAAAACAGCGGCGCGGCAGCGTGGCGGTGGCGAGCAGGGAGCGGTGTACTTCTCACAGCGAGCGGTGATCAAGCGTTAGAAATAATTTGAATCAAAAAGATGTTGCCGCCATTGTTCAGACAAATCTTTCGCGAATAAAAACAAATATCTCGTCGACACAATCATGAACACTATGCAGCTATAGTGACACGCGATCTGCCCGCTAGTTTCGAGAACGGGTCTTCGATGCCCGCCCGGCTCCCGCGCCGCGCCGCTGCCGCCCCGCTGCCCGCAAGATTCGAGGCAGCGGCCTTACAGTTTACGAGCTGCCGTGCGATTCTGTAGTCATCTCACTAAACTTGAGTTAAGTGAGCGCGGAGTGAGATGTCATTCCTACAAAGAATGCTAAGGTGTCAAATTGACACTATTGATAGCTTACTTTAGGCTCACTTCAACAAAATTTCATGGCGAGATTTTTACAGATTCGATTGACTAATGTCCCTGTCATCCAGCGCCCTCATTGCGACACTATTACTATTTATGAATTGATTTGATTTCGAAGCATATTGCTAATCCATTACTCCATGTGTACGAAAAAGTGTCTGCTCAACAACATAAACAACGCAATGAATATTGTAGTACTGTCAAAACAAAACTCATTACCACTGATAGTGTATTACGCAATTAGCCTACTGTATTAAATTGTAACGGACCATTCATATCCGATTTCAATGCTTTAGGCGTGGCCGTATCTACCGCTTTATGTAGTGCTACTTTAAACTCATCCGCGGTCTTAGGATCCGGCACGGAGCTTCCAAGACCAGGTGCAGACTCTAACCTGTAAAAAAAACCATATAACCTCATTTAAAACGATGACTTTAACTTACATAAAGCTAAGTTAACATTGGAACTGATTCCCTTGTTCACAAACTAAACTAAATTTCAGTTCAATGCATCTTTTTCTTTCTCAATACTCAATACTTTTGTTTTCCACATGTATTCTTAGATGGTAATATATAAATG
Source organism: Sesamia inferens (assembly GCA_037179545.1). Taxonomy (NCBI): domain Eukaryota; kingdom Metazoa; phylum Arthropoda; class Insecta; order Lepidoptera; family Noctuidae; genus Sesamia; species Sesamia inferens. Next base: position 10,331,451 of record CM073923.1, on the reverse strand, counting down.
AGTTCATGTGGACCCTGTCGGGCACAAACAAAATAATTGAAGTTAGGAGAGAGGAAGCACTTTTTTACACTTTACTACGTTGCTTGCTAACGGGTGCGTTTGTGGGGGTGTGTGTGTGTGTGAGGATGCGTGTGCGTTCTATTTTATTAAGAATGATTAGTTTTGTCGTGTGTCTTGTGTTTGTTTAGCTAAGTTAGTTTTTTTTAAAGAAAAGTGCCTACTCTTGGAATTACTCCTGTATCGTGGGTGCGTTTACAAACATTTAAACTCGCACACACACAAACAGTCAAATACGGAACATTTCAATGCTTAAATGTTCCGTGCCCATAAGCCCATATAAATGTTTCTTAAGTGCGGGAATTGAAGCCGCGATGCGCAGTGCAGCGGTGCGATCGACCGCTGGCGCATCCACCGTGTCGTCTACAACTCATCTTTTTTGTAGAAAACTTTTATCTCTGCTTGCTGTAATCTATAGCTACATCCTTCACAAGTACTTTAATACTTTTCCATTTCTAGGTAATTCCTGTTTTCCCAAATAGAGAGCTGCTAAATGTTTGAACGAATAGTTGTTGTCGCAGCTGCAAGGTGTCCAATTGGACTCAAACTATTCGGATAATTGTTTCTTTTTTAGCTTCTTTGACAAATAGAGGCATACCTATTTATTTAGCTTGAGTTTCCTGTAAATCTCAAGAAAAACGATGTAATGAATACTTTAATAAATAATACACACACGTGTGCAGCTACATTTCTTGAGCTGAGAGCATTGAATTCACTGAAGGGTTGATCTCCTTGTGCTCGTAATTCCTTTACCAGGAGATCAAACGCTGGACCACGCTCATCTGAAATTTAACCATTACCTGTAGGCCTAGTATGAGTTTTCAATACGAAACTCGTTCGATCGTATCGAGCGCGTTTGGCGCTCTCATTGGTTGAGAGTTCTTACGACCTTGAAGCGGGCCAATCGCTGAGTCAAACGCGCTCGATACGATCGAACGAGTTTCGTAATGAAAACTCATACTAGGCCTACAGGGGTAATACATGTTTAATGAAATGTACAGTTAGTCGTGTATCTTTTCTTCGAGTATCAGTTCGAGAACCACACTTGCTGCTATGGAATTTAGATATGGCAATCTGTTTACTATACTTTTATGTTTCTTTGTCGTAATAAATTTTTAATAGTAGTTGAATTTAACAAAATATGTGCAAATGTTAAATCCAACAAAATGAAAGGAAATTAAGGAACTCTTTTTGAACTTAGTTAAAATTATTACTTACTGTCATCCACAGCTTTCTGAGACAAATATTTAGAGCAAGTATCCACCGTTTCTAAAAAAAAATATAATTTTAATGAATAAGTACGTATTAACTGTTTCTTAAATATATTTATTTTCAATTATTGCTCTCATACCGTCCATTTCACTTCTCAATTCTTTCGGCGTAAGTCTAATTATAATTTTTTTCATTGCTGCCTGAATTACTTGTGACAAGTTGGGCTCATCATGGTCAACCTCGAGGCCTTTAGCTTTTTCGAGTCTAAAAAAATGATTATTTCACACCACACAAATCGAACAATACATAATGGTGGTTATTCATAAAACATTATTAAAGTTAATTGACATTTCAAGGTCAAAATGTATGGCAAAATAGTTGCTTAAGCAACGTTTATGAATAAAGGTGATTGATTTTCTATTTGAATTGTGTACCTACTTGTAGTAACATTTAGAAAAATTTACAGTGTGGACACTACAGTATTAATAAAAAAAAAAGAATGTAACAACACTCAACTCTTTGGCAGCTTGAACATTTGATCTTTTTATTTTATCATGTTCATACATTTTATCATTTGGTTTTTTCTTCAGTTCTTCGACTAACAATTTAAAAGCAGGGCCTTTTTCCTCTGGAAAATAACTTATATTTAAGAAGAATGACTCAAGTTGCAGGCGACAGCACATCAAGCTACTACGTCTGTCACGATTTCTTTATTAAACTTCCAACTTTATCTCTAAAGCATTAAGGCTCAACGTTGATTGGGAATAAATTTTTCAACTAAATATTATCAGTTTGTTAAAACAAGTAATAACGTCAAGTCCATACTATTATATTCTGCATTTTGCGCCAAGTAGTCCGTACATATCTCAAGCATATCTGAAAAGTTATAAATAGTTAAGCGCTTATCCTATTAACAAACTTAATGTTTTGCCTAGCCTTCCTCAACTGCATTGTTGATGGTAAAGCGCGCTAGTTAATTAAGAGCCTCTTCACTCTAACCTTGGAGACACTTAAATTGTAGTCCGAAGGAAACAACACCGCCGCTGGCAAATTTTTCCAGTACCTCGATGTATGTGGTATAAAAGGAGAGGCGAAACGCATCGATGGAATGCGCTGTTAACAACGTAAGGGTGGATACTCGCCGTACGACGGGTCGTCCGATGACGGAACGGAGATGGAGCAATTAAATCATGCAGCTCTCTTGCACACCCACCAAAATGCATCTTAAAGTATAGAACACCGACAAGCTGGCTACTCTTCGCTATACTCCAGGCTTTGGAGACCGTTATGAGCTAATTCTGGATCGCCTATTAGCCTCCTCGCGCATCACCACTGAATCCAAAGTAGCCAGGTAGCTCCCAGTATAACTGGATTCAACAGTATGTTACATGATGTGACAAGCCTATCTGACCTTCACAAACTAGTTACTGGGTAATACGATCCCTCTTCGTAAGTTCGGTCGTCAGATTCATGGACTTATGTGACTACCCGTAACGACAGTCAAAGAACCACGATTAACAACCAGTATCAAGCGCTCAACGTGCTCTCGAAGTCCCTCTGTTAAGCGGTTGGTAAAGATGGTCATCCATTCAGAGACCAACCACGGCAAACTTTTCTCGGTGGTAGCTGCCATGACACCGGCTGCCGGCAGAAGTTACCATCCACCAGATAAAGTGTTCTTGCCGCTTGCCGATTATTCGTGTTCCGGCATCAAGCCTGGTGAAGCCGTAAGGAGGACGGGTTTCAGCAGTTGTGTTGTGATGTGTGCTGGATACGACGCCTCAAATTTTGTTGTGTCTGGAGTTTGGTCGTGGAGGGTCTCCAGTCCAGATCAATCTCCCTCTAGCGCAGCATCGTTGGTCGTGTTGTTTAACATTACATCATATCGCTCTACTGGCGACTTCCTTCCTATTCCTATTATTTTTGAGTGAATAGGCTCTTAATAAACTAGTGCGCCATCATCAACGACTGCATCACTGCTTACTATCAGGCGAGATTGCGGTCAAGCACTAGTTTATAATTATTAAAAGAAAAAACTTAACTGAATCGATCTAACTGTGAGACTTGTTATTATTTACTCATGGTACGCATAGAGCCATAAAAGCATTAGATACGACTGAATTCGAAACTCCGTACTTTTGAGATTCTGGACTTTTCGCAAGTGCCTATTCGTAAATTACCATCAAGTTATAACTTGGATGTAGAATAAGTTAAGTATCGTTAGAAGGGTTTACTAAAAAAAAAAAATAACAACCTGTCATAGCCTCGGCAACATCTGGTGGAGTGATATCTTTAGTCAACGCTTCAAGTTTGTTATAAATTTTTTCTCCCTCTATCGCACTAAATTCTGTAGCTTTCAGATCAGTCGTTCGTTTTAGCCTGGAAAAATATTGTTGCACAATAAAATATTGAGACTATCCTTGTAAGTAAATTGTGTTTAATTCCGAGTCTGTTTAGGAGGTTTAAGTATATCAGCGCCCTAATTGCGTAAAACATTATTACTATCAATTGGAATCATTTCGAAGCATAATGTTAATTCATTGCTCCATGTGTTCGAAAATGAGTCTGCTCAAAAACGTAAATAATGCAATGAATGTTGTTGAACTGACAAAATAAAACCCATTGCTACTGATAGTGATTTACGTTTTTTTTCTACAATTTTATACCGTGATTAGACGTGCCCCTATCATTTGATAATTAATAAAAGAAATACGATACTTCAAAATCGCGAAAAATAACCCATTTTTGCCGTGATGTTCAGATGAGTAATTAGACAAACGTGATAAGTTTTCGACAAAAAAGAATTATAGCCGCAGAGGTATACTTTTCCTCAAAATTTTCATAAAGAAATAATTGAGGTCTGTCGTGTTTTGAAAAAGAAAACAACGGAATACGAAACGTCTTTTGGTCAAAGTTTTTTAGGTAAGTTCAGCCCGAGCTGCAACTGTCCTTTTCGTACTTTACTTGGAGAGGTTGGAAGCAGCACGACGGCAATAGTTCCTTCAAATACCTGTTTTCCAAATTCCTTGGCACTAGAGTCCCCTCTTAAGAGCAGAGGCAATTGAATGGATTACACAAAGTAAATGTTGAATTCAATATACCAGTCCCCGTCTACGGCCACCAACATAGTTCTTGGCCCATAATTAAGGCGAAATTGTATGAATAATTAACTTACTCATCAGAGCCCTCGTGGTAAGTTTGGTTAAATTTTCCAACTGATAATAAGTTCTCACTGCCCTTCTTTTCCATCGCATCCGTCAGTATATCGAAAGCTTTTCTCATATTCCCTAATAGCAAAAATAACGCCATAGTAATTAAAATTCGATATTTTGTTTTAGAATGTTTATAGATTATAATAATATGATAAACTTACCGTCAAACTTTAAGTAAGCGGGATGTTCTAAAAGGAATATATAAGTGTAATTAATAATTGTGGAAGAAAATCAGTCACTTGAAGTATTTACATTTTGAGTGCATACTTACCCGCTCTTGGTGCACGCCTTAGCCCACCCTGAAATTATAGTACTTACTTGTATTAACTTTGCAAATACAAGAACATATGACAACGATAAATCTTCATTCTCCATCTGACACAAATGAACACAACGGAAACACTAGATCAAGTCAAATTAGCAACAAAAATTTTGAACAGATTTTTGTAAGGCATGCTACACGAGGATCAGAAGTGGAAAATGAAGATTTAAGAAAATTAATTTCGTAAATTTATTTACCTCGTTCCGCAGTGTTCACTTGTAAGGGATAAAATAGGAAAATAATACAAAAATAGAAAAATAATCTATTCTGAATTTTACTTTTTTTATTTAAAATTTCGTAGTTAATGTTAGATTGCGGTATTATAAAGTTTCGTTTCATATTATTTCGGATTCATTACTTAATTATACCATAAGCATCAAGTTGGAGCAGTTAGTTCAGGTCTATATACGTAAGTTATTTCAAGAGCTGTTTCTAAATCGTTTTTAAAACATTGTAATGCCGTTTTTTCCTTTCTTTCCTTGTTGACGATAAAGTCAGACTTGATGATTGTATCCTATTAAAATAATTTTGCTTTAATAAGTACGAACTATTAACTCTAGAGTTTAACAGAGTTGATTAAATGTTCATGGTTACTTACAGCGCCCATGGGACCACCACCCGTATCTGGACCATCACCAAAATCACCAGGTCCTCCTCTAGCTCCTATCAAAATATCTGTGAGGAAACACGTTACTCCTTAATAAAAGTAGGGATATGGTGAGCTTTTAATTTATTGCATCATCATCATCACCATCATCAATCTTTGTATCGTCCCACTACTGGGTACAGGTCTCCTCTCATACAGAGAAAGATTGAGCGTAATCACCACGCTTGCTCAATGCGGGTTGGCGATTTCAGACATAAGAGGGGACTCTAGTGCTGAGTAATTTGGAAAATAGGTATTTGAAGAAACTATTGCTGTCGCGCTACTTCCAACCTCTCCCAGTAAAGTGCGAAAAGGACGGTCGCAGCTCCGGCTGATTTTGATTACAAAAACGTTGACCAAAAGACGTTTCGTATTCCGCTGTTTTCTTTTTCAAAACACGACAGATCTCAATTATTTTTATATCAAAATTTAGAGGAAATTTATGCCTATGCTTCTATTATTTTCTTTTTTGTCAAAAACTTATCACGTTTGTCTCTGAACATCACGATAAAAATGGAATATTTTTCGCAATTTTGAAGTATCGTAGTTCTTTTATTCATTAAGTGTCTGAAAAAGTTAAACGACAGGGGAACGTTTAAGCACGGTGCAAAATTGTAAAAAAGCAAATTGCTCTAAAAGCATTATCCACGAAGAAAAAGGCAGAATTCGATTGTATAGAGAAAGCACCACTAGGGTTCCCTCTTAAAGTCCAGGTTTCCTCAAGATGTTTTCTTTCAGCTTGTAATCAGTCATTTATCGCAAAGGAAAATTAAACTATATATAAATTATAAAGACTTACTTTAATGTCTTTTGACACCAGTACCCTAAGGCTTAGGAGCTCGTGGTGCGGTGGCATTACTCAGAGGTGATTCACCACCAGGGGTGGTGGAAGCTGGCGTGGCGGTAGACGGCCTCGACATTGATGTACCGGAAACTGTCACGGGCGTGGCGGCGGGCGACGCCGGCGTGGGTAAGCCAGCCGCGGGCGCAGCATTGTCCATAGCTGGCTTTCCGGCCTCTCTGTAGTACCTTTCCACTTCTTCTCGTAAAAAATGGAACTATTTCAGTCACGTACCTTAAGTCTTGTATGCAATTCGTGAGCTTCCGAGAAAATTGGGTAAACATACAAAATAGAGTTATTTGAATTTGTAAACAATTGTTCAATATCGTTTGAGATTTATGTTCAATCACCATTTTTCTCGGAACTATTTAAGCTTTATTTATTAAAAAGATCAAACATCAATGAACGATTGTCACAATTTCAAACGCCACAGCTTACCTTTGCATGTTGTTTTAAATATCGCGGGCTCCAAATAAAATGTTGACAATAGTTCCTCACAAGTCACAACGTTAACAATTTAGGTATAAGTAACATACTCACCGTCATCTTCATCAAAGTCCATCATGAGCATTCTGTCATCAGATTCAGTTAGAATTTCGTCAATCCAAACCGCGATCTGTCCAAATGAAAAATAGACTTTTTCTCATGAAAAAAATATGTTTTGCTAAATTCTCAAAATAATTTATATAGTAGTCACTTCCTTATCAAATGTGTACCTTGTCTGACATCTCCATCATGAACTTCGCTTTGGGATTTGTACATCGCCTTGACGGTGTTTTCATGTGCATATAACTGCACATATCGTGCAAGATAATATCAGATAATCTTAACATTCTATGAAACAAAAATAAACAAAAAAATCAGTACCAAATATTTTAAAATACCTATATAAATAGCAAAGAGGAGCGCTTTGAGAGAAATCTCTGAACAAAACAGTTGAAATATAGATTTATAGAACTATTCGCCTCAATTAAATAAATTAACTAAAAATTTAAAAAAAAAAACATTCATACGTTGCAGGCACAGGCGTAGCAAGAGCTACGCCGTAGCCAAGCGTGGCGCTACACACTTTATCCAGGTTCCAAATCTCAACAATCAGCAGAATAAGTCTTATTTTTTATAAAATGTTGTGCTTTTAGTGGAATAAGACGGATTTTGATTAAACATGGGTAGATAAGGTATGTAAAATACATTCCTTTAAATTGTGTATCAGATTGAAACTTACCCGTCAGCGAGCGCATAGCGTCCAGGCTTGGCTAAACGTTGTTGGATACCTCTAGCAAAAGCAACAGTAGCATTTCGTGCCCACGCGAATTTTTTTTCGCCGCACATAGCAAGTATGTCCTTCTTTATTGCACGAACGCCTGCAGTTCTATAACAAATTAGGGTTGTTCAAGCAATGCTTATTTGATTTGACTTAGCTTTAAAAGTGAAAATATTTAACTGTAGGTCTAGGTAGGTATGTTTATGGTCCTAGTGGGTCAAAAAATGTGGGGACACTTTTTTTTCTTTCTTTTCTTTCTTTTATGGCTTCGCACGGTTTGTGCATTTAGCCAATGTCACCTAATGAATTGTTCATGTCGAAAAAGACGGCGTGATCCGTCTTACGATGGAGGTTTGAGACAAAGTCATGATGTGGCCACTAGGCTGCGATATTTCACTGTTCTTTATGAATTACTGAATGCATTTTTACTACATAAATCACGCACTTTTATTTAGTAAACAACACTATAAATAATTTTAAAAGTCCGATGAAAAATGAGCGTGACACTCAGCTTGACTTTCCTGCCAAAAACTCCATGGGGGACACTTTATGTCTTTGGTAAAAGAAAACGCCAGCCAAAGCACGAGTAGAACTACATACAATGGGTTCGGGTTAAAGTTCGGTAGTTGGGATGATAATTTAAAAATATATATACTTGTTTACTCATATACGGAATACTGTGCATGCGTAAATAAGTATATTTTTATAGGTCCATTATAAATAAAAATCACGTCTGTTGCACGGGAATTCTTCGTGCGCCAGTCCGACGTGCGACCAGGCTTCTGCCTGGTTACAGATGTTCCTAGCTACCTTCATAACATTCTTCGTCATTCACACGATTATTTAGCGGTGCACGAATACAACTTCTTTTATTCTGGCATTACAGCAATCTAGAGCGGAAATTTTCCATAAAAGCTTTAAATGTTTTTGTTGTGTTGTTTTAGATTTCTGTGCGAATACGATCCTTACATTCGTCAACTGGGTTGATGTCGTAAAATTTAGCCTTAAGATATCCCCAAAGACAAAAACCCATTGGGGATATATCCGAGCCACGAGGCGGCTAGTTAATGTCCCCTCTTTTCTATATCACTTTTGGGACAACAAAAGTCTTAAGCTGCCCTTGACGATTCATTACATGTGTACTTATTATACAGTCAACTCTCGATAATTCAAACTTATTTTTGAATCGAATAAAAATAGTATGGACTATCATGAAGAAATGAATTCGGAGTGTTTGAACACTCAAAACTTTGGCAAAATATATAAAATACTTTTAAGCCATTGGGCTTAAAAGTATTTTGCCAAATTTATAGCCAAATGCGGTGCTGGTATTAGATAACGCACCGTATCATTCTAGAAAAGTCGAGCGTATCCCCACTTCAAACTGGTGGAAGGCTGATATTATTCAGTGGTTGGATGACAAACAAATTAATTTTAAAATTGCAATGATAAAGACTCAATTTAATGGAACTAGTAATGTTACAAAAAACTAATTACGAACGCTATGCTGTGGAAGAATTAACCGCTGAATACAGTGTCACAATCCTGCGTCTGACCCCCTATCACTGTGAGCTCAACCCAATAGAGTTAGTTTGAGCTCAAGCAAATGAAACGTAAAAAAATTGTTTGAAGAAGGCCTGAAGGAGTGACACCGGAAAATCGGAGAAAGTGCATCAATCATGCCATAAAAGTTGAAGACGAAATGTGTCATCTCGACCACATCATGTATGAATGTGTGGATTCATTAATTATAAATGTAACTGATTCCGATTAGAGTCGTAATCATAAAAAAGTAAAGAGTAAAAGTGCCGTCGTGTTCCGGCATGATGTCTGGTGAAGCCGTACGGAGGACGGGTCTGAGCAGTTGTGTTGTGATGTGGTCCGTGTACGATGCACCAAATGTTGTTGTGTCGGTAGTTTGGTTGTGGAGGGTCCTCAGATCAATCTCCCTCTGGCGCAGCATCGTTGTCGTGCTGTTGGGTTTAACATAGTATCACCTCGCTCAACTGCCGTCTTCCTTCCTATTCACTAAGTTTTTTTTAAGTGAATAGACTTAATAATATAATAATTTTTTTTTTATTCTGTTTGTTTTAGCTGTAAGTTGTCCATAGTTAATAAACAAATAAATTACTTAATCCCTCTGAATCTCTTTAAACATTTTTTCCCCAGCTTTTGCAATAATGTTGTAGTGAGTTTAATATGCTGGGCAAGGTTCATATTTCTAAAATTATATTATTAAATACAGTGTCTTTACAATAAAAAAAACCGCTTTGATACCTAATAAAATAATGCATGACTAAATGTCTAAGTCTATTGATTGCCGAACATCACTATTGTAACGGGTCACCCTTTTTCCTATCAGTGACAGTTGCCCTTGTCATTATTCTGACTCGAATTAAAAATCCCACTATAGTCTTCAAGGAAAATGGCAAGTGTGGCATTCACACGGACGTTTCTGCCATTTGCCAAGTTATCCTAATGAAATGTTGATAACTTACGCAGCAGCTTTCTTCTTAGTCTTTTTCAAGTTAACAAAATATTCATAGGCCTGATCTGGCTTGAATGGTTCATCTGCATCCAACATGGATCTCAAACGAGAAATCTAAACGGAAAAGAAAAATTATGTAATAAGTATCCGTGCGGGAAACGAACCCGCGACACGCAGCGCAGCAGTAGATCGCACAGCCACTGCACCAGCCGTATATTAATAAAATTCTCGCGATTTCCTCAAAGTTACTGAAGACTTCTCACTTGGCTGAATTCGGTTATTTAACGAGGAGTTACGAGTGTTGCACAAAGCGTTTAGCGTTATGAAACTAAAAAATATTGCCAATTAGTTACTGTTCCTGTTCTACGAATCAATTGTTCAAAACATTGGTTCTGTTTCCCTTGTTCACAAATTAAACTTAATTTCAGTATTTTATCTTTCTATTTCATTAAGAAAAGGATAGAAGGTAAACATTAAATTACATAGTCCCTGTCTGACGTAAGAATGACAATAAAATGACGTAAAGCCTGAGTATTTTTAGTCCCCATGTTTTTAATCGCATCTAAACTGTCTATAGAGTATCTTAATTTGACAGGACTAAACTAATATCTTATCCTCTATCCTTTCATTAATGAAATAGAAGGAAAAAGTTGCACAAAATTTTGAATTACTTTAGTTTGTGAATAAGAGAATCGGCACACGCCCGGAACACGGCATTGTAAAAGTTTTTTTCTTTTTTCAAATATTTGGCACTGACCGTGTCAGGAGGCAGGCTTTGTGCATTTTCCCGCCACAAGTATATGATGGTGCGACGCCGCGGCTTGGAGATGCGCTCTAGTCGGTCCGTCAAGATTGCCCCATGCTTGCGCAGACACCGCGCATGAGCCCGCATGGCTGGGATGGACATCTTCACATCAGTCGCTTTGGGGCTTCTGGAATAAGCATGCCATCGAGATGCAAGTTACTATCACAAAGTACATGGCCGGTATTGAGCAGGTAGATCAACGGTTAGCGTATAAAGTAGGGAATTACATAACACTATTCTCTTTCATCTATTACAATAACCTGTTACATCCTGATGCAACGCTTCTGTAGTAAAAGTCGCTGTGCTGCATCATCATCATCATCATCATTTCAGCCGAAAGACGTCCACTGCTGGACATAGGCCTCCCCCAAGGATCTCCACTGTCCACCTTGTAGCGGTACTTACAAATGCCACAACAACACGTCATACTGACGTCACACGAATTCTACATATCGAAATCAGAGTTTACCGTGCAACTAGCATACATACAACTTCCCAATTTCAGAACATAACACCCGTCTGGTCGGAGGATCCTCCCTTTTCTATGGAGGATGAGTAGACATTACTCCCTATTCCTCATGCCTCCACAAGCTTATCTGGGTCTTCTGGTGCGCGGTCGCCACTCCAGAACCCGTCGGCCCCATCTGGCATCGGTCCTACGGGCAATGTGCCCGGCCCACTGTCACTTAAGTGTTACAATTCTTCAGGCTACGTCGGTTGCTCTCATTCTTCTTCAGAACCAGCAGAACTCCTCATTTCTGATTTGATCATGCAGTGAAACCTCAAGCATAGCCCTCTCACACCCGGACCTTACTAAATCTTAAACAAATTTCAATGACCATTAAGCTGATTTTAGAGTGACTAGCACTATTTAAAAGGCTATAAAAATGTTTGAAGTTTTAGTGTAAACTAAACTTTATTCTGTAGGAATTAAAGTAATTTTAGCATGAATTCATAATATTTGTTTGCATTTTTGGCAAATATATCGCGAACGCAAGGTAGGTGTGTTTAGTTATTCCTTTCTATACTTACTTTACTCTTTGAGTTATTAGTTCAAGAATATGTTAACATCACCTTCTTAGCGTGAGTGAAATCTTGCTCAGGAAACACTTGAATTTTGTCCAGATCCCTAGGACAGTTCGTAAGTAGCATATCACACGTTGATTTATCATTCACGGTCAAATTTGAATGATGTAAAACCTTTCGCAATTGAAATGCAACACTTATATTTTGCCCTAATAGACTATGAACATTCAATGATACCTTATTTTGAAACTTCAATTCCTCAGCTAATCACGTCAACTCAACGTACATTTCCGTGGTGCCTTAAGTTTTGAGTTGATTTGCATGATTTTTGACAAATACGTGCACTAGCTAGACAGGTCCTCTTAATCTAGTGTATAGTTCTTTCCTAAAAAGACCAATCTCAAACATCGTTCCACAATGTTATTCAAATCATGAAGATGGTCTTCGTATGATTTGACCATGATTACTTCTGGACAAGAGTCTGTAACCTCTTCTTTTTTTTGGATGGAAAATCATCAAATGACTTCTCCTGCTATGGGTGTGTCAGATGTTTACTAACTAAAACCCATTCATGTTTCTTCAATTGCTTGTATAAAACCCACTAGATCTGTTTCGAACAAACCGCGGCTTAGCAGTGACCTTTTGAGTTAGTTTCGGCCTTAATTCTCAGATTAGCCAGATAGGTAACGCTACGACCTCACATAGTTTTTAAAATATGATTGTTGTGTAGGTAACTGTTTGTACAAACCTACTTACAAATAAACTCATCTATGATTTATTCCTGTCACCTTGAGAAAAACTAATCTACAATATGTAAAGAAAACCCTGATTCTACTAACGCCTACAAAGTCGGGCTAAACTTAAAAAAAATACCCCTAAAAAAATAAATATTATTTCGCAAAACGAGGTAACTTAATACATGTGCGATAGGCAATACATGCGCGGGTGAAGGGAGGCAGGGTACGCGGCACGCGGTCGCAACGCTCATACTAATACAGTCAAAAATGGTGTTGTCCCTTTTTTAAAAATTACCAAATTTTGGGGAAGTTGGAATTAATTCGCGGAAAAAAAATTCATTAGTACTACGATGATTATGTAAAATTTCATATTTTATTTCGTCATGTGTTTCTTTTTCTTCTTCAGCCTATAGAGGTCCACTGCTGGACAAAGGCCTCCCCCAAGGCTTTCCATGTATCGGAAGACGCAGGGTAGGGAGGGCCCCAACAAGGTGGACCGATGACCTGGTGGAGGTCGCGGGAAGCCGATGGATGCCGGCAGCACAGGACCGGTCATCGTCATATGTTTACCGAACCTTTATTATCCTTATGGCTCGGACGGGGTTTTCTTTACATATTGTATATCTTATCTTGCCGAGATTTGAGTTACATTGCAATGAGTTACTTTTGTGGTATGTCCATAGTGAACATCCTACCTTAAGAAAGGTAGGTTTCCTTACTTGGGTTTGGCTGGTTTAGGAAGAGGCCGTATGGACTTTCTCGGCTTGGACTTGTGCCGCAGCCGCAGCCCGTGTCCGGCGATAATGGTCTCAGCAACCGTTGGTGGCGCAGGCTCTGTGGCGTACGGCGGGTACGGCGGGAACGACAGTGGCTCTTCATCGTTCAATAATAATACAAACAATTTAATCAAAATACACGTTATATTACCTATTATGAGCGTACTAAAGTTATTAAAGTTATTTAAAATAGGTGAATATCACATTTATTGTAACCTTTTAGTTCTCTCTTTCTTTCTTTTTTTTCTATCTAAGTAGTTACAGCAAAATCTATCGGGAGATATTATTAGAAATAATACACGTCATTAAAGGTCGAAAATGTTTAAACAAAAAAATCTTAATTTGCCATGTACTTAGGTTCATGAAAACCAGTCGCAATAATAACTTCACGGTACAGGGAAATTCGGAATAATATTGAGAATTTTCCAGTGATATTTTGTGGTACAAGAGAATGTTGAAAACATACCTTCAACCTCTGTGTCCGGCACTGCAGATAGGCCTTCAGACACGGGCACCTCACTGGTAGCCAATTCTGACGGTGTGCCCGACATATCGTATTGTTAAGTTAACAATGTGTTCCAGAAACAGTCCTTGTTATTATTGCAGATAATTAATGTAATTGAATGTTTATTATCGGTTTCTTCCGATTTGCTTGCATTTTAAAGAATGACAGTTATTTCAAATGTCTGGTGTGACTATTCTTTCAGCTCGGTTATTATCGGCCAGTATTATTTCTCTGATTTAACTTTACAGACTTCTTTCGTGTCGTACCATAAACAATACACATTCCTAATATTTTTTTAGAACACTATCTAAATAAGATGTTTTTTCAACACTGATAAATACAGTTGTATACTGTACAAACGACAGCACATCAAGCTACTAAAATCTGTTAGATTTCCTTATTAGATTTTAAACTTTATCTAAAAAACCATTAAGGCTCAAGGTTGATTTTGAATATCTGACAATTTGGGGTAGTTTGACCCGCTGTCGTCCGTACTTATGCTGGTATATTTACTACGGTCCTTAATGTGGGTACTGTAGTTTTGGGTCATCATCATCTTTTTTTTATCGTCCCACTGCTGGGCACAGGTCTCCTCTCATACAGAGAAGGATTGCTCAATACGGGTTGGCGATTTGAGACTTAAAAGTCCAGGTTTCCTCAAGATGTTTTGCTTCACTTTCAGTCATTGGTATCCAAGATATAATTAGAAAGTACATATAGCTGTAGAAAAGTTGCATTGGTACTTGCCTGACCTGGAATCGAACCCGCGCACTCATACTTGCGAGGCTGGTGTTTTAACCACTAGGCCACCACGACTTCAAGTTTCACTTCAGTTAGACTTCAGTTTTGGGTAATCTGCTTAATATAAGGCTGTGTGATGTTGTGATTGTTTGACCAAAGGTAGTATTTTGAAGTTTAATCCTCGAGGACAATTAGTTCTATTAGGAAATAGTTGTATAGGTAATAAAATTTTCTTATAACCCTTTTAGTATAGCCTATAGGCTCCTATAGCCTTCCTTTTCGTGTTTAGGAAAACACGTTAAACCGTTGATCCTGGATCAACAAGTCGTAAAATGTTTATTATTCGAGCTAATTTATCGAGTCTCGTACTCACAATTTAAAAACAATGATTACAGCTTCTCCAGTAACATTGAAATCTGTATCCCGTAAAATGAGTGGAAGACCTCGCTGGCATCTTTTGAGAAACAGTTAATTGCACAGAAACGCTATGGCTTGACCGCAATCCCGCCCGCTGGCAAGCAGTGACGCAATCGTTGATGGTAAAGCGCACTAGTTAATTAAGAGCCTATTCACTCTAGCCTTGAAGACACTCAAATTGTAGTCAGATGGAAACACCGACGCTGGCAAATTGCTCCAGTCCCTCGATGTACGCGGTATAAAGGAGGAGGAGGAGGGATATGTGCCTTCAACAGTCAAAGTGTTTGTCCCATGGGCCCCTAGCATGTACAGACGACACATATCATGCTACTAAAATCTCTCTAATTTTCTTTATTTCAAAGAACAGCTTCAGGAAAAAATAAGTTTTTATAGGTAATATTTTCTAGGCCGTGGTCAGACGGAGCAGGCCGCACCGCATAGCAAAAACGACCATGTACAACATTATTTTTTGTTTATACGAAATCCGTGTCCCAGTATTTTTAAGTAAAGAATCTATGTACAAAATTTCAAAAAGATATCATGAAAAACCACAAAGATATGAACTTGTTATCCTACTTGGTTGCTTACCCAACAAAAAATATGGTCTCCGCTCCGCTCGGGCGGGTGTGCGTTACTGTAAGCTGCGTGGTGCACTCGTTAACAATTTCTAAATGTACATATTTGGGATAAAATATAACATGGTGTAGAAATGATTCGAATCGATTCAGTTGCTTATTCTGAACAAACTAAGTATATTCAGGTTTTGGATAAATAAGGTTACCGAGCGGTTACGATAGATCATTGTACTTGCGCCGCGCACCACAGCTGACGCCAGAGGTCAATGCACCGCGCTCGCCCGCCCGTGCGGAGTTTTGACCATATTTTTGTTGGGACAACCAAGTAGCAATAGCATAGCAAGCTTATAAAATTGTGGTTTTCTTTGTATCTTTTTGAAATTTTTTACATAGATTCTTTACTTAAAAATATTGGACACGTGTTTCGGGTTTCGCATAAACAAAAAAATAATGTTGTATAGGTATAGCTATGATTGAGGAAAAACTTAGATATATGTGGAAAAGTGCATGTTCTGAACAATATGTCCATCTTGCCTTTTCGGGGACATGAGATTGGAGGATTTATGTATGAAATATTAGTAGGACCAAGTGATGAAACATCTCAGGCTGTATATACCTCGACCAATGCTTTAAAAATTAAATAAACCAGAATGGCTTGTAAAATATTAATAAATCATTTTAATTATTAAAAAACAAACATTAAAAAATACTTATAACAATGTTTATCATAATCTTATTTTAAATAATAATATTAATAGTGGTAGCTTATGTCTAATTTCTTCATTTAGCCTGACTGTATGTTGGCCATCTTTTAAGACTGGTATATATATTTTAATCCACTGAGAATTTAGTAATTATACTCAATGATTTTAGAGTTCACATTCGCATAATATCGGCATGAAAGTATTCATCATAATCTTCATTATTCATAGAATGATCATCAATTTCATCATTATCATCATCAGATTCAAGCATACTATCTGATATAGCTGGTACTAAGAACTTATTAGCACATCTATTTTTCTCAGGAACAACCAATATTTCATAGTTGTCCATGCCTACTTCTTTTCCATCATAAGGTACATAACAGACTTTGTGTGATGGCTGGACCTTCCCTGGGATTATGTGATTTAAATATTTGGCTCTTCCGATGTAAAGTTTTTCATGTCCAATGTCCTCCGAGTAACCAGCAACAACGGCACCAACTGGTATATTATCTAATTTACTTGGTACCCACATACAATCAAATCCACATAAAACCTGCAATCAAAATGTTTCAATTAATGTTGTGTTAATATTTTACTCTGAAGTCCATATAAAACTTTAAAATGAAAGATGTATACCTCAAATGAATTTTTCACATTAGCATCTCCACCCCAAGGAACATATCCCAGTCCTTCGGAAGAGACAAACTTGCCAGGTGTCAATGACCCTCTGTGTTTAGCTCTTATTATATATAAGTTTTCTTTCTCATACCCTCCAATGTATGCACCGTCTGGAAACTGTGTCTCGGCATCAACCTGAACCCAATACAGTTCACCTCCTATTACTGGTTTCATAAGAGGCTTTTCCAGCACGGGCGGTACTGGAAAAAGAAAATGAAGGATTGACTCAAGAACAAGTTGTCTGAAAAAAGGAATGGGACTCCTTTACCCTGTAGGTATAGGCAAACTAGGAATAAAGGTAGCTTTTAGTCAGTTAAAGTCTGACAAATCCTTCACCTTTTCACCCAAAATGTAATAAAATACTTAGTTGCTTTCCATTCTTGTTTTTGCTTGTATCTTTTACACAATTATAATAATAATGGATGAACACTATTGTACGGTGTTGCTTTTGAATAATAAAAAAAAAACTATCACTCACATTCAATTTTCCAATATACAGGGTTTCTGTTGTCATCAATGGCAGTAAATGTAACATATTTCAAATTTGAATTTTTACTGTTAAATGTTACTATAGGTTTAGGTGTTCCATCAATGCCTAGACGAAGAATGTCCCCATACCATGATATCCAGAATTGTCTGTACTCATGAAAGGACAAAATGTTTGGTGTTTCAATTGACTCTTTGCTTACTCTTGGTGTCATTTTCTTAATCCAAGTGGTGCGGTTGTGGCCAATACCAATCTGTAAATTAATCCACTTTGATTTAGCAAAATTATTTTACAATAAGTAGCTGAAGTAGTAGCATATAAGGTAAAACATTATTTTAGCTTTTACACATAATAACAAATTCCACAATAATAGAAAACTACTGTACTACTTACCAAAAAGTCGCAGTTGGGCCCTGGTCTGCTTGATAATCCAATGCCTGCATTTCCAGTAGCTCTGATTTCAAAGTTTATTCCATTGCTGGTGATTTTATAAAATATATTTTGATGTCTTGGCCATGTTGTGAATTCTACAAGAGTGACTCATGTATTAAAAAACAAAATATGATGTAATTTTAACTCTTACACTGAGGTTTGGATTATTATAATACGTCATTATTATAATTAGTTTACTGTTTTATTATATACATATTATTAGTAGTAGTATATTAATAGAAGTTCACCAACAAAGAAAATAAATAATTACCCAATATTTCACCCATTATGTAAATATCTTGATCGCTAGTTGGTAAAGTTTAGCGAAATGGAAATGCTGCGCCTTTGTACAAATCACTAGCTTTTGCACAAATGAATAGTTTAATTAGTTTTTTTAATTAATCGATTATTCGTTTCGCCTACAGTTGAATGTGACAGCCGACAGGTAGAGTTTAACAATATAATGGGTGACAGTGACAGGACCTTTTACCAGTGTTGCCACTCTATACATATGAAAAGCATGAAATTTTTCATCCGATCCGAAACAAATAAAACAAAAAATGACTGATGCCAGATTTACTTTTTTGGACTAATTTGCACATATGTAATACAGCATTACGTTATGCTTTGTTAACCCGAGTTGAAATGAAATAATTTAAAGGAACAATGGAAATGTAGAATTGTATAATGAAGTTAAAAGTAACCAAGTTAATATTTTATATCAGCCGCTGACTAAATTAATAGCATTCTTGTAATATTTTATCTTCTGTCCTCTTCTTAATGAAATAAAAGGAAACAGATAATCTTAAATATGTTTGTGAACGAGGGAATTTTTTCTGTAATACAATAGACACTATTGTATTGTTGTGGAAAGGAAATCATCAAATGACCTTTTCCATTCTGAGCCGAATGGAAGGGTGTGTCAGGCCTTTAATGACTAAAACCAACCTGTGTTCCTTCACTTGCCTGTGCGCCAGGGCCACGGTTTCTCTTTTAACTAACCCGCAGATTGGCCCAGGCATCGGTCTTCGTGGACCCCGTCTCGATGTGCTGCCATCTCTTTGAGGCGCGCGTGGGACACAACACGCCTCCGACGCGGCCTGGTCCTTACCGGGCGGTGAGCTGTCCACAGCTTAAATCCGGTGACCATAAGGACACTAATAATTACAGACCCGTATCGGTATTGCTTGTTTTCAGTAAGGTGTTTGAAAAAGTTATGCTTAGTCAAATGCTCAATGCAAAAGTCTGCAAAAGTCAAAGTCAAATACAATCGTTCACGATCAACAGTATAGTTTCACCAGAGGACGTTGTACGACTGACGTTGGTGTCTGGGATAGGGTTTTTGTGACCTCTCAAAGGCTTTTGATTGTGTCAATCATGAAACCTTACTTTTAAAGCTTGAACATTATGGGCTGAGTAAACTTGCTCGTAGCTTGGTAAAATCTTATGTAATTGATAGACAACAGCAAGTTCAGATCAATGGTGTCAATTCTCCGGGTTTGAAAGTCAAAATGGGTGTACCACAAGGCTCAATTTTGGATCCTTTCTTCTTTTTAGTATATATAAATGATCTACCGCATCTATTAAAAAAACAACCACGTATTGTTTGCTGATGATACTTCATTATTTTTTAAAATCAATAGACGTTACTCAAACCATTTTTTTTTTTTTTGTTGGGGTGGGAAATCATCAAATGACTTCTCCCGCTCTGGGCGGAGCGGAAGTGTGTGTCAGACTTTTACTGACTAAAACCCACCCGTGTTTCTTCACTTGCCTGTGCGACGGCCAGGGCCGCGGTTTCTTGTTTAACCAACCCGCAACCCTGACCATCGGTAGGACCATCGAAGGGATCGGTCTATCGGCGTTTCCTCCCGCCTAATACAGAACAGGAACCTCCCGAAACAACCCTGTCCGGTGAGGACCTGCGCCAGGCGGAAGGTGAGAGCGCCGTACCGCGACTTCTCAAATAGGGAACTTACCGCCGCTATTGTGGCGTGCCCAGCACTGGGTTGCGACAATCGCACTCTTCATGTCGCCATGAGATCCCGCCGAAACTCTGTCCGCCGTACCGCGATTTCTCGCGGCAGCGGACTACGTTGCTGAAACCTTGAGGATGTAAACAATGCATTACAGCAAGTCCAAAATTGGTTTACTGCTAATAATTTAGTACTCAATGCAAAAACGACTAAGCGTATAAGAATTGCGTTACCAAATGTTACAAGTACTTACTCCGATATTTTTTTATTTTTTTTTAATAATTATAAACTAGCACTTGACCGCATTCCCGCCTGATGGTAAGCAGTGATGCGATCGTTGATGGTAAAGCGCGCTAGTTTATTAAGAGCCTATTCACTCAGAAAAACTGAGCGAATACGAAGGAAGACGGCAGTTGAGCGAGGTGATGCAATGTTAAACCCAACAACACGACCAACGATGCTGCGCCAAAGGGAGATTGATCTGAAGACCCTTCACGACCAAACTCCCAACACAACAACATTAGGCGCATCGTACCCGGCACACATCGCAACACAACTGCTCAGACCCGTCCTCCGAACGGCTTCACCAGACATCATGCCGGAACACGACAAATCGCTTGGCTGCAAGGCTTTGTCTGGTGGGTGGTAACTTCTGCCGGCGGCCGATGTTATGGCCTACCACCGAGAGATAATATATGATAATATATATTCCTTTTTTATTTTTATTTGTTTATTTCAATTTTGCATAAGATTTTGCTACCATGATTTTGCAACTAATATAGTATTGTATAATGTAATAGCATTTTGTGAATGTGAGGCACCATGGACTTATAGTTTGTTTTTTTTGTATAACTTGTTTGACATTACGAGCAAATAGCAATGTCTTGCTGACGGTGGCGCGTATTGTTGGGTCATTTGGTTCCCTTCAAAATGATGGCCGCCGGAAAAAGCAGACATACTGGTGGACGCAGGAACTCGCTCACCTGCGTGCCGCCAGTATGGCTGCACGGCGCGCCTACCTGAGGTGCAGGAGGCGCGGGGTAAGGGGGCCCGGCGAAGAAGACGGTCTTCGCCGGGCATACAGGGAGGCCCATCGAGCCCTGCGTACCGCCATATGCAGGTCAAAGGTCGCTGCCGCTGAGGAGTTCCTCGCACTCCTCGACAGCGACCCCTGGGGACGGTCGTACAGGGTGGTGAGAGGGAAGCTGCAGGGAGCGGCACCCCCCACATCCTGTATGGAGCCGGGCCTACTTAGAAGGGTCCTGGAAACTCTGTTTCCGAACCCGGGAGCCTTCACGCCCCCCAGGATGCCCGCCTCCAGCTCATCCACTCTGGAGGTGTGGATCGATGGGCCTCCCGTATCCGACGGTGAGTTGGACTCCGTCCGGGAGAGGCTCAGAGCCAAGAACAAGGCTCCGGGCCCGGACGGCGTCCCTGCGAAGGTGATGGCACTTGCCATAGAGCCCTGGGGGACCGGTTCCGCGCGGTCATGGATACATGCATCGCGACGGGCCGCTTCCCCAGGAGGTGGAGAGTGGGCAGGCTCTGCCTCCTTCGCAAGGACGGACGTCCCGCCGATTCACCGTCGGGCTATAGGCCGGTCGTGCTCCTGGATGAAAGCGGAAAGTGCTTTGAGAGGATCATCGCCTCTCGCATCCAGGAGCACCTAGAAACCCGTGGGCCGCAGTTGGCGGACTGCCAGTACGGCTTTCGGACCGGCCGGTCCACGATGGACGCGGTGGCTCGCCTCAAGAGGTGGACTGAGGCGGCCACAGCGAGGGGTGAGGGTGTCGTCGCGGTGTCACCCTCCCCCACGAATGGGTAGAGGCGGCACTTAGGTTCCACGAAGTGCCACTCTACCTCTGCGCCCTCGTGCGGGACTACCTCCGTGAGAGGAGGGTCCTGTACGAGGACGCAGAGTGTCGCGTCCAGTCGTGGACCGTAGCAGTAGGAGTACCCCAGGGATCAGTGCTTGGTCCACTGCTCTGGAACCTGGGGTACAACTGGGTTCTGCGTGGCGCGCTCTTGCCGCGGATGGACGTCGTCTGTTTCGCAGACGACACTCTAGTCCTGGCCAGGGCGCGCGAGTGGGAGGAGGCGGTCCACCTCGCGTCGGTCGGCATCTCCTTGGTCGTCCGGCGCATCCGCCTCCTGGGGCTGGAAGTGGCCCTCGAGAAGACGAGGGCCATGACCTTCCATGCCCCGCGACGCAGAACCCCACCGGGTCTCCGTATTCGAGTGGAGGGGGTCCGGGTTCCCGTCGAGGTGCATATTAAGTACCTCGGCCTGATCCTGGATCCCCGCTGGAGTTTCGAGGTGCACTTTAGGCTCCTCGCTCCGCGGCTGTGCTCATTCGCAGCCGCACTCGGACGGCTCCTCCCCAATTTGGGGGGGCCGAATTCGGCGTGCCGTCGGCTGATACTAGGGAGTGGTGCGGTCGATGGCACTCTACGGAGCCCCGGTGTGGGCGGAGTGCCTTTCCCGGCGCACAGTGGCCCTGCTGCGGAGGCCGCAGAGGGTCTTCGCGACACGGACCGTGCGGGCATACCGCACGGTTAGTCATGGGGCTGCCTGCGTGCTCGCGGGCACGTCCCCGTGAGAGGTCGATGCCCTGGTTCTGTCCTAGGTGCATCGACACCGTGTCGCGGCCCGGGAACGGGGGGAGCGACCCGCCTTCGAGGAAGTAAGGCGGGTCCGAATAGCGGCTCAGGGGGAGGCCCTGAGCCGGTGGAGGGAGGCACTCCGCTCCCCAGCTACCGGCCACCGGACGATTGGAGCGATTCGTCCGGTGTTGGAGGGATGGGTTGGGCGCCGGCATGGCAGCCTTACCTTCCGCTTGGTGCAGGTACTGACCGGGCATGGCTGCTTCGGTCACTACCTGCACAGGGTCTCCCGTCGGGAGGAGTCGCCGCAGTGTCACCACTGCGACTCTCTCGACGATACGGCCGAGCACACCCTCGTGGAGTGCCCGGCCTGGCGAAACGAGCGCCGCGACCTCGTTGCGGCGCTCGGAGGCGGACGCCTCTCCCTGGCAACCATGATGTGAGCCATGGTTGAAAGCGAGAGTGCATGGGAGGCTGCCGCCTCCTTCTGCGAGACCGTCCTCTTGCAGAAGGAGGCTGCGGAGAGGGAGTGGGAAGAGGATGCTCTTGCCGCTCCCCTCCGGCGTAGACGGGTGGGGCGAAGAAGGCGGGGGACGAACCCCTGTCTCCTTTAGCCCCAGAGTGTGACCAGCGCGTGCGGGTAGCCCCCGCACGTCCATTGCACCGGTCACCACGTCTGGGGATTACTCTGTTACCCGGGCAATCCCCCTTTGGCGCGGAAACCGGCCTTAACAAGGCCGGTAAGCCCTGAGAGTGGCACGGTGTCTAGGCCTTCGGGCCGACCCCGTGACACTCTCAACACAGGGCCCGAGGGTAACCGGATGGTTTTAGTGGGTATTCCCGGCTTCGGCCGGGCGTGTCCTACACACGCCCGCCGCCTAGCTAGCGGCGGGTATGGTGCCTAAATGCATTTCCACTCCAGAAAAAAAAAAAAAAAAAAAAAAAAAAAAAAAAAAAAAAAAAAAAAAAAAGGTGGGCTGATGCCTGGCCTGCCATCGGACGCGTCCCCAGGTGGTGGATAGGGGAACGGCCCCCAGATATAGGGGTTACCGGTTTACCGGCGCAGACCAAAACCAGAAGTGGGGACTGCTTCGGCGGTCACACGTGCGGCGGGTCGGCCGCCACTCCAGGTGGCTAACGTGACCCGAACCCCGGGTCACCGTCGGGCAACCCGGTCTCCTCACTGAGAGGAGCTGGGGGCCCCATTTGCATCCGGGCAAACGAGTGGGGCTAAGAGGAAGGTCACCTCGCTAAAAAACCTTGGGCTGCTGCGTCTTCTTGCACAAGAAGAAGTACCCAGCCCGGCCCCTCCCTATGGAGGGACTATTGTGGGCCCGCCTTTCAGTCGGGAATCGCCGGCGGGGTATTGGTAGTGCAGGCTCTGCTATTTCCCATGACCCCGCCACTAAGGCGATGTCGGTGTGTCGCTGTTTGGTTTTAGTGTGTATTCCCGGCTTCGGCTGGGCGAGTCCGTAAAGTGTGTAAAGGCATTTCCACAGCGTCAACACAATAAAAAATAAAAAAATAAAAACAGTGATCACTCGCCTGTCACACGGAGCGGACGTACGTATTGTCAAGAATTTTAATATTCGCGAAGCTGTCGTCTTGTTTTTAAATACAGTCAATTGTGTTGTGTTGTGATTATCGGAATAATTCTCTTCGCTGTTTACGACACAGAAACCGGTTATCGACGGCGCGCTCGCGCGCTGTCGATCACTATCGCGCCGGAGTGATTTGTTTTCCATATGAGTGAGGAGAATCCAGTTGACGATGTGGACATTGAGTCTGATAGTATGGATGGAGAGGACCGAACAGAAGGAGCTTTTCAACAAGGCTACATTGATCAGAACTTACACAATACAGAAGAACTTGGTTTGAATGAGAATGAAGACTGGACAAGAGTAAGTAAAAGAAGGAAAACAGAAACGATAGATGTTAGTATATCTAGTAAGGAAAAGTTGCCAAGACATTTCGCACTAGCCAAACTATTTGATGCACAAAACATTTTAGGAATCACCCGAGTGAAATTTATTAACGCTTATAAAGTTATTATCAGTTTTGATGAAGAAATCAAAGCAGAGCGGTTAATAAAATGCCAATTATTAAAAGAAAAAGAATGGAGGATCCAAAAGACAAGAAATCAATATCTATATTCCTTATTATTCCATATGTTGTATTAACTAATTCAACATATGGAATAATTAGGAATATAGATATTGATTTATCTGATACGGAGCTCTTAGAATGCATTAAACCTACAATGAAGCTAACATTCTGTCTGCGAAAAAACTAAATCGCAGAAATACTGAATCAGGGTGGGTACCAAGCGAAAGTGTTCGGATTTGCTTTGAAGGCGGCTCCCTCTCTCAAAATATTAAGATTTTTAATTTAAGAGTTGCCGTGGAACCATACGTTTTTCCGGTAACGCAATGTTCCCGATGCTGGCGCTTTGGACACGGGATGAAAATATGCCCATCACTCACAAGTTATTTGCCCTAAATGCGGCAAACATCACGATAATTGTGAGTCCACCACATTTAAGTGTGTAAATTGCGGAGGCAATCACATGTCTTTAGTGAAAACGTGTCCAGTGTACTTGAAGGAAAAGAAAATCAGAGATCCGATGGCCGAATTTAACTGCACATACCGCCGTGCATTGACCATGTATATTCCGCCTTTTTCACCATGACCTGTTGAACAATATTCTGTTCCAAAATCTAGCACAAACCAGCAAACAGTTGTACAAAACAAATCACCATTCCCCATGTCATACTCAGCCGCAGTAGCTAATATGCCAATGCAAACCGATAAAAGTCAAGATAAAACAAATGAATATAAAAATAAAGCTCCTAAACGTAAACATCGGAGCTCATCGAACCAACCTAATGAGGAGGAGTCGTTTTTGTTGGAAGGTCAAACAGACGACACGGAGTCGTATAAGGTTGCTGAGATGCGGGCGACTACTGACGATACTCGGCGCAGTGGAGTTGGGACCATAATAAATAATAGTAACGATTTCACTGTCAACAATAACTTAGATATAGATGAGTGCACTAATCAACCAAATACAGAGTCATGTTCTAGTAGTAATTCATCGGAAACGTTAATTAACAAAATCAAATTAATTATATTTTCAAACAGATTAACAATAACCCAAAAACTTAAAAATATTGTCAAAATAACTGTAGAAAGCTGTATTACTGCTATTATGGAATATGTAGAAAACTTCACGAATCTGTCTATATTTAAAAAGATATTAGAATCAAATTTTAGTTCAAAATATGGCTAATAGTAACAATAGTACTAGGATTATCATGATTAATGTATTGCAATGGAATGCGCAAAGTTTGTCACCAAAACGTTTATTGTTTGAGCAACTATTAATTCAAAATAAAATACATATAGCTACAGTGAGTGAAACCTGGTTGTGTCCTGAAAACCGACTGGTAGTGAACAACTACAATATATTTAGGAATGACCGAGAGGATAATTATGGTGGAATTTGCATTCTTACACAAAAATCTATTAAAGCTCAAGTATGTCGTTTGGTACATCCTAATGAGGATATTCAGATATTACACGTTAAGGTTTTCAACTGCAGTCATATTGACAATGTAGTTGCTGTTTATTGTCCTCAGTGGGTACACACTAATAGAACTGATTGGGATAGTTTATTTTCTAGATTTAGCAGCAAAACCTTAATATTAGGCGATTTCAATGCGCATCATCATACATGGTCATATAAAAAGGACGCTAAAGGCTCTCAAATATACGATTCCATATCGGATAGCAACGTTGTATCCCTTAATGATGGCACCTACACTCGAGTAAAATTAGTAGCGGGCAATGTGCAACAAAGTTCTCCCGATATTTCATTCTCCACTTCCGATATAGCATGTTTTTTCAATTGGCAGGTGACAAGTGAATCCTTGGGAAGTGATCACTTAGTAATTAAGATATCTTCCCCTATGTCGTGCGATCCTAAATATTTTAAAAAACGTAACTTTAAGAACGCCGACTGGCGCGCCTATAAAAGAACACTCGATGAAAAATTTTCTAATTTCAATTTAACTGAAGACTTACAACTGACCTACGACAGTTTTGTTAACCATGTCAATGAAGCTGCTGACGCGCACATACCTTTTATTAAAAATAATCTAAACCCAGCAAGCAGATTCGTTCCAAAACCCTATTGGACTCCCAATCTATCACACTTAGTCGCAAAAAGAAGATTAGCCCTGTCAAACTTCCGAAAAAATCCTTCTCCTTCAAATCTGACAATACTCAGAGGGTGTATTAGTGAATCCCAAAATCATATACGTAAGGTATCTTCAGATAACTGGCACAAATTCTGTGATTCTTTGGATGAGGTTTCAAATACTAGAGAAATGTGGAGGAAGATGAAATGGTTAAAAGGAAATAGAGCAAATAATAATAAATTTTTTGATAAAACGAAATGCGAAATGCTATTGAATCATATGTGCCCTGCCTATGTCAGTCCTTGTAAACCAATCTTCAGTTCCAACAATACAAAGTTGGAAGTCTTCATAACGTTACATGAATTAGAGACATGTATTAAAAATAGTGATACTGCGCCGGGATGTGATAGCATATCATTTTCTATGATTAAACATTTACCTATAAACGGTAAAAGCATTTTAGTTGATCTTTATAATAAATTTCTAAATACTGGTTTTATTCCTACTCAATGGCGAGATATTTACGTAGTACCAATCCCTAAACCAGGCCGAGACCCCACGCTAACGTCATCTCTGCGTCCTATTAGCTTAATGTCCTGCGTTTCTAAAGTATTCCATTCAATTATTAACAGAAGATTAGAATGGTACTTTGAAAATAATAGTTTTTTTTCGGCCGACATGGAAGGTTTTAGAAAATCTAAATCGTGTTTAGATAGTTTGGTTAAGTTGGTCACAAGGATACAATCAGGTTTTTCTCAAGATTTGACTACTTTAGCGTACTTTCTGGATATAGATAACGCGTACAAAAATATTAATATTTGTTCATTACTTGATATTTTGGATAAAGCTGATAAAAACCTAGAAAATGCCCGTAGCTCTCGCCAAGCTTCATTAGAAATTATAGTAAAAATATTAGAAATTCTAGGCTTAAGTGTGTCACCTACAAAAATTAAAATGTGTAAATTTCAAAAGGGTAATAAAAGAAATAGTATTTGCATTTCTATAAATAATGCGCCATTACAAGAAGTAACAAATGTGAAGTATTTAAGTATGTGGTTCGACCGTTCGCTGAGATGGAATAAACACGTTAATGAGTTGTATGAAAAAACAAATAAATTCTTATATATTTTTAAAGTTTTAGTAGGCCCTGGCTGGGGTGTACATCCTAAACATTTAAGGAAATTGTATATATCAATTATCAGAAGTCGATTGGATTTTGGTAGTTTTGTATATGGTAATAGCTCTCATTCAAACTTACATAAATTGGACAAGCTGCAAAACCAAGCAATGCGTATTATAGGTGGTTTTGTCAAAAGTACTCCCATTCACACCATGGAGAGTGAACTTTGTTTACAGCCTTTACGAATTCGTCGAATATTTCTCGCCGGCAAATTTTGGTTTAGATCCATATCTACATCTAGTCACGGTACAATTAAAATTATTAAAGAATTAAGCTTGCTTACCTCTCGTAGATATTGGAGACGTAAACAGCTGCCGTTAATAATTCAAATATATTCAAAATTTAAAGATAGCGACGTTCACTCTGTGGAACAACTGGATATGTTCACTTTGGACTATTGGATGAATTGGTACAACTTGACGAATACAATTAATCACCATCACCAAATTATAGGTATAAAACAGGCTAAACGATACTATGATATAACGCATCTTAAAAACATATGTTCACTATATTTAAAGAAAAATATTCAGCCTACTATAAAATATTTACCGACGGCTCTATGGATACATCAGGCAATATCCATCATAGGTCAATGGGAGCTGCCTTTTTTGATCCACAAATAAATTCATCTATAAAATTCAAAATTTCCTCTAGGGTGTCCATCATGTATCTAGAATTAATTGCTATTTTGGAAGCCTTATCCTACATAAAATCGGTTGATTCTGACAAATTTGTTATTTTGACTGACTCGAAAAGTTCCTTACTACACGTGGCTCGCTGTACCTCTTGTTTAAGAGGCACCCCGATAGCTTACAGTATTATTAAGGCAATATTTGAGCTGAAGGAAAATTCAAAAGAAGTCATTCTTCAATGGATTCCTTCACATATTGGCTTAGAAGGAAACGAGAGAGTGGATAAATTAGCAAAAGAGGCTTCTTGTGATGGCGTAGCTATTTATATTTTTCCGTACTTTACAGACTATATTGCTCTTGTTAAGGAATTTTGTTATGAAATGTGGAATATACACTTTGATGAAAGATCTGTGACGAAGGGAATCTGATATAGAACACTACAAATCGAACCTTGGAAAGTGCCGTGGTATGAGCAACTAACAGTAAACAGAAATATTGTAATCACTGCGTTTAGACTTCGATCTGGTCACATTCAACTTAATAAATTCGCTTTTTTAATGAAAAAGGTTCCATCCCCACTTTGCGCGAAGTGTGGAATAGTGGAAGACGCCCTTCATATTATGATGGAAAGTGACCGGAACGCGGACATCAGACTTGAACTAAACGGATTAGGTTCGAATGAGCCATTAAGCCATTGGCTGACACGACTATCGGTAAAATGGTTGTTGAATCCACGTCCCACATGTCGACAAAATCGCGAGTCAAGTCGACTTTCATCATGTGGGATTGCCATTACACCGTACATTTTGTCAGTGTCTGTTGCGTGGTTTATTTAAAAGTTAGAGCCGAAGTTTAGCCAAAATCAGCCAAAAGCAATTAGACTGGTAGAGCGGACCCCAGACTCCAAAGCTGAAAAGCTTCGAATGCGACTGGGATTAACACTGAGATGACGATGATGATGATGATTTAAAAGTTAGAGATAAGTTCCCGTTTATACTTTGTTTAGTAATTAGAGAAGTTCATACATGTTTTGCCGATCCAAAGTACTCTCCGTTAGCTAGACGAGAACACCCGTCCAAATAATGTGCCCGATGTTAGTCTATGACTATCCATATCTAGGATATCAATTTTTGTTGATTATAATTTTTTGACTGTTCTTGTTACATAATATAATTTTCTAAAGGAACTTTGTTTATATTACTTTAATTCCAGATTAATTCCCCCGGTCGGTGACATGCTCGACGGATGTCAACTGTGCCATCTTTCACACTAAATCTCCGGTAATTGTTCGTCATCCAACACAAAACCTTCATTTTCCCCAAATAGGTCACCGAAATGCAGCCAGGCTCTGTAGCCTAGAACGAACGAACGCTGGACGCTGGTAAATCTAAAAAAAATAGATAATTATATTCTAATCTGGAAAAAGCGTCAGTGTAGATGCATAATATTCCCTGAGACTGCATATTTCGCGATTGTGGAGGATCTTAGTGTTTAAAATGCGTCGACATGTTCGCGGGATATACAGCCTTACAACCGAAGACCGTGGGTGATGCAATCATTTTGCAGTCAGCAGCGTACGGACCCACCAATCCAGGGTATCTAGTTCAGTCTGAGTCCAATTGAGTATGCTGAAAGAGTACATCAAACCGGCATGACCCAACCGTTGAACGTCTACTCAACATTTACGCCTGATAGAAGACTTACATTAAGTATTTTTTCAGACGGCCAAAGCAGTGTTCCTTCAACGATTGCTTCATGTCAGCAATATTAATATCCAACGCTTCCGATCCGAAACACAGGTTTCGGATGCGAAGAGGGCTTTAAGGCTTATGGAACCCGTAGGTTGGGTTCCCACGGATTCCACATTCTCTCCTCGCTTTACATGCATGACCGAACATTGTCCACATCAAAATCCATCTAGATGGCGCTAATGAAAGTTTCGGCAATTTTCAGCAGCTCCTTCAGTTGCAAATTGTTGTGTGCAAAGAGTTTTAGGTCATTCACGTAGAGGAGGTGCGATATAACCTCAGCCTAGACGTGAATCCTCCAGCAGTGTGCTTAGAGAATTAAAGGCTAAGCAGAACCAAAGTGGATTCAAACTATCGCCCTGAAATATACCTCGCCCGATCCTTATCGGTTCGCTATTCCTCTGAATACATATTTCCTGGATAACGAAGGACCGTCCTCTATTGTCCCATACACGTCATCAGGAAGCTGCGCAGAGTTGCATCTACTTTATAAAACTCTAGCACCCGCATGAGCTATACATGCGGCACCTAGTCACAGACCTTCTTATAATCGATCCAAGATGGCGATAGATCCTTTCGGGAACGACGAACCTGTTGGCTAATGGCCATATCAACAAGGAGTTGTTCCTTAGTACACCGGGACCCGCTACTACATCCGCCCGCGAGCAGGTGGTGGCGCCCTCGGTGGAGAGAAATACTAATTGTCGCTCGAGCTCGACGCAACTACCGCGGCTGGGGTCCTCACAGCGCTTACAGTACCTAGCGCTGGGACCCGCAGCGATGAGGCGGAACTGAGCAACGAGTCCGATGGTGGTAGATGTGCATGTTGTCGTCAGTTTACCTATTGTTATCTACCTAATTTGACTAAATGCAGTGAACATACTTAACAATTTGGCATATTTAACAAAATATGTTGTTGTTCTAGTTGGTCAATGAGTCATAACATTTTGTTGACTTATATGTAACTGGCATAGGTCTTGGGTAAAGAACTATTAGGTGTTGTGCATTGAAAACCACAATTTTAGTAATATTTATTTATATTAAATAACGCTTACACATTTATAACAACAATAATTAACATAGGTACGGTCAATCTGGGTACCTTTGATTGGTTCGGGTAACATTGACAGCGGGACCACGAGCAACTTTTGTTTTTTTGACGTGACAACGTCTTAAATTAGGTTGCGGCTGGGAGTCACTTATGAAAAAGTGTAACGCTCGGTAACGTTACGATGAGTCACCGATGTTTTAGTAAACAAAATATATTTCTATAGTTAAAATTTGTGCAATTCTTATTTTCATTCAATTCCTTGTTCCTATTGTTCAATTTAATTATATTCATATCAATAAATATTCTACCGAGAAAAAGACGTTGTCACGTAAAATCTTCGCCCGTAAAACCGACTTTACAGGCAACCATTTTTTTTTCTTATGATACCTTTTTATGCTTTGTATTTTTAAACTAGATCCGTAAACGTTAAATATTTTTTTTGTGTTTATTATTGTAGCTTCTTTTCTTACTCGTTATGCAAAACATTAGTCTCAAACGTGTTTTCAAGGATTTTTATATGTTCATTTAAAATTTGTATACCTAAAAATGTCAAACATCTTAGACTGATTTTATTGATTATTTTATAAAATATATAAGACAAAACTGAAAATTAATGGTTTTATTTCATCAGTTACTCCCATTTATAAGAAACACATAAACCAACGTTACCCAAATTAATTCAAAATATAATTATTAGGTACTGCTTTTCAATCAAAAAGCTTTTTTAAAATCAAAATAGTAGTATCTTACAAATGTTAATCGAAATTAAGTGATGTCAAGGACAACTTTGTTTACGATTAAATACTATTAATATATTTGGATAAGGATTAATATTAGTTTATTTTTTATATGCTCCGCTCCTATTGGTCGCAGCATGATGTTATATAGCCTAAATCCTTCCTGGATTAATGGGCTATCCAACGCAAAAAGAATTTTTAAATCAGACCACTAGTTCCTGACATTAGGGCGTTCAAACAAACAAACAAACTCTTCAGCTTTATATATTAGTATAGATTTGTTCTACCGTGTCTGATATAATTTTCAATCACCATAATTAAAGGGTAGGTAAATAGGAAGTAAATGGTATAGCTTGTGGTATTTCATCGGCTGGCGTAACTAATATTTCATACGATGGTATTTCTATCTCTCTGCCTTTATAGGGTAAATAGCATAAATTGTAACGAGCATAGACTTTACCACATATAAGTCTGCCGTCATACATTGCACGCCCTATATACAAAGGTTCGTTATTCACTTCAGCTCCACCTGTGCGACCACCGATGAATGCATTATGAGGAATATAGTTGGACCTTGTTTTTATCCATTCAGCGTTAAACCCACATAATATCTGGAAATCAATTAGGATATGCATTATTGTCTTAAATAATCTCATCTTAATTGTCGTATAGTTTTTTGAATAATAATATAACAAGTGGAAAGATGTTAACGTACCCTTTGAGTCGAGCACTTGGGCAAGCAAAACAGTTTTTTAGAAAAATAATAATGGTGATAAAGAAATGATTTCCTTATAATCATCGTCATCATCAACCGTTTTTTCGTCCCACTGCTGGGCACAGGTCTCCTCTTATATAGAGAAGGATTGAGCGTAATCGCTTGCTCAATGCTGGTTGGCGATTTCAGACTTAAAGTTCAGGTTTCCTTAAGATGTTATCCTTGACCTTAAATCAGTCATTGGTGTCCAAGATATACTTAGAAAGCTTTCCTTATAATATTTAAGGAAAAATATGCATAGTTAAAACGGAATTGTTTTACCTCAAACTCTTCTTTACAATGTTCTCTGCCCCCCCAGGGGACGAATGCTTTACGAGCTGTCTTCACGTATTTCCCAGTACATAGCGAATTGTTATGGTAAGCTCTTGCTATGTAAATATATTCATTTTCAAATCCACCAATCATTGCATCTGGAGGCAATTTTCCATCAACTATTGGAAGCCAGTGAAGTCTGTCACTAAATGTTTTACGCGATACCGCTTCCAAGATGACCGGTGAGACTGCAAAGATGAAAAACACCCTAAGTAATCTGAAGCAAATTTTTTAAATAGTTTCTTAGTGAATATTTTTATCATATTCTGCTAATACCAGTATGTATGGATGAATTTGAGGCGATTTTTCGTGTTCCGGCATGACGCCTGGTGAAACCGTACGGAGGACGGGTCTGAGCAGTTGTGTTGCGATGTGTGCCGGGTACGATGCGCCTAATGTTGTTGTGTTGGAAGTTTGGTCCTGGAGGGTCTTCAGATCAATCTCCCTTTGGCGCAGCATCGTTGGTCGTGTTGTTGGGTTTAACATTGCATCACCTCGCTCAACTGCCGTCTTCCTTCCTATTCGCTCAGTTTTTCTGAGTGAAAAGGCTCTTAATAAACTAGCGCGCTTTACCATCAACGATCTCATCACTGCTTACCATCAGGCGGGATTGCGGTCAAGCGCTAGTTTATAATTATAAAAAAAAAAATTAGGTACGTAACATTATTACTATCAGTTGGAATGATTTCGAAGCAATTTGTTAATCCATTGCTCCATATGTTGGAAGGCGTGTCTGCTCAACAATGTAAATAACGCAATGAATGTTGTTGACCTGTCAAAATGAAACCCATTGCTACTGATAGTGAGTTATACAATAACACTCAATCTCACTACTCTCAATTTCAATCGCTTGGCGGCAAGACTTTGTCTGGTGGGTGGTAACCTCTGCCGGCAGCCGATGTTACTATGGCCGACCACCTGAACGTATCTTCTTTCAAATTAAAAGAGAATTACTAAAAACGGAGCACGAAGTCCAAAATTAATACCGAAAATTCAACACACCTGTTTATGTGTGTTGGATGTGAACATGTTTATCCGTCTAGTTTGTATAAACTACTAATTAGTCAAAATAAAGCCTAAACATTTGGTTTTGATAGGTGAGTCCGTTCTTGAGTTATAAAATGACAAAGAAAGTAGCATTGCTTTTTATACACATAGATAACCCAATATTCTAAGAGATGGCGCTGTAATTTGGACTTAGCTGTTAAGATTTTTCCTGAGTTGATGGGGTCGAGATGGTGATGATCTAATGAATAGTGGAATGGGAATCTATAACTCTTTCTTTGGTTATCACCGTCTTTTGTAAACCCGTTTTAGGATTCCTGAGTTGTCAACTCAATGTAACAAATAGCCCATTTTAGCCTACAAATAACCTATTTTTGTGTCGAGACAATTATTGTGACTGACGGGAAACTACAGAACTCCACATGGAGCGTGGCTCGGCACGCTTGGCCGGTTTTTATTGTGGAATCAAACCAGTAGAGCAAATCTCCGTCAAGTTAAAAGAGATCAAAAAATCACTTTTCTTGTTTACTTATTTGATAAGGGCTTAAATTAACAACAGCTTGGACCTGTGTTTCTGTTAATTTTTATTGTATTTTTCAATAAAAATGATGTAAAACGTGGTAATTTATAAAAAACTGAAATTAAACCTTCAACTTATTTTTGCGTTTGTTAACAATACTACAGTGCGTTTCATCTAATAGTTTCTTTG
The DNA here is from genome assembly GCA_037179545.1 of Sesamia inferens. Lineage (NCBI taxonomy): Eukaryota > Metazoa > Arthropoda > Insecta > Lepidoptera > Noctuidae > Sesamia > Sesamia inferens. Next base: position 10,296,593 of record CM073923.1, on the reverse strand, counting down.
TCGTCATGTTGTCATTCATTTTTTGTCACTATCGTAAACAAGGTAGATGCACTCTGCGTCTCTCTCTCTCACACATTAAGTTGCATTAGTGCCAACATGACGGCAAAGGAACTATTAGATGAAACGCACTATAGTATTAACTGAATGTATTATAAACCAGATCATTTATTAACTGATTACTGAAATAATTAATCAGTCTAGCTTTTTCCTAAGATGCGGGGTAGGCTTCTACACAATACACAGACTGGCTGTATGTTGTACCTTGTACTTGTATACTGTTCAAAGATGTCGTTACTCAGGTCGTACGGACGACAGCAGGTTCAGCTACCCGAAACTGTCAAATATTCCCACTCAATTTTGAGCCTTAAGGTCATAACACACTTAAATGACTCTGCTCCCACCCGGCAAAAAGAATATTATTCAAACACGGGCTTTAAACATTGCACTTTACATATATTTTACATAGGCATCACAAATTATCAGACAGCGCGCTGTCAGCGAGCTTACCGCTGTCAGACCACAGAGTACTTTTTATTATACGGACGTCAGACTGCTCGGTAGTTAAGCCTCGCTGGCCGCTGCTCGACGCTAAGTCCAACTGCTCTGTGGCTCAGTCCGTTAGTATCTACCAACCTCGCTGGAATGCGACCCCTTCCTCTCCCGATTCCCCGCGCGGCGCTCCGCATTCGCCATAAGCGCTGAGTAGCGATAGCATCTTTGTTACAATTGTCTAGTACAGTTTAAATACCCTATTGTTATTAATGTTTCTGTGGAGTTTTCGCTTTGTTTAGTTTTTTTATGAAGTTTGTTTTTGTTTTTTACATTTTCGAAGCATTAGTGAAGCCTGTTGGTTGCACTAACATTATATTTTAGTTCATATATGTCAATTTAATTGCAAAACATCATGAGTAAAATGATCTATTATTATGACGATTTTTCATCAAAACGACCTCTTATAAAGATAAAAAAAATTGTAATTTCTATTTTTTTAACATAATTCTCATTTTTTACAAACGGTACCCAATGACGTCACAGAGTATGTCTATCGCGAAAAGCGAGAGCGGTCATATGGGTGGATAGCTGGCCGTCTGCTAACTGTCGCTGCGTGGACTGCTGGGTGCTTGGTAGGTGTCACCACGTGGACTACGAGCAGTCGTCTTAATTTAGGGCGGTGTTGACCTTTAATGTTCTTTAAAAGTTGAAAATCTAATAAAGATATTTGACAGATTGTAGTAGCTTGATGTGCTGTCTTCTGTAAATAATGGTCAACACCAGCCAAAACAGCGATTCTGTAATCATGTTACCGTGAAAACTTTGGTGAAGTGAGCGTGGTGTGAGCTATCATTCCAACTAATGCTATGGGTTTGACACCAACCACTCTAAGCTCACTTACAATAGGGATATTTCCTGGGTTAAAAAAAAATTATTCTATTTAGTCCGTCATTCAGATTATAGAAAAATATTGGATACGTATATTTTGTTTTATCAAATCAATAAAAATTTACAAATATAAAAGGCATCAAAGATCAGGAGTGGTGGCTGGTGACGTCAATGACGTCACTAGCCACTCGCTAAAAAGTGTAGCGTGCAGTGACGTCACACGAGTTTTCAACGCGCTGTGGCGTCTTCATTTTTTGTTTATATTAAAATATGTGTCTAGTATTTTTTGGAAATCTGACTGACGGACTAATTCGTTTTTTTTAGTCAAGTACCCTAATTTTAAAGAATCCACCGGTTGTATTATGTAGTGTGCATTCAGTTATTAACAAGCAAACAGCTTGACCACTCTTTATGTGAATGGGTTTTTAAATAAAGTACCTATATACATCACACAAGTGTTCTTATTCATTTTATTTTTGTGAAGTTCTTTATTTTTGTCTATCAATTGCACACAGATTATGATTGTAAGCGGAAGAACGGAGTTCTCATCCAGCATTCTCTTCTTTAAAAGGCAATCCTCAACGCATGCGTGTTTGTCATTGTATGTAGGTAATCTATACTAATATTATAAATGCGAAAGTAACTCTGTCTGTCTGTCTGTTACGCTTTCCCGCTTAACCCTCTTGACCGATTTTGATGAAATTTGGTACAGACAATCTTTAGACCATGAGAAAGAACATAGGCTACCTTTTATTAAAAAAAATGATATTCCCGAGGGAAATCTAAAAAGCGCGATATAACCGAATTCCACGCGGGCGGAAAGCTAGTAATAATATAAAAGAACAGAAGATAAATATTAGTTTAGCCCTATCAAATAACTCAACTCAACTCAACTCTTGATAAATGGTCCCTGTGGAATAGATACCACAATTTTGCCCATAACACGTGTAACAAATTATAGAAACTCTTTGAAAGTTTTATTTCACAATAATGGCCAATGAAAGTCGGATAAGACTGCCACGTGAACCATCTACGAGGGAGGTTTGAGGCAGTCATGATGTGGCCACTATGCTGCGATATTTCAATGTTCTTTATGAATTATTTAGTGAATGCACTTTACGCTACATAAATCACGCTTTTATTTAGTAAACGACACTATAAATAATTTAAAAATCTAATGAAAAATGGGCCTGACACTCAGCTTTCCCGCCAAACCTCTCGTCGCAAAATTCAAATAAGTCAACACTTGACGTATTTTTAGGCGCCATATTTTTTACGTTCTCGTCTAAACTGTCTATGGAGTTTCTTTATTTGATAGGACTTAACTAATATGTTATCTTCTATCCTTTTCTTAATGAAATAGAAAGATAAAGATGCACTTAACTTAAAATTAGTTTAGTTTCTGAACAATGACGCCAGTTCTCGCGCCATTGTCACTTAATTTAGAGTTGGAATAAGCAAACACGTTGAATAAATAGGTAAATATTTAATAATAATTTAACAAAAATATTACATATAGATGTAACTTATGTGGTACATAACATTTAACACATAATATTATGCAGTGCATTAAAACAAACATACGTACGAACAGGCACAGCGTGACAAGGCTTTATGTATCTAGGTACTTAAATGCACCATTTAATTGTTGTGGAAGCAGTTTTCCTAAATTACACGTATGTACGAACTAAGAAAATCCTGAGACTCATTAACAATTTGCGATTTTTAGGGCATGAGGATTTCGTAGTCGGGGAAACCGAGCTCCTGCCCAGCGAAGGAGATGTAGCAGACGCCGTGCGACTGCTGGACCTTGCCGGTGGTCAGGCTGCCCTCATGATTGACGCGGCCCACGTACAGGGGCTCGCCATCCTCAGTTTGGCCGGCGGTGAACGCTCCAGGGGGCACATTCGAGCCGTTTGTGCGCACCCAGTTGTTGGGGCCACCTACCAGCACCTAAGAGTGAACAAATTATAAGATGATTTTTTTTAAATTTAAATTCACAATACTTAATCATTGCTGCAACCAGCACTCTGATTGCGTAACACACTATTACTGTCAGTTGGAATCTTTTTGAAGCATATTGCTATTCCATTGCTCCAAAATGTGTCTCAACTATGTAAATAACGCAATGAATGTTGTTGAACTGTCAAAATAAAACCCAATGCTACTGATAGTGTGTTCGCAATTACCCTGCCGGAACAACTACCTGTCATGCTTATTTAATTTCTGTCCTTAAATTGATTCGAGAAAATTAACATCATTACACTAAAGAGAATTTGATTGTGAGAATTAGTTCATTCATACTCATATACGTGGTTGTTATGTAGTTCAAGATAAAGTTAAGTGGATTTCAAAAGTGGAAAATATTATTCGTGAAGCTTACCTGGTATTGAGGCTTGCTGTGCTCCTGACCGCCCCACGGTACGAAGGTGCAACCGTGCGAAGCGCAAAGTTTTCCTGGAATAAGAGCGCCTTCATGCTGTGCCCTGGCGACATACAGGGGCTCGCCGCTGCAGTCCTGTCCACCGACGACGGCGCCAGGAGGGATCTGTCCAGCGCTGGCGTCTACCCAGTTGCCGACACCAGCCATCACTTGGGGAGGCGCATTGAATCCCTGCATGACACCAGGATAGCCGGGCGGTGCGGCATACAGAGGTGCGGCCACGGGTGCCGAAGGAGCAACTACAAAATAACACATACAATTATAATAAAAACTAAAATTTACACAACCCATGAATGGATAAGCAAAAAGTGCATAAACGTAAATATGATACATGTTCTGGCATTCCGATAATTTATAATATCAGGCAGCAGGCAATTATCACGCAATTAGATGTAATTAAATAAAAATGTATCCTGTGAACAATTTTACGATCATTTGAATGGATATCTTACTTACACCGAGAGAGATATTCGCATCGATAACTTGAATGCCACTATCACCAGAATTATAAGTATTTTTATGTAAATTCAGTGAGATAGTTAATACTTATGTTAATAATTATTTTGGTTGTAGAGTCAGTATCAGTTATCAATGCATGAATGCACTGACTTAATCTAAATACTTGTAAGTCAGTGCATTGAAAACTCGCTGAACATGGCATGCACGTTGTGTTAGCAATGTTGTGATTTAATTAAAAAGTTGTCTTTGTTCGATGTGTTTAGGTGCTCCTGACCGCCCCACGGTCCTGTGGATGCAGGACTAAAAATATCAAACTTCTACCCATAGTCGAAGTGAAGGTCCACTGGAAAACAGTGGGTATAAGTATGGTGGGATATGTATAGAGTTCAAAAAGATAGTCAAAGTATGCAGAAAGAAAAGGCGTGTAAAAAGAAAAAAAAAAAGAACCAAACATCAATAGAAAAGCTTAGCCACAAAATGTACCCAACGTACCAAACACCAATTGATAACATCCAGATGCAAACTTCAAGTTACAAAGTTACCGTACGCCAGGATTCCACAAACACGCAATTTCTTTAGGACATAATATTTATTATTAGTCTAACGGTGGTGTTGACAACGATAAAAAATTAGTTGATCTATCAACTAAAAATTTTAGAAATAATACGCAATCAATGCGGTTTAGAAGTTAGCAATTAACATCCAAGCATTCTCTAGTAATAATAACTCAACGGGGTTGCGCGCCGGGCTTGTTGAAGTGGGTGATACGCCACTGTCCACGAGCTCCCCAACCAGTCCGCACACCGAAGTGCGTTATACCGAATGGTGCGGGGTCCGACCATTCCATGATAACCATGCCCGACTCGCCGTCGCGAACCATCACTCTGCCACACCTCCATTCGATCAAAAATTGCCTGAACTCGTTAGGATTCATAATCCCTGGAGTCGGTACCTCAACCTACGGGTCAACAGTGAATTTTTAAAGACAGTTCCAAAAAATTACACAACGACGATTACGACATTCGATTCGACTATCCTACCTTATCTGGCTTTTGCCTGCAGTGTCTAATAACCGACTTGGTGTTCTCCCAACCACCAAGCAGAATTTCATACATAGGGTCCACTTCAGCAGGAGCTGACGTCAGGGCTACATGGCAGTTGTGGGGACCGCGATATTCAAATCTTAGAGAACCCGCCTGGACTGGTCCGAATTTATACGCTAACTCGTCCGGAGTATTGAATTCAGCCCCATCTGTTCCGATAAAGGTCACAATTTTAAATTGTTGGGTACATTTTATGTGATTTCGATATTGATTTACGAGAATTTACCTTCAATCTTCCAAGTGCCGGTTGCGCCCCATCCAGTGCACACACCGACGAAGGCAATTGGGAAAGGTTCGGGATCTGCCCAAGAGAGGAAGGGAATAGCTTCGCCCTCACGTCCCGCTGAGATGATGCCGCCGTCCCAACGAACCCAGAAGCCACGGAATTCACCGCCATTCAAAATGTTAGGGGTCTCGATTTCAACTTTGTCAGGCTTGGTTCTGTTCCTCCTGATTACACTCTTTGTGTTGCCCCAGCCTCCAAGGAAGATCTGGTAATAAATTAGAAAACGATTAGATACTCACTGATTACTATTTTTATTTCATTTCCCTGAAAAATGATGTCTTAGGTGGGTACTCACCTCAATCATAGGATCGCTCTCTTGAGGTCCCATTGTAAGGGCAATATGGGCATCGTTGGAAGTCCTGACTTTGAACTGTACGGAGCCGCTCGATACCGGGAAGAAGTGGTATTCGAGTTTGTCCTCGGTAGATAAATCTGTAAAAAACAATAACTAAATTAAGTATATCTAAAAAAAGTGTAAACTTTCTTGTAAGTGTAATCTCTTATAACATTTTACCTGTGGTCTGCCTGAAATTAGAATAGAATAGAATACTCTTTATTATGTACACCATATAGATTACAGAACATAAATATAAAGATTTTACAAAGGGTGACACAATGGGCGGTCTTATCGCTAAAAGCGATCTTTTACAGACAACCTTTGGATGGAATACTAAGGGGAAGGAGAGAGGAATAGTGTAGATAGTCTACCTACAGTGTACTATTTACATAGAGTATACAATAAATATGTACGTTAAATGTATCATACTAGTTTAACTAAATATATACATCTAATTAATAAACATTATACACGAGCAGATAAAATATAATGACATGTTTAAAGAGAGAGGAAGTGCATTCTTATCATAGTTTTAAAAGTGGACAGAGTTTGAGCACGCCTTATGGACACGGGCAAGTCATTCCATAGCCGAACTGCTTGTACAATAAAGGATTTATCGTAGAAACTAGTGGAACTAATATCAGGTTTTCCGATGACCTCAGACATTTATTATGTGTGTCATGAAGGAACTTAAAACGTTCTTTAAGATAAGAGGGGGTTTTAGGATTAAACAAAATGCTGTAGAGCTGAAATAGGATATGAGAATTCCGGCGAAGACGAATGGGAAGCCACTTAAGCTTTGTAAATTATATCCGTTCTGCAGACATTCCACGACCACCTCTGCATTTAGTCATAGATGCAAAGCTGGTGTACGATGTTTCGATTTTACTTGAATAGACAAATATAAACAGTGTTGCTGCCCGGTACAGCACCCTATTTGCAAAAGACACTATAACTATCAATTTGAAGCACATTTATTGCTAATCCAATACTGCATATGTTTGAAAAATGTATTTGCTCAACAACGTAAATAACGCAATGAAGGTAGTTGAACTGTCAAATGAATTCATTGCTACTGATAATGTGTTACGCAATTATTCTTAAAATTAATATATAAAATATTATATATATAATGGCTTCTATCTGACTAGCTGCTTGAATTCCAAAGACGGAGTCCATGGCATTAAAGCTATTTAAAATTCTTTAAACACTTCTTAGTGCTTTCCTCGATTCCTTTTTAGTCTAACGATATACGGCCATTGCCTTTCATTCGAGGCATGTGTCTTTACATGGTTCTAAATATAGGCCGGTATATTGGTATGCGAGTATGCGGGCTAGGTGTCCCAGCAGTCGACAGAGTCGGCACCCACCAATCCATAACTTGATTATGTCATTTTCTTAGTGGAAGCTTTTCATTGCTGACTATATAGAGATTGTTTTTTTGCTGTACGGTAGAAACACGTCCATGGCGCCTGCGCTGTGGACGCTGTCGCGTCGCTTATTACGAAAGTAGTTCACGATGATGTCATCCTATCAAATCAATTCAGTTTCAACCTCTACCTATCTGTAGCTAGTGAGTTTATCTGCGAATTGAGTCAGCTAGGAGTTTGGAATGTTCCTACAGACAAACCAATAACTAAGTACATTTTTTTGTTTTCTTCTCTATTTTGGTAAGGGATTCGGTTAGAGATCGCAATAACCGCTGTCTCATACAGCGATTATTGCGATCTCTCTCTCTTTATTGCTCGTGCTAGACATACAGACAAGTACACCGACTATTTTAGATACCTGTTTCAATAAAATTTAATTTATTTATTTATTTATTCTGAATTTCTGATCATTATCCAATGTCGTAGGTATCTATTCAATGTTATTATAGGTTACAATACTTTACGGCTGGAGCAGGTATGTATCCACATCCTGTCAATATTGTATTCATTAGTAAGTTATTCTTTTTTGCATGTTTACAGGCAAGTGCGAACAATTGATTGGAGAAAATTACAATTAAAGAGCCCTCCTCTTCCTTGTAATGAGTACCTAGTTAACTGTACTGTTAGGTGTAAATAGCTATAGAGTCACCTGTATGTGAGTAATTAGGTACTAAGTACTTAAAGTCTAGAAAAGACACGACTTTGGATGGTAATTAGTCACTAACGAGCGATACACCGTGATGACAGAAGTGCAGTAACAAGCTAGCTATTCTTTGGAAAACGTTTAAAATGTTCATTTACATAAACGTAGATTAGCGCGAAGATGATAAGACAACTTAGTACTGACAATGACATAATATTGTTTACATTTCGTGTTTTGAAACAATGTTTGAAAGTTATCAGTCGAGTCGACAGTCGTCAGTTCGGCATTATTCAGGCATGTTTGCGGTATGCAGAGATCTATTAGGTCAATTAGACCAATCTAACGTTCTGACCTACGCCACTATGACTGCATGTCTATAAGTTATGAACGAGACAAACAAATACAATATTAGTATTTTATTATTTCTTAGTCCTTTTATGAAAGTGGCTGGGAAGTTTTTGTTTTTTCTTTTCTTTTTTTTTTTAATAATTATAAACTAGCTCTTGACCGCAATCCCGCCTGATGGTAAGCAGTGATGCGATCGTTGATGGTAAAGCGCGCTAGTTTATTAACAGCCTATTCACTCAAAAACACTGAGCGAATAGGAAGGAAGACGGCAGTTGAGCGAGGTGATGCAATGTTAAACCCAACAATACGACCAACGATGCTGCGCCAAAGGAAGATTGGACCTTCCACGACCAAACTCCCAACACAACAACATTTGGCGCATCGTACCCGGCACACATCGCAACACAACTGCTCAGACCCGTCCTCCGTACGGCTTCACCAGACATCATGCCGAAACACGACAAATCGCTTGGCGGCAAGACTTTGTCTGGTGGGTGGTAACTTCTGCCGGCGGCCGATGTTATGGCCTACTACCGAGAAAAGTGACTGGATGCGGAAGGCGGGGTGTTATGGCGAAAGCCGAGCCCAGCTGTGGACTGCGATAGAGTGCAGAAATCTAATGAGTATATCAGGAATCTAATATACCTACTTACAATAGGAAAAATATATGAACAAACAAGTGCATATACAGTTTACCTTGGTCGACCTACGTACACATCATTCATGTGTCGAAATAACTTAATGCTTAATTTGCATATTTTCCACATATTTTATCAATTACCTACCTACATATTGGTATGTAGGAAAACAAATACATATACAGGCTCACGGCTAGCTCCTAGAACCAGTAAGGTAACCTTCGATGGTGACGGAATTGAGGATGATCTCATACACTACTAAGTACTATCAAACAATGTGACCTAGCAAACATAAATAATTAAAAACTTGTTAATTGTGGGAGATAACTAAGTCCGGCGTTATTGTTGAAAAATACCTACCTACCTACATCTGTCACTAATGCGTATGTCACTTTTGAGTCATGACATAAATAAATGATTAGGTTGGTGTTTTTGTGTGAGCCGGCAAGAATGTTTATTGTATTGATTGTTTCTAACCAATTTTCTATTCCGCATCACCACGCCCGTTGTTGGCCTTGTGCCAAGAAAACGCCGGTCCGGTATTTGCGGCACCGGCTTCTCAAAAAACAACACTAGATTATGAATTATGTAAAACTAGAAATATCCTTTACATTGTAGATTATCTACTTGCTATAATATGTTATAGAAGTTAAGGCGTTTGCCGGCAGCCGGTATCAAAGATGCAAAAAAATACGGAAATCAGACCCAAATATTTCCGGTAAAATTACAACAATTAAAGATAGTTTACTCACCCATTATATTCGCCATGATTTATGAAGTACTGGATTTTTTCCTCACTGAATTTGTAACGTACGTGATGCCTACCGCGAGCGCTATTTCAAACTGGGGCCTGCGGAGCGAAGTTTGTACGACCACGTCTTGTGGCCTCGCCGCCTCGCCGACGCGACGTAACTCTAGATGATGTCATCCTATACTTTTGAAATAAAGTTCTCTCATTAAAGTTATAAGTGCAATTTTAACTATGCCATTTTGTTCCACTTCATGCGTTTTAAATATGGAGCAAAGCTGTTTCATTTTGAGTCAGTAGGCTTGGTGTATTCTCGTAATCTCGTTCACAAAATCGAATTGTTTTTACGAACTTATGATGCAGTAGGCAGGATAGTCTAAAAAGAACAATATCTGTGTTGTAATAATGACCAGGTATTCCATAAGTAAGTACCTATATAAAACAATAAAATGACCTTCGCGGGCCCTTGCTTTGGTGGTCAAGGTGAGTGGCATAATGGGTGCGCAGCCGCAGTGATGCCTGAGAGTACGTATGCATTGGACGTATAATCGGGCATCAAATACAAATTAAAATACACTACCACACGACTACATTGAATTCCATACGTTTTTTGTAATCTCGTGTAGACTTTGCATTTAAATTCGTCTCAGGCACAAATACTTTACTTTTTCTCGGATTCCGCGTACCTACCTAGACAATTTCTATTTGACATTTACAAGGATGTACGAAGACGACGGACTCGCTTCTCTAAACAACCATGTATCATACAAATGGCATTTAAACCGTCTGATTATTTGTGAATCACCTATGAACATTGTCATTCTTATTATATCTAGTTGACCTTATTATACTTACGGTTATTTGCGTGCGTAATTGTATTTTTTATTCGCTATTTTGGTACCTAGCTGTTGATATTATTGTCAGATTTTGTATGTTGCTAGAAACAATAGGTGTGGAATAGTCTAGAACATGACCTAACTGTTGTACTAGAGTTCTAGACTGATTAGTGCGTAAGTTAGGCATAAATACGCCACTAATACGTCACTAATATCTACATATGTATATTACATATGTAGATATTAGTGCCTTCATATGTAATATGAACGTTGAAAATCGAAATGTTCATTGTTCATATGTAATATACATACATATGTAGATATTAGTGCGTTGGTAAGCATACGATGGGATACCACCTATTAAGAATTTTGAGGTCTTGATCGTGGTTCTGATGATTAGGACTAGAACTGTGTATACGTATAGTGATATAAACATATACCTATCACTCTCCCAGAAAGGCATTTACCTACCTACTTACGAGTTAATTGAGTCTCGCCTAGTAACTCTAAACATTACCGAAAAAAAAATAAAGGTAAAACAAACGTGAACTAAGTACAATATAATCTTTCTCCGATAAATTTTATCTTCCAGTTGAAATGAATAAATAATAAAAAGCATTTATTTTAGGTAACCCAAAAATACAGCAACCATAATGCATAGACACACACACAACACGACACATAATGACATAACTCATAAGTTATGTATATAAATTTTAGTACCTACACGATAGACCAACTACAAAATGTTCTTTACTTGTTTACACAAAATTATTTTGTGGTAGTGGGGATAAAAGTCAGCAACCAAATATTCCCAATTAACCTTAAGCTTTAAAAGGGTAGCGATATACTTGGAAATCGAATAAAGAAGTTTTACAGATTGTAGTAGCTTCACGTGCTCTCGTCTGTACGTTCGCTCGTTAGGTGTAAGGTCAAGAATCTTTCCGCCACAAAAAGGGACTTGGTTGTACATCAACAAAAATACGTCATGAGAAGTCATCTCATGACTCATTCAGTCGGCGGCGTCATGGTTTTGTCATAGCTCAAACTAATGACGAAAAAGTTCCAATGGCTATTTTTATCGGTCATAATTTGTGGCTCACCTAGATTAATACGAGGTAGCCGAGGCGACGGCCATTACATTATGAACACAACATGAAAAGGGCAAGGTTTCAGCAGTCTGACGTAAGCATACGGATCACCCGAATACTACAGTAGGTATACAGGTTTTCCAAGTAAGTCTTAGCGACTTAGCACAACCTATTTTTAGAACTCATTTTAAATAGTTTCGTATTTTTTCTTTGTTAACGTATTTATTTTTTTCGGTTATTTTATTTTCGATGTTAAGATTCTTAAGACAGTTGTAAACAACGCTATTTAAATGTTAATTGATTGAATATATTACATTAATGTTTGCCGTGAACTTAACACATTCGTCTCAAGGTTAGCTTTTATTTTTTAACGGACTATTTTCCATCTTATCTGAGTTCGAATGCGTGTTACTAACTACTTATTTCACGAAAGTGAGCGCGTGTGATTTAAAATATCATGTATATTAATATAAAATAATTCTCTTTAAGGTCAGGTTAATTTTAGAAATAACGTTTAGGATTTTATTTTTAAACTCATTTCTAATTTGCTAAATATTTAGCCTGCAAACTCTTTCAATGACTGCTGCAGTGCAATAAATTAGCAATCATCACTATATCACAGCACTTAGAAAATGGAGCGGTGATCACAGTACAGCACAGCTAGGTATTACATTTACATAAGATTTCACGTAATATGTACCAGACTCCGAAATGTAAAACCAGATTCCGGCCTGTTATTGAGATATTTCTGATGAAAACATCCGATAACGTTTCTCCGTTCTGAGAATCGAAACCAGCATCCTAATGGTGTAACACGCTTTTACTATCTCTTGTAATAATTTAGAGCAGCGGTCGGCAACCTTTTGGCAGGCAAGGGCCACAAGTAGGCAAAATAAACTTAAGGCGGGCCACACTTGTGATATTAACCCAGGAACCCATACTACCTATTTATGATAATATCCCAAAAAAAAATGCTATTGAAAATTCTCAAAACAAATATATTTTAATTCGTATACTTAAATATAGATAGAAAAATAACCACAAAGTATATATTAAATTTATAAGCAAATTATACAAAGTTCAGTGTGATGTCTGAGGTTGTATTTGAGAGGCTATTTCTTGTATGTTAGCAGTCATATTTGTAGTTGCAATTCGTAGAATAGCTCTCAAATGCTCATCTGTGAGACGAGAAGCATATTTATTTTTTCTATAATTGACAATAGAAAAAGTTTGTTCGCATATATAAGTGCTACCAAAAATGGTAATGAACTGCTGAGCAAACCTTTTCAATTCATCAAAATCTGATGGTAAGCTGCCATAAAATTTAACAAGATCTTTGATGCTATTAAAAGAGCATTTGAGAGCATCATTTGATTGGAGATCAATCACGTTCATTTGTAAATGACTCTGTACATCCTCAATATCACACGAAAAAGGGTTTGCAAAAATCTTCAGTTTGCTCGAAACTTTCTCAAAATCATCAAATCTATCGCTGAATTGGGTTTGCAGCTGTATCAAAATATCTCTCATTTTGTCATTCTTCCAATGAAAATTAATTCCAGCTTCCTCAACAGCCTTTTTACAATTCGGAAAATGATCTAACTTTTTTTCTTCAATATGTTTTATAAATAGTTTGTTTTTCATTTGGAATGCCTTTACGTCTGTGTGCATGTCACAAATTAATTTGTTTTTACCTTGAAGCCTTACATTCAGAGTATTTAATTCATGAGTTAAATCTGTCAAAAATCCAAGGTCTATTAACCATTGACTATCTGCTAGCTCTGGAACAAATTTGCCTTTTTCATTCATGAAAGTGTTAATTTCTTTTCTGAGATCAAAAAATCTTTTTAGAACCGCACCTCTACTTAACCATCTCACTTCAGAATAATAAACAACATCTCTTTGATCTGCTTCCATATCTGACAGAAACTGCTGGAACTGACGATGAGTCAACCCATTTTTTCTGATATAATTTACAGTCGATACCACGATGTCCATTACTGCTTTCCATGACACGACTTTGGAACATAAGGCTTCTTGGTGGATAATACAGTGAAAAAATAATGGGATGTCACATCCCATCTCTGCCAGCTTCGATTTAACTCTACCCACCAAACCCTTATTTTGTCCACTCATGTTCCTGCCGCCGTCAGTTGTTACACTTACCAACTTTTGCCATGGTAATTGCATTGCTTCTAGCGCTTGTTCTAAATTGCAAAACAAATCTTCCCCCGTAGTCGTTCCCTTTAAACTGCATAACTGTAAAAGCTCCTCGTAGACATTAAAGTTCTTATCGATTCCGCGAACAAATATTATAAACTGGGCAGTATCTGATACGTCATTACTTTCATCGGCAGCTAAAGAAAACCATTCAAATTGTTGTGCTTTTTCCCGGAGTTGCTGATATAAATTGTCGCCCAAATCTTCAGTTCGCCGGGTACACGTTCTTGCAGAAAGACTTATATTTTCAAATTTCTTTTTTTGATCCGGGCACACCTCCTCAGCCATAACTAAGGCACATTGTTTTATTAGTTCACTGTCGGTAAAGGGCCGGCCAGATTTCGCAAGAATCTCCGCAACCCTTAAACTTGCGCGTATATTCGACTCGTTACTTTGAACGTGAACCTTAAAAACATTTTGTTGGTTCTGCACTGAAGATTTCAGTACATTAATTTTATTTTTCCGTGATTCACCCACTAGGCATGCAAATTTAGCTTTATGCTCGGTATCATAGTGGCGTTTAACGTTATATTCTTTTTGTATAGTAATAGTTTTTTGACATATTAAGCATAGCGGTTTGCCATTACAATTAATAAAAAAGTATAAATCTGTCCATGCTTCGTTAAATATCCTATTTTCTTCGATAACCTTCCTTTTTTTTGAAGCCATCACTAACTGTAACAATATAAGCATTGTCTTAATAAGAAAACAAATGACTTTGTAATGCGACGCCCTACGTGAGCGATCTTACTGCGAACGCTAAACGGCACATAAGCAACAAGCAGTCGACCGACACCCGTTGAAATATAAAACCAAGCAAGTTTTAGTAGATCGTAAACTTAAATGAGTGCACAATAAATAGGAATCTCACACTTACCAAAATTAAAACAAAAAATAGTGTTCTTGCGACACAGATGAAGTAATTTGTTTCACAAATCGATCATGCAGCGAACCAAAATTGACGACTCGCGGGAACTACGGTCATCGCCGACGACGTTCGTTTCATTCGGTGGGGGAGCGGGGGTGTCGTTCCGCCCGCACCGCTCCCGCGCGTTGCTCATTCATTTGTTCGTTCGCGGACAGAGCGAAGCGCGTTCTTCGCCTATCCATTGAATACATTTATTTCGACCACTATATTTTGACATTTATAAGGCTTCCTGTATACGACGCCGGAACCGCACCGGTGCCGTACCGCAATTATATGTATACGAATGATAATTGCTCATGGGCCGTGCAGCCGCCGCACCGCGGCCGCGTCGGCGCCGGACCGCCAGAGCGCCGCCATTTTGTAGACATTACATCGCTCAGTGACAGGTCGCCCGCGCAGATGTCCACACGTGTGTCTTCAGGCATTTTATTAACATGGCGGAGTTTGATTATGAGTTACTGATTAATTTAGTGCAGGAAAGGGAGGTATTATGGGATAAGACAAGTAAATCTTATAAAGATAAAAGAAAAAATATAAAAGCATGGCAAGAGATTTGTGTAATTTTAAATGAGAAATTTCTTTTTTTTACTTAATGTTAACATTATATAGATACGAATAACAGTGAAGTCTGTACAGTTACACCGACAATGTTATACTGAACTGTGATCGCTGCTTTATTAATAAATGCGGATACAATACGGTTTTTACGCGGCGACGGTGCGGCTGCGATGCGGCTACGGCATGGTGGTGATGCGAATACACAGTATTGCGGTCCGGCGCCGGTGCGGTTCCGGCGTCGTATACAGGAAGCCTTACTTTTTATACTCACATACGCGGGCCGCAAGTAAGGCTGTCGCGGGCCGCATGCGGCCCGCGGGCCGCGTGTTGCCGACCGCTGATTTAGAGGCTTATTACTAATCCATTGCAAAAGTCGTACAGCGCTCTTCGCGTTTAATACAATAATGCGTTTAGGGTATTGGTGGGGCTGCCTCGCTTCTGTAGCGCATCGGGCATGTTTGCTGACGCACACGTAGATTGCTTTTATGCGACCATGCGAAAGTGTTGTGCTTTTCTGGTGTGCAGAGTGCTGGCCAGCTCCAACAGGGTCCTGGGTATGATTGCTGGGCGTCTCGATTGCTCATACGTAAATCATTATTGTGTCGTAATCGCATGGGGTGAAGCAGCGGTGAGCGGTGAATTTAATATTTTCAGGTAAATTAAATTGTGAAATGTTACGAACATAGTTTTAAGTATTACTAACATTATTGAGTCATGGTTATTTGAATAAATAATTTATTATTATTCCCTTTATTTTTCTATATATACATACTGTTTTACATTTTAAAATGTTTATATAAAGCATAAAAAGACATTTAAAAATATAAAAAAATAGTGTTCCACCGATGACGGGAGTGGGGTCCAAGTTACCGGTGGTTAGGGCTCCAGAGACAGGAACCTCCTCACGATGCGGGCCGTGTCGAGGAGCACAACCTTTTGAATCAGGCCTTTGATCCAACTGCCTAGCAAGAGCCTCAATAGATGTTGGTCGAGGCTCTTGACTATCAAACCATTGGGCGATACGACAATCGGTACAATGACAGCCGAGTTCACATTCCACATGTCAACAATCTCGTGCGCCAAGTCGAGATATTTAATTTGTTTCTCTTTCTCAGCTTTCACGAGATTCCAGTCACGTGGAATGTTAACATCGACAATCGTTGCGAGGCGCGATAAGCGATCTACCACTACTATATCAGGCTTATTTGCAACAATAGTCCTGTCAGTAATGATAGAGCAATCCCAGTATAACGTGACATGGTCATTTTCAAGAACTGGGTCGGGCACATACTTATAATACAACTTGCTTTGAAATATAAACTTGTAGATTCTGAGGTACCGACCTCAGAATCTACAAGTTTATATTTCAAAGCAAGTTGCTGGTGAATAATCCTAGCTACTTGGTAATGTCTGTGCAAATACTCGTCGTTATTATTATTGTTAGATATAGGTGGTAGGCCATAACATCGGCCGCCGGCAGAAGTTACCACCCACCTGACAAAGCCTTGCCGCCAAGCGATTTGTCGTGTTCCGGCATGATGTCAGGAGAAGCCGTACGGATGACGGGTCTGAGCAGTTGTGTTGCAATGTGTGCCGGGTACGATGCGCCTAATGTTGTGTTGGGAGTTTGGTCGTGAAGGGTCTTCATCAATCTCCCTTTGGCGCAACATCGTTGGTCGTGTTGTTGGGTTTAACATTGCATCACCTCGCTCAACTGCCGTCTTCCTTCCTATTCGCTCAGTTTTTCTGAGTGAAAAGGCTCTTAATAAACTAGCGCGCTTTACCATCAACGATCGCATCACTGCTTACCATCAGGCGGGATTGCGGTCAAGCGCTAGTTTATAATAATTAAAAAAAAAAAATAATAATATTGGTATGGTAGAAAAATGTGTCTCCTTAACAAAGTAAATACCGCAATGAATTTTGTTGTAGTGTCACAATGAAATCTATTGTTACTGATAGCGTATTACGCAATAAGCATGAGAAAAAAGTTTGATTATATTTATCAATTCCGTGACGTCATTAAAAGAAAATGATAATAATTAGCTGTCCTTGCAATATAACAAACGACCATTAAGAACACCTCGGAAGTAAACAGATGCAAAAAGATCGGATAATGAAGGAAAACTACAAGACTGGCATTATAATCTCTTGTTAATTGTACCTACCTATAATATTACTGTGTTTTATATTTTTAAGGAAGTATGTACACGAAATTCACAATACACAAGTTTCACTTATAGGTAGTACATATCAAAAAATTCTCTGTAAAGGTGTCATGACCTCTCTCGACTATGAATACGACCATTAAACTGATGTCGTCAACTATACTTATAAAAGTGATCAAGCATAGTCCCAGGTCGCCTACACGGGCTTACAACGGCAACGGCTTTATGACGTCACTAGACAGTGGTATAAGGTTCTAGACTTCTAGTATATTAGTCATCATTATCATCATCTCAGCGTTAATCCCAAATGAAAGCTTTTCAGCTTTGGAGTCTGGGGTCCGCTTTATCAGTCTAACTGCTGATTTTGCCTAAACTTCGATATTTTCCGTGAAGCGACTGCCGTCTGACCTCCACAACCCGAAGGCGATGTCTAAGCATTGCAGTTAGACAAATTGATTGGACTTTTGAGTGCTCCAACAACCCGTAACCTCAGCCACTAGATGTTCGTATGGCAACCGGAACCAACGGCTTAACGTGCTTTCCGAGGCACGACCAGACCAGTGCAAATATTAATATTCATATGCCTCTCTGCGCAACGGCCGCGTTCGCTACCGCTACGCCATGGAGGCTGTCGAAGGTACTAGTATATTAGTACTAATAGTATATTAGTGCTAATAGGTTCTAGCAGCTCCGACAGACTGTCCTGTCGTGGTTGCAAATCCCGCACGTAACAAATATTTGTAAGACCTACACGTAGATACCTAGTTGTGAGTTTAAATGTTTCTAAACGCAACCAGGATAGAAATGTAATCCTAAGTGTAAAAATAGAAAAAGAAACAAACAAACAGATATTTACTCTGTGGTTTCTACGAGAAAAGAAGATAAGTGTTTTTACTGTTTTTCCACCCATGAAAATCTTTCTTGTCTTAATGAAAATTCGAAATACAAAATGAGCCGAATTGGTCGATCCATTCTCTAGGTTAGCTCTTAGCAACGCATTCAGCGATTCATTTTATTTATATACATTTTATAGTAGGATTAGTGCACAATGAGTGAGGTGCGACCTTGATGTGGCCTGATCAATCTACTGACTGACTGACTTACTACAATACTGTGAATCAGTCTATTGTAGTTGTAACACGCAATGGCGCGTAATTTTGTTGTCTCGAAACTATGTACTAGTGTAAATATTTTGATCATTAAGTATATTAGCTAGATCTGTTAGGTGCTAATCCATTCGACGAGAACTGAAAAGGGTCATCTGATTTTCTGAAAATTATTGGAAACTAAACTAATGTTGTCCTGCGTCTTTTAACACATGAAAAGATAAAAATTAAATTTTCATAATGAAGCGCTTGTGTGGGGTGTGTAATGGAGATGTGAATGTTTGGATGTATGTTTGTTGGACTTTTTTATTATCAGGGTTAATAATATATAGGATACATTTTATCCCCCATTTTCCCACGGGTTCGAAACTTATGCAGGTGAAACGACGGGGATAAATAAATCTCAACACGACAGAAGCGGCGCCTGAGACTATCCTTCAAGGCTGAATATTAAAAAATATACTCACAATCAAAGCTATTATGTTTTTATGTTTGGGTGCTAACATCGACTTAATTGGGATTGGCATAGCCCAATTAAGTCGATAGTCACAGACCCATCACACTTCTGA
This sequence comes from Sesamia inferens, assembly GCA_037179545.1. Classification (NCBI taxonomy): domain Eukaryota; kingdom Metazoa; phylum Arthropoda; class Insecta; order Lepidoptera; family Noctuidae; genus Sesamia; species Sesamia inferens. The sequence continues at coordinate 10,277,302 of CM073923.1, read as the reverse complement.
GTCATGTCTATAAGTTGTTTTCGAGAGTCCTCACGAATCGTCTCGCCTGCAGGTTTGACGACTTCCAGCCGCCAGAACTCCGACCCGCGGAGGACCTGAGTACAATGCTCGAAGACCTCAGTAGAGCCTCCGAGTGAGTCGGTCTTAAAATGAACATGGGCAAGACGAAAGTCATGTCTAAAGCCCATGTTGTATCGACTTCTATAAAGATTGGAGACTCTGTTCTCGAAGTTGTTGACAGTTATGTGTACCTGGGACAAACTATCCAGTTAGGAAGGTCCAAGAGGTCAATCGTCGAACCCAACTCGGCTGGGCTGCTTTCGGGAAGCTACGTAGAATTTTCTCGTCCGAAATACCGCAGTGTCTCAAGACAAAAGTCTTCGACCAGTGTGTGTTGCCAGTGATGACTTATGGAATTGAGACGTGGTCGCTAACAATGGGCCTTATAAGAAGGCTCAAAGTCACTCAAAGGGCAATGGAGAGGGCTATGCTTGGGGTTCCACTGCGCGATCGAATCAGGAATGAGGAGATCCGCAGAAGAACGAGAGTAACCGACATAGCCCGAAGAATTGCAACACTAAAGTGGCAGTGGGCTGGACACATTGACCGTAGGACCGATGTCCGATGGGGCCGACGAGTTCTCGAGTGGCGACCACGCACCGGAAGACGTAGCGCGGGTAGGCCCCCGACAAGGTGGACCGACGACCTGGATCCAATTAAGTCCATGTTAATGTGCAAATATGCAAGAAGTTACGGAATTAAATGGCCAACCTAAATGTGATGTGTTTGTGGAGGAATGGAATAAGATTATGCGTATATATTGTATGTCTGTTGTACTGTGAAAGAAAGCATGCGAGGGGGTCTACTGTTCCATGTTAGATATACATTTAAGTTACCTATATTATTGTCCATAAGTCGTGGTGGTCTAGTGGTCAAAACATCAGCCTCTCAAATATGAGAGCGTGGGTTCGATTCTAGGTCAGGCAAGAAATGAAATGAATTGAAATCGTTTATTAAGCAAATAGGATCACTGATCACTTTTACACGTCATAGGATGTTTTATTTATTTATATTTTTTTTTTAACTAGATGAAGCCGGCATTTCCTAACAGACTACCTCTGAGAAGAAATAGCCGAAACAATATCCGAGATCGCCTTTTTTCAAGTCCAGTCATTAAAAAAAGAAAATGTTTACAATAATTTACGTTATAATTACGCATATAACAATGCTTAACAGAGCGAGCAGCTCAGTCCCAAGCTTTACAAGCAGCTAGCTAGCAAGTACCAATGTAACTTTTCTAAAGTTATATGTACTTTCTAAGTATATCTTAGACACCAATGACTGAAGGTGAAGGAAAACATCTTGAGGAAACCTGGACTTTCAAGTCTGAAATCGCCAACCCGCATTGAGCAAGCGTGGTGATAACGCTCAATCCTTCTCTGTATGAGAGGAGACCTGTGCCCAGCAGTGGGACGATAAAAAATGATGATGATGATGTTTGCCCGTATGTTAAAGAGCTATGCTCGAATTTACTCTGCGCGGTCGAATCAGAAATGAGAAGAACCAAAGTCACCGACAAAGCTCTTAGAATCGCTAATGGCACTGGGCAATGGCAATGGGCGGGGCACAAAGCACGGGGCAGTAAGATTCTGGAGTGGCGGCTACATACTGGTAGACGCAGCGTAGGGATGTCCCCAACAAGGTGAACCGATGATGCGGGCAGTGCCTTTGTCCAGTAGTGGAGCTCTATAGCCCGAGGAAGAAGAAAAAGATGATGAATATCAGGTATCCACGAATGCCTACGCTGCGTCAGCGCAGCGATAACATTGCATTTGCGCTGCTACGCCGCGTAAGCGCTCTAAGATACAGCTGGTACATCTCGTAGGCGATGCTCGACGCAACGGCTACGTCGCACAGGCACTGCGTAGGCTCTCGTAGATGGAGCTGCTACATAGGATACCCTTTCGTAAACGCTGCGGCTACGTCGCATAGGCTCTGCGTAGGCATTCGTAGATACGATGGTGGACACCCTAAAGCTTGCACATATTATTTTGTGTAGGTACCTATTTAAATCGCTTGGATATGGCGTTACTATCGCTGCAGTTGTATCGACGCTGTTTATACGTTCTTGTGTAATAAATGTATCCCCAGATTATACATATTGGCAAGCGTGGCGTAGTCGCAGCATTTATATCTATCAATATAGTAGAAAGCTGTGTGGGACGATGATGAATGATTTCTGTGCAACAAGTGACTTCCAGATAAAAAATAACATTAAACAGAAAATTCCTGGTCTATTTCTGTCTGAACCAAAATAAATAGAGCTATAAATTAGGTGGGCATTTGATTTAAAAATAACCTTGAAAGAGTAGAGGCAAAGACATTACTCTCTTTGAGTAGAGGTGACATTTTTCTTTGCATTAAGTTACTTCTTGGTCTGTTTTTTGTCAAACTCTACGTGGCGCCAGTTACGAGGAACGACTCACATTTTCACTCGTCATAATGCAAAGAGATTTAAGATAAATAGAGTGGGCAATGTGTCAAAATCGCAAAGAAAAACTGTGATCCCATGGCCCAGTTCCGCCATCTAGTACAATATAGCAAAATTAGATCGACCATTGGAGACATCAAATAGTAAAACTGAAATAAGTTTACATAAAATATATTCAGCTATTGCGCGGAAGGTGGCCAGTGTGGTCTATGTTGCCATTGTTGCCAGATCCGATTTAATACCCTAGTATAGTTCAAATCGGGTAAATAAATATGGAAAAGTAAACAAATTAAGTGAAACTTGTCTTGTACAGAGATCAAAAACTGTTTTAGAATTTTATTAGCTACTATTCATTTTCCGTGACACCGTCTATTGGCATTTTAGATGTGTTATGCTTACGAATTATTTTAATACTCAGTTTATTGCGATTTATTACTATAATAGACTTTTTAGGCCATAAAGCGCATTTTGTTTTGAAATTTTTGTTTGCATTTCGTTTTTACCAAAATGATTCTTTTCTACACGTTTGTTTGCAAATATTTTTAAATGGCAATGCAAAAAACTGTGGTAGGGCTTGTATCATTTCGATATAAAATTATCGATAATATTCAAAGAAGTTACTACGACGATGTTTATTCGTATTATGATAGCTTGAAACAAAAAATTACGTAGCAGAAAAATTATAGATATGTTCAATGTTTACAAGTTTCTATTTATATAAATCTTTTAATATAACGGGCGTTAAAGTTTAAATTTACCGATTAATACTGAAAATCTAAATAATTGTTTATTTTTTCATTTTTAATTAACACATTTAATCAATATAGTTACCAGTATTATGTATACACTGTTGCCTTCTAATAGGAAAGTCGTTTATACCTTTGCGATAGAATTCTGAGGACCTAGACTGCACAAACTGTGTGAAAGCAGAACTGTCTAATGTGTGAATTAATTGTCCAAATCACGACGAAAATGGTAGTCTGCTGGAGCAAGATCTGGCGAACTAGTTCCGTACCATTTATAATTATCTTTTAAAATGGGAGCCTTTAATATTTATTTTATTTTTAATTTGAATATACATATATTCAAATATTCTGTGAACCTTTTAAGCGTCTATCTGTTTCTGTTATTAATATGGAGCAAAAAATCATGTTTGTTGTATGGGAAAATATTTTATTTAAAATAAATAATATTTTATTTAAAATAAATAATATTTTTATTTTTTTTATTTTTAGCGCTTGTCATAGCGGCAACAGAAAAACTAACATAATTTCTAGAAATTTCAACTGTCTAGCTATTACGGTTCATGAGATACAGCCTGGTGACAGAGGGACAGACGAATAGTGAAGTCCCATGAATAGGGTTCGTTTTACCTTTTAGGTACGGAATCTTAAAAATCACAAAGTAGCTTGCAATCATTGTAAGAATGTATCAGTGTAAAATCAGTGTAAAATATGTACGTACCTACATATTTTATAAATATATTTCATTATAGATAAGTTATCTAATTCATGTACTTATCCACTTAACCATAAATATTATCCCAATTTTTACGATTAAGTGGAAAAGTTCTGAAATTAAAAACTTACTAATTCATTACTAGTACAAGGTACCGATCCTTTTTTTTTTAATTTGATCGACAAATCTTCTTTCTTTAAAAAGTAGATATCTTCACTTTTAAAATGCTTTTAGCATAATTTCGACGAAGTAGACGGAAGCCAATTTTCTTCTCTACGGTCTATCTGGACAAATCGTATACACTTTTCCCGTACAACATAATTTTTATTCGAAAACCTAAAATAACATAAAACCTATTCAATTTTGTTCATTAATATGACAAGATTATGTTCAAATAGAGTTACTAATAAATAAACTTGAAATATAGTAATATTTTAAGTTTATTTAGCTATATTTTAAATGTCAATAAAATATAGCTATATGTTTTCAACTTAATAAGTATTATCGATAACTAAATCGATAAACAACATTACTACATCTCTACATGAAAATAGTAAAACTATTCAACAATAGAGGGCGCTTATTACAATAATAAAAAAGTTTCTAGAACTATTTAAGAATTTTTTAAAATTTTAATTACAGACTAAATATAAATAATTCATACAAAAACATTCCGAAGTTAGGTCCAGTCATTTTACCATAACGAGATGTACAGTAACGCAAAGCGCAACAGGGCATATTTCCTTAAAAAATGTTTATTCTTGGTGGACACATGTTACGTCTTGACGCGGACACTAGACTGAGCGACTTTTAACCAAGTCGACAAAAGTATTGGCTTACAATTTTGTTCGTGATGTCCTGTCTATTGTAAATATAATTTTAATGTCTTTGTCATAATGTTTATTTTAAACTGTGACGTGACATTGATCGTCATCATTATTTATGTTATTATGAGTGAGCGATATGGTAGATGTTGGTCTTGACTGTTGAGCAATCAACGTACCAAAACGAGTAACGTAGTTACAAATTCAACATAAAAACGTCCTTCATTTGCTTTACCAAACAGTAATACCTACCTATAACGCTAAAAATAAAACAATTATTGTCATTGCTTGCATAATATGCGCTGATAAGTGAACACTAATATTTATATTACACGATCTGACACGATCATACTGGATTTAATTTTACTTTGTACCGATAGCAGCGACATCTATTTATATAGTCACCAACTATATAGTTCTCCTACTAGGTACTCTCTGTAACTATAATAATAATTTTATATTATGTAAATCGCTTCATGTGCTGAGCGGTGTGCGACCTAGTTAGTCTGTAAGTGACAAACTAGATGGCGTTGTCGTTACCGATGCAGTGTAGAATTATGAAGACCTTGTGAAAACCAAAAACGTTTGAGGTGTATCAGAAAGGAAAACATTAATTTTGATTATTATGAAAGTGTAGACTCTGCATGAACCTTCTTATAAGGCCACACTGGTCAAAGACTTTTGTCTTGAAACACTGCGGTCTCCCAAGGATTTTTTTTGGGTAGGCCCCCTACTATGTGGACCGACGACCTGGTGCAGGTCGCGGGATACCGCTGGATGCGGTAGGCCCAGGACCTGTCATCGTGAAGATCTGTGGGGGAGATCTATGACCAGTAGTGGATGTCTTTCGGCTAAAATGATGATGATGGGGTTATGCATAATTATATTAACTAACAATAAGATTGCGAAGTATAGAGTGCAAGAAACTTTGCTTGTGTAGTAGGTTGATGAAGTATGCATTTTTTTTAGCAAGTTCAACAGTGGTTTTGGTTTGTAATCCTTTACACATCTGTAATCACTATAATACCACAAGAAAATCACGAAAAGGAGCATCAACCGTTTTCTTATAAATGCATAGGAGAAGTATTTAATGTCATCAGCGTGTCCTGATATATTTTGCTGCACATTTTTGAATTTTTTTTTTTTTTATAATTATAAACTAGCGCTTAACTGCAATCCCGCCTGATGTTAAGCAGTGATGCAATCGTTGATGGTAAAGCGCACTAGTTTATTAAACCCATTCACTTAAAAAACTTAGTGAATAGGAAGGAAGAAGGCAGTTGAGCGAGGTGGTATAATGTTAAACCCAACAACACGACCAACGATGCTGCGCCAGAGTGAGATTGATCTGGATACCCTCCACGACCAAACTCCCGACACAACAACACTTGGCGCATCGTACCCGGCACACATCGCAACACAACTGCTCAGTCCCGTCCTCCGTACGGCTTCAAGAGACATCATGCCGGAACACGACGAATCGCTTGGCGGCAAGACTTTGTCTGGTGGTGGTAACTTCTGCCGGCAGCCGATTTGGCCTACCACCTACCACATATTTGCTAACTATTTCGTCTCTCATTGGGAACGTTACTTATAGGCTGATTCCATTATTGTCTTTACATACCTACATGCAGACGCAGGACATAGGCCTCGTTTCGGTGAGAGGAAATAGGCCGATGGTCCAGTGCGAATTGATAGTTGTCACACGCCTTCGAGTTTTTGATTCTAGAACATGCCAGTTTCCATACATTATTTTCTGTGTTTGTGGCAGTGGTATGAAGAAATTTATAAAAAATTAAACGCTTGCCTCGGTTCGAAATTATGACCTACCTATAACTCGTAAATCGCGGTCTTTACTTCTGCTACCACTGTCAAAATCAAAATTGTTTATTTCAAATTAACCGTCCGTTGGTGCTTTTGAATAGTCAATGTCGGTCAGTCCAAGAAAAGTGAAGCTAAATTGCATGTTCCAAAGCGTGAGAGGGTTATAGTCATGGGCATGTTTTAAACAGTCCGAAAATGTGACAGGTGCCTCTTGTATAGGTAAAGAATTTCTTTAAAAAATATTTAATATTGACTAATGCCTATCACATTATGCTTCGTTGAGAATCAACTATATCAAAGTTTCAGAATCTATTTGGTGATTAGTATTACGTCGTTTCATTATCTAATCATGAGATATCCATGATGAAAAAACTGCAAAAGTAGCATGATATCTAAAAAAATGTGCTTTCTGAAGACTCTAATTTCCTTAACAATACAATAGGGTAGTTGACTAAAAAAAAACTATTTAGTCCGTCAGTCAGATTTCCAAAACACTAGACTAAAACTAGACACGTATTTTTTCTTTTTTCATATAAACAAAAAATGAAGACAGTGCGTTGAAAACACATGTGACGTCACTGCACGCCACACGTTTTAGCGAGCAGTGACGTCACCAGCTACCACTCCTGATCTTTGATGCCTTTTATATTTGTCAGTTTTTATTGATTTGATAAAACAAAATATACGTATCCAATATTTTTCAGGAAACATCCCTATTAGTACAATTTTATTATACGTAGGTATCTATACCGGTCGTTGTGGAGATCCTTTGGGGAGGCATATGTCCAGCAGTAGACGGCAGCAGTCATTCATTGCAGTTCTGTCAAATTAGATCGCGTTTGACTTAAATCGACCAATTTTTAGTCGCCATGTTTTAATCGCCTCTCAACCGTCTATGGAGTATCTTTATTTGACAGGACTAAACACATATTTTGTGTTTTCTCAATTTCTTAATGAAAAATGCACTGATTTTTAAATTAGTTTAGTTTATGAACAAAAAATCGACACCATTGTTTAGTTTTTTTTTCTCCCTATCTTTATTTAGTTTTGGGACTTTTACACGACTGTGTAGGTATGTCAAGTCTAGTTACCACAAAAAATTATTTTTAAATCTTTGATCCCACGGGATCGTATCGGAATGAAAACTGTCCTAAATATGTCTTTTTCGCCATGTAGGTAGGTGTGAAAAGGTAACAAAGACAGCTAAACAAACAAGAGTTAAGTACTTTCGAGTTTATGCTATCTTTTGTTGGTTAACGCCAACGTCCCGTGGTTACACTCGCTTAAGGTACGTCCTCGTGGGAATATCGGGTTTAGAGATGGGCAATCAACCGGGTTTAAACCCGTTTACTGGGCTTAAAACCCAACAAAAACCCATTTATTTCCTCTCACGGGGTTTTTATTCGGGTTTTTATTGCAATTATAATTTAAACATGGTAAATGTAAATATTTGTGAATATTCTAGTTACTAGTAGGTACGTAGTAGTAAGAGTCATCGTCCTCAGGATTTTTTTTAAGAAAAAAGGCTATTTTTAGATCTGATTATTTACTATACTTCGTGTTCTTCAGCCTATAGAGGTCCAACTGGTCCAACTGGACAAAGGCCTCCCTCAAGGCTTTCCACGACGACCGGTCTTGTGCTGCCCGCATCCATAGGCTTCCCGCGACCTTCACCAGGTCATCGGTCCACTTTGTTGGGGCCCTCCCTACGCTGCGTCTTCCGCTACGTGGCTCCTACTCCAAAACATTATTGACTCGTTGGCCATCGGTTCTTTTTTTTATTATTAATTTATAAACCAGCGCTTGACCGCAATCCCGCCTGATGGTAAGCAGTGACGCAATCGTTGATGGTAAAGCGCATTAGTTTATTAAGAGCCTATTCACTCTAGCCTTGAAGACACTCAAATTGTAGTCCGACGGAAACACCGCCGCCGGCAGATTGTTCCAGTCCCTCGATGTACGCGGTATAAAGGAGGAGGCGAAACGCTTCGTTCGGATCGTAGAGGTGTTAATAACATAAGGGTGGAAACTCGCCGTACGACGGGTCGTCCGATGGTGGAACGGAGATGGGGGAATTAAATCGTGCAATTCCCTCGCACACTGCCCAAAATGTATCCTATAGAACACCGAAAGGCTGGCTAATCTACGCTTTGGAGACCAACTCGAGTTAAATCAAGGTCACCAATCAGTCTCTTCGCACGCCTCTCCACTGAATTAAAAGTGGCCAGGTGACACTTAGCAGCACCAGCCCAAATGCCTGCCGGACCTTTGTGATAACGCCAAGTTTTCTGGCAGCCACCTTGGCCTTGGACTCAATGAACCGCCCAAAGTTCAGGTTCGAGGAAATCTCAACACCCAAAAGCTGAAGGCGGTCGGTATACTCCAAGGATACATTCCGGAAAGTAGGAGCCAAGGTGAACGGGCTCCTTTTGGCGGTGAAAAGACACGCCTGCGTTTTGGCGGCATTGAATGCTACAAGATTGGCATTGCCCCATTCGGAGACTGCCTGAAGTGCAACACTCGTTCGCTCTACCATGGCCTCTCTTTCGGACCGGATTGATTCCCTACTAGCCCGAGCATCCGGCAGGTATCTCTCCACAACTGTGCTGTCATCTGCATACCCATAGATACCGGGCATCAGCAGATCGTTAATATGCAGCAGAAACAGAGTTGCAGAGAGAACAGACCCCTGAGGAACACCGGCATTAGTCGACATGGGCTTAGATGAGCATCCGTCGACAACAACTCGGAGGGACCGCTCAGTCAGGAAGTCTTTTACCCAGCCAGTCAGGCTAGGGGAAATGCCGTACGCTGGAAACTTACTCAAAAGGCCAGCGCGCCATACCCGGTCAAAGGCCTTCGAGACATCAAGGGAGACAGCAATCGCCTCCCCATTTCTCTCGAGGGCCTCGCCCCACAAGTGAGTGGCATACACTAGTAGGTCCCCAGTTGACCGATTGCGGCGAAACCCGTACTGTCGGTCACTGAGGAGATCGTTACCTTCCAGGTATGCCAAGAGGCGCGAGTTCAATACACGCTCCATAATTTTGCAAAGTATGGAGGTGATTGAAATCGGCCGATAGTTGGTAGGATCGGTACGACTACCCTTTTTGGGCACGGGCTGCACGTTGGCAAGCTTCCAGGACTTGGGCACTACACCAGTCCCAAATGAGAGGCGATACAAGCGTGTCAATACAGGAGACAACTCGGGTGCACATGCTTTTAGAACAATCGCTGGTATACCATCCGGACCACTAGCCTTATTCACGTCCAGACGACACAGTGCTCTCAGAACCTCCTTGTTCCGAATGCGAACCTCAGGCATTGAAGTACCGCAGTGGGGTAAAATAGGTGGAGTAGCACTGCCAGTATCAAGACGCGAATTATGGGCAAAGAGAGATGCAAAGAGACCTGCTTTCTCTCTCGCCGTATGAGCCAGTGTTCCATCAGGCCTAACCAGCGGAGGCAGTGAGGGCCGACAGAAGTTCGCCTCGACCGATTTGGCAAGGGACCAAAAAGATCTGCTACCGGAAGGCTGCGCAGATAACTTGTTTCCAATATGGGTAATACGGTCGAAGCGAGCCTTCTTTAGCGCCTTTTTGTAGGACTTGGCAGCACGGTTAAAGGCTCTCTTCTTTGAGCTTAGATCCGGAGCTCCGCGGTCACGAGCGTCAACCCAGGTGAGAAATGCCGTGTGCTTACGCTGTTCGGCTTGGGCACAATCGGCATTGAACCATGGTCGAGCCGAGCCACCGACGGGCACGTCATTATAGGGAATAAAATATTCCATAGCTTGACGCACCACATCGGTTATAGCATCCGCACAGCTCGACGGATTACTAGAAGAGAAGCAGACCTGCTGCCAAGGATAAGACGCAAAGAAATGGCGCATCTCATCCCAGTCTGCTGACCTGTATCGCCACATTCGCCGTTCACCACGAGAGTCGTGATCTGGTGGGGAGAAGGTCGACACAGACTTCACCAGGCAGTGGTCTGAAGTTGTGGTTCTACGAGTAATTTGCCCCGCCCACAGAAACTTAATTTTAGTGACTCGAAGAGCTATGTCGGTGACTTTGGTTATCTGCGGATCTCATAATTTCTGATTCGATCACGCAGCGAAACTCCTAGCATACCTAGTTCTTTTTATCGCCCTATGTGTGACTCTGAATCTTCGTATGAGGCCCATTGTGAGCGACCACGTTTCAGTTTCGTAAGTCATCACTGGCAACACACACTGGTCAAAGACTTTAGTCTTGAGACACTGTGGTATCTTGGACGACAAGAAGATGTAGCTTAGCTTCCCGAACGCTGCCCAGCCGAGCTATAGAGCTATTCCGATTCGACGAGACACCTCTTTCTAGAAGTTGGACCTACCTAGTTGGACTGTTTGTCCCATACTCGTCAACACCTTCGAGTGCAGAGCAACCAAATAGAATTGGAGTGGATGCGACATGAGAGTTCGACACGATCTTCATCTTATCCATGTTTATCTTTGGACCCACTTGATGGGAAGCTCTGCTGAGGTCATTGAGCGTTTTGTCCAAGTCTTCCAGGGTTATTTTATTTATATATTTATTTTATTTATATTTTCTTTTCAGTCCAGGAGCTTGAATAGATCTTCCGACGTAAAATCTTGGAAATGACTATCCTACTATCCTCAGTAGGCTCTGTCCAATTGACAAATCTCTTGCGAACACTTTGGAGCCTTTGTTCCGCTCGATAGCCTCTTTAATGCAATTCTTCAGATGTCAGAGACTTTGAGATTTGTCTGTTAAGGCATCTGATACGCGAAGCGTCATCAGGGGATTTTAAGACTATCTCCTGTCTTTCTACCACTCGCCGTCGGGTGGGACCGGAGATCTTCTTCTGTCCTTTTGAACGGAGGGTTGTGTAAAACTTGGACCCTTCCGTTTGGAGAGTTTCCACAAACCTGTTGTTATAGTCGTCCACATCTACGCGTTCACCGAGGCATTTGAAGCGATTTTGCAGTTCGATCTGAAACCTTTCGGGGTTTTGGAGTTGGGTTGCCGCTGGACGGAGCGTAGACTTCATAAGTCGAGAGCATCTAACAATACGGTGATCACTCCCGGTTTTAACCGCATGGATCACGGAGACATCGTTGAACATTTGCCTTCCCGTTGACATTATGAAGTCTATCTCGTTTTTGGTCTGACCATCGGGGCTAATCCAGGTCCACTTGCGGTACAATGGTCTCCTAAAAAAGAATTCATCACAAAGAGTCCTTCTTTTTCCATGAAGTCCATTAGCATCTGACCTCGAGGATTCCGATTTCCAACTCCAAATTGCCGCGTACTGTAGTACTCTACAGTACAGTAGATTTTCGGTTCTCAATTCGAAATGCTAAACGAGAATACGGCGCGGAGGACTGCGTGTTACCAAATAACATCGAGTAACATTATATATTTCCGAAATTGCAATGGTTAATGAGAAAAACGGATCGTAAAAACTGAAGTGGCCGCCATTTTGGTTCAAGTTATATTCCGCGTACTGTATATTTCTTTGGTTGCCCTTGAAAGATGTAGTGAAAAATGTTAATACCGCTTCATAGGATGAACTCTTAAATCAGCAATACACAATATTATGTCTTATACTACCGTAGCTATTATTTAAAAATAATACAGTTAAAATATCATGTTGGAAGAGTAAGTTGTCAAACTTGATGTGATGTGAAATGCATCACTATCAGTGATAAGTATTTATACTCCAAAAAACACTAGAAGTAAGTAGGTACCTAAGTCGTGTTACGTCCATGATCGAAGATATTATTGAAAGTAATTAATTTAAACCCGCTTCTTGTTTTTTTAGTAGGGTTTAAACGGTTTTAACCCGTTTACACCCATTGGGTTTAAAGCCTCTGCCCATCTATAATCGGGTTAAAAAGTATTATATTTATATGTAATAATTTTGGTTATAAACTAACTGTGTGTCAATCAATCCGTTCAGTAGTACTAAAAATCACTTATTTTGTCATTCTAAATATGTGTAGATTAGAACGGTATCTGCAATGACATCTTTTGAGAGCAGACTGCAGGACCCCCGTTGATCGCGGGGCCCTGGGCGCTTACCCAGAGTGCCCAATGGAAAAGAGGGGCCTGCTGAATCCATGGTAATAAAATGCGCGTTGTTGCTTTGTTTATACTTTTCTGACCCTTCTCGTTGGTGCTGATATTATAGATATAATTTGTATATCCATGCCAGCAACTGCAACTGGAGTCAAGTTATTCCTCGCTAAAGGTGGAGTCTATAATGAACGGCATCGTGGCTGGATCAACTAAGTGCCCAAAGAGGTGTTTATATATATATAAGTTTTATAATTTCAAATTTATAAGTCGTGGCGGCCTAGTGTTTAAAACACCAGCCTCTCAAGTATGAGTGTGCGGGTTCGATTCTTGGTCAGGCAAGTACTAATGTAACTTTTCTAAGTTATTGTATTTTCTTAGTATATCTCGGACATCAATGACTGATTAAAAGGTGAAGGAAAACATCTTGAGGGGAAACCTGGACTTTAAGTTTGAAATCGCCAACCCGCATTGAGCAATCGTGGTGATTACGCTCAATTTTTCTCTGTATGAGAGGAGGCCTGTGCCCAGCAGTGGGATGATAAAAAGGTTGGAAATATATTTGAAAAATTGTTGCAATAAATTATATTTAATTGGAAGATTATCTACAATACTTACAACAACGCGAAAAATAAAGTACTACGCACACATTCTTCATCACGGTAATGGGAATGTTTTCACGTTTGCTGATAGAGTACTGATACAAAGTATAATGTTTTGATCGTCGCTGGCTACTTGTACCTACGTTATTGTGTTGAGGATTACCAATGCGTTTAAGAGTGCGTAGTTTTCTTTTCTTATATCAAAAACATATAAAGGGTGTATCTGACATCAACGCACAAACGAGTACCATGGATCCAGTACATGATTCTGAACCCCCCAGTGGCGGAATTTTTTGGTCGGCTTTTTCAAGATTAACAAAAAAATATATGTAGTTTTTTTCACTTTAGACCGTTAATAAATGGTATACTTTTATAACCCAATAAGATTTTAAAGTAAACATTAAGTATTTAATTCTCTAATTACACAAAAAAGCACAAAGAAAACAAAACTCGAAAAACTATCTTATCAGCTGATTTAATTCCTGAGTTCACATCAGGGACCACCGTCATACCTATAAACCCGCACGGCGGCACGCTTGCAACGTTCAAAGGCCGAGCCGACACATTTTTTTAAACACTGTTATTTCTGTAACCGCTCATTAACGACATAAATGACTATCATAATTTTATTAGTGGCATGGGGTGTAGCCTTTTCGCGAAGTTTACGTTACGATGTCAGATACACCCTGTATGTTGTGTAATCTTAGACAGTGGTGCAGAAATCTAGACAAGAAGAGAAAACTAACAACTTACTAACTGTCCCAATATATACGGTAGTTCATAATTGACTTCTGGGACAAATTTCTAATCTGGCTAACTAATTTTGGACAAACTTGCAAAAGATACTAATCTGTTACTTGACATTTTTGGCACAAGTTTTATCTCTAATTGTATTAGTATCGATTAGTAAGAAAATGTGTTTACAGTCACACATTTTCCTTACTAATCTACTGGTAAAGGCGACAGCATTAAACTATCACAAATTTCTTTATTAGATTTTCAACTTTATCACTAAAGTATTAAGACTCGAGGTTGATTGGGAATGTTGGACAGTTTCGGGAAGCTTGACCTGCTGTCGTCCGTACTTACTAGGTACTGATGGATTACATATTTGATACATAATTAGTAAGTACCTATCTATCATTTCTGATACTTATACAGTATGTTAAGAAAACCCTGTCCGACCCGTGAAGGTGTTGTTAGGTATCGATAACTGATTCCTCTAATGGATACAAAACCGGGCTAAACTTAAAAAAAAAACCCCTAAAAAAATAAATATTATTTCCCAAAAAGAGGTAACTTAATAAATGTGCGATAAGCACCCTTCCGCGGGCGGCGGGCGGCAGGGCACGCGGCACGCGGTCGCATCGCTATTCGCTCATAATAATACCGGTGTTGTCACTTTTTTTAAAATTACCAAATTTCGGGGAAGTTGGAATTAATTCGCGAGAAAAAAAGATTATTTCAAAATTCATTTGTATTGGTAAGTACTATGATGATTACGTAAAATTTTATATTTACCACCCACCAGACAAAGCCTTGCCGCCAAGCGATTTGTCGTGTTCCGGTATGATGTATGGTGAAGCCGTACGGAGGACGGGTCTGAGCAGTTGTGTTGCGATGAATGCCGGGTACGATGCGCCTAATGTTGTTGTGTTGGGAGTTTGGCCGTGGAGGGTCTTCAGATCAATCTCCCTTTGGCGCATTACCTATCGTTGGTCGTGTTGTTGGGTTTAACATCGCATCACCATTTTTTTTTTTTTTTTTGCCGGTGTGGAAATCCTCATAGGATGCCCGCCGCCCTGGGGTGGGCGACGGGGTATGTCAGACTTTTACTGACTAAAACCACCCCGGTGTGTCTTCTATCACGAGCGCGCGTGGGGCCGCGGGAGTCTAAATTCTTCCACGGCCCCACACCCTCGTGCTGTCCCGGTCTGTCCGGGCCTCGTCTCCTGCACGGGGTAGTGGGGTGTTAAACTACCCCGTGCATCGCCTCAAAGGCGCGCGCCGACACTCGCGCGCGCCTCCACCTCGGGGTCCATCAATGGGGGGCGGGGACTTCCCCATGTCCCTCGCCCCTGGACCCATTCATGGGGGGCGGAAGAGGGCGTTATCCGCCCTTCTTCGGCGCCCGGTGCGTCTTCTGCGGCCCGGGAAGGGAGTTGATATCTCCCTCTCCCGTTCCGCAGCTTCCTTCTGCGACATCACGTCCTCGCAGAAGGACACCACCGCGTCCCACGACTCTGAGCTGCCGACCATCCTCCGCACTACTGCCGGCAGCGTCAGGTCGCCTCCTAGTTCATTTGTGAGGACACGGCGCTGTTCCTCCCAAGCTACACACTCGGAGAGCGTGTGCTGCGCCGTGTCCTCCCCGCATTGGACGCAGTGGTGGCACCGAGCGTCCGGCTCCCTGCCTAAGCGACGCAGGTACTTGCCGAAGCAACCGTGCCGCGACAGTACCTGCGTCACCCTGAATGACAGGGAGCCGTGCCTCCTCCCGAGCCAGTCGTCGAGTACTGGCCGGATCGCCTCGACGGTAGCAAGGCCGGCGGTAGGGCGCATAAGCCTCAGCCGCCAGTCCGCCACCAGGACCTGACGGAGCTCCTCTCGGCGCAGCTCTATCTGCCGCTGCACCGGACTGGAGCCCCGTGTCCGCTCTTCCTCGCGCCATCGGTATAATGACGCGAGTACTTTCGCCTCTAGGTCCCAGGGCGGGGATCCGGCCAGGACGCAAGCCGCCTCGTAGGATATCGTGCGATACCCGCGGACGACCCTGACGGCCATCGCCCTCTGCGGCTTGCGCAGAATGGCGAGTGTTCCGGCCGTCAGGTCCATCGCCCACACAGGGGCCCCATATAGGGCCATGGACCGCACGATTCCCACGTATAACCGCCTACAGGCGGCGCTCGGGCCCCCCATGTTGGGAAGCAGCGTTGATAGCGCGCCTGCTGCACCCATCAGCTTGGGCGCCAGCCGCCGGAAGTGGGGCCCGAATTCCCACCGGCTGTCGAGCACCAATCCCAGGTACTAACATCGCATCACCTAGCTCAACTGCCGTCTTCCTTCCTATTCGCTCAGTTTTACTGAGTGAATAGGCTCTTAATAAACTAGCGCGCTTTACCAACAACGATCGCATCACTGCTTACCATCAGGCGGGATTACGGTCAAGCGCTAGTTTATAATTATTAAAAAAAAAAAAAAAACCTTTATTATCCTTATGGGTCGGACATTGTTTTCTTAACATATTGTATAAAACTATTGATTAGCTACGTACCTAATCTTCAGAGTACCTATTACCTAGATGTTTCTATTAATCTTTCTTTTCTTTAGCTCAATCAATCAAATTAGCCCTGAATAACTGCATGACTCTTTGGCAGTTCAAAAATGCCTGTAAATGGTTCAGTTGAAACAAATGCTCTACAGGGTAATTGCGTAACACACTACACTATCAGTAGGAATGCGTTTCGTTTTGACAGTTTTGACAGTTCAATAGCATTCATTGCGTAACTTACCTTGTCGAGATGGAGATGGATTAGCAATATGCTTCAAAATCAATTGATAGTACCTAATAGTCTGTTACACAATTAGGGTGCTGAGATTGTACCAGATGACGCTGTGATGAGGCGGCAAGGAGGCGCGGGTTCGATCCCCGCACAGTGCAAATATTTGTATGCAGGAATATGAATATTTGCACTGGTCTGGTCGTGCTGCGGAAAGCACGTTAAGCCGTTGGTCCCGGTTGCCATACGAACATCTAGTGGCAGTCGTTACGGGTTGTTGGAGCCCTCAAAAGTCTAACAATTGGTCTAGCTGCAATGCTTAGATATCGCCTTCGGGTTGTGGAGGTCAGACGGCAGTCGCTTCACGGAAAATATCGAAGTTTAGCCAAAATCAGCAGTTAGACTGGTAAAGCGGACCCCAGACTGCAAACCTGAAAAAGCTACGGATGCGACTTGGATTAACGCTGAGATGATGAGTTTGTACCAGATGACGCACGGTGAAGCTGCCTTGGATCATTTGAGTAGTTTCATTTGGGCTGGTCCCGTGTGGTACTGGGCTTAGAATAGTACCAACCCATATCCTCCCGTGGGTGCTGTACGAGGCGACTAAGGGAACTCACTAGGGATGCGGGTAGTAGCGCTTCTCCTGTGCAATATAATATTATTGCGATCCCCAACGCGCCTGCCAACCGTGGGGATTATGGAAAATCCCCCAATAGAATGAAAGCCTTTGGGGAGGCCTTTTTCCAGACCTCTATAGGCTGAGACATTTGGGCTGGTTATATCTACCTATAAGTCAGCTAGATGGACCCATAACTTTATGCCCTTTATTCTGTTGTTAGAAAAGGCAGATGTGTACCCACATAATAGGGATGTATCCAAGGTATGAAAATCAAAGAAATAATTAGTCCGTCTTATAGATAATAAAAAAAATTAAGATCCGTATTTTTTATTTTGTCGAAATTACCAAAAACTACTGAGATTATAGCGTATGAAAGTTACGTAGTGTGGGCTAATTACGTCACGCCGTGGTATATTTTGTACCACGGTGTGACGTCATGCGACATTTCAAATCAATATATCTTCCTAAGTATTTTAATGAAAGAAAAAATAAAAAATACGTATTCAATATTTTTTATAAATCTATCTGATGGACATTAAATTATTTTTTAGGATACAACCTTATTGTTCAGAAAATGACCATTTTATACGAACCCAAACTTAACATTTCATAAGAAATGACTGCTAGGAGCGCTCTATCCTACGCTCTAACTAATAAGTTAGACGGTACTTTACTGAATAGCCTGCAATCATAGGATAACAAATGTTAAGAGGTATCTATAACCACCTGCTTTACAACGTCAGTGTTACTACCTAGAAATTGGTTCTTCAGGGTGTATCACTACGTGGATAGATATGTATACTTATATGGACGACAGAAGGTCCAGCTACCAGAAACTGTCAAATATTCCATCATTAATATTCCAATCAACCCTGAGCCTTAATGCTTTTAGAGATAAAGTTGAAAATCTAATAAAGATATCTGACGAATTGTAGTAGCTTAATGTGCTGTCGTCTATACCTACAAAGTTAAACTAAGATTAAATATTAGACATTCTAAATATTTGTCCAAATAATTAATTACTTAAAAAGTCACTGTAATTATATTACGGTTTTTATAATATCTTCCACTGATGATGTACAGCCTTGGGCTCGTTTCAAACGCGTCCAAGTCGTTTGTCTATTTCCGAATGGTAATAAAATTATGTAATTATTATTGTGAGCCACATTTCTAATGTACCTGTCCTGTGTCCATAGATTAGATAGATATGGTGCTGTCATAAAGCAATTATTTATACGAATACCAATATGTCATAGGAAAGTAAAACAGAACAGTAATTATCTAATGCAAGCTGTATTAGATAATAAGGATGTATCCCAGATATGAAAACCAAAAAAATAATTAGTCCGTCTTATACATAATAAAAAAATTAAGACGCGTATTTTATATTTTGTCGAAATGATCAAAAACTACTGAAATAGGTATAGCGTATTAAAGTTACGGAGTGGGGGCTAATTACGTCACGCCATGGTACAAAATATACCACGGCGTGACGTAATTAGCATCATGCGACATTTCAAATCATTATATCTTTCTAAGTATTTGAATGAAAGAAAAAATAATAAATACGTGTTCAATGTTTTTTATAAATGTATCTGATGGACATTAAATTATTTTTAGGATACAACCCAATTACGTACTAGTTACACATAACAATGTTAAGGGACTAAAAGCCGCAAGTGAATTTATTCTGCTACGGTCAACTTTGTAGAACTCTTTTATAACCAGTAGGAGTTTTGGCGGGAAAGTCAAGCTGAGTGTCACGCTCAGTGTGCATTCAATAAATAATTCATAAAGAACAGTGAAATATCGCAGCATGGTGGCCGCATCATGACTTTGTCTCAAATCTCCACCGTAGGACGGGTCACGCGGCCGTCTTTTTCGACATGAACAATTCATTACGTGACATTGGCTAAATGCACAAACCGTGCGAAGCCATAAAAGAAAGAAAGAAAAAAGAAACCAGTCGGTATAAAATGTACCTACCAGTAGTAGTTTACTTCCCACTCACATCATTTCCTTTTCACGATGATATTTTTACAAAATAGATCGGCTAGTGTCTGTACATCAGTCCCTAGGTATATTCTCACAAAATATCACCGAGATTTCCAGTCACTTTCTGCTTTAAATGTGGAATCTTTAGGCTAACTATTTATAAAAGTTTTCGTTGCATTGAATTTCATAGGTAGTTATGCTATAGATATTGGATGAAGAAGTTATTTACGGTATTATTTTATGCAGAATTACAGTATTTATTTTAAAATTGAATAATTTACGCTTAGAGAAATAATTACATGTACTTGTGGACTATCATATAGTCGAGTATAATAAATTTAGAACACACAGAATACAGTCTCAGTAAAGTCGCCGTTACTGATGTGCAACTGCAAGGGATACGCGCCCCAGACAAGGGTGCGCGAGCGTTGAGCTGACCGATGCAAGACGCAGACAGCTTTCTATTGATTTTGTACAAAAAAAAGGATTCCTTTTCTTTTTTTGCGGATGCTGTGAGAACTTTACTGTAGGTACTACGTTCACTGGACTTTTTGAACAAAGAGGATGAACGGGATGAACATGTTTTATAGAAAGACAACTTTATTCTGATTACTTAGTTTTTGAATAAGATGAGACTTGTTTCAGGTGCTGGGAGATAACGACATTTCTTATTGGGCTCTTCAGAAAATATGCAAAAGTTCGTAAGTTGCAGGTCTATTTATAACGTTCAAAAAAAATGGTAGTCGAGTAGAAACAGTCTGCAAACGATTATGGTTTATTTAGATTTCACCCAAATCATTTTCATACCGCTGTACCCGTTCATCTATCATCAAGATTATTCGCTCGTAACGCATAATAGATATTGTTTGATAGAAAAAAAAATCAATATCTACCATCTGCCAACCCTCAAACGTAGGGCGGTGGGGTGCAGCTGCCGTCGCACGCGCTGCTTCGACAATAGACGCGATCAATGAACCCGGCACCCCTCACCCTTCATATCAGGTACCGTACCGTTCTTCTTTCTGACTACCTACTTTTTGGAACATTAAATAAAAAAATTTGAAAAAAAAATTAACAGCTGATTCTTCAGCTGATGCAAGTGGTATAACCTTCAAATCTACCTACTGAGATTGGGTTTTGGTTGGATTGGGAGATGTAATGAGGATAGGTCTTCAATGAATTGATGTAATGAAGATGAAACGGAGACTGACCCGAAGGCATTCCCATTTGGAAATCATATAAAAGTTATTTAAACATAAATGACATTTGAGTTTGCAGTTTTAGAATTCCAACTCACGTGCTATTTATGATCACCTGAATACCTCTCAACGTACCTACACACTTATCTACGGTACTGCAAAAGGAAATAGTACCTATGTAATTATGAATCATAACAGGCCGCTCTAGTGACGTAGAGGAAGCGTTCGGTTCCACATAGTGTTCACAAGAACAATGCGTTTCCCACAGCAGGCGCACCGCACTTACGCTTCCGGCCGGCCGAATACGAAACCGACCATTGATTTCGATTGATAATTATAAATATCTTGTGATAATACACTCGTAACTTATCCAGTATTGTTCATCTAGAGATAATTTCTGCCGTTATTATCTTCACCAAATATCGTGACAGATGAAAATGAAAACGACAGAAATCATGTTGATCCTATACGAGTATCGGGTCAACATCTACCTTCCTGTTTTTACTTTGGTATATTTTTCCATTCTGTACCTAATGTTCAAATAGACGCCATCCAAAAGTTGCAAAATAGCAACAATTGCCCAAAACCTCATGCCTCAAATCAACCAATTACCTAAGTATATCCTTGTATCTTTATTCTGTTCATAGTTGAATAACGTCATTAAGAGGGAACTCTAGTGGTGCTTTCTTGCTGTTTACTTCGTGGATAATGCTTTTAGAACAATTATTATTTTTCTACAATTTTACACCGTGATTATACGTGCCCCTTTCATTTGATTTTTTCTGAAACTTAATTAATAAAAGAAATACGATACTTCAAAATCGCGAAAAATAACCCATATTTACCGTGATGATCAGGTGACTATTAGACAAACGTGATAAGTTTTTGACAATAAAGAAAATAATAGAAGCATAGGTGATCTGTCATGTTTTGAAAAGAAAACAGCGGAATAAGAAACGTCTTTTGGTCAACGTTTTTGTTGCTTGGATTGCTTTTTCAATCGCCAGATATTGTCATAGAGTTTAACAAAGCATTCAGGGTGCTGTTGCGTCTGCCATGCTTCTGTAGTGCGTCAACAATGTTCGCTGAGTCGTGCACACAGGGCTTTTTTACCAACTAACGCAAAAGGCAGCCTCACTGATAAGCAGATTGCGTGTGAGCAGTAAGCTAGACAGTCCTCTGGTGTAGAGCCTCATACAGAAGATTAAGTCTCTTTCACTTGTTAGGTACCTATAATAGTACCTATAATATTATAGTAACAATATAGGACTACTCGTTACAGTATTCTATTTATAATAGCCATGTGAATGAAACGGAGGGAGTTTCAGTTCTAGTATGTCTATTATTTATATTTAAGACATGACTTTCCTCTTCTTTATTTTCTTTTTTTCCTCGGTCACAGAATATATTTTTTTAATAATTATAAATTGGCGCTTGACCGCAATCCCGCCTGATGGTAAGCAGCGATGCAAACGTTGTTGGTAAAACGCGCTAGTTTATTAAGAGTCTATTCACTCTAGCCTAATACTTAATTAATACTGTCGCAATGTAGTGATCGGTTTGTTTCTTTATAAAAGTTATCAATGGGTTTCAAAGTTCTGAAGTTACGAATATGAAAAGAGAATCCGTATCGGATCACTTTATTGTTTCCTGTTTTTACGTCAAGACCCTTTTTCTATAAAATGACGTAAGATTTCGAATTGAAAGTTACCACAGTTTTGTTCTTTGATAGCCCGCAAAAACACGAGTATTTTCAGACTTACATAAACGACCAGTAATTTAAATTGGTTAGAAAAATATGCAAATATGTATTCATTCAATATCTAGCTTTTTGTCTCATCTGGGTGTATTGTAGATACCAACTACAAAGGCAAAGTATAAAAAGAAACCCTGTAGCCATTTAGTACTAAATAAGTCATAGGATCACAAGAAGAAAAAGCCATGTGTGGTTCAGGACTTACCAACAAGTACTACTTATGCTTACCTATTTGGCAATGTAGCTTAGACATAACACGCGAGGTCGACAAAAAAATATCTTAAAATGTTTATTCTTCAGTATTATATAAGGTCTCTTTGTCAGACGTTTTAAAAATTCCTTACCATTTCTAATAAATGACGCGTGTCTTTATCATTGTTTGTCTTTTGTTCTAGTTTTAAATATAGGTAGGGTTTGGCCTTTACGACAATACCTCGGTTATTTAAATCTGTGCGTTGGTTAACTTACAGAAGCATTTACCGCACCACTGTAGCAGAAGACACAACTATTCATCTGTGTAAATGTTACATAACATCTTAAGTGCAATTTGCCATTTAGCATAGGTTATGCTAAAAGATGTAGACTATAGGTCACAATTAAAAAAAAAACAATGTGATTGTTCAATGTATCTCTCGTAAATATACCTGCCTAAATAGTCTTTTTTTGAAGCAAAAATAGAACACATCGACACAATTTTTAAGGACAATATATTTGCAATAGGTTCTTCGAAGTTAGAAATTTGAAGACCAACACAACTGTGATAACGAGGCATATCATTAAGCATGAGTGGAGGGTAGCAGGCAGTAGGGCATGGTAGGGCACGCAACGCATGTGGCCGGGACGTTGCCGACGCATCTGGTGACGAGGGGGGCGCGGCGGGGGCTAAAATTAGTACCGGAGCGCCACGTGCGCTGTAAACGAGCATCAGTCCGCGCTCAACCACCACGACGATCGGTCGCTCCCGCACGCACACCAGTGTTTACAACTGTAACTTAACCTACACACTCGTGCGACTCGTAGACTGGTAGACCGCGTTAGCGGCCGCAGTGACAGTGTTAGCAGAGTGCAACGGTGGACGGCGCGACGGAGGCTGTGCAAGGCATGTTGATGGCGGGCGCTCTGCCAGCAGAGCCCGAGGGGCTGCTGGCTCTGGGCGCGCTGCCAGGCCAGAAAGACACAACCTGGACCAAATTGTTCGTTGGAGGACTTCCGTACCACACGACCGACAAAAGCCTTAGGGAGCACTTCGCGGTCTATGGCGACATCGAAGAGGCAGTCGTCATCACAGATAGACAGACCAGCAAAAGCAGAGGATATGGCTTTGTAAGTATTTTTAGCAAATAATTGCGCAGTTTCTTCATGTTTCTACGCCACATGAAACAAAGAACGCACCTAGCTT
Organism: Sesamia inferens; assembly: GCA_037179545.1. NCBI lineage: Eukaryota > Metazoa > Arthropoda > Insecta > Lepidoptera > Noctuidae > Sesamia > Sesamia inferens. The sequence continues at coordinate 10,253,552 of CM073923.1, read as the reverse complement.
ATTTTCATGAAATGAAAGCATATTGTGAAACTGAATTGACACGTAAACTTTGAATGCTCGTGCGCAGTCGACTCGTGTCGGCTGAAACAGCGACCGTATCGTACAGTTAGCGCGTTATCGCACCTCACTGCTACCTACATTATACCTAACCCACCGGCACCTAAGTACATACATGTACACATACGAGGTATATCGCGAAATTACATCAAACACGGAAGTTGTTCCACGCAGGTATAAATGTCAAACAAAGTAGGTAGTACCTACTGAAAATAGAGGGCACGATGCGGAATGCTTTTAAGGTGCATCATCATCGCTGACTTCTTTACAGGGCGGCGTAGCGTCATATCGGGATAAACATTTTCAGCGCTTTAATTAGTAATGTCGATGTCACGACGAACACGTCAATCTGGAATGTATGACAATACCCAAGTAATTTTTTTTATTGATGCATTGCTACTACTTGGCAAATCATTGTGTGAAGAATAAATTAGTTACGTGCCATAATTTAATATTTTTTTCCACAACACTTTTATTTCTAAACAACAGATGCAATAAATGACGCTTTTATCAATGCAGCCAGTTAAATGTAATAGAGTTTGAGGCTTTTTGTTTGGTGCAGCGTGGGGCTCGTGGGAAATGAATCACAACCCCATTTTCAATTCGGGCTAGGGGTGGTTAGACCCTGAGGGAACACGACGCGTAGCACCCTCGCTGTGACATCCAAATAGCAGTAATAATCGCAATTCATCGTTCGTAACACTTCACTATGTGTTACAAAGTAAAATTTCATTTTCGAAAGCCATCCATAAACTTAATTGCAAACTAACTTTATTAAAAACTTTGTTTCGACGAAATAATTAATGTTTGCAACATAATATATTATGACGTCTGAACAAAACATAACAAAGATTTGATTTGGAGGTGAACTTTGAATTGTATTCAATTGATATTCGACGATTTTTTATATACTTAATAAATAATTCAAACAAGCTCAAGATTTAGGTTGCATTAAGTGCCACCACAATTAATATTCAATCAGACAGCAGCTTGTTAAAAAAAGTAACAATCGTTGGAGATTATTGCCAAATCATAATAAAACAACAATACGGTATAATAAGTTCCTTTTAGAGTGAACACTTCAAACTTGTCTTAGTTGGTGTAAGTCCCTTTGCTCTACATAACCATTGGGTCGAAGCCGCAGCCGGCTCCAGGCGGGACGTGCTGAAGTACTTGTACGAAACAAAAGACTGTCATCTGATAGCGTACGTGCTTGGACCTGGCATCTAACAACGACGAACACAAACGCTAGATAGAAAAAAAAAACACTTTTTAAACTAACACCTACAGAGCTCAAAAGCCTTTATATGCCAGAAATTGAATTAAAAAAAAAAATAGTTTTCAAGGCGTTCAAATAGTAAACAATTTTAACTGTAATTTTTTATCAACAATCTAAAAAATAAAATAAAGCAGTTGCCTACATCATACATAATCAAGAAGGAAATATCGGTGAAATTAAATTATTGTTGTAAAGAAATTAATGCTTCCAAATTAGATTCTGAGGAAGTAGGTACGTAAGTAATCAGTAAACTCTGCGAAGATAATGACGTGATTATTTCTAACAATTGCAGTTTTTATCACCTAATCAGCCTACGAAATAAAAAGCGTTCTTGTCCAAAATACTTATATGTACGGACAACAGAAGGTCAAGCTACCCCAAACTGCCAAATATTCCCAATCAACCTTGAGCCTTAATACTTTGGAGATAAAGTTGAAAATCTAATAAAGAAATCTGACAGATTGTAGTAGCTTGATGTGGTGTCGTCTGTTCAATATATGGTCAAAAAGTAAATTTTTTACAACTTGCATGTTAAACACATGAGTAATTTGTGGTGACAAAAAAAAAAACAAATTAGTTATGTATTTAAAAAAAAAAACTTGAATAAGCAATTCATTTTAGCAATATTTTACGTATAATAAAAAGAAAATGTGTTTCTAAAAATCCAGATAACATTTATGCAAGTTTAGCTAGTTAGAATGTGGGCTTACTCACTTGTTTAAATTTCACTTTCCTTTAGTTCTTTCGTGAGATGTGCTAAGGTAACCCGCGAAATTCAAATTTACTTTCGTTTGTTTCATAATAATTTGAAGGCCAGTATCAGAATGTATGTTCTTTAAAACATTATTACAACAGTTTTATAGCAATATCATTTGAATCAGTAATACCACTTCCTAAGCTAGAATTGGCCACTAAGTATGATTTCATGATAGGTAGGTATACTCATACAATATCAATTTGCAGAGTTGTAGTTGAGTTGTTGTTGTTTTTGTGATTATAATCCCATCCAGTTGTATCGTATATATATATTTTTTTTATAATATGTAAAGAAAACCCAGTCCGATCCGTGAAGGCATTGTTAGGTATCGATAACTGATTCTACTAAGGCCTACAAAGACGGGCTAAACTTAAAAAAAATCCCTCTAAAAATATTATTTCGCAAAAAGAGGTAACTTAATGCATGGGGGGAAGGGGGGCAGGGCACGCGGCACGTGGTCGCATCGCTCATAATAATACCGTCAAAATGGCGTTGTCACTTTTTAATAATATTCAAAGTTTTGGAGAAGTTGGAATTAATTCGCGGAAAAAAAAAGATTATTTCAAAATTTATCAGTATTTCTACTAAGATGATTATGTAAAATTTCATATTTTATTTGGTCATGTATTTACCTAACCTTTATTATCCTTATAAAGAAAACCGCGTCCGACCCGTACGCGGTTTTCTTTACATATTGTTCTTATATACAATTCTATAATCGAATATTTTTTACGGAGCGCATCATATTTACATCAATATACAACTTGATACTAAGTTGCTTATTCCAAAAACATAAGAGAATTCTAATTTCACTTCCTGACGCTTTCGCCTTAAATTCCTAATTTAATTAATAAGAAAAATAAATGAGCTGACTAGCATATTTCTATTTTTATCAAATTATAAGAAAATACATGGTAAAATTGATATTTTTGTTTTTCTTATTTGTCTGCTTAAATTATTTTATAACAACTTACCACTACTTACAAAATCGGAAGAATGGACGCAATACTAATGTTCGGTATGTCGAATTGGGTTGTATCGTAAAAAATAATTTAATGTCCATCAGATAGATTTATAAAAAATATTGAACACGTATTTTTTATTTTTTCTCTCATTCAAATACTTAGGAAGATATATTAATTTGAAATGTCGCATGACGTCACGCCGTGCCACAAAATATACAACGGCGTGCCGTAATTAGTCCCCACTCCGTAACTTTAATACGCTATATCTCAGTAGTTTTTGGTAATTTCGACCAAATGAAAAATACGGGTCTTAATTTTTTTTATTATCTATAAGACGGTCTAATTATTTTTTTGATTTTTATACCTTGGATACATCCCTATTGGAACATTTTTCAAGCTTACCTCACCATAGCCAATACAAGTTCTCAAGTATACCTAAACTACTTTTTACTATAATGTTGTTACTTCTTAAATAATATACATATTATTGTAAAATCTTAAGTTCAAGGGTAAAGCCATTCGATTCCAACAGCGTACCTATTATTGCTTTGCAATATAAAAATGCAGGCTTATTTAATATAAGTATAATTTGTTACAACAATAGACCGTCAGCAATAAACACTTCATGATTTGATAAAATCTTTACTAAGGCACAGACTAAGTAAGGTCTTGGTCAAGTGAATGGTACGGACGACAGCAGGTCGAAGCTACCCGAAACTGTCGAATATTGCCAATCAACCTTGAGCTTTAAAGTTTTGAAGATAAAGTTGAAAATCGAATAAAGAAATCTGACAGATTGTTGTAGCTTGATGTGCTGTCGTCTGTACATACGAATTTGATTCAAGATTGTAATTGTCCTAACGCTAGTTTTTTCTTTGAGTTTGAAGTCACCATTTACTAGTCAGTACATAGACTAGACATAAAAGACACTGCACTATTTTTGCTAAAGTATTATGTCAATAATTAAACATATCTATTTAAAGACAAGTATAATTGATAAAGTACACATTAATAATAATAATAATAATAATAAAATATTTTGTAGAAACCGACGTGGGGATGCATCGAGATGTGGTCGCGGTTGACTTAAGGGCCTCACTCCGCTCTCCTTGGCTAAAGAGAACTGGCGCAAACCAGTAGTGCTTGACACCAATGACCGCATGGAGGTATGGAAGAGCAAAGAGCTCCACGGACGCTTTTTCAGAGCCCTACGCGGGCTTGATGTAGATTTACAAGCGTCCGCAGCCTGGCTACGATTCGGTGACCTTTTTGGGGGAAACCGAAGGTTTTGTATGTGCAATTATGGACGAAGTTATGATGACGAACAATTACCGGAGATTTATTGTGAAAGACGGCACAGTTGACATCTGTCGGGCGACGGGCATGTCACCGGCCGGGGGAATCAATAAGGCATATTATATCCGGGTGTTCTCGTCTAGCTAACGGAGAGTACTTGCATAGACACAAACTTGTAGCCAGGATAATTCATCAGCAACTTGCTCTCAAGTACAACCTTGTGGAATCGGAGGTGCCGTACTACAGGTATGTGCCCGACCCAGTTCTCGAAAATGGTCATATCACATTGTACTGGGATCGATCCATCATCACTGACAGGACTATTGTTGCCAATAAGCCTGATATAGTGATGGTGGATCGATCAGAGCGGCGTGCAATGATTGTTGACATAACCATCCCGCATGATGAGAACCTCGTGAAAGCCGAGAAAGATAAACAAATCAAGTATCTTGACTTGGCTCACGAGGTTGTCGACATGTGGGAGGTGGATTCAGCAATCATTGTGCTGATAGTCGTGACAGCCAATGGCTTAATAGCCAAGAGCCTCGACCAACACCTCAAGAGGCTCCCGTTAGGCAGCTGGATCAAAGGCTTGATTCAGAAAGCTGTACTTCTGGACACGGCTCGCATTGTCAGGAAGTTCCTCTCTTTGGAGCCCTGACCGCCGGTAGCTTGGACCCTGTTCCCGATGCCGGTGGGCTACTATTTTTTATATTTTTAAATGTTTTTTTATGTATTGTTTATGTTGAAATATTTAAAAATGTAATTTATATGTATATACAATGGAATAAAGGATAACAATAATAATTTCTTTATTTGTCTAGAATGCAGGTGTTACAATAATGGTGTTTTCGTCAGATATAGTCCCAGTACATTCTGCCTTTTGGCATACAAAAATATAGTTTCAATTATACATAATTTACAAAATAGATAGTCAAATTAAAAGTGAGATCATGCTAAGTCTAAAATCATTTACGTAGTCATAATAATAATAATCATTTACATTTATTAATTAGAATAAAATAAAGCAAACATTACAAGTTATCATTTATAAAGTCAGTAACAGTGTAATAGCATTTTTCTGTCAGCAACAATGACAGGAGTTTCTTGAATTTTATTACGGGCTGATCCTTTAGACAATTTGGTAATTTATTAAATATAATGGGTGCCATACCAATAATGTTTTTTTAAGCAAAGCAGTGTTAAATCTCCCAGTACATAATAGACTCTGATATTTTGATCTCATGGCAGTCGTACGTTATATCCTCGTATCATTCAATGCAGGAAATAGGTGCATATTAGCATAATAAACATAATTATCTGAAAAACAAACAATTCTCTAAATTTGCTTCAGAAATAGAAGAAATAAGTATTTTAACTTATTTGTAGGATAAAAAAAATTGTTGCCTGTAAAGTCGGTTTTACGGGCGAAGATTTTACGTGACAACGTCTTTTTCTCGGTAGAATATTTATTGATATGAATATAATTAAATTGCACAATAGGAACAAGGAATTGAATGAAAATAAGAATTGCACAAATTTTAACTATAGAAATATATTTTGTTTACTAAAACATCGGTGACTCATCGTAACGTTACCGAGCGTTACACTTTTTCATAAGTGACTCCCAGCCGCAACCTAATTTAAGACGTTGTCACGTCAAAAAACTAACAAGTTAGTGTATTATTAAACTTATAAGACAATAATAACAATTGTCCATATGAGTTTAAACTGTCGTATGAACTGTGTTAATAGGTATGGGCGGATCGTGAACACGCCTCCTGTGGCTACGGGCTACGTCGTAGACACTTTGAGACAGCTGCTACATTGTTAAAGAAATGCATCTATATTCTATACGACTGTTACCTACATTACATTTTTGATCGAAAATTATTTTTCAGGGTGTTTATTGAATTACTTTGATACTTTATTGGTTGGTATTTTGAATGCATAAGTGCTTTCACTAGCTACTGATAAAACTTAAATTAAACCTAAACATCAGTTTGTTATATCAACTGTAATTCTTATTGCGAAGGTCATTACAAATATTTTACTCTGAAGCGGGAATCTAACTTGCCGACGAATATTAAAATAATGACCGTCTTTATCTAAACAATGGAATGTGTTATTTATTTGTTTCCGCGACTGTGAGGAATATGACACTGGGGAGTTATGTACTTATGAAAAACTTAGAGAGTATTTTTGTTCCAATGCACACCATTTGTTTTTGCCATAACATGCTCCGTAAACGTAATTGATGAGGCTGAAGGTTGACGTGCCCGCAGACAGGTTAGATTAATCCGATCGATAATTTTGACGGATACCTAACAAAACTTCATTTCATTCTACTGTTTGATACTTTTAAGTCTACAAATTAAACAAGTCTGTAGACACTTTAATTTGAATGCTGAAAGAATAACTTAGGTACCCAGGTAACACGTTCTTGAACATGTGTTAATCCTGAAGTATTAAATTATGGCTTCCGGAGTTTCCAGACGATGCCGGAAAAGTTAAATTTAAATACACTGTGCATTCTTGTCATGTTCACGTAAAATGCATGACGCTCAAATAATTATGTATGTACCTACAGTTGATAAGTCGAACAGTTGAACGGTTAATGGATAAGTTGGAAATGTACCAGTTTAAATGTTTGACAAACAATTGCCATTGAATTCAAGATTGAAACATTTTTTGAGCCTGGGTTTTCTGCTAAGGATATCATAACTCGGCATTTCGTCGCTTAAGTTCTAACACCGCGGAACTCAAAATAATGAACTTTTCAGGAGACTAAAAAAACTGTCTAGGTATACAAACCTAGAAGTTTTTTTAGACTAAAAAAACTGTCTAGGTATACAAACATAGACAGTTTTTTTAGTCTCCACCGCGTAACTCAAAATAATGAACATTTTAACTAAAAAAAACTGTCTTTTTTAGTCTCCTGAAAAGTTCATTATTTTGAGTTACGCGGTGTTAGAACTTAAGCGACGATTTGTGACTTCATTAGTTTGTTGCAACTATCTCCCTTATTCATAAAAGTTGCTTTAAGTTAACTAGTGATTAGCGATCCTTTAACCATATATTTTTGACCTTTTAACGTCACTTAACTTTAATCATTGTTTATGAATAAACACCACAGTGTTTAAGGGATTTATGTATTCATAAGCAATGAGCAACGGTTATTAATAAGGGGATAGGTATATAAGCAGAGGTCTATTAAAGGATTACAATTTATTTCTTTGAAAATAAAACTCTGCCTCTGCTACGCTAAAAAACTACAATAAGCACAATACGTGTGGGTTGTTTTTGTGTAATCTAGCATATTTTAGTTCATTGATCAGGGCATATTAATCGTAATCCCGTGAAAACTGCTCACTGGCGGTTTGTTTTGAGTACATAGCTCTATTTAGGAACAGTAGTAGGTACCTATCTTTTCTATTATAATTAATTGAAGGTTTATTATTCCACTACACTAAGCTTGCTGTACAAGTGCCCTAACCTAGAATTTAGACCGTCTGTAGACTGCATGTGAACTGACTTCAACACTAAAGAAGCCAATTGAATTTTCTGTTTCAATTATACAGCTTTTAAATAGTTACCTACGTTGCTGGAGTTACTTAAAGATCAGTTTGGCAGTACAAACATACAACCAATCAACTAACTGGTAGTTAGCTGCTATTGATAATGTTCGTTATCGCACACCGCGCCTAACTACGATTTGTACAGTTTACCAACGTTATAAAGTCTGTAGGTACCTAGCCGATTCACTTATTTAATTTATACCTGTTCCTTGATACCAGGGAAATTTACATACAATAGGTACCTACTGAATTTCAGACTTGCTGGGTGTTTCTAACATAATGGCGTCGATTCTGTTGGTCACAAACTAAACTAATTTTAAGCTATGTGCGTCTTTTTCTTTCCATTTCGTTAAGAAAAGGATATAAGATAACATTTTAATTTAATCCTGTCAAATTAAGATACCCTATAGACAATTTAGACGCGATTATAAACATGGCGACTAAAAATACGCCAGTTTATGTCAGGAGCGCACTAATTTGACAGGTCTAAACTGACATTTTATCTTCTGTTCTTTTCTTATAGAAATGGAAAGAAAAAGATGCGCTTAACTTAAAATTAGTTTAGTTTTTGAATAACAGAATCAGCGCCATTGTCGTATAAATAACTACCTGACTTTAAAATGGTTCTTTGTGTCTTTACGACGTGTTGAATGACAAAATATATTTTAATTCAATTCAAAAATATGTGTATATCCCACGCAAAGGACAGAAATCCAAAAAAACTTAAAATTTATTGAATTTATTTGAATTTTCAATTTGAGCTTTCGATACCTGGAGGTCATCAAGCATTTGCCTTAGACCAATGCTCCAGTTTAAATTGAACCCCCGAAGTTATATTGTTTGGTTCACAGTATTGAAACTCAAAAGCTAAAGAGGGGGACAAGGAAGGCCGAGTGAAATCGGTCGATTCAATAGTGGGACCGATGAGGTGGCGACCCGCGGATCACGCATGCATTACAATGGGTAATGCTGGCTCGACGTCATCCTCCGAAGTATTTGTTAGTAAAATTGTTTCGTAATAAAATCAAATTTTAAAAAGGTAGGACTAAGTTGGATTTTTGTTTGCAGGTAATAATGGGAGACCGAGCGGCGGCGGAGAGAGCGTGCAAGGACCCGAATCCTATCATAGATGGGAGGAAAGCAAACGTCAATCTCGCAATTCTCGGAGCCAAGCCCAGAGGGAACTTGGCGCCAGGTTAGTGACACGCATGCCTTATCGATATTAAAGATAAGTAACAGCCGGCTACGGGAAATGGGTCGACATGGAGAAGTGAACTGGTATTGTTAACATAATATTTGTGTAGCTAATAATTTCAAGTTTAAATTTAATACTTCCTACAAAATGTAGTGTAACAATTCGTACTGGAACCTATATTGGAACCACTAACTAACAAAGTGTGTGAACAGTCTTGGAACACTATATCCTATTTGTTATTATTTAAGTCAAAGCAAGGAACAAAATAATTACAGTGTACTTAGATATTTTATTATCAAGTATTACTTAATATAGTTGGGTATCCCTAGGTATAAATGTAAGCAACCGATATAAGAATAAAAAAAAAACTAAAAATTGCAGTATAACATTTCATATATGGGATAAATTATGATAAGTATTTCGAGCCCCAAGATACAGACTAATTTTAATCATCGTTTTTTAATAAACCATTTAAACACTGGTGTATTTATTAATAAACGATGTTTAAAGTTAAGTGACGTGCCAACGTCTAAAATTTATGGTTAAAAAATCGCTAATCATTAACTTTAAACGTCGTTTATGAATAAGGGGGTAAATGTCTAATTTGTGGTTCACTAGCAAATACCATATTGTAACGGGTTACAATATGAAATTTGCTAATAAAGTATAGGTAATATTTCAAACCACTCATGTGGTATTCAAATTGTGATATTCAGAAGTCGTGGTGGCCTAGTGGTTAAAACACCAGCCTCTCAAGTATGAGTGCGCGGGTTCGATTCCAAGTCAAGCAAGTACCAACGTAACTTTTCTAAAGTTAATATGTACTTTCTAAGTATATTTTGGACACCAATGACTGAAAGTGAAGGAAAACATCTTGAGGAAACCTGTACTTTAAGTCTGAAATCGCCAACTCGCATTGAGCAAGCGTGGTGATTACGCTTAATCCTTCTCTGTATGAGAGGAGATTTGTGTCCAGCAGTGGGACGATAAAAAGGTTGATGAACATTTAAAAATTGTTGCATTGTGGTTACCGAGGGCACAAGAAATCTGAAGGTAGATTATGATCTACCTTCAGATATGTGTGCTAGGAGACCCCATCCGCGCCGCAACGCCTCATGCACGGGTGGGCGAGCGGTGCGGTCCCACCGCTCATGTCGTCTTATCCTGCTTACTGTATTCATCATATCATCACCAAGCTTTTTTTTATCGTCCCACTGCTGGGTACAGGTCTCCTCTCATACAGAGAAAGATTGAGCGTAATCACCACGCTTGCTCAATGCGGGTTGGCGATTTCAGACTTATAAAGTCCAGGTTTCCTCAAGATGTTTTCCTTCACCTTCAGTCATTGGTGTCCAAGATATACTTAGAAAGTACATATAACTTTAGAAAAGTTGCATTCTTACTTGCCTGACCTGGAATCGAACCCGCGCACTAATACTTGAGAGGCTGGTGTTTGAACCACTAGGCCACCACGACTTTTTACTGTATTACCTGGACAGTAAATAAGTTTCTATTTCTAAAACGTAACTTTAGTTGGTCCTCATGTACGATTGACTGAAAGAACTGGATCTGTTGCTTCACAGAGATGCCAAATAAAAATACCACATTGAGGCCATTCTTGTGGCACACATGAAAGGATGTAAAACTCGTTTATGAATACATGTTAACGGACAAAGAATAAATCACATCAATCCTCACGGGTTGTTTGCCCTCGGTAACACCAGAGCAATGCTGATCAACGCTCAGCTGTTTGTAAAAGGAGCATTTTTTTGTTCGAACAAACTTACACATGATTCTTTTTTGTGCTTTGCCTTCATTTTCGAAGCCAGCACGTTGTCAACGGACAAAAAATTGTGTGATCGCGTCGTGTGTGATACAATGCCGTCGTGGGGGTCAATTATACATGTGTGCTGTGCCGCATTACAAATTATAATATTAAGTTATTCGTAACTGTATGAGACGTTAAAAAAGTAAATACACCTACGTAGCTACGAAAGCTAGGAATGTGTGTAATTTTGCGACTGGAGAATGAGCCCCTACCTAAAATCTACGAAAGCAACAATAAATAAATAAATATATACTGACAAATCACACAGATTTAGGTAGCCCCAAAGTAAGTTCGAGACTTGTGTTATGGGATACTAACTCAACGATACTAGGTATATTTATAATAGATAAACATCCAAGACACAGGCCAATCAGGAAAAGATCGTTTTCCATCATGACCTGGCCGGGGTTCGAACTCAGGGCCTCCACGTCGCAGGTAGGCGTGTTGACCGCTGCGCCACGGAGGACGAAACGAAATGCAACGAAAGAAAACGATAAAGTGGAAAAAAATATGTTTACTTGGTAAACAAGGGAATTCGAGCAATACATAGCTTGTAATGTTCCCACTCTTGGAACTTGGAACACAGGCCTCCTTTTGGTTAGAGGTAGTGGGCCTTTAATCGGATGGATGTCTTCGAAGTTTTATTTCCAAGACAAGCCGGTTTCCTCACGATGTTTTCTTTTTAATTAAAAAAATAAACCAGCGCTTGACCGCAATCCCGCCTGATGGTAAGCAGTGACGCAATCGTTGATGGTAAAGCGTACTAGTTTATTAAGAGCCTATTCACTCTAGCCTTGAAGACACTCAAATTGTAGTCCGACGGAAACACCGCCGCCGGCAGATTGTTCCAGTCCCTCGATGTACGCGGTATAAAGGAGGAGGCGCAACGCTTCGTCCGGATCGTAGAGGTGTTAACAACATAAGGGTGGAAACTCGCCGTACGACGGGTCGTCCGATGGTGGAACGGAGATGGGGGAATTAAATCGTGCAATTCCCTCGCACACTCCCCAAAATGTATCCTATAGAACACCGAAAGGCTGGCTACTCTACGCCTGTGCTCTAGGCTTTGGAGACCAACTCGAGTCAAGTCAAGGTCACCAATCAGCCTCTTCGCACGCCTCTCCACTGAATCCAAAGTGGCCAGGTGACACTTAGCAGCACCAGCCCAAATGTGGCTGCAGTACTCCACACACGAACGGACCTGTGCTTTATACAACATTAGAAGCTGCCCTGGTGTGAAGTACTGCCGGACCTTTGCGATAACGCCAAGTTTTCTGGCTTTCACCGTTTTGAGAATTTACACAAAGTAAAGCGCCTGTCGGGGTACGAACCTACGGCCCACAAGTACCACTAGGTCACTGCAACACCGCTGCACCAATGTCGGTTAAAAATAGATTTAATGGTTATGACAAAATTTAATACGTTGTGTGTTAGTGTGCATACCTACACACGAGCGACACGCGTCAATGGCAGAGGCAACTGCAACTGTCGTGCCGTTCGTGATTTAAATACGGTGCAATACACTAACAGCATGTTGTCAAGGGCAGCTGTTAACACTCCTCCTCCTCCTGTCGTCCTCCGTGGCGCAGCGATCAACACGCCTGCCTGCGACGTGGAGGCCCCGGGTTCGATCTCCGGCCAGGTCATGATGGAAAACGATGTTTCCCTGATTGGCCTGGGTCTTGGGTGTTTATATGTATCTATTATAAATATAGTATCGTTGAGTTAGTATCCCATAACACAAGTCTCGAATTAACTTTGGGGCTAGCTCAATCTGTGTGATTTGTCCGTATATAAGTATTATATAACACTCGTCGACGGATATAGTTGCCTCTGTTGTAGACGCATGTCGCTCGTGTGAAAAAGCACTTAGGATGCAATATTTTGACGGTGCCATTCTTCACTGCTTCCTGTTCAGTGTCTTTAACTTCAATTAAAAAATTCATCAATCTCGAAAGGTCTGCTTGAATTATTTAAAATCATGTATTTAATCACCGCTAAAGTACAAGTGGGTCGTTATATTTATATCGTTTGATTAGTTCACGATAGCAATCCGATAGTGAGTGTTCTGATATCAATTTATATAACGTTATCTTTGAGTGTAGTGAGGTGGATGTTAATAAAGTGCCATTAAATGACAGCATTATCAGGAAGAGGCTACGTACAAACGCGAAAGGATATACCTAAGCACTTTGAGAACTGCTTCTTTAACATAACATAATATACAGGTCTCCCAAAGTGATAATGCGCATAGAAATCTTCGTCACTGTTCGGCAACGGTCGTATTCCCCGAGCGTTCGGAAGAAGATATGTATATAGAGTGGTGCACTTAACCACCGACCGTTGCCGAACAGTGACGAAAATTTCTATGCGCATTATCACTTTGGAAGACCTGTAATTAGCCTATAATCTTCCCACTGTTGGGAAACAGGCCTCCTCTCGGTGAGAGAGAGTGGGCCGAAGAAGAAGATATGGTTGTTTAAATTAAAATATTGTATACGAAATACTGTCGAACTGTCATATTTATTGCTCAAACAAAACTTATGTAATGATATCCTAAGGGCTGACTTTTCCTACACCAGATAATTTTATTCGAGAACATAATACAACTATTTAACAACGAGGGGCTGCGTCGTACAAGTTGTAGGCCATAGGTTCGAACCTCATCAGACGCTTTACACGTAATTTGTGTAAATTATTTCATCACCGCTGCTCTTTCAAAACGGTGGAGGAAAACGTCGTGAAACGACGGGTTCTCGAGTGGTAACCACGCACTGGAAGACGCAGCGTGGTTAGGCCCCCGATAAGGTGGACCGACGACCTGGTGAAGGTCGCGGGAAACCACTGGATGTGGGAGGCGCAGGACCGGAGCAGAAATGATGATGATGATGAGGACTCATACAATATCTAGTTTTGATTTAGTGCGGCTCATGTCTAAGTTTTTGGTCTAGGACAATCCAGTTTTCTGACGATGTTTTCCTTCACCGTTTTTGAGAGCAGTCGTGACGAAATAAGCGCCTGACGGGGTTCGAACTTATGACCTACAACTTTTAAGTCACGGCCGACACCACAGGACCACCGCTGCCGATTGACTGATAGCTTCTTTAATCTGTTAATAACGTAATTACTTAGTTAAATCCTTTTCAATTAGTATTTTAGGAATAAATCATCTTCATCATCTTAGCGTTAATCCCAGTCGCATCCGTAGCTTTTCAGCTTTGGAGTCTGGGGTCCGCTTTACCAGTCTAACTGCTGATTTTGGCTAAACTTCGATATTTTCCGTGAAGCGACTGCCGTCTGAGCTCCACAACCCGAAGGCGATATCTAAGCATTGCAGTTAGACCAATTGTTAGACTTTTGAGGGCTCCAACAACCCGTAACGACTGCCACCAACGGCTTAACGTGCTTTCCGAGGCACGACCAGACCAGTGCAAATATTCATATTCATGCATACAAATATTTGCACTGTGTGGGGATCGAACCCGCGCCTCTTTGCGCAACGGCTGCGTTCGCTACCGCTACGGCACGGAGGCTGTCGATTTTAGGAATAAATGGGTATCCTAAAGTACTCTTATAGAAAAAATGAGCAAGCACTATAATATTGATCATATAACCTAAGGCGAAACTTAAAAAGTCGAACTATTTGGCATCAAGTAAAGATAACGTTACCTTATAAAGAAAGCAGTAAATCAACAGGTAAACTTGTGCAAGAAATTCTGAAACTATTCCACCAATTTGGTGAAACAAGAACGGATTGAAAATTTTCATATTTAGTTCTATCTTAATCACATCAAGCAACCTAACTTTAATCGTTTTTATACTAAAGAGCGACGATGCTATTAATTACAATTTATTGCGCCTCCCGTGGTGACGTGTCGAACACAATAGTGATTACTATAGTCAACATCACAGGACATACTAAAAAGAAAGCTACACTTTAAACTATACGCCGACCGCATAAAGTTTTAATTTCATAAGCCTTTTATAATATGTGTCTCACTGGCGGTTGTACTGTGGAATATGGGGAGCGATCAGCATACCGCCCCCGCCGGAAGTCCCTAAACGCTCGGAAACGGAAGTGCTCGGTATACCCCGCTCGCTAATTGATTGCGCCCTACGGACACGCACCGTAACCCTTGCAAGGTGACATACTGTAACCTTTGTCTAATCTCTGCATCTACATTCCTGGTACAAGGAAAAAATAAAGTGTCCCGTAAAAGTATAAAATGGCTACGTAATTACAATACTTACCCAACGACATGTTTGATAAATCGATACGTAATTTATCATGGTTCGTAATTCAGTCAGCAATTTAGACTAATGAGGGTACATCCATTCGTAGGTGAAACCTAACTACTTACTACATGTATTGTACTCTAAATGACCGTACAAAATGGACACCGAATAAGTAATATTAATGTATGTACTAGTAGTTACGCCAGGCAAAATTAAAAAAAAAAAATGTTACGATTACTATTAAAGGCTTATTGCTCTATCGTTCTGCATCATAGCATCCGATATGAAATATTATCTTCCATATCTAAGATATAATGGTTACGTATAACTTATTATTTTATGCATGTTATAATTGTTAACTTCATATTGTCATTGTTGAAGAGAAATGGGATTTTTATAACTTGAAACTTGCTAAATTATTCTCAGTTAAAGCACAGTTTTATTTAGCAAATTTTTATTTATTATATTATAAAATTCCGTCCCCGTGTGGTACCGGGCTTAGAATAGTACCAACCCAAATCCTCCCAGGAACCTAGGAAGCGGGCAGCAGTGCTTTTTCTGTGGAATATCAAATTACTGCGCTCCCCAACCCGTCTGGCAAGCGTGTGGATTATGGCAAATACCCCGATTTGGAAAGCCTGGGCCTTTGTCCAGCGGTGGACCTAGTAGTAGACTGAAGACGAAAAAGATTACAAAATTCATTTTATGAATGATATTGCAACATGAAGATGTACCTATGTAGGTTTTGGCGCCACCACAGCACACATTTTACATGAATGATGATACAATTTCATTCATTGGTATAATCAAAGCCCCTAATTACAATTTCTCTAATCAATTCGTTCAGGCCGAGTGCTAGCACATTGGCAGAGATTCAAACGATTCAGCACATACATAGACCAATTTACTATTATAACTGACCATCACATGGTCAGGAGGCGACTAACATAAATGACATAGCATAATGAAACTTCCGCGAGTACGCAATCAACAATACCTTGATACATGATAGCAACTCGTGCCACATATAATTTTCTGCAAAAGCACCACTAGAGTTACTAAGTGATTGCAGGACAAATTGCTTTATTATTGTGGAGTTATGTTATGGCAGTTATGAAAAATTTTGATTGCGTCACTGTTTACCATCAGGCGGGCGGAGTTTAAAACGTTAAAAAAATTGACAGGTAAGTAGTCGCATCGTGTGTAATAGTATAAGTTGTAGTAGTCTGCACGTGGTTAGATTAGACTCCTACCTTAATATATATTCATTACGATAGGCTATGCTTTTTATGCGGCAGATTGATTGATGTGATTTATGAAACGAAAATGGATAAAAAAATCAAAATCTCCATTAATTTATACTACGTAACTTGCAATAGTTTCAAACGCTTAAAAATACCTGAAAATTGGAACAACCTCAAGCACAGACATATCTGATTTATGAATAATCCGTCTAAATCTTTAATATTAAACGACCGTTACAAAACCAGTTCATTGACGGCCCAAACAGCTGATCTTCGCTTCTTTGTCAGATGTCTAAGAAATTTAATGAGCGAATGAATGAATCCGCATCCTTGCTACAGCAACGTTTACTGGAGGTCGCGGCATTGTTCCATGTGTCGGGTAGTGCACACATTGAAAACAGTTGCGCGGGCGCGGGGAGGGGTGGAGGGGTGCCACACAATGGGTGCGGGCGCGCATGACGAGACACCTGGTACGCTATACCGGCTACGCCATATGCCACGCTCCCTGTGATATGCGCGCGCACTACGACTGCGTTCGACACGCGCGGTTATGGCAGCCTTGCGTCCTCACTATCAGTCCTAGAATCTCCATTTTAGGCAGAATATTCTTGTGAGATTTCATGCGCATGTTTTGCACTTTACATAAATTATAATAATAAAAAATAAATGGTAAACTTTCATAGGGTGTTTTTTTACGATAAGGGGTTAGAAAACTCTAAGTTTTTATAAGGTCGATACAAATTAATCCTTTTCTTTTCCGAATTTTTCTAGATGTTCCTATAAACAGTAGACTAAGGTTTTTTATGCTCGTTACAATATCAAAACTCGCTTCATATTCTTTGTTTGTTTATCGGAATTTTAAAGAATATAATGACTACGTTTTACCTTTACAGTTATATACCTAATCAGTTTCTTTTTTATTTTTTTATTTATGATCTGCTATTTATTAAAGAATATTATTAAAACCCCATCCTCTTACTCATTTGAAAGCAATTTTGTAAGTACTTAATATAAAATTCCCGCGTCGCGCTGTTTGCTACCAAACTCCGAAACGGCTGGACCGAGTTGTATGAAATCTAGTGTGAAATATCGGGTAGGGCTGAGAATTGGCCAACATCAATTTTTTCTATGGTAAAACAACTTTTGCCGCGTTAGCTAGTATAGCAACATATTGAAATATTTTTTTTAAAATAATTGTAAACAAGCGCTTGACCGCAATCCCGCCTGATGGTAAGCAGTGATGCGATCGTTGATGGTAAAGCGCGCTAGTTTATTAAGAACCTATTCACTCAGAAAAACTGAGCGAATAGGAAGGAAGACGGCAGTTGAGCGATGTGATGCAATGTTAAATCCAACAACACGACCAACGATGTTGCGCCAAAGGGAGATTGATCTGAAGATCCTCCACGACCAAACTCCCAACACATTTGGCGCATCGTCCTCCGTACGGCTTCACCAGACATCATGCCGGAACACGACAAATCGCTTGGCGGCAAGGCTTTGTCTGGTGGCACGAGAATGGGATGTAAATAATAAATAAATTATTGTAATGGGACATAATATTGAAAGTCTTGTAAAATTTCCATGAAGGTACTCTTACTCTGGGTTGTCAACAAATTGTCCATTATTTCAACGATAACTTTGAAAGCATTTACACTCAAATATTTGATCCAAACAATTTTAGCTCAGCACTGGCAACAGTGCGGGAAACGCATTAAAACTGCCGCCGCAGAGCCTGTTTAGTCTACATTCTGTCTTGTAAAATTGGTTTATACGAGTACACAACGCCTGAGGCACACAATGTTTGTTTACGAAGCCCTTCAAACGTGCACCTTTATACTGATACGTTGAAATAATATTCAGAGTCTGTTCACAGTACGCCGTTTCGAAACACTCGTTGCAAACGTTGATCCTCTTAATCTAGATTCGGTTCAAGTGCTTTGAAAAGAAAATGACCGTTAGCTAGGCCAGTTTTAGGGAGACCGTTTTGTCCTCATATAATGCGAGTGCAACGCTTTGGCCGTTACCGTTATAGAGGGGCTGCGTTATACAGAAAATTATATGCTTGTAACGCATTCAGCTTAGCACCTTCAATACAATCTGTCTACAAAACGACAACTTTTTGTTATGTATTCACAAATTGAAAAGAACAGAATTTAAATGATAGCATACATTATATCTCCTGCATTGTACGACTGTAATACAAACTGGTTTGTTGGTTTTTGGTATTCAAGAAGGCATACACACAATCTTTCTTCCATCAAACTAGGTTTAAATTTGCTCAAAGTAGTCTAAAATCAGGTTTACATTAAGCCGGAATAATATTTTTTATGGAAATCCATTCTAGGGGTTTTGATGGAGGCGTAACGGCTTATCTGTCTTCGGCGCCGGCGCATCGTGGCTCGCGCCAAAATAAATAAGCAAGCTGAACGAGTATGTAGGTAGAACTCTGTAGAAGTAAAAGGAAATCGATATAATAAGTAGGTAGGTATATATTATTATTCATTTCCATTTTTGTTAACTTATAATAAAGGAGCGCATAGTAGCGTTAAGTTTCATGCGAGCCAGTTTATATGACGGTCCCTGTTTGTGTTTGATTAGGTGTTTTTTGAACAATATTATAAATGGAAACTAAATGTAAAATAATACATTGTATCGCGGCGGTAGGTACTATGTGTGTTGTTTACGTACATAATGTTTCTTACCCGTTAACTGCCGCGGTAAGAAATTTGTGTAGCCCAGTTTCTAAATACGCCGTAGTGGTTGCAGCCAATGGGCGATTTCAGCGGGCCTGGCGTCGATTATGAAAACATTGTTAAAGTTTTATTATATGGGCGTGTTGATGAAGGCCGAACGGGCCACTTGTCCAAACACACGAAGCGACACTATGAATTATTGAGTGAAACGAGCAGCGCGCTAATCGATTCACACCTGTCTATGAAAGGTTTCAATCGAAAATATTCGAGCAACGTCTTTAAGATTTACGACCTTAATACATATTATAATTCTTATATTACATAGGTCTATATAGGAAAACAAAAACCTGAAACATCACTATGAAAAATAGTTAATTTTTTCAAGCACCTACACTCTGGCTCTAGACTTTGCCTAGGAGTAAGATATTGGAAGATTAGTTAAGTACATACCTATCTAGAGATAGTAGGTGTATCGAGGTCCTTACATAATAACACAGAAAACCAATAATTCAGTAACGTTTTTAAAGAAAATTGTTAAGCGACAAACATCTCAAGTAATTGATGCTACATAGGCTTCAAGTTAAGCAGTGAGCATATAAGCCATCATTGATTAATGGATAGCTTGGCCCTTTGCGGTATTGGGAAGGGGTTGTCCCTGTGTTTGGCATTGCAGGCGGATCGCGTGCGCCGGGCGCCCTTCGTTTGTGCATTACTTATGCATGCGCCCAAACCCCCCGCAGTAGCCAGCACACCCCAGCGACTATTTTTATTTAGTCTTTGGGATTTAGGCCATGAATGCACTGATGGGTCCGCACGCGCTGCTCACTCACAATCGATATGGCACATAGACAGCGAGTCGGTTCATTTAAATAACCAATACAAAGCCTAGTTTCTATGGTAATTTCAGATAGATCATAGTATATAAGTGGTGAGATTATTTACTTTTCAGCGAGTTGTAGATATAAGTTCACTAAGGTCGCTTTTGACGATAGGCAAGCATCGTAGATTGAACCTAAATGATTGCAATATAATGCATTTTATTAGTTTTCCTTAATATTTTTGCGATATGTCGTGGGAGCTATAGCTGTTTTTTGTACGTAGGTAAGATACGTTATTTTTATGTGATTTGAAGTAAAGTGTAGTTAAAATAATAAATCATAAGTTAAAAATATATATTTATAGGTACCTACTTATAAGCTGGGTGTCCGTTACTGCAATGATATCTGAACATCGAAGTTACATACTCTAAAGAATCACGTAAAAAAAAATAACTGTCATTTATATGTCAATAAGTAGGTAGATAATGGTTATTATACAATGATAGCCATATGTAGATCTATTATAGTTTTAGTAGCTTATTTTCAAAAAGCATAACCACAAATCGATACCCAAGCAAGCATCGTCTATAATAGTATGAAGCGAAGCCATAATGGTCAGTCGGTGGCAATGGCGGTCTCGTGGATTGTGATACGATCACACTCACATCAATAGTTTACTATCTTTGTTTTATTGCAACGGTAACTAGTAATTACTGCCACACGAAAAGCGACACGCTTTGATGTGATTTCGAACATAAATTAGGATTGACACTCTTCTGCCTATAATTTTGTTTGGATACTTGCTTTCCACTATTATCTATACTAATCTATAGTAATATACATATAAAGCTGAAGAGTTTGTTTGTTTGAACGCGCTAATCTCAGGAACTACGCTCGATTTGAAAAAATCTTTTCGCGTTGGATAGCCTATTAATCCAGGAAGACTTTAGGCTATATAGGAGCGGAGCATTACTAACTCCACGCGAACGAAGTCGCTGGCGGCCGCTAGTAATATACAATATGTAAAGAAAACCCTGTCCGATCCGTGAAGGTATTGTTAGGTTGTAATATAACTAATTCTACTAATGTCCACAAAGCCGGGCTAAACTTAAAAAAATTCTCCCTAAAAAATAAATATTATTTCGCAAAAAGAGGTAACTTAATACATTTGCGGTAAGCAACCCTTCCGCGAGTGGCGGGGGACAGGGCACGCGGCACGTGGTCGCATCGCTATTCGCTCATAATAATAATACCGGTGTTGTCACTTTTTAAACATTACCAAATTTCGGGGAAGTTGGAATTCATTCGCGGGAAAAAAAAAATATTTCAAAATTCATTAGTATTATTTCTATGATGATTACGTAAAATTTTATATTATATTTGGTCAAGTGTTTACCTAACCTTTATTATCCTTATAGGTCGGACAGGGTTTTCTTTACATATTGTATAAAGCTGAAGAGTTTGTTTGTTTGAACGCGCTTATCTTAGGTTAACTCAACTACTGGTCGGAGTTGAAAAATTCTTTTTGCGTTGGATAGCCCCTTAATCCAGGAAGGCTTTATGCTATATTAACATCACGCGACCAATAGGAGCGGAGCATATCGAAACCTACGAGGGTGAAACCGCGTAGCGCAGCTAGTTATTTATAACTAGCGGCCGTCCGCGATTTCGTTCGCGTGTAGTTAATTATTATTATAGCCTAAAGCCTTCCTGGTTCAACAATTTTTCAAATCGGACCAGTGGTTCCTGAGATTAGCGCGTTCAAACAAACAAACTCTTCAGCTTTATATATTAAAACTAGCGGCAGCCAGCGACTTCGTTCGCGTGGAGTTACCTATGCTCTGCTCCTATTGGACGCAGCGTGATGTTATATGCCTAAAGCCTTCCTCGATTAATGGGCTATCCAACGCAAAAAGATTTTTTCATATCGGACCAGTTGTTCCTGAGATTAGCACGTTCAAACAAACAAACAAACTCTTCAGCTTTATATATTAGTATAGATTATAGATATGCATTTTCTTATTTGAAGCATAGAATAAGATACCTAGTACAAGTAGTGTTTGTAAAACGATGCTGGTTTATGACTATTGAGATTGCGTTTGTGTTATTCCGGGATGAGCTTCTGGCATAAACTAATTAGATTAATGTACTTAACTAATTTAATTTAGGTTTAGTTTGAGTTGTTTTTCGTTTGTCATAAATCAAATTGGCATTTAGCTTAGTAAATACACAAAGGTCCTAGAGAGTCACCGAATCGCAATAAATTCAAGTCAATACTTTTGGAATTAATCTGTTGTAAAGTTTTGACGGTTTTCAGCTCTTAATAAATACCTACCTAGTTATTTTCCAGACATTTGGAAATTCACATTGAATTAGAAATAAGCCAGATTTAGTGCGCGCTCAGATAAATTAATTTGCGATGTCGTCGCCACACTAATAACCTCGAAGTTGTTGAACGCGGTCCAAGTAAATAACAGCGGCTTCCGTATCATGCGGATGTGTGGCATGTGTCCTAAAAATCTTAGTTACTTTGCTCTATAAACTTTGTATTTTTCATGTAGATATCTATTAATCTTTCTAATCGAAATGGATCATAAGTAAGGTATATGAAGGCCAATGAAAACGTTTAAATAAAAGTTGATAATTGAAAACATTTACGATACTCACCGTTCAGTTTCTGGAGGAAACTGAATGAGTGTAGGTGCTGGCATAAAATAGCTTACACTCCTAGCATCGTGCAGTGACCCCAGTTCACACAGGAACACTTCACTGTAGTAGTTCCGTTCCCTTTGTCACCATCTGAAACACGATCCCCGTCTACGACTTCCGCACGAAGCCCTTCGATCCTCCGATAATCCTCCCACATAGTAGATTACATTTCTAGTTACACTTTAAACCATTTAGAGCTATTCGTCATAATTTTACTAGGTAGTCTACAATTTTCGCCCTAATCTGATGATCGTCAAAAGATGGACGTGGAGCTTTCTTCGTGTCTTAATTATTATTTATGTACAACAGCTGGCGTGCAGAGGTTGGTCGGGCGAGGCTGAGTCCGTCCGGCGAACGACGCGGTTATTTATAAAACAGAGTTGCGTCTCGTTTTGTCTTCGGCGCGCTCTTTATTTTGTCTAAATATACGCAGTTTTGGGAACATCGTCGCGGCCGCTTCTGCCGCGACACCAGTTTTGGCATCAAGCCAGAACCACATCTTTCCTCGCAAACTTATCTCTTGTCGGGACCTACAGGCTACAAGCATAACTAGCAACTTCATATCTGGGGTATCTTTCAACTTTTCTTATTAAGTGACAGAATTGGGATGTAACATGCAACGTAGGTACTGTAAAAAACAACTTATAAAGAATAAAAACTCTAAGTACATATTCTCTGGTAACTTAACCGTGCCATGGCTGGTAACGAGTCACTAATGTGAGAGGAAAGACACGTCGGCCATAAAAATCGCCGTTGGTTCATGCGCGCACGTGTTTTGTCCAAAAATAAGTGTCCCAGGAACTGAGGTCGCGATGGGGAGGGATGTAATTAATCGCTCCCGGCAATCGTCTACAGAACGGCGATATAGGTATCGGATTGATAGTGTTGCTGATGGCACCGGCCAGATCAAAGGCTCGCCAAACCGAAAACCGTGACGACCGCAAGCCCAACACGGCCAGTTTGGTCAAACGAAATTGGGCCACGGCACATCTAATTCTATTCTCGTATCGACAAACTAACATGACATATTTATTCAACAATGTATTTATGAAGCTGTGTTCATAATAATGAGAGGATTTAGTTATTTATTGGGAAATTTTGGCTGCACGAACACATTTCGTACCTGTACCTAAATCTACAACTCATAAACGAAATAATTATCCTCGCAGATGCTTGAATTGTTTGGAATAAGACATGTTTATGTGGATTTAGCACATTTTGTGGAAATCTAGAACGTACAGAAGTTAATGGCAATGAAAATATGTACTTGAGTACCTACATACGTAGTTGCATGCCTACATAATAATAATACCCTCTTTCTATCCCGCTCAGGCCGCTCGCGTCTAAAATCGTATTTCCGTAGAATCCTTACAAGCGACGTTAAGCACTTACTGTCGGCTTTGCAGTTCGACGACCTGAGCTCCAGAAGACGTCTTGGAACAAATAAAAACTCGCACAGGAATTCAGACAAAGCTTTATTCGTGCCACCTACCCAAATTACCGAGATATTTTTCATGAGGGCCCATGACTAATTATTCCTCCGGAACTTTGATGACTGATTCATTCTAGTTTTAACTTCAAACCGTGTTTGCACTGCGTCATATTTTGTTCTACATTGTTGTCTACATATTCAACTGTTTGCCTTTTGTATTGTATTTGACAATCGATTACGACTAAAATCTATCTGGGTCACATATAAGCAACAAAAGACCATCGCGCTACATTCAGGCCAACTGACAATGGACATAAAAGGAAAGAGAAAAATTTAATGAATCAAGATAAGCTTTGTGGTGGACAGTGGTTCGACCTCGGCCGTCAAATGACACCGCATCGATCGAACAAATGCGGTGGCACATCACGCGCATTGAACCGCACGCGATTAGAACCCGAATCAGAACCGATCAGCACTAGTTGTATTATCTATTATGCTGGACACAACACAGCCGATCGATTCTGTAAAACATTCCCGTGAAAAGTTAGAAGAGTGAGCTTAAGCCCACTCAGCTCATCTTAGGCTTTAAAGCCTAGCATTAGGTGGAATCAGGCGCGTGCGCTCCATAGAGGCATATAAGCACTGCATACCCTAATAATTTTCTAATTCGGAACACCCGCATCGTATTATAATATAATTTTTGTACTACAATACATTCTGTTAAAACACTGCACTGGTGATAACGCTCAATCCTTCTCTGTATGTGAGGAGACCTGTGCCCAGCAGTGGGACGATAAAAAGGTTGATAATGAGGATGATGATGATCTATGCATACCCTCAACAAAATCTCTGTGCACGCCCCTGGGTGGAATATCACACCAAGCTCACTTTAGCTAAGGTTATACGTTGAGATGGATATAGAATATACCGGCAGCCAATTTACATAATGTGGATTTATTAGTTTCATCGAAATGCAGAGGGATTACCTCTGGATATGGCAAAAAAAAATATCCAAATTTTTATGGCAAAAATATCGAATTCATAATAACCGTCAGTTGACAAAGTAGTACGTATCTATCGTTATTGAAAGTAGTAAGGTCACTACAGCTACTGTCATAGCAAACGAACCGCAACACCATCCGGAGAGGTTGCGGATGTGATCCACTGTAATCACCGGTGAAATTTCGCCACACAATAGCAAATTTATTTACAGGCCGGTAGAGGTTACGCTCTTCTGGATATTAACCATTAATCACAGATTATTATGATTCAAACACACAATCACTGTGATTGCTCATTTCCTAAAGATGACATATCATTTGGTTTTCGAAATGGTCAAACCATTAAAAAACGATCGTTAAAAACCACGTAGGTACCTACAAAATAAATTAGTTTATGACACCCGGGAAGTATCATCAACTTGGCTACCTCCACCTAGATGGAAGATGTCTTTGCGATCGTTTTGGTAACGTAGGTACATTGGCTTGTGCCAAAGTTCGATAGCCATTTATAGCGAGTGTTTGTCGTCTTCTTGTCATGAGGTATGTTCATGGATGTCGGTGCCCGGGCGGGCGGGCGATGAGCGACTAAAATAGACACCGCCTCGCGCGACTTAACAATGCAATAAAAAGAAATTAACAGTGACGTTCCCTGCGCTAAGTTGACTCTCGTGTCATTTGGATTTGGTCCAATCTCTTTGAGATATATTTTAGTTTGACTTCGCTCTAGCCACTTCCGCTAAGTGAGAATAAAATTAACGTTTGATAATGTTGAAAGAGTAATGATGTCGTTTCTAAAAAGTATTTTTTTAGAAATGATACAAATTGAATTTCCTCATCCTCTTCTTGTTGTGACATTTATTATGTACCCGTGCGGTGTAATGGCATCGTAATAAAGTTGCATTCTTTTCAGGTTTCGGTTTGGCGGCTGCAGCTGCAGCGGGTGTTCGCGCCGGTTATCAAACGGTGTTGCCTTCGCCGTATGGGTAAGTACTCCGTCGGCTGATTACATCTGTACCATATCTGTATCATGTATCAATGTTCAGTGGTTCAACACTTCGATATTTGCCAGCACTAGCGGCGCCGCATGCCGCTCTGAATACATCTCACGAGACAAAAATCAGACGTAGATTATTCTTACTTAGATGCTAACAGAACAGCTCAAAATCTTTTATTGGAACAAAGATTGAACAAGATAAATAACCCATCTTTCCATTTCACAAATACAACCACGTACGTGCGTTCGTAATGTCTACAAATCAGTCGTAATTTTCGTTAAATAAATGTGGTTATGGAAATTTATCAGGACGTATTTTCACAATATTTCCATTACAAAAACACGTACTTTTCTCACGATATAGGTTTATTACTGAATGGAATATTTCAACAAAACCATTGAGATTCATAAACTGCTCCTAAGTTAGAACTGTAGGAATTGAGCAGCTAAAGTCCAGGTTCATATCGCTTGGCGGTATAAATATAGTTTGCTGACTTTTGTCTCGGTAGATGAGGCGAGCGGCGTCTCCTGACGGGTAGCGGTGCGGCGGCCGGCGGACCACACCTAGACTAAATTATCAAACATTTTCACATAGGTATCTATGGCAAGCGTGAGCGTGAGAGTGGATTTTTTTTCGTTTTGGGTGTGAATTAGTCGATTGGGTTTTTTAATGTTTACGTTTTACAAAGCTATACCGGAGCATGGGCGGCGCCGGCGGCGCCGACGTCGTCAGTCGCTGGCGCCGCCCACCGCCATCACACTTTACGCATCGTTCTCGACACTCAATGTTTTCTTTACTTTTATGTTTTATGCCGTGTTCGTGTAAGATTTTGTTGATTTGAATTGAGTTTTGTTGGTGGTGGATTTCGTTTAATACACTTACTAAGTAATTGTCGTAGTGCGACGGCGGCTGGAGTCGAGGGCGCGCTGTGTGTGCGTAGGTGTGAGCGCGCTCTCGACGGGTCGCCGCTGTTGCCGTCACCGCCGGTGCCGCCGTGCTGTCTAACATGCATTCGATACAACCCGGCCTATCCGTGCCGACTGGCCCTGCAGTCATCGTGTGCTGGTTAATTACATATTGACGTGAGCCGATCGATGCTCAGCCAGGGCCACCACGCCAACACAACTGTCCATATATTATTCAGTGACACTCTTGTTTTAATGGAATATAATCAAGTGAAAGCTTCAATCGAATTAACGCTTTTATTTTCGTTTCCATTCGTATTGGGTTACTACGACGTTTCGGAGATCGATCTACGTTGTTTGAAAAATATTATTTACGTTGCTCAAAATTAACAGAAACAAGGTTGTCTACGATCGATTTAGTCCACACAGACTAATGGAATTATAACCAAGTATAAAGTACGCGTAAAAACATTGGCTTGAAAGTAATTGTACCTTCCAACGTACTGTATGTACGTATTGATGTAAGCAAAGATGTATAGGAAAATTAATGTTTCTTTGTTATAGGCAAATTGTTTTAGAAATACATGTACTTACATACCTACATAGTTTATTCAGCTGAAGCTTAGTTTAATTATCCTTTCGTTAACTTTTTGCATGTAATTTATGTACTTATTATATACTTTCCGAGGAACGTTGAAAGTGGCATTTAACTTAGGATCCTGTACATCCTCTATTAGCTACCAGATTAGTATGTGGTTGTGTTTTGTATTTTAGTAGATGTGTCAGCTCGGCTTGTGTGAGTATATATATGCCAGTTTTAATAATGCTGTTTGTTTTCACCTACTACTACTATATTTTTTCTCTCTTTAAAGTAGATAATTATATTAACTCAGGTATCGAAACTTAATTAAAAAAGAAAGCCATGTAACGCAACTATACGATCGTAGTGGCGAATTGACGAATGTAGATGAGATTTTATGAGTAGATAGATTACGTGATAGTTTTTCAATAGATTATCGTGATCGACACTTGTATTGGCATTTTTTATTCATCTATTGACACCATGTAGGTATTTAGAAGTACAGCAGTAGACCACAGGTGGGCGTATATGGCGGGCGGGGCGTGGATGCGGGCGTGGACCACGCATGCGTGTTGCCTCCGATCCCAGTACCATGCTAATTCAGTCGAAATAGAACAAACAACAATCAGCCTGTCTCTATCACGTCTTATAGTGGTAGAAAAAGACGGGCAATTGCATCAAAAGTGGTGCGATGCTTAATAGTGTGGATGAAGAGAGCCCTCTAGAAACGCTGACGCGGCTTGAGGCGGATTCGAGATGCTCTTGAACAAGCTTGGCCGCTTTCACAAGCAAATTAAGCAGAATTGGCATTTTTTTATTCATGAATATTTGTGCTAGGTCTATTATTACAATGCTTAGACTATCACAAAAAGGTCCTTAGAAAATAACATCTTGTTTTAACACACAATTTTACTGTAGTGCAAAATTAATGACTTGTAGAGTTTGTTATCCTACTACCTACATCCATGGGTCGGTCATTTAGATCTAAAATTCAGTCAAAAATAATTGAAACACATTTTTACAAGTCTCACCTGTCATTTTCGAAATAATAGATAATGGGCTGCCACGATCTTTTTTTTTTTTTTTAATGTAAAATTATCAAATGACCTCTCCCGCTATGGGCGAAGCGGAAGGTCTTGTC
The DNA here is from genome assembly GCA_037179545.1 of Sesamia inferens. Classification (NCBI taxonomy): domain Eukaryota; kingdom Metazoa; phylum Arthropoda; class Insecta; order Lepidoptera; family Noctuidae; genus Sesamia; species Sesamia inferens. The sequence continues at coordinate 10,224,840 of CM073923.1, read as the reverse complement.
ACACTTTTGCTGACTTAAACCACCATTTGCCGTTAACAACCCGCGGATGAGCTGCCATCTAAATCTTAATTCTCCTGACAGGTCCCGACGATGTAACTAGACAAATACCGAGTGGTCCGGATATTTCGGTCGAGGCAGAGTACCGCCCGTTGTATATTTTTATTACATTTTCTTAAACTTTCTTGGCACTGACGCACGGCGGCGGTTCCGCAACGGCGACATAGGCAGACAGTCGCATACTTACATAATTATAACAGTTTATCGATGTCTACTAACATAACAAGATTAGATGCTCGTGCCTGTCGAGGCTGCTGGGGCTAGGTAGTGTGACCGTTTTAAAGAGTAATACTTTTTTGATGTCTCCTCACGAGATTACCTATTAAGACGCTCAGTGAGAGGATATCGCGGGTGACAGTAGACGTCAAATAGGCAGTTACTTTGTGGAGTATCTGGAGGTTTGACGTCTTTGATGCCAGGAAGATTTTTGGATATAACTTTGTTGTTGGCATTGGCAGGTTGTCGCCTGGATACATGTACAGCACACCGCAGTACATGAATGCGATGAGCGGGGTTGGTGCCAGCGTGGGCTCGGGAGCAGGCGGACTAGTGCAGCTGCCGCAGCTACAGCACGCTGCTGCAGTGGCTGCTGCAAACCACCTGTACGAGTACCAGGCAGCCGCAGCACAGGGAGCGGCGGCTTACCAGCAGCAGTATGCCGCAGCCGGCTTTGACCCGTATGCTACAGCCGCCGGTTTGTACTACACTCTCAACTAAAGACATAAAGGTGTTTAGATTATATTGATTTTGTCATGTATATTCATTTTGTTGTTTTCAACGTATAAAAAAAGCTTTGTTCAATAAGTTCTTTCGGAATTTTATTTGTTTTCTTATAAACAACATTTCTTATCTGCATTTGCAATATATTAGCCAATAGAAAACTAACTATACCTAAAGTCTACACAACAAAGGTCAATTTACGCTACAACTTTAAACAATTCATAACTTTTGCAATAGCGCTAGTCACCCTGAAATCAACTCAATCGTCATTTAAATAAAATTGATATTTGTTTAATGTGAAATAGGGTGGGGGTTTGCAGCACTGCGCACTTTTTCTATAGCTAAGTTGTATGTTTCAGCAGCAGCGGCGGCAGCGGCAAGTGGTGCCGGCTATGTGTCTCCCTACTACACGCTGCAGGGCGGCGGCATGCAGGCTCCTCTGCTGCCTCCACTACCATACCCCCCGCAGCTGCAAGAGGCACGGATGCAGTAGGAATGACGTAACTGTTCCCGGACACATTACTGATGACACACGCTATGTTGGTATGAATTCAGATCTGAGCTTCAAAGAAAAGAATACCTATACAAAATGTAACTTACTAGTAAGAGTAGGTATCAGTAATGAATTTGAGAACTGCTAAAATGGTTTTAGGTTTGAATGTGGAATGAAATAAATTAATGACACAGCTGTTACAGCAAACGTTCGATGCCTTTTGTCGAACGGAAAGACGATAGCAAACCATGTCATTAGAAAATTTTAATGATTTACACTCTGAAAGAAGCAAGGCCAAATATAGGTATAGACTACTCGTCTAGAGTCTAGTTGAATCCATAAACCAAAAATGTTAAAAAATGACCAAAGGCTATGAGCTTTTTATTTAGAATTAAGACCTCAGTACTTAGCCAGTTCAATGGTGATGAAACTATCTAGGTAATAATTACATACTTATTCGTAGATATGTATAACTATAAAAAGCACCAGTACCATTATATCATTAAGATACAAACGTAAAGATAGCTATGTTGAATTATTCTTGCCTCATTTATTCAACTTCCTAACGTCACATATTTTTATACGTATAGACGATAGTAAAGTATATTTTCATAATAGATACCCTTAATATTCAAATATTTATATAATATTTATGAAAAATTAAAGTAACATTTAAAATCATACAGCTGTTAAATGACAATAAATACAATATTAAAGAAATATTATGCTTGTTTTGTAACAATATGAAATGGGCCAAAGTTTGGCTAATATGTAATTTTATTATTGGTTTAAAAATAATACATTACGCAGCAAAACTCTTCAAGTTTCACTTTTAGAGATATTTTGTAATCTACAGGAATTGATTATTTGTGAATTGATTTATATGTTGTTTTTACGTTTCTTTGGAATAAATCACCGAAAGAAGAGTTAAACCTTATTATATTTGTGGCATCTATCCATCAACGCTTGCGAAAACGCATCAACTGTCTGACAGCTGTTTTTAAGATGATCAGTAAAATAAAATTCTAATATTGTATCATCACATACCATTGTGTACTTCCTATCCATTATTTCCATTTTACGTAGCTATTTTTTATTTTAATAAGGTTAAACACATTAATCCAAAACGATTGATCTATCGGACTCCTTAGAACGAGAAAAAAAGTCTCAGTCATGTATTTTGCCCAAATATAACCAACCTAAGTCTAGGCAAAACTTGGTCTTCTGGAAACATAATAAAGTCCCGATCGGGAGCAATATGACTGGGGTATTGATTATGGTTTGTAATTCCAGTTCTAAGTATACAAGACATGGAGACTACATCACCTACACTTCATTCAAAATGAAGCGGTTATTAGTCCATTTGTTTTGGTTGTAAAACGCCATAGATAACTTAAGTTTCCTAGTTCTGTATTAACGTGTCCATATTGCTCAATAAGTCCGGACATGGACTTGGTTTAGCGTAAGATAGAGGGAGAGCAATGAAAAGTTAAGTAATTAATGTAATTTTAAGTAACGTACTTATTACTATCTCAGTGGAAAAACAACAATATTTTTTGTACACTACCTATATGCCCTTGTAATATTAACATATTATTACTTATAATTTGTTCTCCACAGCGGTTAAGGGTACTTAAGTAGTTGTATTAAAATAGTTAGGATAATTCAATTACTAGTCCATGTAATTTTAATGTATTGAATTATAGGCGGTCGCCGGCCATTCTGTTAAAGAAAACACTAATACACACAAAAACACTGGATTATACTAAAAGGATCACATCGTCCGTAAATATGTGCCATCTTTTGAGCGGATTTTCAGCGTTTCGGTGACTGGGTGATGATGGCTTCTTACTAACTATCTATTTAGTTCAGCAAACATTAAAATTATTGCATGGGAATGAGATTTATCTCAAACGAAGGCGAGATCTTGGACGGCGACATAGTACAAGTTAGGGGTAGTAGCCCAAGTAGGTAGGTATCACTGATACATAGTATGTAAGCTTAATTCTAATTGTAATATTCTGTTATTCGTAATTTATTTTGTTGATATTTGTAAATCTACATGTTGATAACTATTTATTATGTGGAAGAAAAATAAAAATTGTTGAATATTTACCGACCGAATCGAATCTCTTACCGCGGAGCTTTCACAGTTTAAGTAAAAACGAGATTCGGTCTAATATATTGAATTATATACATTCATTATACTTATAAATGTAAGTAGAATAATATTAGTAGGTAGATGCTTACCAAATGGAATATAGTGAGCCATAAGACGTGGCCATCTTGCCTTATATATAGATGAAATATTGTATTTAGGTATATATAACACTAAAATTATACACACATATCATCAAATGTATAAAATTTTCAGAGCGGCATGACGCGCTGAATTGTCCATAATAGTGCATTTCATTCACAGTAATTTTAAGCACAATAATTACTATTATATATTATGTATTACATAACTATATGAACGTGAATTCATAATAAATACTTAATAACTGTTATAATTAATTTAAAATTATAATATCGTACTTAATTTAGGTTAATATAAAATGGAAAATAAATTTTTAAGGTACACTTGACGTCTTTTAATCGCTTCTGAAAGCGTTGAACCGAGGCTATGTGGCACATCTCAATCTATTTATAAAAAAAATACGTAGTTTAGTTCTGAAAAAAATGTGTGTCGTCAAGCATTTGGCGTGAATCCAACATTGTCAGTTCGTTTTTTTTTTTCATTTTTATAAGTTGATGCACCAAAATAACTTATAAAATAGGTTTTCTAGATAAAATTGTGGTGGAATCTTATAGAAATGAGTTCTTGTTGGATTACTTTATCTTTCATTTAATGTATTCCATGCAATGTGTAGTGACGGCAATGATCAGAGATTGGAATAAGTTACAATACCATTGGTTAATTAAACAAGATTCAGATTAGGAGAGCAGAAACTCTTAAGATTAGGTGAGCAGAAATTCTTCAGATTAGATGAGCAGAAATTCGAAGGCACGTGACATCTGCCAACACGCACTGGGTCCCCACAGTAGATTACGGCCCACTCTCATCCAGAGAGAGAACCAGCAGTGGGAGAATTAAAGGCAGATCATGCATTCTGCAGAGTAACATACTATAAGCAGTGCGAATGAGTTTCATATTGACATTCAACAACATTCATTGCTTTATTTAAGTTGTTAAGTAGACACATTTTTCGAACAATCTTGTAGACAGCTTTACGTAAGACGTTTGTGAAGAATAGGGTTTGGAGTAGGGAGTTCATGTAGCATGTTGCTCCTTGATTCTTGAGTCCAACGAATCCTGTGTGTTTCTTGGAGTCCCATGAGACCCCATGCGGTGCTTCAGCGATGACGTGAGCTTCGACAGTGATGGAATCGTCTTTTACGAAACCGTTGTCTGGTTCCATGAGATCATCCCATGATATGAAGTGCGCGAAACCCCAGTCATCTTCTTTACAGTGATACATATGATGAAGTTTCCGACAGAGCGCTTGACCACCCTCTGGCTTGTGGGACAGCAGCTTCAGTTCTCCTAAACCATAACACGACCAGCCTGGTGAGTCACTGTCGCCATTGCACTACAAGAATACGCCCAACGCCTTCTGCTGCCCATGGATTAAACATTTAACCTCTAATTAAACATTTTAGCTTTTTTAAACTACTTTTAACTGGACTGAGAAGTTTATCATGATGAAAGTATCACTTACAGGTGGTAGATACCTAGATAGTACAACTCTGGAAATAATGTAAGTATTTTACATGCAAACTTGAAGAAAGCTAAAATCTAAAATATAATTTCGTAATGACAAAGGTAGATTAAAGATTAAATACCTAACTTAACGGAAGCCTAAAGCCTTTTTTTTGGGATTCGAATACAACAAATGACCTCTCCTGCTCTGGGAGAAGTGGAAGAGCGCATCAGATTTACCTACTGACTAAAAACCTCCCGTATTCCTTCACTTGCCTGTGCGTCAGGGCCACGGTATCTCTTTCAAATAACCCGCAGCCCTGGCAAGGGGCCTAAAGCTTAACGACTCTATAAAGATCAAAAAAGTTGCGAAGATTTAAACGCAACATCTGAATTATCCCGGGTAATCCATGCATTTAATAAAAAATCATAAGTTATAGCCACGTATAGACACTACGTAAGTGTACGTCGTCCAAGATACCACAGTGTCTCAAGACTAAGGTCTTTGACCAGTGTGTGTTGCCAGTGATGACTTACGGAACTGAAACGTGGTCGCTCACAATGGGCCTCATACGAAGGCTCAGAGTCACACAAAGGGCAATGAAAAGAGCTAAGCTCGGAATTTCTCTGCGTGATCGAATCAGAAATGAGGAGATCCGCAGAAGAACCAAAGTCACAGATATAGCTCTGCGAGTCGCTAAACTTAAGTGGCAGTGGGCAGGGCACATTGCTCGTAGAACCGATGGCCGATGGGGCAGTAAGGTTCTGGAGTGGCGGCCACGTACTGGAAGACGTAGCGTAGGGAGGCCCCCAACAAGGTGGACCGATGACCTAGTGAAGGTCGCGGGAAGCCGATGGATGCGGGCAGCACAAGACCGGTCAGCGTGGAAAGCCTTGGGGGAGGCCTTTGTCCAGTAGTGGACATCCATAGGCTGAAGAAGAAGAAGACGTGTACGTGTAGGTGACTTACTTAAGTTCCTGTGTTCCCTAGATGGTACAGCGGACATTCACAGTGCACAGACATCCCGTTCGGTCTTGATTTTATTTTGCTCTAGGTCTTACCTATGTTCTTCGCCACGTTCGCGGCCACTTTTACATTTTCCTTAGGGATCCAAAGTCTAGGGCTTGCCTCGGTATATGTTCAGGATCCCTCCTGAGCGTGTCCAGTCGTGTAGTATCCAGTTCTATTTGCAGTAAGGATTGATTTGAATTACTGATCGATCGAAGTTTCACCGCAGCGGTCCCACAGATCTACAATTAAGTTTTTCTCGCACTAGCAGATACCGAGATTACGGTGAAGACAGCGGTTCGCAACGACCTGGAATTTATGCGAGATGTCTTTTGTGACCTTCCACGTGTCACATCTATACAGCAATACGGTTTTTACGTTGTACCGGAATATTTTGAGCTTAAATCTTCTGGTCAGTTTCCGCTATTGCCACGCGGGACGGAGCTGTGCGAAGGGTGCTCTTGCCTTGGCAATTTTCAAAGTGATCTCCTTTCCGGACCCTTTTGTTTCGGACAAAACAGTACCGAGGTCCGTGAATTTGTGGACCCTTTCCACAGCCTCTATGCCGATGAGCAACGGCGAAGAGCTCGTCGTATCTCATTTTTTGGGTCTTCCGGGTGTTAATTTTTAGTCCCGTCTCCTCTGCTTCTCGTCGTAGGTCGGCCAGCTTGGCTTGCATGTTAGTTTGTGTGTGACTCAGCAGGCATATGTCATAATCCAGATCTTCCAGGACGTTGGATAGACCCCACTCTATGTCGCGGCGCTTGTAAGTGTAGGTACCATTAGTAGGTAAAGGTAATATTACCAGTTTTTAATAAATCTGTCTAACCTTCTCAGTACAGACAGCTGCATTTAATACCAGTATTTTACAAAGAGCGACTGCATAATAATAGTTTAAACTTTTTAAAATAAACTTTCTAAGACTTTGGTAAGGATCAATTCATTCATACCATAAGGACACCACGTCGCAGCGACAAAATGTGGTCAAGCTGTGGTTACGTGTGAATCGCAGCGGCTTTTTGCAGTTGCGTTGTGGTACAGACAAAATGTTGATGTGGTTGCGTTGTCTTTCATTCACTTTGTCACAACACTTTTTATTTCATCAAAAACTATAACAGAGTAAACGTTAGTTAACTTCGCCAAATTAAAAATACGACTGTAGGCGCGCGCTGTTGATGACTTCATGTTGTGGCGATGTGGCCGCGATGCTGCCGCCGGTGGTGGTGTTGCCGTCGCGATGTGGTTGCGATGTGGTCGTATTACACAGAAAAATACTTTTGAAAAGTCAGTTCACACAAAATCTCTATTTCTTTAAATATAGTTATCAGATGATAGAAAATCAGCCCTATGAAGAATAGATATCACCATAAATTCCCAAGGTAGCATAGTGGGTCGGCGGCAATCTGTCGCGTCCGACCCTGGTCCAGGCCATGGTCCGGAGCGAAGGCCGTCACTTCCTTCTGCGAAGCAGTGATGCTAGCAAAGGAGGCGCAGCGCGTGAGGAAGCGGGAATCACAGCGCCCTCACGCCTCTAGCCGCCATAGGAGACGCCTTACTCCCGAGTAAGGCGTCTCCTCAGGAGACAACATCGAACTCTCGGCCACCGCAAGCGCGGGCTTGCGAGCGGTGAGCAGCTGGCAGCTCGCCGCCCGGTAAGGACCAGGCCCGAGTCGATGGCGCGTTGTATTTCACGCACGCCTCAAAGAGATGTCAGCATATCGTGTCGGGGTCCACGAAGACCTTCTGGGTTGGAGTTGCGGTTTGTTAAAAAAAGAAATCGTGGCCCCGGCCTACAGGCAAGTGAAGGAACACGGGCGGGTTTTAGTCAGTAAAAGTCTGACACGCCCTTCCGCTCCGCCCAGAGCGGGAGAGGCCATTGGATGATTTCCCATCCCTCACATCCCATCATCACAAAAAAAAAAGCATAGGCCCTCTAGCACTTTATAATATAATTAAATTAATAATAAATAAATATAAATTAAATTTATTAGACCCCCAAAAAAAGATGAAAACACACTTTTATTTTTCCATAAGACTGATAAAATTAGCTTATCCCAATTAAATTTTATTATTAGTTAGAGCATACCTGCCTACTGATGGAAGTCATGGAATGCTTCAGAAGGTCTCAGGTCTTAAATGAAAATGATACTGTCTGGAACGGGAGGTACACCGGCGGGGCCACGGCTGGGGTCACGCGGATGTTCTTCCCCGACGTGGTGCGCGCGCGCAAGGTCCTGAAGTGCCTCGACAGGACGTCTATCTGGGCGCAAGTTTTGACGGGTCACGGCGGTTTCGCCGCGTACCTGCATCGTTTTAAGTTAAAAGATAGTCCAGCCTGTGTGTGTGACACACAGGCGACGGAAACCATTCAGCATCTGTTGTTCGAATGTCCGAGGCACAACCGCGACAGATACGACCTGGAAGTAAGTACTGGATTAAATTTGTCGGAAACGACCATTGCAGGAATTATAGCAGATAAGCACTCCAGGCCGTATCTGGAGCGGTTCTGCCTCAAAGTGGCTAAGCACTTGAATGAAAGAAATCGGACAAGGGCAGCACAGCCGAGCACTGTGCCGTCGGCAGGAATTGTTTGAAAATTGAAATATATAGAAGTAAAATAAGATAGATTTAAAAAGATAGACTAGTATAAGAAACTGTAAATATGATTTTTAAAAAAGACTAAGAAAAGAAAAGAAAGAATATAATAAGACAAGACGTGGGAAAAAAGCGACCCCGAAAAATATTGACAAGGCCAATGCCGCAAAAAAGTAAGCGCAAAAAATAGAATTGGCGGAAAATAAAAGAGCAAATAATGATTCTTGCCATGCAAGAAGAAAAGAGACGGCACAAAAAAAAAAAAATGAAAATGATAAAAATATTCCTACGCCATAAGCATTCCTCAATTACTACTTATTATAAAAATCAATCCTTGGTACAACATAATTTTATTCATAGATCATAACATACAATATAAACTATGTATATCTAGATATAGCCATAATTTTATTATTATAGATGATGCATAGACCTATAAGAATAATCAAAATTGGAGGGCTAAATAGTTTATTGAGAATTAGGTGACTATTGCCAACAACAAACAACAATATTTTCCACTAGAAGGTATCAAGATATCTTAGAACCCTATTTTATATACATTAATATTACTTAGTATTAATATTGCATATTACCCGAGTTCAAGTCACAGGACTGCAAATTTATGTTTTTTTTAACGTTGCCCCACACTAAGAATTTCTCCTGTATCGTGAGTTTCCAAACATATAAACTCATAAACACAAACAGCCAGACCTGGAACAACTACTCACAGGTCATACAAATATTTGTTCCATGCGGGAATCGAACCCGTGACAGGCAGTGCAGCAGTCAATAGCTTATCCACTGCGCTAACTATGCAGTCGAACGAAACGAAATGAACTTTACAGTACAAATAGATATAAATATAGGGGATTTTCTCTTAATTTATATATGAAAACAATTAATAGACGGGCGAAAGAATACACTGAAGAATACGAAGGAGACCTTAACTCAGCAGTAGGACCCAGTTGACCATTAAATTAAATTTAATTTATTAGGTTGACTTTCGCTTTGAGGCTATTACGCAGATTCTTCAGATCAGCTAGTTTACAGGTATAAAAAGTACCCAACTGCACAAGAGAGGTGGTACCCATTATCTCATGCTATTAAATCATAGTTAACAGGTTCCAGGTTAATGTAGATAGAAATCTACCTACTTGGGTTTCCATTTAAAAGCGTCCCGATTTTTGTACTAAAACCGTTGATTATGCTATGATTCTGTGTGGTAGAGTGTAAGAATGCTGCACTATTAGGCAGTCAGGGATGTTACGGACTTCGACCGTTAAGTCGGAAATTCCGATTATTGTTATACCATCGGTTCCGATACTTTTAAATCAAAGGCTTATTAAAGCATAACATAGCGGCAGCGCAGCGGCCTGCCGACTGTTATGAACAGCAGGGTAATTGCCTAACACACTATCAGTAGTAATGGGTTACAATTTGACAGTTCAACAACATTCATTGCGTTATTTACGTTGCTGAGGACACACATTTATAGAACATATGGAGCAATGGCTTAGCGATATGCTTCAAAATGATTCCAATTGATAGTAATAGTGCGTTACGCGATTGGGGTGCAGGTTCATACATATCACGCGGGGAATTCCCTGACTCCTGCTACGTATACTCTATCGTCAATTATTGTTTCACCTGTTATTAGTTTGTTACGCACACGACACGTTCATCTTCTTCAGCCTATGGATGTCCACTGCTGGACAAAGGCCTTCCCCAAGGCTTTCCACGCTGACCGGTCTTGTGCTGCCCGCATCCATCGGCTTCCTGCGACCTTCACCAGGTCATCGGTCCACCTTGTTGGGGGCCTCCCTACGCTGCGTCTTCCAGTACGTGGCCGCCACTCCGGAACCTTACTGCCCCATTGGCCATCGGTTCTACGAGCAATGTGTCCTGCCCACTGCCACTTAAGTTTAGCGACTTGCAGAGCTATGTCTGTGACTTTGGTTCTTCTGCGGATCTCCTCATTTCTGATTCGATCACGCAGAGAAACTCCGAGCATAGCTCTTTCCATTGCTCTTTGTGTGACTCTGAGCCTTCGTATGAGGCCCATTGTGAGCGACCACTTTTCAGTTCCGTAAGTCATCACTGGCAACACACACTAGCCTTGAAACACTGTGGTATCTTGGATGACGAGAAGATGTATCGTAGCTTCCAGAACGCTGCCCTGCCGAGCTGGATTCGACGAGATACCTCTTTCTCGAAGTTGGACCTACCTAGTTGGACAGTTTGTCCCAGGTATATATACTCGTCAACAACTTCGAGTGTTCAACTTTGTTCGCAACCAACTAGAATTGGAGTGGGTGCGACATAAGAGTTCGACATGATCTTCGTCTTATCCATGTTCATCTTTAGACCCACTTGTTGGGAAGCTCTACTGAGGTCATTGAGCATTTTGCCCAAGTCTTCCAGGGTCTCAGCCATGACCACGATATCATCTGCAAAACGGAGATTAGTGATGTACTCGCCGTTGATGTTGATGCCAAATCCTCTCCAGTCCAGGAGCTTGAAGACATCTTCCAACGCAGCAGTGAACAATTTAGGAGATATGACATCTCCTTGTCTCACTCCACGCTGGAGTTGGATCGGTTTCGAGTCCTGATCCTGGAGACGGACTGACATGGTGGCGTTTTTGTACAAACACTTTATCACCTCAATGTATCGATGGTCAATTTGGCACCGCTGGAGAGACTGTAGCACCGCCCAAGTCTCGATCGAATCGAAGGCCTTCTCATAGTCCACAAACGCCAAGCATAGTGGTTTGTTATACTCCTCGCACTTCTGTATAACTTGCCGCAGCGTATGAATGTGGTCTATGGTGCTAAAGCCTTTTCGGGAGCCTGCTTGTTCGGGAGGCTGGAAGTCATCACGAATCGTCTCGCTCGCAGGTTCGAACCTGCGAGCGAGACGATTCGTGATGACCCAAGAAAACAGCTTATAGACATGGCTCAGGAGGGATATCGGTCTGTAGTTTTTCAGGAGGGTACTGTCACCTTTTTTGAAAAACAACACCACCACGCTCCTATGGCGTTTCACCTTTAATAATGACGGAATTAAATAGCTTCTGAAGCGCTTTAAGAACCGGTTTACCACCCGCTTTCAGAAGCTCAGCCGTAATTCCATCATAGCCGCCTTATCGTTCTTGAGCTGTTTCAGGGCCATACTAATCTCGTACAGGCTGACGTCCGGGATATCGTCGGTGTAGTGTCGGGTTAGTCTGGCTCTAGGATCATTAGCCAGGCTTACAACAGGTGCATGTGTTAATGTGTATAACTCTCCGTAGAATTTCTCAATCTCACCCAAAATCTCGGGCTTGGAAGTGACGATCCTACCATCCCCAGTCTTCAGCTTTGCAAGTAGGCTCTGTCCAACAGACAAATCTTTGTTCCGCTCGATAGCCTCTTTAATACAATTTGTATTAAATTGGCGTATATCGCGAGTCAGAGACTTTGAGATTTGTCTGTTAAGGCATCTGATACGCGAAACGTCATCAGGGGATTTTAAGACCACCTCCCGTGATTCCGTCTTTCTTCCATTAGCCGACGGGTGGGACCGGAGATCTTCTTCTGTCCTTTTGAACGGAGGGTTTTGTAAAACTTGAACCCTTCCGTTTGGAGAGTTCAAGTTCAAGTTCACCACAAACCTGTTGTTATAATCGTCCACATATACGCATTCACCGAGATGCCTCTAACAATACGGTGATTACTCCCGGTTATAACCGCATGGATCACGGAGACATCATGGAACACTTGCCTTCTCGTTGACATTATGAAGTCTATCTCGTTTTTGGTCTGACCATCGGGGCTAATCCAGGTCCACTTGCAGTGCAATGGTTTCTTGAAAAAAGAATTCATCACAATGAGTCCTTCCTTTTCCATGAAATCCATTAGCATCTGACCTCGGGGATTCCGATTTCTAACTCCAAATTGCCCCACTTTCGTCTCGCCCGCCTCTCGCATGCCCAGTTTTGCTTTAAAGTCCCCCATGACAGCAGTGTAGTGGGTTTTGGAGGAATGTATGGCTCTACTGACGTCCTCATACATAGCCTCCACCTCATCGTCGGAGTGTTTAGACGTCGGAGCGTAAACCTGTATAACCTTTAACGAATATCGTTTGGTTATTCTGAGTACAAGGTACGCCACCCGAGTCGAAAAGCTCCCGACTTTAACAACGTTGTTCACGAGGGACTTGTGGACAATAAACCCGACGCCACCCTGGGACAGCTGGTCGAATTCCCGGAAATAGAGCAGGTTGCCAGACTTCAGGATTATCGAGTCCTCTCCCTGTCTTCGGACTTCAGATAACCCCACGATGTCCCAGTGCAACCGGCTCAGTTCTTCCTCCAGTTCGACAATCCTCTCATCGGTCCGTAGTGTGCGCGTGTTATATGTTGCCAGGGCCAAAGGTCGTCGTTGGTGATGGTAGCCGGATCTCTTCCGGAGATTCTTAGCACCGCTTGCTCCGCCGTAACCGAGTCCGTACCGTAGACTGGAATAGCGGAGCTGCCGGGGACTAGGGGCCTGGGCTGTGTCGTGTGCATCATTTTGGTGCCATAATCCCCACGCTTGGCAGGGGGGTTGGGGATTGCAGTGATTTGATATTACACAGAAGAAGCGCTGCTGCCCGCTTCCCTGGTGAGTTCCCTTAGTCGCCTCTTACGACATCCACGGGAGGATATGGGTTGGTACTATTCTAAGCCCGGTACCACACGGGGTACACGTTCATAGGTTATGGGTAATAATAGACATTTGTTTTGGTTTTCTATTTTTGGAGTCAACACATTTCATTTCATTTTTAGGTTTTAATTCAATTAATTTAATTTCTTGTTCATTTGGTAACTGGCATTTCTTTTCACTGTTTGTGTTTAATTTTACAGTAAAAAATGTAAATGAAAAAATTTACTGAATAATGTTTTTTGTATTTAAATAAAAAAATCTCGCTCCTACCACCACTTCTGACCCTGCCTCCGCCTTCGGTTCCGACTCCAACAAATCAAATTTTAAAGCTCCGACTCCGGTTCCGGTTGCGATATAACACAATGAAATATAAAAATCTATGGATAAATCTATGGATATACTACCTCCGTACATCCCACAGGCAGTCTCCGAATGGGACAAAGCCAATCTTGTAGCATTCAATGCCACCAAAACACAGGCGTGTGTGAAAAGACACGCCTGTGTTTTGGTGGTTTTGGGCTTCTAAATTTTATAAAAGGGTTTCTTGAACTGAAACTTCTTTAATACAAGAAGTATTTATATATAGATAGTATATGAGTAAGTATTGTTATTTTGTTGTAGAGAAAACTGACGATTATATTTTTACTTAATGAAAATAAAACGAAGGCTACAAACATAGCAAAGATATTGACATTTGATAATCCCGCCATACGACAAACACTGCCATAGACAACACATTTCCTTTGCTTTGTCTCTGATTTGGCATTGTTGCCAACCTAATCGGGGCAACCTAGGTAAGGCTAGGTATATCTTTTCTATAAAGTCTTGAAAATGAATGTTTCTGGAACTAAAAATTTTAAAATTAGGGTAACACTAAATGTTAGTTCATCGAATGACTTGTTATTTATTGAAATTTGTTTTAATTTTCAATTCTATTTAGACAAAACATCGAAGAAATGTGGTAAAGATGAGAAAAACAAACCGGAGTGGCGCTCGGGAAATTATTTTTAAAGTTTATCATCGACGTTTGTTAGTACACTGAGCTGGACAAATTTTATCAAATATGGATGATATTTATGCTTGAACAGCTGCTAAATCAGGTATACAGTGTCTATAAAGTCGTGAAAATAAATGAGGGCGCTGCGGTCGTGCATGTAGCACCCCTGTTAACTTGTCTGAAATCATTTTGATACTAGCACGTTATTTTGCACTAGAAGCAAAACTTGTTTTAATGAAAACACAAATCTATGAAAACGTTTAAATAAAATGAGTAAAACAAAAAAAAAATCATACATATTTATTATTATATTTTTAACGTGTTTTTACCAATGAAAAGTATTCCAAAACAAAATAATTGCTTTCATCATCTGATTCCAAATATTCTTCGTTAAAAAGTATTTTCATTGTTAGTTGCGTCACTAACAACGTCTCCTACTGCTGTCATAGGCCTGCTACTTTCACTTAGGCGAATAACTGACTCATCTACAGTATGTTAAGAAAACCCTGTCCGACCCGTGAAGGTGTTGTTAGGTATCGATTACTGATTCTACTAATGCATACAAAACCGGGCTAAACTTAAAAAAAAAATCCCCCTAAAAAAATAAATATTATTTCGCAAAAGGAGGTAACTTAATAAATGCGCGTTAACCACCCTTCGCCTGCCGCCCGCGGGGGGCGGGCGGCAGGGCACGCGGCACGTGATCGCATCGCTATTCGCTCATAATAATACCGATGTTGTCATTTTTTAAAAATTACCAAATTTCGGAGAAATTGGTATTAATTCGCGGGAAAAAAAGATTATTTCAAAATTCATTTGTATTGGTACTATGATGAATACGTAAAATTTTATATTATATTTGGTCATGTGTTTACCTAACCTTTATTATCCTTATGGGTCGGACAAGGTTTTCTTAACATACTGTATATCTTGATATAGGGTTCACTCTTACATTTTCCTGAAATTTTAAAAATAATAATATGTAAGTAATTTCTATCAGATGATGGATAGCTTTAATTTTAATTCCGAACATGATATAATTCATTTTTAAAATCAGTGGTAAATTAAATCAGCTAAAGTATCAACATTTGCAAATCATACACAAACTTATTTGCAATCTAACCTATAAATGCGCAATGTAAACAATCCTTATTTTATTCTTAAAATCGTTTACTTAGTAAATTTGAAATTTCTAGTAGATAAAAACAAACAGTAACATGATTACATACCTGTTTTAGCAACTGTTCAAGCATAAATTGCATCCAAATTTGATCAAATTTGTTCAGCATGGTGTACTAACAAACATAGATACAACTTTAAAAATAATTTCCCGAGCTCCACTCCGGTTTGTTTTTCTCATATTTAAGAGATTCCTTCGGTGTTTTGTTTAAATAGAATTGAAAATTAATACAAATTTCAATTAATAATAAGTCACAAAACAAATGACTGTCGATGACAGCACATCAAGCTACTACATTCTGTCAGATTTTCTTATTAGATTTACAACTTTATCTCAAGAACATTAAGGTTCAAGGCTGAATGGGAAAATCTGACAGTTTGGGGTAGCTTGACCTGCTGTCGTCCGTACTTGTCGATTGCCGATTGAAAGACTTGTATCCATGGTCATGCATAAATATTATTTAAAAAAAATACTGTCAGACGTCAGACAATGACATGACAGCTTGGATTTGTTTGGTTATTTGTTGGTAGTTTTAAATTCTTATCACTAAAACGCCGATTTATTTGTAAGTGTAAATAAATAAATTCATTATGGCTGGTCAGGGGCATCAATTTCCCGGCAACTTCCAAGGTAATGCTGCCGGCATGAGATCTGGCTTCGGCGGGGGACCGATGAGCGGCCAGATGCAATCAATGCCGAATCAGCTAGCAGGTATAATTATTATAAACAGTCTCTATTACCTTGTTTTAGGCTTTATGATAATATCCTCAGCCACGGATACATTCCAGTATCCTTAGGCGCCCAAGTTTTTAGAATTGTTTTGTGGTATTTTTGTAGCTTCGTCTTGAATGGGTAGAAGACATTTTTGCATCAAGGAGAGGGATTTACCATTATTAACTTTTAATTGTATTCTAACGCTTATAACATACTTTCCAGGAGTGATGGGAGGACCCATGGCTAACACCGGTGGGATGGTTGGCATGGGTAACCAAATGGTGCCACCTTATGGTGCTACTATGCAGAATCAGATGGGCAATATGGGCATGGGATCACAGGTATGCAACCTAATGTGAAGTTATTTTGGTACTTAAGCACAAATATGAATAACTTAACAACTAATTACTAGACAGACCATGTTGATACCAGTAGGCCTAGTATGAGTTTTCATTACGAAACTCGTTCGATCGTATCGAGCGCGTTTGACTCCGCGATTGGCCCGCTTCAAGGTTGTAAGGACTCTCAACCAATGAGAGCGCCAAACGCGCTCTATACGATCGAACGAGTTTCGTATTGAAAACTCATACTAGGCCTACTGACAATAGTCCAATGATAGTAAACATGGCTACAGGAGTGTGGCAACTATTGCGGTATTAAGGGGTCATGTCCCACACCATGAATGTCTTTGAGAGAATTTTAGACTCCCAGATCCGGCAGGGGTGTGCTGTTTTGGAGTGTCAATATGAGTTTTGCCCAGGGTACGGAACCATGGACCCTATCTTCGCACTAAGGATCACCATGGAGAGATACAGATCAAAGAACACGCCTCTGCATATGCTCTTTCTAGATATGCAGAAGGCCTTCGACTATGTCCCTTGTAGGGTTGATCTGGTGGGCGCTGAGGTCCAAAGGGGTACCAGTAGCCCATGTTGACATAATTCGAGACAATGCCTCAATTCCGATTCCGTTTTAGGACCGCTGTTGGCGGCACTAAACCCTTCCCCATCACCGTCGGAGTCCACTAGGGATCCATCCTTAGCTGTTTCTGTTCAAAGTGATATTAGACGTCTTGACGGACAGCATCAAGGATTCACATAAGCAACGTCCTTGGCTACTTATGCATGCTGGCAATATCGCGCTGGCGGACGTGGACAGGGAATGGTTGGTGCGGTGTGTGAATGTGTGGAAGGACTTGCTTGAGAACGAAGGTCTGAAACTCAACGTGGCGAAGAGCGTGTACTTGGCCAGTAACACGACAGACTCCATGTCTGGGCGCATAGGCGGAGACATGGTCGAGTGCACGGCCCAGTTTAAATACTTGGGGTCTGTGCTCCACGCGTCTGGCGGCATTGATTGCGACGTCAGGGCACGTATGGGCACGTATTTCTACAGCTTGTGCAAAATGGCGTGAGGTGACAGGTGTCATTTGTGACCCCAAAATGCCTGTTAAGCTTAAGGGGCAGGTCTATAAAACCATCATTAGACCTGTTCTCCTGTATGCCAGTGAGGCGTGGCCTGTACTTGAGCGACACAAGCAGGAGCTGCGTGTCACGGAGATAATTCCCGCATCCGAGGCAGTTTTCGTGTCCGTGACATTGCAGGCAAACTGCAGGAGTGTCGCCTACGCTGGTATGGCCACGTCTAACGCAAATGCATGTTACATGGGTAACAAATGTCTTGCCATGGCTCCTCCGCCGGACCGGAATAAGCGGGGTAGACCAAAGAAATGCTGGCTTGACGTTGTAAGAGATGACATGCGTGCCAACAAGCTATTACCACAGGATGCTAAAGATCGCGCGAAATGGAGGAAAATGTGCAGGAAAGCGACCCCGGGCTCCAACGCGAAAGCCGCGGATGCAACATGATGATGACCCTTGGACACAAGAAATCCATATCCATACTAATATTATAAATGTGAAAGTGTGTTTGTTTGTTTGTCCTTCCTTCACGCCGTAGCTAAGTAATCAATCGACCTGATTTTTGGCATACAGTTAGTTGAAAAGATGGAGAGTAACATAGGCTACTTTTGGTCCTAAAAAACATCAAGTTCCCAAGGGAGATTACTGGAATATTTGTATGTGTACACCAAATATCCTAATATTATAAAACGAAAAGTGAGTTTGTTTGTTCCGCTTTCACGCCGTAACTACTAAGCCGATTGTTTTGAAATTTCGCAGACGTAAAGTTAGAAGTCCGGATTAAATAATAGGGTACTTTTTTATCCCGGAAAAAAATTATATTTACGAGGGAAATGTAAAAGCGCGATATAACTGATCTCCACGCGAGCGAAGCCGCGGGCGGAAAGCTAGTACTCAAATATGTCACATCACTTGCTTTAAAAACCGTCAATTAACTCTTAATGATGTGGTATCTGAGCCCATGTTTCACCAAATATTGTTCGTATACAGCGATCAGTCGCCTTAGAGCATTGATTGGATCAGCAACACTATATCATTAGCATAACTAACTTTGACACGATTAGCTTAGTGGCTGAGCGATGGACTACTGTCGCGGGTTCGATCCTTTTTGTATGACCTACAAGTAGTTGTTGTTTGTAAATGCACCCACCATACAGGAGTAAGTCTTGGTCTGGGGCATCGTTTTTATATCTATAAAAAATAAAACTAATATTAATATAATGCACACCCTGTCAATATGACATCCGACAATGGTTCAGTTCAGCTCAAGGATCAGCTGGTGCATATAATGGTTGAAGAGGCTTGCTTCACCCCTCATGACAACCGATACATACATGTCCCGAGTGTGAGCCTACCCACTTCATACTATTGCTTTACAATACCAGTGCCTAAATAATTATACTATTACAGGTGATAGTCTCACATTTTCACAAAACATTGTAACATATGAGATTGAATGCCCTTGATAGATTCAGAAAAGGGCCAAATATGGGAGGCTTCCTGTCTGTGTAGTATTGAACAGTCTGCTTCAGGCACATAATTGCACTCTTGTTTGACAGCCCAGGCCTAAAATCAAACTGGGCATCTGTATCTTCCTTTAAAATTTCAGCCAAACTGGTGTAAAATGTATCCAAAATTTGCAGGTGATTGTCATTAGAACACATTCTATGCGTCCAATACCGATAATCGTCTGGAAAATCTATTAATTTTGATTTAGTGGCGTTTAGTGAATCACTCTTAGCGATAAGACCACCCATTATGTCACCCTTTGTAAAATCTTTATATTTATGTTCTGTAATCTATATGGTGTACATAATAAAGAGTATTCTATTCTATTAGTATTACAATAATTAGTAACATAGATTAGGTATACTAATTTAGGTGTTATTAAAGGAATATGATCCAACAAATACTTCTATAACAAACTTCATACAAAAGTGACACATCTTAAAACTAAATGTCGTGTCTGATTTGCTCACCACACAGTGATCAACTCAGAGCTATACACCGTTAGCGATACTCTCGTTTATTACATGGTCGTAAAAGCATAATTTTTTTTTTAAAAAAAGGTTTAGTTGAAGCAGTAAATCAATTTTACTTTTATACATTGATAAATTTTTAAAGATGATTCAAAAGAATCACTCAGTTCTTGAAACATTTTGTTCCAATATTTTCAGGGAATGGGCGTAAGTGTCAGTGGCGGACCTGGTGGCTCAGGCATGGGGCCTCAGACAGTTCAGCAATCAGGTATACACAAAAATCATTAAATTTACTTATTTAATAATCTATACTAAGTTTAAGTACGAGTGTAAGTTAAGTCCGCGTTCATTGAGTCCAAGGCCAAGGTGGCTGCCATGAAACTTGACGTTATCTCAAAGGTCCGGCGGTACTTTACACCAGGGCAGCTTCTAATGTTGTACAAAGCACAGGTCTGTTCGTGTGTGGAGTACTGCAGCAACATTTGGGCTGGTGCTGCTAAGTGTCACCTGGCCACTTTGGATTCGGTGGAGAGGCGGGCGAAGAGGCTGATTGGTGACCCTGACTTAACTCGAGACGGTCTCCAAAGCCTAGAGCACAGGCGTGGAGTAGCCAGCCTTTCGGTCATCTATAGAATGCATTTTGGGGAGTGTGTGAAGGAATTGCATGATTTAATTCCCCCATCTCCGTTCCACCATCGGACGACCCGTCGTATGGCAAGTTTCCACCCTTACGTTGTTAACATCACTACGATCCGGACGAAGCGTTTCGCCTCCTCCTTTATATCGCGTACATCGAGAGGCTGGAACAGTTTGCCAGCAGCGGTGTTTCCGTGGGACTACAATTTGAGTGTCTTCAAGGCTAGAGTGAATAGGCTCTTAATAAACTAGTACGCTTTACCATCAACGACTGCGTCACTGCTTACCATCAGGCGGGATTGCGGTCAAGCGCTAGTTTTTAATTATAATTAAAAAAAAATCTCAGGAACTACGGGTCCGATTTGAAAAATTCTTTTTGCGTTGGATAGCCCATTAATCCAGGAAGGCTTTAGGCTATATAACATCACGCTGCGACCAATAGGAGCGGAGCACACCATCCAAACCACGCGAACGAAGTCGCTGGCGGCTGCTATTATTATATAAATTAATGTTTATTTAATTTTTATATAATTACTTACAGTAAATAGGTTATGGAGATCAGTCACTCCGGATTCAACTAAATACCAGCATTTTATATGGGTAATACAACTAATGCAACTGCACACATTTCTTTTCCCAACCATATTGGGGTCGGTTTCCATTCTGATACGATTCAGCTGAATGAGCATGAGAATCCGAGATGAGCCGAAATTAACAGATAAAGTGTGACTATCAACTTCTATAATAGTTTCAAGTTTCGGTTTGGATTAGTCACATTCTTTGTGTCAAGATTTTTTCTCTTTACGTATAAAAAAATTTCGTAATATCTCGTCTTATTTTTTAAGGTGGCATGCAAGCTGCAGGTGTAGTGTCAAATAATACCGCTCCCCCTCCCGCGCAGCCGCCCGCCCCCCAGCCTCCACAGAATAAGGAGTTTAATACTGCGTCATTGTGCAAGTATGTACCTCATTGCAGTGTTCATTTTTATTAACTGATAAAAGTTATACCCTCTTATTCATAAACGCTGCTTAAAGTTAACTAATGATTAGCGATTCTTTAACCATATATTTTTGACCTTGTAACGTCACTTAACTTAATCATCCTTTATGAATAAACACCTCAGAGTTTAAGGGGTTTATTCATAAACGATGATTAAAGTTGAGTGACGTGCAAACGTCTAAAATGTATGTTTAAAAAGTCGCTAATCACTAGTTAACTTTAAGCAGCGTTTATGAATAAGGGGGATAATGTTTGTCTATTTTTACTTAAAAGCGTTTACTACGTACGACTGGCAACGTCGCAATTTAGTGTCATATTTCGTGATTTTTAATTTTTATTATTTAATCGGAGCTATATTTTAAAAATGTTTTCTACTAACTACTTAGAATTAGGTGAAAAGTGTGTAAAAGGTAAGAAATCATTGCGTTTCCAGTTCTATTTATATGCATACAGGGTATACTTGACATCGTAACGTAAACTTCGCTAAAAAGGCTAGACCGCATGCCACTAATAAAATTGTGATAGATATGACGTTAATGAACGGTTACAGAATTCACAGTGTTTAAAAAAAGTGTCGGCTCGGCCGTTGAACGTTGCAAGCGTGCCGCTGTGCGGGCTTGTAGGTATGACGTTGATCCGTGATGTGAACTCTACTAAAACAGCTGATAAGATAGTTTTTCGAGTTTTGTTTCCATTGCGTTTTTTTATGTAATTACCGAATTAATTAATGTTTACTTTAAAATCTTATTGGGTTATAAAAGTATAGCAATTATGAACGGTCTAAATTTAAAAAAAAAAAACTACATATATATTTGTTTAATCCATGAAAAAGCCGACGAAAAATTCCAACACTGGCGGGTTCAGAGTCATGTACTGGATCCATAGTACTCGATTGCGCGTCGATGTCAGATACACCCTTTATAATGATTTGGAAACTTAAACGGCGTTATTTTTACGTTAGCGTATTACATTGTGATAGCTTGAGGAAAATGTTGTGTTGTATTAAATGTAACACGCTTTTATTTATAAATGGGGACTATGATAAAGAGGGGGGACGAGATTGAATAATTATGTATGGTGAAAAGTTTTAGTGTTAAAATTAAATAAATTTGTACAATATGGAATTATTTTGTCCTAGAAGAAGACGCTTATTTGTCATTAAAGGTTACAATCAAGTTACAAAGTGTTATATTTCTTTTTAGAGTTAATTTATTTTTAACTTTTTAGTTCATTTTATTTTTAACTTTTTAGTTCATTTTATAAACAAATAATAAAAGCTTGTTTTTAAAAAGTTTTTTTTTTTTAATTTTTATCCACTTTTTCTTAAAATACAGCCCCAGTTTAATAATGAAAATCATAAACCAAGAAATATGACACTAAAATGCGACGATTTTCTTGCCGGGCAGTAAAGTGATTGCAGAAAAGTATTATTTATCAGAGTAGTGGTGTAACAGTGGCTACAATACAAAATTACTTGTAAGTCGCCCTTACGAGTTGTATGCTTTAGTTTCGTACCCAAACAGGCACTTTATTTTGTGTAAATTATCTCATTATCACTGCTTTCTAAAACGGCGAAGGAAATCACCGTGAGAAAATACATACTATTTTCGACGACCCGTACAAAAACGGCGTGGTGAATTACTGCCCACCCCTTGGGACTACTCTTATAAAAGGGTAGTCCTGAGTTCCACCAGTGGGAATATTATAGGTTGATGCATTATGTAGGATGTGGTTAAAGAATCGCTGTAATATGTAAAACAAAAAAAAAATTGTGTCTGACAAATATGACTATGGATTCATTACTTTTCAGATTTGGACAGGAAACAGTGCAAGATATTGTGAGCAGAACCCAAGATGTTTTCCAGACATTAAAAGCTATACAAGTAAGTTTTAAATATTCAAGTAGAATACGACGTCCCCCGTTTGACGTCCTCCATGGCGCAGCGGTCAACACGCCTGCCTGCGACAAGGAAGCCCCGGGTTCGATCCCCGGCCAGGTCATGATGGAAAACGATCTTTTGCTGATTGGCCAGGGTCTTGGATGTTTATCTATATATGTATCTATTATAAATATAGTATCGTTGAGTTAGTATCCCATAACACAAGTCTCGAACTTACTTTGGGGCTAGCTCAATCTGTGTGATTTGTCCGTATATATTATATATTATTATTATACCCAAAGGTGGCTTGCTGCTACTAGAAGCTACACTGTTCATGCAATTTGTGTTCAAGACACATTATAAGTATGATTTCTGTTAGACGAGAAACGACGAAACAAACCTTTAATCTTTATTATTATTGTGAAGTTTGTGATAAGTAACTTATTAATTTCAGCCACCAAATGGTACACATAACGGCGAAAACACCAGTAATGATAAAAAAGCAAAAATGCAGGAACAACTGCGGACTATCCGTCTATTATTCAAAAGACTTCGGTTAATCTACGAGAAATGTAACGAGACGTGTCAGGTCAGTAAAAACACTAATAAAAACTATTAGGAGATTGGTCAGGTTAGTAAAAAGACTACTCAAAAACGTAACGCGATGTCTCAGGTCAGTTTAAAAACTACTCAAAAATGCAACAAGACGTGTAAGTTCTGTGCAAACACTACTCAAAAATGTCGCGAGACATGTCAGGTCAGAAAAAACACCACTTGCTCAACTTTTCTAAGTTATATGTACTTTCTAATATCTTGGACAACAATGACTGATTACAAGGTGAAGGAAAACATCTTGAGGAAACCTGGACTTTAAGTCTGTAATCACCAACCCACACTGAGCAAGCGTGGTGATTACGCTCAATCCTTCTCTGTATGAGAGGAGACCTGTGCCCAGCAGTGGGACGATAAAAAGGTTGATGATGATGAATAACTGACTAAAAGGTGTAGGAAAACATCTTGAGGAAACTGGATTTTTATGTCTGAAATAGCCAACCAGCATTTTACCTTGTGTCCATTGGTAAAATGTCGGAACTACAGGAACTGCTCCATGCCTTTGTTCTTTCAAAGGTATATCGTGATGTTTGAAATAACCAACCTTTGTAGGCCCACTTTTTTCGTCGTTATTTGCTAACTTGAATGACTTTTAGGGAATGGAATACACCCATATGGAAAGTCTAATACCACTGAAGGACGAAGCAGAGAACAAAGCGTTGGACGAAAGACGGAACACTGAATCTTACAGGCTAGCATTAGAAGAAAATAGGGAGCTCACAGAACAGGTGAGGGTCATCAATTTTATATGTATACTAGCTGACCCGGCAAACATTGTTTTGCCATATAAATAATAAAAAAAAATTAGGGGTGGACTACCCCTAACATTTAGGGGGATGAAAAATAGATGTTGGCCGATTCTCATAGATACCGGATAAGCACAAAAATTTTCATCAAAATCGGTCGAGCCGTTTCGGAGGAGTTTAAGTTCGAACACCGTGACACGAGAATTTTATACAGTATGTTACGAAAACCCTGTCCGACCCGTGAAGGTGTTGTTAGGTATCGATAACTGATTCTACTAATACATACAAAACCGGGCTTTACTTAAAAAAAAAATCCCCCTAAAAAAAATAAATATTATTTCGCAAAAGGAGGTAACTTATTAAATGTGCGTTGACCACCCTTCGCCTGCCGACCGCGGGGGGCGGGCGGCAGGACACGCGGCACGTGGCCGCATCGCTATTCGCTCATAATAATACCGGTGTTGTCACTTTTTAAAAATTACCAAATTTCGGGGAAATTTGAATTAATTCGTTGGAAAAAAAGATTATTTCAAAATTCATTTGTATTGGTACTATGATGAATACGTAAAATTTTATATTATATTTGGTCATGTTTTTACCTAACCTCTATTATCCTTATGGGTCGGACAGGGTTTTCGTAACATACTGTATACATATTAGAGATTTTTCTTTAATTTTCTTTACATACAGGATGTATCTGACATCGTAACGCAAACTTCACGAAAAGGCATCACGTAAACCACAAGCTACTAATAAAATTATTATAGTCATTTATGTCCTTAATGAAAGGTTACAGAAATAACAATGTTTAATAAAAAGTGTCGGCTGGGCCTTTGAACGTTGCAAGCGTGCCGCCGTGCGGGTTGACCGATGAGGTTGATCCCTGATGTGAACTCTATTAAATCAGCTGATAAAATAGTTTTTCGAGTTTTGCTTTCATTGAGCTTTATTGTGTAATTAGCGAATTAATTATTTTTTATTTTAAAATCTTATTGGGTTATAAAAGTATAACAATTATAAACGGTCTAAGGCTGAGGCTACAGTAGAGAGCGATTTGCGATGCGACTGGAAGATCGAAACGAGAAAAACATGGTATGGCTACATTACAAGCGAAATTCCGGCGTATATTCGGCGATGACATGGCTACAGTACACAGGCTCAACAACGAAACGGTCGTTTTCTTAGAATGCGATCAAATCATCCATCGCGGTTTACTATACGCATAATGTAGCCACACGCATATTTAGCAGCACTATTGAACTAGTCCTGCAAGTGAGAAATTTTCTAATAAATTCGCTTAAATTTCGCTCATATGTTGATGTAGCCGATGCCGTGATTTCAATAATGTTGTTCCTATCGCATAAAGAAATCAAAGATCGCTAGTAATATTTGATGTACGGTGTAGACATATACGTGAGCATTCATTTACTTGTTTTAATCGCTCATGTGTCGCAGGTCGCGTCGCGGCCTAATGTAGCCTCAGCCTAAAGTGAAAGAAACTACTTATATTTTTTTTTAATCATGAAAAAGCCGACGCAAAATTCCACCACTGGGGGGTTCAGAATCATGTACTGGATCCATGGTACTCGTTTGTGCGTCGATGTCAGATACAGCCTTTATGTACTTTCAAGATATTTATATCACGTCCTGTACGTTGTGTGTTTAGCATGCTTAACCCTTTCTCCTTGCTTAACCCCCGTTTAACATGGACGCACGACACAATAGGTTTTTTTTTAATAGTTACTGTAATCACAACATTCAATGTGTAAAAGTGATGTGTTTTTTTGTATTTCCTCACATCCCAAGACCTCAGCTGCATAATGTGCTTTCCGAACCACGTTGGTCCCAGCTGCATCCGGTAAGACTGGAAACTGACCCCAACGTAGTTGGGAAAAGTCAGACAAATGATAATATTTATCTCAATATTGTAATCAGCGGTTCTGTTCTGTAAAAATATCACTTTAAAATAGGTGAAGTGAATTAGTAGAAGTCAGCTATTGGCGCTGATTCTCTTGTTTACAAACTAAACTTATTTTAGTTAAGTGCATCTTTTTCTTTATATTTCATTAAGAAAAGGACAGAAGATAATATTTTGGTTTAATCCTGTCAAATTTATATACACCATAGACAATTTAGACGCGATTATAAACATTGCGACCAAAAATACGTAAATTTACGTCAGGAGCGGACTAATTTGCCAGATCTTAAGTAACATGTTATCTGCTGTCCTTTTCTTAATGAAATAGTTTTCTTTCTATTTCATTAAGAAAAGGACAGCACAGATGCACTTATTGATGCATGATTTAATTCCACCATCGGACGGCCCGCCGTACGGCGAGTTTCCACCCTTATGTTGTTGACACCACTACGTTCTGTACGAAGCGTTTCGCCTCCTCCTTTATACCGTGTACATCGAGGGACTGGAACAATTTGCCAGCGGCGGTGTTTCCGTCGGACTACAATTTGAGTGTCTTCAAGGCTAGAGTGAATAGGCTCTTAATAAACTAGTGCGCTTTACCATCAACGTTTGCGTCACTGCTTACCATCAGGCGGGATTGCGGTCAAGCACTAGTTTATAATTACCTATTATTAAAAAAAAACTTGAATTTCATTTAGTTTGTGAATAATCAATACCGGAGCCAATATCTGATAAATGAGAATTCCATCTGATATTAATTGACTTCCCAGATTTATGGTGAGATTTTTACATAATACATCGGCAACTCACTGTCTCACTAAAATCAACTTAATTTGTAGAAAAATAAAGTTGGTATTTGCTTCAGTGTATTTACTGTTAATTTTAAACAAGGATGTAAAAAGACCACGTAGTTCGTATGTCAAATAAAAATTAATTACTTTGTTTTATTGTTTCCAGGTGGTATTAAAAAATAAGCAGTTGAAGGAAGTCATAACTAACCTGAGGACAATCATATGGGAGATTAACGTCATGTTGACCATGAGGAGATCCTAATTCAGGGCGGATTTCACCGATGAAACTGATAGCGATTAGCTCGTCTAAACCGCGGTTAAGGACTGCCAGTATCGTTGTGCAATACTGACAGCTCTTCAACGCAATGCAGAGACAAAAGTACTGATAGTATTCAGTGTCATTGGTGAAATCGCATTTAGCGTAGTTAGTTAAGAATTCTAGTTGAAATTCAAACTTTATGTTAATGACATAAAAGTCACATGACGCGCTCATGATTTGTAATATATGTAGAGTACTAGGTCACTACGACTGTAACGGCTGTTTCGTTTATTAATGAGGAATTAGTGTTTAGAGCTTAGTATGGTGGTGGTGGCCTAGTGGTTAAATCACCAGCCTCTCAAGTATGAGTGCAATGTAACTTTTCTAAAGTTATATGTACTTTCTAAGTATATCTTGGACACCAATGACTGAAGGTGAAGGAAAACATCTTGAGGAAACCTGGACTTTATAAGTCTGAAATCGCCAACCTGCATTGAGCAAGCGTGGTGATTACGCTCATTCCTTCTCTGTCTGAGAGGAGACCTGTGCCCAGCAGTGGGACGATAAAAAGGATGTTGATGATGATGATGATGCGACTATCATAACAAGACGTCCCACCAGCAGGCCGGTTATTGGGGTCAAGTTTGCGAGGACAGCTTCGCAAACAAACACTTTTATTGGGGTTACTATGACGTGTTAAAACCATCATGGTTCCAGTGTCAAACAAAGATGGAGCTATGCAAGATGAATAGCGCTAACTCTTTTTTACAACGGTTTAATGATAGTGTAGCGGTACCTACAAACGCCACAAAATGAACGACGCGTCATACTGACGTCACACGAATTCTACATCTCGCAATCAGAGTTTACCGTGCAATTAGCATACATACAACTTGCCAATTTCAACCATCGGGCAAGTTGCCCGCCAGACATAACACCCGTCTGGTTAGAGGATCCTCCCTTTTCTATGGAGGATGAGTGAGCTTTACTCCCTGTTCCTCATGCCTCCACACTGGTGACCCCGACGTGATGAACGTCAGCGCAGCCTTCGTGCAACAACTTCAGCGTGACGTCATCATCATCACTCCCGAATGCTTCATCGACGAATCACCCAGCCAGCCAGCACCCACGGCTACAACGGGTATCCTGACCACAAGCATGCAGCGACCGCGCATCCCTGGTCATCACCCTCAGCCTCATCAGCAACCTCGGCACAGCACACTGCACTTTCGGCCGGTCAACAAGCAGAGCCCTCTCTCCTGGTCGACGCAGCAGCCAGCCTCAACCCGGCGCTGTACGACATCCGACGCACTGGAGTATAACGCAGCGCCACCACCCCGACTCACTGGGGAATCTTCAAAGACAGTTCCGATTCACCGTGAACTACGCGGCAACCGGTTCCGACTCACTGGAACCTCAGCTGGCCTAGCAAGAATCACAAGATACAAGACTCAGCCCACTATCGACCTCCGGTCTCCGGAGGGGAGTGATGTAGCGGTACCTACAAACGCCACAAAATGAACGACGCGTCATACTGACGTCACACGAATTCTACATCTCGCAATCAGAGTTTACCGTGCAATTAGCATACACACAACTTGCCAATTTCAACCATCGGGCAAGTTGCCCGCCAGACATAACACCCGTCTGGTTAGAGGATCCTCCCTTTTCTATGGAGGATGAGTGAGCTTTACTCCCTGTTCCTCATGTCTCCACAATAGTTTTTATACGTCATAGTAAGGCCCCAGCTTTACCAACAGTGCGATTTTGTGACTAAGTCACCTTGAAAACTTAGGTGAAATGAGCGTGGAGTACACTGGCATTTTAACTAAGGGTTTGATACCATCGACAGCTAGCTCACTTTAATCTCACTTCACCTAACTTATGGTGAGTTTTTTTTTACAAAATCTATCAGCTGTTCGTATAAATATTTTTGTAAATACATAGTTGTATAGGATTGTATTGTTGTATTATTTATAGATACAATTTAAATATAAATAATCTTTTGTATATTGTGCTTTTATTGTATACCTGGTCTTATTTGTTGTCTGTCAATGTCAATGTCAATGTTCATGGTCTCTCATGACAATGCATTTGTAGTCAAACATATATATATTTTATGGGTATCGGATTTAGGACTATTGTAATTTGTGATTTAAAGGCTAAGGCAGATTGCACAGCGCCGCGCCGTAACGAAACGCTTTGCGAATAGCCTCCTTTATCAGACTCGTATATTTAGTTTCACCCGCGTTTAGATGCACCGCTTCTATTGGTCGCAGCGTAATATTATATAGCCTAAAGCCTTCCTGGATTAATGGGCTATCCAACGCAAAAATATTTTTTCAAATCGGACAAGTAATTCCTGAGATTAGCGCGTTCAAAAAAACTCTTCAGCTTTATATATTAGTATAGATATGTGGCCACACAGCGGTTATCTTCATGAAAATGTGTTTCGCTGCGTTTTATTGCCACTGTGAAGTGTGGTTGCCTGTAGTTTAAGGCGTCGTCCTAATTGGCAAAGATCGCTCGATCGTCACGAACATGAGTTCAAATGCGATTTTTGACAATTAGGACGATGCCTAACACTTGAAGCTGATCAAGAAATAGTTTCGTGGTTCGACCACATATATTTCTTCCTGGGAATTTCAGCAAATGAAGCATCGTTGCCTCTGGTCAGACCTTTTCTCATTAGGAAGTCCAGAGACACCTACGTATTACGTATCTGGCAGCATAGGCACCATATTCATCATAATGTTTACTTTGCCAAAAGAATAATACCTATAGCCTTATTTTTTTCTTTTTTTTTTTTGTATCGGCCGCCGCTCCCTCTCATCGGGAGGAGGCCCGTGTCCCAACAGTGGGAACAATATAGGCTTATTTTGTATGTTTGTATACTGTACACAAACAGCCAGAATAGGAGCTACTTGTAAGTCATACAAATATTTGGGAATTGGGTTGTATCCTAAAAAATAATTTAATGTCCATCAGGTACATTTATAAAAAATATTGAACACGTATTTTTAATTTTTTCTTTCATACCAATACTTAGGAAGATATATTGATTTGAAATGTCGCATGACGACACGCCGTGGTACAAAATATACCACGGCGTGACGTAATTAGCCCCCACTCCGTAACTTTAATACGCTATATCTCAGTAGTTTTTGGTAATTTCGACAAAATTAAAACTACGGGTTTTAAGTTTTTTTTTATTATCTATAAGACGAACTAATTGTTTTTTTTTTCATACCATGGATACATCCCTATTGAACCCGCGACAGGCAGCGCAGCAGTCAATCGCCTAGCCACTATGTTCAAGTTCTTGGTAATGCAACATAACTTCGGCCTCATAATATTGGTGCCGAATCTCTTGTTTACAAACTAAACTAAGTTGAGTGTACCTTTTTGTTTCTTTTTCATTATGTAAAAGACAAAAGATAAATAGTTATAGTTCTGTCAAATTTAGATATTATTATTCCATAGACAATTTAGACGTGGTTAAAAACATGGCGTCTAAAAATACGTCAATGTACCTACAGATGACAGCACATCAAGCTACTACAAGCTGTCAAATTTCTTTATTAACTTTTCAACTTTATCGTCAGTTTAATTCCTCCCAACAGCATTGTAATTTTTTGTTTTTATTATTATTATTGTTTACATATGGACACAGCAGGTCAAGCTACTCCAAACTGTCAGATTTTCCCAATCAATCTTGAGCCTTAATGCTTTAGAGTTAAGGTTGAAAATCTAATGCGGAAATCTAACAGTTTGTAGTAGTTTGATGTGCTGTCGTCTGTACACTCCTGCTCTCCCAATCCACAGAATAGTCGAGTTCGGCTGAGAGTTTTGGGGGTAAAGTTAAGCTGAGTGTCACGCAAATTTTTCATTGGAATTTTAAATAATTTATAGTGTTGTTTACTAAATAAAAGTGCGTAATTTATGTAGCAAAAAGTGCATTTAGTGAATAATTCATAAAGAACATTGAGATATCGCAGCATAGTGGCTTCATCATGTCTTTGCCTTAAACCTCCCTCGTAGATGGTTCGCGCGGCCGCGGCCGAAAATTTATGACTTGATATTGGCTAAACGCACAAACCGTGCGAAGCCAAAGAAGAAAGAAAGAAAGACATCGGCTTCACTTGCCATAAATAAAACGAGAATAGAACTTTATCGTTAAAGTATTAAGACTCAATCCCCGTTATCCAAAAACTTTGCTTAAAGTTAACTAGTGGTTAGTGACTTTTAACAACACATTTTTGACGTTTTACCGTCACTTAACTATAAACACCATAGTGTTTAAGGCATTTATTCACAAACACAACATGATTAAAATTAAGTGACGTGCAAACAACGAAAATGGCGCCCATTCTGTTCTGTTGTTCACAAACTAAACCAATTTTAAGTTCAATGCATCTTTTTCTTTCTATTTCAATAAGAAAAGGATAGAAGACATTAAGATATTCCATAGACAGTTTAGACGCGATTAAAAACATGGCGACTAAAAATACGCCAGTTTACGTCAGGAGCGCACTAATTTGACAGGTCTAAACTGACATTTTATCTTCTGTCCTTTTCCTAATGAAATAGAAAGAAATAGATGCACATAACTTAAAATTAGTTTGTGAACAACAAAATCGGTGCCATTGTTTGATTAAGCAGTCGCTAATCACTAGTTAACTTTAAGCAGCGTTAATGAAAAAGGGGAAGGTTGATAGGGAATATATATATATTTTTTTTAATAATTATAAACTAGCGCTTGACCGCAATCCGGCCTGATGGTAAGCAGTGATGCGATGGTTGATGGTAAAGCGCGCTAGTTTATTAAGAGCCTATTCACTCAGAAAAACTGAGCGAATAGGAAGGAAGACGGCAGTTGAGCGAGGTGATGCAATGTTAAACCCAACAACACGACCAACGATGCTGCGCCAAAAGGAGATTGATCTGAAGACCCTCCACGACCAAACTCCCAACACAACAACATTAGGCGCATCGTACCCGGCACACATCGCAACACAACTTCTCAGACCCGTCCTCCGTACGGCTTCACCAGACATCATGCCGGAACACGACAAATCGCTTGGCGGCAAGGCTTTGTCTGGTGGGTGGTAACTTCTGCCGGCGGCCGATGGCGGCCGGGTAGCTTGACATGCTGTCGACTATACGTGAGGCAGAGGTAATAACTAATTTAACAAGACTAAACTAATATTTTTCATAAATTTAATTTAGTTTATGAACAAGGGAATTAGGATCAATATGCACTGATTAGCATTATACAGGTTGGTACGGACAACAGCAGGCCAAGCTACCCGAAACTGTCAGATATTCCCAATCCACCTTGAGCCTTAACGCTTTAGAAATAAAGTTGGAAATCTGACAGATTGTACCCAATAGCTTGATGTGCATTGTCTGTACATTGAGGACACGTCAAAAAAACTCAAGACACATTAAACAATAAATTATTTACTTCAGTAAGATCCGAGAGTATTCTAAACACAAAATGGCAAACGGCTAGGATTACACATCGTGTTAATAAATAAAGCTAATGGCAAGCTTTTAGTAAACTGAGTATTGAAAATTTGAGTTGAGTAGTAATTAAAATTAATAACTTATAACTAAGACTTAATTAAGTACGTTTAGGTATTTATCTACGTTCGATCGGTTTCGGGATATCGACGCTGGCTTTCTTTTTCTTTTCGAGCAGTTTCTTCTCGTAGGGACGGCGATCGACGGTTTCGTCGGCAGGTGCTGGGATTTCGTCAGGTTGTGGCTGGTCGGCCTGTTCCGGGGTCTCAGGAGACGCTTCAACTTGCTTCCCTACGCTTCTCCCCGAAGGCAGTTCGTGGAAAGCCTCTGCCAAGTCCAGGTTTATCTCTTCAAGCGGTGTGTCGCCCGACCTGATGTAGACTGGCACGTATCCTGGCACAGGAGGTAGGACCTGCCATTTGGGACGGGCTTCTGAAATAGAAAGACATAACTTTTGTATTTTTTTTCAGGTATCAGCTTCGTAAGGGCCTTGTCCTCTGATGGAAAGGAGGATCAGCCCTTCTGCAGGTCAGACTTCTTTATAACTTCCTTAAAACTCTCCATTGAGTTATATCAAAAGAGCCTTTAAGAGGAATCTGGCTAAAGATTGAGGCCAAATTAGAAACAAAGGCGAGTCAATTATCCTTCCTTACGGGTTTGTAATGAACTAGTGTATCTCAATTCAGTTCAAACTAGTTTTTATTACAACCTGGTGGCTTGAGTGTTAAAGATTTTGATTGAATAATAGTGAGCCTGCGAGTTCAAGATGTTATCTGTACTCAGGATAACTGACTTATTCTTTAGAACCCCTTTTAGTCTAGAACAGCGTAATAACCTACTTCCTGAGGCTTGGCGACTTTAAGACCAGTTTACAGTTTGATAGCAGAGTATTTTTTATCGCTGGCAATTTTTTGAAGTAGGTCACTGTATGCAGTGAACGGAGTGGTCGTTTTTTAAACCATGTTTTATTAGTCACTACTGTATTACTGTTGGTTGAGCCTACAGGGTTTTTGAGAAAGCATATTTAGGGCGAAAAGTTGATAGCTAAGTAGGTGTGGCACGAGGAGATAACATTGAACTATGTATGTATATATTTGAAATGTTTCAAATAGGAGCTACTTGGTGATGGGATGAGATGACTAGATGAGAGATCCTGGGATCAGGACCCAGATTTCAAAACAGGGCCAAAAATAAAGTTATCATCAGGGCCGTTGATTTTCAATATAAGTAGTCATGTGTAACCTGACCCACAGGCGAATCTAACGAAGAAATCGAGGGTTTTCCCCAAATTGATGACTTTAAAAATTCAAATTTGGGTCATTTTTCAATCTATGTTCAGAGCGAATGAAAATTATTCTGTGCTATAAACCTTGATAGTGAATGTACCTATATAAAAATATTTGACGTACTTGTGGCGATCTTAGACAAAATAACGAAATTTCATTCATTTAGAAACGAACCGAGAAGTGGTCATAATTTTGCACTTAGGTGTCTCTAAATTAAATAATCGAATAGACATTCTTTCAAATTCAGATAGCAATCAAAGCTATTCGGTTAGTTAATTTTAATTCGCAAGTTCAGAAGTATTTTGTGAGAATGATTTATGGACGCTGCCCGCATATCCAAATTCAAAATAGCCTTTTTTGCACACAATTTTTAACTAAGCCTTTATATTACCTACTCACATCTATTTGACCTCGAGTGTTCTGTCATGAATAATATTGTTGTTAGCGAAAAATTATGGCTGATATCTTTACAAATTATACCTCATTTATTTAACTCGTGATAACTAATAATATATATTAATATATTTCATTATAATTCTTGAGATTTAAAGCGTCTGAGTGTGCGACGTGCTCACGTAGTATCGCATTACCTACGATCTTCCGTGACAACTCAAGCGTGTTATGCGCATTGAATTTATTCAATTTATCAATTTTTAACACAACATACATATCTACGAACATTACTAGTTACAGCACGCAAACTGGATAGTCCTGTAACTATACCTATACAGTAGAACCTCGATAACTCAATCTTCGGTAACTTAAAAACCTGTAAAACTGCAAAAAATAATATGTTCCCTTCCCACCAGAGCCCAAAACCTCGAAAACTTAAAATACGCAACCTCTATAACTTAAATAAGTAATCTCTGTATGGGCCCCCAGTAACTTAAAGAAATGTTTCCACAACCTCTATAACATAAAATTGTTTATCAATAAGTAATTTTGAAAGAGTGTGCAAAACAAGAGGTTTCGGTATTTATTGCTTGCACGTGTTTACTAGTTAAATAGTTAACGAAAACACTACGTAGGTATGTCACCTATTGTTTGCTTCTTGAAATTCTTTAAAGCTTTGCGGCCGTTAGCCTTAAGACAACAGACCAACAAGACCTTACTTAATTGCATCATAAGTTTTTGATCATTATACTGGAAACATTGTTTTACCTGCTGTGTGATAAAACTGGCTTAAAATGAGTTAAAAAGGAAACTAACAATACTCACATACGCTGATAAATTAAAAGCTATAGAAGCAGTAAAAATGGATTGACAAGGAAAGAAGTTGCGGCACAGTTTGGGATGCATGAGAGTACATTAACAATCCACATTAAAAAGAATCTGAAATCTTGAAGAAACAAGAATCAGGACTCAGGAGAAAGTCTTTAATGTAAAAAACGAAATATTGCCGAATTACTTACCTAATTTAGAACAATGTTAATAATGTAAAAATAAGAACATGGGCACATACATATATAAACCTATCCCTAACACAGACCCCATAACTTAAAACCTCTATAACTTAAAATATTTTTTGTTTCCCTTGAACTTTAACTTATCGAGGTTCTACTGTACAATGTGCTGTGTTAAATCAATTAATCATGGGTGTACCCAGCTTCTGGCCTAGAGGGGGTAAGTCAGTCCTAGGGGGTGGCGAGTCAGGCCTAGTTGGGGGGCAATATAGGCCAGAGCGATCGCACGCGGTTTTTTGGCAATTACAACGTACCTTTTGTCAGTGTCTTCTGCGTGGTGTATTTATAAAGTAGAGATAAGTTCTCGTTTATACTTTGTTTAGTTATTAGGGGAGTTCATACTTGCCCCCCCCCCCCCCCCCGGTTACTCCAATAAATTTAAGCCGTGCGTCCAATTAGTTTTCTGATCAAACTTTCATCTCTTTTTTATTCTTTTTAACGGACGGTTTAAACAGCCTTAATGTTTCTAGTGTTGGGACACATTGGGCCGGATTACATATTTTCGATTTTTTAATTGTAGCTCATACCGGCTTCCTCGTGATGTTTTTTTTCCTTTTGAGACCAGTGGTGATGAAATAAGTTACAGAAACTCATAACCCCTGTTTGGGTTCGAACTCGTAAGTCACAGACGCCTGCAGCTCAGCTACCCGAAACTGACAAATTTTACCAAGCTATGATGAACCTAAATGCTACAGTTGAAAATCCATTAGAGAAATTTGACACATAGTATTTACTTGATATGTTGACGTCTATATTACAATTTAAAGAGTGAATTAAAAAAAATCCTTACTTAGTTGTCACCTTTGTTAAATAAGGAAGTCAGTTCTGCAAAATTTCATGCTTCTAAACCCAACAGTTTAGGCTGAGCGTTGTCTGTCAGTGAATTAAAGAATTTGAGACTTGATCATGTAGAAAGGCAATGACGTCTATAAAAGCGATTCTAGCGTGTCTGACGTATTACATAACTGATGAAAGTTTTCAAAAATAAATCTGTCTGCTCGCACGAGCTCGGGTCGCGAAAGATCGCGCTTTGCACGATGATATCGCATGCATCCGCGCATCATAAATTTGCTAATACCTAAAGATAGTGGCTAGGCCGGAGCTTGTTTAGGTCACTTTACTTGTTACTGCGGTCGTTCAACCGACTATTAACTGCAGATGAAACAAGATACCGATACTCAGAGAGACAGTGAAAACCTTTAATGGTTTTATGATAATTCGTGCGTAGCTGTATTCTATTCGAATTAAGTAGGTAGTTTTATTATCTTGATATTGGCGTAAAAATCATAGAGGTTCCGTTTGCTGTATGCCCATTTTCACTATCACTAACCACGCTTAAATTAATGCCTAAATAGATCCTATTTGAATTTCAACATTCTACTCAGTGCCGAAAGTAGAAAATCGAATATCATAATTAGGCGTTGCCAGTAAAAACGGTCCGTCGATTATGCTCAACCATTAGATGCCTCAACAGCAAAATCAGTTTGAATAGAATGTATTACCTATCTACCTTGACTTATGACGCAACTTGCAAGAAAAAATGTTGTAGCAGTGATCTACGATAGGCTGAGTAAGTATATAAACTCGAACACG
This sequence comes from Sesamia inferens, assembly GCA_037179545.1. Classification (NCBI taxonomy): domain Eukaryota; kingdom Metazoa; phylum Arthropoda; class Insecta; order Lepidoptera; family Noctuidae; genus Sesamia; species Sesamia inferens. The sequence goes on along the minus strand of CM073923.1, from coordinate 10,187,578 downwards.
GTTCAACGTGTTTTCCGAAGGACGAAGTAAAGATGAGATACTTTGCAAAGATGGTTATCCATCTATGAACCAACCAAAGAAAGCGTAGTTTAACCTGATTGAACGACTCAAGCGTCTGTTATTTACTGCCTTATTAATAATCATCACCTCAGCGATAATCCCAGTCGCATCCGAAGCTTTTTCAGTTTCGGAGTCTTGGGTCTGCTTTACCAATGTAACTGCTTGATTTGGCTAAACTTCGATATTTTCCGTGAAGTAACTGCTGTGTGACCTCCACAACCCGAAGGCGATATCGAAGCATTGCAGTTAGGTACCCTAATTGTTGGACTTTTGAGGGCTCCAACAACCCGTAACGACTGCCATGAGGTGTTCGTATGGCAACCGGGACCAACGACTTAACGTACTTTCCGAGGCACGCCCAGACCAGTGCAAATATTCTTATTCATGCATACAAATATTTGCACTGCGCGGGGATCGAACTCGTGCCTTCATGCGCAGCGGCGCGTAGCGTTCGCTACCGCTACGCCACGGAGGCTGTCACTGTTTAATTTATAATATTAATTATTAAATGTCACCAAACCGGCAAATATCGCGGTCACGAATGGTCGCGATTTAGCCACTTAAGCGTCTGACACAGACAGAAACTATTTCCGAGATAACTAGATAGTTGTTTATAACGGTTTCGATTAGACAATTGCTGCAATTCAGTGCAATAAATAGAATTTACTGCGTAGCTAGATACAGTTCTAGATATAGTAGTCTATATAAATACCTACATTAGTTGCCTGAGCTCAAACCTATATCATCAAACCGATGTCAATCTATGCTTTCAAGCCCAATTAATCTCCTTTCGTGCTGCTATCAATTTACCCACGCGATATTAATGGTGTGGCAGAAAGATTACCCAGGGATCATCAGTTTGGGAGTCATTATCATTTCGGTCATTTACTTTCGTGTCTAATATTTTTACGTAAAATCGTTTCTGCACAGGAAAGTGGCGGATATCACAGTGATATAAAAAAAACACATTTATTTTACTTTCTTAAAAAGCTCCTACGTGACTAAGTAAGTAATATAATTGGTTATACACTTCAAAAAAATAGATTTGAAAACCTTCAGTGAAGGTTAGATGTTGAAATATTTTTTCACTTTCAATTAATAGGTAGATACATTGTAGGTTATACTTACAAATAATCTCGACAAAGCCTTTAACGAGGTGATTGTGCTCATTTCTATCAAATTTATTATGAATGGAAGATTAAACATACAAATATTATTGTTAGCATACATCAAATTGTGTGGTTTTACAATCGTGTTCATTAGGTATAAATAAGTACAATATTTTAAATATAGTATATATAAAAAAACTTGTTGCGACAATGCGCTCAAAAACTCTTGCGCATCAGTGCACCCTAACATCTTGACTGTGGCGCCGATTCTATTGTTTCCAAACTAAACTATTTTTAAGTTAAATGCATCTTATTCTTTCTATTTCATTAAGAAAAGGACAGAAGATAGAACTTTAGACCTTTCATATTAGTCCACTCCTGACAAATCGCCATTTTTACAATCGCGTCTAAACTGTCTATGGAGTATCTAATTTTGACAGGATTAAACTAATATGTTATCTTTTATCCTTTTCTTAATGAAATAGAAAGAAAAAGATGCATTTAACTTAAAATTAGTATAGTTTGTGAACTACAGAATCGGCGCCAGTTTCTCTATAGGTAGGTACAATTTTTGAACTTAATCTCGCATAATTACTTTGTCTCTCACTAAGGTTAGATACCTACCCACCGATCGATTCAGTAAAAATATCACCGGATAAAGTTGGGCGAATGGACATTGAGAGAGCTGTTAATAGTGTCAATCTCTAAGCATTATTTGGAATGACAGTTCACTCTACGCTCACTTCACCTAAATTTCCACTATGATGGCTACAGAATAATATTAAATTTTCTTAATTTTCCAACATAAATTGTGACAACTTAAAACCTGCAGATGTCAATGTATCTATCCTAGAGTCAATTTATCTGAATTATGGTCATTATGTACGCAGTAGATGGTAGCTCATAAACTACGTTTTATAATAATAATAATTTATCATTTATTCTCTCTTCATAAAGTTGATTTGTAATAGTGTGCACAAAAAAAAAGTATCAGCTGAATTCCATCTTTATGAGAGACTGGTGTCTGATATAGGTATTTGGAGAAAAACCTGTGTTACAGTAAGTTAGTAAAGTAAGTTTTCATTACGAAACACGTTCGTCGATATCGAGCGCGTTTGACTCGCGCCAAGGTTGTAAGAATTCTCAACCAATGACGCGCTCGCTATCGTCGATCGAGTTTCGTATTGAAAACTCATACTAGGCCTACAGGTCACCAGGCCCCTTCCATGGCTAGAATTAGCTTTAATGGAGATACCGTGCAAGAGTTACAGACAAATATTAGGCATAACAAAATAAAAGTTATAAATAAACAATATGCTTAACAGATAAAAGCAAAAGTAATATATTATACTAAAAATAATTCTAATAAATATAAGAAATGCCTGCCTATAATATTGCAGAATTAGTTTTGGAGTCATGTTGTGAGACGATGAGTGAGTGTGGTGATCTTATGTGGAGTGTTGGAGTAATGTGACATGTGATTGAGTAACTAAGATCAGCAGGGTGCGAGTGAGGGTGATTTTTGTATGGTGTGACCTGCGAAAGGTATTTGTCAAGGAGCCAGGTAGCAGTTACGTGTTTGTGGGGGTTAGTCAAAATTAGGTTTATTTCAAAATGGTCAAATGATTTTCGGTTTTCTGTAATACAGCTTGATCGAGTTTTTGGATGTAGGTTTAAGAGTTTATTTAGTTAATTATAAAGAAAAGGTCCAAGGAAGCATACACACACATTATTACATGACATCAGACATTAAGAGTCAGAACATTGTGTCGCAGCCAGTTACCAACAAGATTTAGACTCAGTTGTGCGGTATCAAACACTTCTTTCCATTCGTCACCACTGAACAAAAGAACAGTGCAGTATCGTCAGCAAATGTGAAAATCTTTCCCTCCGGAAGGGTGAGTTGGCAGAGATCATTAATATATACCAGGAATAGTGTTGGACCAATTATACTACCCTGGGGTACACCAAAATTTACTGGGAGCTCGTCACTGAATTTCAGTGTAACAATAAGCATAGGTTTTAATATTTGAATTACAAATATAAATACCTACATGTAATTGATGGCAGGGCATTTAAAACGGAATTAGCTTCACCACGCTCTGTGCGTTTGTGATTGTTCACAAAGTGAGTTTAACAACTGAGTAAAACCGTTAAAATTAAAATGCCTTCATGATTACTTATAAAATGTTCTTACAAGTACCAGTTTGTTTGTGTGTTAGCGTCGTAGAGATGTGAATGTATGACCACACCGGCTTTCTAACGGTCGTCGGCGTCCATCCGACTCATGGCTGACTTTTTGCTTGTCAAAACGCTAACTGTATCTGCATCATTTGTCTAGTACTTTTCACCTAAATATATTCTGCAACAGTCATCAATTTTCGTCTCAAACCCAAGACAGATAAGATTCACAATCCGACGCACATTCTCTTGTTACAAGAGATGTTTTCTTCGTCTCGTAATGCTCTTTAAATCTACTAGTTGCCCTAGTTTGGCTGCTAAAAAATCGGAACAAATTGACTCGAATAAAAATTATCACTTCGGGACTGGACAGTCCACTTATACCTGGTATCTTCTGTTTATTTGTGACTTTTCCGTATTATTGTTATAAAGTAGGTACTTATCTATATAAATTTAAATACATTATTATCGGTCTCGTCTGTAGACTAAAAACAACTGGAGTTATACGCAATTATTAAATACTATGAACTTCGCAGATATGAGACACACAACGGTCATGCACGATCATTTACATTTGCGCATAATATTTTTTTACAAAGATAATGTAAAAAAGTAATACAATTAATGAACGTGAATAATTGTAATTGCTACTCGTAATAGTAATCTGTAAAGTCACGCAAAGCAGTATTTTCATATAAACACCAAATCGGCCAATTTGACGGGTAATATTTTGTTATTAATTGTATCTACCAATGTAAAATGTTGTATTGTATTTTGTCACACAATAGAAATGAAAGTGGTAATGTTACTGCTGAGCACGAGCTACTTCGGTTCCATCCAGTGTAGTCCAGTCTGGCATAGTTTAATTGGCGTTTTCAAATAGGAATTACTCAGTAGCGTCCTGGGGCCCTAGTCTGCTATTTTTATAAATTTTGTCATTCCAACACGATTCTATTGTCATTGTCCTTAAAAGTTCGTAATCTGCTAAATTCATAATGATCGATCAATTATGTCAGTCGGCTCGTAATGGAATGGTGTTAGAATAACATTGCCGTATTGCCGTTATTATATAACCCGTTAATAGAAATAATTTTCTAAAAACCAATATTCGATTTGAACATTTATTAATATGGAGTGCAGTGCCAGTGATTGACCACTGGAAAGTCATAATGACGCTATTGACATCATTTTGACAACTTTCGTAATCTACTAACCAAATGGCGTCATTATGACTTTCCAGTGGATATAAGATCTATGCTATTGTTATAGCAGACTAGAGCCCCAGGTGTCTGGTATTATGGCCGGTTGGGGGCAATAGGCTGGCTGCCAATTTATCATCATCATCATCAACCTTTTTATCGTCCTACTGCTGGGCACAGGGCTCCTCTCATACAGATAAGTATTGAGCGTAATCACCACGCCTGCTCAATGCGGGTTGGCGATTACATGAAACTTAAACATGGTTGAGGAAATGTGAGTAAACCTCTGCCCAATCTTTCGGGGAAGTCAGCGTGACTTTGTCTTGTTCCTTCATTCATACTTTTACTTTATTCACATGCCTTCGCTAGACGTTTGCAAAAGTTTTCGCATATAAACACTAATTGTTTTTATTAATCGTGTCGGTAGCAGTGAAATGCAACAAGTTTAGCTATGTGCCTACATGACCACGAAAGTGGGTCAATAAAGAGCCAAGCCGTGAGTTTCTTATCTATATAAGTCTAAACAACTTAGAATATATGGCGACAATCCTGGCTTCGTTATATTAATTAATAATAATAGTTTATCTCAACAGGCGTATTAATTATTGCAATGTAAAAATGATCGATTGTTTGAATGGACCGTTGTGCTTTTGATCGATTTGTTTATAAATCTTCGATTCATCATAGCTTCATTAGAAGTGTCTGTGATTGTGAAGCTTAGGCACCTACATGATTTATTTTGATCTAATATGCAAACGATATTACTTTCAATAATTGTTACTATCCACTAATTACGTCGAAACTAATATTATAAGGAATAAAGATTTGTTTTTTTTTTATGCCAAAGAGTCTACAATCATGTGCTGACTTCATGCTTCCTTTTTTTTTTTTAATGACTTTGCCATCGCATTAGCCAATGTCAAGTTATATGCTTTCTTACAACCGCTTGCGTGTCCCTGTCACCCTGTGTAGATAGTAGCTACTTAAAATAAGCCATTGAAAACCTTTTTCATCGAGTTGGGACGTAATGTGAGAGTCATTGTCCTGTCCAGTGGTGTGTAACCCAGCTCGGCTCAAACCGGGCCAATCGTGTTTGTTTTTGCATTATTATAAAATTCCTTCCATAAACTTCAAGTACCTAAGTACCATACGATTGCCATGTTTACTGTCCAACTCTTTTTAAGTTCCGCTTCGATGAGCTTTGAAGTAGCTTCCTCAGCGTTGTATACTGAGAATTGAAACGATGTTTTGGTCGCTATTTCACCTGTCTACATCATCACAACTTTGGTTTTTATTTATGGAAACGAGCACTGTAAGTACTGGCAAGTATTTTAAGGTTTGTAAGCACCTAACCTTTCCCGGAATCAATTTGACCCCATATAGCGATGATATCATTTTCCCGAGTTTCGATTTTAATAAAAACAGGTATGCAAAAACACTTGCGGCCAGATGACTAATATTGATGGGTAAGGAGATAAGCCGGTAATTATAAGAATTCCTTTATACCAATTAGTTGTTTTATTGAGTAGATTAGTTAGTCAGAGGTTTTAAAGCAGATATTTGGAGAAGTCATCAATTTGTGTCAATGATCGAAAGGCTGCACGGATATTGCAATTAACAAACATTCAATCCGTTAGGAATGGTAATGACTTGATTCCTGTATCTGAAAACAGTAAAATTGTAGCTTAAGATAGAGACAAGTTTAACTAGTTCCCATCTTAGAAGATCTCAAGATGTGTGCAGAATTGAATCAAAATTATGTTAATACAGATAGTCGCTTTTTGGAAGAACTAGTATCCAACGTAGTATCAAACAATAGCGATTTTTGTGCTTTATTTAAGTAAAATATTAATGTAAAAGACCCATAAACCTTCCGGAGTAAATGATGTAGATGATGGTGGTGAAATCGATGTCAAAACCAATTGTGGAAGAAGAACTAAGTGGAATACGATAAAAGAGAATCTGTTTTGTGTTATGCACCTAAAGAGTTGTTAAATTTCACTATGAGAACTTGGTGAGATGGGCTGTTCTTCTTTGTAACTTAATTTATGCTCACTTCACCTTTTTATGGTGAGATTTGTACAGAGTAGTACTATAGTTCTGCCTCGTTCTTCGAAATGACAGACAAAAGTGTTGTAGAACGTTGAAGATGTCTACGGCATTCCTACTATCAAGCCTTTTTGTAACATCCTCTTTATTAGATGACTTAGCCTCATTTTATCTTTTACTCTTTAGTAAGTCCATAAAGTCTTCTAATTTATCTAGTCTAACGAAAGCCATGTATTTTAAGTTTTATGATAGTTTACTGTTTAAATTTTAGTATACCATACCCAAAGTATCTTTGGTATTAATTAACTGCCCCGTTGTTTTATTTAATAACTGGTACGCTACCTTAAAATTGTTTATCGGTAATTTAAGTTTTTGAGTAAATGGTTTTAACAAACAAGATACAAATTATTAATCACTGTATCACACTTTAACGTGACTTATGTATTAACTTTGATTTTTTTGGTAACTGTGGAATAATTGATTAAACTGTGCAATCAGATGATTCAATTGCACTAGAAGTGTTCAATGTTTATAAGTTAATTGCAAGAGAACCTTTACGGTTTTTAGTTTAAATTTTCAACACCAATTAGTGTCTCAAAATTGATATCAGACAGTATTTAAATCATCTCTTGAACAAAAAACTTGTTAACATTTATTTAGTTTTTCAATTTTGTTGAATGTCTTATAAACACAGAAGAGCCTTTAATTGAATAATTTATTTTATGAAAAAAAAAAAAAACAACTGATCTGGGCTCACGATCACGGAAAAGGATCATCGTGTCACGATTCGATCCACGCCCGGTATCTCCATGACTTCACGATGACTTCCAAAGATACTTACAAATTATCGTCGTGATTAGTCGTGAACTGTTTTTGTTTTTATGCTTAATTCTTCGAGAGGTACGTACATGCTTTTTTTTTTCGTCGCTTATTTTACGAATTGATTAACGAAAAACACTTACGTGTGTATTACAGTTTAAATTAAGATTTATTTCTTTGTGGTGAATACGAATTAGCAATGATTTAATAGCAAAGAATATGAGAATAAATTGATTTCGTGTATAGCAATGCAGTAGGAAGAGTATTAGTATTAGTGCATTTTACATAAATATGTATGTTTTAGAATTAAATGACTTTAATATGATTAATTAATATTATTTTTTTAAATAATTGTAAATGAAAACTTACCACAAACAACACAGAAAACCACACAAAGAACTATCAACGACTTGTACATTATGGTAAATTTTATAACTTAGCAAAAAAATTAATATAATTGTTTAAAAATTCGCGGTATACTGTCGTGTGCGCTTGCACAGGTGACGGGTTGCGTCGAAGACTGCGGGCTAACGAGTGATGCGCGCGCGCTCACATAACCGGATTAAAAGCACTAGGACCTGCACACACTGGGACTAGCAACTGGTGCAGTACTTGCACTAGATAGTAGATAAGTTCCATTGCAACCATTGTTCATGAGAAAGTTTACGTTTGTCCACTTTCTCGTGTAATTCGAAAACGGAGTTTGTTGTATTCCAGGCTTCCACTAAAGAGCTAATAAATGTATGCAATTACAGTAGTATTTATCATAAGCTATTACATGCTCCCTACAGAAAAATGTAATTGTCGCCACCAGTTAACTATAAATACGTATTGAAATTAGAAGTACTAGCAATACTAAAAGCTTGCTCTATGACTACTTGCCTAATGACTAATGCCAATTATTATCAAGTACTTCTGACGTCACCAATGGTAGGTAGAGTGGATAGCGAATGGGTTGGTGACCCCAGCGCTTAGCGAAATTGCCTGATTAAGATTTCTATAGTTGAAGCATCTAAAGTAAAGCTATAGGTCAGTATCAGCTCATAAGAGACAACTAACTTCATCTTTCTGATTTCCTGACGCTTGACAATCCAAAACTGCCTGTAATTGGTTTATTTTTATTAAATATGTTAATTTCTGTGTTCCAGCACTAGGAACACAGCCTCCGTGGTGTAGCGATGGCGAACGCGGCTGCTGCGCAAGGAGGCGCGGTTTCGATACCCGCGCAGTGCAAATATGAATATTTGCGCTGGTCTGGTCATGCCTCGGAAAGCACGTTAAGCCGTTGGTCCTGGTTGCCATACGAACATTTAACGGCAGTCGTTACGGGTTGTGGGAGCCCTCAAAAGTATAACAGATGGCCTAACTGCAACGCTGCAGACGGCAGTCGTTTCACGGAAAATATCGAAGTTTAAACAAAATCAGCAGTTAGACAGGTAAAGCGGACCCTAGACTTCAAAACTGGAAAAGCTTTGGATGCGACTGGGATTAACGCTGAGATTGTGATGAGCACTAGGAACATAATTATAGGCTGGTTATGCTATTGTGAATAATTGTTCTTTATGGAGGCCACGAATAGATAACATAAGGTGGGACGCCATCAGGCTAGCTGGTGTGATGATCTTCACAGGATAGTTAGTAGCGGCTGGACGAGGGTTACTGAAAATCGAGTTGAATGGCGTGCAATAGGAGAGGCCTATGTCCAGCAGTGGACTACAATTGTGAAAAATGGGAGTAAGTAAAAGCATATTTATTAATTATTTATTCTTCTTCTTATTCTTCCCAACGGCCTCCCTCAACGCTTTCATTTCATTGGCGGTCATTGCCATAATACCCACGCTTGGCTAGTGGGTTGGGGATCGCAGTAATTTGATATTCCACAGGAGAAGCGCTGCTGCCCGCTTCCCTGGTGAGAGTTCCCTTAGTCGCCCCTTACTACACCCATGGGAGGATATGGGTTGGTACTATTCTAAGACCGTTGGTACTATTCTGGCATGCGAGATTGTCGACATGTGGGATGTGGATTCAGTAACCATTGTACCGATAGTCGTGACAGCCAATGGCTTAATAGCCAAGAGCCACGGCCAACATCTCAGGAGGCGATACTTCTGGACAAAGCTCGCATTGTCGCCTTTCTCTGGAGCACTGACCGCCGGTAGCTTGGACCCTGTTCCCGATACCAGTGGGCTACTATTTATTACTATTTATAATTGCAAGTTTTGCGAATTACGACAATGCTTGTCTTGTCAAACGTTATTTATTACCAAATATCAAAATATATCTAGGCTAGCCAGTAGGTCGCTTGGCTCAGATGATTTGGAAATATCTAGAGTTTAGGGTGAGAAATTTTCTTAATATACAATTACGGCTATATATTTAGAGTTTTGGCAAGGCAGTTTCAAATGTTGTACAAAGCACAGGTCCGTTCGTGTGTGGAGTACTGTAGCCACATTTGGGCTGGTGCTGCTAAGTGTCACCTGGCCACTTTGGATTCAGTGGAGAGGCGAGCGAAGAGGCTGATTGGTGACTCTGACTTAACTCGAGACGGTCTCCAAAGCCTAGAGTACAGACGTTGAGTAGCCAGCCTTTCGGTCTTCTATAGGATGCATTTTGGGGAGTGTGCGAGGGAATTGCATGATTTAATTTCCCCATCTCCGTTTCACCATCGGACGACCCGTTGTACGACGAGTTTCCACCCTTATGTTGTTAACACCACTACGATCCGGACGAAGCGTTTCGCCTCCTCCTTTATACCGCGTACATCAAGGGACTGGAACAATTTGCTAGCGGCGGTGTTTCCGTCGGACTACAATTTGAGTGTCTTCATGGCTAGAGTGAATAGACTCTTAATAAACTAGTGCGCTTTACCATCAACGACTGCGTCACTGCTTACCATCAGCCATCAGGCGGGATTGCGATCAAGCGCTAGTTTAAAATTTAATTAAAAAAAAAATTTACATTTATAACATATCGAAAAGCAAAGTTAGCATCGTTTTGTATTTTGATTTAGAATGCAATCCTCGCATTTAACAACTACTTATTAATTAAAAACAATTTCCTTGGCTATGTTTGCGAAAATTATGATATTTTTTTATTTGTTAGATACGAGTATATAATTTTAAAAGTAGAAGCACAATTTGAAGCTGTATTCACCCCTGATTACTTTAGATTCAATTGTTCTAAGGCTGGGAGTTTTGAAGGTAGGTAATTGTTGTTGGTAAGGTAGGTAAAATATTTTGATTCTTAGCCCTCGAATATGCAGCATATGCTCTTTGCGTCTGGATCTGGATACAACTAGGGTTGTAACAGAGCTTCGCCTCCGCTTCCGTTACTGCGGTTGTTCCGCAAGAAATCGTATCTTCGCTTCCGCCTCCGACTCCGCACAATTTTAGCGGAGTTATAACGGAGGTTTATTTACGTATTTATAATATAGATAACGCGAAAGCGGCGACACTCGAAAACTGCCCGGCCGCGTTTGAGCGCGAAATGGTCAAGAATCAACTAGTGCGAGACCGGAATGCGGCAAATAAAATTTGTTTCTCCTTCATTTTCATTACTAGAAGGTAATATTTTTTACTAAGTGTACTACTGTTAATGTACGCATTTAAAATTAAAAAAAAATGTTTTAATTAACCATAAATTTCAAGTATTTCTATATCTACTTTCACCTCCGCCTCCGCCTCCGTTAACCTCCGCATCTGCGGAGGTGAGATTCGTCGCCTCCGCATCCGCCTCCGCCTCCGCTAACAAGGCCTCCATTAGAACCCTAGATACAACGTTGTTATAACAATATTATATGCCCATATGTTTTGATGCACAAAAATACAACATTCAGAAAAGTGTTACGTTGGAAGTGAGAGACGTTTTTACCTTTTTTAAACTGTGAAATATAACTGTCCAGTGTGTGGGTTTCCCATATTGAGCGAACACATTTCTTCTGAGTTCCACATAATCTAATAAGGTTGCCGCATATTATAATAACATAGCGTAAAATTGATACGACATAGCCATGGTAGGCACAAAGCATATGCATTATCTATACTCTATACTAAAATATAAAGCTGAAGAGTTTGTTTGTTTGCACGCGCTAATCTCATAATCTCAGGAACTACTGGTCCGATTTAGTTGGACAGCCCATTAATCCAGGAAATCACGCTTCGACCAATGAGAGCGGCCATATAAAAAAAAACGCGGGTGAAACAGCTAGCTCTTTATAAAACAGATACGATAACTTATAAATATCTTCGTAAAATATTCATTAGTTACTGGTTACAGTTTTTGGCAATAATCATTGCCTAGTATTGCCTAATTTTCATAAATATTTTATGTTTCGTTAACGTATGTCAATGTATGTATTGATTAATTTTTGACTTAGTAATATTAATTTGAAGATTTTTGTGCTCATGCCTTTTAATAATCGTATTAATTGTCAAGTTTATTTCATATGAAGTTCGTGTCCCCGAAAGGTCTTGATGGCTTTATTCTCTACACTCCTCCTAATGTCGTTGGCTATTCTCATGATGGTCGTAACAGAGAGTCCAATGAGGGCGGATACTTGGTGTGATCAGCATTTAGGTGACCGGTTGCGAGATTATTATCCATCTATTTTGCACTTACCTAAACTGCTATATGACCAGAGTAACCGAGAATCCCGAGTGGTTTTTAGTAGTGCTTAGGTCCGGTAGGAGTTCGATTATTGTGATGGAGGTCTTTATAAATAAAGCTGTTAAATATTGTCCAATGAGATAATTGCATAACTATAAACTATATACATAGTAAGAACGGCTTTCTTTCTGACAGTTCAACTGACAGTCGAATTTTTGGAACATTCATACATCATCATCATCATCATCAGCCTCTACTAGTCCACTGCTGGACATAGGCCTCTTCCATGGTACGCCAACAAGCTCGTTCCTGAGCAGTACTCCGCCAGCCACTACCAGCCACTTTTTTGATGTCGTCGCTCCATCTCGCCCAAGGACGTCCTACGCTACGTTTGCTAAGACGCGGTCTCCACTCGAGGACTCGTTCATCTCTCGTTCTCTCATTTTTGGAACATAGTATGAATGCAAAATTGGGGTATTTTGCATTCATACTATGTTCCAAAAATGTAATGTCCTTCAAAAAGATTCAAATCTTTTTATCGTCCCACTGCTGGGAACAGGTCTCCTCTCATACAGAGAAGAAGGATGTATTACCCAATCAGAATAAACACCTCAGTTTGTAGTACAAAAATAAAAGTTTTCATATTATAACTAAGTACGGTTTCAAAGAGCTTTGGCATTTATCAAGCCAACCTGAAAGTATCGTGAAAGTCGACAAGAGCGAACATAACTAAACTTTCTGCTTGCGACATAAAATATTAGCATTCAAACATGAACATAACGGCTGCCTTAGTAATGGAGTTGTTTTAGAAACATAGCCTACTGTGAATGGCTGTAAAACTATTTATTACTTGAGGAAAATTTGAGAGAATGGTGGTTGTCAGTTTCGTTTTTTCCTATAAATATCGTATTACTGCAAACTGAAAGCTGGAAAAGACATACTGAGCTCTGTAATGAAGTACGTAGTTTTGTATTTAGAATTCAGTTTGGACGTCACATCAATTTTTCTTCCTTTTAAAGTCTTGTTATGTTGTAATATTTATATTCTTACTTATATTTCATTAATACCCCCAGGTTATGGAACACATTCCAGTAAGAGTGCCTATGAGGCGCTGTTCTGATCATATTCCACTACATAAGGACTTATTCAGGTCACAGACACAGCCTTCAACTTTGACCCTAAGTTTCGACTACTTAGTGACATCTTAGCGTAGGGAGTTGTACCTATGCTGAATTCTATTACTTTTTCCTATTAAGTACAACATTTTTAATGTAATATCATTTACGATTATATTGTTACAATAACATTTTCATTGAGATGACAGTTTTTGACAACGCTGTTATTTATGTCACTGTCACAACTCTGTAAACAAGGCTTAACGTCGTTTATAAATCACACTTCTAGAGTGGCAGCCATTGAATGTGAACTCCACCCTTACCTGAATAAAGAAGATTGCTTGTAAGAGATGGTAGGTATGATTGGGTGAATGGAGGTGCATAAATCTGTGAAGTGTTGTATGTATATAACATTACAGTCTAGACATAATCTTGGTCAGATCATTTGGTGACCGTGTCTTAGAATCAACGTCTGAGATGGTATTTAGAGGAAAGAACCACACAGATTGAGAAGACCTGTCTAGTGTATGCGTTTGTAAAGAAGTTAGAAGTCGTGCAGCACATTACATCAGTAAGAAATATAGGTACCTTTATTTTATTTAAAATTATCGAAATGTGTCAACATTGTTTACGTAAATAACAGTTTGTTTTTGCCGAATATACGGAATAGATACCTACATATTTGGCTGTAAGTGATTTTCAAAGAATTAATATTTTGCGAATTTAGCTTAGTTAGGTTTATAATTATATTGATATGGACTGGCTCAGTCTTGTACCTATGCATAAACAGTAAACACGGGAGAATACGTTTGTATCTTAAGATCATTGAGGTCATTGTTCTGCAGTTGGATAATGAATAAGAAAATTCAGAACCTTCCTTTTTGCTCCGCCGTAATCGCGCAAAATACAAAATGATTCGTGCCCTTCAAGTAGTCCTGTTACTAAAAGGCTATTAGGTAAACATTTCTCATATTTTTTTAGTCCTAAAACCAAATATTCGAAGGCATGTGACATCTACCAAAACGCACTGGGCCGGGGTTACAAGCCTCCTTCTCAAAGCAGGCTTCACTTCATCATCATCATTTCAGCCAAAAGATGTCCACTGCTGGACATAGGCCTCTCCTAAGGATCTCCACGGCGACCGGTCTTGCGCCTCCCGCATCCGGCGGTTTCCTGTGACCTTCACCGGGTCGTCGGTTCACCTTGTCGGGGACCTACCCACGCTGCAAAAAGCAGGCTAATAACCTGTATAATTATAATCCCGTGCTGAAATACTTACATTCATTGTTTTGTAGTTTTTTTTTATTTATTAGCTTTATCTGCATGCATGTTTGTTTTGTAACCTACTCTTTAGTCTTTGGACTCGATTTTAGCCCACTTTACACGGTACATTTAAATTGAACTTTGTGCCTACACTTATCGAGAACCGGTAAAAGTAACATATTTTGATAAAAAAACAGTTTTAATTAACACATTAACAATAACTGTTATTGTAGAAATATATTAATAACAAAAAGTAGTAGATAGGTATTGTGGTAAAGCGCTCAACACTTACACACAAGTAAAATGCGCGCCGTTTTCAAAATAATACTATTTTTCGTTTATTAATAAATTTGTTTCTATATTAACAATATTTGTTTTACTTTTAAGTTTAATTTATAAAGTTAGTTAAAGCGTGTTTTTTTTTAAACTATACTTATTTTAATTAGTGAGGCGGTTTGTTTGAGGTATGGCGCGCATAATGTCCAGCAATGGAACAGTATAAGAAGGCTAAATAAAAAAAAGCTATAAAATATTAGGTCTCATATTCAACATTTTCTATTTTAAGTTGCGTGTCAAGTTATTAATAAATTAGGTGTTCCTACAATGATAAGCGAACATGATGTAATTTAATTTGTATCTTTCATTTCCACACAGATTGCACTGCGCATTTGATAAACTAGAGGGATTTCCTCTTTAAGCGAACAATACAATCAAATAATAATTACTAATTATTTATTCATCATAATTCTTTAATTAGCCAGGTACTGATGTTGGTGTCTTTACACCAACATCTGCACCTGGCTTTTGTACTAGAAGGTTAATTAATTATTTATTTAATACTTGAAGTATTAAGTAGCTCATAAATGTAAACAGGCAGACTCAAAATCATAAGCATTTTCTACCAGTAAACATTTGAGTGATGTAGATAGAAAAAGTGGTGGTAGGATGAACCTTTAGGAATCAATATTTTATGGAGATTCCAGGGGTGTATTATACGGACTGCAAGTGTCCAGACGGGCTCGTCCTGGTACCTAGGAGGAACGGTAAATGTCTAATATTGAACGCGATTTTGCGTCAGCACTTTTGCCGTTGCTGTTAGAAAAGGGGTGGAGTATGCGCCGTGGTTTTTTTGACAATGGCATCTCGTAGTTGACCTTGAGAGGCCGTGACTACTTAACCGAACTTTCCTGTGGATGCCTTAAAAGAATTTAAAGCCTCCAGCCAGGGCGGCTAAAAACTAAGCGACTACACGCTAAGGGCACCCCCTGTGGGGTACGAACCTCGGCTTAGGGCGTCGCTGGAGAGAACAGCAAGGGACGGCTGGATCGAATATTTGTTTAAATTCGGTTTGATGACCGAGTGTTTCTTAGTACTAGCTCTGAGAAGAAACGTCCGAAACAAACGGGTTGACCTTTATGCACCGTTGAGACCATGGTCTCATGGACCATGGATCTTCTTGGTCTCCATGTCTCAACTACCCATGGGTAGTTGAGATATGGAGACCAAGAAGATCATTAGTGACAATAGCACAAGCTCCTTGACAAATCGGGTGACTGCTTCTCCGTCTCGTAATTGGTGCAAAGGTTAGTCATTGCCATCCAACGTGGCAATGTAGTAAAAGTTATGAGAACCTTTATGCTGCGAACAGTTGGGGCGGAATTGTTTGCTTAGTTAGATAAGTTAGGATTTATTAAATTAATTAATTAGGTAGTTTTAAACATGGAATTAAATTTAAGTATTTCCGTTTCATTTCAAGTTTATGTAAAGTTATTCTTAAAACTATCAATATAATATACATCTAACCCTATTAATATTATAAACGTTTGAATGTCTGTTAGTTAGTCTTTAACACAAAAATTACTGAACAGATTTGGATGAGGTTTGGCACACAAATAGTTTATAACCAGAATTAATATACAGGTTATTTTTGTCAATATTGAACTTTGACGATAAAAAGTTTGATGATGATGAATTTAAAAAAAGCTGTAGTGGAAATACCGTGACGGGGGATCAACGTAATAAATACTGAGGTTTCCACCTACTTGCTGTAAAATTGTCTGACTTCAGCAGGGCAGTTGTGTAACATACTATCAGTAACAATGGGTTTGATTTTGACAGTTCAACAACACGCAATGCGGTATTTATGTTGTTGTGTAAACACATGTTTCGAACATATGCAGCTATGGACTAGCAATATACTTCAAAATTATTCCAATAGGGATCTTTCCTGGGTTAAAAAAAAATGTTTCTATTTAGTCCGTCATTCAGATTATAGAAAAATATTGGATACGTATATATTGTTTTATCAAATCAATAAAAATTTACAAATATAAAAGGCATCAAAGATCAGGAGTGGTGGCTGGTGACGTCACTGCTCGCTAAAAAGTGTAGCGCCCAGTGACGTCACACGAGTTTTCAACGCGCTGTGTCGTCTTAATTTTTTGGTAATATAAAAAAAGAAAAGATACGTGTCTAGTATTTTTTGAAAATCTGACTGACGGACTAATTAGTTCTTTTTTGTCAAATACCCTATTGAGAGTTATTACGCAATTAGGGTGCTGATCAGTATGCGCACACATTAAATTGCAAGATACCATTTAAAAAAAAATCTTGCAGTTTTTTATGTCTGTGCATGAAGATCACCTGTCGCCTACATATGGTGCGGCTTGTTCTAAATCTAAAGTGACCGCAGCCGTCGCAAGCGCCGGATGCCGGCCGGTTACCGGTCAACAACCGCGCGGGGGTCGTCGCACCTACGGAGCCTTGCGTGGCCTTCTGGTTGATGCAACCCTCATGGCTCTCAGCCTACTCGGTTTACTACCTCTTTTATGGTTATTAGGTGTTATGATTTCCTGTCATTATTTAGGGAAGCTCGGCGGACAATGTCGCAAAGGCGGGTTTGATGAGCTTTTAGTCTTATGTCAGTGTACAGTGACTCTTTAAGATTTTCAACGAGTGCCAAGAATTGAAAATCCAAGAGACAGTGTCCTTTTACCTATAGAGTTTCAGCTCAGCCCGTTGATACCATACTTATCTAGTTAATTTTTAAATTTAGTAAATATGTCATGTCTGATTGTAGTTGTTTTAAACAATCAAAACTTTAACTGTTTTTTTTTTCATATTTTTTTTAGCATTTCCGCAAGTGGAATTGATTTATGTGTGTCGCTATGACACCATCTGCAAGCCACATCGATAGCATCACCAATTAGCATAAACATCAAACGTGTATTAAAAAAGGGTAAAAGATTCAAATACAAACAAATATTGGCATTAATAAATATTAGTGCGAACAAAATTTTATCTCTATCAGAACATCCATTATATCTGTCTGAGCTGCGCAAACGCAACAAAACAGACATGTCTAGATAGCAATGAGTCTAAAGGTGAAGGATCATAGTTTCATAAATACGTTAGGTATGTAGGTATAATGTCAATAAATATAATTAAAAGAAAAAGCATTGTTGTTATTGTTTCTGCTTCTTATACTAGCTGTACTCCATTAAGTTTTGTATTCTATTCAAATCTCGTACTTCGATAGATAAAATCAAAATTAATGTGTTGCCACTTGCGAAGAGTGGACTGTACAGCTTTTGTCACTCCATAAAATGTATTTTACAATCTTATTTGTGTTGAAACAAGGGCTATGGATCGGCGATGCTGGGGCAAATTGGATTACCTATACCGATTCCCAAATGGCTACAGACGGAATCCACGACGGACTGTCTGCCACTAGGCAGTAACTCATGCACCGTGATAGCTAGTCAGTAGACAAATACTTAAAACAGAACTTTTTTATATTTTTTTTGTGTAGTTAACGGTTTGTGCGCTAATTCGACTCACACTTGCCGGTCTTTGTATTAAGCCAGTTACTACACTAGTGACTATAATCATGAGCTGTATTCTTGGTAACCCTTGTCTCAAACGGCATAGTTGACGCAATGGTTAAGCTATAATAGACTACAAGTAGTTGTTCCGGGCCTGGCTGTTTGTGTATGTGAGTTTATATGATTGTGGACGCACCCACGATACAGAAGAACATTCAAATGCGGGGCAAAAACAGCCTATATATACTTGAAATTACCAATTCGCCTACAAAGAGCAGCTCATCAGTGTGATTCTGTACCCATCTTACCGTAAAAACTGGAATGAAGTGAACTGTTAACTAATACTAAAGGATTGTCATAATTATCAGCTCCCTCATACTTCGCCCAAGTTTATATGGTGATACTTTTACAGAATCGACCGGCTGGCATGGGTCAATATAATAGTTGATTCTCTAGTAGACAGATAAGTCGGCCAGAACTTTGTGACGCTAATTGCACTGAGCACCTAGTGTAGTTCATTAAACGTTTCATTGATAAATAATATTTTATTTCTGTTAATGTAAATTTATTATAGATCCATAGTCCATCCATCGTTTACAGATATAAATTTATTGATTTATTTAAGCGTTGTATGGACTGTGTGAATGACGATATATTTAGAAAGGGAGTGACTATCGAGATGACGTCTGAGAAGAGAAGTATGGAAGAAATAGTAGATATTTGGTCGAAAGAATCAATTGCAGAGGTATTTAGACATCTTTTTCTTTTTTTTTTCTTTTTTTGGCTTTGCATGGTATGTGCATTTAGCCTTTGTCACGTAATTAATTATTCATGTCGAAAAAGACGGCCGTGTGAACCGTTTTACGAGGGAGGTTTGGGGCACAGTCATAATTTGGCCACTATGCTGCAATATTTCACTGTTCTTTATCAATTACTAGCTGAGCCGGCGAACTTTGTTCCGCCTTAAAGGCAATAAATATCACATGATCACATTTTTACTTTCTCAATTAGGAACATTGTAAATAAAAAAAAAAAAAAAATATTATTTCTAATTGAAATCAGTTCCTAATTGAAAAAGTAAAAAATCCATGATTTTTTTATTTGACATTTATTTATTGTAGCACTTTGTGAAAGAAATTATGAATTTCTAGCGTGGCCTAGTGGTTAAAACACCAGCCTCTGTTGTATGAGTGCGCGGGTTCGATTCCAGGTCAGGCAAGTATCTATGTAACTTTTCTAAAGTGATATGTACTCTCTAGGTATATCTAGGACACCAATGACTGAAGGTGAAGGCAAACATCTTGAGGCAACCTGGACTTTATAAGTCTGAAATCGCCACCCCGCATTGAGCAAGCGTGATGATTATGCTTAATGATTCTCTGCATGAGAGGAGACCTGTCTCCAGCAGTGGGACGATAAAAAGATTGATGATGATGATGATGATCTCTGAGGTTTGTTCGCCGATTTCGCATTGTCAACGGAACAGTTTCACGGACTGCCGCCTCCCTTTGCTCTTGTGAGTCAGAAGCACGAAGTCGAGTCATACTAAAACGGCGCTCTGCACGTGCAATTTCTTGCTCTTCTTCAGTGCTTTCATTCAGAATGTTTCGATTTACTCTTGCATTACCGCTTTGTCGAGAAAGATTTGATGGTCTTGGTCACGGCATGATATTTTTATTGATGATAAATGGCACAGCAATACAATATTAGAAATTTTGAAGTTGAAGTTGGCTTTGTGGTTTTTTATTAGAAACTCTAAACCAGCAGAGAGTATTTATATTCTTTGCTTTAAACGATTGCTTCAACCAGTTAGACTTTTTTTTAAATATGCTCAGCTGTCATTTGCTTCTTGTTATACCATTTTTGATATATGAATTTCTGACTTACATTTTGAATGAGTTGGATTGTAATTCCATGTCAGTTGCGTTTTGTTACACCATGTCTTATGTCACGTCACACGGGAACGACGGGGACGGGTTCTTAGCTACCTCCCACCAATATTCAGCTAAATCGGTTCAGCCGTTCTTGAGTTATATATAAATAGTGAATAAGCAACTGAATCGATTCCAATAATTTTTACACCATGTTATATTTTGTCCCAAACACATTTAGAAATTGTTGCAGTGTAGTCACCGAGCGCGTCACGCAGCTTACGTACGATACATCATAGTATTGCGCGCGCGCAACAGCTGACCCTAGAAGTCAACGCACCGCGCTCGCTCGCCCGCGGATCTTTGACCATATTTTTGTTGGGACAACCAAGTAGAATAAATAGCAAGCTTATAACTTTGTGGTTTTTTTTCATTATATCTTTTTGAAATTTTGTACATAATATTATTAACTTAAAAATACTGGACACGTGTTTCCTACTTTGTGGAGGTGCAAGGTACCAGGGTAGCACAAAAGTTTAGGAGAAGTCGAAACAATAAACCTCATTTTCATCATTATCAAATAATCGTAATACATAAAAGAAGGTTTATTGTGCATATTTTTTGACGTGTAAGATACCAGGGTAGCACAAAAGTGTAGGAGAAATCGAAACAATAAAAAACTCATTCATAATTATCAAATCACCATAATTAATACATGAAAGAGGTTTTATTGTGCATAGTTTGTGGACGTGCAAGGTAACAGGGTAGCACAAAACTGTAGGAGAAGTCGAAACAATAAACCTCATTCATTCGTCATTATCAAATAATCATAATACATGAAAGAAGGTTTATTGTGCATATTTTTTTGACGTGGAAGGTACCAGGGTAGCATAAAAGTGTGGGAAAAGTCGAAACAAAGAAGCTCATTTATTCCCACAGGAACGGCATAGAAAGTATCCTATGTCCTTCTCCCAGTTCTTAGCTACCTCCTTACGAATTTTCAGACAAATTGGTATAGCCGTTCTTCAGTTATAAATGATGTAACTAACACGACTTTCTTTTATATATATAGATTTACTGAATGCACTTGCACTATAAATAATCTTAAAAGTCCAATGAAAAATGAGCGTGATACTCAGCTTGACTGGGAAAGTCAAGCTGAGTGTCACGCTCACCAAAACTCTCATTTAGGATTAGGAATTGGTTCTTTTATCTGTGTATTTGTTTATTTAAACTTTTTTATAAATTTCGTCACAGATATATAACAGATTAGCGGCCTTTAGGTGGGAAGTAGTTTGAATGAATTTTTCCCTCTCTAGGAGGTTTCCCTCTCTAGGCAAGCAGTATTTTCCACAAAATAATCAGATCAAAACAACAGTACTTTCCGAGTGAAATGAAATGAAACATAAGGGAAGGAGAATGATGTTTATTTCTGAATTAGTTAAATACCTAATACTATATACATATGTAATACGTCAAAGATAACTTGTTCAAAATCAAAAACCATTTATTCAATCTATGCTGAGAATTAGCAGTTTTTAAATGTCTAATACAGTACCTGACTGCATAAAATTTATCAGGTAACCACGCCAATAACCATATTGGTGTTTTTTTGTTTTGCCCCACACACTACCTACATATATACCAATGTAGGTACGCGTGGTACATACAAAGCAAAAATAATAAGAATAAAAATGTAAGTAAAAACTTGTGGTTAATTACCCAATTAAATAAAAGCCTCCAGGCATAAAAGCATAACAGCTTACATATTTATATTATTAAAAAATAAATAGGTAAACAATTATAATAATGAACTCATTTAACCTGTCGGTAAGCTAATTCTGAAGAAAGAACACAAACATTGTCTAGAGTTAATCAGGGGCGACCAACTCTTGTTATCGTTTAAGTAAGTGTCGTTAATGGAATAAGTACTTAGTAAAAGTAACAATAGTACATAATTATGTAGGTAAGTCTGAACAGAAGTTGGATTTTATTTGTGCTTTAAACGCATTAAAATGATATACTATGCTCAACAAATTAAGCCGGTGAAAGGGGGCTCGTAGTTTGCCCTTATTTCTGGTGTAAACATTGTGGATATCACTGTTCTTAGTGTATAAGTGAATATTTTGTCAAATATAAGTATAAGATGTTGGGCTAGATGAATTGTGACCAGGAACCGAGAGAATACCAATATCATAAAGAATTTTGTTTAAAGAAACTGACACTTAGCTAGTAAATTGCACGAACAGCTCGATTTCAAAGAACAAATATATTTCATATGTCAGCGGCTTTGCCCCACAGCAGTATACCGTAGGACATAACGCTGTGAAAATAACCATAAAATGATTAAACGAGCTGTATCAGTGTCAGTGTAGTTATAGTTTTTTTTTTCCTGGCGGTGTGGTCACCCGAATTGAGCCTTCCTGCTAAGCTTGTATTATAAATAGATGAATGTTT
The DNA here is from genome assembly GCA_037179545.1 of Sesamia inferens. Lineage (NCBI taxonomy): Eukaryota > Metazoa > Arthropoda > Insecta > Lepidoptera > Noctuidae > Sesamia > Sesamia inferens. The sequence continues at coordinate 10,165,026 of CM073923.1, read as the reverse complement.
CCTATCCCAAATAATATGTGACAAAAAAGAGCGAAAAATACATTATCAGTATTTCTATTATTAGTAGTAGTTATTTTTTTAGATATTGTAGTTATAAGGTGAATATTTTTATTTAAATGTTTAGTGGTAGCAGCGATGTGACAGATATTAGTGCATGTCAACCTTCAACATCACAGAGCACCCTGGAAAAGTGTCCGCTATGTACCCAGGCCCGATTTTTTAAAGGTAAGCGGGGTCTGAATGTGCACATTGGAAATTGCACAAACCACAAAATGCAGTCACCTCAGACCCTGTATCTATAGTTACACCTTCAACACCAGCTACATCCACTTTAAACCCACTTTGGAAAACCCTATCAAAATTCAAAAACTCTGTTCCAGTTTTAAAGCGAGTTCCCCGCGGCGCTAGACATCTAGTGGTACAACACCTAGCATATTGCGTACGTCTTGCCGCCCGTGAGAACTCGCTAAGTGCTTGGGAACAACTACTCACCTTCCCTTACAGAATTTTACATTTGAAAAAGAACTTGGCTACCAAAAAGACTTTGACGGCACAAATTAAAGAAAATTGCAACCTTTCGGCTTTTGATTTAGATCCCAAATTGACACAGAGATGCACGCCTACAAGAGGTATATCTCATCTCGTGGAATCTAAGTTAGGGGAGGGTGACATTAGCGGAGCTGCCAGGATTCTTTTTAGCAGTGATGTAGTAGCACCGTGTTCCCCTGAAATACTCGCTGCTCTTTTGAGCAAACACCCTGCCGCAGCGGATGGCCTCTCTTTTCCCGACCCTCCTGATCCTAATCACCACTCCGTCACCATTACAGGTCGAGATCTAATCACAGCCGTTCGCTCCTTCCGAAGCGGATCGGCTGGAGGCCTTGACGGTCTGAGTCCTCAGCACCTGAAGGACCTTATTTGTTCAGGCGCCGGGGCAGCTGGTGAGTCGCTCTTGAAGGAGCTTACGGTTCTGATAAATCTTATGCTCTCCGGCAAAGTGAATGAGGCAGTCATCGATGTTTTATACGGGGCTAATCTTTGCGCCCTGCGTAAGAAGGATGGCGGCATTCGTCCAATTGCCGTGGGCACCACCTACCGTCATATGGCAGCCAAAATCTGTTGTAAATTTTATGGTGAGGTTGTTTCGGAAAAATTTCAGCCCCTGCAGCTAGGTTTCGGCTCCAAAGGGGGCTGTGAGGCTGCCGTACATGCCTTGTCGACCTACCTAAATTCTGGAAAAGGTGAGGTCATCCTGAACATTGACATAAAGAATGCCTTCAACTCTGTTAATAGGGACACCTTGCTGGCAGAAACTAGAAAAGAAATACCCCAAATTTATAGTTTCATTTGGCAATGTTACAGACACCCTTCTAAATTACTATTTCGGGACAATCTCATGGAATCTGCTGTTGGCTGTCAACAAGGTGACCCCCTCGGGCCAGTGATTTTTAGTTTAGCCATTCACCCAATTATTCGACAGCTAAATTCCAAATTTAACGTTTGGTATCTCGATGATGGAACTTTGGGAGGCGATGTAGAAACAGTATTAACTGACCTTCCATTCCTACAAAATGAACTTCACTCCATAGGCCTCGATCTCAATCTTTCAAAATGTGAACTATACTTAGCCGACAGTACTGACAGACACCTGACACTCCCAAAATTTAAGTCAATAGCTCCAGATATCAAAACTATCGAAAAAACATCTCTTCGTCTCCTTGGGTCTCCAATCTTCGAGAATTCCTTTCCCATTTTCATTGACGAAAAAATTCAAAATTTCAATGACGTGTCGGACAGATTGTTGCAAATTAATATGCATTCGGCCATAACCTTGATTCGTTACTGCTGTTTTAGCCCTAAATTAATTTATTTCCTTCGCGCTTCCCATTTATGGAAGCACACTCACCTTTTAGACAAAATTATCAGGCATACATTATCTTCAATTTTAAATGTGGCTATGGACGACCGAGCTTGGGCACAAGCTACTCTCCCGATTCGTATGGGGGGCCTCGGCGTCCGCAAAATTTCTGATATTAGTTTACCGGCTTTCATATCCTCGGTCCACGGCACTGATAATTTAATCAGGAAAATTTTAGCCCCCTCAATGATTAATTTTGATGTGCCGTTCTTCTCCGAGGCTATGGATTCCTGGAGAATCACTTGCCCGAATACAGATCCACCCAGCAATCCATCTTCCCAGAGACAGTGGGACGAGCCGCTCTGTAGAGTAGTACGGAACAATTTACTTGTCTCGTCTGCTACTGATGCGGAGCGTGCGCGCCTGCTAGCTGTGGGAAGGTGGGAGTCGGGTCTTTGGCTTCATGCACTACCTTCGTCGAACATAGGCACTTTGTTCGACGACACCACTTTCCGCATCGCTGCTTCCTTACGACTAGGAGCTCCTTGCTGTTCTCCTCATCGCTGTCACTGTGGTGCAGATGTCAACAGCCTCGGACACCACGGCCTGGCTTGCAGCCGAAGTGCGGGTCGCTTAGCTCGGCACGCAAACATTAACGACATCATTCGACGAGCTCTTGTCACTGTCGGCGTTCCAGCTGTATTAGAACCTAATGGCCTGGTGCGCGATGATGGCAAGAGACCGGACGGCATGTCCTTATTTCCTTGGAAGATGGGTAGGCCTTTAGTGTGGGATGCAACTTGCGTCGATACTCTTGCGCCATCCCATCTTCCTGGATCGACGTGCTGTGCTGGCGTTGCTGCTGCGGCTGCAGAAAACCTCAAACGGCGAAAATATAACAACCGTATCGGAAATTATATTTTCGAGCCGTTTGGGGTTGAAACTCTTGGGCCGTGGGGTCCGAGTGCTCTTTGCCTTTTTAATGAACTGTCCAAACGGCTTGTTGACACTTCCCGTGACCCAAGGGCTGGCTTTTACCTTGGCCAGAGAATAAGTATTGCCATTCAACGCGGCAATGCTGCCAGTCTCTTGGGTACATTACCAGTCGACAGCGATGACGAAGAATTTAATTTTTGATGCTGTATTGTAATTTATTAATAGTTTTAATTAGGGTAATAGCTTTATTTAGTAATTTGTATTTATTTAGTTTTATAAGTTTGTATATCAGTATTTCTGTGGATGATCTTTTAATGCTTTACATTATAGATAATGATTTTCAGATTGTTAAAACGCTCATTAAGACTGAAAGTGTAATGTTCCTAGAAGATTGTGCTGTTTGATAATAATACATTATAATTATTATATTGGGCACCGCGTGTTTGTAATCAGAATCGTGATGGCAAAAGGTTACTTCTCAGAAGAGTTTATCGCACATCGTTTGCTATAACGTATAATGTAAATACAGTACTCGTAAATGCACAATACACTACCGATTACAATGAATAAAATTTATTATCATATCAGTGCTTTGCATGCAGCAATAAAGGCTCATACAGATGCGAGTGACTTGACAGTACTACAGTATGTAACAATGCGATGCGACTCTAGTAGAACAATTTCTTTGTAAAAATCATGGAAGTTATACTACGTTATTGATAACCATACTAGGTAGGTATACTGTTGTAGAATAGTTTCACATTTTTTTTGTTATTTTTATAATGTGCATAAGGCTTTTATGGAATGTTAAGTAACGATTGAATTTTTCAATGCCAGATTCAATTTTGTCAGTGGAACAATTTTGAATTTTTGATACTTCTTTGAACGATAAACTCTCTTCTGAGAAGTAACCTTTTCCATCACGATTCTTCCAGTCAAAACTAGAACCAATGTTTAACGGTAAATGTTAAGTGAAGATAAATATTATGGACAATTTATAAAATTATCCATAAAATTTATCTTAGCAATTAAAATATTCACAAAGACGACGGAACAATTACAAAATGTGATTTAACTGTTAAATAATCGGAAGATCGTTTCCAGGCAAGATTTGCTTGCGTGCTATAAAACTGTTTAACCAATTTATTTATTAGTCCATGGAAGACCGGTATGGCCATTATAAATAACTAGGATATTTGAGCAAGTTTGCTCTCATTTTCCATCGAGTCGAGGTTTTGGCACAGATTATCTTTCATCAACATTTTCGCTGAAAGCCTGCTGAATACTTATAGGGCTCCAAAAACACTGCCACTTCGACCGACACCCTAATTGGGTAACACGTTATTACTATCGATTGGGATCATTTTAAAACATATTGCTAATCCATTGCACCTTGGGTTCGAAAAATGTGTCTGCTCAACAATGTAAATACCGCAATGAATATTGATGAACTGTCAACATAAAACCCATTGCTGCAGATAGTGTGTTACGTAATTACCCTGCGGTTTTGTACTTCTCGCATCTCGGATTCCTGCGGCCTTCACCAGGTCATCGGTCAGGATATAAGACTAATTCGGAGCTTGAACTAAGACTGATATAACGATTCTACAGTTATACTTACTTGCTATGTTTTTGCCTATTTGGAACGCTGAATGTCTCACTTGTTTTGATCGATCAGCACCTTTACCGCTCCTTATCTTCTAACTTCTTTGACGTAAATTCGCAGAGCCTTTGCTGGTGTATAGGTAAGGTACAGATAACATAAAGAAGAGCCTTTCTTAAATACACACATCAAAAGTGTCTAGGGATCAACATATATTTTTGCAATAACTTTTCTCCTGATTGATATTAATTAAAATTTTCTTTAAGGATTCATCAAATAAAGTGTTTTCGTTTTTCACAGTAACGATAAACCAAGTCACCTTTGCATTAATAAAGAAATTTGCCATTTTCCTAATAAAGGGATATTTGACATTTGAACCACTAACACAAAAGTTCGAAAAAAAGACTGAAATAACAGTTTTTTCTAAAATTTTATTGGGTAACTTAAACAATTAATAATCCGTGTTTCTACCGCGAACACTAACAACACAAGAACATCGGTTTGGCATACTCAAAATGAGTTCATCCAAATCACGCTGTGGAATGGCCGCCCATGTTCGTTGCAACAACAAAAAAAGGTCTTCTTGCGACTGGATACCCTCCATATTCGGCAGAGCTCTTCTCTGTAGCATATCCCATGCATGCTCAATCGGGTTCAAGTCTGGCGACTGAGCAGGCCAGGGCAGGACATTGATGTTAGCTGCGGCGAGAGTCTGTCTTACAACTCTTGCGGTGTGCGGTCGTGCATTATCATGCATTAACTGAAATAAGGGACCGATTTGCACTTGTAGAGGAACGATGACGTCTGATACAATCGCCTCAGCATAAATTTGAGCGTTGAGGTTGCCTCTGATCCAAATCAACTCAGTTCTTCCGCCGATCCAAATACCCGCCCATACCATGATGGTTCCACCACTATAAGGATGGACTTCCTGGCAGGATTTTAATCGCTGTTGGCGTCCAGGGGTTCTCCAGTGTCGTATACGTCTTGTATCCGGTCTCATACCAAAACGAGACTCATCAGAAAAGCACACGAAACGCCATTGTTCTTCTGCCCAATTTCTGTGTTCAAGAGCCCATTGATATCGAATCCTACGATTGTGCATTGCTATAGGTGGTACCCGTAGCGGTCTTCGGGAATGAAGGTCCACTTCATGCAAGCGACATCATGGCGGTTATTGTTGGAGCTCTTCGAGTTAAGATTTGAATGTATCGGTCTTGTCTCCGTGTGGTGCAGCGATACCGTCCTCCATGGCGCTCAGCCACGGTACCAGTGCTTCGGTAACGTGTCCAAAGTCGACTGATAACACTCTGACTTGTATTCAGAGCTAAAGCCACAGTACGTTGCCGGGAACCAGCTTCTATCATTCCCACGGCTCTGAGCATTTCTTCCCTGCTTAAATGACGTCGCCGCTCCATAATAACGTTGGTTTTAATCAGTAGTAGGGAAACAGTAGCACTAATAATGTCTTCAATGCGTTGTATGTTTTTATAGGGAAAATATTGACAGCTGATTTTCATCTTTTACTCGAATTTGATTCACAGTTCCTGATTCAAATTATGAAATGCACCAAAAAGGATCCATATAAATTTATAAAATCATAAATTTATTACAAAGCCACATCTCAATCTCAAGAAATCCGCATAAAAATGCTTGATCCCTAGACACTTTTGATGTGTATATATATATATATTTTAATAATTATAAACTAGCGCTTGACCGCAATCCCGCCTGATGGTAAGCAGTGATGCGATCGTTGATGGTAAAGCGCGCTAGTTTATTAAGAGCCTATTCACTCAGAAAACCTGAGCGAATAGGAATGAAGACGGCAGTTGAGCGAGGTGATGCAATGTTAAACCCAACAACACGACTAACGATGCTACGCCAAAGGGAGATTGATCTGAAGATCTTCCACGACCAAACTCCCAACACAACAACATCGTACCCGGCACACATCGCAACACAACTGCACAGACTCGTCCTCCGTACGGCTTCACCAGACATCATGCCGGAACACGACAAATCGCTTGGCGGTAAGACTTTGTCTGGTGGGTGGTAACTTCTTCTGCCGATATTATGGCCTCCAATGAGAAAAAAAAAAATTGTAGATGTACAGAAATAAAAAAAAAAAGTACGTTGAATTAAAGATAGGTACAATTAATGTTTCTTTGAAGCGTTCTTTTGATAAACAGAGCGGTAATACAGACAAAGCCATCTTAAAAATAAAGCTGCGATTAGATGAGTCACTCTTTGACCGTAACCTACGTTCAAAGTTATCATTGTTTATCAACAGCGCGAGCGCGAAGTGGAGATCACGACCACCAATTATGCCAAATTGTTTTCCATCAATATTGATGGTTACGCATATGATTTGCTGATTGCAATCATTGTATCTACGAATTTCTGGTTTGTAAAAAAAGTATACAGGATGTATCTGACATCGTAACGCAAACTTCGCGAAAAGGCTAGACCGCATGCCACTAATAAAAGTATGATAGTCATTTATGTCGTAAATGAGCGGTTACAGAAATAACAATGTTTAAAAAAAAGTGTCGGCCTTTGAACGTTGCAAGCGTGCCGCCGTGCAGGTTTGTAGGTATGACGTTGATCCCTGATGTAAAGTCTATTAAATCAGCTGATAAGATAGTTTTTCGAGTTTAGTTTTCTTTGCGCTTTTTGTGTATATAGCGAATTAATTAATTTTTACTCTAAAATTTTATTGCGTTACAAAAGTATGCAATTATGAACGGTCTAAAGTGAAAAAAACTACATACATATTTTGTTAAATCATGAAAAAGCCGACAAAAAATTCCACCATTGGGGGGTTCAGAAACATGTACTGGATCCATGGTACTCGTTTGTGCATCGATGTCAGATACACCCTTTATTGAATAGCAAAAAGTGATAAGCTTAGCGGTAACCATTTCGATGTTTTTTTAAAAGTTATTTTAAGAGGCGTTACGCTCGCTATTATCTTCATTCGCCATAATTATCATGTTCTTTGGTTTATACCAGGCATGGTTTATAGTCGTGGTGGCCTAGTGGTTAAAACACCAGCCTCTCAAGTAAGAGTGTGCGAGTTCGATTCCAGGTCAGGCAAGTACCAATGTAACTTTACTAAGTTATATATGTACTTTCTAAGTATATCTTGGGCACTAATGACTGATAAAAAGGTGAAAGAAAGCATCTTCAGGAAACCTGGACTTTAAGTCTGAAATCGCCAACCTGCATTGGGCAAGCGTGGTGATAACGCTAAATCCTTCTCTGTATGAGCCGAGACCTATGCCCAGCAGTGGGACGATAAAAAGGTTGATGATGAATGATGATGATATTGAATAGCAAAAAGTGATAAGCTTAGAGCTAACAAAAAAAAACAAGTTGAGATGTCAACTTGTTTTTTTTTATAAGGTACTAGCTTTCGCGGCTTCGTCCACGTGGAATTCGATTATATAGCGCTTTTTAGATTTCCCTCGGGAATTTCATTTTTTTTTTTCAATACAAGGAAGCCTATGTTCTTTCTCAGGGTCTAAAGATTGTCTGTGACAAAATTCATCAAAATCGGTCTAGAGGTTTAAGCGGGAAAGCGTAACAGCCAGACAGACAGATGTTTTTTTATGTTTAATAATTATAAACTAGCGCTTGACCGCAATCCCGCCTGATAGTAAGCAATGATGCGATCTTTGATGGTAAAGCGCGCTAGTTTATTAAAAGCCCATTCACTCAGAAAAACTGAGCGAATAGGAAGGAAGACGGCAGTTGAGCGAGGTGATGCAATGTTAAATCCAACAACACGACCAACGATGCAGCGCCAAAGGGAGATTGATCTGAAGACCCTCCACGACCAAACTCCCAACACAACAACATTAGGCGCATCGTACCCGGCACACATCGCAACACAACTGCTCAGACCCGTCCTCCGATCGGCTTCACCAGACATCATGCCGGAACACGACAAATCGCTTGGCGGCAAGGCTTTGTCTGGTGGGTGGTAACTTCTGCCGGCGGAGAGTTACTTTCGCATTTATAATATTAGTATGGATTACGCTCGCCATTATTCTCATTCGCAATAACTATCATGTTCTCTCTCTAATTACGTAACACAATTTGATGAGGATTTTTGTCATTTATCTGTCACGCTCGCTTCGGCGTTCCTTTCCGTGTGAGGAATAGTGACCTGTCTAGGTCCTCGTAATCTTGACACAGCTTTCTAGATTCGTCCTCTGAGGCGCTGTCCATCTTTAGGCACAAATTGGCCAGATTCCCTTATACAAAAACTCAACTAAATATAAGATTACTGCATCTTTTTCTTTCTACTTCATTATGAAAATGACAGAAGATATCTGTTAGTTTAGTCCTGTCAAAATAATCGGCGCCTGACGTAAAGTGACGCTAGTTTTTTGGCGGGAAAGTCAAGCTGTTTTAAAATTATTTTTAGTGTTGTTTATTAAATAAAAGTGCGTGATTTATGTAGTGCATTCAGTAAATAATTCATAAAGAACAGTGAAATATCTCAGCATAGTGTCCACTTCATGACTTTGCCTCAAATCTCCCACGTAAGACGGTTCACGCGGCCGTCTTTTTCGACCTGAATAATTGATTAAATTACATAGTAGAATAGTGACATTGGCTAAATGCACAAACCGTGCGAAGCTAAAAAAGAAAGAAAGAAAAGAAAAGTGACGCCATGTTTTTATTCACGTAGAAACTGTCAATGTAGTATCTTAATTTGACAGGACTACACTAATATTTTATCTTTTGTCCCTTTCTTAACGAAACAGATAGATAAAGACGCACTGATCTTATATTTAGATGAGTTGTTGAACGAGGAAATCGGGCACCATTGTGTTAAACGGCAGAAAACGTTTAGCGACCATTAAGATAACCACGGCGTTATTTGATATCTGACTAGACTTTTAAAATATGACCATGATTCCGATGAACGAAATAATACACCTATCAAGATCACGGATAGAGGATGTAAATTCAAGGAAACAATTATTTTGATTGATTCTTCCTATACATTGTGATGTGCGAATTTATTTTTTAATATTTTGTCTTATATTTTATAATAGCTTTTGCCCGTGGCTTCGTCTGCATGGATGTCGAAAATTATGCCATAGGAACGTGCTATCGGCGTCAATAGGATCCAACTCCGGCGTGGAGTGAGACAAGGAACTGTCATATCTCCTAAATTGTTCACTGCTGCGTTGGAAGATGTCTTCAAGCTCCTGGACTGGAGAGGACTTGGCATCAACATCAACGGCGAGTACATCACTAATCTCCGTTTTTCAGATGATATCGTGGTCATGGCTGAGACCCTGGAAGACTTGGGCAAAATGCTCAATGACCTCAGCGGAGCTTCCCAACAAGTGGGTTTAAAGATGAACATGTCGAGCTCTCATGTCGCACCCACTCCAATTCTAGTTGGTTGCTCTGCACTCGAAGTTGTTGACGAGTATATATACCTGGGACAAACAGTCCAACTAGGTAGGTCCAACTTCGAGAAAGAGGTGTCTCGTCGAATCCAGCTCGGCTGGGCAGCGTTCGGGAAGCTACGATACATCTTCTCGTCGTCCAAGACACCACAGTGTCTCAAGACCAAAGTCTTTGACCAGTGTGTGTTGCCAGTGATGACTTACGGAACTGAAACGTGGTCGCTCACAATGGGCCTCATACGAAGGCTCAGAGTCACACAAAGGGCAATGGAAAGAGCTATGCTCGGAGTTTCTCTGCGTGATCGAATCAGAAATGAGGAGATCCGCAGAAGAACCAAAGTCACCGACATAGCTCTGCGAGTCGCTAAACTGAAGTGGCAGTGGGCAGGGCACATTGCTCGTAGAACCGATGGCCGATGGGGCAGTAAGGTTCTGGAGTGGCGGCCACGAACTGGAAGACGCAGCGTAGGGAGGCCCCCAACAAGGTGGACCGATGATCTGGTGAAGGTCGCGGGAAGCCGATGGATGCGGGCAGCACAAGACCGGTCAGCGTGGAAAGCCTTGGGGGAGGCCTTGGTCCAGCAGTGGACATCCATAGGCTGATGAAGAATTATAATGCAATCAAAATCGGTCCAGCAATTTCAGAGATTAATTGGAAGATACAGAGAGATAGACAAAAAAATTTTTTCAAAGTAGCTTACAATATACGTACGTTCTTAGCAGAGGCGAACAGCCTGAGGGGCTCGTCAGACGAAGCGGATTTTTCGTAGCTCTTCTTCATTACCACCTTGGTGGGCCGTTGGTGGTTGATGGTGGGCACGTACGACTGCGTGATGATCTGGATGTTCTTCTTGTCAGTGTCGTTCTTGTGTTCGGAGATATTGACGTCATCCGACACGTTGTCGATGATAGGTCGCCGCGTGGTGGGCTCCACCTTGTCGAAAGGAGGATAATTTAGTGAAAAGGTGTTATTTTGATGTTGCAAACAGAGAATTCAATTTTATTTATTTCGATCATGGATTCGCATAAATTATAGTAGTTGTTATATACAAAATTATATATATATATAAGTTTCTGCTTATGATTTATGGAGTACCAAGTTTATATTTTTGATCGTGATGTTTAAATTAATAATTCTGTTATTCAGCTAATATGTGCGGCACGGGGGGTTCCGGCATGATGTCAAGTGAAGCCGTACGGAGGACGGGTCTGAGCAGTTGTTTTGCGATGTGTGCCGGGTACGATGCGCAAAATGTTGTTGTGTCGGGAGTTTGGTCGTGGAGGCTCTCCAGATCAATCTCGCTCTGGCGCAACATCGTTGGTCGTGTTGTTAGTTTTAACATTGCATCACCTCGCTCAACTGCCGTCTTCCTTCCTATTCTCTCAGTTTTTTGAGTGAATAGGCTCTTAATAAACTAGCGCGCTTTACCATTAACGATTGCATCACTGCTTACCACCAGGCGGGATTGCGGTTAAGCACCAGTTTATAATTAAAATAAAATAAAAAAAAAGAACTACGATATCACTGTCAGAAATTATTTTCAAATAGCATCATTATCTTTCTTTCTTTATTTTTGGCTTCACACGGTTTGTGCATTTAGCCAATGTTACGTAATTATGAATTATTCATGTCGAAAAAGACGGCCGCGTGACCCGGCTTACGAGTGAGGTTTGGGGCAAAGTCATGATGTGGCCACTATGCTGCCATATTTCACTGTTCTTTATGAATTATTTACTAAATGCACATTTTACTACATAAATCACGCACTTTTATTTAGTAAACAACACTATAAACAATTTTAAAAGTCCGATGAAAAACGAGCGTGACACTCAGCTTGACTTTCCCGCCAAAACTCCATGATTATCTATGTAGCTTCTTTCCTTAACTATGTTGGGGTTGTCTTCCGGTCTTACCGGAAGCAGCTGGATACACGTATTTTACATGAAGCGATTGCCTTTGCCTCCGAGCGAGTCGGTCTTAAAATGAACATGGGCAAGACGAAAGTCATGTCTAATGCCCATGTTGTACCGACTCCTATAAAGATTGGAGACTCTGTTCTCGAAGTTGTTGACAGTTACGTGTACCTGGGACAAACTATCCAGTTAGGAAGGTCCAACTTCGAGAAAGAGGTCAATCGTCGAATCCAACTCGGCTGGGCTGCTTTCGGGAAGCTACGAAGAATCTTCTCGTCCGAAATACCGCAGTGTCTCAAGACAAAAGTCTTCGACCAGTGTGTGTTGCCAGTGATGACATATGGAATTGAGACGTGGTCGCTAACAATGGGCCTTATAAGAAGGCTCAAAGTCACTCAAAGGGCAATGGAGAGGGCTATGCTTGGGATTTCACTGCGCGATCGAATCAGGAATGAGGAGATCCGCAGAAGAACGAGAGTAACCGACATAGCCCGAAGAATTGCAACACTAAAGTGGCAGTGGGCTGGACACATTGCCCGTAGGACCGATGCCCGATGGGGCCGACGGGTTCTCGAGTGGCGACCACGCACCGGAAGACGTAGCGTGGGTAGGCCCCCGACAAGGTGGACCGACGACCTGGTGAAGGTCGCGGGAAACCGCTGGATGCGGGAGGCGCAGAACCGGTCGTCGTGGAGAACCTTGGGGGAGGCCTATGTCCAGCAGTGGACGTCTTTCGGCTGAAATGATGATGATGATGATGATGATGATTGCCTTTCTGACCTCCACAACCTAGTTATTGGATCTAATACCTAGGTTGGATACCCCTTGGTAAGATTGACAGACTTTCAGGCTTCTTGGCATTTTGGCAGGAATCATTTGGAATCACATCGGACTCTTTCCCCCTTATTCACAAACGCTGCTTAAAGTTACTAGTAATTAACGATTCTTTAGCCATACATTTTTGAAGAGGTTTATTCATAAACGATAATTAAAGTTAAGTGACGTTAACTTTAAGCAGCGTTTATGAATAAGTGGATTTATGTTTAAAAAAATTAAATGCAGCATTAAAGGTTTTTGAGATATTAACGTCCAAATTTAGGACTTTTTTATGACTCTCATGTAGATTACCTAAAAGCACCAGCACTCAATAAATTTAATAAAGCGACAATTATATTAAAGTCATATTCTATTAATAATAATAGTTTCCTAAGTTTTATTATACAACCATTGATATAATATTAATTTAGGTAATATTATGTTAGTTTAATATTAAATCAATGTATAAGTATAACACTTTATAAAAAATCCTGAATTAACAAGTTTTTTTTTTGACAATCTAACCCTCTCATCTGGAAGGTTAGATTTAAAAAAAAATAGCTTTTAAACTACGAAAGTGGTAATTTGGCGTCCAGCTGAAGTCTGAAATATTTTCCATGTAATCAATTTTTAGTTTTTTACCTACTTCTTTAGATTTTTGCCTTTCTTTTACACCTAGCGCCTTTCGAAATTACAACAGCAACGACAACTTTTCTGTTAGCAAGAAGTTGGCTCCACGACGAATGGTTGCTTTTATCGTTTTGTATTAAGTTTCTTATTTTAACTTGCTTCCGTTAGTTTCACTTGCCTAAGTTTCCATCCTGTATGAATATACGGATAATAACTATCTTATGTGTTAATAAATAAAATAAACAATGAGTGAGCCTAATTTTATTCAAATCATTACTAAAACATTACTAGGATTTATACACAAAATACAGATGCAGCCCCGCATCAGCTGCTTGGCAGCATTGTAAACAATTGATGGCCAAGTCAAATCTTCAGCATATAATTCGAAATTTCAAACTTATTGTTATAAATAGAGACATTGCTGTAGCAGAAAACCCTAAGAAGTATTTTAGAATGTTGTACTTATACAGTATGTTAAGAAAACCCTGTCCGACCCATAAGGATAATAAAGGTTAGGTAAACACATGACCAAATATAATATAAAATTTTACGTATTCATCATAATACCAATACAAATGAATTTTGTAATATTCTTTTTTTCCGGCGAATTAATTCCAACTTCCCCGAAATTTGTTTTTTTTTTAAAAAGTGACAACACCGGTATTATTATGAGCGAATAGCGATGCGACCACGTGCCGCGTGCCCTGCCGCCCGCTCCCCGCGGAAGGGTGTATAACGCAAATTTATTAAATTACCTCTTTTTGGGAAATAATATTTATTTTTTTAGGGGGAATTTTTTTTTAAGTTTAGCCCGGTTTGGTATGCATTAGTAGAATCAGTTATCGATACCTAACTACACCTTCACGGGTCGGACAGGGTTTTCTTAACATACTTTATATAAAAAAACGAGTGTGCTTATGACCACACGACTGAAGTGGAACTTCTTTCGCTCCATCTGTATGTATATATATATGTGTACAATATATACATGTATACACATATACATATATTAATTTTCTATAAATATTTAAATTTATTTCATGGTTTCATTGGTAAATTAATATTTTTGCATAGATCTTCTATTTTTATTGAAAAAAAAAAAAACTCGTTGTAGACCTTGTAGTACCAAGCTCGCGCCATGGGCTTCAATAAAAAATAATACCTACAGAACTTGGCAGCCATTTACATCTCCCCGACCCACGCGCGTGTTCTTAGTATGGAACTTGGCTCCCGTTTTCACATATTAAAAGATTTTTGTGATAATGGGGAAATGTGTGTTGTGAAATTCGTGTATAAAAAGTAATATAACAATAAGGATGTTTCCTGGGTATAAAAAAATTGAGTCTCTTTAGTCCGTCATTCAGATTATAGAAAAATATTGGATACGTATATTTTGTTTTATCAAATCAATAAAAAATGACAAATATAAAAGGCATCAAAGATCAGGAGTGGTGGAGTGGCTGGTGACGTCACTGCTCGCTAAAAAGTGTAGCGTGCAGTGACATCACACGAGTTTTCAATGCACTGTATTTTTTGGAAATCTGACTGACGGACTAATCAGTTTTTTTTCGTCATATACCCTATTTGTGCGAAATTATTCCCTAACCATTCCAAAATACTCAAAACTGCTCAACTTTAATGTTCAAGTTTTCACGTCTCCCGGCACCCTGGAGTGCAACTTTTTTTCAATGCATGAAATTGCAAACTTAGGTCATTAGCACTAATCTCATTAGCAGAATTAGGCCGAATTTAGATCTTGACCTAAATTATATATATAAAAATATAAATTTGATTAAAATGAATGAAAAATCATAGGTCGTATTGTTAGGTGGAGATGACAATAGCAATAAATTGATCTAAGCATCAAGCCCGCCACACTTTTTCCCACCTACTGCAACTCCTGAAAGCCAGAATCAACAGTGGAGACCGCCAGAAAAACGCCGAGCAATGAAGCTCGACGAGTCCCGGAGAAACGATTCAACTTTCTTGGGTCCCGCAACGAAATTAATCAGAAAAGAATAGCAGAGTAAGAAAAAAGATATTTTTTACACTTCCCTCCATAACAAGCAGGAGACAGACCAGAACTAGGCCAATCGGCACAAAGGGACATTATTGCAACTGGGAGAAGCCCAGATTGCCAAGCGTCTCATCATTGATCTATACATCAGTAAAATATCATGTTAACATATTTTAAAATTTTGATGTTGGTAATTATCTGTTTATTCACAAAATATTATTAAAACACTGAACACTTCTTATCAAAATAGGTACGTACACTCAAAAAGAAAAAATATTGAATAACACAATTACGTTTCTATTGTTTGCGTCTAGCGAATGTATTGCGTATGCTTGCGTGTGGTACTTTGATTTGATTGGTTGGCTTCCTAGTAAAGAAAGTAAACAAGTAAAACAAGGGATTCCCCGCACTGGTCGTCGGCGGCAAGGATTTACTCGCAGTAGTTACACAACGTATGCAAATGTTGCCAGACTATGAAAATATATTTCCCACCAAATTTAATTTATATCTTTTTTTTTTCTTTCTTTGTAGCAATGCATGTAAATATTTGAAAGCGCGAGGCCCTTTGTACCGCGACGCCGTAGGCGGTGGCCCACGTCCTCGCCGCCTCTGCTCATTAGCAATGCCAACCTAATGAAATACGTCGAAGTGTCTCTATTATAACTTTTAACATAATTGACAACGCTTTCCTTGCATGCCACAAAAGCTCAAAGCTCAAGCATCTATTCTTTTCATCCGTCTGAATAGAATGCAGTGACCATAAGGTCACTATAGAGTTAATATTGCTTATTCATGAGTTTTTAAAATTGGAATTTTATCAGAAATGTTTTTAAACCTGACGCACATCCTGTTTACCTTATCGAAAATTAAAGTTAATTTCATTATCTCAGCAAAATACAATATAGTATTAATATCTTAGTGCTTGTACATGTAAATATGTCCGTATCTTGCACGATTCTTCATTCATTCCAAGAATATCGCACATTTTAATATTCATAAGATTATTTGCAGCAATCATTTAATTTAATTACTGTAATCGAAGAGGTACATCAAAGGCAAATGAGGGGTTATCACGAGGAGTCTAGGCAATTTATCATAAATGAAACGGTTAAGCTTTCAATGCGCAGTTGTTCTGAGAAGAGTTAATAAACTTTTAAACCTACAGATAACTTTCAGTGTAATTATGACTTCTACTCCGGAATAAAGGCAGGCATTGGTAGATTGACGACAGCAGGTCAATCTACCCGAAACTGTCAAATATTCCCAAACAAACTTGAGCCTTAATGCTTTACTGATAAGGTTGAAAACCTAATAAAGATTTTACAGATTGTAGTAGCTTGATTGGCTGTCGTCTATACGTACCTAAGTATAACGGTCAAATAAAAATAAAAATTGTCCCAATAAAGTAAGTATGGAAAGAAAGAAAAAATGTTTATTTGCGGTAAACATATGACACAAAAGTTCACAAAAATACACATACCTACGTCAATGAACATGAGTCACATCCATGCAAAACGGCTGGTGGCTCAATGCTAACTCTCTTGGGACTCAGTGAAGAGGCGTGCGAAGAGGCTAATTGGCGACCTAAATTTGGTTAAAAACAATCTCCAAAGCCTGAAGCACAGGCTTCAGGCTTTGGAGATTGCTGACGAGCTGGCTAGAAGGGCATCAAGCGCGTTGGTCAGCGGACCGGAGCCCATTGTGCCTATCCCCTTCATTCAAATACGCAGATGGCTACAAAGGTATACCTACGAACAAGCGGAGATTTGGTGGTCCTCGTCACCGGGCTGCAGGCAGTCCAAGGAGGCTATGCTATCCCTGGATGGCAAGCTAACCAAAAGGCTGTTGCGCCTGGATAGGAAAACTCTACGATTGATGACGGGGATCATTACGGGCCACTGCCTGCTGAATAAGCATTTCCACACAATAGGCATAACGGACAGCCCTCTGTGCAGAGCCTGCATAGAAGCTGACGAGACGGTTGCGCATGTACTCTTCGAGTGTACAGGCGTTACCCAAATTAGAAACAAAACCATAGGTGCACTAAGATCTTACACAGATGTTCTCAACAGGCTAGGAAACCTGATGGGCTTCTGGAGGGAGGTGGGCTGGCTGGAATAATCCGCCAAAGGCCGCCATGGTCCACGCACAATGGTCCACTGAAGGGACTGATGGCGGAAACCAAACCAGTAACAGTAACAGTCCACCATCACCGTTCCATAATCGGTAGACCCGTCGTACGGTGAGTATTCACCCTTACATTGTTGACATCACTACGACCGGGATGAAGGATTTTGCCTCGTCTTTTAACCGCACACATGGAAGGACTGGAACAATTTGTCTGAGGCGGTCTTTCGTATGACAATTTAAGTGTCATCAACGCTTCAGTCCTCAATGAACTAGTACGCTTTACCATCAACAATTGCATCACTGCTTAACATCAGGTGGGATTGCGGTCAACTACTAGTTTGTAATGTAAAAAAAATGCGGGTATTACAGGGATTAACATCACGAAATTAGTATTCACTAAACATTTTGTTAATGGCTCTAGTGCATATATGTGCCAAGACAGGATAGTCAGTTTAGAAGTAATTTGTTTCCTTGAAGGAGGTATTTCTCAAGAAATAGAGCTCTAGGGTTTGCGTAAAAGCCTATCAGTAGCGATGGGTTTCATTTTGATAGTTCAACCATAGAAAAAAATAGGAACATAGAAACTACGAAGCAATGGATTAGCAATATGCTTCAAAATCATTCAAATTAGGGTGAAAAGAAAAGAAAAGAAAAGAAACCATTTATTTGGCGCACACCCTAATAAATACATACAGTATAAGTAGTGATAGTAGTGGTAGTAATAATAGTTTTAAACAAAGAAAACAAAACAAAAAAGACAACAAATGTGAGTCCAACGGTTGCGCCAAATAGGTCCAGTTCAGCATAAATGTCAGACAACTACGTAGCAGTTGCCTGACGCTGGTTTTCAAATGAACCTTGTAATGAGTGCAATTATTTAATTATTGTGTTTGTGTGATAAAACATAAATCATAAATATATATGTGGGTGCCGGTTGGTTAACACTGAATTAACTGCCGATTTGGGAAAGAACAAAATCCTATCAAAAGAGTTATGTGAAAATGGGATTGTACCGTGTTTATACAAAAACACGTGCACAATCGTCCAAGCGCCCTCCGCCGCTTAAACGAAACGGCAGGAACAGGCATAATTTTCACCGCGCGGTTACCGCCCAGTAGAAAGAGAAGGAGATATTACTTTCTGTCCTACGCCGCGCCGGCCGCGGTGGTCTAGTCTCATTCCGTCAATTTCCGTCTTACGAATTTATCTCGTCGTCTATCGAGTTTAACATTTTTTTACAAATCCCAAACAGTGCACAATACCGCTAAAGAAGTATTCACTTAAAAAAAAATGTCCTTTCTAAAAAAATGTGTGTAGATAAAGAAACAGTACTTATCATATTCAGCCTATAGGTGATGGTGGTGCTCTACCCAAGCCGGGCAGACCTACACCGTGTCCTCGTGGCGGCGATTAGCGGCGATCTCTCGCGTCCGATCCTGGTCCAGGCCATAGTCGTGGAGCGACAGTGCATGGCAGGCCGTCACCTCCTTCTGCGAAGCAGTGATTCAAAGCGCCCTCTCGCCTCCAGCCGCCGCAGAAGACGCCCTGGTCCGCGGACAACACCGAACTCCCGGCCACCGTAGGCACGGGCTTGCGGGCGGTGAGCAGTGGGCAGCTCGCTGCCCGGTAAGGACCAGGCCCGAGTCGACGGCGCGTTGTGTTTCACGCGCGCCTCAAAGAGATGTCAGCACATCGTGACGGCGTCCACGAGGACCGATGCCTCCTGGGTCAGGGTTGCGGGTTGTTAAAAAAGAAACCGTGGCCCTGGCGCATAGACATTTCCTTCCGCCATAACCTTCCGTTCCGCCCAGAGCGAGAGTGAGAGGTCATTTGATGATTTCCCATCCCAAACAAAAGCCTATAATCTCTTCTCTGCAGGGACACAGGATTTCTCTCTTCGACGTGAACTGTGCTAATAATAAACCATGCGGGCCCAGCCCAGTTTGCTAGAGTTCACATATGTGTATTCTAGTTTTTTGTCCTAGGCCATACTGGTTTCCTCACAATGTTTTTTTTTTTCTTGATTTGAGAGCAATGGTGATAGGATTGTTTCCAAAAAGTAGCACTGCCTCGGTCCGAAGCTACGACCTACAACTCATAAGTAGACTGTACCATTGTAAACATTCAGTAAATAAGACTAGACTTGGGACTAAGTGCTAAAAAGTAAAAAAAAAACAACTTTTTTCCACTTTGGATGCGTCTGTCACGCAAACTATTCGGTTTAGAAAAAAAAATAATTAGAAACCTCGATATCATTTTTGAAGACCTATCCATAGATACCCCACAGGTATGTGTTTGGACGAAAAAAAAAAATGTTTGAGTTTCAGTTCTAAGTATGGGGATCCCCAATATTTATATTTTTTTTTTGAATCAAAATCTTAATGCGGTTCACAGAATACATCTACCTACCAAGTTTCAACAGTATAGCTCTTATAGTTTCGGAAAAAAATGGCTGTGATACGGACGGACAGACGGACAGACAGACATGACGATCTATAAGGAGTCCGTTTTTTGCCATTTGGCTACGGAACCCTAAAACGTAGTTATGCTTTTTACTTAACTCTAAAAGCAGCTTTTGTTATCTGCTTATTTGCTTAGTAGCTTATAAACTTTGAAAGTAATTTCTAGTGCAAAAAGTATGTATACGAGTATGTTAATTATTATTGCTGTTTGCTATTTTATTTATGCTTTTTTTTATAAAACACGAATGTTGATAACCGACGATTTATACGCAAAAGATTTTTTACAAAAATTACTTTCCGGGACTTTGTCAGAAACATAACTTCTTTTAAAAAAAATCCAAATCTCGTTATTATTACGATTGCGAGCTATTTTCTAAAAGTCTAAATGAAATAATATTTTTACAAAGTATTTTGCACTAAAAATTTTAATTAAAATCTACTCAATTAATACTTACCTGTCCTTCACAATTTCAAAACACACTATACTATAGTCACAAAACAATAACTAAACACGTATCAACACTGACCATTATCATTAAGCATCCAAATTAAAAAACATAATTCACTAATTCAATAAGTTGAATCTGCCAAAACAGAAAAACAAAAGCAACTAAATAAATAAGCAAGACAGAAAAGTATACGACATTACGAAAGGATTGCTCTGCAAAAGCACTTTCCAACTTAATAAGTCGTACCACCATCACAAAAGTTGAATCTGCGTTTTTAAAAAAAACAACTTATTTTGCTTTTATAAAAAAGCATTCTTTTTTATTGCTTCATAATTTTTTATCATCTCTAAATAAGACACTGTAGTCAGTAAATAAAAAAAGTAATTTAATTACCCCCTACAAACATCGCTCTTGGGACAAGTGAATTTTCTTATATTATTCTCAAATAGTAAGCAGTCTATTTTTGAACCCCAGATTGGTACCGGTTGAAATAAGTATTTCATCCGGTACCATCTGGGAGTCAAAAATAGGCTCCTACAAGTTTATGAAAAGCAACAAAGCAGCCAACAGCATAGTCAAGTTAATCATAACAACAATATGGTAGGCGGTTATTTATGTTTTAGTTTATTTTATAATTTATGTTATACCATACTCAAAAATAAAACTAGACTATAAATGACTCAGAGTGGTTTACAATTTACTATGAGTTTAGTAAGATTTGGCAGTAATATACCCACGTAATTATCGATTCATAACAGCTGATTGGATAGTTTTGTAAAGTCAAGGAAGTTATTTAATTACTTCTCTTTCTTCTTTTTCATCCTATAGAGGTTCACTGGATAAAGGAGGAAGGAGGATAAAGGCCTCTCCCAAGACTTTCATTACATTGCGGGGGGGGGGGGGGGATTGTCATAATCTCTACGCTTGGCAGGCGGGTTGGGGATTGCAGTAATTTCATATTCAACAGGAAAAGCGCTTCTGCCCTCTTCCGTGGTGAGAGTACCCTTAGTCGCCATTTAAGACACCCACGGGAGGATATGGGGTGGTACTATTCTAAGCCCGGTACCACACGGGGCAGCTTAAATACGGACCTACCTAAAGTACTTACTAAATAATCCTATTGATTTGGTTTTGACTTGATTATGTCAATCTCTGACTCCCTGTTGTATCCACGTAGCTCGTATCAGGGCTATCACGCTTATAGCCCATTCCCGCTTTATATAATGATGACTGACAGAAGACATTAGTGACAGTAGTATATACAGTATGTTAAGAAAACCCTGTCCAACCCGTGAAGGTGTTGATAGGTATCGATAACTGATTCTACTAATGGATACAAAACCGGGCTAAACTTAAAAAAAATCCCCCTAAAAAATAAACATTATTTCGAAAAAAGAGGTAACTTAATAAAAGTGCGATAAGCACCCTTCCGCTGGCGGCGGGCGGCATGGCACGCGGCACGTGGTCGCATCGCTATTCGCTCATAATAATACCGGTGTTGTAACTTTTTTAAAAATGACCAAATTTCGGGGAAGTTGGAATTAATTCGCGGGAAAAAAAAGATTATTTCAAAATTCATTTGTATTGGTACTATGATGATTACGTAAAATTTTATATTATATTTGGTCATGTGTTTACCTAAACTTTATTATCCTTATGGGTCGGACAGGGTTTTCTTAACATACTGTATACTACTTGCTCGAATATTACAGTTAAGATTGATTTTTGCAAAAAAGTATGTAGCTGTATCTACAACGCTACAGGCGAACAACGCGTCACACTGACGTCACGCAAATCCTGCACCTCGCAAGCAGAGTTTACCATGCAACTAGCACATATACTTACTACTTTCTACACAACACAACACCCGTCTGATTGGAGGATGTTCTTTTTTTTATAAGAGATGATTGAACTTAATACACATTCCTGTTTATCGTCCCACTGCTGGGCACAGGTCACCTCTCATGCAGAGAAGAATTGAGCGTAATCACCACGCTTGCTCAATGCGGATTGGCGATTTCAGACTTGAAGTCCAGGTTTCAGAAACATCTTGAAGGAAAACATTCCTTCACCTTCAGTCATTGGTGTCCGAGATATACTTAGAAAGTACGTATAACTTTAGAAAAGTTACATTGGTACTTGCCTAATCTGGAATCGAACCCGCGCACTCATACTTGAGAGGCTGGTGTTTTAACCACTAGGCCACCACGACTTTTTTAGGCTACCACGACTTTTTTGTGCCACCACGACTTTTTTTAGGCCATCACGACTTTTTTGGGCCACCACGACTTTTTTAGGCCATCACGACTTTTTTGTGCCACCACGACTTTTTTAGGCTACCACGACTTTTTTGTGCCACCACGACTTTTTTAGGCCATCACGACTTTTTTGTGCCACCACGACTTTTTTAGGCTACCACGACTTTTTTGTGCCACCACGACTTTTTCAGGCCATCACGACTTTTTTGGGCCACCACGACTTTTTTAGGCCACCACGACTTTTATTTAAGATATAGCCAACAAATAATGATAAAATTTTGTGTTTCTGACGACAATTGTATTCCTTAAATATAAGTTATCTGTCTATTGAAAATTCAGCCTTAAATACACTACACTAGGTACATTTACCAACTTAAAAATAATTCAAAATACTTGATTTTCAACACCTCTTTTCATTCGTGCAAACAAGGGTTCTTTGGATTAAGGTACTCCACTCCAGTGCTATTTGCTATACAATATAATTCTGCATTGCTGCTTCTCAAGCTCTCATTATTGCAAAATTAATAACAGCGTCCAAACAAATATATTTTTAGAACATTATCTATCATGGAGATCAAGAAAACAGAAGTGTACATCATCATCACCAAATTAACATGATGAGTGTTCATGCTATCAGTTTAGTCATATGTATTAGGTATATACTTGACAGAGGAGGGGCGAAGCCTCGAGCAAAACAAAACTTCTTTACAGGTTATAAATGAACCTAATCACATAAAGGTATTTGATATCGAGTCATTAAAGTTATTAAAGGTGAGTATTTTCCCGTAACTTTGTGGTTTTTACAACAATATTCTGACATACTTGTTTAGTTCGCTTCGATTTTACTAAGAATCATGATTATTGTGTGTAGCTGGTATCAGGAGGTGTAATTAATTACGAGGTCAGGATGAATATCTCATAAGAGCGTGTAGGTAAATGAGACGAAAAAGACGTTTTTAGTGTAAGAAATAAATAAGATGGAATGTTTTAAGTAGCTATTTGATTAGAACTGAAGAAGTGAGACCAGGATTTTTAGCTCTTAGCATGAATTGTTAATAAAACCTTTTTTAGAAATCAGAGGAAAGTTTGAAAATGGGGCCAATGACAGAAAGAATTCGTTTGGTGACGTGGGATGCGATTAAGAGGGAGGAATCGTATGGGACTAAAAGAGCGCTGAATATGTTAATGAAAGAAGAGGGAGTCTTTTTTTTTTAATAATTATAAACTAGCGCTTGACCGCAATCCCGCCTGATTTTAAGCAGTGATGCGATCATTGATGGTAAAGCGCGCGAGCCTATTCACTCAGAAAAACTGAGCGAATAGGAAGAAAGACGGCAGTTGAGCGAGGTGATGCAATTTTAAACCCAACATCACGACCAACGATGCTGCGCCAAAGGGAGATTGATCTGAAGACCCTCCACGACCAAACTCCCAACACAACAACACTAGGAGCATCTTACCCGGCACACATCGCAACACAACTGCTCAGACCCGTCCTCCGTACGGCTTCACCAGACATCATGCCGGAACACGTCAAATCGCTTGGCGGCAAGGCTTTGTCTGGTGGGTGGTAACTACTGCCGGCGGCCGATGTTATGGCCTACCACCGAGAAACCTTTTTTAGAAATCAGAGGAAAGTTTGAAAATGGGGCCAATGACAGAAAGAATTCGTTTGGTCAACGTGAGATGTGAGTAAGAGGGAGGAATCGTATCGGACTAAAAGAGCGCTGAATATGTTGATGAATGAAGAGGGAGTGGAAGGTTAAAGAAAATGGATTGTGTGAAGAACGGTATGAAGAAATAGTCCCCAAGTAACACAGAAGAAAGGCGGAAAGATGATGACTTGATAAGCATAGATCCTAAGAAACTCCAATTTTGAGCAAATTAAAAGGTTTGGTATTTGTTGTTCTTTCAGGCGAAGGGCGCGAGGAGTCCAACGGCCGTCACATGGCCGAGTTGAAGTTGTGACGCACACGCCACTTAGATGGGGAGAGCAGCCGCTGAGGGCTGCTCGCGCGAGAAGAGACGTCGAACTCGCGACGATGGGTCATGGCCTGCCAAGGTACCAGATCCTCCCAATTCTATGGTACCCCACCGTAGAATTGGAAGGATCTGGTACCCAGCAAAGGCAGATAAAGAACGCTTAAGTGGTTTTTTAGTCTGTAAGAGTCCGCCACACCCTTCCGCGTCCACGAGCGGAGAATAGCCCATGCGGATTTTACCACCTTAAAATATGTTTTGGGGAATAAATAACTTCATAGACGATGTTAAAAAACACTGCTAAAATAAATACCTATAGAAACGTCTAAAAACAAGTTTTTAATTATTGTGTATAAAAATAAACGCCTCTTTGGCACGTGTGAGGCCAAAAAGCAATCAATGAAGGAATGGAAAAAGCCATTTAACGCAGTTGACCAGTTTCCCCACCCAGTCTATTCCAATAACAGATGTTCCAGCCGTTTTTTTTTGGTCTTTTGATGGTAAAAGTGACTCACTCGAAATCTAGAAAGGTTTTTGTAGGATTTAATATTTCAAAATTGACAACTTAACTCAAGTGCTCATTGACAATTTTCTACTCTATAGATATAATTATCAGATAATTATATCTTATGCCTCCCAATTATCCTCAATTATACCTCCAATAAACGGGTAATAGTACCAGCCAAATAAGAATCTTATTTGGCTGAACAGTACCATTACCCGTTTATTGGGCCGATACTTACAAAAATCAAGCATATTAGGCTGAACGCGGGATGGGAAAGACGGTGGAACGGTGTAGAATTGTAGATCATGATGACACTTCTTCGGATATCCGGGTCGGGCAAAGTGTTATTGGATTCTTGTAATAAAAATTACTCACTAGTAGTTAGTAGGAATAGTTTTTTTTTTTATGTGAGAAGTAATCAATACTCACACGACATTATACTTATCTCGTGAATACCATCTTCATTACAGGGCCTGTCATTATCATCACGATCTTTGTTACAATGTAACTGATCATTGTTTCTACATTTCCTTTAGCTGTGTAATTTCGATGAATCAGAACATCACTACTTTTTTTTATTAAATGGATTTTAGCATTGAAACAAAAGATAAAAAGGAAATTCGCTAAGTGGGCTACAACTTTAGGATAATGCTGGGTAAAGTCAAGCTGAGTGTCACGCTCATTTTTCATTGGACTTTTAAAATTATTTATAGTGTTGTTTACTAAGTAAAAGTGCGTGATTTATGTAGTAAAAAGTGCATTCAGTAAATAATTCATAAAGAACAGTGAAATATCGCAGCATAGTGGCCACATCATGACTTTGCCTAAAACCTCCATCGTAAGACGGGTCATGCGGCCGTCTCTTTCGACATGAACAATTCATTACGTGACACTGGCTAAATACACAAACCGTGCGAAGACATAAAATAAAGAAAGAAAGAAGGATAATGCTACGACTACACGATTACATGAATAGTCGACACGATTGACGCAGAGGCTGAGCGATCGTCTGCTGAGCTGGGTGTCGCAAATTCGATTCCCGCACGGAACAAATATTTAAATGGCCTACAATTATTTGTCCCCGATCTGGCTGTTTGTGTATGTGACTTTATAGGTACATATGTTTGTAAACGCATCCACGAAATTCTTAGTGTGGGGGGAACGTTTTTTTTTGAGAGAAAAACAAATATTTGCCCAGGAAATATTCGTATAACTTTGATTTATGAACTGGGACTTATGTAAATCCAATACTTCAAATTCGTCAGTTGCTTCCGTGTTGAGAACACGTAAGCAGCTGACGCGTTTGGAATCTACATATATAACGTGTAATGGAAAGGGCACCATAAGCACGACTTCTTTTAATGATAGCAAAAATGACATTGGAAAGGTTTTTAAATCTTATCTGTAACTGTTCGGGAATTGAGACCAGAAACCGATTTTTTACAAATTGAAACAAACACACCCCTTTATCTTGTAATCAACGTTAACTAACTTAGAAGTTATTGACCTTCGTAGTGCGGTGACACGTGTTTTATGATTAGAATTTAAGAAACATAATATTTACCCGAAAATAAGGTATCAATTCTTAAAGTATTTAATTTTGAGTTGAAAGTATGTATACTAGTTCTATACCAGCTGTTACAGTGGTTCTTATATTTATAAGTGTAGAGTTGTGTATTTTCGATTTTCCTGGGATGCGGTGGCTTCCTTCTGCGAAGCAGTCATCTCGCAGAAGGAGGCTGCGGAAAGGTAGAAAGAGATGTCGTCCTCTCAACCAGCCCGCAGCAGGCGTACTGGGCGTCGGCGGAGGGCGGATAACGCCCTCTTCCTGTCCCCCTAAATGGGTCCAGGGGCGATAGATCGGGGACATCGACCCCCAAATATCAGGACCCGAGGTGGCGGTGTGTCTTCCACGCGCGCCACTTCTAGACGTCACGGGAGTATCATACTCCTCACCCGAGGAGGCCCACATTGGCGCGCCAGCACCAATCGGGGGTTGCGGAAGCAGTGTTCGTTCTCGCAATCCCCGGTGTAGGAGTGAGGTGGAACACCGGGATGGTTTTTAGTCAGTAAGAGTCTGACAGGCCCCATCGCTGCCCCAGGGCGACGGACATCCATGAGGATGGATTTCCACCCCGGAAAAAAATGTATTAATGAATGCGAAGTAACTTTCACTACAAAACTTGAACTTTCATTACAAAGGACACATTAAAACAAATAAATTGTAAAAAAAAAAACTGTATTTTACTTACATCAAAATTACAAGTTACGCATGTAACAATAGATACTCAATTATCTTTCTGGGGTAAGTTAATTGCTTTATATTTATACATTAATAATTTGAAGATATTATAAACAATTTTAGTTTGACTTATCAGTTAAGGACACGTAAGGTCATACACATAAAATTACATATTGTCCTTTGACTGATAGCCGAAAAGCAAAAAAAAGTAATAAAGACATTTATGGCAAGTCATAATATTCCACAATCGTAAAAATGTATTATTAGAACACACATGACCAAAAATTTATACAAAAATCAACAAAAAAGTCAACTATAAAAACAATTATTTTCAAAATGACAGACTCTATTATAAAATATCGTAAAACAATCCACAGTTGGAATGAAAACTGAGTCTTGTACAGTTGAATTAGCGGTCAATTTCCTAAAACAACTTAAAACTGGACAATAAATCGTTATTTTTTTTTTGTCTATAATTACACGTAGGTAAAGCAAGTAATTTGTAGTTAAAGCTATTTGGTGTTTAGCGAATATCGTCCGGTCACCGTTAATCACAGCTTGTTCAATGCACTTCGTAACACTCTGTTATTTCACTGAGTAACCCGAAGTTAACGTTTTCTGCAAAAGAAAGAGAAGAACATCATGAATTAAGTTTGAAGAAACTTGTTTAAATGCACATGACATGGCATGCCATGTGTAATTAATTTTATGCAGTAAGGTCTTTCACAATGTAATTATCCCACTATAATAGGGATGTTTCCTGGGTAAAAAAAAAATGATTCTATTTAGTCCGTCATTCAGATTATAGATAAATATTGGATACGTATATTTTGTTTTATCAAATCAATAAAAATTGACAAATACAAAAGGCATCAAGAGTGGTGGCTGGTGACGTCACTGCTCGCTAAAAAGTGTAGCGAGCAGTGACGTCACACGAGTTTTCAATGCACTGTGTCGTCTTAATTTTTTGTTTTTATGAAAGAAGAAGTGTTTCGCCTTATGCAACGGAACCCGGAGACACGAAAGGGCAAAATCACGGGGGCACGGACAGGTGAGCCTGAGTAATTAGGGTCCCATTGGATTGGGTATTGCTACTGAACTGAAAGATTTGGGCAGTTGGGAGTAATTCAAAGCTATCTCGAAGTCTCGAATTTTCGCACAACGATAATTATGTACCCAGGTCATACCTATAGGCAGTCGCTCCATGAATTTTTGCATCCAGTGAGACTGGAAACCGAATCCTATATATCCCTTACCTAGTAATATCTATAGAATCGGCGCTTAGTAGACATCTACGTTTTCATATCTTATAGAAACAAGGATACAAAAATCTAAATCAAAAGTAATTTATTCAAATTAGACTGAGAAACAGCACTTATTGAACGTCAATATTATATAAGACAGTCTCCCAAAACGCCCGTCCTTCGCCAGTTCCTAGTGCTTTCGCTGAATCAAACATCTTATAAACGTTTGAAATTAATTTATGAGTAAATTTTACGTATTTTTACTGAGTTATGTATTAATATGTTACTAGGTCAGCGATATATGTATACACTTTTCCAATTTTTGTTATTTACATAGTTACACCGAAAAAAATGTTATAGAAGAAATATCATCACTGGAGAGTACAATGACTTCAATTACTGTCATTGTCTCTGTGTCAGGACAAATTCATTTGTATTCCTTTGATTCTTTTCTTAAATGACAAATTGTCGTTTAAGAGCATAAGTCAGCAAGGATATTTTTATTTATTCTTCCTTTTTGCACATAGTATATTTTTTAAGACTTGATGGGAAATTCTCGTACATTCAAGAACCGTCACAGCCTGATCTCTCAATCTATCAAAAATACCTTTAACTTCCCTAATTATTTTTTTACAGAAAAGGATTTGGAGAGGAGGAGAGGGAGAGAAGGAGATTTGGAGATTTTGAACGTTTTTAATTACGGGAATTGGCCTTTTGATTATTATTTTAAGTTTAGATGACCAACATAACTAAAATATATTCTTACCCGTAGCCACCACCGCTTCCGTAGCCGAAGCCGCCGCCGCCACCGCCGCCGTAGCCACCACCTCCGCCGCCACCGCCGCCGCCGCCTCCTCCTCCGCCACCCCCGCCGTAGCCGCTGCCTCCGCCATAGCCGCCGCCGTAGCCGCCACCATTACCGCCACCGTGTCCACCGTAGCCGCCATTGTTTCCACCATAGCCGCCATTGTTTCCACCATAGCCGCCACCTTGGCCGCCACCGTAGCCGCCACCGTAGCCGCCGCCGTAGCCGCCACCGTTTCCACCGTAGCCTCCGTGACCATGGTGACCGCCGCCGTGACCTGAAACACAAATAAAATAAGTAAAGCGGTTTAAATATCACGCAGTGGTCCTGCAATGTAAAGTTTTTAGGTTTCTCTATTATCTAAACATAGTGCATAATCTACTTTCACAAGCATGTAAAACCAAATGGTGCTACTAAGTTAGATTTGATGATAACATTTTACTATTTTCCGAAGGTAAAATATGTATCATTTAATCCACACGACTAGTTTTAAGTCCATATTTCTTAACTATTTTTTTAAATTAGGGAATTGCTATACCTTCAGAAATTAAATCATCTACTATTACTCAAGCTTAATAATTATTGCATCAGTTAATGACAGTCATAGCCAAATTTTCACACTGGTTGTCACATTAATAAAGAAACAGAAAAGCGTTTACAAAAAAGCAAAAGTGTGTGTGTGTGCAAAAAGCTGTGCTGTGCGTCCGTACCATGCTCATTCACCACTTTAACAATTATAGTTTTGGATGGTTCTTCGTAGCCACCACCATGGCCTCCTCCATAGCCACCGCCGTAACCTCCGCCTCCCCCATAGCCACCGCCTTGCCCTCCGCCTCCGCCTCCTCCAAAACCGCCGCCTCCGCCGTGACCTTCGTCATAGCCACCTCCACCTGCACCGAAGGAAAAGCTTCCGCCCAGACCTAATTTTTTCAGCAAATGGCGTTTCTGTCTGTTGAGTCTAGGCCGTTCTTGGTCTTCAAGTTTCTGCAATACAAATGAAATCGTTTAAAATAAATTAGACATGCAATAATGCACACTTAGCAAACCTATAATCTGTACATTAAACTTGTACTTATAAATACGCAAATATGGTATTAGGTACCTAACTCAATTATAATGTGTCTTGGACATGTTTACTGTAGTCATAAATATTGATTGGTTTAAACTTTATAGATAGTCCTTTATAATCTTTATTCACAAATAAATAAACGCCATAACGTCATCATTATTATTTTGGGCAGTATTTTTCCATACACTACATCACCTATGACATTAAAGTATATTCACGTTGATCATCTGATGTTGATTTTAAACCAATCGTAGGTAATTTAAAAACAGAATAATTAGAAAACAGATGAGTTTTGATTGACTCAATGAATCCTTATTTTTCAATAATCTATCCTGAATTTGTGACTGCAAAACCCAATAAGTATCTAATAAATTTTTGCTTGTATTCTTTGTGTGAATATTGAATTAAACCGTCTAACGACAGTTTAACAAGCGGGTATAGTATGATATTAGTTGGATACCTTCTAATTACCAGTCACGTTTGGGTCCATGCTATGTCAGTTGTTCATCATAACAATGACCAAGAGGCGACTATCGAAATTAACTTAGAAAATAATAATAGAAAAGCTTAGTAATAAGTTTCAATACTAATTACAGTAGGCAATACAATGTTGGCGTTACTTAAATTATTATTTGAAAGAGCAATAGTCAAACTGGATCAGTAATAAAATTTCAATTTACTTTATAATAATTTGATTTAGAATTATAAATTTAAATTATAACGTGTATTCAAATAATACCTATGCATACATAATTATTTAGCAATAAATGTTCAATGTATTCAAGAATATGCGAGCTTGTAAATAAATCGTTTACTTAGACTCATCATCGTGATCTCAGCTTTAATTCCAGTTATATCCGAAGCTTTTTCAGCTTTGGAGCCTGGGGTCCGCTTTACCAGTGTAACTGCTGATTTTCGCTAAACATCAATATTAGCCAAAATCAGCAGTCGTCGTCGTTTACTTAGACTATTACAATTAATTTCTGTCATTCATGATACGAGGGTGTGTCTTAAATATAGTGATTTAGTTTAGAACATAATAACAAAAATTTCTATAACTTTTTCCCACTTGTGCTAATTAAGATAAAAAATGAAAACATTAAAATTAAAATAACCTAAGATTTGGATTCAAATATTTGGATGATAAAGAAAGAAAGAAGAAAATAATTGTAAATCATAACGTGTTAAAA
This sequence comes from Sesamia inferens, assembly GCA_037179545.1. Classification (NCBI taxonomy): domain Eukaryota; kingdom Metazoa; phylum Arthropoda; class Insecta; order Lepidoptera; family Noctuidae; genus Sesamia; species Sesamia inferens. Next base: position 10,133,483 of record CM073923.1, on the reverse strand, counting down.
CTGATAGAACAATTTCATTTAAGTTTTAAAGTAAAATTACCTGAACATAAATGGGCTGCGGGTTTCTTAGGGATTTAGCTTCGGGTTCCTGCCGCTCATATTGTGGGTTGGCCTGAGCAAGGAGCACAAGAACCGGGAACTGCCTTGAGCGGGTCGTGTCGTGTAACCTGGAGTCCCGAGGAGGGGCCAATACTGGCGAAACGAGTACCACTCGCTCCCCAGTGTCTAAAGAATTATCTCCGATTGACGGCACTGCTGCCGCAAGCGCTGAAAGCGCCAGCACGCTCACCACCACACTACTATGTCCCATCGCGATCACTGACGCAGGACCAACAAAGCAAACCTATTTATATGACGCGATTTTCCTGCGGACGCTACTACGTCATGCACCGAATACTAGTGCCATCAGTTCGCGGGATCACTTCGCGGAACGGTCAATTCCCACGAAGACGTTGACAAACTGATTTAGTCGGATTGTTTTCAATTTTACGAGTATAATTACTATACACGCATCAGTTATTATTCCTCATATAGAAAAACAAAAGATGATATGTAAGTACCTACATGTGGTTGAACGAGAAAAACGTGATGTTACACGCCTGCTAATTTGCGGTGTCCATGCACGTATTAAGCTGGTTATTCCCATAAACCGGATGCTCGTCTGTGTGTGTTTGGATCCATACTTAATAAAAGCGAACAGGTTATTTCTGTTTTTTGTGGTTGATTACCAAGATAAGTTAGTATTTATATACAAAAGCGTAGAATAAAACTAAGTTCACCAACTAGTTTTCGGTTTTAGTTGAAAAATAAAGTAATTAATTTATTGACGTAAGTTACGATCGAAAAATACCAAATATGTGAACACAAATAAATTGTTGTTGACGACGTAGGTAAACTTAGATACACACGTTGGCTAGTAATGTGAAGATGAAAATAGACATCCTCCTCCTCAAGTCGTTCTCCTCATTACTGAGTTTCGTGATGTCCCTGTGGAATTATCTTTTCCTTTACGATAGTTCTCCATCTGTTCGATCCCTGGCCGGTGCCCAGAGATGAACGAATTTGGTCGTTCCAGCTTATTGAACTGCGGCCTCTAGAACGTCGTCCATCCACCTTCCTAGTAACCATGAGCTTGTGTCCATCTTTTGTGGCAATATGGCCAAAATATTCTAAAATTCTTCGGAGGCAGACAGAGGAGAGTCTTGTTGTGACACCCAGCTCTCGAAAGATTGACTGGTTTGTGCGGAATGCTGTCCATGGAATTTTAAGCTTCTTTTTCCAGCACTAGATCTCGAAGGCGTCCAAACGGCTTGTTGACACTTCCCGTGACCCAAGGGCTGGCTTTTACCTTGGCCAGAGACTAAGTATTGCCATTCAACGCGGCAATGCTGCCAGTCTCTTGGGTACATTACCAGTCGACAGCGATGACGAAGAATGTTTTGATGCTGTATTGTAATTTATTAATAGTTTTAATTAGGGCAATAGCTTTATTTAGTAATTTGTATTTATTTAGTTTTATAAGTTTGTATAAATCAATAATTATGTTGAATAAAGTTGTTCAATATTGTTTAAGCTAATAAGCTATTATTTAAGCTGTCTAGTGTTATCGCAAACAGACAGAAGGTTGAAAAAGATTATTTTTGGTACACTTTGTTATAGAAGTAGATATAATGTAATATATTTATATATTACTAGCGACCCGCCCAGCTTCGCACGGGTGCAATGCTGATACTAAATACATTACAAAAAAACTGTTAACGTTGTATAAAAAAACATAGCGGCCCGCCGCCCTACCTACTGGTACCGCCGCAAATGCGACGCCCCACAATTTTTAAATTTGTAATATCTTCGAAACTATTTATTTAAATCATGTGTTGTAAAGGGCGATATAGATCTATATAAAAAAAAAATTGCGGTTTATTACCCTTAACATTTAGGGGGATAAACAATAGATGTCCGATTCTCAGACCTACCCAATGTGCACACAAAATTTCATGAGAATCGGGAAAGCCGTTTCGGAGGAATTAACACCGCGAGACGTGGTGCGTCAAGCTATGGAGTATTTTATCCCCTTCAGTGACGTGCCCGTCGGTGGCTCGGCTCGCCCATGGTTTAACGCCGACTGTGTTCAAGCTGAACGGCGTAAGCACACGGCATTCCTCGCCTGGGTTGACGCTCGTGACCGCAGAGCTCTGGATCTAAGCTCAAAGAAGAGAGCCTTTAACCGTGCTGCCAAGTCCTACAAAAAGGCGCTTAAGAAGGCTCGCTTCGACCGCATCACTAACATTGGTAACAAGCTCTCTGCGCACCCTTCCGGTAGCAGATCTTTCTGGTCCCTAGCCAAATCGGTCGAGGCGAACTTCTGTCGGCCCACACTGCCTCCGCTGGTTAGGCCTGATGGAGCACTGGCCCATACGGCGAGAGAGAAAGCAGGTCTCTTTGCATCTCTCTTTGCCCATAGTTCGCGTCTTGACACTGGCAATACTACTCCACCTAATTTACCTCATTGCGGAACTTCAATGCTGGAGGTTCGCATTAGAAACAAGGAGGTTCTGAGAGTATTGTGTCGTTTGGACGTGAATAAGGCTAGTGGTCCAGATGGTATACCAGCGATTGTTCTTAAGGCTTGTGCGCCCGAGTTGTCTCCTGTATTGACACGCCTGTATCGCCTCTCATTTAGGACTGGTATAGTGCCCAAGTCCTGGAAGCTTGCCAACGTGCAGCCCGTGCCCAAAAAGGGTAGTCGTGCCGATCCTACCAACTATCGGCCGATTTCAATAACCTCCATACTCTGCAAGATTATGGAGCGTGTATTGAACTCGCGCCTCTTGGCATACCTGGAAGGTAACGATCTCCTCAGTGACCGACAGTACGGTTTTCGACGCAATCGGTCAACTGGGGACCTACTAGTGTATGCCACTCACTTGTGGAGCGAGGCCCTCGAGAAAAATGGGGAAGCGATTGCCGTCTCCCTTGATGTCTCGAAGGCCTTCGACCGGGTATGGCACGCTGGCCTTGTGAGTAAGCTTCCAGCGTACGGCATTTCCGCTGGCCTGACTGGCTGGGTAAAAGACTTCCTGACTGAACTGTCCCTCCGAGTTGTTTACGACGGATGTCCATCTGAGCCCATGTCGACCAATGCCGGTGTTCCTCAGGGTCTGTTCTCTCTGCAACTCTGTTCCTGCTGCATATTAACGATCTGCTGATGCCCGGTATCTATGGGTATGCAGATGACAGCACAGTTGTGGAGAGATACCTGCCGGAAGCTCGGGCTAGTATGGAAACAATCCGGTCCGAAAGAGAGGCCATGGTAGAGCGTGTGAGTGCTGCACTGCAGGCAGTCTCCGAATGGGGCAATGCCAATCTTGTAGCATTCAATACCGCCAAAACACAGGCGTGTCTTTTCACCGCCAAAAGGAGCCCGTTTACCTTGGCTCCTACTTTTCAGAATGTATCTTTGGAGTGTACCGACCGCCTTCAGCTTTTGGGAGTTGAGATTTCCTCGAGCCTTAACTTTGGGCGGTTCATTGAGTCCAAGGCCAGGGTGGCTGCCAGAAAACTAGGCGTCATCGCGAAAGTCGGCGGTACTTCACACCAGGGCAGCTTCTAATTTTATACAAAGCACAGGTCCGCTCGTGTGTGGAGTACTGCAGCCACATTTGGGCTGGTGCTGCGAAATGCCACCTTGCCACTTTGGATTCGGTGGAGAGGCGTGCGAAGAGGTTGATTGGCGACCCAGACTTAACTCGAAACGGTCTCCAAAGCCTGGAGCACAGGCGTAGAGTAGCCAGCCTTTCGGTCTTCTATAGGATGCATTCTGGTGAGTGTGCAAGGGAATTGCATGATTTAATTCCCCCATCTCCGTTCCATCATCGGACGACCCGTCGTACGGCGAGTTTCCACCCTTACGTTGTTGACACCACTGCGATCCGGACGAAGCGTTTTGCTTCCTCCTTTATACCGCGTACATCGAGGGACTGGAACAATTTGCGGGCGTCGGTGTTTCCGTCTCATTACAATTTGAGTGTCTTCAAGGCTAGAGTGAATAGGCTCTTAATAAACTAGCGCGCTTTACCATCAACGATCGCATCACTGCTTACCATCAGGCGGAATTGCGGTCAAGCGCTGGTTTATAATATATATATAAAAAAAAGAATTTTATATATTAGATTATTATTAATATATTTACCTATATATTTATATACATTTTGCTTTATCACAGTTGAGATTGATGTTAAATTTAATATAATCACCTTATAAGCTAATTGTTATATTTGTTATACTAAATCAACTCATTTGTACAGACGACCGCATTTCAAGCTACTACTACAATCTGTCAGATTTCTTTATTAGATTTTCAACTTTATCTCTAAATTCTTAAGGCTCAATGTTGATTGGAAATATTTGACAGTTTGGCGTGGCTTGACCCGCTGTCGTGAGTACTATCTAACTTCTGATTTTATGAGGCTTTTAATTAAACCAATTATTTAGGTTTTAAGTAAGCTAATAATGTCACCATTAAAAATTTAAAATAATCAGAGTTGGTCGGTTTCTCGAACACTTCACATTTTACTATAGGTCTGGCTGTTTGTGTATGTGAGTTTATATGTTTGTAAACACACCCATGATAAAGGAGAAATTCTTCGTGTGTTAGGCAACGTTAAAAAAAAGCTGAAAAGTTTCCTAATAATTTGCTAAAATATGTAGATGTGTTTGATTATCAATTACTTGTCGATTTCTGCTAATGTTATCTTACTTATTTTATGCTGATTTCCGTTATTCAGTTGTTAACGTTTGTTTTATTTATTTAGGTTAACCAACAATTGTTTACATTGTACATTATTGTGATTTAATGACTAAAGTAACACTTGCAAGTGCAACAATTAATTACAGGTTAACTCCACATGGACAAAAAAAAAGGTTTACATTACATACTTAATTAAAACTTAATTGATATTAAAATTGAAACGCATACATACATTTTCATTTCGATATTCATTTAAATTGTTTGAATTTATTTGAAAAATTAGATTACCTAGTTGTGTGGACGACATCAGGTCAAGCAACCCGAATCTGTCAAATATCTAGATGAAGTTACACATTTAATAAAGAAATGTGACAGATTGTAGCAGATTGATATGCTGTTATCATCTCAGCTTATATGATCCTTTTTTGCCTATATTTTACATACATTGACTAGGTTACTATAGAGAGAAATACAGACTTTGTGTAAGTTGTTCAACCTGTTTTCTACGATGCATCAACGCAATCGTCAGGTATGAGAATCGTGAGTATATTTGTTTCTTGGTAACATAAAAAATCTTTATTAATCACTAGCGACTTTGTTCGCGTGGAGTTAGTTATGTACCGCTCCTAACGGTCGTAGCGTGATGTTATATAGCGTAAAGACTGCCGTGCCCCGACATTACCTGCGTCACCCTGAACGACAGGGAGCCGTCCCATCCAGTACTGGCCGCATCGCCTCGACATTAGCGTGGTGGTAGGGCGCAGAAGCCTTTGCCGCCAATCCTCCACCAGGACCTGATGGATCTCCTCTAAGCGCTGCTCGATCTGCCACTCTGCCACTACACTGGACTCGGGTCCCGTGCCCGCTCTTCTTCGCGAATTCGGTATAATGACGCTAGTACTTTCGCCTCTAGGTCCCAGGGCGGGGATTCGGGAGGCCGCAAGTCTCCTCGTAGGAAATCGTTCCCAACGGCCGTCGAGCAACAGTCCCAGATACTTCGTGGTGGACTCGACAGCTACCGGGCCCCGCTGACCACGATATGTGATCATCAAACACCATGGCCTCCGACTTATCAAGGGTCACCTCCAGGCCCAGACATCGGATGCAGTTCACCACCTATGACACCGCAGCCGTGGCTATCAACGTCGCTTCCCTGTACGAGCTCCCCCGGGCTGTGACAAGAGCGTCGTCCGTATAACACGTCAAGTCGGTGCCCGACGGGAGCTCGCCTCTCAGCACCCAGTCGTAGCCGATGTTCCACAGGAGCGATCTCAAAACCGATCCCTGTGGGACACCGAATGACATTTGATGCCGACCGGCACCGTCACGTCCCCTATAGCGACGCACCACCTTCCTGAGCAGGATCAGCCTCCCTTCCTTGCACGCACTAGGAATCTAATCCTGCTCGAGACATGCCGTGTAGAGCTCCTTAAGCTGGGGTTCTAGCTCCTTCAGACCTAGGATGAGAGCTCGACCAGGAGTTCCGTTGGGTGCTTTGTTGACATCGGTGCCCTCCCCTTCTGGAGAGTCTGTTGCTGAGGGCGAAGCCATCGCCGGGGGAACGTGTCCCGCCCGCTCAGAGAAGAGGGTTGATACCACCGCCTCTGGCAACTGGGCTTGCATAAATTGTACCAGTGAGGGCGCCCAGGGACGCAACTTGCCTCATACTCAACGGTAGAGGCGCCCCCACGGGCCCCGGTCTAGAGACGACGAGTCGACCTTCAAAACACGCTCCAAAGAGGAAGCGATAGAGCTAAACCGGGGGTCGAAAGTCATCGTACAAAACCTTAGCAGGAGCCATCTGACGAAACTGACGACATCGGATGGGACAGTCGTTACTTTGAAGCCGGAGGTACTAGCGGAAGTTGAAACCTTCTATAGTCAAGTGTATACCTCGTAAGCTGTATATCTAAATCAGTTCTCCGCACCGAAGATTCCAGAGCTACTCTCACACGGCACTACACCGAAGAACTCCCTGAGATCAGCCTAGCCGAGATCCAGTCCAATGTCCGTCCAAGTCCAGAAGCAGCAGACTAAACATATCCCTCTTAAGCGTGGAGTGAGACAAGGGGACGTTATTTCCCCCAAGTTGTTCTCGAATGCCCTCGACGATATGTTTAAGACGCTGGATTGGCACGGTCGGGGCATTAACATCAATGGCGAGTACATCTCACACTTGCGATTTGCGGACGATATCGTCATCATGTCAGAAACGCAGCAAGAGCTGGAACAAATGCTGACCAACTTAGCTGAATCCTCCCAATGTTTCGGTCTCCGGATGAACTTAGACAAGACCAAAATTATGTTCAATGTCACTCCGGGACCGGTTGCCGTAAACGGAATGTTGCTCGAAATTGTTTCAGAATATGTATACCTCGGGCAAACGTTGCAATTAGGGAAAAACAACTTCGAGAAGGAGGCAAATAGAAGGATCTAGCTGGGATGGGGAGCATTTGGTAAACTTCGTCGGGTATTTTGTTGCCGACACCCCAAGGTTTTAAGACTAAAATCTTCAACCAGTGCGTCCTACCCGTCATAACTTAAGGACCGTTAGTGTCCGAGACGTGGACACTAACGGTCAGACTAGTCAATAAGTTTAAAGCCTATGTTGGGCATCTCTTTGAAGGACCGCATCAGAAATGAGGTGATCCGAGAGAGGATCAAAGTCACCGACATAGCTGAGAGGATTAGTAAGCTGAAGTAGCAATGAGCTGGTCACATATGCCGCAGGACCGACAACCGTTGGGGTAAACGAGTCCTCGAGTAGAGACCGCGTCTCGGAAAACGTAGCAACGGCAAATGGAGCGACGACATCAAAAAGGTCGCTGGTAGTGGCTGACGTAGAACTGCTCAGGATCGAGCTTGTTGGCGTGCCATAGAAGAGGCCTATGTTCAGCAGTGTACAAGTAGAGGCTGTTGATGATGATGAAAGCTCTCTTTTCCAAAGTGCGAAATCCTCAAGGATTTTCGCCCCCAGTTATTTTCTAAGCACTACCCAGATGTTCGCTAAGCTTCACATCTACGCCGCCCGGGATCGCAGGAATGTTTAATACTTCTGGCACCCACGACTGATGCCGTCCCGCCACTGTGGGCATCCATCGGCAGGGTGTGAATGAGGTGTTTGTCTCTTTTTCCAAGAGAGGTGCGTGGAATACCTCGTGTCACCAGTTCGAAAGGTTAGAAGCCCGGTGCGCCAGCAGCGGGCCGAGTGGGCGAGTTCTTCCTTTTCCTTTTTGCAGCCTCGTTCAGCGAGATGGCTGAGAAAACCACCGTCCCGGGACTCTTTGCTGCCGATCATCGACTCGAATACGACAGGCAGCGACATGTCACTGCCTACTTCACCTGCGCCTACCTACTGTGCCTACGGCACATTCTGCCAGCGTATGCCACGCCGTGTCCTCTTGGCAGTCGACGCAGTGGTGTGCTGTTTATGCGATATAGGTGTACTTCCCGAAGCAATCATTCGCCGAGACCTATGGCACCCTAAATGTTAAGGAGCTTTCTTCCGAGCCAGTCCGCCAATACCAGCTGGACTCTCAGCTGACTTCATCTAACTTTTTACAGTGAGATTTTTACGGTATAGATCGGAAGCTTTCACACTAAGTAACAAATGAAAGTAATAAAAACCACGATAATATTTGCCGGAAACATGACTTTGTTGGTAATGTTCTCCAAGTGTTAGGCTTCAATAATTTCAATTAATATATTTTCTTAACAATTACCTCGTCTTTATAGGAACAAAGTGAGGCGGAAGTTATATAAATGACACGACAACAATTAATTCCATGATTAAGATTAATTTTTTAAGCTATGTACATCGCATTTCATAATTATGCCCACTGATACTCAACTCACGGAAAAGGTAAATTACCTCACATTCGACTTAAGACAGTGGAAAAAGAAACGAGCGCTGTAATAAATAGAGTTTTATTTTCAATAACAAGTATGGATGCTTATGAAGTTAACGTAATGAGGTTCTATAGTCTATAATCTTCTTGATGGCACAGCGTATGGTATGTTTACCACCGGTGTCATGTAGTTGTCATCTGTGAACAAAATACGTTAAAATAAATTGTGGTTTTTACCTTAAAATATTCTTCACTGCTGTTTTTACTACTAAAAAAAAAACGATTGTAATGAATATTCATAGACATATTATTTTGTGAATAATCTTCAGTTTTTGATACCAATTAAAAACATCAGGTATCGTGGGATTTCGTATTCTTAATGTGTTTTTTTTTTTTGTGGAAATAGGCAAATGTCTTTGTATACTTAGTTGGTTTTATTAAGTCTTTCTTGATTTAATTTTAGTCAGACTTTCAATAGAATACATTTTTATTGATCGTCCATCATGGAAAATAACAGTTAGGAAATACTGTTATTTTTTAATAATAACAAATAGTTTGACTGCAATCTGTTTAATTTATTCCATGTCAAATATTGGTATTCAGATGCGTCTTAACATACTTTAGAAAAGATATGCAGACTTTTTTGTTATAAAATAACTGTAAAGGAGCTCTGTTCGGCAATTACATATTTCACAGTTTGGCTGAGGTAAAACTATTTCATTGAATAATCAAGTTTTGTCATTTTTTTATCATGAATCAAGACACTAACAAAGCAGTATTTAAGAAAAAAATCAAGCATTCCAAATTTTTGAGGTTAAAAAACCTAATTATTTTTAAATTTAATTTATATTTTTTATAGAAAAATACAGGATTATCTTAATAAATAGCAACCAAAAATCACTAAAGCGTACACTTGTGCCATAATGAGTCTATATCTCAAATCTCAATACAGTCGACACCCACTAATTCGATAAACATTTTGTAGGTCAGTGTCAAACTATCAAGTTTATCGGATTATAAGGTCTAACTTCTTTCTAACTGCCTTTTGTAAAAAAATCCGTAATGTAAGGGGTAGTCCGGATTTCTTTTACAAAAGTATACCTTCTAATCAAAGAAAGTGTAATTGTATAACACACTATCAGTGGCAATGCGATTCATTTTGACAGTTCAACAATGGATCAGCAATATGCTTCGAAATGATTCAAATTGATATTAATAGTGTGTAACGCAATTAGGATGCATAAACTTCGCTCCAGCCGTCCCTTGCTGTTCTCTCCAGCGACGCCCCAAGCCGAGGTTCGTGCCCCACAGGGGGTGCCCTTAGCGCGTAGTCGCTTAGTTTTTAGTTGCCCTGGCTGGAGGCTTTAAAGTCATTTAAGGCAGCCACAGGATAGATGCCAAATTAAAAAAAAGAAAAAAACTAGGGTGCTGATCCAACGATAAGATTCTAATGAATGGCCGTACCGCAATTACATATATGTATTAAAATTCAAACCAAGCAATCAAAATCAAAACAATACGCGTCGAGCATAATAATGGTGATGCGTAGGGCTAATGGATGTTTGAACAAGTTGTAACTTGTTCAAACATCCATTAGCTAAGATTATCAAAGAAAAATATTTAATACTAATAAATAATAGACCATGTCAAATTACAGGGGGTTGTAGCCTCGATTACCTGAAACAAGTGTCCAGTATTTTTAAGTAAAGAATCTATGTACAAAATTTGAAAAAGATATCATGAAGTACCACAAAGTTATGAGCTTGATATATGGTTGTCACAACGAAAATATGGTCAGCTGTGTTGCGCGCTCGGTAAACACACTGCAACATTTTATAAATTTATTTGGGAAAAAATATAACACGGTGTAAAAAATTGTTGAGTCGATTCAGTTGCTTATTCTGAACAAACTATATTCAGGTTTTATATAAAGAAAAAATAACTTTGTACAATGTACCTACATACATGTGTTATTGGTTTCATCTATGCAATCTTCAGTTTAACCGTATGCAACTGAAACCAGCCCCCTAATCGGCGAACACATTTTTGTCAACTAATTGCGACTAGTTGGGATTAGTTGGTATCGTTCGGGCCGCCCATTGGTCCGTTCGGTCCAAACGATCCCAACTAGTCGCAATTATTTGACAAAAATGTGTTCACCGATTAGAGGGCTGTACTTTACATGGAGCGATTGCCACTCTGACCTTTACAGTCGAATTGCTTTAGATTGAGGTCATTTGATAATTTCCAATCCGGAACAAAAAAAAAAAAGACTAAATGCATTGTCAGACTTTCCATGAATGGTAGCTGGGACCAAAAAGCTTAATTTCTTAAGTAGATCTAATATTTGTTTTATTTATTTATTTATATTTGTATATATTTTATTGTAGATCAAAAACATACATCGATTGAAATACATTCAATGCAACAAAACATACAATGGGCGGCCTTATCGCTAATTCATTACCTTCCAGGTAACCAATGAATGGACAGATTCTCCTGAAGCATAAGTGAGACTGTCGTTGGTGCAAAGCAGTATTGGCTTAGAACGGCCCACTGGTGGAGGTTACTGAAGTAAACGTTTCTTCTCATGGACTTATAAATGCTAATCCACGGACCAACATCATCAAACATAGCTTAACCTGATCGATCGTCCCGTGCGGCTATTGTTGCAAAGTCACAAACCCCTCAAATGTATAATTAAATTATACAAGTTGTGATACGTTGTCATAAATTAGGTATACTTAATGTATTGATATATGTTATTATAAATTATAAGTACCACTTATAAGTTAATACATAGTATTAAGATATTTTTATGTTAAATACTAGTGGAAATTCTTGTCTTATGGGAAATTCGATGGCCACAGGCGCATGGAAAACTTTCAAGCTATGTAGGTATAGTGCACAGTAAAAAAAAAACAAAATCTTATTGCTGTTTCTCAAAAGTATGTGGATTGTGTGGTTTAAAGAAGATTATTTCTTATGAAACAGCATAAAATCAATATTAAAAAGATTGGCTTGTTTGTTTCAACATGGACCTTATTCATTAATGTCCACCAAAAGAAAAAAAAAAAACATCAAGTTGGGGAACAAGACATCTGATTTTGTTAGATTAAAATATTTTTCTTCTTTTTCTTTTTCATACAGCTACTGCTATCTGAAGCAGAAGAAAAATACTCATTCAAACTATATCATCACACCAAATGAGAAAATGTAAAAGGTAAGTAGAACTAGTAAAAAGACGAATAAAAACGGGGCAACCCTGATAATATGTGTGCATAAATTTATATTGTCATCATTGGTAAAATGGGCAAGTATAATATATAATATATAATCACCTGGCATGTTGACCACTACGGTTGGACTGTTGACACCTGGAGAAACTCCAATTGACGAACTAGGAGCATAAGAAGACCCTGGTCCCCGGTAAACAGAAGGACCTGAAATAAAAGATTACATAACATCAATAAAATTGCGAAAATCCCAAAACTTGAGATTAATATTCACAAGGAATTATTTGCCCATAATTTATTGCTTTAGTATTTAAGTAGATACGGATTTCCATGTTTGTCGGAAAAGCACCAACTACAAAACGTGATCGCTAATTCAATAAAAAAAAAAAACAAATACGACAACAGGCACTTTTGAATTGCTAAGGGGTCGGTCGGTTAGAAAGTTGAAGCTAGTTGCCTATTCAAAATCGTAGTAGGCATCTATGGAGAAGTCATCAGTCAAAACATCACAGCTCTAGTTTAGTAATGGTTGAAATTTAGTTTATGTACGGGAATCAATATTTAGCAGTGAATGACAACCGGAAACATGGTTGAGCATTAAACTGATAATAGAAACAATACGATGTTCGAAAATATTATTCACGTACCTTCTCCATAGCTGCTAGCAACATATTTTAAGCCGGAAGAACTCTAAGTACTCTCTAAGTAACTCTCTCTTCTTGGCAAAAGTAATGTTGGCCCTTGACAACACAAATAGCGTAAGGTATGATGGTATTTGTACAAAAATACATAAAGTAACCAAGGAAATTTGTTCCCCTTTGAGTTACATAATACATTTATCTATAACTGAAGGTATCTTTCCGGATGCCCTGAAAAATTCGGTAATAAAGTCATTAGTTAATGGAATGCTACAGGCCAATTTCATTGACACCAATATTCTCAAAAATAATTGAAAATGATATCTATAAAGAACTCAATTTATATTTAGAAGCAAATAATATTCTTTGCAACGAACAATAAGGATTCAGAAAAACTATGACAATTACATGGCTATTTATAAATTTTTATATACTGTTATGACAAATATGGACAAAAACACTCCAGTGTGTGCGATATTATGTGACATGACTCAGGCGTTCGATAGTGTGCAACATAATATTTTACTAAAAACGCATTTAACCGACAGAAAACAAGTAACGGAAATAAGCAGAATTAATATACACACCAAAAGAGAAGAAAACGTTCTCTCAAAGGAACATAACGTTATTTAGGGAGTTCTACAAGGAAGTATACTAGGACCATCGCTTTTTACACATTATATTAATGACTTTCTAGAGGCAATCAAACATAAAATGACATTATTCGCGGAAGATAATACTATAATTATACCGTGTAACAAAAAAAAAAAAATTATAAGGATGACAGAAATAATACATTAAAAGAAACTGTACAATGGTTAAACAATAATAATTTTAAAATTATATTAGATAAAATTGTAATTATACATTTTAGCCAGCGCGCGTTGACTTTTTATAATCTTGACATAATATACAATGACATTATAATTGAGACAGTTGAAACAACTAAGTTTTTAGGAAGTTCTAACTTAAAGGGTAGTAGTGCGTACGTCTTGTATATTTTGTCATGCACTGTTAACATAGATGCGTTACTAACTGCTTACTGCGGGCTAGCTGAATCTATTCTAATAAGGTGTTATCTTTTGTGGTAACTCAACTAATAAAGAAATTGCATTTAAAGCACAAAAAAAGATGTCTCAGAGCCATGTTTAAATTAAATACCGCGATAGTTGTAAACCTTATTTTTACTCGATATAAAATTTTGACATTGACATCACTTTATATTCTGGAAGTAGTAATGTTTGTTAGAAATAATTTTAATTTATTTTCGCGAATGGCAGATAAGTTTCCAAGAAACAGGCGTGATTAAAGTCAGCTTTGCCTGCATGCGAGCAGGACAGCACTTATGTGATTAATAAACTGAAACAGTTCGCTACGTCTGGAGTCATTACATGCATCTATGCAGCTTCACCGATGTTTATAGGGGGTATGTATGTATGTTTAAGGGTGATACAGAACTTCGTTGTTTAGTATTGTGCTTAGCCTTGCGTTATCATCATTTATCCGTGTACCGGTTGATACAACATGACGGAGACTACTAGGTCTCCGAGCGCAATTGTCGAAGTGCAAAAGTGCTTTTAAAATTAAAATGCTTATACTGTTGTTCAAATCGTGAGCATATATGAGTCAGGAATACAATTACATTGACTATAATAGATTACATAGATTATTTATGTCGTATGTTTGCGTGCGTACTAACAATTATATAACTGTTCACATGAAAGGATTACTGCAAAAATAAAAAGTTATTGACTCGTAAAACATGGAACATACATTTTTTATTCTTATGGCTATCCCTTTTACCATTGTAATTTATTTAGTAGAAATGCTCGAGGAAAGTCAGAATACAAAATATGCCTAAACTTTTCCCACCTATGTAGTTGGTTTCTAATCTAACTGGATGCAAACATTTTCAATTTTACATGGAGCGACTGCCTATAGGTCTGACCTCCATCTACAAACCACTTATTGAGTAACACGATACCACTTTCTGAGTCAGATTGTTAGATTTTGGGCTTCTACTCTTTTTTTTTTAATTTTTTAATTTTTTAGTAAATTATAAACTAGTGTTTGACCGCAATACTTGGCGTAACAATTGTCAAATATCTATAAATTACAGTCGGGAGTTCGGGGCTAATGGGTTAATGTGCTTTCCAAATCACAAAATTTTTAATTGACTAGATTTTTAAGCTATTTTGCTTTTTTGATACTAAATATGAGAGAGAATACTTAACTGTAAAGTTTGGAACTGGTCAAACTTCTTCAAATACCTTTTATTTAAAGTTTTTTCGTCTGGAAGATTTAGTTAGATTTGACAACAGTAACTACTGTTGTGCGTCCTTCTTCTATGCATATTCAAGGAGGGATCTTAAATCTGCAAGGGATAGGGACGTTGAACCCTGATACAAACTTTATGGTTACTTCGAACATATTTTTGTAAAACTCTATCTATCCCTCTGGTTATTGGTGGTCCATTTGGTATGTTATCTTGTTTTTTATATCATGAATCAGGGCACAGCACAATAGGGTAGTAAAACTAATTACTAAACAACTACTCAGATCTTCATTTTATTGTATCTTTATGTATTTTATTGTGTGTACATAAATAATAAAATAAATAAATAAATAATTTTCCGTCAGTCGTTTTCCAAAAATAGTAGACACGTATTTTTTCTTTTACATATAAACAAAAAATGAAGATGACACTGCGGGTTGAAAACTCGTATGACGTCACTGCATGCTACACTTTTTAGCGAGGAGTGACATCACCAGCCACCACTCCTGATCTTTGATGCCTTTTACCAGTTTTTTTGCCAGTCAATTTTTATTGATTTGATAAAACAAAATATACGTTTCCAATATTTTTCTATAATCTGAATGACGGACTAAATAGAATCATTTTTTATTACTCAGGAAACATCCCTATATTACGGCTCAATTCTGCAAAACTTTTTTTATAATTAATTCTATTATGAAGTATATACTACTCACCCCCTGGAATGACGACCACAGGTCGACGTGCCGCTTCTTGCATATAGTTATAACCTGTAATTACCATTTACATTATAATTAAGAAACATATGTAATTTAATCCTGTAGCAGATAAATGAATGTATGTTAATTGGTAGATACTGGTTTTTGTAACAAGATTTGAAGACTCAATTAAAAATATAGGTAGTTACATACAAATTCGTGATTACAATTTACTTCGAAGTATAGACAGTAACTCTACTGATGGATCAATATTCTGAAACTAGTAGACTCTGTCTTAAAAAAAGCCAAACTTTTCTTTTTACAATACAATTTGACAAAGAAAGCATAAAGCAAAATATCGAACTTAAAATAAATATCCGAAATAAGTATTAATAAGAATTTTCTCGGTGGTAGGCCATAACATCGGCCGCCGGCGGAAGTTACCACCCACCAGACAAAGCCTTGCCACCAAGCGATTTGTCGTGTTCCGGCATGATGTCTGGTGAAGCCGTACGGAGGACCGGTCTGAGCAGTTGTGCTGTGATGTGTGTCGGGTACGATGCGCCAAATGTTGTTGTGCCGGGAGTTTAGTCGTGGAGGGTCTCCAGATCAATCTCTCTTTGGCGCAGCATCGTTGGTCGTGTTGTTGGGTTTAACATTGCATCATCTCGCTCAACTGCCGTCTTCCTTTTTATTCGCTCAGTTTTTTCTGAGTGAATAGGCTCTTAATAAACTAGCGCGCTTTACCATCAACGATCGCATCACTGCTTACCATCAGGCGGGATTGCGGTCAAGCGCTAGTTTATATTTATTGAAAAAAAAGAAAAGTATTTTTCTGAGCAAAATATTGAACTGAAAACAAACATCCAAAATACGTATCTTCATGTGTATTTGCGGTGTTTAACCATTGCTACTTGCGCAAGCGGTGCGAGTCAATGTTGAGCAGAGTACGGGCTAGTCACAACAGCGTGTTAAGTATGGTAGCCTACTATACAGTCAAATCTACTGATTTGACTGTATAGTACCTAAGTCCATGTAATAACGCTCACAAATGAGTATTGATACGTCAATTCGTGGTTCGGTGGGTGCCAGTAAATGAATTTTGTATTACAAACACTAGTTATAAGTTATTGTATTGGATCTGAGTTATCTTAAATAAACCTTTATTATTTGATTTATTGTATTTTAGTGATATTTTATTTTAGAATCGATATGCATTGCAATACCATAATATAAACCCTATGTTATGGGGATAAGGTTTTCATTTAAACCAAAGCTTATCATACTTGTACAGACGACAGCACATCAAGCTACTACAATCTGTCAGATTTATTTATTCGATTTTAAATTTTATCTTTAAAACGTTAAGGATCAAGGTTTATTGAGAATAACTGCCGTCGTCCGTACCTTAATTGGTAAATCGCCGAAACTTACGATGACATTGCCACTTCGGAAAAGGTAGGTACTTAATCCAAATTATAACTTTTTATCAACAGTTATCTGCTAAATATCTAGCTTTGACAATAAACTTCAATTGATATATGATTATATGTATGTCGTGAAACCTACCTGAGTACACTAAAGATAACAAAGGGAAGTAAAGTGTATAGAAATATATGAAGACTATTAAATTTCCGCCCACGGTAAAGTATTTACACAAATCTCCACAAATTCTTTTCCAAATAATGTTACATATGTTAAGCACAAATTAATATAGAAATTACGTGGTTGCATATAAAACATACACACCTGATACAGGACTTTGCCGTCTAATCCGGTTTAGAGAAGAATCTCGTATAACAGCTCCCTGTAACAAAAAAGTAAGTAGGTATACTTTGCATGGTATAAAATATTGTATTTAAAAACAAGTAAAAGATTTACCTGCTCATATATCAGTTGTAGTCGTCTTTGAGGAATATTTGAAAAACAACTCGCATTTATACTTACTACGGTCAAAATTACACAAAAATACAAATGCATATTGTAAAAAGTGTCTGGCTGTTCGTTATATTTTTTTGTCCATATGCCACAACAATGTGCTGAAAGGCCTTTATATATAAATTGTCAACTATAGATGGTATCTCAAACACAATTAAGTACATTGTTATTAATTACACCCACAGTTACGCAATCTACCCCGTTCACCTCCCATTAAAAAATGATTGGATTTTTCTAGACCTCATTGTTATAAAAACACCAAGGTTTTTTCCAACAATTTTACTTTTATCATTAGACATTTTATTTTAGATTTAATAACATTAATAATATAATTGTTTAGCAGATATTGCGATGTGTGTATTCGTCTACTAATGTCATGTTTCTTTATATGTAAAATTAACGAACTGTACCTATGTAAATTCTTGAAGAAAGTATAAAATGTTTGCATGTTAGTGTATATGTGCAAAATTACCAGACAATTCTAAAAAATGCATTGTTACATAATACTGATTTATTGCTGATAGCGCTTTTGGAATAGTCTCCGAGCCAGGTCTATGAAACGTTGGCGCGAAGACTTTTGATTGACCAGAAAAGGCAACAGGTAAAAAAATATTAATGGTAAAGTGAATTTTAAAAAAATATAAAAAAAAGGTTTTTATTTACTCTGCATTCCTATTACATCAACAACTTTTTACATCAACACTTTTAGCGGTCCTTCATCAAGGTAAATACTTATATATTTATCATAATCAGCGGTGTTTACTTCTAACATTTCTTATGAGCATTTCAATCAAAATTATTGATTCTGGCCGTAACTCTTCATTTGTTTCCCAATTTTTAATATCTGTGTACGAAGAAAATCCTGCTTGTTTTCCTGCGACGTCTCAAGAGTTGCCTTTGGTCTTCAAGTTTCTGAGAAATACAAATAAGGTAAACATTTATTTAATCATTTTGACAGAGGTATACTGTGCATGGTTCAATCTAACTTCAGTAAAGTTTAAGTGTGATACTAAATTCCAGAAGGAAATAATCTTTGTCTTTACCGAACTCCTGAGTCGAATTAAAACCTGACGGGATTTTTTCGATATTTTAAGAAAGTTCATAGTCAGAAGATCAATTTCCGTAATTCAAAATGTTCTAAATTTTGTTCCAATCTCGTCTCAGCGAAAATCAATGACGTAGAGTCTTTAACATAGGTCTTTATTGTGACAAGTCTTTATTAAAGAGTTGTAATATCAGTTAATAGGGATGTATCCAAGGTATGAAAATCAAAAAAATAATTAGTCCGTCTTATAGATAATAAAAAAAATGAAGACCCGTATTTTTTATTTTGTCGAAATTACAAAAAACTACTGAGATATAGCGTATTAAAGTTACGGAGTGGGGGCTAATTACGTCACGCCGTCGTATATTTTGGACCACGGCGTGACGTCATGCGACATTTCAAATCAATATGTCTTCCTAAGTATTTCAATGAAAGAAAAATTATAAAACACGTGTTCAATATTTTTTATAAATCTATCTGATGGACATTGAATTGTTTTCTAGGATAAAACCCAGTTACGCCCCTCTTTTGTGCTTTGTAGTAATCATCAAATGACCTCTTCCACTCTGGGCGGAGCGGACGGACGTGTCAGACTTTTTCTGACTAGACTAAAACCCACCCGCAACCCTAACCCAGGGGGAATCGGTCTTCGTGAACCCCCTGATCACAGTATCGATCTATCAAAAATATCTTCATGTTTCCGTAAAATGTTGACAAGTTGACATTGTTTATCGTTGAGATAAGATTGCGACTGCATTTAAAACATTTTTAATTTAATTAATTGGCCTTTTGATCAAAAGTTATTAAGATTATAATAGTTATAAATTTAAATTCCTTTCTTTAGGTATAAGTACTTACTTTCACGTAAACAGGCTGTGGTACTTGGTAATTTTCCATAATTTTTCCATTGGTGTCAGTATCTTTGTCATCACTGGCCAGTAACATTAGCAAAGGAAAATCTTTAGCCGTTTCATTTGTCTGAGCTCTTGCATTTCTATAAGGAGCTAACACCGGCGAAACTAACACTACTTTCTCATTCTTACGTATTTCACTTTTTGTAACACTTGTAATGTTAATTAAAATAAATAATTTGACTACTAAACGAGTATATCTCATCGTGTACAAATGTAAATGTGTACATGGTGTTCTCAGGAAGCTTTATATACGATCCTTGTTCAATAACATCACGATTTTTTGTAGCGATGGACACCAGGCTTTAGCAGATTGTTATTTAGTCACGGAAAGACTTAAATGCATTTAATCTTGTAGACATTTTTGCTCTTTTTGATTATTCATTGAAGAAGTCTGACATAAATAAGTTTGTATCATGTTATTAGTTTTTTTTGCTTTTATACAAAAAATACGACGAAGCAAAATTACAACAACAATGTTGCTCTCTACTATCCTGCATTGTTATCGATTCCTAGTGATAATTACTTGACTATACAATAGGACCACTCATATTTTAATTACACACATAATACAATATCACGCGGGTAATTCCCGAAAGGTGAGGCAGAGGCTTACGTACGGCAAACCTACATTTCAGCAGAATTCATCATTCAGGTTTTACGCATTCTATTGGAGTTAGAAGAAGATTTGCGATATGTGTGACTTAAATTATTATGAGCTTGGTATGAGGAACAGGGAATAAAGTTCACTCATCCTCCATAGAAAAATTAAGATCCTGCGACCACACGGGTATTATGTCTGGCAGGCACTAGCCAAACGGGAAGGAAGGAATTAGGAAGTTATATGTATGCTAATTGCACGGTAAACTTTGGTTGTGAGATGTAGAATTCGTGTGACGTCAATATCATGCGTAGTTCGCATGAGGCTATCGCTATATCGCTAAAAGGCTGTGTTGTCCATCTGCTGATCGGAGTTCTCCCTGTCCCTTTCCCTTTTCCTTTATCACGGACTACTGCGATTATGGGTAAATCTTTTAAGAAGGAGTCCATCTCATCCTGTTATCCCTTTCTGGGCTTGCCTCGCGGTTGTTTCTTGCCATTTAAGTAGTAACCATTGAATGTGACGCAAATAATAAATTAGGGCACGGCGTGTTTGATAAGTCATACGTATACGTAGGTGCATAGTGTATTATTTTATTGCTCGTATGACCTGAACCCGCACTTACATAAGTCACGCTTTTCTATGGAAAAAAAACGTCTTAAGACACATCATCGTTATTAAACAGATATGTGTACAAAAACCCAGTGTATAATGTATTCATAATTGTCTAGTAATCGTGAATAAGATCTCGGAATAAATATTATACTACGAATGGTGCATGTAGCTGGTCAGTGAGCTCATCTCAACACTTTTTATATTGTTTGTACGTCTTTAAAGGACATGTTTAGTCAGAAAACGTGGATATAATTGTAGATCTAAAGTATGAACTTATAAAAAATTTCCGGCTTTACAAAGCTGCAAAAAATTATAGGTACCTATGAAATGTATAATATACAGCATACCATTATTTCCTTTATTTTATTTTATATACATATAAATTACATTTTTAAATATTAACATATTAAAAAATAAAAACCAGGGCCCCAGAGAGTGGAACCTCCTGACGATGCGAGCCGTATCCAATTCATAGAAATGTGTCCTTAGCATGCCACTGGAGTTGTGAGCGTTTTGTTGGACGATATATGCCGCTTTATTAGCCAAGTATGCAGGTGACTTAATAGTGCACAAATGTATGTGCAAATGTAAGTATACTACTATCTGTTTCATTAATCACACAGTCCGATGGGACGGCAATCCGAGATGACCGAGGAGAGATCAGGCCAATGGCTTAACCGAAACACGAGGGTGTCGCATCACCATCCATACTGCAGACTGCTATACTACTGAAAAATGTCTAATGGAAAAACGTAACAGTTTGCCCAACTCAGGTATGAACCCCAAGACCTGCAGTCGCATTTTCAAACACGAGATTAACGAGACTAGTTTGTGATATTAACGTATACCTATTAAGTATGGCACTATTTATTTATTTATTTATCCTTCTCTGTATGAGTGGAGACCTGTGCCTAGCAGTGGGACGATAAAAAGTTGATGATGATGTTTGTGTTTTCGGCATAGGAGAATCATGTATAGAACAGGCGTCTGTCCTTAGAGGCATTGGATATCATCTATCTACCTAGTTGAAGATTATAAATTATAGGAACTGATAGACGCCACTGACGGAGTTACAGTCGTAGAAAAATTCTGGTTCTTTATATAGTGTATCTGTTGATACAGGAAATATTTTAAAAGTAAATCATCTATGAGTGGTAAAGAAGGCAAACTGTATACGCGCCCCAGTACAGCACGTACATCTACCGCGCATTTGTCACGGCTTATCCAACAAATAGGTCGGCTTATACCACAGGTAAATCAATCTCTTACCACTCCACAACAAATCTAAGGCACTTACCTTAGGACCAGGTGTATTCCGTCGTGGAGTGAAGTCCCGGAGAGTCGACGCGCGCGCGTCGACTTACAATGACGTCCGATGTCTTCAAATACACCGACTGTCCCATACCAGTCGACACATTAAAGTTCCCTTAGGAGGGCACCAAAGCTCACCAACGTAGGAAACCGTTATTTAGCAGCGTCAATCACGCCCGACAAACAATCGACAATGAAAGCACGTTTCCGATTCAAATTCAACTCAATTTACAGACGGCACTGTTCCGGTTATAATTCAAGTAAATACTTCAAAAGCACGGGCAACAATCGCGACAAACTATACTAAACCGCGGCCGGTGGTATTTATTCCCGAAAATCACTCGTCCGAAACACGCCACGCGCGCGAGGATTTCGTCAAGAGTTCTAGCAACGGACCGTTCTCGGCGCGGTCTCAAAACGTTGTGTAATGGCCTCGCGTCACCATAGACAATACTAATTACGCTAGCCCGTACCGGTCGCGTCATCAAACTCGACTAACTAACAATCGGACTCGGCCGATAAACTAGCGTAAACATCCCCCCGCCCCGGACAGTAACAAACGGTCCGACAATTCAATCTAAGGGCAGGCGGGAGAGTGTGGCGATCGCGCGCTTCAAGACAGAGTCCCCCACCAGGACCTCGGCAAACCTGGGAACACTATCCGACCCCGGATACAATTCAACAATGCGTCCACGACGCCATCGGAGGGGTGGCAGGTTTGGGTCCTTTAACAAAACGAGGTCTCCGACTCTTGGTGGGTTCGTCTTGTCTGACCACTTAACGCGCTGTTGTAAAATGTGCAAATACTCCAGATGCCAACGGCGCCAAAAACTCTGCGTAAGCTGTTGAAGCAATTCAAATCGCGAGAGCCGTCCGGAGTTAATGTCCAAATAAGGATACTCAGACAGGGCGTTAAGTGGTCTCCCTATCAAGAAATGGCCCGGCGTGAGGGCCTCCAAATCATTCGCGTCGGATGACAAAGGGCATAACGGACGCGAGTTGAGGACCGCCTCAACCTTACAAAATACGGTCGCGAGCTCCTCAAAAGTTAGGATACTATCTCCAATAACGCGACGAAGGTGAGTTTTGGCGGCCTTTACAGTTGCTTCAAATATACCTTCCCAGTTGGGGCAGGACGGCGGTGAGTACTGCCATCGTACCCCTCTGAGGGAGAGTGTGGATCCGATCTCAACATTATGCTTATCTAAAAATTCACAAACTTCCTTCAAATAACGATCGGTACCCTTAAAGTTGGTCCCACAGTCGGATCGAATTAAGGACGGCAGTCCGCGACGCGAAACAAATCTGCCAAGAGCAGCGACGAACGCCTCTGTCGTAAGAGCACTAACCACCTCGAGGTGGACCGCTTTAGTAGCTAAACACACAAAAACGCACAAGTAAGCCTTCTCGGTCTTAGCGTTACGGAGACGCGAAGCTTTAATAATAAATGGTCCCGCAAAATCCGTACCAACTCCGGCAAAGGGCATCGATTCGGTGACTCGATCGGCAGGCAAATCCCCCATTTGGGGCTGCACGATGTCCGCTTTCAAGCGGTAGCACGGGAGACAACGGAAGATAACATATCGGATCACTCTCCGCGCAGACAAAATCCAAAATTCACGTTGGAGGATCGCAGTAAGAGCGTTGCATCCGGCATGTGCATTTTTCACATGGCGGTCTGCGATCAACAACTTCACCAAGGGGCCGTTCTTGGGGAGCAACAATGGATGACGAGCCCCATAGGGGAGCTTAGCATTTCTAAGCCGACCTCCGACACGCATCAAACCCTGAACATCCAAGAAAGGATTCAAGCGCCCTAAGGGTCCCTTCAGATTGGATGTGCGTTGGCGGAGGGTTTTCAACTCCGATGCAAATTCACTCTCTTGAACTATCCGCACCCAATATAGCAGAGCGTCATTGCGCTCTTGCGGTGAGAGGACCGGAGACTCAAATTTGCCGCGAGGGTTACGACAGTTGTGGATGAAACGCCGTATCCAGGCGGTGACGCCGAGCAATTTATCCAAAGAGCTGTAGCGCTCAAGCAAAAACTCCGGATCTGGAGCCGCTACAGTCTCGGTGGCGTGAACATGCACCCCTGGCGTAGATGCCCTGACCACTGCGGGGGTATGGGGCCAGGAACCCTTCAGCTGTAATAACCATGGTGGACCCCACCACAGCTGGTGATTCACAAGTTCGGGCGCCTCGCAGCAGCGGGAAGCGCAGTCTGCGGGGTTCAATTCGCCAGGCACGTGGCGCCAAATCAACCTCCCAAAAGCGTTGGAGGATGTCCGACAAGGCAGAACCAACAGCGAGGTCGCTGTCTGCCGAAGGGGGGTCTGGGACTTCCCTAAACGATCCTATTACTACATGACCCAAAGAGGTGGATATGGCTACAAAACCGGCTGCCAGCAAAACTCGTTTGCTTCCACGCAGCAAACGACCTAACACATTCACCCCGATCAATAAATGGACCGGGCCAGGTCGGTGGAAGTGAGGGTCAGCCAGAGCCAATCCAGCCGACAATTCAACGGCGGCGTGTGGGGCTCGCACTTGCGGAAGCGGCCCGACCACCGTTTCAAAAACAATCGCCGAAGTACCGATTTTCGGCGTTGAGGAGGAGTGGGGGGAGAAGGAGAACGAAACCCGACCGATCGGATCCGAAATCCGCAGGTCTCCAACGCCCCGTACCGATTCCCTATGCGGTACAATATTTAAGCCTAACTGTCGGACGAGCCAAGTAGAAATTATGCACTCCTGGGCCCCTGAATCCAAGAGGGCACGCACTGTGACAAATCACCTTTGGGGCCCCAAACACGCACGGAGGCTGTTGGCAACAGCACAAACTCCTGTGGGGGGGTTGCGCCCGACAGTGGCATTAATGAAAACCCGGGGGGGGTGATTGCCCCCCTGGACCCCGGTTGGACTGAGTCGAAAAGATGGGAGGGGTTCGCCGACAGTAGGCGAGAGGGTCCCACTCCACAACATCGGGACTCCTTCCAACACTACTCCGGGGTGTGGGCCAATAACCGTGGGCCGCATACGGGGGAACGTAACGCCCCAGTCGAGGGTAATCAATCAAGGGGGGGAGCAGCGTACCGCCCGCCTCCCCGAGCCTCCGACGGCCACCGCTACCACCTGCGGGGGGCCCCCGCCCGTGGGGCCCCCGCCCGTGGGGCCCCCGCCCTTGGGGCCCCCGCCCGTGTGCGGGGAATCTGGGCCCCTTTCGGACCCGCCACCATTGCGGTTCAAACACAGGAGAGCGTGATGTCTCCCGCCGCAATATGGACAAGCCTTAGCCTGGGGGCATGCTGACTGGAGGTGGTCCCCCAGACACATGTAACACCAGGCGCGTTGCTTGGCGAGGGCTCTTCGTCCCGCAGTCCGGAGGCCCCCGAACTTCTCGCAAGCACGCACGTCATGTCCGTCCCCCCGGCAATACCGGCACCGTTTACCTGGTGCGGGGGGGGAGTCCCTTCGGACAGCCGAGTATTGTTTGGTCGGACGGCGGGGATGCCCCCTCGCCGCCACCGGACGACCTGTGCTCGTTCCCGGTGTGGGGTCGGTCAGCTGGTCCAGCACTCTGCACTCGTCCTCCAAAAAACGAAGCAAATCCGAGAAGGGGGGAAGATACGAGGCGCTATTGCCCCCGTACCTTTGTTCAAATCGCCCCTTTACGTCTGCGGGCAATTTCGTTAGGACGATGTGCAGAAGCAGAAAAGACCACTGGTCGACCGGCAAATCCAGCCGGCGCAACGAGTAAACGGCGGTCAAGAGCGGGTTAACCAAATCCCTCCTTAGTGAGGAAACCCGCGTTGCCTTCGGTAAGGCCAAAATGGCGGCCACATGGGTGTCCGCTAGCAAGCGGACGTTTTGGTAGCGGTCCAGCAACAACTGCCGCGCGACCTGGTAATTAGCATCACTAACTATCAGGTGCTGGACCACTGCACTGGCTTCTCCGCGGAGGGCGGAGCGCAAATAAGCCAGTTTCTGGCTGGGGGACAAATCTTCCCTGGAGTCCACCAAGCTGTCAAACAGGTTCATGAAGCCCATCCAAGCCGTGAGGTCCCCGTCAAAGTGGGGAATCTCCAGTGTGGGCAATCTCCCTAACAAAGCCGGCGGGGTCGGTTTAACCTCCCCGCTCAAAGTCGGCTTTCCCCTACGGGCAGCCAGGAGCCCTTCTGCTGACTCCGTAATTTGGTCAGCCAATTCGTACGCCTGGTCGACATCCCTTTTAAAGGTCTCCACTATGGCTTCATCCGCTGGAGGGTGTTCCAAAGCGTAGGCATGGAAGTCGACAACGTGTCGCTCCAACCCTTCCATGCGCGCAAGCAACCCTTCATAACGGGTCAACAAAGCCTGTACCCGATCCGGCCGAACAATCAGGGCAGCCGCACCCGCGAGCCAACGCAATGCGGCTTGAACCTCTGCCTTCGCCGTAGCAAGCGGACTGGGAGCCATTTCAAATAAAAGCCTTCAATTCAAATTAACAAATTAAATTCAATTAAAGAACGCGCGGAAAGCAACAAAAACAAGCGTAAATAACTCAATGAATTCCGCGAGACCGTGTGGGGACCAAAGCTAAGGGCAACCGTTACAAACAAAATATTAACAATGTATAAATAAAAAATATTACAAAGTATACATACAAAATATCAGTGTGCAAACGGCCTAACTTAATTGCGACACAGATCAAAACTTATAACCAAAACAAAATTATTACTACCAATTACACAATAAATCAACAAACAAACAGAATAAAATTATTACTGTGAATTACGTAATAAATCAAACAACAAACAGAACAAAATTACGACTGTGAATTTCGAGCTAAATCAAAACATTCAAACACGAACTATTTGGTTCGTACAAATACACGAGTTGACTAGATCGACAATAACAAAACATTAGTCATAAAAATAACTCGTAATTACTGATAACTGTAGCTCAATATTCAACAATGTACCTACCGGTAGCTGTATGCTCAATGATTCAATAACAAAACGAACTAGCTACCCGGCTGTATGGCGTATCATTCCTTTGCCTTTTCCGATCGGAAGTACGGAAAGAAGACAACCAAAAAAAAGAACAATCTACCTACATTTGTTTTTACATTTTTTACTTTGCAAATTATAAATTTATTATCGGATCCACACAATGTATGGAGGTGGTCAGAGATATAATTTTACGAGTACCGACAACAACAAATAAAAAAATCAAATTTTTGCAAATTAGCCTCTGAAGGCTACCAAAATACTGGAACGTTACTCTAATTAACCAAATTAGTAATTAGGAACCACGCTCTGCTACCAAAAAGATGTATACGCGCCCCAGTACAGCACGTACATCTACCGCGCATTTGTCACGGCTTATCCAACAAATAGGTCGGCTTATACCACAGGTAAATCAATCTCTTACCACTCCACAACAAATCTAAGGCACTTACCTTAGGACCAGGTGTATTCCGTCGTGGAGTGAAGTCCCGGAGAGTTGACGCGCGCGCGTCGACTTACAATGACGTCCGATGTCTTCAAATACACCGACTGTCCCATACCAGTCGACACATTAAAGTTCCCTTAGGAGGGCACCAAAGCTCACCAACGTAGGAAACCGTTATTTAGCAGCGTCAATCACGCCCGACAAACAATCGACAATGAAAGCACGTTTCCGATTCAAATTCAACTCAATTTACAGATGGCACTGTTCCGGTTATAATTCAAGTAAATACTTCAAAAGCACGGGCAACAATCGCGACAAACTATCCAAAACCGCGGCCGGTGGTATTTATTCCCGAAAATCACTCGTCCGAAACACGCCACGCGCGCGAGGATTTCGTCAAGAGTTCTAGCAACGGACCGTTCTCGGCGCGGTCTCAAAACGTTGTGTAATGGCCGCGCGTCACCATAGACAATACTAATTACGCTAGCCCGTACCGGTCGCGTCATCAAACTCGACTAACTAACAATCGAACTCGGCCGATAAACTAGCGTAAACACAAACAAATGATATTTTTTAATAGGGATGTTTCCTGAGTGTGAAAAACTGTATTATAAGAAGTAGAACAAAAACTACAGATGTAACAGTTAAAGTCAAAAGACTTAGGTGGAGATGGGCTGGGCACGTGATGCGAGGTCACGACAAATGGAGCAAAAGAGTAACATGGTGGTACCCCAGAGAAGGCAAAAGGAAGAGAGGCAGACCGCAGAAAAGATGGGATGACGACATCAGACAAGTGGCAGGAGTTACGTGGAACAGAGTGGCTCAAGAAAGAACAGAATGGAAAAGGTTGGAGGAGGCCTTTGCCGACTGGCAAACAGATCTAGCGATGATAACCAAGGCACAGATATTAGTTTAAGTAGTTTATTTAGTTAAAAAGCATGTGTAGTTTTAGATATATAAATTTATTGTAAACATTAAGATCTGAATAAAAGGCTATATTATTATTATTATTATTATGTT
Organism: Sesamia inferens; assembly: GCA_037179545.1. Classification (NCBI taxonomy): domain Eukaryota; kingdom Metazoa; phylum Arthropoda; class Insecta; order Lepidoptera; family Noctuidae; genus Sesamia; species Sesamia inferens. Next base: position 10,105,164 of record CM073923.1, on the reverse strand, counting down.
TCCTGAGTAAAAAAAAATTGATTCTATTGAGTCCTTCATTCAGATGATAGAAAAATATTGGATGCGTATATTTTGTTTTAACAAATCAATTAAAAATATAAAAGGCATCAAAGATCAGGAGTGGTGCGTGGTAGCGTGCAGTGACATCACACGAGTTTTCAACGCACTGTGTTGTTTTCCTTTTTTGTTTATATGAAAAAAGAAAAAATACGTGTCTAGTATTTTTTGAAAATCTGACTGACGGACTAATTAGTTTTTTTAGTCAACTACCCTATTATGTCTTTTTTTACGATTTTATAATTCTGAAATTTTGAATTAATTGGCTTGTATCCCAAAAAATAATTTAATGTCCATCAGATAGATTTATAAAAAATATTGAACACGTATTTTTTATTTTTTCTTTCATTCAAATACTTAGGAAGATATATTGATTAGAAATGTCGCATGACGTCACGCCGTGGAACAAAATATACGACGGCGTGACGTAACTAGCCCCCACTCCGTAACTTTAATACGCTATATCTCATTAGATTTTGGTAATTTCGACAAAAAAAAAAAAATACGGGTCTTAATTTTATTTATTATCTATAAGACGGACTAATTATTTTTTTTGTTTTTCATACCTTGGATACATCCCTATTAAGAAATTTTGCATATAAGGTTCTTATAATACTATGCTTTAATATTTAATGTGTACGAAGAGTTACATCCAGGTTACATCTTATACAACCTTATTTTTACTTTATACGAGTCCGGAATATAGTTTATTCAGAATAAGCAATTGAATCGATTCCAACCATTTTTACACCATTGTGGGTGCTCTGGGGTCCCACCACCATCTTTGGGACCCAAGACAACCCCACCCGCCAGACGGTGCACCTGCTGACCAACGAACGGGGCGCTGACGCCGGCTTTCCCTTCGGGGTTTAGTGGTCAGACGGCAGTCGCACTTGTAATTAGCCAAATAAGCCAATCTACAATGGACGACAGAAATATAAGAGCGCATGTCACGGCTAGGGCGCCGCCGCAAAACGGCGCGCAGGAGCCTCGCCCGACTCCTGTGACCTGTGGGCTAGGGCTACCGTGTCAGAGGCGGACACGGCTGAAGAAGCGAGCCCAAACCAAGAAAATCCGGTTCGCGTCGTGGAATGTTGGCACGCTAACTGGGCGCGCGAGAGAACTGGCCGAGACTCTCCACAAGCGGAGGGTGGCCGTGGCGTTCCTGCAGGAGACTCGGTAGAAAGGCAGCAGATCCCGGCTTATTGGGAATGGCTACAAGCTGATCTACACGGGTGCACCTAGTGGAAGGAATGCGGTCGCCGTGGTGTTGTCTGGCGAGCTCCAGGATGACGTCTTGGAGGTAAATCGCATCAGTGATCGGCTGATGTCGTTGCGGGTGCTTGTCAATGGGGTAATAACCCACTTGATAAGTGCCTACGCTCCGCAGGCGGGGTGCGGTGACGCCGAAAGGACGTTGTTCTGGACCCAGCTCGAAGGATTGCTTCGCGGGATCCCGTTGTCCCAGGGAGTCGTTCTGGGTGGTGATTTGAACGGTCATGTGGGTGAGAAGTGTGATGGGTTTGATCGTGTTCACGGTGGCTTTGGATACGGTAGCCGCAACGCAGAAGGAAACAATATTCTCCGAACGTGTGCGGCCGCTGACCTTGCAATCGTGAACACCTACTTCAAAAAGAAACCGGAGCACCTTGTCACCTACCGGAGCGGACGTTGTGCTATCCAGATCGACTTTCTACTCACTAGGAGGCACCACATCGGCAAAGTAGCCAACTGCAAAGTCATACCCGGTGAGTGTCTCACTGCACAACACCGGCTCCTTGTCATGGATCTCTGCGTAAAGACCCAACGCAGACGTGTAGAGCACTGCCCGCGCCAGATCCGGTGGTGGCTGCTGGATGAAAACAGGTCCCAGGATTTTGCGGCGGTTATTGGCGACAAGTGCGCCGGTACCGATGGGGAACCATTTCAAGAACACTGGAACAGGATCCAGGCAGCTATCACTGGGGCGGCGCGGGTGGTGCTCGGCGTCTCCAAGGGTGGCCGCAAACGTGACAAGGAGACCTGGTGGTGGGACGACACAATCCAGAGGGAGACTAAGGTGAAGAAAGCCCTCTTCAAAACGTGGCAAGCGACCGTATCCCCTGAAGATCGCGACGCATACAAAGTTGCCAAACGTGCCACTAAAAGAGCTGTAGCCAGAGCCAGACGAGATCACTTGCAACCGCTCTACGAGAAGCTGGAATCGTCTGAGGGGCAAAAGCTCATTTACAAGTTGGCACGTTCTAGGGTCAAAGCGGCACAGGATATATCCAAGTGCCGCTGCGTAAAAGACCCTTTTGGCAACCTACTATGCGAAGACCTCGCGGTGAAGGAGAGATGGCGCTCGTACTTCCACGAGCTGCTGAATAAGCAGCACCAAGAGGTGCAGACACCGGAACTCCCTCCAAATCTTGGATTAGTGCCCCCGATAACGCCTGAGGAAGTCCATACGGCTCTTCGTCACATGGCAAATCGGAAAGCTGTCGGAGCTGATGGAGTTCCCATTGAGGCCTGGAAGGCGATGGGTCCCCGCGGTGTGGGCATGTTAACTAGCTTTTTGAACCGCGTGCTCCTGGCCGGCAAAATCCCGTGCCAATGGAGACTGAGTATTATTACTCCAGTCTTCAAAGGCAAGGGCTCGGTACAGGAGTGTGGCAACTATCGTGGTATAAAGGTCATGTCCCACACCATGAAGATCCTTGAGAGGATTATGGACTCCCGGATCCGGCGGGAGTGTGCTGTCTCGGAGTGTCAATATGGGTTTCGTCCAGGGTACGGAACCATGGATCCTATCTTCGCACTAAGGATCGCCATGGAGAGATACAGATCGAAGAACACGCCTCTGCATTTGCTCTTTCTTGATATGCAGAAGGCCTTCGACTGTGTCCCTCGGGGGGTGATCTGGTGGGCACTGAGGTCCAAAGGGGTACCAGAGGCCTATGTTGACTTAATTCGAGACATGTACCTCAATTCCGATTCCGTTGTTAGGACCGCTGTTGGTGACACTAAACCCTTCCCCGTCACCGTCGGAGTCCACCAGGGTTCCGTTCTTAGTCCGTTTCTGTTCAGCGTGATATTAGACGCCTTGTCGGATAGCATCAGGGATTCACATGAGCAACCTCCTTGGTTGCTTATGTATGCTGACGATATCGCGCTGGCGGACGCGGACAGGGATCGGTTGGTGCGGCGTGTGAATGTGTGGAAGGACTCGCTCGAGAACGGAGGTCTGAAACTCAATGTGGCGAAGACCGTGTATATGGCTAGCAACACGACAGACCCCATGTCCGTGCGCATAGGCGGTGACATGGTCGAGTGCACAGACCAGTTTAAATACTTGGGGTCTGTACTCCACGCGTCCGGTGACATTGATTGCGACGTCAGGGCACGCATTTCCGCAGCTTGGGCAAAATGGCGTGAGGTGTCAGGTGTCATTTGTGACACCAAAATGCCGGTTAAGCTTAAGGGGCAGGTCTATAAGACCATCATTAGACCTGTTCTCCTGTATGGCAGCGAGGCGTGGCCTGTGCTTGAGCGACACAAGCAGGAGCTGCGTGTCACGGAGATGAACATGCTGCGGTGGATGTGTGGAGTTACGCGGAAGGACCGCATCAGGAACTCCCGCATCCGTGGCAGTCTTCATGTCCGTGACATAGCGGAAAAGCTGCAGGAGGGTCGCCTACGTTGGTACGGTCACGTCTTACGAAAACCGGCATGTTACGTGGGTCACAAATGTCTCGCCATGGCGCCTCCGCCGGGCCAGAACAAGCGGGGTAGACCAAAGAGGTGCTGGCTTGACGTTGTGAGAGATGACATGCGTGCCAACAATCTCACACCACAGGATGCTAAAGATCGCGCGAAATGGAGGAAATTAAGCAGGAAAGCGGACCCCGGGCTCCAACGCGAAAGCCACGGATGCAACCGGGATAAACGCTGTGATGATGATGATGACCTAGTTGAAGATTATAAATTATAGGAACTGATAGACGCCACTGACGGAGTTAAGGTCGTAGAAAAATTCTGGTTCTTTATATAGTGTATCTGTTGACACAGGAAATATTTTAAAAGTAAATCATTTATGAGTGGTAAAGAAGGCAAACAAATGATATTTTTAATAGGGATGTTTCCTGAGTAAAAAAAAAATTGATTCTATTGAGTCCTTCATCCAGATGATAGAAAAATATTGGATGCGTATATTTTGTTTTATCAAATCAATTAAAAATTAAAAATATAAAAGGCATCAAAGATCAGGAGTGGTGCGTGGTAGCGTGCAGTGACATCACACGAGTTTTCAACGCACTGTGTTGTTTTCCTTTTTTGTTTATATGAAAAAAGAAAAAATACGTGTCTAGTATTTTTTGAAAATCTGACTGACGGACTAATTAGTTTTTTTAGTCAACTACCCTATTATGTCTTTTTTTACGATTTTATAATTCTGAAATTTTGAATTAATTGGCTTGTATCCCAAAAAATAATTTAATGTCCATCAGATAGATTTATAAAAAATATTGAACACGTATTTTTTATTTTTTCTTTCATTCAAATACTTAGGAAGATATATTGATTAGAAATGTCGCATGACGTCACGCCGTGGAACAAAATATACGACGGCGTGACGTAACTAGCCCCCACTCCGTAACTTTAATACGCTATATCTCATTAGATTTTGGTAATTTCGACAAAAAAAAAAAATACGGGTCTTAATTTTATTTATTATCTATAAGACGGACTAATTATTTTTTTGTTTTTCATACCTTGGATACATGATGTATCCAAGGTATGAAAAAGAAAGGAATAAAAAAGAACCTTATATGCAAAATTTCTTAATAGGGATGTATCATACATCCCTATTAAGAAATTTTGCATATAAGGTTCTTATAATACTATGCTTTAATATTTAATGTGTACGAAGAGTTACATCCAGGTTACATCTTATACAACCTTATTTTTACTTTATACGAGTCCGGAATATAGTTTATTCAGAATAAGCAATTGAATCGATTCCAACCACTTTTATACCATGTTATATTTTTTACCAAATACATTTTGAAATTATTGCAGTGTGGTTACAGATCAGTGGTATTAGGCGCGTGCAAATAACGGGACAGACCAAAGCCTGCAAGTGTGATGGATAATGTTATCATTTGTTAATTAAAAACAGACAAATAGCCGCTGCAGACGCGAGCGAGCGCTGCGTTGACCATTTTTTCGTTGGGGCAACCAGGTAAGGTAACAAGCTCGTAACTTTGTGATCTTAGATGCTATCTTTTTGAAATTTTGTACATAGACTCTTTACTTAAAAATACTGGACACGCGTCAGAAGTTATCACCCACCAGACAGTCTTGCCGCCAAGCGGCTTTGAGCAGTTGTCTTGCGATGTGTGCCGGGTACGATGCGCCAAATGTTGTTGTGTCGGAAGTTTGGACGTAGAGGGTCTTCAAATCAATATCCCTCTGGCGTAGCGTCATTGGTCGTGTTGTTGGGTTTAACATCGCTTCACCTCGCTCAACTGCCTTCTTCCTTCCTATCCACTCAGTTTCTTTAAACACAGGCTCTTAATAAACTAGCGCGCTTTACCATCAACGATTGCATCACAGCTTACCATCAGGCGGAATTGCGGTTAAGCACTAGTTTGGGTGAAACCTAACTAACTAAACCAAACTAACCTAACGACCTTTCTGCCCTCGCAGTCGTTCTGGGTGGCCATAAAAGTAACTAACTTGAATCTAACCATCTTTCTGCCCTCATAGTTGTTCTGGGCAGTAGGCATTTTACTTTTATGAAAATCATCTATGTAGAAAAGGTTGTTAACATCTGCCTTTTAAGCGTAAACTACTCGTTGCCTAGCAACAGTTTGTTTATCTCTATTCTTTATCGAATTTGGCTCAACTATAGGTATAGATTGTTATCGACACGCTAATAAGAAGACGATACAAACGGCACACTGTGTGGAAAATATTAAGTATATTTTTTTGCCTTTTACGTCCATCGTGATGTAGGTAAGAAATAAAAACGCCTGATACGTAATACATTTATTCTGAAGGTATATTATTGTGATTGATCTCCAAATGTTTCACCTAATTGCTCGTCGTGACTGATGCCTGTTTTTGTCCAAAACTTGTCTTTTTTTCTTGTCCCTGGAACGATACGTGTTATTAGCAAAAAACATTGAAAACAATATAACATCTATTTATCTATGAGCTACCTATCGTAATAGATAAATTACATTACGAACGGACTTATATAAAAAATATACGGAAGATTTTATGAAGTTAATTTTGTAGGAAGGAAGCTTTTGAGGCTTATACAGTATGTTAAGAAAACCCTGTCCGACCCGTGAAGGTGTTGTTAGGTATCGATAACTGAGTCTACTAATGGATACAAAACCGGGCTAAACTTAAAAAATCTCCTAAAAAAATAAATATTATTTCGCAAAAAGTGGTAACTTAATAAATGTACGTTCACCCTTCCGCGGGCGGCGGGCGGCAGGACACACGGCACGTGGTCGCATCGCTATTCGCTCATAATAATACCGGTGTTATCACTTTTTTAAAATTACCAAATTTCGGGGAAGTTGGAATTAATTCGCGGGAAAAAAAGATTATTTCAAAATTCATTTGTATTGGTACTATGATGATTACGTAAAATTTTATATTATACTAGCTGACCCGGCAAACGTTGTTTTGCCATATAAATAATAAAAAAAATTTAGGGGTGGACTACCCCTAACATTTAGGGGGATGAAAAATAGATGTTGGCCGATTCTCATAGATACCGGATAAGCATAAAAAATTTCATCAAAATCGGTCGAGCCGTTTCGGAGGAGTTTAAGTTCGAACACCGTGACACGAGAATTTTATATATTAGATTTGGTCATGTGTTTATCTATCCTTTATTATCCTTATGGGTCGGACAGGGTTTTCTTAACATACTGTATATTTGACCCTAAAACTTATTATTGCTTTTTCTTGTCTGTGTCTCATCATCATCATCTCAGAGTTAATCCCAGTCGCATTCAGCTTTGGAGTCTGGGGCGCGCTTTACCAGTCTTAACTACTGATTTTGGCTTCGATATTTTCCGTGAAGCGACTGCCGTCTGACCTCCACAACCGATATCGAAGCATTGCAGTTAGACCAATTGTTGGACTTCTCAGGGTTCCAACAACCCGTAACGACGGTCATTAGATGTTCGTATGGCAACCAGGACCAACACTTTAACGTGCTTTCCGAGGCACGATTCTTGTCTGTGTTTGGCACTTAAAAATAAACTACATATTGATTCATCATTTTTTCTCGGAGGTAGACCATAACATCAGATCAATCTCCCTGTGGGCGCGGCATCGTTGGTCGTCGTTGTTGGGTTTAACATTGCATCATCTCTCAACTGCCGTCTTCCTTCCTATCATTCCTTTTATGTTTGAAAAGTTAATTAAAATGCCAATCGAAATCAGAACCTACTATTTGCTCCTTATTAGGTATTGATCTTTATCCAAAGAAATTACGTCATATCAAAGGTAATTTAAGTAGCAGCAGATCTCTTTTTCAATTATTGGAATTGGTTGCTTTATTCAAGAGATATCACGATTTATTCAAAACTAAACACCAGAAAAAATCCGCATGCCGCTCGCGCCCCTGCCGGCCGCCTGCTACTTGAGTGTTTCTATGTCTAAACGGCGGAGGGAGTGGGCCGGAGCGGGGGACCATTACTTCGCACAAACTTGCTACCCCGGTAGGCTTTCATTCTGTTTCAAGGTGGTGGAACTGGCAATCCATGGACAATTAGGTCGATGTATCTTGCAGAGTCAGATATTGGCTGATGGGCGGCACAGTAGACATTATTTTTATTGAAGGGCCACCGTTTCGTGAGGAAGGCTTAGATACTTATATCATTTGTCCACGTGCGAAGCCGGAGCTGGTCGCTAGTTAGTTTATAATTACATAAATAAAATATAAATATAATAGTATAATACAATGGCCAAAAGCTATTATGTTTTCTAAACTATTAAGAAAATTGAACTGATCGTACCATTCCTTTAGGTATGAAAAATTAAGTCTTATTACTTTGAAATGAAATAAAATTTTCTGTGACTCAATTGGCGGTTAGCTAAATAAATTATATAAAACCAACATTTAGGTATATTAAAAGTTACTGAAATCAATTAGTATTTAATTATGCCTACTTTTTTTCTGCACCTTATGTGTAAGTAAATACAATAGTAAGCAAAGTTTAATTAAGTGTCGTATTTTACCTGGCACACGGAAATAAAAACTTAGAACATAGAAAACTATACTCAGACAGAAATAAAAGCCTGTAGGTATAAATCAGTATTAAAAGCTGTTTGCCATTATTTCACGCTTTTCAAGGGGGTCGAGGTCATGACTGTTAATTATTTCCGAATTTTATTTCTATTTATTATTTTACTTCATCGTTATCTGTGAACGAGGTTTTTAATGCTTCTATGACCTTTTCAATATTAAATAATAGCAGTCACATTATGCCAGGATTTTTTTGTATCTTAAAATAGTGGCTTCTTATTAAATATTTTATAACCCGCAAATGAATTAACGTGTGATGATTTGCGAATATGCCTTTTCGTCATCATCATTTACAGCTGGTCATTTAACCACTGCTGGGCATACTCCTCTCCTCGTTGATATCTCTCTTAAATGTATGGTAAATATACTATAGTTAAATCATTAATTTGGTGCATACAAAAGTGCTAATATTGTAAGAAAATTGTACCATATACAAACAACTACTAGCGACATCTGTGTTAACTCATGTACAACTTTATGAAATATTCACAGATATATTTTTTATCTGTGGACAGCACTCTGCGTATTATTAGGTATCAGCTTATAATATAAAAAACAATATGCCAATATAAAGTAAAAAGCAAAACATACATACTTATTGAATTATGAAGAACACTTCAAATCGAAATAATAACGAAAAAAGTACAGAGCGGTGTTCAACAAAGATGCACCCTTAAGATGTACAACACTGCTCTGTATATCTTCGCTGGATTTTCATTTGGTGCACCAAATCAGGCTTCAGCTCAGCATATTATGCCAGGCATATGTATCTGATGCTAACATACCTACTACTGAATCCCTGAAGTAGCACAAAGACGTTGAACAGTTGAGATAAATTGATGTTGGAAGAGTGTTATATGCAGAGTGAAATTTTGTAAGTGTACATACAAAATAAGGAATATTTCTATTTATCTCACCAATTGGACGCACCACTTGAATATGACCACCAGGGAACTTAACTCCAAGGCACTAAATAGATTTTTTTTCAAATAAGTAAATAAATTCAAGGTCGTTTCTTACATTGTAATGCAAATATTTAGACTCCCCAGTCAAAGCTTCATCTTCGGGCTTAAAGTAGATTCCATCAGGATAGCTTGCTGGGTCTCCATCCACTTTGGTCAAGGTCAACACATTGTCCTTTGGCTTAAAACCCCGGATTAGATCAACGATTTCGATTCCGGACACTTGGTATGTCGCTGTATCCTTGGACACAGTATATTGCACTAAAAGAAGGACTGTTATAATTGGTAGCCACTGCATATTCACTGGTAGGTGGTTTAACAAGGATAATATCAGCACAAATGCTTTTTTCACTAATTCGACCGGTCTTATATAGTCTTTTGTATGTAAACTAGTTCTTTTTGTTCATTATAATTAAGTGTTGTTTATGTTGGTTCTATCGATCAATCATAGCTATCAGTTCAGGTAATCATATTAAGATGTTTTGTTGCTTCCACATCTCGAATTTGAATAATGTCTTTTTTCTCTGTTATTAAAATGTATTTAGGAACAGTGCGTAGTTATTGCGTCTCATATATGTTTTTTTTTATTTTTTACTTTATAAGGAAAGATGATACTCCTATTCAATATCTAATTGCAATGCAGTTAAATTACAAGTACTGTATGTAACGTAGAATGGAGGCTTTACCAGATTAGTCATCTAATTATGAGTAGATTTACAGCACTATTGCAATGTATGATGATATAATTAAGGTACAGGCGACAGCACACCAAGTTACTACAATCTACCAGATTTCTTTGGTAGATTTTCAACTTTATCTCTAAAGCATTAAGGGTCAAGGTTGATTGGGAATATTTGACAGTTGTGTTAATTTGATCTGCTGTTGTCCGTACAATGATGGGAAATAAAAGGCAGTAACTTGTGTGCGTTTATTATGTTGGTCATATAACATAGTGGTTTGGCTGGTCACCGGGGATTCTCCACGATCAACATGCGAGACAAAGGCGTCGTGTTTGGAGTGCCTATATTATGTACCTGTTTAGTAGGGCTGTCAACAAAGTAGATATTGGTCCCGACTATAAGTATAGTGCATATTTTTTTTTCTATTTAATTAAGAAAAGACAGAGGATAAATGTTGCACTGCTGGGCACAGGTCTCCTCTCATACTGAGAAGGACTGAGCGTAATCACAACGCTTGCTCTATGCGGGTTGGCGATTTCAGACTTAATAAAGTCGAGGTTTCCTCAAGATTTTTTCCTTCTCCTTTTAATCAGTGTTTGGTTTGCAGGATATACTTAGAAAGTACATATAACTTACATTAGTACTTGCCTGACCTAGAATCGATCCCGCACACTCATACTTGAGGGGCTGGTGTTTTAACCATTAGGCCACAACGACTAATTTCTGTCAAATTAGTTCGCACCTTACGTAAATTGACGTACGTTTAGTCGCCATGATTTTAATCACATCTAAACTGTCTATGCAGTCTTAATTTGACAGAACTACAATAATATATTATCTTCTGTCCTTTTCTTAATGAAATAAAAGAAAAAGATGTACTTAACTTAAAATTATTTTCGTTTTTAAAGAAGAGAATCGGCAACACGGTCTAATTTTATGATGACGCTAGCGGTCGCCAGCGACTTCGTTCGCGTGGAGTTAGTTATGCTCCGCTCCTATTTGTCGCATCGTGATATTATTTAGCCGAAAGCCTTCCTGGATTAATGGGCTAGCCAACGCAAACGAAAAAAAAGTATTTTTCCAAACGGACCAGTAGTTCCTGATAATAGCGCGTTCAAACAAACAAACAAACTCTTCAGCTTTATATATTAGTATAGATGTATATAAACGGATGCCCTCAGTTGGGACTGTTCATCTATCAACTGCCACGACTTATTTAAATTTTGGATTCTTATTTTGTTTAACGAGTCCTCGAGTGGAGACCGCGTCTCGGCAAACGTAGCGTTGGACGCCCTTGGGCGAGATGGAGCGACGACATCAAAAAGGTGGCTAGTAGCGGCTGGCGGAGAACTGCTCAGGATCGACCTTGTTGGCGTGCCATGAAAGAGGCCTATGTCCAGCAGTGGACGAGTGGAGGCTGATGATGATTTTGTTTCTATTTGCTGTATTCTGGATACGTGGACGTCTTTTTACATATTTGTCACATAACTATAATAAAAAACATAATGACCCCGATTCCCTTGTTAACAAACTAAACTTAGTTTAAGTTCAGTGCATCTTGCCTTTCTGTTTCATTAAGAAAATGACAGAAGATAATATGTTTGTTTAGACCTGTCAAATTAATCCGCGCCTGACGTAAATAGATGTATTTTTGGTCGCCATGTTTATAGACGCGTCTAAACTATCTATGCAACATCTTAATTTGACAGCATTATTTATAGTGTCGTTTATTAAATAAAAGCGCGTGATTTATGTAGTAAAAAGCGCATTCAGTAAATAATTCATAAATAACATTGAAATATCGCAGCATAGTCATCATTGACCTCTTTATCGTCCCAGTGCTGGGCACAGGTCTCCACTCACACAGAGTAGGATTGAGCGTAATCACCATGCTTGCTCAAGGGGGGTTGGCGATTTCAGACTTAAAGTCCAGGTTTCCTCAAGATGTTTTCCTTCACCTTCACTCATTGGTGTCCAAGATATACTTAGAAAGTACATATAGCTTTAGAAAAGTTACATTGGTACTTGTCTGACTTGGAATCGAACCCGCGCACTCATACTTGAGAGGCTGGTGTTTTTACCACTAGGCCACACGCGGCCACGTAGGCGCAGCATAGTAGCCACATCATAACTTTGCATGAAACCGTCCTCATAGACGGCTCATGTAGCCGTCTTTTTCAAAGAATTTCTATAATTTGTTACACGTGTTGTTGGCAAAATTGTGGTATATATTCCACAGAGGCCATTGATCAAGAGTTGGGGTTGAATCTCACCTTGAAAAAAGAAGACGAAGAAGTAAAATGTTATCTTCTGTCCTTTTCTTAATGAATTTAATTTTCTTAATGAAATGGAAAGAAAATGATGCACTTAACTTGTTTGTTTAGTTTAGGAACTAGAGAATCGACGCCAATATGTTTGTAACAATATAATTTAAAAAAGCTTTGAAATGCACAACTAAATTTATATTTTCCTATATGGTTTTTTATTCATTTTAATATCTAAGAGACTGAAGAGGTATTTGATCTTACATAATTCCACCCCATTGAATATTGCAAATAATATCAAAGTCACTTTATGAACTTTGATGTTAGAGCAGTGAAGGTTTCTCCCAGTGGAAACAGTACATTAAGACTCGTAATATCTGTAGCGGTACCTACAAACGCCACATGGAACAACGCGTCATACTGACGTCACACGATTTCTACATCTCGCAATCAGAGTTTACCTTGCAACTAGCATATATACAACTTACCAATTTCAAGCATTGGGCAAGTGCCCGCCAGGCATAACACCCGTCTGGTCGGAGGATCCTCCATTTTCAAAGGAGGATGAGTGAACTTTACTCCCTGGTCCTCATACCTCCACATATCTATATTAAAAATGACAGAAACAGATTCAATGCACGATTCTGAAATTATATGTACGAGTAGTTTCAGAATCGTTTACTAAATCGAACTAATGCATGTGCATTAAGTTTGAAAGTACTTTCAAGATAAGCATTAGTTCAGTTACACATTGTAGATTGTATCATGAACTTTGTTATTTATTTAGTCTTTTCGCAAAAAGGTACAAGGGCGACTTAATGCCTTGCCTTTGCCCTTGCATTAAGCCTTGGCATTAAGTCGCCTTTTTCTCTACCAGTCAACTAAGTGTGGAAGAGATTAGATGGCAGCAGTTTTGGTTGGTTAGAACAATGATAAAAAAAACCATGGTTTATTTCTTATTAATCAGCAAAGATACTATTATTATAATTATTTTACAAAAATCCTCAAGGTAAGCAGCAAATAATATGGAAAATAAGACAGCAATTATCTCCGCACAATCATGCACAAGTAATTGATTCTATTGTAGGTATAAGTGATGTGTTACTTATCAATATACTGATTTCTTTTTAATAAACCTTCCATATAATTTTTCATTACAGAATTACGTAAGTACAGACGAAGTAGTACGTATGTACTAGAATTTACAGAATTTCTTTAATAAATCTAACATTCAAAGTTGATCAGGAAAATTTGTTTTTCGCGAATCTTGATGTGCTGGCATCTGTACATACGCACTTTGGTAACATCAATTTTATTGCTGGTAATAACCCACTTTTTGTGGTCGATAATTTACATGCTATAACAATAAGTACTCTACACGGACATACAAATAACTAGGTTTTTAAGTCTCGGTGTGTTAAATCGAACATTGAGACTCCAACAGACCGCAGCACAGAGAGTTAAAAACACAGCGTTGGATTTTGAACTCTTTGCATTAAGCAGTGCGTTGAAAATCCACCACGAGATAAGCTAATAGCGTAATACACTATCAAACAAATCTAAATCATAACTAACTATCAATATTAGTAGTTATTGTCATACTAACTATGACACTGAGAGGTTGATATTGTTTTGTTATATACCGTAGTTCAGAAAGACCAGCACTCTAATTCCGTAACATCATCAGTCGAAATATTTGTAAGTTAATCATTTGGAAGGATACTACGATCCATTGCTTCATATATTAAAAAAATATCTATACTTAAAAATGCAAATAGCGCAATGAATGTTGTACAACTGTCAAAATTAACGCCATTGCTACTACTAGTGTATTAGGCAATTAACGCGCTGTGGTAGGTATGATGAAATCACTGAGTATGTTTGTATTTTCTGCTACAAAGTATAGACCAATAATACCTAATACACTCATACACAGGCGCGTGCGCTCCATACAAGCAGAAAAGCTCTGCATACCCTAATAGTTTTCTAAAAAAATATATAATAATTTATATACTACAAACTTAAAACTGAAAGACTTTGTTAATCAGTTAGTGAGAACACTGCCATCTATTGGGCCTAGTGCTAACTACGAAATATCACTGGCCTTCGTCGCGACGGCCGCGCCACTTCTCGTAGCGGCGTAAGCACTTACAAAATGTGCCTCTTCCATATCTGTCTGTGTATAAAATTATTTGCTTGTGTGCCTAAATTGTTGTGTACGTGTGCGTGAAATTTCATTGGCTTTTAAGGGCACGATAAGCACAGCTTCTAATAATGCGACGAATTTAAGAAGTTCAGAAATATTGCATTGTTGTTCGTTCAAATACCTTTTTATTTTAGCAGCTTATGTTGTTTCATTATTGGTGTATTTGGTTAAATATGTACCTATATTGGTTGTTTTAAGCGGAATTAAATATTCATTTATTTTAGAGTTTTTGGTTTAACACAAAAGAAAGGTTGTCTTTATAAAAAGTATTATGATAATTATATGTGGTTAGCAGGCTGTGTAGTGTTGTACACACAAATAAATTGTTTTGTTTCTCGTGTAGGTATATTATTTTAAAACACGGCATTGACAGTTCGTCGTTATAAAAACTTAAAAGACCTTAAGTTTTTCAACCTACTTGCTTTTGAATTTCAATACTATACTTTATATTGTAATAATTTTCCTGAAGTTTACAAATTAACAAAATTTAATAGTTATGATTCCAATGAGTAGTGCATTACTCATATTTATGAAAGATTTGTCTATATTTCCATTTTAAAAGAACTTTTAGCGATTTCACAACGATCTTATATATATTTAATTTTTACAGAGTTATTTAAAAATAGATAGGCGCGTTGATTTAATTTATAGATAGTAAAATATATTTTTTTAGTTTTTTGAGAAATAAATTATTACTTATTTACAGTTCAGTTAGTAATACCATTTCATTGTATTTTGACAGCCTCCATGGCGTAGCGGTAGCGAACGCGGCCGCTGCGTAAGGAGGCGCGGGTTAGATCCTCGCGCAGTTTAAATATTTGTATGCATGAATATGAATATTTGCACTGGTCTGGTCGTGCCTCGGAAAGCCCGTTAAGCCGTTGGTTTCGGTTGCCATACGAACATCTAGTGGCAGTCGTTACGGGTTGTTGGAGGCCACAAGTCAGACGGCAGTCGCTTCACGGAAAATGTCGAAATTTTACCAAAATCAGCAATTAGACTGGAAAAGCGGACCCCAGATTCCAAAGCTTTGGATGCGACTGGTATTAACCCTGAGATGATGATTTCATTGTATTCATTTGGGCAAAAAAAAAAAAATACCTAACACCCCACGTATATCATTTATTTGACTTGTTCTTATCATCAATCACATACTTAGATGTTCATTGTAGCCACGCACAAACATCAATTCAATGTTGACATGCGAAAAAGTACGGGACTATGTTAAATTGAAACTACGTCTACGTTACGTTTTATAAGTTTTACCATATATAAACATAGAGATTTGGGTAGTAGGTATATCTATGCATACCTTCAAGAAAATCTCTGTGCACGCCCCTGCTCATACATAACTGAAAGGTGCAACGTAGTTTACATTAGTTATGAAAAATCAGTAATTTATGAAAGAAAGTATGCTTGAATTTTCATGAAATGGGAAATACAATTTTTTTGGCCTAAAAACTTCTCAAGTAATTACTATGCTAACTGTGCCAAGAGTTCTGTTTGCATTAGAGACGGGAAACAACTGGTTTCCGCAAGTCAAAATTGTTTAATACCAAAACATGTTAAATAAAACCAAATATCAAGATTTTACAGCTAGTGTAGAATCAAAGTGTGATGGCGATGAGGCAGCAAAACTTGTTGGCGTTTGTTTTTTATAAACTTACTAATAGTTGTTGTCTCATACGGCTTGTTTAGAAGAACATCTAAATTGTATTATTGCACTGGCACTTTATTCTTTTCACCTATCTGTGAAAATTAAACCATAATCCGTTTAACTGATTTGGAGATTTGGTCATAGGCAGATACAGTGGGAATATTCATGATTGATGGGAAATTATGTTTTGTTTATGAGAAGCCCGAAACACGTGGCCAGTATTTTTAAGTAAAGAATCTGTGTAAAAATTTCAAAAAGATATCATGAAAAAGTTATAAACTTGTTATCCTACTTGACTGTCCCAACAAAATTATGGTCCATGCTCCGGTCGGACGGGCGAGCGCTCGGTAACCACACTGCACCAATTTCTAAATGTATTTGGGAAAAATATAGAATACAATAGAATAGAATAGAATACTCTTTATTATGTACACCATATAGATTACAAAAACATAAATATAAAGATTTTACAAACGGTGACACAATGGGAAGTCTTATCGCTAAGAGCGATCTTTTACAGACAACCTTTGGATGGAATAGTAAGGGGAAGGAGAGAGAAATAGTGTAGGTAGTCTACAGTGTACTATTTACATAGTTTATATAATAAATATGCATGTTAAGTGTATCATACTAGTCTAATAAATATATATATCTAATTAATAAACATCATACAAAAGCAAATAAACAAAATAAATTAAATAAAAAAATTACATGTTTAAAGAGAGATGAAATGTTTTTTTTTACCATGGTTTTAAAAGTGGACAGAGTTTGAGCACGGCTTACAGACACGGGCAAGTCATTCCATAGCCGAACTGCTTGTACAGTAAAAGATTTATCGTAAAAACTAGTGAAATGCATTGGCATGTCTAATATCACGCTTTCCGATGACCTCAGATATCTATTATGTGTGTCATGAAGGAACTTGAAACGTTCTTTAAGATAAGAGGGGCTTTTAGGATTAAACAAAGTGCTGTAGAGCTGAAATAGGACACGAGAAACAAACAAACTATATTCAGGTTCGCATAAACAATAAATAACATTATATCGTTATAGCTATCATTATAAAATCTTTAACATATCTAACCTTTACTTTTAAAATGAAACGTGCACAAACATACACATAAAATTATAAACATACCTACAAACGAACAGACAAATACCCATAAAAGTGCTGAAACGCATTCCATTGTTTAGCTCTTTTTCTTGGGAAATATTTTGAACAGACATGAAAACTCTTCAGTTCGTTTTGAGTGTAATTTCGTATAATCATAGGGTTATTTATAGCTTGAATGATTGTAGGTCCCGGAGGTAACACGTATGTCGTTCATGGATCGTATTCAACGTACTCGGTCTGAAAAAAAAAGAAATATTATTAATATAATGATTTATATATGGTTGATTTTTCAACACTGAGATAACTTTTAACTGGTTTGGCTAACTGGCAGTTTACGTGTAGGAAATTATTTCAAATTATCTGGATAAAGGTTATCTGAAGGCAATTCTCGTTATTTCAAAAAGTTCATAGTCTGATCTCAATGTCAATATAACAAATATACGTCTCAACTCAACGAGAGACTACTTAGGCTTTTTACTGTTGCAACAGACTGGTTTTTGGAATCATGCTCACATAATTTTCAAAAACTAAGTAACGATTAAAAAATTGTAACGAAATATGTTTTAAATTAATTTATAATTATTAATTAAAAATTCATCGAAACACCATACTTTGTACATTTGTAACGGTATTAAATTTCCAGTTTCAGTTGAATTTGCCTAGTATAGAGTTTTCGTGCAATCAGAAATCAGCTTATACTGGTTATGAGCTTGATGTGCAGCCGTGCGAACCAGCCAAAGTCGTTTTTCAAATAAACTTTCAGGTACCTTTGAATTGTCAAGGTGTCGGTCGGTAGAAAGATAAGCTAACTGACCAATGCAAAGCGTAATAGATGCAGAACGGATAAGAGACATTAGTAATAGATCACTTATAGAAATAAGGAATTAACTACTTATTAGGCGAAAGCTTTTGGGATAACTGTCTGATGAAGCCAGCAGTTGTGTTGCGATGTGTGTCAGGTACGATGCGCCAAATGTTGTAGTGTACGGAGTTTAGTCGTGGAGGGTCTTCAGTCCAATCTCACTCTGGCCCAGCATCGTTGGTCATGTTATTCGGTTTAGAATTGCATCACCTCGCTCAACTGCCGTCTTCCTTCCTATTCACTCTTTTTTTGAGTGAATAGGCTTAATAAATTAGCGCGCTTTACCATAAACGATTGCATCACTGCTCCCCATCAGGCGGGATTGCAGTCAAGCACTAGTTTATAATTATAAAAAAAAAGTAGCTATTGTCTGTGTTATTCGTGGCATTATGATGGCCTTTAATGTTCCTACTGCTGCGATGCAGGCCGCTACTTTTCAAGATGGAGTGTACTAATCCATCACGTGATCCTGCGCGCGCAGTGCGGGGTGATGGATGTTACATGGCTTTTTTTTGTTCTGGATAGGATCATCAAATGACCTCTCCCACTCTGGGCCGAGCGGAAGGACGTGTCAGACTTTTACTGACTAAAACCCACCCGTGTTACTTCAATTGCCTGGGCGCCAGGGCCACGGTTTCTTTATTAACTAACCCGCAACTGACCCATGTCTGTTTCAACCCTGACCATGTATTTTTGGTTCTAGAATATACCCGTTTCTTCATGATGTTTTCCTACACTGTTTTAAATGCAGTGATATCTAACGCCATTCAACGTCCTGCCGCACTTTTTTTTTTATTCAGCCTAGATTGATAAATGTCTTTTAGACCTGGTATAAAGCTGTTACAATCTGGTTTTGATATAATTACCATGTCTAGTTATATAGAATATTTATTTATTTGTTTATTAATAATGAAGGACCTCAAGCTAAAACAAACGAAATCGAATCGAATATGTGAGACTGACAGCTAATAAAAAAGTCATCAATTCTAAAAAATAGATTGAAAAGAGAGAGTGAAAAACAAAACAAAGGTGACGAGTGAGAAAGGTTCAAAATCATGTCATTTACATATGTAGTGTCATCATGAAGTCCACTGCTGGACTTAGGCCTCCTCCAAGGATTTTCAAAAAGAGCGGTTGGACGCGGTCTTTATCCAGCGCTTCCCTGCGATTTTGGTCATGTCATCCGATCACCTAGTCGGTGGGTGTCCGAGGCTGCGCTTGCCGGTACGTGGTCACCGTTCAAGAGCCTTTCTGCCCCATAGGCCATCGACTGTACGTGCTATGTGCCCGCCTACTGCCACTTTAAAGAGCTAATCCGCTGGGCTATGTCGGCGACTTTCGTTCTTCTACGAATTTCCTCATTCCTGATTCGATTACTTAGAGAAACACCTAGCATAGCCCTTTCCACAGCGCCTCTGTGCGATCTTGATCTTTCTTATGAGGTCCATAGTGAGGGACCACGTTTCTGATTCAATGTCATCACCGTTAACACGCATTGGTTAAGGACAAGGTCAAAAGCGTGCAAAATAATGATGACTTAATTGGTAATACAAAAACAGTCATATCGATTATACCCCACAAACATTTTCACTAATACCAAGATACGTTAAATAGGCAGTGACAGCCCTGAAAAAGACTTGCCCAATAACGCTCGACTTTATTAGTGGTCGCAGAATATTATAACCATTTGGAACAACATTCGTCTCGTCTTATAAGGATTTAGCTATCCATTTCATTATATGTGACGAAACGCCAACGAGCATTTGGTTAAAAGCAGGCATTATACAGGGTCACGGAAGCAAAAGTGGATCAGATGATTGCGACTGATGCATTTGAATTTTAGCTAGAAGATTATAATAATAGATGTTTATTAGATGCAAAGTTGATGTCACTTTAGATACTAGAGATGGAGTTTTACATCGTAATACTAATTCCCATATACATAGATAGAGAATCCGGTTGGTGATGAAATAGTTCCAATTGGATCTTACACATATAATGGGCCTACTAATTGATGTAGTCTCTGAATCATTGCAATATTTGAGGCGATAAAACATTTGAATAAAATAATCATTTAAATCAAGCTATGGATGTTACGATAGTACCGTGAGATGTATTTTAGAGCCAAACATGTGTACACATACATAAAAAATTTAACAAATACTTCATGTAGGCACCTATTTGTTTTTGGAAAGGAGATAATTTTTATTCTAGCGAATAAAAAATTTAAAAACTTTGGGACGATCGTAATAGGTACTTTGTGATAGTCTTTGAGGAACTATGAGTTATTTGTATAAATATCACCATCAATATTTATCGTCCCACTGCTGTCGTCTCCTCTCATACAGAGAAGGATTGAGCGTAATCACCACGCTTGCTCATTGCGGGTTGGCGATTTCAGACTTAAAGTCCAGGTTTCTACTTACTGTATGTATTACCGACTAAATAAAGTTTAGTCAGCGTGGTGATACTGGCGATTTCATCCAATATATACCTTCGATCGCACGTCTTCTTTTACTAAAATTTAATACCCATCTTCGATGGGTATTAAATTTGCCTGAGTAATTTCAATTATTTTTCGTGGCAATAGAATAGAAATTGTTTTCAAGAGATGGTAGATCTAGCTTAGCTGTTAACATGGACAGGTGAACGATCTATATTATTATATCTACCGTATGGTATGGCTAGTAACGAAGGTCGACTAATATATGATTCGATAATATACTTTTTGGCATTTTGTAACAGAAGCTGAGGTGTTTAAAGCAGAGGTAGAAAGAATTAGAGAAAGAGAGAGAGAGATCTTTAATTAAACGTCACTTCGGTAACGGTTAGAATAATATATTTCCCTCAATCATTAAGGTTACGGAAACAATAGTGTTAATCGACTTTTGTTGCTGGCTGTATCAATGGAAATGAATTATATCCAGTTAAGAAATAGCTGCTAGTTTATATATTCGTATCTGTGTATGTAAGATTAATATCAGTAAAGTTCACTGAGATCACAGACATAGTATAACTATAGGTTTAGGTTAAAAACTGTCGCATTAGGTTAAGGCTCAGATAATAGTTGTAAGGATGATAAGTAAACAAGTCCGTACGTTTCATAGGCAGACAAACGATAAATTATTATATGTTTGTAATATTGTGTAACATATCCAGTTGTGCATTGTTTTATATAGTTTAGGGTTAATATTTATGCCGGGCCGATCTATTTCTTTCGAGTGGTCGTGGCCTATCTCGCAGACAGGGCCCTTATCTATCCCGGTCACCGAGGAGAATGAAACCGGCAAGAGATGTTATGCGGTGTCCCATAGGGATTAGTGCTGGAGCCTTAACTGTGGGACATCTGGCACCACAGGTTGCTGAACCTGACACGCAGTCCTCACGCAAGGGAGAAAGCACCAAGTGGCAGACTAGCAGTGACATGCGGGGTTGGGACAATACTTGAGAAGATGCAGCAATTGGGATTCGAGGTGGTCTTTCGCAATTCCGAGGCCTTGTGCTTTCATAGTCCTCGGGAAGCGCCGCCGGCAAGTTCTCATAAAACGGTAGGAGGGCTTCATATTGACAGCCTCCGTGGCGTAGTAGTAGCGAACGCGGCCGCTGCACGGAGGCGCGATGTCGATTCCCGCACAGTGCAAATATTTATATGCAAGAATATGAATATTTGCACTGGTCTGGTCGTGCCTCGGAAAGCACGTTAAGCCGTTGGTCCCGGTTGTCATACGAACATCTAATGGCAGTCGTTACGGGTTGTTGGAGGCCTCAAAAGTCCAACAATTTGTCTAACTGCAATGCTTCGATATCGCCTTCGGGTTGTGGAGGTCAGACGGCAGTCGCTTCATGGAAAATATCTAAGTTTAGCCAAAATCAGCAGTTAGACTGGTAAAAGCGGACCCCAGACTCCAAAGCTGAAAAGCTTTGGATGCGACTGGGATTAACGCTGAGATGATGATGATGATGGTAGGAGGGCTTCATATCTACGTCTAGTCAACAATGAAGTACTCGGGACTCATCCTTGACAGCCGTTGTAACACGCAATCTAGGGATTGAAACGTCCCCTGCCGGAGGCTCTACGCGGGGATTGTTCGACTCTCTCTTACGGGGCGTCGGTGTGATCGCGTCCCAGAGGGCTGTTGTTGAATGGAATCTGGAGGCCGACGTCCTCGTCTACAGATGGGAGTGGCAAGAGGAGGTAAAACGCCGGACATAACTCCTCTGCCGAGAAATCGCAGTGGAGCAGGCAGAGCTCCGGTGGAAATTTCATGGCGACATAGAGAATACGATTGTCGTAATTCAGTGATGGACTTGCCATAATAGCGGCGACAAGTCCCCTCTTTGAGGAGTGGCTAGAGTGGTGCTATGGCATTACCCCTAGCCTAAAGCAGGATCCGCATGAGACGGGAGGAATCACCAAGGTCTATCAAGGTAATCACTGTGTGGATGATCCTGAAAACACGGTGAAGGTCTGCAGGGTTTGGTCAGAGCATCGCTGTATCCTGGTGGCGGCGATCGGCGGCAGACGATCTCTCACGTACTGCACTGGACCAGGCTGTGGCCCGGAGCGAGAGTGTATGGCAGACCGTCACCTCTTTTTGTGAAGCAGTAATGCAATGGAAGAGGTGAACCGCCTGAGGGAGAGACAATCTCTGAGCCTTCACGTCCTGTCGCCTCAAGAGGCGCCCTAGTAGTCTAGAGACAGTATTCAACTCATCCAACACCGCGGAGCAACATCACGAGCCTGTGAAGGCGAGCTGTGGGCAGCTCGCGGTAAGGACCAGGCCGGGGTCGACAGCGCGTTGTGTTTCAGGCGCGCCTTAAAGAGATGTTAGCACATCCTGACGGGACGCACAATGGTCCACTGGAGGAATTGCGGAAACCAAACCAGTAACATAGAACACATAGAACATCCTAACGGGATCCTTAAATACCGGTGCCTCCTAGGCCAGGGCTGCAGGTTGGTTTAAAAAGAAACCGTGGCCTTGGCGCACAGGCATGTGAAGAAACACGGGTGTGGGTTTTAGCCAGTAAAAGTATGACACACCCTTCCGTTTCGCCCAGAGCAGAAGTCATATGATGATTTTCTATACAAAAAAGACGGATCTAATCATATCGCCAACTTATTGTAAATGTGGGACGCCTTACGGTAGAAAGAGTCAATTATGGATATTTTATTCAAAAATGTCAAGGCACCAAGACATTGAGCAATATACACAAAATTATATACTTTCTCTACTTTACTGGATTTGTTTTGACCGATGCGTCTCCCCTTCTAAAGGCGTAATACACTATTAAGAAATACACTGTATGTCTATAAGAGCAAATTATTTACGGATATTGACCTTTAGCAATGCTACTTAGAAACATAGCGAGTTAATAAAAGTGAAGAAGTTAATATACAATATGTAAAGAAAACCCTGTCCAATCCGTGAAGACATCGTTAGGTATCGATAACTGATCCTACTAATGGATACAAAGCCGGGTAACACATGTGTGGTTGGCAACCCTTCCGCAGGCGACGGGGGACAGGGCACGCGGCACGTGGTCACATCGCTTATAATAATACAGTCCAAATGGTGTTGTCACTTTTTTAAAAAATAACAAATTTCGGGGAAGTTGGAGTTAATTCGCGGGAAAAAAAGATTATTTCAAAATTCATTAGTATTGTAACTATGATGATTACGTAAAGTTTTATATTTTATTTGGTCATGTGTTTACCTAACCTTTATTATCCTTATGGGTCGGACAGGGTGTTCTTTTCATATTGTATATAAAACAGATACATAATTAATATTATTCACTGTACAGCCAACGCACCGGCTAAACCACTTAATTAGTGGTTTAGCTTGTTGAAGCTTGAGAATTAGAACAAATGTTTCTTATATATGACAAAGATGTAACTATGAAAGGTTTTTACAAAATCAATCTCCTCAATGGATTAAAGTTCGTATGAAAACTAAATAATTACCTTGGGTGGAACCAGATCAGATGCTGGCACGCTGACACCTTGTGTTGATAATACAGGTCTTCGAGTCGAGGATAATACATTAAACTTATTTGGAATATTAGCTGTTGTAGACTGTACTGCGAAGTGTGGTAAAACAGGAGTAGGCTTTACAACATTTTTTGTAGAGGAAACATATTTTGAAGACGCTATCGGCAACCGCGGTAACACTGGAGTAGCTTTTATTGGTGCAGACGCAGGGGAATTCGGCAAAGGAAACACTGTCCACCCATTGACAAAATATAAAGCGACGGAAAACACTAATAACATGAAATAATGTTTAATCATTTTTTAAATTTTCTATTATTTTCTAAGTTGCCAACACGAAGGAACTGGTCGACCGTTAAAACTGGAATGGATGTCGTGTTATTAATTTATTTCAATTTTGGCATTCTACTGAAGTGTTATATTAACATAAATTGTTAGGTAAGAGTCGCTCACCGTGAAACGAGATCGGTTGTCGAGACCTATACACCCGCGCACATTAGATGATGATCCGCGGAAGATGGTCGTATTAGAATTCATGACTGGCACACCATATGAATCGCAAATATAACTGTTAATGGATATTCAACAAGATTATGCGAAAAGCAAATAAGGTTGAACTTGAGCGAATACGTGTGAACCTATTTAAAATTCCTTCACGTACATGTCGAAAATCGAGTATAAGTAGTACACCATCATAAACTTTATCATCATAGGGTTTTGGGACATCGCTGGGCTATTTTTTAGCACGGCATTGACCCCAATTCCGTAAATTACGTAATTTGGTGTATTTTTGGTCGCCAAGTTTATAATAACGTCTAAACTGTCTATGGAATATCTCAATTTGACAGGATTAAACTAAAATATTATACAACGTGTAACATAAAGGGTATATACATACCAAGGGCATGGCACCTTTACATGATATCAATCGATATTGGAAGGGTGTTTTAATCCTGTCTCTTTATGTTAGGAACTTACGAGAAAAAGCACCGCCTGTGATAGGCTACTACCATACTAGGCGCACAGAATTTTTGAAGACATTTATCGTGATTTTGCCAAGTAATGTGACGTGAAACGAGTAGTTATTGACGTATGTAGTGTGGTGCACGTTTGTTATGATTTGAATTTAAGAAACACACGGAAGCGAAAATTTAGTATAAAGTTTTTGAGTATTTTATTTTGAGTTGAAAACCTTCCGATATCATTTGACATTATGTAAAGATGCCATGCCCTTGGTATGTATATACCCTTTATTTTACAGTTGTATAGATGCACTGAACTTAAAATTAGTTTAGTTTGTAAACAAGAGAATGCGCACCATTGCCATACTCGTACAACGTGGCTATACTGCCAGCCTTTTAGGCAGATTTTCTTTTGTCAGCGATGCGGACGCATTTATTGAAATTATTTCCCCTCCTTTGTATATATTTTTATTTATTAATACGTAATAAGGATATATTTTTTTTAATAACTATAAACTAGTGCTTGACTGCAATCCCGCTAGATGGTAAGCAGTGATGCAATCGTTGATGGTAAAGCGCACTAGTTTATTAAGTCACTTAAAAAACTTAACTATAGATTTTCACCTGGACATAGATTTAATATAAATTAGGTACCTCAAGTTTTGACCTTATCGCGAAGTTGCGCCGTTTATCAAAGGATCTCAGTCCTGGTTCTTCGATGTATACTCCTCACTATAATCCGATAAAGTGATGAAAATAAGGAGACTTATGTATATTTAATGTGTCAATAAACACACACAAACTTCTCTAGTAAATAACTACTACTGTTTAGCTGTCAGTGAGTGAAGTCTGGCCTTTCCTTACAATCTTCTCGTGAAATGATAAGAATATATAATACAGGGTGGCTGGGAAGTGAGTCAATTCAATTTAATTCTTGATTAATGGCCTTTGTGGGAGAGACGCCATAATTTTGCCAAGAACACATGCGAACGATTAATAAAGCATCAAACGCTGGAGAGTTGGAAAATATTTCTTCGCAGATTGACAGATAGGTAGTAACATCACAGATTATGGATACGAAAATGACTATAACACGACGGACAGTGAAGGAAAAGGGAGAGAAAAACAAAATGGTACAGCTTAGAGTTACAGCTTAATTTTATTAATATCAATAAATTTGCATAGTTTGAATATAAAACGTGGAAGTGAGTCTTATATAAAAATGAATTAAGAGTGAAGTGAGTTTAAAATGAGCTGTTACTTAGAATGACACCCCACTTCAATTATGTCTTCACGGTGTAATGGACTACAGAAATGCACTACCGAGAGAATCATGAGCTGAATTCATGGTTAATGAAATAGGTGTGAAATGGATGAATGGGTTGAGTTGTTATTGTTTAAACTTAAACAACGTCTAATCCATGCGACCATCCCTAATCGTAAACAATGGCTAAACATGGTTTAGTGGTACCACCTTTACTACACAATTGCTGAATACATTTCTAAAGTGTTGTCTACTTTTTTTGTGGCAAGACAGAATATTCTTTAGATTAGAAATTTTCGTAGATTATCAAAATCATTTTGTTTTTTATTTCACACAGACCAATATGGACACTTATTAAATGATATTTTAGAAGCTAGGTGCATGATTATAATTTATTGGTGGTTTCCTATGGAGAAGACCTGACAAGAAAATCCATGGTTATCACAAAGGACTGCTTGATAGACACGTGCATATGATATGCGCAGTCAAAATGCATGAAAATAGCAAATGTATTTGTAATCGACTAAAAATGAATGTTTCTTTTTAACCAATTTCAAAAACAGGAGGAGGTAATATAATCCTTTTTTTATAACTGTTACCTCACAACTCCGGTATCTATTAACTCTATTACTAAAACTTCGCTGTCTGTCCGTCACCCGGCTGTATATCATTTTCATTGAACGTGATAGCTAGACCGTTGAAATTTTCACTTATGATGTATTTCTGTTTTTGCTATAACAATAACTACTAAAATAGAATAAAATAAATATTTAAGGGGCTCCCATGACTTCATTCTTTAGTACGCAAGTCTGACTCGCACTTCGCCGTTTTTTTTTGTGAACAAGTTTATAACAGTCTAGCAACATACAACAAGTTTATTGTAATAGACGGTGGCAGCAGCCGACCAGGCCAACTTAACATTCAAGTTGGCCCAGATTTAGTATTTTTAGGATCCCAGCAAAGGCATTATTTGAGGTTCACGAAAAGAGGCACAATCATTAAATAAGGGTGTTTAGTAATACTTTCAGAATAAAAACAAAAAACCAACTTGTTTAAATATAAGCCTAAAAATAATTTATGTCATGTAATCAACCTATACAATGGATGCAAGCAGCACATGACCGGTCATTGTGGAAAGTCTTACTGGAGGCCTTGTCCAGCAGTGGACTTCTATAGGCTGGGAAAAAGAAACAGAAGAATCAACCTATAACGCCACTGCCACTGCTAGGATACTGGCCTGTCAGTGCGTGCACGTACGGCTGCACTTGACCAGTAATAGCTAACTTCTTATTGTGCGAAAAACCTATACAATGCGAGGTCAGCGAAAACTAGAAGTGTATATCCTTATAACCTAACTAACCATAATACAATAACAGTATATTATAATAACAGTATATTATTCCGTAAACGACTATTTAAATGATAAGAATAGCTGGTCGCTCTGATTAACTCAAGATAATGTTTGTGTTCTTTCTCCAGAATTAGCTTATTGACACGTTATATGAGTTCATGTAATTGTTTTTTTTACAATACATAAATATGTGAGCTGTCACGCCCTTTATACCTGGGGCTTTTATTTAGGTAATAAGTTTTTACATATTTACATTTCCGTTTTAATGATTTTTTTTCTTTGCTGGTATTTTGGCGTGAACAGCTGGCATATGCTAAATAATTTCATTGTTATTGTGTTATCTTGTGTTCATTACTTTTCATCATCGTCATCATCACAGCGTTAATCCCGGATGATGATGATGTATAGTAATGAACACAACAAAACACAACAACACTGAAATTACAAATCATGTGTTTTTTAATGAACAGACAGCTGTGCTGCTGGGGAGTTTGTTCTGCCACTTCTTCCCAGCGAAAGCACTAGGAAGTGGCGATGGGCGGACGCTTTGGGGGGACTGTCTTATGTAATACTGACGTTCAAAAAGTACTGATTCTGTTCCTAATTAGAATAAATTAATTTTCATTTTGATTTTGATTTTGAACCTTTTTTAATCGTGACTAACCTTATGGCCTCCAGTCTGAAATAAAAGTTTTCTATTGTATTCTATAGTTTGTTGTGTAGCCGCGTGTGGGTTTCTCAAAAACGGTGAAGAATGAACTTGTAATAAACACATGACTTACCTAATAATTTTGGGCACGATTGAAATATAATTTCATGCGTGAAGCTGTCATAAGATTGTGCGTGACTGTACGATTCATCATCACGAAGTCTGAAAGATTTGATTCAATTATTTGAATTAATACTCCAATTATTAATATTATAATAAGTAAAAACTTCATGATTGTCGCCGCGAGAACTTCGTTATGACCACTGGAAAGGCTATCTCCACGTCGTGTTGACTACGGAGCCAACGTTTGTCGCAACGTTGGCCCAAACACCAATCGTCCAACTTGTCAAATGAGATAATTTAGCATGTGCCGGAATTGGCCCAAACTTGGCCAATTGTAGTTTCTTAAACCACACGGTCACGTTAGTCAATATGCGACATAACAGAATCCATTAAGATAAAGGTCACCTTTGAACCTAATAAATGGAATACAGTATCTCAACCCGTCAGATGGCGTTTTCGATGTAAATAATTATTCGATACATTGCTGATTCTCTTGTTTACATACTAAACTAATTTTAAGTTCTTTTTCTTTTTGTTTCAGTAAGAAAAGGATAACATATTAGTTTAGTTTTGTGAAATTAATATAGGTACTCAATAGACAGTTTTGGTGCATTTAAAAACATGGCGACTAAAATACGTCGATTTATTTACGTCAGTCGCTAACTAAACTGGGCCTGTAGCCAATGTAACATCGCTTCGTAGCGAAGCGAAATCGAATACCAAACCAACCAATGGCGGAAACTATTGACCACGTGATTTATCGCGTCACGTGGTCAATCGTTTTCGTAGGACTAAAATTTAAAAATTGCTATAAGCGAGTTATCACAAGGAGCATGACCTTAGATACCAAACCCAAACATTATGTATTATAAGTGGTTGAGCGTCAACAATCTAATTTATGTATGTATTATTCGTTTTAAGTACAAATATTGAGTTTCGTATTAATCGGACGCATGGCAAAATTCTTCTATGGTTTACGGTTTTGTGCATATAAATTTTAATCAAATCAAATCAGATCAAAATTGTTTATTTCAAATTAACCATCCGTTGGTGCTTTTGAATAGTCAAAGTCGGTCAGTCCAAGAAAAGTGAAGCTAAATTGACTTGTATCCTAAAAAATAATTTAATGTCCGTCAGAAAGCTTTATAAAAAATATTGAACACGTATTTTTTATTTTTTCTTTTATTCAAATACTTAAGAAGATATATTGATTTGAAATGTCGCATGACGTCACGCCATGGTGCAAAATATAGAACGGCGTGACGTAATTAGCCCCCACTCTGTAACTTTAATACGCTATATCTTCGTAATATTTGATAATTACGACAAAATAAAAAATACGGGTCTTAATTTTTTTTATTATCTGTAAGACGGACTAATTATTTTTTTGATTTTCATACCTTGGATACATCCCTATTGCACGTTCCAAAGCGTAGATCTCTATGGAGAAGAACGTGCAAGAAACTCCATGGACACTCTTTTAAAATCATAGTATGTGTTACATTTCTTCGAATCCTTCGAGAATACCGGGACAAAAAGTATCCCATATGTGTTATTCCCGGTTATAAGCTACAGTTTTTTTGTGAAAGAGTAACTTACTTAATTGGTACCGGGCGTGATATCCTCCCGTGGGTGTCGTAAGAGAAGACTAAGGGAACTCTCACCAGGGAAGCGGGCAGCAGCGTTTCTCCTGTGGAATAACAAATTACTGCGATCCCCAACCCGCCTGCCAAGCGTGGGGTCTTATGGCTATGGCCCAATGAAATGAAAGCCTTGGGGAAGGCCTTTGTCCGGCAGTGGAGGTTGAGAAAAAGAAGATGATTTTACAGGCCTAGTCTCAAGTTTATTAACCCAAGAAATAAGATTTTATATATAAACTAACTGCTGCCCGCGACTCCGTCCACGAGGACTTCAGTTTAAAGGGCGCGGTGGTTTCCGTAAATTAAAAAGAACAGAGTTGATATAAAATAAGCGCCTGTTAAAATAATGGGAGCAATATGTAGTACTTCCGCGTTAGCTCTCGTGTTCGCAACATTTTTTGTTACTGCTCTGCTCCTATTGGTCATAGCGGGATGTTATATAGACTATCTGTGTACCAAATTTCGTTATAAACGGTTCAGTAGTTTTGGCGTGAAAGCCGGACAGACAGACAGACAGAGACAGTTTCGCATTTATAATATTAGTATGGATATTTCACACTCTCAGGGGTGGAATTTTGATAAATTCTCTCTTAATGGATACCTGTCCCTTCACAAAAACATGAGTACCTACCCTCCAAATGTCATGATACTAGGATCATAGACTAAAGACTGATTTACACGGTGCAATTTAATTGCCTATGTCATACAATAAAATTGATGCAACAAACGACTTGTATCGTCTAAATCAGTAGTTCCCAAACTTATTTTTCTCGTGGACCACTTTCAAAATTTTACTGGTTTCGGTGGACCCCCTGCTGCTACATTTCTACCACATTCTTAAAGTCGCCAAAAAATAAAAATTGTGTCACTTCTGAGTTCTGTCCCTATATTCCGATATGTAAAATAAAAACGAAAAATGGTACATTTTATATCACTTTATTTATTAAAAGAATAGAATTACAAGAAAAAATATTAAGGTAATATAGGTTCAGGTCATAATTTTAATTAATGGGAAGGATGTATCTGATGGAATGTCAGCAAACGATCAATGTTTGGCTTTATTTTTGTCAGCAATAACCGCAAATCCCCCCGCTCTGTGATGTTTAATTTGCTCCTTTTTTTTGTTAAGAGGTTTGTAACGGCACTAAAACTCCTTTCGACAAGGTATGACGAGGGAAAAGCTATTAAAAATTTCCTTGCGATTTCCCACAGTCCAGGATATTTTTCGGGTATTTCTGCTTGCAGCCAAAATGTTGGGTAGCCTTTTCTAAATTTCACCTTCAGCTCCTCATTAGTGCTTAGCTCGCAATTTTAAAGTACATAATTTACCACTAATTTTTAATAGTATAAATAAAAATTGGTGTACTCAGTATCGAATACTGATCATATTTGTGTAGGAAAAAATAAAAGTCGAAATCCCAAAATTGTCCATAAAAACGATAACTAAAATTTTATTAAATCAATGAGTTCACGCGCTCCGTGTATCTGCGTATTTTTTGTCTGCGGCTTCATTGTTAAAACGTGACAAACTGGCATCGAAGTTCAAGCCCCGCCCTTTTCCCGTCGCCCGCGCACCGCTCGCTCTTTCCGAAAAGGAATAGTTTTGATAAAATAGTTACATCAAAATCAATTTAAAATGATTATGGAATTACTGTTTTATAAAATTAGTAATTTGCAAGAAAAATTACAAAACTAATTGCTCTGCGATATTGCTTATTTGGCCTTTTTAGAGAGGCAGTGCTTCTCTCGTGAAAAAATAATTGAATAAAACGTGCTGTGTTTGTCTTCAAATCGAAAGAGGACAATTAAAATATCTGTAAGTTACTAAGTTACCTATCTATACAGGCCGTTGTGATTAACCGACTAGTACACGTAAACAAAATACTTAAGTACTATAACAAAAAAAAAGGTAGGTTACTTACTTTTCTCCGGCACTAGCAAACACAGATATAAATTTTCTCACAACTTTTTTTCCAAATTCCGTCTTTTTTCGAAATTCCGGAAACGAATGAATGCGTTTGCCTTTGGCATCAAGTATTTATAGTGGTGATCAAGTTCATGTCTGAACAAGCATTAAGCATTGTCGGGCGGATAGCGCTTTGCAAGTCTGTACACGAAATTGTACGTAATATCGAATACGCAAGTTTGGACAAGTAACAGTCGCTTGCCTTATTAAAATATTATCTGCTTAGATAGGTACTTAAAACAATGTAGGTAGGCCCTTATAAAAACTATGCTTACATTTTTGCTCTTTACTATCAAAAGCAGATAAATTTTCGTGGACCCCCATTAACATCTTATGGACCCCCATTTTTTGTTCACGCCTACGTAGACCCCCAGCAGGTCTCCCGTGGACCCCTGGGGGTCCACCTGGACCACTTTGGGAATCACTGGTCTAAATGGTGTTTAGAAAATGCAACTTTCATTGTTGCTACAACTTAATTGAAGCCCTAGGCAATTAAATTGCACCGTGCAAATCAGTCTTTAGGCTAAGCGTTGATATATCAACCAATTAGTATGTATTAAATGTACATACAAGAAGCTGATTTAGAGTAGGTGTTTTAGATACGGAAGACATCCGAAAATTCGACTGTTCTATGGAACACTTTTTTATGTAGCTAAGTGGCCCCTAAACTACGATTGTTTAACTTAACTTATCTTTTTCCTTTTCAGTTCATTCCATTTTTATGCAGGGAGGTTTATTTGTTTATTGTTTGTAAATAAGATTGTCTTTTATTTCTATCTTTTTAGTTTTCTTATTTATTAATATATACATGTTTAGATAAGTGTTTAAAATTTTTCATTTTGATACCCCACTCGATATGCTTGGTAGATTTTTTTTCTTTTTTTTCTCACAATATGGCGCCAAACATCCACTATATTGGTTTTTTTTAATGTCACCTATCTAAGAACACCTGGGCTGTTAAGACAAATCTAACGATACACGTGAAGATCTGTTTAGGAGTTCTGGAGATACAAGGTAATAAAGAATATTTATTACATATTATGTATAAAATACGCGCTAAAACCTTCCTGGCAGTCGGGTAAAATACATACTGGGGCTGATTCTGTTGTTCACAAGCTAAACTAATTTTAAGTTAAATCTTTTTCTTTCCATTTCATTAAGAAAAGGACAGAAGATAAATTATCAGTTTAGACCTGTCAAATTAGTGCGCTCCTGACGTAAACTGGCGTATTTTTAGTCGCCATGTTTATAATCGCGTCTAAACTGTCTATGGAGTATCTTAATTTGACAGGATTAAATTAAAATATTATCTTCTATTCTTTTCTTAACGAAATGGAAAGATCTTTATCTTTCCATTTCGTTTCGACAGTTTAGACGCGATTATAAACATGGCGACTAAAAATACGCCAGTTTAGCCAGAGTAGCCTGCCGCTACTCTTCGCCTGTGCTCCGGGAGACCGTTTGTCAGTGTTCTATAGGATGCATTGCACGGAAATTTATGTTTTAATTCCCCCATCACCGTTCCATCATCGAACGACCGGTACGGCGAGTTTTAACCCTTACGTTGTTGACACCACTACGATCCGGACGAAGTATTTTGCCTGGTCTTTTATACCGAGTTCTTACATCTGGGGACTGGAACAATCTGCAAGGGGCGGTTTTTCGGTCTGACTACAAATTAAGTGTCTTCAAGGCTAGAGTGAATAGGCTCTTAATAATCTAGCGCGCTTTACAATCAACAATTGCATCACTACTTACCGTTAGGCGTGATTCCGGTCAAGCATTAGTTAATAATTACAGATAAAAAAAAAACTAAAAACCTTATTATACATTTCCATTTTTGCTGATCTCACATTTTATAAGTTTTACGTGCAATAAGAATCCAACTTACATAACACGTGTTCTGATCACGAATGGTTTGATCTGCGCGTAAATTATTTAGCCGGGTTACTTATTGGGTTTTTTAGCCGCCGATTTTTCATCATATAAACTACATTCATGACTTTTTCTGATTATTGGAGTCAACCGTTATTATAGCTTTTAGAGGGGAGAGAGAGTTATTTTAACAAAAAAAAAATGCGCCTTAAGTTGTATTATTATCTCGCAAATGGATACCTATACCAAAAATCTTTTAAACAACCTCAATGTTTTTGAAATAAACAAAATGAACTATTTAATGACAGCCCACACTAGCACTTTGTCGACTTGGTAAATATCCATACAATTAAATTTTTCTAGCTTTAACTGTTTGAAAGGTAAGCCAAGGACGAACGAATGTACCTATATGACGAAACAATAAGGGCTCCGAGACGTGAACTACGGAACCCTAAATACAAAAACCTTGCAATTTTATTGATTCTGTTCACTATCGAGAAAACCTAGGCTCATCAAATAAACAAGTGGTGTATTTCATGCCTCTTTTATTATATACTCTTTGCGGTGTCGTTTTTAAAGATCGTTTAAATCAGAAGGTTGGTGCTGAGTATAATTTTAATGTCTTTGGTGCTGAGCGAAGTTAATTGTGAGTCATTGGAACAACCAGATTGTACGCGATGATCAATTTGCGACAGGTTGGCATTGTTCATAGTCAAATTACTTAACATTTCGTATAGACATTTCTGGTCGTTTCAATTCAATGGGACATTCGGGAAAACCTTGGTATTTTTGATCTTTGAACGGACGTTTCTGTATTGAATGTTAATTTTTCGCTGTTTTTTTTTTTCATTTCTTTAGAGAAGTATATATCGTATTTTGTTGTTTTTATTTATTTATTTTTATAAACAAAAAACAATTATGAAATCGAAATCATTACAAAACGCTCCATAATATATGATATTAAGGCTATATATCGCAAAAGTACTGCGTCTTCGGTGCGTCGCTGTGAACCTGTTGGGGCTGCCCCGTAAGGCAGCCCCAACAGGTTCCTGCAACTTAAAGCGAGAATGGATGTGGATTCATGGAGCATTAGACATAACCACATACTTTTAACTACCTTTCTTTAAATTAGTGTTGGCCTATTATTTGTTCAATGTCCAAACACCTTCAATAATATTTTCTTTTTCTTGGTTTACAAATTACGATTTAAAAGAAAAACATTGACCGTAACGGAGGAATATTTTGTTTTCTCCATTATCCATAAGAACTATAATTTTGATAGGAATTGTAAGTGGGGATAAATAGAATAACCCTCACGGATCTTTCGTAAATCTTGTGCAAGCTAAAAGAGACCAACACATCATTCTCTCATTGTAACATACCTATTATACTGCCAGTTTATCTTTGGCCAAAGAAAAATAAAGCCTATTAACGGCAAGTTTCAACACATGAAACGCTAGAAAAAAAAAAAAGATGGTAAACTGTATATAATGTATTTAACCCAAACGAGTGGTTTGCAGAGTATTTTTTTGCAGGCGCCGATATACTCCAATCATTTTTTTTTCATCTTTCAAATTTTCACTTCGAAAGTTTATATGATATTTGATGACAATCCCATTAAGACATTAAGGTCAACTGTAGCATCGAAGATTTTTATTTTTATCTTTTATATTTACACTTGCTTTCCGATTCTTCACTTTTAACATATTCTTATAGTCAACATCGGCTTTACTTGACATAATTAAAAATTGATTACATTTGAAACTAAAATAACCAATTGCAGGACAATAACTAAACGTAGTTAAGTATACAAGTTCACAATCGTTTTAAAAAATAAATAAATTATATTCATTATTATTTATATATTTGCTTCCGTAGATTGTTAGTTTGTGCTTATTAGTAAGTAATGTTAGTCCTAGTTAGTTAGTAACTCTGATGTTCTTTAACGTATTTAACCTAAAGGCACCTCCACTAGATATGCCTTTGGATAAGGTAGTTTGGCCTCACAACAATCATCTTACCGAAAGTACATTGTGAGTTTTGACTAATTTTGCATGGCAAATCTGTCAAAAATCTGCAATGGAGACCATATAATTTGCAAATTGGAAGGTGTGAAATTCTTTGATATTATATTATATTATGTAACATTTTAATAATATTGTGAAGTCAGAGTCAACGAGCGGAACGTACAGCGACTACTTGTATAAAACAAAAAGTTTATACTTAAGATATTTTTAGCCAAGGCGGGCGGGACCGGTTCCATAGTCCTTGAAGATGTGAGGTACATCTTCAATCTGTACCTGTTTTCGTTTGTATGGTGTTTGGAAGAATAAAATACAATTATTAAACCCGGTCTTTTTTACATATAGTTACCTTTTTTTTATTATTAATTTATAAACCAGCGCTTGACCGCAATCCCGCCTGATGGTAAGCAGTGACGCAATCGTTGATGGTAAAGCGCACTAGTTTATTAAGAGCCTATTCACTCTAGCCTTGAAGACATTCAAATTGTAGTCCGACGGAAACACCGCCACCGGCAGATTGTTCCAGTCCCTCGATGTACGCGGTATAAAGGAGGAGGCGAAACGCTTCGTCCGGATCGTAGAGGTGTTAACAACATAAGGGTGGAAACTCGTCGTACGACGGGTCGTCCGATGGTGGAACGGAGATGGGGAAATTAAATCATGCAATTCCCTCGCACACTCCCCAAAATGTATCCTATAGAACACCGAAAGGCTGGCTACTCTACGCCTGTGCTCTAGGCTTTGGAGACCAACTCGAGTTAAATCAAGGTCACCAATCAGCCTCTTCGCACGCCTCTCCACTGAATCCAAAGTGGCCAGGTGACACTTAGCAGCACCAGCCCAAATGTGGCTGCAGTACTCCACACACGAACGGACCTGTGCTTTGTACAACATTAGAAGCTGCCCTGGTGTGAAGTACTGCCGGACCTTTGCGATAACGCCAAGTTTTCTGGCAGCCACCTTGGCCTTGGGCTCAATGAACCGCCCAAAGTTTAGGTTCGAGGAAATCTCAACACCCAAAAGCTGAAGGCGGTCGGTACACTCCAAGGATACGAGTACATTCCGGAAAGTAGGAGCCAAGGTGAACGGGCTCCTTTTGGCGGTGAAAAGGCACGCCTGCGTTTGTATTGTTCTTCTATATTTCTCTATTGGTGATGTCAATTTCTTCGACAGCCTCCGTGGCGTAGCGGTAGCAAACGCGGCCGTTGCGCAAGGAGGCGCGTGTTCGATCCCCGCACAATGCAAATATTTGTATACATGAATATGAATATTTGCACTGGTCTGGTCGTGCCTCGGAAAGCACGTTAAGCCGTTGGTCCCGGTTGCCATACGAACATCTAGTGGTAGTCGTTACGGGTTGTTGGAGCCCTCAAAAGTCTAACAATTGGTCTAGCTGTAATGCTTAGATATCGCCTTCGGATTGTGGAGGTCAGGCGGCAGTCGCTTCACGGAAAATATCGAAGTTTAGCCAAACTCAGCAGTTAGATTGGTAAAGCGGACCCCAGACTCCAAAGCTGAAAAAGCTACGGATGCGACTGGGATTAACGCTGAGATGATGATGATGGTGATGTCAATTTCTCCATTTGGGACTTAGATTATGAAGTTTTTATTTTGTTTTTAACACCATATACCTATAGACATAAAGTCGTTATTTACTATAGATTCTACCTTGCCTCGTTGTTGGTTTATTTTTTGACCTGAGTTGGGTGTCACCATCATCATCATCTCAGCCACAAGAAGTCCACTGCTGTACATAGGCATGCACCAACCCAAGGGTATCCAAAAAGAACGGTTGGACGCGGCCTGCATCCAGATCTCCCCTGCAATTTTGGTCAGGTCATCCCGAACACCTAGTTGGTGGGTGTCCGATGTTGCGCTTGCCGGTATGTGGTCACCATTCAAGAGCGTTTCTACCCCATTGGCCATCAGCTCTACATGCTATGTACCCCGCCCACTGCCACTTCAGACAGCTAATCCGCTGGGCAATGTCGGCGACTTCAGTTCTTCTACGAATCTCCTCATTCCTGATTCGATCACGTAGTGAAACACCTAGCGTAGCCCTCTGCATAGCTCTCTGTGCGACCTTGAGCTTTCTCATGAGTTTCTCACGTCGGGTATGTCTCAGTCGTATTTCCCAGTAACTGGGTTGTGGAAAGACAGGCAGCTGCATCTGCTTTTAATGGAAGTCAACCCTAACATACAGATAGATGTAGATGAGAAAAAGCCAGGCAAGAGATGATGACGATGAACGGGAATATCTAAAGAAAGGAAGAAAAGAAGTAGGTACACTTATTTAGCACAGACTAAAAGACATACAATGCACATAAAATAAAAATACACCAGATAGCAACAAGTAAAAATCAAATAGAAAGTACAAACCTCGATGTAAAAAATAGGAGTAAAGTGTCTCGTGGTTGCACTAAAAGGCCCAGTTAAGCAAAAATGATAGATAGCTAGTGTTTGATGCTTGTTTTCAACTGAACCTGATTGACGAATTTTGAAGCATATTGGTCATTCATTGCTCCGTATATTCAAAAAGTGTACCTGCTCCACAACGTAAATAACTCGGTGAATATTGATAAATAACTGTCAAAATAAAACCCATTGCTACTTATAGTGTGTTAGGCAGTTATCCTGTGTGAGGTGACGGATGTAGGTAAATCAGTTTTACAATGCAACCTAAATAAGTAAACCAAATTAAGTAAGTAGCTGCCCAGTGGCTGGATTTGTGCACGGTTCACGGTCATGGGCTTTTCGATGATAAAGTCAAAGTGGCCACATATAACATTATTTTTTTGTCGATTTGTCGTGTTCCGGCATGATGTCTGGTGAAGCCGTACGGAGGACGGGTCTGAGCAGTTGTGTTGCGATGTGTGCCGGGTGCGATGCGCCTAATGTTGTTGTGTTGGGGGTTTGGTCGTGGAGGATCTTCAGATCAATCTCCCTTTGGCGCAGCATCGTTGGTCGTGTTGTTGGGTTTAACATTGCATCGCCTCGCTCAACTGCCGTCTTCCTTCCTATTCGCTCAGTTTTTCAAAGTGAATAGGCTCTCAATAAACTAGCGCGCTTTACCATCGATCAATGAAAATTAAAACGATCGCATCAATGCTTTCCATCAGGCGGGATTGCGGTCAAGCGCTAGTTTATAATCATTAAAAAAAAAAAAAAATGCCAAACCCGAAACACGTGTCCAGTATTTTTAAGTAAAGAATTTATGTACAAACTTTCAAAAAAATAGAATGAAAAACCACAAAGTTACCCTACTTGGTTATTTAAACAAAAATATGGTCAACGCTTCGCTCAGACGGGTAAGCGGTGCGTTAACCCGTGGTGTCAGCTGTTGCGCGGGAGTGCTCACGCGCCAAGTACTATATACCGTAAGTTTCGTGGCGCGCTCGGTAACCACACTGCAACAATTTCTAAATGTATTTGGGAAAAAATACAATATGTAAAGAAAACCCTGTTCGATCCGTGACGTTATAGTTAGGTATCGATAACTGATTCTAGTAATGCCTACAAAGATGGGCTAAACTTAAAAAAAATCCCCCTAAAAAAATAAATATTATTTCGCAAAAAGAGGTAACTTAATACATGTGCGGTAGGCAACAATTCCGCGGGCGACGGGGGGCAGGGCACGCGACAGTGGTCACATCGCTTATAATAATACCGTCAAAATGGTGTTGTCACTTTTTTAAATATTACCATATTTCGGGGAAGTAATTCGCGGGGAAAAAAAAATAATTTCAAAATTCATTAGTATTGTTACTATGATGTTTACGTATAATTTTATATTATATTTGGTCATGTGTTTACCTAACCTTTATTATCCTTATGGGTCGGACAGGGTTTTCTTAACATACTGTATAACATGGTGTAAAAATGATTGGAATTGATTTAGTTGCATATTTTGAACAAACTATATTCAGGGTTCGTATGAAGTCAAAATAACGTTGTAGGTATATTCTATTTTGTTGCCGCGAGATTCAGATGAAAACCATTTGCCTGATATTTTAAAATGAGCAAACTGCATGGTTTGCAGTTGAATTATTTGAACATTTTGTAGGCGCTAAAAAGATTTATCCTAACGAATGGTTTGCAGAGTATATTTTTGCAGGCGCCGATGTACTCGAATCATTTTTATCTAAAACTAAACACTTAATAGTATTTATTGTATAATATACTAGTACGGCATAACATTGAGCTTAATTCGCGTAAGGTTAGGCAGAGGAAAACCTATATTATGTGTTTAGAATCAAAATCAAAAGTAATCAAATTAGGCTGAATAAATGAATTTTGTTTTTCAACAAAACTGACGAAATTTTGACAGCATTATTATTTTTATTATTGTTGGGTTCGATTCCAGGCCAGGCAAGTACCAATGTAACTTTTCTAAGTTATATTTACTTTTTAAGGACACCAATGACTGATTAAAAGGTGAAGGAAAACATCTTGAAGAAACTTAGACTTTAAGTCTGAAAGTTGAAGTTCCCAAGAACTTGGGGCAAGCCTACTCATGCTATTACTCTCAATAAATATTCAAATACAAAACAATACTCACGCACTGGTATTCATACATTACCTTAGTAATCTTGTCAGTTTATCACAGTACAAACTTAGATAAAGTGAGCGTGGTGTCAGTTGCCATCCTAACAAATGCCAGAGATGGAGTGGAAGCTTATTTATTTATTTAATTCAAGCCACTAGGGCCCATACAAAATACAATACAAACTATAAATAAAAATACTTGTAAACTAATATACAGGGTGTATCTAACATCTATGTATATGCCATGCCACTAATAAAATTATGATAGTCATTTAAGTCGTTAATAAACCGACACAGAATTCAGTGTCTAAAAAAAGTGTCGACTCGCCCTTTGAACGTTGCAAGCGTGCCGCCGTGCGGGACGTTGATCCCTGATGTGAACTCTTTTAAATCAGCTGATAAAATAGTTTTTCGAGTTTTGTTTTCTTTGCGCTTTTTTGGGTAATTAGCGAATTGATTATTTTTTTCTTTAAAATCTTATTGGGTTATATAAGTAGAGCAATTATAAACGGTCTAAAGTGAAAGAAACTACAAACATATTTTTTTAAATCATGAAAAAGCCGACGAAAAATTCCACCACTGGGGGGTTCAGAATCATGTACTGGATCCATGGTACTCGTTTGTGCGTCGATGTCAGATACAGCCTTTATAAAAAATATCACAACAAATACATTATTATACTATTAAAACTAAACAATACTATAAATACATATAACAAAACAACTAAAACTACTGTACACGGATCATCGGCGTCGTGTATCGCTGACTGGTGTCACGCAGCCGGCCACGAAACCGGCGGTACACGACACCCTTCGGCCATAGCTCTTTTTTCAGGAACTTGTCGAGAACATGTGTCGGAACAAGTACCACGAACGATTTGAAGTACGTGCTATGGCGCGACTCCAACATCTTGACCCTCACAGTCCAAAGGTGGCTATCATGAAACTTGGCGTTATCGTAAAGGTCCGGCAGTACTTCACACCAGGACAGCTTCTAATATTATGCAAAGCACAGATCCGTTCGTGAGTACTGCAGCCACATTTGGGCTGGTTCTGCAAAATGCCACTCGGCTGCTTTTAATTTTTTTTTTATTGGGACAAAACCCGCCACACATTTTCCCACCCACTGCAACTCCTGAAAGCCAGAATCAACAGTGGAGACCGCCAGAAAAACACCGAGCAATGAAGCTCGACGAGTCCTAGAGAAACGATTCAACTGTCTTGGGTCCCGCAACGAAATTAATCAGAAAATAATAGCGGAGGAGTGAGAAAAAAGATTAGTGAATTGGCGTGCGAAGAGGCTAATTATCGGTGACCCAGATTTAGCTCAATACGGTCTCCAAAGCCTGGAGCACAGGCGAAGAGTAGCCAGCCTGTCGGTGTTCTATAGGATGCATTTTGGAGTGCGTGCGAGTGAATTCCATGATTTAATTCCTCCATCTCCGTTCCATCGTCGGACGACCCTTACGGTGAGTTTCCACCTTATATCGTTGACACCACAACGATCAGAACGAAGCATTTCGCCTCGTCTTTTATACCGTGTAAATCGAGGGACTGGAATAATTTGCCAGCGGCGGTGTTTTCGTCGGACTACAATTTAAGTGTCTTAGAGTGAATAGGCTCTTAATAAACTAGCGCGCTTTGCCATCAACGATTGCATCACTGCTTACCATCAGGGGGGATTGCGATCTTGCATTAGTTTATAATTTATAAAAAAAGATGGTCACCGTTGTCAGCTCACTCTAAGCTCTCTTCATTTAACTTTCCACCGTGAGATTTTTGTGATTCCGTACTGACTCAAACGTTAAAAACAAGTACCTTTTACTAAGACTCCGCTGACAGAAAGACGTCTGACTGTAAATCTGGGGTAATTGTATAACTCACTATTAATAGCAATGGGTTTTATTTTGACAGTTCAACAATATCCATTCTTTTATTTATGTTGTTGAGCAGACACATTTTTCGAACATAAGGAGTAATGGATAGACAATATGCTTCAAAATGATCCCAATGATACCAATAGGATGTTACGCAATTAGGATGCTGTGATATAGGTGCGGAGTTAGACTCGCCTTTGTTGGACCAGAGAAAAATATTCGGAGAAATATCAATTAAAAAAAAAAAAAAACAGATACAGAACGTAATATTCATTTTATTAAATAATATTGAATTAACACAACAACTTAAATAATAAATCAATAAATAATTTGCAGTCTACTAGTAAGATTAGTTCTATGCAGGTGGATTAAAAGACATAAGTCTAATTGGGGCATAAGTCCAAATTAATTAAATTACCAATTAATCTGGGCTTATGCCCAAATTAATTAAATTATCAATCAATCTAGGATTATGCCCAAATTAATTAAAATACCAATCAATCTGGGCTTATGCCCAAATTATTTAAAATACCAATCAATCTGGGCTTATGCCCAAATTATTTAAAATACCAATCAGTCTGTCTAGTCTTTTCTGAAGTATGTTGCGGTCGGTTTCCAGACTAACGGGATCCTGCTGAATATCTAGTATTTTACATGGAGATGGAGCGACTGCCAATATAAGTTTCATAACTCAGCTACTGGTAACACGAAACTACTTGGTAAGTCTGATAGGCAGACTATTGGGCTTCTGATTATTAAATTATTTAAATTTAAATAATTAGTGGGTATTTACGATTTTCTAAATTAATTTTGACGAAATAAGCCCGAAATTAAAAATAAATTACAAAATTAATGGCATACTTCTAATCTAATGAAGCAACCACATTTGAATTGGAATCTTAAATATTCAAAATTGGAATTGGAAAACAAATCTTAAAAGGCTAATAATAATTCCACTTAACTGCTAAAGAAATTATAAAACTGCTTTGTAATGTTTACGTCAACTATATCATAAAAATAAATAGTTATTTGATTTCGATGACTACACGCTTATTCAAATTTACTACAGGTGACAGATTCTTAGGGCCTCTACACACGGCACCTTTCTAAATTAATTCGAAGTGACTATAAGCTCCTTACAAGCGTCACACAACACACGTCATAATGTGTGTAATGGAATTTCGACAGGAAACTTGGTCCCGTGGTCGTCCGCGTTCATTCATACTAACGTGATTGTGTTCATAATATGTAACAATAGACACGTAAAGAAGGCAGAATCACTGTATGCTCCCTGTTCAAAGATATTAGTCCAAATATTTGTATACGATATAATGGAATATTTACGTCACATACTTAAAACACGTGATTTTAACGCGCGCTATTAAAGCGTCTGTGATCAGTCCGAATCAGACAACTAAAAACTAAAATAATCTGTGGACGTTTTGAATTCACTGTCAAATTTCCT
Source organism: Sesamia inferens (assembly GCA_037179545.1). Lineage (NCBI taxonomy): Eukaryota > Metazoa > Arthropoda > Insecta > Lepidoptera > Noctuidae > Sesamia > Sesamia inferens. The sequence continues at coordinate 10,061,316 of CM073923.1, read as the reverse complement.
TTACATCACATTATTTTACAGAGAGGACCTTATTTTTCCTCAAAAATTCCTCTGTATTTTTTATCTTCCAATTAACCTACATATGTTTCTACCCGTCTTCTTTAATCAGAGACGAGAACAGCCAGAAAATCATCGCTATTTCTTGATGAGGGTCCACTTTTCCCGCTTCGGAAAGCCGCAGCACCGACGCCCTTGCTTCTACCCGCAAAGTTGGGGAAGGGGAAGTTGGGGATTCCCCTATGCCTGATATCTAAGAGGCCCTCGCCGAAGAACTGAAATGTGAAAATATATTATTATTAGAACAATAAAGGTGTAGAAAAAATTACGACGGTGATTACAGAACTTATATTAAAATCTGTTTTTTTTTTTTTATAAAATTATAAGCTAGCGATTAACCGCAATCCCGCCTGATGGTAAGCAGTGACGCAGTCGTTGATGGTAAAGCGCACTAGTTTATTAAGAGCCTATTCACTCTAGCTTTCAAGACACTCAAATTGTAGTCCGATTATAACTTTTTCAGTAGCCTTTTTATTCTATATTTTTTAAATAAAAACCAAATTAAATGAAAGCTTTAGAAATGTTATTTATTCAAGAAGGATCATTTAATATACATATGTATGTACATATATGTCGACAATACATATTCAGTATAAGCTGACTTGCATTTGTACATAAAACCTATACAACAGGAGATCAACTAAAACTGGCATTTTTAACATGATGCGTAGCCATGTGTAACCTTCCGATATTGTATTGAATTTGTTTTCGGCTATCTTTGTCCCCTATTTTCCACTAAGCTCGATTTTTTGTTTCATTGACCATTCCGCCAGCCAGACCCGGAACAATGTAACTCGTAGATCAAACATTAGATTTTGTTTCTTATCTGTCTACATTTTTATTTCTACATGAATATTTAATTTAATCGTAAATTAATTAACTGTTTTATATAGATAACTGGGTTTCAAAACAATTCTACTCACATCGGGTTGGTGCTGCTGGAATCCATTTAGGGAGTTAAAGCCAAAAGCTGAGGACGCGCTCTGGCTTCCACTTCCACCGAACCCGCTGCCGAGAGTTGAGGCTGAGGAAGCAGCGCCGGAGCCTGAGAGCCCGGAGCCTCCGAATGAAGCCGCTTGACTGCTGGCCTGGCTACCGCTGAAGCCGCTGGAAATAATAAGACACGGTTTTATATTATTGTTTTAATTGGTTACAGAAAAATTGGTTAAAGTAAATAGAAAACAGGCGCGATTTAGAATATGAAGAAAAGCGAGTCATTTCTTTAGGACAGACTTACTATTCCGGTATATCTAACCCATTCAAAATACCTACTACTCAATCTTAATATCTTATCTTACTAACATAACATAACATTAGTAGAATTAATAAGATTATTAAATTCTTAATTAATTAATAATTTATATATATATTTTCTATTCTAATAATTAATATTTTATGGATGGATGTATGTATCCACCTGTTACTTTATCACGCATATGTTAGTCATCAAATTGGGTTGAAATTTAGCACACAGTCAGTACATAACCAGGAATAACACAGAGGATACTATATATTCTTTTCTAACATTCACCGGAGAAACCGCGGGATACAACTAGTATTATAAACGTGAATGTTTGTAAGTAACTGACGACAGCAGGTCAAGCTACCCGAAACTGTGAAATATTTCCAACCAATCTTGAGCCTTAATGCTTTAGAGAAAAAGTTGAAAATCTAATAAAGAAATCTGATAGATTGTAGTAGCTGAACATACAGGGTGTATTTGACATCGTAACGCAAACTTCGTGAAAAGTCTAGACCGCATGCCACTAATAAAATTATGATAGTCATTTATGTCGTTAATGAACGGTTACAGTAATAACAATGTTTAAAAAAAAGTGTCGGCTCGGCTTTTGAACGTTGCAAGCGTGCCGCCGTGCGGGTTTGTAGGTATATCGTTGATCCCTGATGTGCACTCTATTAAATCAGCTGATAAGACAGTTTTCGAGTTTTGTCTTCGTTGCGCTTTTTTGTGTAACTAGCGAATTAATCAATTTTCACTTTAAAATCTTATTGGGTTATAAAAGTATAGCAATTATGAACGGTCTAAAGTGAAAAAAACTACATATGTATTTTTTTAAATCATGGAAAAGCCGACAAAAAAATCCATCACTGGGGGGTTCAGAATCATGTACTGGATCCATGGTACTCGTTTGTGCGTCGATGTCAGATACAGCTTTTATAGATGTATGGATTTGGATAAAATTAACATACATGTGGTTTATAACATGAATTAACATACTTTTTCTCGTGAAAGGCGGGCGTTTTGGTGATCTGTCTTATTGACGTTCAAAAAGTGCTGAATCTCAGCCTAATTTGAATAAATGACTTTTGATTTGATTTTGATTTTATCCGAATTTTCCTGTGGGATCGAAATTAAATAATATAATAAAATATAAATCGCCTTGACAGCCTCCGTGGCGTAGTGGTAGCGAACGCGTCCGTTGCGCAAGGAGGCGCGGGTTCGAACCCCGCACAGTGCAAATATTTGTATGCATGAATATGAATATTTACACTAGTCTGGTTGTGCCTGGAAAAGCACGTTAAGCCATTGGTTCCGGGTGGTCATACGAACATCTAGTGGCAGTCGGGTTGTTGGAGCCCTTAAAAGTCTAACAATTGGTTTAACTACAATGCTTAGATTGCGCCTTCGGGTTGTGGAGGTCAGACGGCAGTCGCTTCACGGAAAATATCGGAGTTTAGCCAAAATCAGCAGTTAGACTGGTAAAGAGGACCCCAGACTCCAAAGCTACGGATGCGACTGGGATTAACACTGAGATGTTGATGAATAAAATATAAATCGCCGGGCGCAGCCAGTAATACAGTAGAATCTGATAACTAAAACTTGCAATACCTACTGATGTGACTGCGATATTTATGAATCTACCAAAGTTATCATACTGTTATGTTTTTTTATTGGGTGTAGAAGGCGGAGGAAAGTTTGATGTGGCGCAGCTTCAGAAAGGCTCGAAGAGGTCCAGTAGGACTGCGATAGTCCGAATTAATAACATATCTGTTATTTATAGCCTATAGTTGAACAGTAAGTTGTTCAAAACTATTTCAACGCTGTTTCAAAGTTGTGTAAGTCAAAATAACTATGTTAGTAACATGTTTATCACATAAGTAAGGACATGTAAGTATGTAACACATGTCTGTGTACCGTAAAAGTAGCTACGTCAGTAAGGCGTTAAGTCATTTGGGAAACCCAGACAATGTTTTACTTATTTTGCCTTTTTGGGGCCACGCACTTAAAGATACGGAACTTTTATCTTGTTGTTTCCTCGATTGTCACTATCACTTATAAATTCACGTATGAATATGGTAACTGTAGTGTTGTATTATTCACAACAGCAATCCGCCAGTGACGCCGTTGATTAAACTCCACCCATAAAATAAACCGTACAATGTCTGATAATCGATTACCTACTTTATGAATATTATGATATTTATCTAATTATAACATAATCTACGTGTAAAATTGTCTTCGTGTTTGAGTATAACTAATAAACATTTATTTCCCAAATCTTCACAAAAAAAAAAAAAAAAAACTTTAAAATAGGTCTTATTATAATATTGTATTATCAATCCCATTCATCTGAATTCCTATGTAAACAATAAGGTTACTGACCTTCCGAAACCATTGAACGATGACGCTTGGCTGGCGGAATGCGAAGCGCTGAAGCCTTCATTAAATCCAAACGAGAAGGACTGTGACGCTGATTGGCTGGCACCTAGCCCACTTGCACTGCTGCTCACACTCGCAGTCAAACCGCCGTTACCAGAGGGAGCAACGTTGAAACCCCCACCGAATGACGGGCGCCCACCGAACCTCGGTTTCGCTTGACTTGTTCCCGGAGCCCGCCTCTCATGCGGCAACAAGGTACTTGGATCACGTTCCAAATGTTCCAAAACAGGCAGAACGGGTGGAGTGATCGGCTCCAGCTTCCTCTCCTGCCTCTTGTCGTCCGGGAACACGAATCCATTCGCCGGCGCCGGCACAACGATCTTCAGCACAGAGGCAAAGCACAGGCACGTGTAGATGAACCTCATGGTGTCTTCTCGTGACTACGTGAGATTCACGATGTATCTTGTTTTAATAGGGTCGCACGAGGTCACCGTCGGTGTTGGCATGCGGCACGCGCCGCAGCCTTCAGAAAACCCACTGCGCTGGGCCCGAGACGACATCCTGCCAAGTATCCATCCCCCCCCTACGCGCCCATGACCATAAAAGATGTGTTCCTTTTAAATTTAACGACTTTATTGTCTCTAGTTTAGTGGTGACGGAAAAATAAGATGGTTAAGGTGCTCATGATTGGGAAATCCAAGTGTCCTACTTTATTTGTACAGTTAAACAATCTGAGCACGTTGTCATTGTGTGGTCAGCCGCGGAAGCTGATAAGCTCGGAGGTTTTATTCTATGCACATCTCATTAACTCATAAGAAAACATTGTCGTTGTGTGGTCTTTTTATTCTTAAAATATTTGTCAAAACAGCTAAGCGAATACTTAATGAACTGTGTCTATTTATTATAATCATAATAAAAGCTTGTTATCTTATTGACTTGATAATAAATTATGAATTTTATTTAGCATCAGGTCAAGGACCAACCGAGGCTTGGTATTTAATACAATACATACATAAATGCGATATTTTATCATCTAGAAAAAATAAAAAATAAATATCCTATTTTAAATTTATGCAAAGGAGTAGCGGTGTTTGAATAGATGTGTATTAGGAATATTTATGAAGCAACGAAATAACTATTTTGAGTTGTAAAATAAAAAGATTTGAGAAACACCTAAGTACAATAGACTGATATTTATATACAATACCATTGCGTAATTTTTATTTATATAAAATAAAAATTACGCAATGGTATTGTATATTCTCATTAAAATTTGTCTGATTTACGTCATTGTCATATTCTTACCAGAAGAAAGTTGTAAGTACAACATACTTGAAAATATTTTACCTACCTCGCATCGAAGGTAAGTAGTTACGAATAAGTTCCTGATTATATTAATAAAACCTCAGTTTTTTATGAGACCCTGGTTCCTGAAGTTGTTTAAAATCAATTAATTTTTATAAAACAAATTTTTCATTTTAAATCACACCTTTAAATTGTCTCGTTGGCTAATAATCGCAAACGCAACGAAATAGGGTCCAATTCCCGGATCAGTCAACGTGTTCTGGGTTTTTGAATCTGGAATTTTTCAGTAGCAGGATTCGTGACCATTTGACGCTTACAGGCTTGTCCCCTATTATATGAAATTTAGACATAACTGGTGAAATGTGAGTGACTTATAAGTAGGACACCTCTGCCCTACACGTTATGCTTTTTAGATCGTTTGGTTGAATAACAACGACATTTTAAATCACGTGATAATTTAGCTAAAGAATTTTTGAAACTGATGAGCGTTCCTCCAATTTTTAAGAGCGTTCAGTTTCAATCTGACAAATTTAATAATAATCGTTTATTTCAGGCATTACCATCCATATTATGATTAAATTTAAATTGCAACTGAATAAAAATACAATTAAATGTGTACTTCTAGAAGGCCAATTTGACAACTATAGCACCTTTGTGGTGTCACATAATTTATTACTTTCGATCAGTTCTACCGGTCGATTTGTGAAAAAGTCATCATTATCATCTCAGTGTTAATCCCAGTCGCATCCGAAGCTTTTTTCAGCTTTGGAGTCTGTGGTCCGCTTTATCAGTCTAACTGCTGATTTTGGCTAAACTTCGATATTTTTCGTGAAGCGATTGCAGTTAGATCAATTGTTGGACTTTTGAGGGCTCCAACAACCCGTAACGACTGCCACTAGATGTTCGTTTGGCAACCGGGATGAACGGGTTAACGTGCTTTCCGAGGAACAACCAGACCAGTGCAAATATATTCATATATTCATGCATACAAATATTTGCACTGGGCGGGGATCGAACCCGCGCCTCCTTATGTAGCGGCCGCGTTCGCTACGATTCTGTAACAGTGTCATCGTTAAAAGTTAAGTGAAGTGAATTTAGAGTGTTAATACCTAGCATTAGTTGGAACGAGATATCACTCATTCTCACTTCAATTAAGATTTCACAGTTAGACAGTTACAGAACTGACTGCAGCAGAATGACCGCATCCTTGTTCCTTCATCCTGAGGCCCTAGCCTGCTATTTTTACAAATTTGTCATTCCGACACGATTCCATTGTCATTTCCCTGTCATTGTGCTAAAAGTTCATAATCTGTTAAATTCATAATTCGTTAAATTATCGGTCAGTCGTCTTGTGATGGAATAGCGATACAATGACATTGTCGTATTGCCATTATTATAAGAACCGTTAGTAGAAATGATTTTCTAAAATTTACTACTCAATTTGCACATTTATTAATATGGTGTGGAATGTCCGTGATTGATCACTGGAAAGTCACAATGACACCATTTTGTTGGTAGATTACGAAACTTGTCAAAATCTATCATTCTGGCACTATTGTAATAGCTGATTAGAGCCCCTGGTGAACGACATAATTCAGTAATAATAATAAGTAATAATAATTTTAGTTATACGGCAGATTGCCCTATCGGTTATCATCAATATGAATAGGGTTGGCGTCTTATTTTTAATTTTATTATTTTAAAAAATATATGAATTTAAAATCAGTTGTCTATTAACACAGGCCTCTGCCCTACAATGGGACAATAACAGGCAGGTATTGTTATTACCTACTTATGCGTATTAAAAATACTACGTATTTTACATTACTAATATTATTTTTTCTTGTCGGCCTAATCTCTTCTGTTTTTAAATTATGTGAATGTTTGTCTCGTATTTCATGCCAATAACTTTTGATTGGCTCACGGAAGGTGTATTGGCGGGAAAGCCGAGTGTCACGCTCATTTTTCATTGGACTTTTAATTATTTAAATATGTATATATAAATTTATAAGTATGCAGTTTTGGAGAAAAATAAAATAGTCTATGGATAATTGTTATTTAAAAATTAAATTTGCATTTTTCACAAAAAAAAACCGAGATAATAATGGGTTGTTTTGATAAGTAACGAAATCATTAAATATAAAATAGTATGAAAATAAACTCAATACAGATTTTTATTAACAGAAAAATCTCTGCGAGATTCAAAATATAAAAGTTGGGAAGTAATATCAGCAATATATTTGGCATATTTTGGAAAATAGGGTAATAACTAAAAATATTGACATTGCCAGCAATGTACGGACGACAGCAGATCTAGCTACCTACCCGATACTGCCAAATATTCCCAATTAACCTTGCTCTTAGTGCTTCAGAGATAAAGCTGAAAATCTAATAAGGAAATCTGACAGATTCGTAGCTTGATGGGCCGTCTGTACATAATGGAAACGGCATTATTTGTTAAAAAGAACCTGCATCAATTCGTCAGCTTATCTGTAGTCGGAAAAAAAATCCATTGCATACTCAATGTTTTAACAAAATATGTAGTTTATTTATTTATATATTATTTATTGTACACCAATCAAGCATCGAACAAAATACATTCAACACAAAACATACAATGGGCGGCCTTATCGCTAATGCGATTTCTTCCATGTTCCATGTTCAATATAAAACTAATGCGTAAAAGATTTTTTTTGGCAACGCTCCAAAAAAATTTATTAAAGTGCCGGATGATATTAAAAATATGTCATTAATAAAATTCAAAAAGGCACTTAATAAGTAGCTTATTGACAACACACTAGACGAAGTTTGGAATATGGCTCAATGTAAATAAAATGAAATTGATTATAATTATGTATCAAAATATTTTTTGCATGTATTTATGTTATATGAAAAATTTAAATGAGGAATCGTACTTTTGAATTATAATATTGATGATTTATATTTTTAGACATTTAAATTATTTTGACTAAGGTTTTTTGACATTTAATTAATAAGAAATAGTTCCTCATTTGGGTCTGACATTTTAATTAGAAATAATAATTATGCACGATTTAAAAACAAAATCTTAAGTTAAAACGTTGTACCTATATCATGAGCCAGATGAACACGATATTTTTGTACGCCTACTGGAATATCAGCGCCCTGTTATAAGATCTGTACCTATTTACCTGTGTTAACAAATATAATGATGAGTCTGCAGGACTAAATAACGCCCTGTGATGACGAGTTCATCTAAAAAAAAAAAATAGGGTAGGCATCCTACCAACATTCATATTCTTGCCATTCTTGTCGTTAACATGTCTTCTCCTTCTTCCTCTTTTCTTCTCTTCTTCCTTCATTTTTTGTTAATTTTTTATCAATGTTGCTTGGGTTTGGCGCAACTCGATTTTATCTTCCATTTTGCTCAGATAAATGATAGCAGGAAAGAAAAAAATGTTGATGGCCTTAGAGAGAGGGAAGACCAAAGGAAACATAAATAGATTGTGTTAGGAATAATACGAAAGAGCCTTTTTTATATTACACATATTACGATAATAATGTTGATCTCATGGAGAAAACATTCATCACTGCTTCCCATCAGGCGGGATTGCGATCAAGCATTAGTTTATAAATAAAAAAAAAGGAAGTTGTTCAGCTTGATAGTCCTCACCCGTTTATACAATATGTAAAGAAAACCCTGTCCGATCCATGAAGGTATTGTTAGATATCGATAACTGATTCTACTAATGCCTACAAAGGCGGCCTACACTTAAACAAAATCCCCAGAGGTAACTTAATACGTGTGCGGTAGGCAATATATGCGCGGGCGAAGGGGGGCAGGGCGTCACGCGGTCGCATCGCTTTGATCGAATTTTGGGGAAGTTGGAATTAATTCGCGGAAAAACACATTATTTCTAAATTCAGTAGTCTTGTTATTTGTTACTAAGATGATTATGTAAAATTTCATATTTTATTTGGTCCTATGTTTAGCTTTTAGCTTTATTATCCTTATGGGTCGGACGGGGTTTTCTTTACCTACATATTTTATGTGACCCAATATAACCACAGGTTAACCCGATATACCCAATATGACCACCAGATTTGTGATATATCTACGTGCTATATACCAGACAAACAGTTCGGCGGTCATGTCGTGATAGCCCTAAACTGTAGTGGTTTGAAGTGTAAGGTAAGTGTGAACAGGGCCGGGGTCACACGTCTCGTGTCACGGTCGGCGATCAATGCACATTATCACACACACACACACACACACACACACACACACATACATATATACGTGTCGCTACATTTCATTATACATATTATACAATCGAGTGTCGCTTAAGCAGGGCAATTTTATCTATGTGAAAGCTTGTAATTAGCAAACTGTACCTACTGCTTACTAATGATTTTAAATTTAACACTTAAATTAGTCTTTAAGCTTTCTGTAAGAGTAAAATAAATAAATAAAATGCAAGACGACAGCACATCAAGCTACTACAATCTGTCAGATTTCTTTATTAGATTTTCAATTTTATCTCTAAAGCATTAAGGCTCAAGGTTGATTGGGAATATTTGCTGTCTTCCGTACGTGTTCTTCATCACACATCTGGACTGCATGGAGACTGGAAGCCGACCCCGAAATTGTTGGGAAAAGATGAGGCAGGTAATGACAAAAATCATTGTAGGACTCTTAGTAGCCGAGCATTAGAATAGAAGTAAGAAAAACGCCCTGAGAAAACGAAATAAAGGCATGGCCCAAGACGCGGCGCGTCGTGAGCCGAAGCACGTGGTCAAACTCGTGGGCAGAACCTAGTATTATATAAACAAGCTGTCATATGCTCATTATAATTTCATTTGAGACTGAGGACCTTGTGAAGCTCTAATAACTCTTTGAATTGACGAATAAGATAAGAAATTCGTCACGCGTCACAACAATGGCCCTAGTTATTACCCCTGAGCTTAGACGAAATTTTGATTACGGTCTAGTTTTTACTATGACATCATAGTTTTTTTTTAATAATTATAAACTAACGCTTGACCGCAATTCCGCCTGATGGTAAGCAGTGATGCGATCGTTGATGGTAAAGCGCGCTAGTTTATTAAGAGCCTATTCACTCAGAAAAACTGAGCGAATAGGAAGGAAGACGGCAGTTGAGCGAGGTGATGCAATGTTAAACCCAACAACACGACCAACGATGCTGCGCCAAAGGGAGATTGATCTGAAGACCCTCCACGACCAAACTCCCAACACAACAACATTAGGCGCATCGTACCCGGCACACATCGCAACACAACTGCTCAGACCCGTCTTCCGTACGGCTTCAGTTACCAGGGTTGTTGCCAAGATGTCGTCAGAAAGGTTTTCTTGTGTGTAAAAGTGGTAGCATAATGTATGCTACCACTTTTGAGAGTGACGTGGCAGACGTCAAGGCAGATCGGAATGTGGTTCTATTTATAATTCAGCTGATGATCCTGAGTTTTTTGTTTTGATGAGTTGTGACTGAATAATATGAATGAATCATTCAGGATGTTAAACCAATTAATTATTTACGTAGGCGCTCATTGATTTCCATGACATTGCTGTTACGTGATGCTAGTTATAGTTTTTTGGGGCGTTGTAGCGATTGATATTCACATGACTTTTGGCGATTAGGTAACTATTTCGGGTTTTCTCCTATCTTAATATTAAAATTTACAATGCAGATACCCAGACAAAATATGTTAAACATTTCCAAAACTCGCACAAATTTCAAATACAAATTTTGTGCATTTCTTTGGGAAAATTGTGTATTAATCGATAAACCTTAAATACTAACATAATTTTTCTGGGTATTGGCATTGTGAAATTTAATAAAAAATATAAAATAAAATAAATATATACGGACAAATCACAAAGATTGAGCTGGCCCCAAAGTAAGTTCGAGACTTGTGGATACTAACTCAACGATACTATATTTATAATAGATACATATAATCCAAGACCCAAGCTAATCAGGAAAAGATTGTTTTCCATCATGACCTGGCCGAGGATCGAACCGGGGCTTCCGGTAATATTACGGTAGAAGCAAACGTGAAAAGTTGCGAAATTAGTATTCCACAATTTTGGGAAAATTGTGTATTTCTTTGGGAAAATTGTGTGCAGGAATGTGTGACTACAAGTTAGGTAGCTACATAAGATAAGTCTTATTAATAGAACAGTGGTGACTTGGTGGTAATGGCTCTTACACACTAATTGTAGGTTTAAACCCAGAGAGGCGCTTTCATCAATACAGAGAAGGATTGAGCGTAATCACCACGCTTGCTCAATGCGGGTTGGCGATTTCAGACTTAAAGTCCAGGTTTCCTCAAGATGTTTTCCTTCACCTTCAGTCATTGGTGTCCAAGATATATTTAGAAAGTACATATAACTTAACTTGAGAGGGGCTTTACTTTATTTAAATAATTTCGGCACCACTGTTTTCAAAACGGTGAAGGAAAGCATACGTCATGTCTTAGAACAATTTTTTTAAGACATCTAACATCTACCAACACGCATTTAGCCCGCGTGATAGATTTACTATGTAGCTATAGATGGTGAAAGATTTATTAAAAACCCACTTTCACTCGAAAAGAAGACGGCTGAATACTATCAGTGTGAACATTAGGTATAGATGGATTACTAGAGGTCCACTGCTGTACAAAGATTTCCCTCAAGGTTTTTCACAATGACTGGGCTTGTGCTGCCCGCATCCATCGGTGTCCCGCTGTCTTCACCAGGACATCGGTCCACCTTGTTGAGGGCACCCTTTTTTTTTTTTGACGCTGTGGGAATGCATTTACGCACCATAGCCCGAAGGGCGTGTGTGGGACTCGCCCAGCTGAAGCAGGGAATACCCACTAAACCCAACAGCGGCACACCGACATCGCCTTAGTGCCTTAGTGGCGGGGTTATGGGAAGTAGCATGCCTGCCGACCAATCCCCCGCCGGCGATTCCTGCCCGAAGGCAGGCCCACAGTGGGCCCTCCACAGGGAGGGGCCCGGCTGGGTACGTCTTCGTGTGCAAGAAGACGCAGCAGCCAAGGGTTTTTTAGCGAGGTGTCCTTCCTCTTAGCCCCACTCGTTTGCCCGGAAGCAAACGGGGCCCCCAGCTCCTCTCAGTGAGGAGACCGGGTTACCCGACGGTGACCCGGAGTTCGGGTCACGTCAGCCACCAGGAATGGTGGCCGACCCGCCGCACGTGTGACCGCCGAAGCGGTCCCCACTTCTGGTTTTGGTCCGCGCCGGTAAACCGGTAACCCCCATATCTGGGGGCCGTTCCCCTATCCGCCCTATGTGCCCCGCACGTGTAGCGACTCCAAGAGTTATGTTGGTGATATACTTTATGTATTCTTCTTCTTTGACTTGTAGAGGTCCACTGATAGACAAAGGCCTCCCCAAGGCTTACTTATATCTATAGCTACTTTATATACTAGCAATATAATATCTATTCATAATTTTATGTAGGTATTAGCAAAATAATATTCATAATTTCGTATCCGCACAGATAAACGGCGTGTTATTGAGTCATCAGTGAGAACGTTATTGTCTGCTAATCGCTGTGAAAGGCGTTCACACTTAGTCACCGTTTCGATGATATCAGACCCTACGTGTTTCATAACAGGTACTGTTGAGGTAGTGACCAATGGCTTGTTAAAAGAGAACAATTTATAATACAAATCCGGATTTTACATAATTTTTAAAAGTTGTATTGATTAGGTAGGTATTTTGATTTAGATATTTCGGCACCCACAACAATTTTGGGTGACGAAATAGGCGGACGTCGTTATAGCCGCGATTAATATCCGAATGAGCATAGAAGAATTGCATAAGTAAAGAGAGACCGAAGTCGGAATATGGATGATTAGGGACACTGAGATCGATGAAATGCTTGAGTACCGACTTCTATGATAATGTTTTTACAGCATTTGTTACAACTTGTATTTGTTTGTGCTGAAAGCATGTTTCAAAATAGCTCTCTCATTGAATTTTCTCTTGTAAATATTATTTTTTTCAGACAAATAATACGGGCCTTCGAATATTGAATCATCTCAAACGTGCCATAGCCATTCATTAACGAAATTGTGCACGTACGCTAAGTGTGATCTTGACCTTATTTGTCTGGAACTCTTGCGCACCTAATTTAACTGTTTTTATTTATGAAAAACTAGCTACGCCTCGCGTTTTCGGCAAAACGACTATAGATGAAAGTATACTATGTGTTATGTTTGGTTGTAAACTGCATATCGTTGTGTCATATTCATCAAAATCCGTTCATTAGTTTTTGTGATATACAAACTTTCGCATTTAGTATTAACCCATTACTTCCCAAGCATTGAAAATATTGGATTTTTTTGATGAAATCTTGTATTAGGGCTCTTAATATGTTAAGAAAAAATAATATGGCAAAAAAATAAATTTAAAAAAAACGGTTTCGCTGACTCAGCATGTCCTATAAATAGGACAGTGGGAACATATGGTCAGGAAAAAGTAAAGATAAGAATTATATGGAAATCAGCTTTATTTAAAAATAGGACCAGTAACAGTATCAGAAATAATGTAATAAAAGCTTATTTTGTATGATAAGGTATGAAACAATCACTGCAGAGTGTTTTTTCACATTTAGAACAAAATGTTAAAGGCTTTTTTTTACAGCCTTGTCCTTGGCAACGTCTTTGTTTGTCCCTCTTGGTCATATAGTGACCATAGTTGTCAAATCTTATAGGTTGTAAAAGAACTTCTGAAGTACCTGATGTAAGCTTATTTACTTTGCCTTCCGATTTTTTCATCCAAGAAAAACATACCCTTCTTCTGAAATCAAGCAGAGGTATGGTCTCATCTTTATTTACCTGGTTATAAATAATCCATGCATTGACTAGAGTCATGTCCAAAACACGGATTACTAGAGGCCAATACCATTTTTTACCTCTAAAGCGGATTGGATACTTAGAAATAAGCCAATCATGTTTATCCACTCCTCCCATGTTTTTATTATAATTATGAATAAGCTTTGGCTGATTCACAGCAACTTTGGCCTTTTCTACCTTTGAGTACCTATTAGTTTTTACAAAAGGTTCAACAGTATCAAAATTAGTTAAGAGACATACTACATTGTTATCATGCCATTTCACGCATAATATTTCATTATTTTTATCGAAACGATGATCGGAATAACCACGTTCTTGCTTCTTCATTTCTTGTTTGGTCATGATTGGACATTTCTTAGTCCTATTGTCTCTGACTGTCCCTGTAGCTCTGAACCCTTCAGATTTCAAGTCAATCAACAATTGCATACTGCTGAAGAAGTTATCGAAGTAGACTACATGTGCACTAGGATCAGTACATACTGTAAGCAACTTTTTTACCACTCTTGAACCCAAGCCATCACCAGTATTACAAGATATTTGAGGATCCTTTCCTGTATAAAGCGAAAAGTTATAACAATATCCGCTTACTCCACACAGTGCCCAAAGCTTGTATCCAAATCTTACTGGTTTACCTTTTATAAACTGTTTGATACCATGGTGACCAAAGTATTTGACGATCATTTCATCAACAGCTAAGTTGGATTCAAAAACACCAAACTTTTGGAATGATTTATTAGCTTTATCGATAAATGGGCGAATTTTGAAAGCTTTGTCACTATTATCAATTCTTGAATTGTCATTGAAATGTAAATATGATTTAATTTTATCAAAACGATTCCGAGACATCGCTCGTTCAACAAATGGAATGTGTACATCATCATCTCTGCACCAATATAGTTTGCTTTGAGGCAAGTGGAGATACGAAGAGAAAAACAAAATTCCTATGAATACTTTTAGCTCATTCACGGTAAGATTGAAGTTCAAATCATTTTTATAATTTTTGGCATAGGTTACTGTTTCATGCACTATATATTCTAGAATCTGGTCACATAACAAGTGTTCGAATATTTCTACCGCAGATTTTCCTTCCAATTCCGTAATCATATTTTCTAAACATTGTTTAGCAGTATTAGATTCCGGCTGAATTTCAGAATATACAGGTTCACACTTACGCCAAATGACTGTCTTGTTGGTCCGAGATGTGGTTTGAGTAGGAAGATCTTCCTCGACGTTATCAATTGTACATGAAAATTCCACTTGACCAGCCACATCTGACACTGGCAGAACTCCCATATCGTCGTCATTACCTTCTTCTATATCAGTCATTTCATCCACTTCATCCGGGGGCAATATCGCAACTTCCAAGTCATTGAACTCCTCGTCACTACAATCTTCAATATCTTGAAGATACTCGGTGATTTCAGACACCATCAATGCTTTTTTATATTTTCTTCTCACTGCATCCATGATCTATAAACAATAATTATACATATATAGTAAGTATAAAAATTATATTATATATATATATAAATATATATATACATATACCATCCCAAACTAAACAAATATATCGTTAACCACTTGATAAGAAACAAAATCTAATATTTTTGCTTACCTCCTTTGCTTTCCTCAATCTTATAAAAAAATCACAATTTTTTATATTACGAGATGTGTTGTGCTTGACGAAGACTTATCGACTAAAGTAAAGTTTACGAAACACTTGCAAGAAACAAAACAATAGACACGTTTGAACTTATAGCGAGCGTAACAGGATCGAACACGCTTTCACGGCTACTTGTAAAGACATGTTCCCAGTGTCATATTTATAGTACGCCTTTTTTTGAATTAGTATCACAAGCTTCCAAATAATATTTTGTTTTAGTTTTTAATTATAATAGATTCAGTAGAGATCTAAAAATCTATTTGATGGACTTTGAAGCTGATAACTTTTTATTTTCGGTTTTTTATAATCAAATCATAATACTCTTTTTAAGCTGACGAATTTCCTCAATTTAAAAATATGTATATTATAAATACGATAACTTTTTTAAGAGCGAAAAAAATATATTTTATTGGGAAAATAGTGTGAAAATACGAATTTCATCAAAACCAATAAAAATAATAACCCTAACATAGAAAAAAAAAATGTTGAATATAGTGTCCTAAAAATAGGACAGTGGGGAGGAATGGGTTAAGTACTTATATTATTTCATTCTACCGTCTTTGACCAGTGTGTGTTTCCAGTGATGACTTACGGAACTGAAACGTAGTCGCTCACAATGTCATCAGAGGTCATCAGATGACTTAAAGCTCAAAATGCCTATGCATTCCACAACGTTCCTAGATAAATCTTTCACTGTTCAGGCCCCTCGTTTGTGGAATGCATTGCCAATTGAAATTAAACGCGCACAATCGTTACTGGAATTCAAGAGACTTGTGAGGGAACACTACTTGTCGTTATGAATGGCTATTTATACTATTAAAGTATCTATGTATTTATGTATGTATATGTGTATCTATTTTAGTAAATTGTAACCATGATATTTGGCACCAACGACAGTCCCATATGTGGTTCAGGAGAATCTGTCCATTCTTTGGTTGCCTGGAAGAAATCGCATTAGCGATAAGGCCGCCCATTGTATGTTTTTTGTTCCATGTATTTTGTTTGATGTTTGATTGGTGTACAATAAAGAATAAATAAATGGGCCTCATCCGAACGCTCAGAGTTAGTAGAGAAGCTCACAAAGGGCGATGGAAAGAGCTAGGAGTTTTAAAAATGAGGAGTTCCGCAGAAGACCCAAAGTCACTGACATAGCTCTTCGAGTCGCTAAAATTAAGTAGCAGTGGGCAGGGCACAGCAGGGCGATGGAAGACGCAGCGTAGGGAGGGCCACGACAAGGTTGACCGATGACCTGGTGAAGGTCGCGGGAAGGCCATGGATGCGGGCAGCACAAGACCAGTCATCGAGGAAAGCCTTGGCGGAGGCCTTTGTCCAGCAGTGGACCTCTATAGACTGAAGAAGAAGATTATACCCCAATAGCGTAATTCACTATGAATATTTTTGACGTGACAACGTCTTAAATTAGGTTGCGGCTGGGAGTCACTTATGAAAAAGTGTAACGCTCGGTAACGTTACGATGAGTCACCGATGTTTTAGTAAACAAAATATATTTCTATAGTTAAAATTTGTACAATTCTTATTTTCATTCAATTCCTTGTTCCTATTGTGCAATTTAATTATATTCATATCAATAAATATTCTACCGAGAAAAAGACGTTGTCACGTAAAATCTTCGCCCGTAAAACCGACTTTACAGGCAACCATTTTTTTTCGTTTTGATTTGATTTGAATAGTGTACCATAACTCATGTCAGGACCTCTTGAATCAAAAATACCTGTGTACAATACGTTTTCAATTTATTTTTGACGTGATAACGTCTATTAAATCGGTATGCTGGGAGTCATTCGCGAAAACTGCGTAATGGCCGAATCTGACGCTACACGGAGTCCACGCCTACTAAAACTAACCTTAGCCTTGTAGCTTTAGAGTGCAATATTATTTACCTAAAAGCACGGTTGTAAACAATTAGTAGCAGTTTTTCGCATACATGATTAAAGCATTGATAGCCGAGTGTTGAAACGCTCGGATTAATATCGACTCACTCAAGAGGTGTCGCGGATCGATTCCTGACGGCAACGGACGTTTTTATCCTTTTTAATTTTTAAATTTTTCCTTTTTAATTTTTCTTTTTCTTTTTTCTTTTTCTTTTTGCTTTTTTTTTATTTTTTAGAAAATTTAAACAAACTATTAAATAAAAATATAAATGTTATACATTACTTTATTTTAAATAATTTCATTGCACCCAGAAAAAATTACCATGTAATAGACGTTATCACGTTCAAATATCGGCAGTAGACGGAGTTCTACAGACAGCCAATTTTTTCGTTGAAAGTCTCAATACCATGGATTTATCTATGGGGAACTTTTATCTGAGTCAAATGATATAATTGACGAGTATTGTCAGACCTGACGCCACTAAATAAGGAGGAGTCTCTTGTTTTGTACTTAATAAATAGGTAATTATCGATGAAAGAAGATTTTTTTATTGTTCTGTATGGGAAATCATCAAATGACTTCTCCCGCTCTGGGCGGAGCGGAAGGGCGTGTCAGATTTTTACTGACTAAAACCCACCCGTGTTCCTTCACTTGCCTGTAGACCAGGGCCATGGTTTCTTACCTCACTATGAATCTTAATCCCAATTATTTCAAAGGATATTTGAGAATCCAATGCTTCATGTATTCCAAAAATTTGCCGGCTCAACAACAAAAATAACGCAATGAATGTTGTGGAACTGTCAAAATGAAAACCATTGCTACGGATAGTTGGCTTGTATCCTAAAAAATAATTGAATGTCCGTCAGATAGCTTTATAAAAAATATTGAACACGTATTTTTTATTTTTTCTTTTATTCAAATACTTAGGAAGATATAAGTATTGATTTGAAATGTCGCATGACGTCACGCCATGGTGCAAAATATAGAACGGCGTGACGTAATTAGCCCCCACTCTGAAACTTTAATACGCTATATCTCAGTAATTTTTGGTAATTATGACAAAATAAAAAATACGGGTCTTAATTTTTTTTATTATCTGTAAGACGGACTAATTATTTTTTTTATTTTCATACCTTGGATACATCCCTATTGTTACGCAAAGCCCCGCCGAATAAATACAAGAACATTACGTGTCTCCTTGTAGTGAAAGGTAGATGTGTACTGGTCGAATTAGAAGCACGATTATTGACAAATACGTGTACTGACTATATACATATATCCAGCCAATTTGTGTGGTTCTTTTCTCAAAACACTATTGCAGACACTAATCTACAGTACAAATTCTACAGTGAAGACATGGTCTTCACATAATCTGTCCTAGTACTGTGGCATCTGAGTTTGTTACGGCGTTACTTCTTGGAGTAGTCAGGAAGTGCCGACCTCATTTGATGGTCGTGTAAAAGTGTTTGTACAAAACTTACTTAGAGGAATAAAATCATGTATTATTTATAACATCTAGGTACATACTTAGGCAAATGTACACGTATAAAACAAAGTTGGTTTTTAAAACAGTCACGGAATAGGTACAGCTGTTTCTGTCTACTGTCGTTTCATTATGTTAGTAGACAGGATTTATCAAACAAAGAATTCTTTGTACCTACATACACTTTGAATCATAATTCCTATACATAATACATACAATAAAATTCTAGATATGAAAATGGTAACGATTCAGTAAATTTTGCAACAAAAGTACACAACACCAAAGTCGTGGACGTGTCGGTATTATAACGCTTAGTTCTAATTTGGCGTAGATGCGTAATTTCACAACTACCTGCGTGTGCATCAGTTAGCAATGACATTGAACGAGTTGCTTAATTTATTTTACGATCAATGAATACATTATCTGGCTATACGGCAAGGTGCATGGCACACTGCGTGCTAGAGTACGAAACGTCACCAGGCTTCACCGTCCTCGTGTTCATAGGAAGATCGTCATCATCATCATCATCATCAACCTTTCATCGACCCACTGCTGGGCACAGGTCTCCTCTCATACAGAGAAGGATTGAGCGTAATCACCACGCTTGCTCAATTCGGATTGGCGATTTCAGACTTAAAGTCCAAGTTTCTTCAAGATGTTTTCCTTCACCTTCAGTCATTGGTGTCCAAGATATACTTAGAAAGTACATATAACCTTAGAAAAGTTACATTGGTACTTGCCTGACCTGGGATCGAACCCGCGCACTCATAGTTGAGAGGCTGGAGTTTTACCACTAGGCCACCACGACTATAGGAAGATAGTTTATTCATTGTTTCAAGCCCAATACTTCCGCATTTCCAGTGGCAACGCAGATATACTTTTTACTTATTTTTCAAGGCATAGAGGGCAAATACGAGGCGGAGCAAAGTTCTTAGCATAAGGCAAAACCTTTCCGAAAAGCTACCGTTATATCCCCTTTATAAAGTAGCTGTAGTTGTCTTCAAATTGTTAAGATTTTATGATATGCTGAATTCCTCACGATATTCAAGTCACGGCCGTTATGCTTGGGACACAGCGGCACTAGAAATGTCTAGATTTTGATTTACTTCAAAAGAGTGGTTGTTTAGCTCTGTGGCGGCGGTGTGAAGTGATCTTTATGTTAAAGATGTACTTAGTTACCGACTATGTTTACATTTAGTGTTCTCTTGACAAAGAGCACATTAAGAGGGGCACCGTAGGGGAATACTTAAGGATTCTACAATGGACCTGTGCATAATTTCCATCCAATTATAGATGTGAGCATAATAGCTATTAGTATAAGTTGTGAGAATTTTGTAAAATTGAATCACTTTGTTTTTATATCATGCATAGAACCTGGATGACGATAAATAAATCAAAGTATTGATCTATTAGTTAATTCACTTCATAGAATAGAATAGAACATATAGAGAATAGAGCTCTTTATTAATATGTACCTACACCATATACACAATGGGCGAACGTATTGCTAAGAGCGACAATTTTAATAATAATAATAATAATTTATTGACATAACGACACATTAGTATACACATATGTGTAATACACATATTACCTAAATACTAAACAATGGTACAAAAGTCTGTATACAGATGTTGCGAGCCCTGCCTCTTAAACTAGGGTAGGTCACCCTAGTTTAAGAGTATCTTAAGAGACAGAAATATAAGCTTACTTAGCTTCTTTAATTTAGAATGTATATTTAATGAGCATTTGTATAATGTTCATTAAATATACATAACAGCAACCTCTTCATTCATCGATCGGCGAGCAGAGGGCAGCTCGCCGCCCGATAGGCCCGGGTCAAAGGCGCGTTGTGTTTCACGCGCGCTTCAAAGAGATGTCAGCACATCGTGACGGGGTTCACGAAGACCGATGCGTCCTGCGTCAGGGCTGCGGGTTGGTTAAAAAAAAAACCGTAGCCCTGGCGCACAGGCAAGTGAAAGACCACGGGTGGATTTTAGTCAGTAAAAGTCTGACACGCCGTTTCGCTCCGCCCAAAGCGGGAGAGGTCATTTGATAATTTCCCATAAAAAACAATAAAAAAAGCTTCTTTCATCGATAATTACCTATTTATTAAGTGTAAAATAACATACTCATCCATATTTAGTTGCGTCAGTTCTCACAATACTCGTCAATTTATATCATTTGACTCAGATAAAAGTTACCCATGGATAAATCCATGGTATTGAGACTTTTAACGAAAAATAAATTGAAAACGTTTAGTATCTACACAGGTAGTTTTGATTCAAGAGGTCCTAACATGAATTATGGTACACTATTGAAATCAAATCAAAACAAAAAGTCATTTATTCAAATTAGGCTCAGAATCAGCACAGTATGAAGTAATGGATTAGCAATATCTTTAAAAACGATTCAGATTGTAATTGAAAGTTGGTTACGCAATTGTGTAACATATTATCAGTAGTAACGGGTTTCATTTTGACAGTTAAACAACATTCATTGCGTTATTTACGTTGTTGAGCAAACACATTTTTCGAATATATGGAGCAAGAGATTAGAAATATGCTTCTTTATTAATATTTAGTAATAATGTGTTACGCAATGAATGCATGATCTAATGCAGTAACTAATGATCACTTATACACTAGATTCACAACCAGCGTAAAAAGATGGTTGAACTGAAAAAGCGCACAACGCAGCACTTGGGTGCTTCTTTCATTTAGTACTTACTTTATAATTCTGACTTTAATGCATGTGTGTAAGGTTGAATTTGGTGTTTGATGTACCACAGTCTCGGTCGTAAAAATTAATGGCTTTTTGTACACTGCTTTGTAATAAGAACTTTATACACAGCACTTAAGGCTGATTTTAAATTAAAATTAATTTTGACATCTTTAGACTGCTTAATACTAGTCGCCATTTTTAATAAGAGTTTTGTTCGAAACTGTATGTTTAGTGTATAAGTGATCGATGGCAGTGACATTTATTTATTTTATTTAATACTAGCGATCCGTTCCGGCTTCGCACGGGTGCAATTCTGATACTAAATACACCTCAGAAACACCGTGAACGTTCTATAAAAAGCCGCCGTGAACGCCACACCGTGTACCGCCGCAAACGCGACACCCAGCAATTTTTAATATATATATATATATATCGGATTCGGATATATATATATTAAATCAATAATGTATTTAAGGTATTAAATTGGATAAGGATTAATGCTGTATTGGGTCGTGTTGTTGGGTTTAACATTGCATCACCTCTCCCACCTGCCATCTTCCGTCCTATTCACTCAGTTCTTTTTGGGTGGATAGGCTTAATAAACTAGCGCGCTAATTGCATCACTGCTTACCATCAGGCGGTATTGTGATCAAGCACTGGTTTATAATTATAAAAAAATATAAACGGATAATTTCACAAGTCACAACATAGTAATAATATAAATTGAAACTATGCTCCACAAAACCGTACCTAGTGGTTTGACTTGCAACCACTAGATGACCAGGCTAATGAGGTGGTCGACTAATCGAGATTACATAATGATTATTGGAGAATAACACTATTGCACCGACTTGTGTACTTACTATGCTAATTTTTACGTGTCTCGAGTGTTTTGTAGTAATAAGTCGATCATGTCATGCGGTTTCTCAACGTCTTACGTATGTAGGTACATACATACTATAAATAAACGACAGAATGTTGTAAAGTTATTTGTGTTAAAACTCAGTACTGTCGTTGGCCGACTGAATTGTCTTATTGTGACAAAATGACAATGTTGTTAATCTTGTGGTTAGCTGTTTAGTTGTTTTACGACTGGTTTTTACTGTTGTTATAGCAAGATTACGCTTTAGATTTTCAGAAAGGCAAATATGGCTACCGAAACCGTTAAGCCTACATTTTAATGTTGACTTTATGGTTTCGGACAGTTAGCTTTAGCTGACGTCTATATTTCGTCTATGTTGCTATAGGATGCATTTTGGAGAATGTGTACGGGAATTACATAACACAGTTCCGCCGGCCAGACGACCCGTCGTATGGCGAGTAACCACCCTTATGTTGTTGATACTGCTACGACCCGGACGAAGCCCTTAGCCACTTCCATCAATTCAGTCCGAAAAAAATTTACAGCGGCGTTCTATTCGTCTGCTAACATTTTAAGTGTCTTCACGGCTAGAGTGAATAGACTCTTAATAAACTAGCGCGCTTTACCATCAACAATTGCATCACTGCTTACCATCAGGTGGGATCGCGGTCAAGCACTAGTTTAAAACACTTAAAAAAAACTTAATATACGTAGCTTAAACAAGCTAAAGATAACTTTTATACAATTTGTTTTTCGTAGGAAATCGTAGAACTCAACTTTCATTCAGAACAGTAAATCCGGTCATCATCATTATTTCAACCAAAAGATATCTGCTACTTACTAACTGCCCGTAATATTTTCTCTCCCACTCTCCTCTATCCAAGACTATATGTGTCACCTTACTGTGTTACTACACATCTAGCTTAAAATTTCTGCTTTTATAAAGTCAAAGTCAAAGTCAAAGTATTTATTAGTGTGCTTTTTGGTGATACAATCGGTCTTGAAGTTAGTTATGGTAACTCAAAAAGCTGCCAATTTGACATACACTATGTAACAATATAGGTTTTTTTTTTAATTGATATAACATGCATAATCAAAAATGTCAATATTTAATTACAATGTCATTAAAAATACAATTATTTCTTTTTCCTTAAATACATAATAGTTTTAAAGCATACATATTATAATTATCACTTCAAAAAATTTTGTTTTAGATTAGAATATACATTCAAATACTATTACTTATTATTACAAACATTAAAGATACAATGAATTAGTCAAGTTATTGCATTTTGTCAAAAAGGAATTCGTCAATAGTGTAGTAACATTTTTCCATTAAAAAATCATTAAGTTTGCTCGTAAATTGAGTCAAATTCAAATCTTTGATACTATTTGGGATTTTATTAAATATTTTAGGCGCCATGCAAAGAATGCCCTTGTGCATAAGGGTTGTCTTTGAAGCTTTTAGACATAATTCGTGTCGATATTCTGGTCTAGTAGATCTACAACGTTCCTCTGAAGCTTTTTTGAACAAGATAGAATTTTTTTTGACGAATAATGCGATTTCGTAAATGTAAAGACAAGGTAATGTTAATATTCTGAGAGATTCAAAATGAGGTTTACAACTATCTGTTGGTTTTAAATTATACATCGATCTAATGCACCTCTTCTGTGCTTTAAAAATGTTATTTTTCTCGCTGGAGTTTGCCCAGAAAATGACGCCATAGCGTAGTGTGGAATCAACATAACCATAATATGCAGCTAAAACAGCTGCCTGATTAACTATTTTCCTAAGCTTGTATAGAGCAAAGGCAAAGCGACTTAATTTTTTTATAAGTATTAATGCATGTTCTTTCCACGTCAGTTTAGAGTCAATGGTTAAGCCTAGAAATTTTACGTTTTCTACTTCTTCAATTCTGTTATCGTCAAAAATTATATTGATGTCAGGAGTAGCTACTCTTTGTCTAAACTGCATTATTTTAGTTTTACTTAAATTCAATTTTAAATTATTTTGATCAAGCCAATTAATTGATTGTTGCAATGACTCTGTGATTTCGGTTTCATAGTTTCTATTCTTATTTTGTCTTATAATTATCGTGCTGTCATCAGCAAAAAGAACCATAGGAAAATTAACGTGTTTTGGAAAGTCATTTATATAGACCAAAAATAACAGCGGGCCTAATACGCTGCCCTGTGGTACGCCAAAAGTAGTTCTACGTTGTCCAGATAAATATTTAATTTCTTTTTTACCTTCTTTAGAAATTCGCTTTATTTCCGTACACTGTGTTCTATTGTCTAGATAAGATTGTATAAGAGATAGTGCTTTGCCCCTTATTCCATTCGCATTAAGTTTCTTTATTAGAGTATTATGATCAACTAAATCAAAAGCTTTCGTCATGTCCATGAATATAGCACTAATGGGGGTTCTTTTATCGACATCTGTCATTATAATATTAAGAAAATCATAGATAGCCATATTTATTGATTTATACCTATCTGTAATATGTATTTGTACATTAATAAAGAGTATCCTGTCTATTAATCTAACAATGCGAGGATGTTTGAGGAGGCCTATTATATAAACAAAAAAAAAAAAAAAAGATTACTGCTTGGATACACAATAAAAAAATTGAAAATGTAAAAAAAAAACTAGTATATTGGTCCACTATTCACGCACGTACTGGCAAGTCTGAACAGCGCAAAAAAACTTTTTAAGAAGTCATTTCTGTCTATCATTCTACATTACTTAATGACAAAACCAGTTTCTAACAATATCTTCCAAATATTCCAGACATACACTTAAGTCCAGACAGCTTAAGATTTTGATTGCCAATATGCAAACTGACATTCATTGTTCATAGTAGGTACCGCGATACCTTTACGGCTGACAAAAAGTTAGATCCGGTTGTGTTTCGATACCTTATAGAAAGGCGAATTATCAGAACTAGTTAACTATGACGTCATAATGTGAGGCCCGGAATCTCGTCAGTTAGGTCTGCCAATGAGTGACGAACCCACTACCGGATTTAGAAGGTTTTTAAAAGTACGTGGATCCTACAGATTATTGATAGCCAGTAACTTTTTTTTTCTTAACCTGAGTTAATGGTAGTATTTTATTGGCATTCAGCCGCGGTTAGTCGGTTTCATAATTATATTGTGTGTATGGATACTCTTTGGTTTACATCTATTCTATTAATATTACCTGAAATACTTCCTAATTTGAAAACTATTTACAGTATAAAAAGTTTGTATACTTTCTTTTCCATTATCCAGAATTTGTTACTTTGCCGCGACGCGCCACAAGATGCTGCGGCATGACACGCCTCAGGATGCGACGGCATGACGTGTCATGCTTTTTCATTCCACGGGATGCCGCGGCGCGCCATTGCATCCCGCGAGACGTATGGGTCACTTTGGGGTCGAGGAATTATGATTGCTAACTAGTCGAAAAAAGGTTGAAACGTGTGCAGTATTTCGGTGGGGCACAGTCCGGTCGTAGCGCGGGGGCAAGCGAGGGAGAAAACACACTGGCGCGCGCTATTTTTTGTCTTTCACACTAACTGAGCGTGGCAAGTGATTAGCACGTGCGTACGCTATATAGTAATATTACTTTCACGTAAAATACGGAAAAACTGATGAAAAAAAGAACTGATAAATCTGTTTCGTTCGCATGAGTGTATATACAATGTCTCCTCCCGTTTCTACATGGATCAACATATAGAAAGGAACGCATGGCTGAAACACCACGGCATGCCACGGAACGCCGCGGGATGCCTCAGCACGCCGCGGGATCTCACTGCACAACCTGCCGTGCCATGCCGTGCCGTGCCATCAGTGAGCGCCGGCCCTTATATTCGAATTTTACCGTCGTAAAGTTAGTTTTGAAAAATTAAAAACGAACACTCGCTTTCTTTATTTTAATTTAAACGTGAGTTACTTTTATATTTGATGTCATTTCACTTTTTGAAGTGAAACTTCTTTAGGCACGCTTGACTTGGGGAGTAAACTGGCGAAAGCGTTACGAAAAATGTTACGAAAAATGATCGGGCAAGGCGAACGGAAACAAAGTATAGTCCTCTTTCGTCTGTACTACAACCAAGGAGTTGGCTCATGTAAATATTGAATGACATGTCGAGTATCAAGTTGTGAGTTCGCATCTCGCCGAAGGCAATGTATATTTTTTGGATCTTTTTAAGATTTGTTAACAATTGATTACCTAAGAGCACAAATAATTTATAAATTTCTTTCTGTTCTGGCTTTTATATTGTTTTATATATTTTTGCTGAACATTTCTGATATAATTGAAAGTATAGAAGAAGATATCGTCACAATACGATAATTGGACACAAAGTACAAATTGCTTTCGAGCCTCATAAGCTCAATTATTAAGCTAAGTACCTTGATTGATTAAGAACTATGAATTTCTTCGAGAACATGACGCTGCGAACACCCCCCGACCCCTCTCATTGATTACCTCACCCCCCGAGGATTATCTCGGGAACCAGAGGTCGTGGACTACCCGAGTTTGGGGTCCCCTGAATCAGGAGGAGGAGCCCGACCTTTTGGCCCCGAGGGAATCCACTCCACCCTCTCCCCTTACCCCCTCTCCCCCTCCCCCCTACCCCCGCAACCCCACGAAATCTACCCCCCCCCTTTAGTTACCTCATCCCCCCGTGGATTATCTCGGGAACCAGAGGTCGTGGACTACCCGAGTTTGGGGTCCCCTGAATCAGGAGGAGGAGCCCGACCTTTTGGCCCTCAGGGAATCCACTGCCCCCTCTCCCCCTCCCCCCTCCCTCCCCCGCAACCCCACGAAACCTATCCCCCCCCGACCCCCTTTAGTTACCTCACCCCTCCGTGGATTATCTCGGGAACCAGAGGTCGTGGACTACCCGAGTTTGGGGTCCCCTGATTCAGGAGGAAGAGCCCGACCTTTTGGCCCCGAGGGAATCCACTTTTTTTTTTTTAAAATTGGAGGTCTATGCAAAAATATTAATTTATAAATGAAAGCATGAAATAAATTTAAATATTTATAGAAAATTATATGTATATGTGTATACATGTATATATTGTACACACATATATATATATATATATACATACAGATGGTGCGAAAGAAATTTCACTTCAGTCGTGTGGTCATAAGCACACTCGTTTTTTTTTTGTTGGCATGTTGGAAGCTGGCGCTATACAACGCGTGGGTGCTGAAACTCTGCTAACCGGCCAAAATGTAATCTCCAGGTTATGGTCACGTTATCGTACTACAGGTAATGTTGCTGAATGGCGTTCAGCTAGAAATCGCATCACTACTCTTAGACAGGACCGTTTTATTCAAAATATCGCTAGGATACAACCCAACATTACGGCTATGCAAGTGTTTGAAAGGCTACAATCTGAATACCAATTGTTGGTTAGTGACCAAACTGTAAGAAGAATATTACATGAAGCTGGTCTTCATTCTCGCAGACCACTTCGGGTTCCAGCTTAGCGGCGTGACAATCGGGGGCTGTTGAGGGCTCGAGAACATTTCGCATAGAATAATGTTAGGATTTCATCGGGATTCACGAGGATTAAGGTTTTGATGAGTTCCTGGTAGACGAAGTAAAACATAAAATCGCATAACTATTTAAAAAAGGCACTTTTATCGTCGACATTTACAATAAAGTAGAATTGATTCTAGATTTCTCCTTCCACTAGTTAATCTCATATGGTGAAGAATGGAGAAAACTCAACTGTTACTGTTTTAAAATGTTTTACAATATTTTGTATGCCTTGATTAAGGCAATATACCTAGAATATTTAATAAAATTAGAATACCACAATATGGAAAATAATTGTAAATGAAGTAATGGCAGATAAGTAGTAGGTATGTGATAATCGTATTTATAATTAAAAAAAAAACGCGATAACTGCTAGTCACATCAGATTCATAGTGACCTGGAAATGATCCCAGAAAGAAAATGTTATATTTTCAATTATATATATAAATATATTAAACAAAAACAGTTCAAAATCAGAACATAACCTGAAGCAAATATTACTCCAGTTAATGCTGTTGTTTCGTCAAATAAATGAACTTATACAGTATGTTAAGAAAACCCTGTCCGACCCATAAGGATAATAAAGGTTAGGTAAACACATGACCAAATATAATATAAAATTTTACGTAATCATCATAGTACCAATACAAATGAATTTTGAAATAATCTTTTTTTCCCGCGAATTAATTCCAACTTCCCCGAAATTTGGTAATTTTTAAAAAGTGACAACACCGTTATTATTATGAGCGAATAGCGATGCGACCACGTGCTGCGTGCACTGCCGCCCGGCCCCCGCGGTAGTGTGCATAACGCACGTTTATTAAGTTACCTCTTTTTGCGAAATAATATTTATTTTTTTAGGGGGATTTTTTTTTTAAGTTTAGCCCGGTTTTGTATGCATTAATAGAATCAGTTATCGATACCTAACAACACCTTCACGGGTCGGACAGGGTTTTCTTAACATACTGTATAGATCATAAAACAATCAGTATTGTTCATTCACAAGGTTGTTTTATTACCAATCACTTTTTTTTATTGCTAATCGTAGATAGAAACAAAAATATGAAAACCTCGTTCAGAGGATCTTTCAAATGGGGCAGAACAGTCTTTCCGAATGATCGTCCGCATGTCATTGCGCTGTCAGTGTATGGGAATTTTATAACAAATTTCGGAAACAGAACTAAGTCTAAACTCGGGGCTGACCAATGACATAGAGGGGCGAAACTATGAGTTATAATCCTCCTTGGATAACAATCGGAAACCATGAAATTCACAGGCTTGAAACTAGAAAATATGACTTTATAGGCTAAAAAATGTTCTTCAATCACACATAAAGGCAATGCTTGTCCAATCCCTTATCCTCCCCATTATTGATTATGGTGATGTGTGTTATTACGACCTGAATGCAGATCTACTCAATAAACTTGACAGACTTCTAAATAACTGCATTCGATTCGTACTTAATCTTCGTAAGTACGATCATGTTCTTCTCACTGGTGCATCTTGAAATGGCTACCCATTAGGCAGCGCAGAGTTCTAAGAGCTTTGACGATCTAGTTTTCACTCCTACACAAACCCTGGTCTCCTTTTTATCTTACTTTTCATTTTCAATATTTATGCTCCTTGCAAAATATAAATCTTCGTTCTTCCAATAATTATCTTCTGCAATGTCCTTCTCACCTCTTTGGTTTTCTTAAGTCTTCATTTCTTATCCAGGCGGTTTTCCTTTGGAATGATCTTCTTCAGAATATCAGGATGTTGACCTGTCGTTACACATTTAAAGTTAAATCTCGGGAATACTTACGCAGAAAATTGGCAGATTCATCCCACATTTAATTTATTCTTTTTCTCTATCCATAATTTTTTATTTCTCTCTACTGTTTATACTTTGTATGTATTTATGTATTTATTATAATTTTGCTTTCTCTTTTAACTTTAAAATCTCTGCACCTACCGTGTTTTGTCTCTGCATCGCCTTAAGGTAGACTTGTAGAAAATGCTTAAGGCATTAAGTCCACCATTGTGCAATGTTTTTCTTTGTGCATAAAGTTTTATTAAATAAATAAACATGGACTGGTGTTTATTAAATGACGTGTGGCCAGTTACAGCTGTAGTAAATGTATGAATCTTTGTTTGATTAGTCGAGAACCAGTTTCAAGAGGCGGTATATGGCATCATAGTAATACACATAACATCACGTTTGTAATCCTCTAAGGGTCAGACAGACCTATACATTGGCCACCAACTGGGCACAAATCCAAACTTCGGGCTATAATTGAGGAATTCCCTTCCAATTCCACCCAGGACCTCATGCTTAGTAGCAGCGCCAGTAGCTAGATTAACGAAGTAGTCTTTAGCAAGTTTCGAAGTAGGCTTTACTAAAACTTTATCGTGCTAACAGTTGTTAGTACGATAATAACAGACTTGGATAAGGACAAAATGATCTGGGTGATGCCAAACAAGCCGGTGGCCCACCTGATTTCACCGTCTCATTTGAACTTTAACTACAGCCATCTCAGAGGCGTTACCAACCCAAGTGGTGGAAAAAGAAACCGCCCATCCGCTTCGCCCAGAAAGGGACAGGTCATTTCATGATTCCTATTCACACCAAAAAAAAAAAAGGACAAAGCTGACAAGCTAATATTATAAATCGGAAAGTGAGTTTATTTGTTTGGTTGTTCCGCTTTCACGCCGAAACTACTGAACCGATTAGAAATTGCAGACGTAAAGTTAGAAGTCCTTACTAAATAATAGGGTACTTTTTATCCCGGAAAATTTTGATATTCCCGAGGGAAAACAAAAACATTGTTAGCTTTATACCAGTTCGGTGATAGATGGCGCTGTATGTCGTTTAAAACAAGGTAATGTAAACTTAACTTAACTGTAACTGTAACTTTTCTAAAGTTATATGTACTTTCTAAGTATATCTTGGACACCAATGACTGAAGGTGAAGGAAAACATCTTGAGGAAACCTGGACTTTATAAGTCTGAAATCGCCAACCCGCATTGAGCAAGCGTGGTGATTACGCTCAATCCTTCTCTGTATGAGAGGAGACCTGTGCCCAGCAGTGGGACGATAAAAAGGTTGTTGATGATGAATGTAAACTTGTAAACACATGTAAACTTAAACGAAAATGAGGAATCTAAAAAGCATGATATAACCGAATTCCACGCGGGCAAAGCTAGTTTAATATAATTCATTCAATTGACACACGGCTGTGTATAAGTATGGTGATAGTCATTATTCCGTGGTGGTAATACTTCCCCGAACGAGTCAACCTCCCTGGCCTTTGTCCAATAGAGTAGCAATATTTTACATGGATTTACTGCTTATACAACCTAAACTTATCTAACCTTATTACCTTATTATAAAGGGTGTATCTGACATCATGTGATTCGGAACCCCCCAGTGGTGAAATGAAATCGTTTATTAAGCAAGCAGGATCACCGATCACTTTTACACGTCATGTTTTTTTTTTTTTTTTTTTTTTACTCGATGAAGCCGGCATTTCCTAACTGACTACCTGTGAGAAGAAATAGCCGAAACAAACTCAGGGATCATCGTCTTTTTTCAAGTCCAAACATTAAAAATGAGAATGTTTACAATAATTTACCTTATAATTACGCATATAGCTTAATAACAATGCTTAACAGAACGAACAGCTCAGTCCCAAGCTTTTTTGTCTTCTAAATAATCTGTGATTTTATAATACCCCTTTTTGCAAAGTTTGGCCTTTATATACTTTTTAAATCGTTTAATGGGTAAGTTTCGAATGTCCATGGGAAGCTTGTTGTAAAAGTGTATACATTGACCCATGAACGAGTTGCCTACTCTGTGGAGACGAGTGTGATGTAAGTACAGCAAGATTGTGTTTGTTCCTGGTATATTATGAATATCGCTTATTTTCTTAGGTGGAAATTTTCGCCGGCTTTTTCATGATTTAAAAAAATATATATGTAGTTTTTTTCACTTTAGACCGTTCATAATTGCTATACTTTTATAACCCAATAAGATTTTAAAGTAAAAACTAATTAATTCGCTAATTACACAAAAAAACGTAATGAAAACAAAACTCGAGAAACTATCTTATCAGCTGATTTAATAGAGTTCACATCAGGGATCAACGTCATGTCTACAAACCCGTACGGCGGCACGCTTGCAACGTTCAAAGGCCGAGCCGACACTTTTTTTTAAACACTGTGAATTCTGTAACCGTTCATTAACGACATAAATGACTATCATAATTTTATTAGTGGCATGTGGTCTAGCCTTTTCGCGAAGTTTGCGTTACGATGTCAGATACACCCTGTATAGTTATTATAACCTTATTATCCTTGATATGTGAATGAGAGCTGTAATCAAAGAGATTTCCGAGCACAGTGATATTGATATGTAATGAATGGTCACCTATCTACGGACCGACCGCAGCAAGCGTAGACTAACTATCGATTTTAGTTGATTGAGATTTCCCCAGTTTCCTGAACAATATTGAAATATTTTTTTAAATAATAGTGAACTACTTGTACCATTACACTAAACTGTGAAATAGAAATTTGTAATATGGTTCATTATGTGATTGTAAACACACGAATGTGTCAATTATCAGCTTAAAATGCTGTACCTTAAACACTTAACAATTTATAATATTTCTTTCAATAACACACTTAATCACAAACATTGTATTGCTTATAAACGGCAAGCAAACTGGTCTAACTCAGGTTTCTTATTTTCTTTATCTCTATAAAATATAAAAACTTTTTTCCAAAAAAAAAAAAACAACCGACTTCCTAAAACCATTACAAAGTTAAAAATAATTAATTTCGGAAGTTGATGTCAAAAACGAATATACAAAAACCACAGACACTATTTTACACTTTTTAGTTGTGAAAAGTATTATGTATTCAGTTGCATCCGCTCAGACTGGAAGCTTACGCAAATATAGTCTTCATCATCAAATTTACTGCACACCATTATTTTAACCCAATGGGTGCAAAGTTCTCATCAATATAAATGAAATAAGTCCAAACACAAGGCAGCTTTTTTTTTTAATAATTATAAACTAGCGCTTGACCGCAATGCCGCCTCAAACTGCTGTGAATTGTAGAAGGAACTCTTCTACAATTCACTGACTTCCGGTTCGACTGTCTTCCGGTTCCATCTCAGATCTACTCCAGACCTTTATTAAATTTTAGTGCTTTAAAATACTCAATGAAAATACAAAGAAATGCACTAGTCGCCCCTACGATTTTTGAAAGTTCCCCTTGATTTCTCTGGTCTTCCATCATAAAATCCTGATGTTCTTATCATGGGACCACCTTGAAAATATCTTCTTTCCAACAAAAAAAGAATTATCAAAATCGGTTCATAAACGACGAAGTTATCCGCGAACAACATAAAAAAAGCATATATACGGTCGAATTGAGTAACCTCCTCCTTTTTGAAGTCGGTTAAAAAAACACAGACATCACATCACTTTAATTCCATATTTGCAAAATTCGCTTCGGTTTCACCTATTATTTGGAGTTCGTATTATGTAAAAAAACTCAATAACAGATTTTTGCATATGAATGTAATTCCAGACACTAATTGCATTCATTCAAATGCAATTAATGTCTGAGATTAAAATTTGACGTCATTGTCACAATTTGCATATGTAATACTAAACTGCTGCAACTTCGAAAGCGCTTTCATTAACGCAAGGATGCATTGGATGACGTCATAAGTCTGTGAACTCGGGTGGGTAGCTCTCTGGCGCCTACGTAGGCCAATGCGGATGTAACCGCAGGTTGTACCAAATTACTGTGAACATTGTTGCAGCATATTTTGCGTAAGACTTTACATTCTTGACGAGTTTATTCACTGACCTCAAAGTCTGTCCGGCTCCATTTATATCGGATGAACTTGATCTGGTGTTGCCAAGTTAAGGCGTTTGTGGTCTGTCCAGTTTACAGTAGGGCTGGCTCCTCAATACTAATATTACAAAGAGTTCAATTGTGCTGCATATAAAGAGAGTAATCTCCGGAGCTTATATACCAATTCAGCTTTTTCAGTGGTAGATGGCAACATTATTCATGAATATAAATTATATTAATATCATTCATATTAGCAGAACTATCACAATTTTTGTTTATTGGTATTCCATCCAAAGAATGTTTTCAAAAGATCGCTCTTAACGATAAGACCACTCATTTTAAAATCTTCAGAGTTAGTTATTTTTCGTAATTGATATGGTGTAGGTGCATCATCATCATCATTTCAGCCGAAAGACGTCCACTGCTGGACATAGGTCGCCACTCGAGACAGACAAGGACGAGTAGGACATGCAGCACTTTCCCGCGATCTACACCAGGTCGTCGATTCACCTTGTTGGGGGCCTACCCATGCTGCGTCTACCCATGGTGCGTGGTCGACACTCGAGAACCCGTCGGCCCCATCGGGCATCGGTCCTACAGGCAATGTGCCCGGTCCACTGCCACTTAAGTGTTGCAATTCTACGAGCTATGTCAGTTACTCTCGATCTCCTCATTCTTGATTTGATCACGCAGTGAAACTCCAAACATAGCCCTCTCCATTGCCCTTTGAGTGACCTAGAGCTTATTATGGTGTACATAATAAAGATAGATTATTTGGATGCGCTGCATAATAAAAATCACAAAAATTAAGTCTCGGAAATTACCTCTCCTTTTGGAGAGGGTTAAAACCCACGCAGATAAAATGGCGAGCAAATTGCAAGTAATTGCGTATAAGCAATGTTTTTAAAGCTGAATTTTATTTAAAAGGAAGACAGCTTATCATCCCAGTCATTTGTCACACATGAACCTAAAAACTAAGTTAGGGACTGCAAAATGCAAACAGATTGTGGTGTCTTGATTTTCCGAGAGATTTGCATTGTAAATGAAAATTATGACAGTTTTCTTACAACGAATTCGATTAAAAGTTCAACTCATAAAAAAGTATTATAAGACTTATCAGTTTTGTATTCCGTCAAACAGTACGGGTAATGCACAAACACGTTTTATTTACGAGTAATATGGTCATTAAAATCCATGTTTGTATTACGAGAAGTATTATATACTTTGTAAGAATTTCCGTCGTTTTATTTTTCTCATATAAGTCTCATATAAGTAAGAGAGTGTGGATTTGGAGGACGTACGTAATTGTTCGCTTTTTCGCCATATTGGACTGGTAAAAGTAAGTAAAACAACATAATTATCATAATAGGTAACGCAAATCTTTCTTAACGTTAACGTTGGGATGGAAAACGAAGATATGCGTCGCCGTCCATTAAACTTGAAGTAGTCACGTTTTGTTAAACAGTAGTTCCATAAATTCCGTGCATAGAATTGAATTAGTGCAGGCGAAATTGCAGGTACTGTTCAATAGCTCTAAAATCTTGTAGTTAGTAGTCTATGTACGACACACTTCGCCGTTCATCAATACCTTTGATAAATAGAAACCATTAAGTTGTAAACCGTCAGTGTATTAAGTAATATAACAAAGGGCAAATGTATGTTATTTAGCGCTGTAATTCAATTAGTTACAGTAATTATATGGAAATGACAAATATCGCAGGTAAATATGTATCTCATTATGTTTTAAATATGATCAATGTGAATTTTAAGTGATTAGTTAATAGAGACTTGTAAGGAGTTGTTTGGGCGAAAACTTTATATTTATTTGACCTATGAAAAAATACACCCTGAGGATGATTTGTGGCGGGCTTGCGGGCGGCAAGCAGTGGGCAGCTCCCCGCCCGGTAAGGTCCAGCAGGGCACTTTTTTTTTTGTAGTGTGGCACTAGTTATGACTTTGTGCCAATTTCAAGTAAAATAAAAATCTTCAAAATTTCTTCTTTCTTTCTTTATTGGCTTCGCACGGTTTCTACATTTAGCCAATGTCACGTAATGAATTATTCATGTCGAAAAAGACGGCCGCGTGAACCGTCTCACGAAGAAGGTTTGAGGTAAAGTCATGATGTGGCCACTATGCTGCGATATTTTACTGTTCTTTATGAATTATTTACTGAATGCACTTTTTACTATTTTTTAGCTTGACTGTCGCGCCAAAACCCCTAGCAGGGTACTTGCGTAACACATTATCAGTAGTAATGGGTTTCATTTTGACAGTTCAACAACATTCATTGCGTCATTTACGTTGTTTAGCAGACAAATTTTTCAAACATGATTCCAATTGATAGTAATAACGCGTAGAGGGCGCAGGGCCGATTCGACGGCGCGTTGTGTTTCACGCGCGCCTCAAAGAGATATCACCACATCGTGACGGGGTCCACGAAAAACGATGCCTGCTAGGGCTGCGGTTTGGTTTAAAGAGAAACCGTGGTGCTGGCGCACAGGTAAGTGAAGGAAGACGGGTGGGTTTTAGCTAGCAAAAATCGTTTGATGACTTCCCATCCCTACAAAAAGAAGGATGACATGTAACATTTACCAACCCTCACTGGGCGTGAATGGGCCCACTCACTGAGAGTAGTTGTGTGTCCCTAGTAGGAACATTATAGGATAGGCTGAATATGCAAATCCTTTGAAGAGCTTTGAAAGAGTGGGCATGTCACGTATAGCGGTAGTAAGTCCCCACTTCAAGGACTGGCTAGAGAGGCGACACGGCACCTTCACCCTCCGCCTGACGCAAGTCCTCACGGGAGACGGCCCTCGTGGTGGCCATCTCTCGCATCCGGCCCCAGGGCCGCACTCACAAGTGTGCGCATGCACTCGCGCTCGGCCATGGTCCAGACCAGTCTGGACCATGATCCGAGCGAGAGTGCATGGCAGGAAATCACCTCTTTCTGCTAGCAAAGGTAGAGGCGAGGCGCGTGAGGGAACGGGAATCTCAGCCCTCTCTCGGCCCCCACGCCTCTAGCCGCCGCAGAAGTCGCCCTGGCCGGGAGACAACACCGTACTCCCGGCCACCGTAGGTGCTGGCAGGCGGCGAGCAGTGGACAGCTCATAGCGCAGCACGCACAGTGTCACGCGCGCCTCGCGGTTCTACAGGTAGGTTTTAGTCAGTAAAAGTTTGACACCTTCAGCTTCAAAGCTTCCGCTCCGCCCAGAGAGAAAGTGGTCATTTCTCACCCATACCAAAAAAGGGGTCCGGACTCGTGCTTCACCCAAGTTCTCCACCTGGGTGAAGCACGGGGACTTCTAAGGTCCCGTGCTCCAACTGATGATTAGTACAGTCAAGTTGAACAGTCAGTTAACAAAAAAAAAAAATACCTAATTTAACAAATGTTTCATCAATACAATTTATTTTAATGAATTTTTTCCAAAAAATGGCCCAAGTAAATTTTGTTATGCGATTGCAATATAAAACAGTCTTTCTCACAGTGTTTTTTGCCGCGTTTAGTAACTAAACTGTTACCGACACGTCTAAAGAATCGGTATTTTGCGATATCACTGTTAGTAATGTACCTATTCAGGGTAACATAATGGTGAATTGAACTCTTTATTGTGTTTCGAATTCCAACTATCCGTTACGATAGTTGTACGGTGCCTCTCGTTCAAAACACACCATTCATCTACATTCTTGTTAATTTTTTTTTTTATTTTATACACGAAATAGTTTTATAAATAAAACCCAAACTAATCCGTGCACCAAAAAAGTTTGTAAGTAAATTAAATCATATGAATGGAATCAATAAAATAACAGTTTCAATTAAATTAATCATAAAAAAATTATTTTAGTTGTCATCACGACTTACTTCATTATAATTATGTAATTCTAATGTAATACCTACGATTTACTATATAGGTACACTAACTTATAAAACTAAATAAATACAAATTTCTAAATAAAGCTATTACCCTAATTAAAACTATTAATAAATTACAATACAGCATCAAAAAATTCTTCGTCATCGCTGTCGACTGGTAATGGACCCAAGAGACTGGCAGCATTGCCGCGTTGAATGGCAATACTTAGTCTCTGGCCAAGGTAAAAGCCAACCCTTGGGTCACGGGAAGTGTCAACAAGCCGTTTGGACAGTTCAATAAAAAGGCAAAGAGCACTCGGACCCCACGGCCCAAGAGTTTCAACCCCAAACGGCTCGAAAATATAATTTCCGATAAGGTTGTTATATTTTCGTCGTTTGAGGTTTTCTGCAGCCGCAGCAGCAACGCCAGCACCGCATGTCGATCCAGGAAGATGGGATGGCGCAAGAGTATCGACGCAAGTTGCATCTCACACTAAAGGCCTACCCATCTTCCAAGGAAATAAGGACATGCCGTCCGGTCTCTTGCCATCATCGCGCACCAAGCCATTAGGTTCTAATACCGCTGGAACGCCGACAGTGACAAGAGCTCGTCGAATGATGTCGTTAATGTTTGCGTGCCGAGCTAAGCGACCCGCACTTCGGCTGCAAGCCAGGCCGTGGTGTCCGAGGCTGTTGACATCTGCACCACAGTGACAGCGATGAGGGGAACAGCAAGGAGCTCCTAGTCGTAAGGATGGAGCGATGGGGAAAGTGGTGTCGTCGAACAAAGTGCCTATGTTCGACGAAGGCAGTGCATGAAGCCGAAGACCCGACTCCCACCTTCCCACAGCTCCGCATCAGTAGCAGACGAGACAAGTAAATTGTTCCGTACTACTCTGCAGAGCGGCTCGTCCCACTGTCTCTGGGAAGATGGATTGCTGGGTGGATCTGTATTCGGGCAAGTGATTCTCCAGGAATCCATAGCCTCGGAGAAGAACGGCACATCAAAATTAATCAGTGAGGGGGCTAAAATTTTCCTGATTAATTTATCAGTGCCGTGGACCGAGGATATGAAAGCCGGTAAACTAATATCAGAAATTTTGGGGACGCCGAGGCCCCCCATACGAATCGGAAGAGTAGCTTGTGTCCAAGCTCGGTCGTCCATGGCCACATTAAAAATTGAAGTTAATGTATGCCTGATAATTTTGTCCATTTTGTCTAAAAGGTGAGTGTACTTCCATAAATGGGAAGCGCGAAGGAAATAAATTAATTTAGGGCTAAAACAGCAGTAACGAATCAAGGTTATGGCCGAATGCATATTAATTTGCAACAATCTGTCCGAAACGTCATTGAAATTTTGATTTTTAAGCTATTGCATAGCTTCTATCGCGGGCCTTGAGCGCGGGGACCGAATCCAGAAATTCCGTAACGAAAAAACCTCACGCTCCCCATCGTCTAACGTCGTTTCAGTTCGGCAGTCTTCGGCACGGTATGTTTGTGTGCGTGCGACTACATCTTTTGAAAACAATTTATAGATTTTCAAAAAGAGCATGCATATTGCAGGGCGCGAACTCAGTCCTACACACTTGCCATGTTACTGATAGTGGCAATGTGCTAAACTTGGGATTAATTTTCTCTCTGAAATAGGTCTTCTATAGAGATATGTCATAGACGTCATCGACGTTGTCATGGCTACCTTAAAAACTTTTCATATAATTAATTATTAAGTACTTTTATTCAAATTAATTTAGTAGTGTTTTTATAAAATAGCTTTTTTTTAACGGAAAAGCTAAGATGAATGTCATGCTAATTTTTCATTGGACTTTTAAATTATTTATAGTGTTGTTTACTAAATAAAAGCGCGTGATTTTATAGAGTAAAAAGTGCTCACGCGACCGTTTTTTCAATTGTTGCAAGAATTCAAAAGACTGTCTTTAAATAGTGTTCAGACGATTGCTCAAAGTGTATTAGATTTCATTAGTAATAGAAATGGCATTTCAATAATGACTTTCAACTGCCAGTCTAAATAGTCATAAATACGATTTACAAGATTCAGTTACGAGACAAACAAATGTGTTACTTCTTACCGAAACTTGCATGACGCATGATAATCCAATTGAAATACCTAATTTTAATTGTATTGTTCAGTTCAAGCGAGATACTGTTTCAAAAGGTGGGGTAGCTATTTACCAAAATAAAAATGATATTACTAATATTATGACTCCGAATATTGAAATAAATATTGCACACGTTAGCGATGTTAATGTTAGGCGCTCAGTTGTTGGAGATATTTATGCGTGCTTATGCAAACTTAGAAATGGCGTATAAATAGTTATGGTAGCAATTTACATTTCTCCGAATCCATAATTGGACGAGGTAGAGCATTTTATTTATCGCACTTTACTGGAGTAACTCGAGTGGCTCGAAAATACTTGAAACAAATGGTAATAAATTTCCACTTATCTTGGCTGGCGATTTCAACATTAACTTCGCTGTTAAAAAATCAGAGCGGTGGACAACTTTTCTATCAAAAACATTGAATTTGAAAATGAATAATGATCCACAAAAGTCCACAACAAAATATGGGACCACCATTGACGCGGTATTTTCTAGGTATTTAGAGGATATTAAGTCGCAAACTTATGTTTCTTATTTCAGTTATCATAAACCTATAGTTTCAATGATAAATATTCCTGAATAACCAACAGCTACTGTAAGGTAATAAAACCCACATGTATTGTAAAATAATAAAAATATTTTAAATAATATTAACTTTTTATTTATTTAATAAAAGAAAAATTTGTTTTCTTACCGGTCACCACGCTCAAAAAGTGTAACTTGAATTAATATCAAAGAAAAAAAATACTGCATAAATAAAATAAATAAATAATTATAATTGCATAAATTGATACAAAATGCTATGCAATAGCTTTACCGCGGCAGTCCCCGAGTGCCACACGTCTTTTTTTTTGAATCATATAGGGAAAACTATTCATTGATTCACTGTACAATAACGTCATCAGTTGGAGCACGGGACCTTAGAAGTCCCTGTGCTTCACCCAGGTGGAGAACTTGGGTGAAACACGGGTCTGGACTCCAAAAAAGCTATAAACATGTATGTATCTGACCTATTTATCTTGGTCGGTCGGTCAATAGCTAGTGTATCGCTATTGATTGACTAAAAACGGAATGTACTTAACTTGCATTGTTTAAACTAAACTTCTACCCCGTTCAATCTGTTATAGTGTAGTCTTGCTGAAGTAATGTTAGTGAATACTAATTAATAAATGCTTGTCGACTACTCGGTATTGAACCTCCTTAAGGTGATATTTTTCGTCAGTTATTTACAAGTCGCCATGCTTGCCAGTACTTATACAGTATATTAAGAAAACCCTGTCCGACCCATAATAAAGGTTAGGTAAACACATGACCAAATATAATATAAAATTTTAAGTAATCATCATAGTACCAATACAAATGAATTTTGAAATATTTTTTTTCCCGCGAATTAATACCAACTTCCCCGAAATTTGGTAAATTTAAAAAAAACTGACAACACCATTATTTTTATGAGCGAATAGCGATGCGACCACGTGCCGCGTGCCCTGCTGCTGCTGGTGACCTCTTTTTGCGAAATAATATTAATTTTTGTAGGACGTTTTTTTTTAGTTTAGCCCGGCTTTGTATCCATTAGTAGAATCAGTTATCGATACCTAACAATACCTTCACGGGTCGGACAGGGTTTTCTTAACATACTTTATATCTTAACCAACTGCGCCCCACGGCTTCAATCGCAAGTTTCAATCCTGTGTGATAATACGGATAAAAATATCCATGTCTTACCTGTTTCTGTTTATCTGTGTGCATAATTTGCACTCCGTTCAGTTGTTTTTGCGTGAAATGGTAACAAACATCCATCCATCTAGTTCTTATTCTTCTTCAGCCTATAGATGTCCACTACTGGACAAAGGCCTCCCCCAAGCCTTTCCACGATGACCCGTCTTGTGCTGCCCGCATCCATCGGCTTCCCGCGACCTTCACCAGGTCATCGGTCCATCTTGTTGGGGGCCTCCCTACGCTGCGTCTTCCAGTACGTGGCCGCCACTCCAGAACCTTACCGCCCCATCGGCCATCGGTTCTACGAGCAATGTGCCCTGCCCACTGCTACTTAAGTTTAATGACTCGAAGAGCTATGTCGGTGACTTTGGTTCTTCTGCGGATCTCCTCATTTCTGATTCGATCACGCAGAGAAACTCCGAGCATAGCTCTTTCCATTGCCCTTTGTGTGACTCTGAGCCTTCGTATGTGAGCGACCACGTTTCAGTTCCGTAAGTCATCAATGACAACACACACTGGTCAAAGACTTTAGTCTTGAGACACTGTGGTATCTTGGACGACGAGAAGATGTAGCGTAGCTTCCCGAACGCTGCCCAGCCGAGCTGGAAACGACGAGACACCTCTTTCTTGAAGTTGGACCTACCTAGTTGGACTGTTTGTCCCAGGTATATATATATACTCGTCAACAACTTCGA
This sequence comes from Sesamia inferens, assembly GCA_037179545.1. Taxonomy (NCBI): domain Eukaryota; kingdom Metazoa; phylum Arthropoda; class Insecta; order Lepidoptera; family Noctuidae; genus Sesamia; species Sesamia inferens. The sequence continues at coordinate 10,019,063 of CM073923.1, read as the reverse complement.
TCCATCTGGTTAATATAAGTAATTAATTAGCAATATTAGTAGGAAGTGTCTTTAATTTTGAAAGCTGAACGTCATTACGTTATTTACGTTGGCGAGCAGACGAGAATTTCCAAATATACTTGTAAAGCAATGATTAGCAATTTATTTGAAAATTCATCGCGTTATGAATGGAAGTGTTTTACGCAATTGGACAGTTGACGTCTTTTGCGTGAGAATATAGCATGTTGCGTAATCAAAAATCAAAAGTTATTTATTCAAATTAGGCTGAGAATCAGCACTTTTTGAACATCAGTATTATATAAGACAGTCCCCCCAAAACTTCCCAGCAGCACCGCTGTCTGTTAATTAAAAAAAAAAAACAGTACTTTGTACAATACTATGTGTAGTAATGAACACAAGAAAATACAACAACAATGAAGTTATTTAGAATATGCCATCTCATATCATTAAAACGGAAATGTCAATAAATAAAAACTTATTACCTAAATAAAAGCCCAAAAAAGGTAAAAAAAGTAAAGATAAAGGTAAATGGCAACAGCTCACATATTGATGCATTGTAAAAAAAGACAATTATAGGAATTCATGTTAACGTGTCAAGGGTAGTTGATTAAAAGAAACTAATTAGTCCGTCAGTCAGATTTCCAAAAAATACTAGACACGTATTTTTTCTTTTTTCATATAAACAAAAAATGAAGACGACACAGTGAGTTGAAAACTCGTGTGAAGTCACTGCGCGCTACACTTGTAGCGTGCAGTGACGTCACCAGCCACCAATCCTGACCTTTGATGCCTTTTATATTCATATTTTTTTATTTATTTGATAAAATAAAATATGCGTATCCAATATTTTTCTATAATCTGAATGACGGACTAAATAGAATCAATTTTTTTTTAGCCAGGAAACATCCCTATTCTGGAGAAAAAATACAAACATTGGCCCTGGTTTACTTGTTCACAAACTAAACTTAATTTAAGTTCCGTGCATCCTTTTCTTTCTATTTTATTAAGAAAAGGACAGAACATAACATGCCAGTTTAGATCTGTCAAATGAGTCCGCGTCTGACGTAAATTGATGTATTATTGGTCGCCATGTTTATTATCGCGTCTAAACTGTCTATGGAATATCTTAATTTGACAGGATTAAACTAAAATGTTATCTTATAACTCTTTCTTATTGTAATAGAGAGAGAAAAAAAGGCGCCAATATCTTGCCCGAGCGAGCGGTAATATACAGTATGTTAAGAAAACCCTGTCCGACCCGTGAAGGTGTTGTTAGGTATCGATAACTGATTCTGCTAATGCATACAAAACCGGGCTAAACTTAAAAAAAAATCCCCCTAAAAAATAAATATTGTTTCGCAAAAAGTGGTAACTTAATAAATGTGCGTTTACCCTACCACGGGCGGCGGGCGGCAGGGCACGCGGCACGTGGTCGCATCGCTATTCGCTCATAATAATACCGGTGTTGTCACTTTTTAAAAAATTACCAAATTTCGGGGAAGTTGGATTTAATTCGCGGGAAAAAAAGATTATTTCAAAATTCATTTGTATTGGTACTATGATGATTACGTAAAATTTTATATTATATTTGGTCATGTCTTTACCTAACCTTTTTTATCCTTATGGGTCGGACAGGGTTTTCTTAACATACTGTATAACTTTGTTGATACCTAGTGCACCTATTATGATACTTGTAAATCTTATGTAACCGTGAATATTAAATACCTCACGATTAGCGTTAAACTCACAGTCGTCATGTCCATTCAAAGGTAGTCTGTAAAAGATCGCCCTTAGCGATAAGATCCCAATTGTGTCAGTAGGTATTGTGTAAAATCTTCATAATTCTTTATGTTCTATAATTTATATGGTGTACATAATAAAAAGTTTTCTAGTAGACTTCTATATAAAATAATAATTTAAATAAATAATAAATATAACTTTAAACATATAGGTACTTTTAGAAATAACCTGTCTTAATAACTCTGCACCGCTTGATTTTGTTCTGCCGGAAATCCGGATTGTTCACTGAGGTGGGTTAGTAGTTAGTACTACATAATATATCGCTTGTAATTTTTTTGTTGCTACCTTTACTTACCAACTTAAATGCTTATAAGTATCTAAATAATGTAGTCGACGATTTTGGTTCAAAGTAAAACTTTAGAGTTTATGTTGGCACCAACTTCAATTTATAATGTAAGTGGAGTACCCTTTCTTTCCCTATTTATTCAGTAAAATAAAATAATAAAAATAATACTGTGTGTACTAAAGTAAAACTGCATCTGATGAGTACAGTCAAACAATTCATGCGCCGTTTCAAATCGGTACATTGTTTTATACTGATAATAAATTATGTTTTTTTATGCAACAATGGTGTGAATTTCGTCACACATATGCTATATTAGGAACAGATGACAAAAACAAGTGCAGAATAAGCACGTGTGAAGGCTAGCCTGGACAGCATCGCGACGCATTGCGAAAATACACTCCCATGAAAAGAAAAATAAAATACATTTATTATCTTTTCTTTCTTTTCATCACTTTCGTGTTTTACTGTGAATGAACCAACACACAAGGCAGCAGCGCACTTTTTGAAAATGCGTTACGCTACGCTGCCTTTGCTCAATAAAGTGGTAACAATGAATATTGCACTACATGTACTGCGTGAAGCACCTTTACTAAACGTGGCAAACATGACAGACAATAGGCAGTGACAACGTTTACTTTAATATGTTAAATTTACTTGCTAAGCTTTAAGATGCATGCGTCCATTTATTTATTTTATAATACACACCATAAAATACATAAGATTATGACAAAATTAAGATCTGAGTACAAAGGTGCTGCTTTTTTCTTAATAAATTTCTTTCAGCAAACCTGCGAAAGGAGAAGTAAAACAGAAATGTAGACAGTAGTGTGTAAGAACAAGGAGAGAAAAAAAAAACATATGAATTTGATAAGTATAAAAGTAATAATATTAAATAAATGTACCTAAACATTTAATCTAAAAATAATTACATAAGTATACTTGATTACGCTCAATCCTTCTCTGTATGAGAGGAGACCCGTGCCCAGCAGTGGGACGATAAAAGGTTGATGATGATGATGATGATGATACTTAAATAAATACTTAATACTAAATGAATTAAATATATACCTATATAATAAACAAACTCTGACAGTATAGAAGGAAGGTAATCTTTTACATCTCTCATATTCAGTAAGTAAGTCCTTATTACTCCCAAATGGGGCTCGTAGGTGACCAATTAGCGGTCTAGGGTAATAATGTAGTTAGAAAAGCCCTAGTGCGGTAAGTAATTTAAAAAAAGTCTTCACTCTTTCAAAAAGTTCACGTATATCTAACCAACATACTGGCAATAGATATCATGCATTCAGCCCAATGACAAATGAAGTCGCTTCGCTATTCAGCCTTGTCTTCGTATGGGTGTAACAGTCATCAATTAATTAAATATTGAACGAATCACAATTTCGTTCTTTAAAAAATAATTAAAACAAAAAGATGAAAATCGGCGGGAATAGAAAACTTTGTTTTTGGGATTCTTTTTTTATAATTATGTGCTAATTAGAAAATAAAAACATGAGTTATATAAGCTGCACTCACGATGCAACGAAAATGGAAGCTGAAACAGCAATTAACAATATATTCCCTGAAAGTTCTAAAGAGAGATTATTCTTGTAATGCCGGTTTTTCCTACTTACCTCATAATCGAGATGTAAAGCAGGGTAGTTAGCTCGGGTGTAAGCATCAATTACACCCTCGAACTATAGGCGCAATTGACGCATTACAGCCCTTGGCTACTAATCTACTATTAATTGGCCTTTAAATATAGAAATAATGTTTAAATCACGAATGTTAGGCGAGATTGAGTTTCATAATGTTACAGAATGAACAAAAAATACTTTGATTTTTATTTAACAAGAAGCGAATAAAATCCTCTACATAGTAGGAAGCACAAAAGCGTACTTGTAAAACCAAATTTACTAAGTGGCTATCGGCTCAGGACTATGCAGGAACAGGAGCCCTTCTGACTGCCATACATCAAGTCCCTCGAAAATACTCATCCAAGGGCAACAAATCATCGTCTAAATGATACTTAATGCTTACTTTCGATACTCATGTAACGTTAGCAGCGAAAATGTTTAATAATTTTCAAACAAATTCCTTTCACAGCCGGCGATAGAATGCATTCTCTCCACTTGACACCTGTCAGTTTCACAAACGAATACGTGTTTTTCAGATACATTCACAAAAGCTTAGTATAAAATAGTGTGAAAAATATATTAATCGGTAAAATATCTTTTAAACACGGCTTTGATGTATAGAGTTTAACGTAATACGTTGAACAAGTGTTTAAGTTTTAATAGTAACTCTTGTCTTACTACTACAAAATAGTTTTTAGCAGATGTGTGGGCTGCACACCTTTTAAACATGACATTATTATATGGCCTTTGACGTAACACTAACACATATTGAAGAAATGTTTAAGTTTTTGTAATTTTATAAGTAAAACGTCTGCTGAACCGTAGTAGACACAAGTCGCATTTTCGGAATACTTTTTCATTCAAAATGTTGGTAGTGCGTATTCGAAGGAATGAGGTGCAAGTAATAATAAACCTTAAGATGCTTAACATATTAATTGTTTTACTGTACTGTTTCAGCCGCTTAGCAGTGTTGAATAGTTTCCCTGAAAACACACTAGTATTTGTACAGCTTGGTCGATGAACAACAACGAATGAACAATATTTAAAAGAACTTTTGTTAAAAGTAGCTCAGTCTTCAAGCGTTGCTTAACTACATACAGAGCGTATTTTTATCACTAATAATAAAATTTCGACTGTAAAATGAGTTTTACGACGATTCTCACGACTATGTCGATAGTCACCATCGTGAGCGGTAAGTACTTACCTTTGTAATTATTATTTATCTTTTACCATTTTTTAAAAGAAGTTACCATTAAAGTGACGTACCTAATAAAAGTATTTATAAACAGAATAAGGCTTTTGTTATTATACAATATGTAAAGAAAACCCGTGTCCGATCCGTGAAGGTATTGTTAGGTATCGTTAACTGATTCTAATAATGTCAACAAAGCCGGGCTAAACTTAAAAAAAATCCCCCTAAAGAATAAATATTATTTCGAAAAATCGAGGTAACTTAATGCATGTGCGGTAGGCAACACGTTAGGCGTACATGCGCGGGTGTAAGGGGGCAGGGCACGCGGCACGTGGTCGCATCGCTATTAGCTCCGTCACAAATGGTGTTGTCACTTTTTAAAAAAATACCAAATTTTAGGGAAGTTGGAATTAATTCGCGGAAAAAAAAGATAATTTCAAAATTCATTACTATTGTCATATTATAATTATTACGTAAAATTTCATATTTTATTTGGTCTTGTGTATACCTAACATTTATTATCCTTTTGGGTCGGACAGGGTTTTCTTTACATATTGTATAAAAATTTGTTTTTTTTTCTTCTCTGAGCACTTATTGATTATCTAAGTTTTGTTTAATAAATACTCTGTGACAATGGTTAATAGTTGTTATTGTATCTCAGCAAAATGAAGTTTCCCTTATGTTTTTCGAAGATATCAAGCTTATATATTGTATACTAGCCAGCGACTTCGTTCGCGTGGAGTTTGTTAAGCTCCGCTCCTATTGGTCATAGCGTGATATTATATAGCCTAAAGCTTTCTGGATTAATGGGCTATCCAACGCAAAAAGAATTTTTCTAATCGGACCAGTAGTTCCTGAGATTAGCGCGTTCAAACAAACAAACAAACTCTTCAGCTTAATATATTAGTATAGAGTATAGATTTGTTACATGTATAGCAGCGTTAGATTAAACCTAGAATCATTAAACTTGATATAATGAGAAATATCTAGAATATTGAGTATAATAAAATGTGATCAAGTGACTTTACATTCTGCTTGCGTGTGCCCAGTTGTGTCAATACAGATCTATTGTAAAGTGTAAAAGGGACACTTTTAATTCAACATCATATTATATAAAACTGAGAAGTTTTATGTTATTATTTTTAAAATGTCTTCAAGGCTAGAGTGAATAGGCTCATAATAAACTAAGCATTGCGCTTTAACATCAATGATTGTATCACTGCTTACCATGAAGCTGGATCGCGGTCAAGCATTAGTTTAGAACATAAGGAAAAACAGCATACAGTGGACAGTGATGCTAGTGTGACTACCATGAGTTTTCATTACGAGACTCGATCATACGCATCGAACGCAGCGCTCTCATTGGTCGAGAGTTCTTACAACCTTGAAACGGGACAATCGATGAGTCAAACGTTGTCGATATCGTTGATCGAGTCTTCGTAATGAAAATTCATGGTATCCACACAGATCAGAGATAAAATAATGTAAATGGATCCTGTGCATGTGCATGGGCATAATTATAGGTATCAGAGAGGAAATGCTTACAGAATCGATAGCATTGTTACTGAACAATGCTATCGATTCTGTAAGCATCAAATGATCATGGATAGTTTCGCTAAATCCTTCCTAGAAAATAAAGACTTAATTTTTTGTAGAATGAAATGTTTGTTTTTATCAAAACAGGGATTAATTTTAACCACTCTGTTTTAGCTGGCTTTCCAGGATGGCCTGACGACGATAATCCATTTCCAGGGTGAGTCATGGTCAATGATTAACAGATTATACAGAAATTAATGAGATTTAAATAAAAAGACATCTAGCACGTAACGTGTATGAGATTTTTTTAATTGTGAGAATGACATACATATGAATGAAGTACATAATAAAAAGAATATATATAACAGTTAAATAGGACGGAACACTTAAAGCTACCAGTGGCGAAGAGTCCATACAAGCCGATTCCCACCGGGTTACCTTTCAAAAATCAGTTCCATATTCATACAAAAGTATTTACATTCTATTTCATTAACAAAGTATTATTAATCAAATGCCGGCGCGATTTACAATAGCAATCGCAATTTTTAGCAATACCCTAAGTATCACATTTCATTTTATAGTCGTAAATTAATCAGCGCTTCAATTTTTCGTAATTCTTTTCGTAGTTCTCTTGAAGGAAGCCGTCGAATTTCAGCTTACCTATGTCAACGGTTTACTATGCCGCGAAAAGAGAGAGCGTGTCAGACCATCTCTTTCTAATTCTCGCTAACCGTCGCGGTAAAACTTGATAAATATAAGCCGCCCGCGAGCGGCTTGTATTTCTCTCCTCTCCTCTATTAGAAAGAGACAGAAACCACGCTACTACGAGATAGCGTTCTATACCTATGGTGCGTGAGTTTTTCGTTTGTTTTTAATATTTGTGTTATTTAAACTGTGACGGATTCTGTAAGGTAATTTAATCGCAGATTTGGTTAAATACTGTTAATTTTGTTTGTTATTATGGCTTTAATTCATATAGAGTGCTGTTACTGTTAATTCGTCTTTGAAAGACGCATTTTCTCAAGTTTCGACTCTTTGCAGTTTAATTCTGACCCTCCCCATTTCAGTAGCTTCAGCTGAGCGGTCATTTTCTGCTTTAAAACGCATTCACACGTATGTGCGAAACTGCCAAAAAGAGCAGAGATTGTCCGATTTGGCTATCATGTCAATTGAAAAAAATTTGCTTAATAAAATTAAAAGTAATCCGAATTTTTATAACAACATTTTAGCTCATTTTGTTAAAAAAAAACAGACGCATTGCATTAGAATATAAATAACGTTGTGATTGTGTATAATTTGCTTTATTTTTGCTTAATATTTTTGTTGGTTTTGGATCGGTGTCTGTGTGGTTCGGTTTTTAACACTTTATTATTTTTATAATTTTTTATTTTATTTTTTCTTGACTCTTATTCCCTAACAATAGGTACTTAACTTAGTACTTACTAACAAGCATGCATGTGTGGTATAGAGATGCACGTCGAAAAAGGCTTTTCACAAAGCCGCTTTTATCATACTTGAAAGACATTGTTATCAAATCATCAGTCCTTTTTTGTAAGGTGAAGGTGGGGCTTTTCATATTATTCTTATCTGAAGACCTCCTCCAAGATATCCTGCAGTAGGTAAGTGTTTAAGTGTTTATTTTTTTGGACCGGCTTCCCTTTGTCAAAATTTCACCCTTCGCCACTGAAAGCTACGAATAGGTGAAGAGGCGCTTCAACAAGATCTTCGATAGTAATTTATTGCATTATTATCATATTAAAGGCTCCAACTAATTTATCCTATATTGTTTCAGAATCCCTTCGCCCATGGTAAGAGTTTATAACCTATAAATTCACATAGACACAACACAATATATTCATAAATACGATGAGCATAGTTCGTCTTTTGTGTTAACTGCTACCCTTAAATTGCATCACACAGAGGTGTCACGATTCACAAGCTTCGTGACATCACATGTATAATCTAAAATGTGCTTACTCTAAACCACCATGTCCTAACTGAAAGCGATCGACGCGATCGTTATGCTCTTATATACGAACATGTAGTACTTAACAATCAATAAGTCGCTTCTTCACTTCATGATTGATACTAACGATGGCGTACTTGCACAAGGATTGCATCGCTTAATAAAAACTTTTTTTTACAAAAAAAAAAACAGCCGACTTCCAAAAAACACTGTGTCTTTGGTTTTTGTAAATTAGTTTTTGACACCGACTTCTGAAATTAGTTATTTTTCACTTTGTAGTGTTTTTTGGAAGTCTGTTGTTTTTTTGGAAAAAAGTTTTTATTTTACACTTTTTAGTTGTGAAAAGTACTGTTCAGCTGCATCCAGATACATTGGATGCTGACCGTAAAATACTTAATGAATAAACTTACAAACGCACTGGTTGCCCCTACGATTTTTGAAAGTTCCCCTTGATTTCTCTGGTCTTCCGCCATCAAACCCTGATCTCCTTATCATGGGACCACCGTGGGAATGTCTTCTTTCCAACAGAAAAATAATTATCAAAATCGGTTCATAAACGACGAAGTTATCCGCGAACAAACATAAAAAAACACAACATAACATATATGCCGGTCGAATTGAGTAACCTCCTCGTTTTTGAAGTCGCTTAAAAAGTACAGGGTACCGACAAACTTTAAAACCAACTTTATTAATAGTATAAGCAGTAATAGCAGTATAGTACTAGATTGCTATGTAGTTATTTCATATTGCACCAGGAGACCTCTAGGGAATCCACCTGCCACCCTAAGGCATATATGGATGGCCTCTTATTTATAAACTAGTGCTTAACCACAAACCCGCCTGATGTAATAAAGTGAACAGTGATGCAATCGATGATGGTAAAGCGCGCTAGTTTATTAAGAGCCACTCAAAAGAACTGAATGAATAGGAAGGAAGACGGCTGTTGAGCGAGGTGATACAATGTTAAACCCAACGATGCTGCGCTAGAGGGAGATTGATCTGCAAATCCTCCATGACCAAACTCCCACATATCGCACAGACCCGTCCTCCGTACGGCTTCACACGACTTCATGCTGGAACACGACGAATCGCTTGGGGGCAAGACTTTGTCTGGTGGGTGGTAACTTCTGCCGGCAGCCGATGTTATGGCCTACGCCTTATTTGCAGATGCCGTCATTGCGTTTTAGTCCCAATATTCCATCTTTTTCTTCTCATCCTGGAATGTACAATTTTCCGCATAACTTTCCTCACGTTCGTTTTCCTTTTTTCCCTGCCATGATCAATTTTACAATCCCATCAATTGATGCCTACCCTTTTTTTACCCTAAATACCTTTTACACACCTATTAACTATTTATTAACAATTAATATTGCTCCCGCACCCAGCGGTTTCCCGCGACCTTCACCAGGTCGTCGGTCCACCTTGTCGGGGGCCTACCCACGCTGCGTCTTTCGGTGCGTGGTCGCTACTCAAGAACCCGTCGCGTCTGCTCCATCGGGCATTGGTCCTACGGGCAATGTGCCCGGTCCACTGCCACTTTAGTGTTGCAATTCTTCGGACTATGTCGGTTACTCTCGTTCTTCTGCGGATCTCCTCATTCCTGATTCAATAGCGCAGTGAAACCCCAAGCATAGCCCTCTCCATAGCCCTTTGAGTGACCTTGAGCCTTATTATAAGGCCTATTGTTCATATTACAGCATAGTTTACTAGAATCACTCAATTAACATGCATATTAACATCCTATTTCGTAACCATTAAAAAGACGACATTAATTTTATATGATAGCCCAGCAAAAAAAAAAAATGGATGAAATCCAATTCTTTACAAATTATAGACATCCAAACATAAATAAACTAGTAAGAAGTAGGATTAGTAAGAAGTAGGATTATAACATGTATGAAAATCATCTGTCTAGAAATGGTTGTTAACATCTGTATTTTACGTGTAACCAAGTAGATGAGAGTCAAGTCTATGAGATTTGCCTGGCAACGGTTTGTTTATTATTTATCGAATTTGGCTCAAGTATAATCAATTTTCTATCCTTCTCTGTATGAGGGGAGACTTGTGCCCAACGGTGGGACGATAAACAGGTTGATGATGATGATAATTAAATTCATCAAATGTTATGAAACATATTGAAATAAGTAAAGCGTTAACAAAGAAAATATTTTGAAAAGAAACTTGAAAACTTTTATAATGTAATAAAAGACAAAATATATTGAAGCTTGTGTCTTAATTTTTGATTTCCCCTCTGCCTTCAAAGCAAAAGTGAACAGGCATTTCTGGGCAGACTCGTTCCATCATACACCTCATCCATTATTTTCCGTGAGGTGTGTTCGAAGTCAAACCAGCCGTCCCAAACCTCAACAAAAAACAAATAATAAAACAAACTATTAAATTATATCAAAATAATTAAATCACTGCTTCTAATTGTTATGTAATTTCTTTTTTTTTCAGTTATCGACCGGTATGATGCAAAAAGCAATAAACAGAAAAAAATATATACTTTAAAAGAATATACATATAATAAATATATATACTGTACATAACTATAAAACATACTAAACATTTTAAATAACTACAGGAGGAAGACAGCTCAGAATGAAGTAAACACGAAAGCTATTGTGCATACTAAACATTAACTTTACTTAACTATGTATACCTAACTAATGTATTTATTCTTATTATTTTATTCACAAAGACGAACTATACTCTTCACATCTTGTACTACTTTACACTACAACGTTATTTTTTGTTTATACGAACCCTGAATATAGTTTGTTCAGAATAAGCAGCTGAACCGATTCCAATAATTTACAACATTTAATTTTTTCAAAAACACATTTAGAAATTGTTGCAGAGTGGTCACCGAGCGGTTACGATAGATTATAGAACTTGTGGGCGCGCCACAGCTGACGCCAGAGGTCAACGCACCGGGCTTGCCCGACCGTTCAGAGCTTTGACCATTATTTTTGTAGTTTTTCATTACATATTTTTGAAATTTTGTACATAGATTCTTTAGTTAAAACTACTGGACACGTGTTTCGGTTTTCGCATAAACAAAAAATAATGTTGTTTACTTCAATGTTTCTACTCCTACAGTCAATTCACAGTTATTTAATTTCTGATAGCAGCATTCTAATATGAACCTGTAAAAAGACCACCTTCCTGAGACGAACATAAAGAACGCTGTCATCTTTACCGATTTGTCAGTAACGGCAATCTAAAATGAACTTAATAATTGGTGACCCTGATTTAACTCGAGATGGTCTCCAAAGCCTAGAGCACAGGCGTAGAGTAGCCAGCCTTTCGGTATTCTATAGGATACATTTTGGGGAGTGTGCGAGGGAATTGCATGATTTAATTCCCCCATCTCCGTTCCACCATCGGACGACCCGTCGTACGGCGAGTTTCCACCCTTATATTGTTAACACCACTATGATCCGGAAGAAGCGTTTCGCTTTTTCCTTTATACCGCGTCGGACTACAATTTGAGTGTCGTCAAGGCTAGAGTGAATAGGCTCTTAATAAACTAGTGCGCTTTACCATCAACGATTGCATCACTGCTGTTTATAATTTATAAAAATAAAGAAAATAATGATCACTGTGAATTTGACAGTGATCTGAATTCAGAAGTAAAATAACCGAATAGACTGTACAAGTGTATCTACATACAATTTCACAAAAAAAAATTAATACATTGGCCCCGATTCACTTTGTTCATAAACTACACTAAATTTAAGTTCAGGGCATCTTTTTCTTTATATTTTATTAAGAAAAGGACAGAAAATAAAATGTTAGTTTAGACCTGTCAAATTAGTCGCCATGTTTATTATCGCGTCTAAACTGTCGATGGAGTATCTTAATTTGACAGGATTAAACTGAAATGTTATCTTCTATCCTTTCATTCATTGATGAAAGGATAGAAGATGACATTTTAGTTGGAAAGTAAAAAGAAAAAGATGCACTTAACTTATAATTTATTTAGTTCATGAACAAGACAATCAGGGCCATTTTCTTTTTTTTATGATTCTTATTTTATTTCTTCTTTTGTTACAGTTTACTTTCAACAATCACAAGGTATACTATTTTGAATATTATTTACTTCTCCTAATGTGTTTTCGTAGCCAGAGTTATCTATGAGGTTTGGCGGTTTCATTTTCTATATAGTCTATATTTTCCACATAATAAACAATTAAAGCCAGGAACATACATGCCAGTAACTTGCAGTAATGTGTGCAAGTATCTTGTTATTCTAGTTATCATCAATCGGCAGTTGTTATGGCATAATGTCTTTCAAGCATAGGTACTAAGTACTATATGTATACCAGAAAAAATATGCGCTTCGGTGATCTTCGTGTTTTCAAATTCCCACATAGAGGCAATGCTCTACACAAGCGAAAGTCTATCATTACATATATTTGTCAGTATTTATTTTCTTAGATTATTTCAGGGCGATAGTTTGAGTCCACTTTGGTTTTGCTTAGCATTGAATCCTCTAAGCACACTATTGGAGGATTCAGGTTATATACATATTTGTCAGTATTTATTTTCTTAGTTTATTTATTATTAGTTTTTAGCTATATCATTTCTTTTTATCTAACACGTATTTATTTTTATTTAAGTATGCATACACCGTTATGCTGTTGTATAGAACTGATTTACATCCGTCACCTCACACCAGGTTCAGTTGAAAACCAGCGTCAGGCACTAGTTGTTTGGCATTTTTGCTGAATTGGACCTTTTTGGTGCAGCCACGAAGCACATTTTGCTGCTATTTTTTACATTTATTTTGTTGCTACCTGATGTATGTTTATGCTAGATGTATTGTGTGTTTTTAAGTCTGTGCTGAATAAATATATTATCTTTCTTCTTTCTTTCTTTCTTTCTCGTTACAATTGAGACAAGGCTAGATAGATGATGATAAGGGTAGTGCTCGTTAAGTTTTGTTACTTTCATATAAACGCGCGACGCGTAAAGAACTATCATTACGCTTTTTATGGAGTTTTCTCCCTCTTAAGTTACCTACTCCAGTCACGTTCGTCATTTTCCATTCAAAAGATTTTTGTAATTGCATAGAGTTGTTAATCTATAGAATTTCACAATCACAACAATACAAAATTGGATTGCATTTTTATGGTTATAACAGCTCTATACTAGATCGCAATACCCCGCGTTCATATTCTCAAAGATAGACGATGATTTCCGAAGCGCAAAGTTTTCTTTGGATACTTCTGCATAATTTGTGCAAATTAAAGGCGTGACATTCCTGGCTTAAAATTATTTTGATACAAACGAGGATTTGAAAACCTATAAGTAATATTTTACGGATATCGTATAGACATAATAATTTCGAGAGTAAATGATTTTTGCTCAATCGTATATCTATAATTTGTAACTTATCTTGCAGAGCCCTACACTGACATTCAATTCGCAACTTAATTAGTTTCTATTACATGGTTCCTTAACAAAGACTTTCCTCTTTTTTTTCGCTAATAATTAAATATTAGTTAAGTGGCAGTAGGCGGGCACATTGCTCGCAGAACCGATGATCGATGTGGCAGTAAAGTTCTGGAGCGGCGGCCACGTACTGGAAGACGCAGGGAGGCCCCCAACAAGGTGGACCAATGACCTGGTGGTGATGCGGCCAGCACAAGACCGATCATCATGGAAAGCCTTGGGGGAGGTCTTTGTCCAGTAGTGGACCTCTATAGGCTGAGAAAAAAAAACATTAAATATTTTGTCTGAGAGAGGTTTTTGTTCAGAAGTGGACTTACTTTAGACCAGAGCAACCCCCCCATGCCCGCGCTATCGACTCTTTAGTACCCCGTGCCTTTTTTTTTTTTTTTTTTTTGCCGGGGTGGAAATCCTCATAGGATGCCCGCCGCCCTGGGGTGGGCGACGGGGTATGTCAGACTTTTACTGACTAAAACCACCCCGGTGTGTCTTCAATCACGAGCGCGCGTGGGGCCGCGGGAGTCTAAATTCTTCCACGGCCCCACATCCTCGTGCTGGCCCGGTCTGTCCGGGCCTCGTCTCCTGCACGGGGTAGTGGGGTGTTAAACTACCCCGTGCATCGCCTCAAAGGCGCGCGCCGACACTCGCGCGCGCCTCCGCCTCGGGGTCCATTAATAGGGGGGCGGGGACTTCCCCATGTCCCTCGCCCCTGGACCCAAGTACCCCGTGCCTACGTTAGGTATTTGATCGAAGTTAATCTTTTGGTTATAGAAACTGGATTTAGGACCTTCACTTTATTGTGTCACTTTTCTTTTTCAATCTCTTTAGTTTTAAAACCTATTATTTTCATCTAAAAGGAACACACAAGTGTGTTCGTATTGTGTTATGGGATACTAACTCAACGCTACTATATTTAAAATAGATACATATATAGATAAACATCCAAGACCCAAGCCAATCAGGAAAAGATCGTTTCCCATCATGACCTGGCCGGGGATCGAACCCGGGGCCTCCACGTCGCAGGCAGGCGTGTTGACCGCTGCGCCACGGAGGACGACATCTCTATTTATTTGTGCATGTGACACTTATGCACGCTGAAGGAAACGCATTAATTATTTTTTTTGAAAACGATTAATTAACTGCCGCATTGGGACACGGCACTTACAATACAACAATAATTAATTAAAATCATTAACAACTGTTGTCAACAAAGAAACAACACATTTTTGAGTGTCATCGTTACAATAAAAATATGATAGCCAGTCAGTTACAGCCGCAGTATATGTATGTATGTAATGAAAATTGGTCACCTTTGCCCAATATAATATAAGAACTTTTTTTTTCCAGTTCAATAATTTCGAGCACCATAAAAAATTCGAAGATTTCCACCACTTCGGTTTCCGCAACGCATTTACTGCAATAGACCCAAAGATCATAGAGAACTATAAGCCAGGTGAAGGCGAGAGCTTCAAGGGAAAATCCATCAGAACTCACTCGTTTTCCTCCAATATTAATGGCAAGGTTAAGGAAGGAGGCAGTTTAACCAAAATCGAGAATAACAACGGCCACGTAAAGAAAGAAAAAGCTGCCTTCAACAGTGGCGGTATTCAGCCTTAAAACTGTCTTTGTAAACTGAGTTTTTCAGTTAATTTAGTCTCGTCGTTCAAAAGGCGATCGGCGATCAGTTTTGTGATACTGGCGTCGATTCTTTTCTTCAGAAATTAAACTAATTTTAAGTTAAGTGCATTTTTTTCTTTTCATTTCGTTAAGAAAAGGATAGGAGATAAAATTTTAGTTTAATCCTGTCAAATTAAGACATTCCATAGACAGCTTAGACGCGATTATAAGCACGGCGGCTAAAAATACTTCAGTTTACGCCAGGAGTGCTCTAATTTGACAGGTCTAAACTGACATTTTATCTTCCGTCCTTTTCTTAATGAAATAGAAAAAGATGCACTGAATTTAAATCTAATTTAGTTTGTGAACGAGAGAATCTGCGCCAATGTTTAGTTATGGACTTAAACTAATTTATCTTAAATTTGGAAATATATGATGTGAAGTATTCATCATATTTTTTTTTTATTTGTCATTGTTTATTTTTAAGTTTAGTACCTATACAAATTCGATTAATAAAAAAAATAACCTTCTTTATAGGTTTATTTATATCCTAGATTATATACAGTATGTTAAGAAAACCCTGTCCGACCCATAAGGATAATAAAGGTTAGGTAAACACATGACCAAATATAATATAAAATTTTACGTAATCATCATAGTACCAATACAAATGAATTTTGAAATAATCATTTTTTCCCGCGAATTAATTCCAACTTCCCCGAAATTTGGTAATTTTAAAAAAAGTTATAACACCGGTATTATTTTGAGCGAATAGCGATGCGATCACGTGCCACGTGCCCTGCCGCCCGCCGCCCGCGGAATGGTGGTAACGCACATTTATTAAGTTACCTCTTTTTGCGAAATAATATTTATTTTTTTAGAGGGATTTTTTTTAAGTGTAGCCCGGTTTGAATGCATTAGTAGAATCAGTTATCGATACCTAACAACACCTTCACGGGTCGGACAGGGTTTTCTTAACATACTGTATACAATTTAAATTTCTAAGGGCTGAAGTTTTCTTCGCCTAGTAACTTTTGTACAAAGAATAAAATGTATTTATTTCTTTTTTGTATGAAATAACTTAAAATTTCAAAATTGGTCCTCGAATAATTTTATCAGATTATTGAAAAATCAGCTCTTTTACGATTACTTTCAATATATCGTTTTAAAATGAAATACGCTGTTTTATTTATTAAAATTATAGATATGTAAATAATACATACACAAAAAAGAATCAGTTTTTTTATTTATTTCATGTTTATTTAATACTTCAAGTGGGGTGATAATATTGCTTTCAAGTTACATAGTTAAAAAAATACTTATTGAGAATCTGAGTATAAAATTATTCATAAATAAATATTCTAGTTAAGAGCTGAGTCTCAACGGATTCTGGACACCTGGCCTATGCAGGCGCGGATTTGCGAGCGACCAGGCCCGGGTCAAGAACGCGTTATCTTTCACGCGCGACTCAAAAATATGTCAGCACATCGTGACGTGGTCCACGAAGACCGATGCTTACCAGGGCCAGGGATAGTTCGAAAGAGATACCATAGGCCCTGGCAGACAGGCAAGTGAAGGAACACAGCGTGAATATTTACCCCCTTATTCATAAACGCTGCTTAAAGTTAGTACTGGTGATTAGCGACTATTTAAACATACATTTTCGACGTTTCACGTCACATAACTTGTAATCAGCGGTCATGAATAAACGCCTTAAACACTGTGGTGCTTATTGATAAAAGATGTTTAAAGTTAAGTGACGCTAAAACGTCATAAATGTGTTTTTAAAATTCACTAATCACTAGTTAACTTTAAGCAAACTTTATGAACCTTATTCATAAAGTTTAGGGTTAGTCAGTAAAAGTCTGACGCGCCCGTCTACTAAACCCAGAGCGGGTGAGGTCATTTGATGATTCCCATCCTGAAAAAAGTCTCAATGGATCGTAGCAGTGATGCTCTACCGAACACAATAACCCTACAGGAAGGTTAGTCATTTGGATCAGGGTTACTTGTTGGTTAAAAAAGAAACCGTGGCCCTGACCCACAGGCAAGTGAAGAAACACGGGTGGGGTTTAGTCAGTAAAAGTCTGACATCATGCCCTTCCGCTTCTCCCAAAGCGGGAGAGGTCATTTGATGATTTCCCATCCCAAACAAAAAAAAGGTTAGTCTTCTTCAGACTTCGAGCCCCGCCTTCGAACTGGGGTAAATTTTGACATTCAGAGCGGTGATGCTCGTATTTAAGCGAACACCATCGAACTGTGATCCAAATGGGCTTCACGAGGTGAAACGTGACGAGTAGTGTCACATAGTTTAGAGCCTCCCAACTCTCGGGGCCTGTCGAATTTAACTAGATGGGATCGTATTGGCGATCACTGTTTATCCCTGCGGACGGAAACAGCTCCTGCTAGTTGAGATCTGATCTCATCTATTGACTTAAGTGGATAAATTTCCCTTATAATATTCTTATTCAAATTTCTAGGATCTAAACAAATTCGTAACTGACCCGTGCTTTTGACTGTTATCACTATACTGTTCACCCATTCTGTAGGTTTAAAAACCTTTTCAATGACCTGCATTTTCTCCATGCGATCCAATTCATCGCGCAGTTTGTTCAGTAAAGCGAAGGGTACTCTTCTCGGAGCATCCACGCATGGCACTGCTTCAGGTTTGAGTTTTAGGCGACAGACTTGAGGTGGACATCCAAGACCCTGAAATACATCATTGTATTGTGTAAGAATTTGTTCACTAAAATTTTGTTGAGACACAGAGAAAACTCTTTGAATTATACCTAATTTTTCACAAGTTGGTAGACCTAAAACATTCGGACAAACTAAATCTGCGACTATAAACACTATATTTACACTAATAGTGCTATTATTTAAAGATAAACTACATTTTATATTGACTTTGCCCATAATGGGTATTGATATACCACCAAACCCACTAACGTTTATTTGACATTTCTCAAGTGACATTTGACTTTGACATTTCAAAAATTGAAAAGTTCTCTTTGACATAATATTGATATCAGCTCCAGAATCAACAATGCAATTAATTTGTGTATGACCAACTAAAATGTTTATGTTCCATGACTGTTTAGAATAGTATTTGTTTTGTTTTGACTCGACTGTATTGACCTGTTTATTATGTGCTGACTTTGCTGTAATAATTCTACAAGTGTTTGTTGTGTGAGATTCCTCAGACTTGTGTCTGTGCTCATCATTAAGATATGAATCTCGACTAAGACTTTTTGACTTTTTTGACTTGACTGTGAATCTCTCAGACTGTTTAGTGTTTTCATCATTGAGATACGACATATGACAAGATGAGTCTTCATGAGATCTCTCGGACTTATCAGTCACCAGACTTTTTTCATCACTGAGGCATTTTTTATTAGACCTCTCAGATATGACATTATCACCACTTTCATCACAGAAATATGACACCGGATATTTTTTATGACAAGATGAGTCTTCATGAGATCTCTTAGACCTTGACTGCGACTGGCCTATGTGCGACCTGACCGTTGATTGTAACTTGGGATGTGACTGTGACTGTGTGTATGACAACCTGCTATTTCTGTAATGATTTCGATTGTGATGACTTTGTGACTCTAAATGACAATTATATTGACTAGACTTATGACTATGACTGAAATTATGACAATTTAAAATTCCAACAAAATTATCTTGACTACCAGTTGAACTAAAAGACTCTAAATGACTGACTTTTTTATTATTTGAGTAACAAAATTTTGCAAAATGACCATAAGAGTTACATGACCTGCACTTAGCTCCCTGCGCTGGACATTTGTAGCGGTGGTGCTGTCCACAGCGGCTACACGTCCTCGAGCGCTTCTCAGGACTGGGACTTGACTTTGACCTCCCTGCGCTGGATCCCTGCTGACTGACTGGTGAAGCTCGCCGTCGCTGACGCTCCGCTCGACCACGGCTCCTCCGACGCAGATGCATGACTTTTTCAGACTCTTGACTAGTGGACCTCTTGACAATTTGGTCTGCATCCTGCTGTGCGACGATGAGTGTCCTAGCTAGCTCTCGCATCCTCTGATATGTCAGATCAGGTTCCTGCAGCAGTCTCTGACGTACATGTGCTAAGTCCAAACTCAAGTTGGCGATAAAAATATCTCTGATAAGAGATTCTCTGAGCGTTCCAAATTCGCAATCTTGGCTCTTATTTTCGAGATCGGTTAAGAAATCCTCGATGCTTTCCGATTTCTGTTGACGTGTGGTAAAAAACATGTAACGACACATGGTAATATTTTTTCTGGGTTGAAAAAATTCGTCGAATTTGGCTTTGACGTCATGTAATGTGCTTTCTCCAATATTTATGTTGAATGTGTTGAAAATATTTAAGCATTTTTCAACAATGTGATGTAATAAAATGGCGATCTTGCGTTTCTCACCGGACTTGTCCAAACCCGTTGCCAACAAGTATAATTCGAACTGTTGCCACCAGCGCTTCCAGGTTTCGTAATTGTTGTTTGTTGCATCTGACGATATTTTAAGCGCCTTCAAGCCACTGTTCATTGTAGCTTCGGTGTCATGGCCGCCACCGACGCCATCCGACTTTTGCATTTTATGAATTTTCTTTCTTCGTATTGGGTTTTTTCACTCTTCTGACACCATGTATGTGTTATCCCACTTCTGACACCATGTATGTTTCTTGCGCTGGTGAACAGTCAGGTTCGTACTACCCGCTGTTTAACCAAGTTTATGAATGGTATTATACTATTGTAAAAGACTAGGGCCCTAGTCTGCTATTACAATAATGTGAGAATGGTCGATCAGTGATCTAATGTAATGATCGATTTTGACAAGTTTCGTAATACTAGATTACGAAACTTTAAAACAAAATTGCGTAATTTTGACTTTCCAGTGGTCCATCACTAACACTCCACTCCATATTAATTAATGTTCAAATAGATTCGTTTTTAGAAAATCATTCAGTACTACGAGTACTAAAGGGTTTTATATTAATGGCAATGCGGCAATGTCATTCTATCACCATTCCATTACGATGCGATTGACTGATAACTGATAAATTTAGCAGATTACAAAGTTTTATCACAATGACAATGGAATCGTGTTGGAATGACAATTTAAAAAAAAATTGCTGGCTAGGGCCCCAGTAGTTCCTTGATATGATGATGATTTTCGCTTCAAAGAGCTTCGAAGAGCTGACATCATGGCTCAAATCAGTAATCCCTATTCCCTGTGGTAGCTTTAGATTTTACCTCAACCACGAAATTTTTCGGCAACGTAATATTGCACTATTTGATGAACAATTCCCCTTTTGCACACGACTTAAAAGGGCGCAATACCGACGTGATGTTGTGTTTCTTTGTAGAAGCCATTTCGAATGTTAAACTCCTGATGCTTAAGTCATACCTCGAAACAGATTGTTTACTTCTTGCTCTGAATGGACGTAAGGCGTTTATCTAAATGCATCGTTCTCTCCGTTGCATATTCATAATGAAGTTGACTCCCGATACAGGTACTACACTCATAGATTTACTTTTTTATTTTATAAACTGGTGCTTGACCGCGAACCCGGTTGATTGTAAGCAGTAATCGATGATGGGAAGTGGCGCACTAGTTTATTAAGAGTATATTCACTCTAGCCTCGAAGACATTTAAATTGTAATCTGATGGAAAAACCGTCTCAGGCAAATTGTTCCGGTAGTTCCATGTACGAAGTATAAAAGACGAGGCGAAACGCTTCGTCCAGATCGTAGCAGTATCAACAATGTAAGGGTGGATACTTGCCGTATGGCGGGTCGTCTGATGATGGAACGATGAATTGAATAACAACCATGGAAATCGAGATGTATGGTAACCCGCGTGGTGACGTATGGTTTTAACTGTAACATAACACAACAACTTAGTACCCAAAAGTATGTACAAGTAGGCACATAACCTTTAATGATGAGCCTGCCTGCTGATTTCGTAAAACACTAACCTACGCAATGGATTTCCTTTAGACAATTCAAAAACATTCATTCCATTATTTACGTTACTAAGCAGACATACATTTCGAACATTTGAAGCAATGGATTAACATCATAATCAGCCTATAGGTAATATTCCCGCTGTTGGGTCAAAGGCCTCTACACGGTGAGAGAGAGTGGGCCTTAATCTACCACGCTGGCTCAATGCGGGTTGGATTAACAATATCCTTCAAGATAATTTATTTAATTATTAAATTAATTCAAGCCACTAGGGCCCATAGAAAATACAATACAAACTATAACATAAAAATACTTTTAAACTAATAGATATATAAAAAATATTACAACAAATACAATTACTCATCATTATCATCATCTCAGTGTTAATCCCAGTCGCATCCGTAGCTTTTCAGCTTTGGAGTCTGGGGTCCGCTTTACCAATCTAACTTAAACTTCGATTATTTTCCGTGAAGCGTCTGCCGTCTGATCCCCACAACCCGAAGGCGATATCTAAGCATTGCAGTTAGATCAATTGTTAGACTTTTGAGGGCTCGAACAACCCGTAACGACTGCCACTAGATGTTCATATGGCAACCGGGACCAACGGCGTAACGTGCTTTCCGAGGCACGACCAGACCAGTGCAAATATTCATATTCATGCATACAAATATTTGCACTGTGCGGGGATCGAACCCGCGCCTCCTTGCGCAGCGGCCGCGTTCGCTGTTCACGGAGGGTCCGTGGCGTAGCGATATCAACTGAGGTGGGTTAGTAATAGATAATATTGCTTGCATCCGTTTTAATATTTACGCCACAGAATACAATAGGTACAACACATACATTACTATGCTATTAAAACTAAACAATACTATAAATACATATAACATAACAACTAAAACTACTGTGCACGGATCATCGGCGTCGTGTATCGCTGACTGGTGTTACGCAACCGGCCATGAAACCGACGGTACACGACACCCTTCGGCCATAGCTCTTCTTTCAGGAACTTGTCGAGATGATATGCGCGTGTTGTGGCGCGGCTCCTACACCTCGACCCTCACAGCCCATTTAGACTTGACTTACACGCGCAGATACTCCACTATCTCCTCAGCCTTCGAGGAGCCAATTAGTTCATAACACCAATAAACGCCATACAAATTCATCTGGTAATAAAAAATAATCGAGTGCCATTTCAAATTTGAAAGAAATCATTTTTGTCCTGAGTGCTTATAATATTATTTTATTTCAACTAGAATATCTTGACATACAACCAAAGATAGACTCAATAGAAAATGTACAGAATTTGACACTTGGTTAGTTTTACCTTTAAAAGCGGTGCTACTTTGAAATACCAAAATAAACTGGGCATGTCATCATAACGTGCGTAGAACACTTGTTCGAAAATGTTCCATCGCCTTTTGTTTTAAACTTGGAGCATTCGGAGAAACAAAAACATTTGTTTCAGATTCAGAGAAGAATTCAACAAAAGAAAATCGACTGAAATAAAGATATATTGTTGGTACATTCATCCTGCTATAGATATTGTAATGGCGTCGTTCATAATCTATTCTTGAAACGATAAGCATTAACGAATTTTGACAAATACAACTTCATTCGTCAAAATTCACATGAAAGGGTAAATTTAACCATTGGAACATGTGCAGAACATGTTATTTATTTATTTTTTTTTCATTTACATTATACAGCCCCTCTGTATAATGTAAATAAAAAAAAAAAATGGTTGCCTGTAAAGTCGGTTTTACGGGCGAAGATTTTACGTGACAACGTCTTTTTCTCGGTAGAATATTTATTGATATGAATATAATTAAATTGCACAATAGGAACAAGGAATTGAATGAAAATAAGAATTGCACAAATTTTAACTATAGAAATATATTTTGTTTACTAAAACATCGGTGACTCATCGTAACGTTACCGAGCGTTACACTTTTTCATAAGTGACTCCCAGCCGCAACCTAATTTAAGACGTTGTCACGTCAAAAAGAAACGACGGGTTCTCGAGTAGCGACGACCTGGTGAAGGTCGCGGGAAACCGCTGGATGCGGGAGGCGCAGGACCGGTCGTCGTGGAGAACCTTGGGTGAGGCCTATGTCCAGCAGTGGACGTCCTTCGGCTGAAATGATTAATCGGTACAATGGTTATTAGGTACGGAAGACCAAGCTACCCGAAACTGTCAAATATTCTCAATTGACATTGAGCCTTAGGTAATGCTTTATCGGTAAAGTTGAAATTCTAATAAAGAAAATTGACTGAGTGTAGTAGCTTGATGTGCTGTCGTCTGTAAAAGCCATTTTAAGTCTTTTAAAATAAAAATAAATTATTATTTTCTTTTACTGAATATAGAACACTGAATTTTCCAAACAAAATAAGTAATGTAGTACGTATGTTTATTAATTAGATGTATATATTTATTTAAACTAGTATGATACACTTAACGTACATATTTATTGTATATTAATAATAAATAAATAAATACGGACAAATCACACAGATTGAGCTAGCCCCAAAGTAAGTTCGAGACTTGTGTTATGGGATAAGTACTAACTCAACGATACTATATTTTATAATAGATACATATATAGATAAACATCCAAGACCCAGGTCAATCAAGAAAAGATCGTTTTCCATCATGACCTGGCCGGGGATCGAACCCGGGGCCTCCACGTCGCAGGCAGGCGTGTTGACCGCTGCGCCACGGAGACCGACAAATATATATATATATATATATATATACGATATTCTATGTAAATAGTACAATGTGGACTACCTACACTATTTCTCTCTCCTTCCCTTTAGTATTCCATCCAAAGGTTGTCTGTAAAAGATCGCTCTTAGCGGTAAGAGCGCCCATTATGTCACCCTTTGTAAAATCTTTATATTTATGTTCTGTAATCTAAATGGTGTACATAATAAAGAGTATTCTATTCTATTCTATTCTAAGTAATGGCCCTCTGATATAATGGGCAAAAGACTCTGCGCGACACAATCAAATTATCACAAATTAAGTTTATTATTCTTAAATAATAGCGAGAAAAAAGAGAGAAAAGGTCCCACGACTCCTTGTTAATTGTGTAAAATACGTAATATAGCATATGAGGTTTATTAATGTTTTATTAATGTGATAACCTGATCGCCAAACTGTATAGGTAAAGAACTATTATAAAACTTTAGAACTTTAGAAGTTTTCAGGAAATAAAGAACGCAATAAATGAAGTGACCTTGAAGTGAATTTATTGTGTTAGAGATGCACACTATTTACAGTCGCACTTCACCTAATTTAAAAAAAAAATACCGGATAACCCTACGGGACGACTCCTGGGTCAAGGTTGCGGGTTGGTTAAAAAAGAAACCGTGGCCCTGGCACACAGACAAGTGAAGAAACACGGGTGGGTTTTAGTCAGTAAAAGTCTGACACGCCCTCCGCTCCCCCCAGAGCGGGAAGTTCCCAAGCAAGAAACCCTATGTTAAGTGAGGTTTGGGGTAAGCTGTAAAAATGTCATAATTTATTGATCATCAGCATAAGGTGGAATTCCAGCTCAGAATTTTTATATCTACTTTTTTAATATATAATTATAAAATAGTGCTTGACCGCAATCCCGCCTGATGGTAAGGAGTGATGCAATCGTTGATGGTAAAGCGCGCTAGTTTATTAAGAGCCTATTCACTCAAAAAAACTGTGTGAATAGGAGGGAAGGGGGCAATTGAGCAGGCAGCTATGTTAAACCCAACAACATGACCAACGATAGTGCGCCAGAAGAAGATTAATCTGGAGACCCTCCACGACCGAATTCTTGACACAACAACATTTGGTGCATAGTACCCGGCACACATCGCAACACAACTGCTTAGACCCGTCCCCCATACGGCTTCACCAGACATCATGCCGGAACACGACGAATCGCTTGGCGGCAAGACTTTGTCTGGTGGGTGGTAACATCTGCCGGCAGCCGATGTTATGGCCTACCACCGAGAAACCTAAGTTTTCATAATGAAATTTTTACAGATTAGATTGACAGTGTTATTTACTTATATAACTTTAACTGAAAAATACAATTACAAACGATTGAATAAACATTCTACACCTTATAAGCCACGCACAACTAAGTAGGTACATAGGTACGTAAGTAAGGGCCGGCGCTCACTGACGGCGTGGCACGGCATGGCACGGCAGGTTGTGCAGTGGCATCCCAAGGCGTGCTGTGGCATCCCGCGGCGTTCCGTGGCATACCGTGGCATCCTACTGAAAGCCCAGCCACTCTGGCATCCATCAGTTTTGCTCCAAGCGTATTCGAAGTTTCAACCTTATTTCAACTAGCTAGCGATCATAATATTCCTCGACCCCAAAGTGACCCATATATCTCACGGGCTGCAATGGCGCGCTGCGGCATCCCGTGGAATGAAAAAGCAAGACACATCATGCCACCGCATTCTGCAGCTTGTCGACTTATTATTTTTTTTATGCTCACATCAATTTAATTTAATATTTTTCCGAACCTGAATTATATTTTATACGGGTATCACTTAGAAAGAGACAGAGGGCTACTGGAACGCTTTCTCCATCAGACCGTGTTCTTTTCAAATAAGGTTTTATTTTCGATCGACCTTATTATTCTTGCAATAGAGTCTTCTTTTAAATAAGAGACTTATGCAAGTACTCACTCCACTTTAGATATAAGTTCCTTGACCATTGGTTTCAAATTGACCGGTAGCAAATGAGAAAATGCCTTCAAGTTCCAATTTAAAAATCTGGTGTCCTGTCTTATGACAAAAAACGAAACGCAAATTTTACTCTTGGAGTTTTGGCGGAAAAGTCAAGCTATCATTTAAAATTATTTATAGTGTTGTTTACTAATTAAAAGTGCGTGATTTATGTAGTAAAAAGTGCATTCACTAAATAATTCATAAAGAACAGTGAAATATCGAATTGAAGTGCAGAATTGTCGACATCGGCACCATTGCCATAAACAAAAATAGAATAGATTATTTGTTTTATCACTTTAAAATGAGCAAATGACAATCAAGTCCGTCCGTGATGCAAAATGTCGTGCAAAAACGATAAAACGAATGTATTTTTTATAATTGCTTATTAACGTTTTATTTGTTTTTCCACCTAGAAATCCTGTTCAGAAGTAAGTTAGTATACGGACCGATCGCTTGTGTGTATAAAAGGAAATATTACTACAGTTATTAGGAGAACCAATTCAAGATGTAATTTTGAACTTAGAACCCCCCGATTCAGATAGGTTTGGTTCGCTAGAGATCTTGGAATCTAGGGAACAAATATAGCCAGCAGCGGACTTACCAGCAGACTGAGTAGGCTTGGGCCTAGTGCGGCAAATTTTCGGGTGGCAAATTTGTGGACCACTTTTTAAGCTATTGCATAGCTTCTATCGCGGGCCTTGAGCGCGGGGACCGAATCCAGAAATTCCGTAACGAAAAAACCTCACGCTCCCCATCGTCTAACGTCGTTTCAGTTCGGCAGTCTTCGGCACGGTATGTTTGTGTGCGTGCGACTACATCTTTTGAAAACAATTTATAGATTTTCAAAAAGAGCATGCATATTGCAGGGCGCGAACTCAGTTCTACACACTTGCCATGTTACTGATAGTCGCGATGTGCTAAACTTGCGATTAATTTTCTCTCTGAAATAGGTCTTCTATAGAGATATGTCATAGACGTCATCGACGTTGTCATGGCTACCTTAAAAACTTTTCATATAATTAAGTACTTTTATTCAAATTAATTTAGTAGTGTTTTTATAAAATAGCTTTTTTTTTAACGGAAAAGCTAAGATGAATGTCACGCTAATTTTTAATTGGACTTTTAAATTATTTATAGTGTTGTTTACTAAATAAAAGCGCGTGATTTTATAGAGTAAAAAGTGCTCACGCGGCCGTTTTTTCAATTGTTGCAAGAATTCAAAAGACTGTCTTTAAATAGTGTTCAGACGATTGCTCAAAGTGTATTAGATTTCATTAGTAATAGAAATGGCATTTCAATAATGACTTTCAACTGCCAAAGTCTAAATAGTCATAAATACGATTTACAAGATTCAGTTACGAGACAAACAAATGTGTTACTTCTTACCGAAACTTGCATGACGCATGATAATCCAATTGAAATACCTAATTTTAATTGTATTGTTCAGTTCAAACGAGATACTGTTTCAAAAGGTGGGGTAGCTATTTACCAAAATAAAAATGATATTACTAATATTATGACTCCGAATATTGAAATAAATATTGCACACGTTAGCGATGTTAATGTTAGGCGCTCAGTTGTTGGAGATATTTGTGCGTGCTTATGCAAACTTAGAAATGGCCTACAAATAGTTTCTCCGAATCCAAAATTGGACGAGGTAGAGCATTTTATTCATCGCACTTTACTGGAGTACACTGAAGAAGGCTCGAAAATACTTGGTACAAATGGTAATAAATTTCCACTTATCTTGGCTGGCGATTTCAACATTAACTTCGCTGATAAAAAATCAGAGCGGTTGACAACTTTTCTATCAAAAACATTGAATTTGAAAATGAATAATGATCCACAAGAGTCCACAACAAAATATGGGACCACCATTGACGCGGTATTTTCTAGGTATTTAGAGGATATTAAGTCGCAAACTTATGTTTCTTATTTCAGTTATCATAAACCTATAGTTTCAATGATAAATATTCCTGAATAACCAACAGCTACTGTAAGGTAATAAAACCCACATGTATTGTAAAATAATAAAAATATTTTAAATAATATTAACTTTTTATTTATTTAATAAAAGAAAAATTTGTTTTCTTATCGGTCACCACGCTCAAAAAGTGTAACTTGAATTAATATCAAAGAAAAAGAAATACTGCATAAATAAAATAAATAAATAATTATAATTGCATAAATTGATACAAAATGCTATGCAATAGCTTTACCGCGGCAGTCCCCGTTTGTTATTTATGCACCCCATAGAAATCAACAAGATTTTAGTACAACAGTTTTCTGTTTGCTGATGTTTTACATATAGATGGCCGCAACATAACGTTTTTGTTGATTTGTAAAAATAATCTATTAGTTGACAATTATACAGCCTATACCTTCAGAATTTATATATCCACCACTGAGCATAGTAAACGAATTCAGACCCCACTATCTCCTTCGTCGCATCTTTTAGAAAACCTTACCTTTCAAGCAACTTTTAAAGTGTTTTGATTTATGGTTACATTTTTTTTTCACTATTGTTTTTTACCTTTTCATGGAAATTGTGCCAGGAGGCCTCCACCCTTACTCCTGGCAAATGATACAATTTTTGTACCGATACAACAATTAAGTATACTTTACATGACAGTGTCATGAAATGAAACAGTCATAGGGTACTTTAATAAAAATATTTTAGTAAGAATTGTCATGTTGGAATAATAATTATTTTAACATTTGTAAGATATGTGTATTGTCAAACAGATTACTTATAAAGTAATATACAGGGTGTATCTGACATCGTAACGCAAACTTCGCGAAAAGGCTAGACCGCATGCCACTTACAAAATTGTGATAGTCATTAATGTCGTTAATGAGCGGTTACAGTAATAAATGAACTTTGAACGATGCAAGCGTGCCGCCGTGCGTGTTTGTAGGTATGACGTTGATCCCTGATGCGAACTCTTTTAAATCAGCTGATAGGATAGTTTTTCTAGTATTGTTCACATTGCGCTTTTTTGTGTAATTAACGAATTAATAATTTTTTTCTTTAAAATCTTATTGGGTTATAGAAGTATAATAATTATGAACGGTCTAAAGTGAAAAAAACAGCATATTATTTTTTTAAATGGAAAAAAAGCCGACACAAAATTCCACCACTAGGGGGTTTAGAATCATGTACTGGATCTATGGTACTCGTTTGTGCGTCGATGGCAGATCGATGGCCCTTTATTTCCGAAACAAAATGTTTTTCAAATCTTTATTTTTTTCATAATATTATTTTTAAAATAATCATGTCATCAACCAAAAAGTTTACTTATCCCGATTCTCCCCTTTACATGTGTTATGAGTAATATTGACTTTCTCAAGGTCAACTAGCGCTATGTATATATACCTTCTGAACTTTTTATAATTTTCATAACATTGTGAGTTTCAGTTCACAGTACGCTTACCTACTAAAATAAAATAAGTTCTGAAAAATGGTGAAAATCGTCATATTTTTTGCTATTGCAATGTTGGCGCTTGCAAACGGTATTTATATAAATTGATTATCTTTTTTGTTTTGTTCCGTTCTGTGATTTATGTTAATTGTCAAGAGATTTGCTTTGTTTAGTTAAAACAGAATAAAACAAAACAAAAAAAAAACTATCTTTAAAGAAATATTAAATCATGTCATCACAAATTTGGTTGAGGATTCATTAAGATATCATTTAGTTTTCATTTTCTAACAAATTCAATTGAAAAATGGAGCTGAATGAAATCGGCCTGAAGTAATTCATGATATTTTCTAAAATCTCTTTTAAAAATCTGTAACTATTACTCCCCTCCCTCTGTGTAAGGGTATGTACTAGATAATTCAGTTTTCTTTTTCAAACAATTCAATAGTAAAATGAAACTGATTGAAATCGGTCAAAAGTAGTTCATGATATTTTCTAAAATCTATTTTATAAAAATGTAATTATTACTTCACTGTACTATTATGTATACAATATGTAAAGAAAACCCTGTCCGACCCATAAGGGTAATAAAGGTTAGGTAAATACATGACCAAATATAATGTGAAATTTTACGTAATCATCAGCACGTCGTAACAATACTAAAGAATTTTGTAATAATCTTTTTTTTCCGGGAATTAATTCCAGTATTTTTTTAAAAGTGACAACACCGGTATTATTATGAACGAATAGCGATGCGACCACGTCCCGCGTGCCCTGCCCCCCGCCGCCCGCGGAAGGGTTGCTTACCGCACATGTATTAAGCTACCACTTTTTGCGAAATAATATTTATTTTTTTAGGGTGATGTCCCCATTAGTAGAATCAGTTATCGATACTTAACAATACTTTTACGGATAGGACAGGGTTTTCTTTACATATTGTGTTGATATGACACTATTCGCATATCTAGTAATAGTTACATCTTTTTAGATCGTATATCAAAAAGTCCAATGTAACATGTATTTGCTAGAAATACATTGTTTCAGTAAAGATGAGATTATGATTTAATTGCTAAGGTAACCATAAAAATCAATAATGCACCTCTTATCACGTGTCTTTATATAGTTTTGTTGCATCGCTTCAAAATTCCGTTTTTTAATTTATCTGGAATTCTTATTATGTATTCGACAATATGTCCATTAGCACACATTCCATGTTACTTTTGTTTTATTTTGGCTATTAGAACAAAATCACCTACCAACTTGCGTTGTTTTATTGATAAATATTTTTTAGTATTCTTATGATAATTAAAATTATTGATTTTCTGTGTTGTTATCTTGTTGTTCGCGTTCATTATTGCTCATTTTTAGTATTTCCAACGCTAGATACGCTTTCACAGTATTACCACTTGTGTAAACACAATTCTATTGTAACAAGCTTTTAGAAATAATACGCAAACATTATTCTAGAATATTCCAAGTTGTAATATCAGTAAGGTCCACGTTTTTCTAAATCTTTTCATAACGGCGCATTTTTTTATGACAAGCTGTGCATTCCATGTTTAAAATTTTCAGTGTAAAATAGCGAAACAAACATCTAAATACAATCCACAATTAGCCATTTTTTATTCGATTTTCAACTTTATCTCTAAAGTATTAAGGTTTAAGGTTGATTGGGAATATTCGGCAGTTTCGAGTAGCTTGACCTGCTGTCATCCGTGCATCCATCTGCCTAGTCTTTTCCCAACTACGTTTTGGTTGGTTTCCAGTCAAACTGCGACTGCTTATGTGACCTCCACAACCCAGTTGCAATTGGTAAGACCGGTTGTCAGACTTTTTTTTTTTTTTTTTTTAATAATTATAAACTAGCACTTGACGGCATTCCCGCCTGATGGTAGCAGTGATGGGATCGTTGATGGTAAAGCGCGCTAGTTTATTAAGAGCCTATTCACTCAAAAACTGAGCGAATAGGAAGGAAGACGGCAGCTGAGCGAGGTGATGCAATGTTAAACCCAACAACACGACCAATGATGCTGCGCCAAAGGGAGATTGATCTGAAGACCCTCCACGACCAAACTCCCAACACAACAACATTAGGCGCATCGTACCCGGCACACATCGCAACACAACTGCTCAGACCCGTCCTCCGAACGGCTTCACCAGACATCATGCTGGAACACGACAAATCGCTTGGCGGCAAGGCTTTGTCTGGTGGGTGGTAACTTCTGCCGGCGGCCGATGTTATGGCCTACCACCGAGTAAAATTTTCGAATTTCTGAACTTCTTAATGTGCTTTCCATGTGAAACCTTATACAGATTGGTGCTGACAACAAGACAATAAATTAAACTTCGTGTACCTCAACACATTCTCAGTCTACCCA
This sequence comes from Sesamia inferens, assembly GCA_037179545.1. Classification (NCBI taxonomy): domain Eukaryota; kingdom Metazoa; phylum Arthropoda; class Insecta; order Lepidoptera; family Noctuidae; genus Sesamia; species Sesamia inferens. The sequence continues at coordinate 9,987,087 of CM073923.1, read as the reverse complement.
TAAAAAATCATATAAATATGTCCATTAGTTTAGTCACAGGAAATTATTTTTCATTTATCACATTTTCTACATGATGTACACATGTTGATAAGGAAGCGCTCATAGGTTATGACCACCGCATCCTGCGGTACGAAACTTTAATAACAATGGCGCGAAAAAAGCAAGTCGATACAGGATCGCGCTGTCGCCGATCGGACGTCAGTGAACCAATATTTTTAAAGGATGTGTTATTCCGTTTGCAATTTTATGCGGTTCAGTTTATTTGAAATTTTCATCTTTTTATTTTTGGTGCTAGGTTTTTCTCCGATTTAGGATTATTCCTATGAACCAGCATTGTTCGTGTTTTCATCTATTGTCTTATTGACAGCACCACTCTGTATGCCTTCTGAACTTTTAAAAATTTCCATACCCTTGTGAGTTTCAGTTCACAGTACTCTTCCCTACTAAAATAAAATAGGTTCAGAAAAATGGTAAACAAAAGAGAAAAAAGATCTACTAATGATAGTTGAAATCAACTTGTTAATGTGCTTTCCATATGAAACACTGGTATACGGCGACATCCGATTAGACCGGAGGCCGACCTCAATAAAGTTGGGAAGAGAATAGGCACTTATTGATAAATTATTATTTACAGCCTGTAAGAATACACTTGATAACAAAAAATATTCAAATATAAAATTGATTGTTAACATAAATTATTTTTCAAATAATTCTCTTTTTTGCAGCCCAAAATTTTAATTTTCCCGGTTTTCCTGGTTTTCCCGGATTTCCGTAAGTATTACTATCACTACCTTCTTTGATATAAAATGGACGGGACAAACTGTAACCATGAATTCAGTAAGTATGATTCTGAACTCCTTGCCCAAGAAGTTTTATTGGTGGCTAAAAGAGAAGGGCTCCATTGATTCCTGGGTGATTCCCAGGTGTTAACTCAATCAGAATAGCCTTATTTGTAAAGGGATATAATAGGTGTACAAATAAATTGGCGCCGTTTATTGAACATGCGGACATTATCACATTGGAGAATAATTTTGTCATGTCTGGAGAAGTAATGGCCGCGTTTTTCTTCTTCCTTCTATCTTCCTCCAAATAATGCTTCCAATTCCGTGTTTTTGCACGATTTCGGTCTTCTGCTACGTTCTTCGTCTACACAGTTTCTAAACTTTTGAAACCACTCACGACAACTTCTCTCTCTTAAAGCAGCTTCACCATAAGCTTCAGCAATCGATGGGTCTCAGCTGCAGATTTCTTCAAATTAAAGAAGTAACAAAAGTTACCGCAAATGACGATTACTGCCTTTTTTGCACAAAAATAAATATGTGCTACTGATACAGAGTCACTAATAATGTAAGTTTAGATAGTAATCATTTTACATCTGACAATTTCAACGAAACCACGGCGTAAACTTATTTCTACATCTAGTAATAACAACGCCTCATTGAAAATTTGGTGAAATTTGACTATGCAGGAACCAAGTTATTCGCACTCAGAACGAAAGAATACTAATGAGCATCTGTCAGTCACTGATAGAATGTCAAACATAGTGTTTCACCGTGATTTCTTAGGTGAAGAAAACTTCCTTAGGACTAGCCCTGCAATTATGTAACAATCTCACCATAAAAACTTAGGTAAAGATGAGTGGAGTGAGCTGTCGTTCCAACCTAACATTAATTAGCTAGGTTATGAAACTCACTCTAAGCTCACTATTTATAATTATAAACTAGTGCTTGACTGCAATTCCGCCTGATGGTAAGCAGTAATGCAATCGTTGATGTAAATGCGCTAGTGTTTATTTAAAGCCTATTCACTCTAGCCGTGAAGCATACTTGAGCACGCTTGTGATTAGGATACCCGTTGAAGCCGTGGGTGCTGGCTGGCTGGATGATTCCCGATGAAATGCGGGAGTGATGATGATGACGTCACGCTGAAGTTGTAGCACGAAGGCCCTTATAGCATCCTGTAATATTTAATCCATTTTACAAAGTGGAAGACGGGAAGAGCGGTCAAATAATAAATACAGCGCATGACTGCAGTAACAGTCAGCAGTATTTTTAAAAATAGGTGGTATATGTATGCACGTCTTAAAACTAGATAAACCGACGACGCAGTCCCTTCAGAATATTAATTAGTTTGCTAATAATATTGTTTCGTTTTGCTCGCAGGCGGGGCGGACCTTTTGATTTCGTTAAGGTGAGTGAACAATTCTGTAATAAAAGGCTTTAAATTACAGACCAATGTTAAGGCTGAACAATATAATGTTAATCAGCCTAAAATCTTCCCAAAACTGAGATACACGCTTCTTCTCTGTAACAACCGACTCCAGGTTGTCCACCACCCGAGCCCTGTGTAGGTTGGTAAAGGTCACATAAACAAAGAAAAGGAATATAAATATAGTGTAAAATTTTAACAAAGTGTAACCCCGCTCTGAGCGGAGCGGAAGGGTGTGTCAGACTTTTGCTAACAAAACCCACCCGTATTTCTTCACTTCCCTATAAGCCAGAGCCACGGTTCCTATTTTAACCAACCCGCAACCCTGACCCAGGAGGCATCGGTCTTCGTGATGTGCTGACATCTCTTTGAGGCGCGCGTGAAATACAACGCGCCGTCGTCGACTCGGGCCTGGTCCTTACCGAGCGGTGAGCTGCCCACTGTTCACTGGCCGCAAGCCTGGGCCTACGGTAGCCGGGAGTTCGATGTTGTCTCCTAACCAGGGCGAAAATCATGGCCCTTAGATTAGACTAACGTGTATTCTAAGACACAGTATTCGGCCACATAATGATGTAAGAAAAGCATGATTTGATGCAACGACGGACGATATTGATGTTAATAAGTTTCTGTCATAGTGTGGTGTGGTATGTTACCACACCACACAATGCACAACCTGTGTATTCTTGAAATTATTGTCCCTAAATATTATCCCTAAATAAACTTGACCGAAAAAAGTCCCTGCTTCCAATGTTTCTTCTAAAAAGTGTTAATTTAACTATTTTTTTTTTTAGTTTTCTTTCTATTTTATTAAGTAGATATTTATTGTAACTCGTACAAGAAGATCATAAAATTATACTTAATGAAACACTTTTAAAAATAAAAACAATTTATACAATATGTAAAGAAAACCCTGTCCGATCCGTGAAAGTATTGTTAGGTATCAATAACTGATTCTACTGATGGATACAAAACCGGGCTAAACTTAAAAAAATCCCACTACAAAAATAAATATTATTTAGCAAAAAGAAGTAACTTAATACATTTGCGGTAAACAACACTTCCGCGGGCGGCGGGGGACAGGGCACGCGGCACGTGGTCGCAAAGCTATTCGCTCATAATAATACCGGTGTTGTCACTTTTTTTAAAATTACCAAATTTCGTGGAAGTTGGAATTAATTCGCGGGAAAAAAGATTATGTCAAAATTCAATAGTATTGTTTCTATGATGATTACGTAAAATTTTATATTATATTTGGTCAAGTGTTTACCTAACCTTTATTATCCTTACGGGTCGGATAGGGTTTTCTTTACATACTGTATAAAATAAAATAAAAAATACAGAAACTCCGAAAGTCCTTTACATGGCAAAACGGCCCTTATGTCAGCAGTATGTTAACAAAATACCTTTAAATTTGATAATATTTCTTATTTTATGCAGAACAATATGAAATTGATGTCCCCCGAAGAAATTATCAACAAGCAGCCGGGCCCGAATCAAAATTACCATGCAAGTTTCGCTAGCTCTGAAAACAAAGACGGAAAGATTCGCACATCCGTGATACATAACAACAATGGAAAGAAAACTGGTTATACTTTTACTGACTAAATGTTTTTACTAGAACAAGCCATAATTCTGAACAATATAGAACGAACTTTATAGATACTTAAAGAATAAATTAATCAAAGTCATCAGATCATCATCTACTCGTCAAAAACTTTCGCAAGATATATGTAAATGAACTGTTTCTTTTCTATTATTTAAATTAGCTTTTATTCCAAAACATGCTTAACTTAAGAAACAAACTTGTCTCTTTTTATGGCCGTACCTATATAATTATGTTTGTTACTGTTGATTTACAAAAATAAAAACATCTTAGTATAAATTATATGCTGTGTGCAGACTTGAGTCAAGATTGAGTTTATAATCAACCTATTTCTTTGTCTAGTGAAAAAATGCTGACCCCGAGTTTCAATTTGGGTACATTACATGAGATGCAATAAACCTTAATAATTATCAAGCTTTACATTTCCAGTGTTAGCTAAAAATGTAAATGCTTTTTGTACAATAAGAGGTCAGTTTATACTGGCACGTAGTCGTACGTACTAAAATCAGTGAAAAAAATAAATAATTTTTGGCTACAGATGCCATATGAATAACAATCTTATTTAAACTGGACCGTGAAGTAGTTACCTTTGTCTTTGGTGTATTTTTTTTATTATTGTAAAAATAAAATGAAGTTGACTTTGATCGTTTTTGTTTCTGGTTACCAATATTCTTATATAATTTATATTGTCATGTTAATATATTAGAAACATTCCAATAAAATAGATTTAGACAAGATAACCTGGTGATTTTATTTGACAATCCTAAAGAGTATTAATATACCTACACCAATTTATTTGAGAAGTAATCGAAAATGTAACAATACTTCAGTTTGATAACATAATCATTTAGTGGCATACCAACCTTTTATGTGAGTACTCACAAGAATAAACTAAAATAAGCTAGACTAGCGTCATTAGAAAAGAAGAATAAAGATATTCTATTTTGGTCTCACACAGAATATATGATAGTAAAACTCACAGATAATATGACACTTTTCTCGGTGGTAGGCCATAACATCGGCTACCGGCAGAAGTTACCCACCAGACAAAGTCTTGCCGCCAAGCGATTTGTCGTGTTCCGGCATGATGTCTGGTGAAGCCGTACGGAGGACGGGTCTAAACAGTTGTGTTGCAATGTGTGCCGGGTACGATGCGCCAAATGTTGTTGTGTTGGGAGTTTCGTCGTGGAGGGTCTTCAGATCAATCTCCCTTTGGCGCAGCATCGTTGGTCGTATTGTTGGGTTTAACATTGCATCACCTCGCTTAACTGCCGTCTTCCTTCCTATTCGCTCAGTTTTTCTGAGTGAATAGTCTCTTAAGAAACTAGCGCGATTTACCATCAACGATCGCATCACTGCCTACCTTCAGGCGTCACTGCTTACAAACACTCTCTTGGTAACATAAAATAATAAAATCAATTCCACAACGCAAAACATTCAACGCCTACATTCCACAAACTGTACCTGTTTATGAACTAGTATAGAAATATAAAGGAATACCAAAATAGCTAAATAGGCTACTAGAAACACAACACCACGTATGACGTAAATGGCTATTGTTTCGATTTTCACTAATATTTACAGCTATAACAGACAGGATAAAAATAGTTTACATAGAGTCAGGTAGTCTAGACGTTGTAGCCGATCGATTCTATAAAAGCCCCCCGTGAAAAGTTGGGTGACGCACGCTTAAGTCTAAGCGTGCGTAGTTAAGCAGTCGATCAGAATGAGCTGTGAAAAATGTCAATCCCTTATCACGCACGGGTACAATGCTGATACTAAATACACTACAGAAAACTGTTAACGTTGTATAAAAAAAAAGCGGCCCGCTGCTCCTGCTACCCCGGACGGAACGCGACGCCCCGCAATTTTTAAATCTGTAATATCTTCGAAAATAATTATTTACATCATATGCTGTAAAGCGTGATATACATCTATATTAAATCAATAAATTATTTAAGGTGTTAAAATGGATAAGGATTAATGCTGTATTGGTCAAAATCGCTTCGAACATTTTGATTTTGTCGTAAAAAGTAAATGACAAAAAATGTTATTGTGGGATATCCATAAGAGATAAACATATACCATGGCGGACTTTTCTGTAGACCTTTTCAATGTGTACAATATTTAGTACATTCGTTTGATAAATATCTAAGGGTTCCAGTCAGCGCTTTACTGCAAACGAGGAAAAAATTTAATTATTTACGACATCACATTAGAAACCCCAAAAATAATAGTATTTCTCTACAATTTCATGGATATTATTTATTATACATATAAACCTTCCTCTTGAATCACTCTATCTATTAAAAAAAACCTATCAAAATCCGTTGCGTTCTAAATATTTAATCATTCAAGGGACATAGGGAAAATGGTATATAGGTAATGGTAAATAGGTTTTATAATAATTATGTAGTGATGTAAAGAAAACCCCGTCCGACCGATAAGATGACCAAATAAATTTGAAACTTTACATAATCATTCCCATCCCTCCCATCATTTAATTCTCCCATCTCCGTTCGATCATCGGACAACCCGTCGTACGGCGACTTTCCACCCTTACGTTGTTAACACTACTACGATCCGGACGAAGCGTTTCGCTTCTTCTTTTATACCGCGAACATCGAGAGACTGGAACAATTTGCCGGCCGCAGTATTTCCGTCCTACTACAATTTCAGTGTCTTCAAAGCTAGAGTGAATAGGCTCTTAATAAACTAGCGCGCTTTACCATCAACGATTACATCAATGCTTACCATCAGGTGGGATGGCGGGCAAGCAATAGTTTATCATTATAAAAAAAAAACTTGCGTTTTGAGTTTATAGAGCCCTCCAGGCTCTATAAACTCAAATTTACAACAAACCTATACAATTATATTATACTCATCGTACTTCCAGAAGATCGGCTTATATTGGTTATGTACAGTTTGATGTGTATCCGTGCAATCATGTGTGTATAAACTATACCATTTATAATCTAACACACATTATAAAACATTTAAACTAATTAACATTAATTAAAATAAAAACACAACAATAACAACACTTCAATAATACAATTAAATAATCTTATTATTAATCAAACGTGTTCAACGAGTGTCTGAATGTCAGTCTAACATAAAATTCCAGATAAAAACGATCTTTTTTTACCTAAACATCACTGTTTACCATCAGCCAGGGTCGCGGTTAAACACTATTTTTTCTCATTTGGTCTTAACTAGTGCTTGACCGCAATCCCACCTGATGGTAAGCAGTGATGCAATCGTTGATGGTAAAACGCGCTTGTAAGTCGTGGTGGCCTAGTGGTTAAAATACCAGCCTCTCAAGTATGAGTGCGCGGGTTCGATTCCAGGTCAGGCAAGTACCACTGCAACTTTTCTAAAGTTATATGTACTTTCTAAATATGTCTTGGACACCAATGACTGAAGGTGAAAGAAAACATCTTAAGGAAACCTGGACTTTAAGTCTAAAATCGCCAACCCGCATTGAGCAAGCGTGGTGATTACGCTCAATCCTTCTCTGTATGAGAGGAGACCTGTGCCCAGCAGTGGTGCGATAAAAAGGTTGATGGTGATGATGAAAGCCCGCTAGTTTATTAAGAGCCAATTCACTCAAAAAATAAAAACTGAGTGAATAGAAAGGAAGACGGCAGTAGAGCGAGGTGATGCAATGTTAAACCCAACAACACGACCAACGATGCTGCCGCAGAGGGAGATTGATCTGGAGACTTCACGACCAAATTCTCGACACAACAACATTTGGCGCATCGTACCCGGCACACATTGCGATACAACTGCCTAGACCCGTCCTCCGTACGGCTTCACCAGAGTTCATGCCGGAACACGTCGAATCGCTTGGCGGCAAGAGTTTGTCTGGTGGGTCGTAACTTCTGCCGGCAGCCAATGTTAGGTATGACTTACCACCGAGAACATGCATAATGTAAAAACAGCAACAACAAAACTATATGGTAATAAGGAAAATATGTAAACAATAAAAAGACCAAGTATGTAATTAAAGATCATAGTAACATCATAAAACTGATCATCATTCTTGATCGTTCATTGATACTAAACCTGACCCTTGTCGTGGTCAATCCAGTTCCACAAGGTCTTACAGGGACCTTAGCTTGTCATCCTAGCTTGCAAAACCAGCTAATTAAATCTCTGTCATCAATAAACTAGGTAGAAAGGGCAGAGTTATTTTTTTTAATAATTATAAACTAGCGCTTGACCGCAATCCCGCCTGATGGTAAGCAGTGATGCGATCGTTGATGGTAAAGCGCGCTAGTTTATTAAGAGCGTATTCAATCCGAAAAACTAAACGAATAGGAAGGAAGACGGTAGTTGACCGAGGTGATGCAATGTTAAACCCAACAACACGACCAACGTTGCTGCACCAAAGGGAGATTGATCTGAAGACCCTCCACGACCAAACTCCCAACACAATAACATTTGGCGCATTGTACCCGGCACACATCGCAACAGAACTGCTCAGACCCGTCCTCCGCAAGGCTTCACCAGACATCATGCCGGAACACGACAAATCGCTTGGCGGCAAGAATTTGTTTGGTGGGTGGTAACTTCTCCCGGCGGCCGATGTTATGGCCTACCACCGCCGCACCGCCGGCACTGGCCTTTTAGTTCAATAACATTGTAATAAACACTGCAATACGAATCCGCTGCATCCGGCTCGACTTGAAACTGACTCTAAAATACTTGGGAAAATAATAAGTAGTTAATGGCGTCCATTCTCTTGTTTACCAATTAAACTAATTTTAAGTTAAGTGCATCATTTTCTTTCTATTTCATTAAGAAAAGGATTGAAGATAACATTTGAGTGTCTTTTTTTTTTCTTTCTTTTTTGGCTTCGCACGGTTTGTGCATTTAGCCAATGTCACGTAATGAATTATTCATGTCGAAAAAGACGGCCGCGTGAAACGTCTACGACGGAGATTTGAGGCAAAGTCTTGATGAGGCCATTATGCTGCGAAATCACAATGTTCTTTATGAATTATTTACTGAATGCACTTTTTACTACATAAATCACGCATTTTTATTTAGTAAACAACACTATAAATCATTTAAAAAGTCCTATGACAAATGAGCGTGACACTCAGCTTTACATTCCCGCCAAAACTCTCAACATTTTAGTTTAATACTGTCAAATTAAGACACTCCATAGACAGTTTAGATGCGATTATAAACATGGCCTCCAAAAATACGTCAATTTACGTCAGGAGCATCATTTGACAGGTCTAAACTAACATTTAATTTCTAACTTTTTCTTAACGAAATAGTAAGAAAAAGATACATGAACTTAAATTTAATTTAGTTTGTGCACAGGGCATCAGGGGTAATGTTGAACATTGTAAATTATAATTAACAATAACATTAGTCAACACTAACTCTATGGACCGCATATGGTCTAAAATTAAATGATATGTATTACAATAATGCATGTCCGAATTCAAAAAAAAAGAATGGAAAGGTGTGTACCTTCTGCTCTGATCTCTAATTGCTTGGAGGCTGAGGAATCCGTTTCACATGTGCTCTATGAACTCATAGGAGTCATCCAGATTAGGACAACACCACAGAGCTCCCAGATCTTACACAGGTGTTCTTAAAAGACAAGGAGATGTAGTCAACTTCTGGAGGAATAACTACAGACGCCCGCCATAGTCAATAATAGTCCACCTGAAGGAATATTTTATTTACTTTATTAATTGGTCTATTTACAATTGTTACACTATAACTTAAGTGCACAATATGATGAGCTAGACACCACATGCAAAAACAAAATTATGACGCAGATAAAAGTTAGAAATAGTGCAGAAATAACTATAGCAACTGAAACCAAACCATACAACATAGAACTTATATTATACTAGCGGCCGCCAGCGACTTTGTTCGCGTAGAGTTAGTTATGCTCCGCTCCTATTAGTTGCAGCGTGATGTTATATAGCCTAAAACCATCCTGGATTAAGCTATCCAACACAAAAATAATTTTCCAAATCGGACTCATAGTTCCTGAGATTAGCGCGTTCAAACAAACAAACTCTTCAGCTTTATATATTAGTATAGATAATATTAAGGCGTTTTGATTGCATCTAAAAATAGGAACGCATATTACGTTTCGCAATCATACATTTGGGAATGACAACTACGTCGGAAAAACTATAGTAATAATTATTAATAAATAATTCTCAGCTGTCTGATTAATTCTAGCAGACATACAAATTACTCTATTAAAATACACGTGTTATCATAAAATAAAACATTAAGATGAATATACTATTAAATATAGATGCTTAAACTTTATGAAACTCGCATCAGTATGATAATGTTAAAAGCTAACAAAATTTGTTAAATTCCGGTCATAAAACGCAAAACGGATTCTCGACAAAACAAAACTCTAATTAATCTTAAAATATGAGCTCAAAATAAATGTGAAATGTGACCTTTTAAGACTCTTTGACGGTTTCTGATGAAACGCTATATTAACCACGCAGTGAAAAAGATGTGAATAATAGGCACAACACTGACCGACAACCGTGCCCTACCCTCGTTGGTAGGCTATAACATCGGCTGCCGGCAGAAGTTACCACCCACCAGACAGTCTTGCCGCCAAGCGATTCGTCGTGTTCTGGCGTGTTGTCTAGTAAAGCCGGACGGAGTACAGGTCTGAGCAATTGTGTTGCGATGTATGCTGGCTATGATGCGCCAAATGTTGTTGTGTCGGGAGCTTGGTCGTGGAGGGTCTTCAGACCAATCTCCCTCTGGAGCAGTATCGTGGGTCGTGTTGTTGGGTTTAACATTGCATCACCTTGCTCAACTGCCGTTTTTCTTCCTATTCACTCAATTTTCTTGAGTGAATAGACTCTTATTAAACTGCTGCTGCTGCCGGGACTGCAGTCAACACTATAATTGAAAAATAAAACATGTCATAGAAAAAACCTGCCAATATTCCGCAACCTTATTGCGTAACATGCTATTACAATCAATATGAATCATTTTGAAACATATTGCTAGTACATTGCTCCATATGTTCAAAAAAATTGTCAGTTCAACAACGTAAATAACGCAATGAATGTTGTTGAACTGTCAAAATGATTTCATTTATCTATGGTAGCGTCTTGCACGCATAGTCATAGTGATCTACACAAAACTGATGAGACGACCTGTACACGACAGGCATATAAGAAGTAGGTTTTCATGGCAAGAAAAACATGTGTGAGCGAAGGGCTTAGGAGTATCCTGCTAAACATACATAGACACTATGTATGTGTCAAATATTCTCGTTTATAAGACTTGGGCGCGTTTGATTGCGGCATTTGGACGCGACAATTCGCACATACCGCGCGTGTTCTCGTGAAACAAGTTAGATATTCACACGAAATGGCAAAATTCGCCGCAACTTTAACTTTAGTGGGTTTTATTATAATCAGCATCCAAGGTAAGCCACAATTTAAATCTTAATGTCCATAAAAGAGGAAGAGTTATGAAATAATAATTTTTAGTAATTTATTCTTATTTGGTGGTTTTTGTAAAAAAAAGACTATGCATACCAAGTTTTTTTTATCAAAATGTCAACAATACATATTTAAATAATGCAATGTAAATTGAATTCTAAACGCAGAAATCAAACATGATCTTTCAGGACTTTTCCGAATAAAATATTACTGAGTGGAATAATATTAGGTTAAATAATTTTTTTGTTTTAATACATTTTATGTAATAAATTTTGTTAATTGCAAAAGGAAGTACTAATTGTATTTAAAACATTGAAAGACTTGGATGAGATCAAGTCTTTTCGACATTTCCAACTCAAGAGCAAATATTTTTCAAGTTTATTTTATATTTGTTTATTTTCTGCTAAATGCTATTGCTGTATAGTCACTAAGATAAGCTAAATAAGGTACAAGTAGTGTAAAGGTCGCTTATTCCAGACCTACATCTAAACAATCAATATTAGTCGAGAGCGTGGGAGGTTATTGGCGTCGCCTCTTTTGTTCCCAAATTAAACTAATTTTAAGTTAAGTGCATTTTTTTCTTTCTATTTCATTAAGAAAAGGATAGAAGATAACATTTCAGTTTAATCCTGTCAGCAGTGGTCATTTACAGAGAAACAACTGCTATTACTATGAAAATATTTTTTAAACTTTTTCATTATCCACGGGTCGTGACTATGAATATTTGCACTGGTCTGGTCGTGCCTCGAAATGTAAGTTAAGCCATTAGTCCCGGTTGCTATACGATCATCTAATGTTGCTGGAGCCTTCAAAAGTCAAAAAATTGGTCTAACTGTAGGACCTACTTCGATATCGCCTTCGGGTTGTGGAGGTCAGACGGCAGTACCTTCATGGAAAATATTGAAGTTTAGCCAATATCAGCAGTTAGACTGGTAAAGCGGACTCCAGACTCCAAAGCTGAAAAAGCTCCTGATGCGACTGGGATTAACGCTGAGATGATGATGATGATGATCCAGGGGTCTCAGGAAGATATTCAATAATTTTGCATAATGGTTATTATTTGTTTTAAACAATAGTATCATCTCAAAACGTATATAAAGGGTGTATCTGACATCGACGCACAAACGAGTACCATGGATCAAGTACATGATTCTGAACCCCCCAGTGGTGGAACTTTTCGTCGGCTTTTTCATGATTTACAAAAAAATATGTAGTTTTTTTTTATCACTTTAGACAGTTCATAATTTCTATAATTTTATAACCCAATAAGATTTTAGACTTAAAATTAATTAATTCGCTAATTACACAAAAAAGCGCAATGATAACAAAACTCGAAAAACTATCTTATCAGCTGATTTAATAGAATTCACATCTGAGATTAACGTCATACCTATAAACCCGCACGGCGGCACGCTTGCAACGTTCAAAGGCCGAGCCGACGCTTTTTTCAACCCTGTGAATTCCCTAACCTTTCATTAACGACATAAATGAGTATTATAATTTAATTAGTGGCATGCGGTCTAGCTTTTTCGCGAAGTTTGCGTTACGATGTTAGATACAGCCCTGTACATACTTATATTGTTTGATTGATTGCAAAATATGCCAAACATGTTTAGATGCAAGTTAGGTGACGGTCAGAAACTTCACTAAAAGTTCAATAACATTGAAATAATTGAGTGCTAAACATGACTACTTCGCTCAAAATTGTTTGTTGAAATACTCATCATCATCATCATCATCATCTGATGATGATGATGATGTAGATGATGATGTGATGATGATGACGAGTAGAGGCTGATGCCTCTACTCGTCCACTGCTGGACATAGGCCTCCTCCATGGCACGGCAACAAGCTCGATCCTGAGCAGTTCTCCGCCAGCCACTACCAGCCACCTTTTTGATGTCGTCGCTCCATCTCGCCCATGGGCGTCCTACACTACGTTTGCCGTTTGTTGAAATACTACTAGGACATAATGGTAGACTAATATGTAAAACTTATATTATAATTATGCCATATACTTATACATATACAGTGTGTAAAGAAAACCTTGTCCGATCCGTGAAGGTATTGTTAGGTACCTGTCTATAACTGTTTCTACTAGGTAATGCCTAGAAAGCCGGGAAAAAAAGATTATTTTAAAATTCATTAGTATCGTTACTATGATGATTATGTAAAATTTCATATTTTATTTGGTCATGTGTTTACCTAACCTTTATTATCCTTATGGATCGGACGGGGTTTACTTTACATGTCATATATGTCATCATCATCATCTCTGTGTATTTGACAAAAAAAAAAAAAAAACAAATTAGTCCGCCATTCAGATTATAGAAAAATATTGGATTGTTTTATCAAATCAATAAAAAATGACAAAGATAAAAGGCATCAAAGATCAGGAGTGGTGCCTGGTGACGTTACTGCGCGCTAAAAAGTGTAGCGTCCAGTAACGTCACACGAGTTTTCAACGCACCGTGCCGTTTTTATTTTTTGTTTATATGAAAAAAGAAATTAGTATTTTTTGGAAATCTGACTGACGGACTAATTAGTTTTTTTTAGTCAAATACCCTATTCCAGTTGCATTCCGCTTACGCCTTCATTTCGCACGATCTCTGGCATCCCGTGGTGTGAGATTGTTGGCACGCATGTCATGTCGCTAGAATGTTTCATGGAACCAACAAATTTGAAGACATTTGACATCTACTGACCCACATTAGACCCGGACAGCTGTGTTGCTGGGGAGTAGGTATGTGCCTACATACTACATCTGTTCAGTTACAAGAACTTTGATATATGCATTTATAAGTAAATAACATAACGAAACACAAAAATATTAATCCAAAACTCACTGGCAACATGAAAACAGCTGGCTGGCATGGTGCCAACAATACTTGCCATCCCAACTTTAAAAAGCTAGTCGTGTAACCCGGGTATAAGATCGAATCTTTTCCTTGAGCATAACAACATCCTCAAATATATATTATTGTGAAGATGAAACAACATTTTTCCTTCTTAAGAGGCTCCGTAATAAGCCTTTGAGGAAACTTATTAACATATAAGTATTACAAAACGAAATTGTTTAAGGAAATACCTGTTGATGTACTAGATGTATATTTTATACCTTATTAGTTGAATGCGGGATGATATTATCTGTGTTCTTTTATTATCCTTATCAAAATACGGAATATTTTTGCAAGATTATTACAGCGATCCTTTATTAAACCCTAATTAATGGTCGACTCGAACTAAACTCAGTACTACTTATAAGTTTAATTATGACAATTCAACAACAATAATTACATTCGTTAGGAAGTTGACGTTTGTTTAAGAAACAAATATACAAAAACCGAATCGTTTCTCATTTTTTGTTTAAGCTTTTCCAAACTATCTTGGTGTTGGCTTTCAGTCTAAAAGTTTAACCGGATGCAGCAGAATTCCAGAATTTTACATGCCACTGCTTATCTGACCTCCACAACCTAGTTACTGGGTAATACGATACCCCTTGGTGATTACCCTGATTGGTGCTTAAACGTATGTTTAATCGGGACCCACCAATTTTATAGCAGACTAGCTGCGCGCAACGGTTTCACCCACGCTTGTTTCGATATGCTCCGCTCCTATCGGTCGCAGCGTGATGTTATATAGCCTAAAACCTTCTTGGATTAAGGGGCTATCCAACGCAAAAAGATTTTTTCTAATCGGACCGGTAGTTCCTGAGATTAGCGCATTCAAACAAACAAACTCTTCAGTTTAGTATCGATAAGTAGAGCGAGTCTTTCAGAAATCTACAGGATCCTGAGTATGTATTTAGTTATCTACGTCACTAGTTCTGTTTACAACTTCACCCCGCAGCAAAGATATGTAAATACTATTAAAATAGTGAATCCTGGTTTAGAAAAAAAAAGTATAAATTGATTGGGATACAAAGATCTCATCAAGATCTTTACCGAAAACCGAGCTCTGTATTTATATTTATACACATATTATCATGAAGTTTCTAATGGAACAGCTCACAATAATAATATTGACGTAATAAAGCGGATCAGTAATAAAAACACATATTAGTTTGTTCTCTTGTCCCTCGTCCACCAAAGTGGGTTTATCATTTTTTTTTTTTAATAGTTATAAACTAGCACTTGACCGCATTCCCGCCTGATGGTAAGCAGCGATGCGATCGTTGATGGTAAAGTGCGCTAGTAAACTAATAAATTAAGAAATTAACTTAACTTATTAAATTAACTCTTAATAAATTAAGAGCCTATTCACTCAGAAAAACTGAGCGAATAGGAAGGAAGACGGCAGTTGAGCGAGGTGATGCAATGTTAAACCCAACAACACGACCAACGTTGCTGCACCAAAGGGAGATTGATCTGAAGACCCTCCACGACCAAACTCCCAACACATAACATTGCGATGTGTCCCGACATTTGGCGCATTGTACCCGGCACACATCGCAACAGAACTGCTCAGACCCGTCCTCCGTACGGCTTCACCAGACATCATGCCGGAACACGACAAATCGCTTGGAGGCAAGAATTTGTTTGGTGGGTGGTAACTTCTGCTGGCGGCCGATGTTATGGCCTACCACCGCCGCACTGCCGGCACTGGCCTTTTAGTTCAATAACATTGTAATAAACATTGCAATACGAATCCGCTGCATCCGGCTCGACTTGAAACTGACTCTAAAATACTTGGGAAAATAATAAGTAGTTAATGGCGTCCATTCTCTTGTTTACTAATCAAACTAATTTTAGGTTAAGTGCATCATTTTCTTTCTATTTCATTAAGAAAAGGATTGAAGATAATATTTTAGTTTCTTTTTATTTTTTGTTCCTCTTTTGGCTTCGGTTTGTGCATTTAGCCAATGTCACGTAATGAATTATTCATGTCGAATAAGACGGCCGCGTGAACCGTCTACGACGGAGATTTGAGGCAAAGTCTTGATGAGGCCATTATGCTGCGTAATCACAATGTTCTTTATGAATTATTTACTGAATGCACTTTTTACTACATAAATCACGCATTTTTATTTAGTAAACAACACTATAAATCATTTAAAAAGTCCTATGACAAATGAGTGTGACACTCAGCTTTACATTCCCGCCAAAACTCTCAACATTTTAGTTTAATACTGTCAAATTAAGACACTCCATAGACAGTTTAGATGCGATTATAAACACGGCTTCCAAAAATACGTCAATTTACGTCAGGAGCATCATTTGACAGGTCTAAACTAACATTTAATTTCTAACTTTTTCTTAACGAAATAGTAAGAAAAAGATACATGAACTTAAATTTAATTTAGTTTGTGCACAGGGCATCAGGGGTAATGTTGAACATTGTAAAATATAATTAACAATAACATTAGTCAACACTAACTCTATGGACCGCATATGGTCTAAAATTAAATGATATGTATTACAATAATGCATGTCCGAATTAAAAAAAAAAGAATGGAAAGGTGTGTACCTTCTGCTCTGATCTCTAATTGCTTGGAGGCTGAGGAATCCGTTTCGCATGTGCTCTTTGAACTCATAGGAGTCATCCAGATTAGGACAACACCACAGAGCACCCAGATCTTACACAGGTGTTCTTAAAAGACAAGGAGATGTAGTCAACTTCTGGAGGAATAACTACAGACGCCCGCCATAGTCAATAATAGTCCACCTGAAGGAATATTTTATTTACTTTATTAATTGGCCTATTTACAATTGTTACACTATAACTTAAGTGCACAATATGATGAGCTAGACACCACATGCAAAAACAAAATTATGACGCAGATAAAAGTTAGAAATAGTGCAGAAATAACTATAGCAACTGAAACCAAACCATACAACATAGAACTTATATTATACTAGCGGCCGCCAGCGACTTTGTTCGCGTAGAGTTAGTTATGCTCCGCTCCTATTAGTTGCAGCGTGATGTTATATAGCCTAAAACCATCCTGGATTAAGCTATCCAACACAAAAATTATTTTCCAAATGGGACTCATAGTTCCTGAGATTAGCGCGTTCAAACAAACAAACTCTTCAGCTTTATATATTAGTATAGATAATATTAAGGCGTTTTGATTGCATCTAAAAATAGGAACGCATATTACGTTTCGCAATCATACATTTGGGAATGACAACTACGTCGGAAAAACTATAGCAATAATTATATTAATAAATAATTGTCAGCTGTCTGATTAATTCTAGCAGACATACAAATTACTCTATTAAAATACACGTGTTATCATAAAATAAAACATTAAGATGAATATACTATTAAATATAGATGCTTAAACTTTATGAAACTCGCATCAGTATGATAATGTTAAAAGCTAACAAAATTTGTTAAATTCCGGTCATAAAACGCAAAACGGATTCTCGACAAAACAAAACTCTAATTAATCTTAAAATATGAGCTCAAAATAAATGTGAAATGTGACCTTTTAAGACTCTTTGACGGTTTCTGATGAAACGCTATATTAACCACGCAGTGAAAAAGATGTGAATAATAGGCACAACACTGACCGACAACCGTGCCCTACCCTCGGTGGTAGGCTATAACATCGGCTGCCGGCAGAAGTTACCACCCACCAGACAGTCTTGCCGCCAAGCGATTCGTCGTGTTCTGGCGTGTTGTCTAGTAAAGCCGGACGGAGTACAGGTCTGAGCAATTGTGTTGCGATGTATGCTGGCTATGATGCGCCAAATGTTGTTGTGTCGGGAGCTTGGTCGTGGAGGGTCTTCAGATCAATCTCCCTCTGGAGCAGTATCGTGGGTCGTGTTGTTGGGTTTAACATTGCATCACCTTGCTCAACTGCCGTTTTTCTTCCTATTCACTCAATTTTCTTGAGTGAATAGACTCTTATTAAACTGCTGCTGCTGCCGGGACTGCAGTCAACACTATAATTGAAAAATAAAACATGTCATAGAAAAAACCTGCCAATATTCCGCAACCTTATTGCGTAACATGCTATTACAATCAATATGAATCATTTTGAAACATATTGCTAGTACATTGCTCCATATGTTCAAAAAAATTGTCAGTTCAACAACGTAAATAACGCAATGAATGTTGTTGAACTGTCAAAATGATTTCATTTAGCTATGGTAGCGTCCTGCACGCATAGTCATAGTGATCTACACAAAACTGATGAGACGACCTGTACACGACAGGCATATAAGAAGTAGGTTTTCATGGCAAGAAAAACATGTGTGAGCGAAGGGCTTAGGAGTATCCTGCTAAACATACATAGACACTATGTATGTGTCAAATATTCTCGTTTATAAGACTTGGGCGCGTTTGATTGCGGCATTTGGACGCGACAATTCGCACATACCGCGCGTGTTCTCGTGAAACAAGTTAGATATTCACACGAAATGGCAAAATTCGCCGCAACTTTAACATTAGTGGGTTTTATTATCAGCATCCAAGGTAAGCCACAATTTAAATCTTAATGTCCATAAAAGAGGAAGAGTTATGAAATAATAATTTTTAGTAATTTATTCTTATTTGGTGGTTTTGTAAAAAAAAAGACTATGCATACCAAGTTTTTTTTTATCAAAATGTCAACAATACATATTTAAATAATGCAATGTCAATTGAATTCTAAACGCGGAAATCAAACATGATCTTTCAGGACTTTTCCGAATAAAATATTACTGAGTGGAATAATATTAGATTAAATATTTTTTTTTGTTTTAATACATTTTATGTAATAAAATTTGTTAATTGCAAAAGGAAATACTAATTGTATTTAAAACATTGAAAGACTTGGATGAGATCAAGTCTTTTCGACATTTCCAACTCAAGAGCAAATATTTTTCAAGTTTATTTTATATTTGTTTATTTTCTGCTAAATGCTATTGCTGTATAGTCACTAAGATAAGCTAAATAGGGTACAAGTAGTGTAAAGGTCGCTTATTCCAGAACTACATCTAAACAATCAATATTAGTCGAGAGCGTGGGAGGTTATTGGCGTCGCCTCTTTTGTTCCCAAATTAAACTAATTTTAAGTTAAGTGCATTTTTTTCTTTCTATTTCATTACGAAAAGGATAGAATATAACATTTCAGTTTAATCCTGTCAGCAGTGGTCATTTACAGAGAAACAACTGCTATTACTATGAAAATATTTTTTAAACTTTTTCATTATCCACGGGTCGTGACTATGAATATTTGCACTGGTCTGGTCGTGCCTCGAAATGTAAGTTAAGCCATTAGTCCCGGTTGCTATACGATCATCTAATGTTGCTGGAGCCTTCAAAAGTCAAAAAATTGGTCTAACTGTAGGACCTACTTCGATATCGCCTTCGGGTTGTGGAGGTCAGACGGCAGTAGCTTCATGGAAAATATTGAAGTTTAGCCAATATCAGCAGTTAGACTGGTAAAGCGGACTCCAGACTCCAAAGCTGAAAAAGCTCCTGATGCGACTGGGATTAACGCTGAGATGATGATGATGATGATCCAGGGGTCTCAGGAAGATATTCAATAATTTTGCATAATGGTTATTATTTGTTTTAAACAATAGTATCATCTCAAAACGTATATAAAGGGTGTATCTGACATCGACACACAAACGAGTACCATGAATCAAGTACTTGATTCTGAACCCCCCAGTGGTGGAACTTTTCGTCGGCTTTTTCATGATTTACAAAACAATATGTAGTTTTACAAAAAAGCGCAATGATAACAAAACTCGAAAAACTATCTTATCAGCTGATTTAATAGAGTTCACATCTGAGATTAACGTCATACCTACAAACCCGCACGGCGGTACGCTTGCAACGTTCAAAGGCCGAGCCGACACTTTTTTCAACACTGTGAATTCCCTAACCTTTCATTAACGACATAAATGAGTATTATAATTTAATTAGTGGCATGCGGTCTAGCTTTTTCGCGAAGTTTGCGTTACGATGTTAGATACAGCCCTGTACATACTTATGTTGTTTGATTGATTGCAAAATATGCCAAACATGTTTAGATGCAAGTTAGGTGACGGTCAGAAACTTCACTAAAAGTTCAATAATATTGAAATATTTGTGTGCTAAGCTCAAAATTGTTTGTTGAAATACTCATCATCATCATCATCATCATCAGCCTCTACTAGTCTACTGCTGGACATAGGCATCCTCCATGGCACGTCAACAAGCTCGATCCTGAGCAGTTCTCCGCCAGCCACTACCAGCCACCTTTTTCATGTCGTCGCTCCATCTCGCCCGTTTGCCGTTTGTTGAAATACTACTATAATCGTAGATTAATATGTAAAACTTATATTATAATTATACCATATACTTATACATATAATTACAATATGTATAGAAAACCCTGTCCGATCCGTGAAGGTATTGTTAGGTACCTATCGATAATTGATTCTACTAGGTAATGCCTAGAAAGCCGGGAAAAAAGATTATTTCAAAATTCATTAGTATGATGATTATGTAAAATTTCATATTTTATTTGGTCATGTGTTTACCTAACCTTTATTATCCTTATGGGTCGGACGGGGTTTTCTTTACATGTTATATATGTCATCATCATCATATCTGTGTATAATAGTGTATTTGACTAAAAAAAACTAATTAGTCCGTCATTCAGATTATAGAAAAATATTTTATTGTTTTATCAAATCAATAAAAATTGACAAATATAAAAGGCATCAAAGATCAGGAGTGGTGGCTGGTGACGTTACTGCGCGCTAAAAGTGTAGCGTCCAGTAACGTCACACGAGTTTTCAACGCACTGTGCCGTTTTTATTTTTTGTTTATATGAAAAAAGAAATTAGTATTTTTTGGAAATCTGACTGACGGACTAATTAGTTTTTTTTTTTAGTCAAATACCCTATTCCAGTTGCATTCCGCTTACGCCTTCATTTCGCACGATCTCTGGCATCCCGTGGTGTGAGATTGTTGGCACGCATGTCATGTCGCTAGAATGTTTCATGGAACCAACAAATTTGAAGACATTTGAAATCTACCGACCCGCACTAGGCCCTCGTGGTAGGCACCACGAGGGCCTGACGGACAGCTCTGTTGCTGGGGAGTAGGTATGTGCCTACATACTACATCTGTTCAGTTACAAGAACTTTGATATATGCATTTATAAGTAAATAACATAACGAAACACAAAATATTAGTCCAAAACTCACTGGCAACATGAAAACAGCTGGCTGGCATGGTGCCAACAATACTTGCCATCCCAACTTTAAAAAGCTAGTCGTGTAACCCGGGTATAAGATCGAATCTTTTCCTTGAGCATAACAACATCCTCAAATATATATTATTGTGAAGATGAAACAACATTTTTCCTTCTTAAGAGGCTCCGTAATAAGCCTTTGAAGAAACTTATTAACATATAAGTATTACAAAACGAAATTGTTTAAGGAAATACCTGTTGATGTACTAGATGTATATTTGATACCTTATTAGTTGAATGCGGTATGGTATTATCTGCGTTCTTTTATTATCCTCATCAAAATACGGAATATTTTTGTAAGATTATTACAGCGATGCTTTATTAAACTGTAATTAATGGTCGACTCGAACTAAACTCACTACTACTTATGAGGCTATGAGTTTAATTATGACAATTCAACAACAATAATTATATTATTTACGTTTTTGGGCGACACCTTTTTCGAGCAATGGATAGAGTCCCAAATTTCATCTTTACCCAATTGAATTTTAGCATGAAAGCGTAAGAAACGTACATATAAAAACCGAATCGTTTCTCATTATCTGTTTAACATTTTCCCAATTATCTTGGGGTTGGCTTTCAGTCTAAAATTTTGACCGGATGCAGCTGAAATCCAGAATTTTACATGCCACTGCTTATCTGACCTCCACAACCTAGTTACTGGGTAATACGACACCCCTTGGTCATTACCCTGATTAGTGCTTAAAAGTATGTTTAATCGGTACCCACCCATTTTACAGCAGACTAGCTGCGCGCCGCGGTTTCACCCACTCATGTTTCGATATGCTCCGCTCCTATCGGTAGCAGCGTGATGTTATATAGCCTAAAGCCTTCTTGGATTAAGGGACTATCCAACGCAACAAGATTTTTTCTAATCGAACCGGTAGTTCCTGAGATTAGCGCATTCAAACAAACAAATTCTTCAGGTTAGTATAGATAAGTAGAGCGAGTCTTTCAGAAATCTACAGGATCCTGAGTATGTATTTAGTTATCTACGTCACTAGCTCTGTTTACAACTTCACCCCGCAGCAAAGACATGTAAATATTATCAAATTTGTGAATCCTGGTTTAGAAAAAAAAAAGTGTAAATTGATTGTGTTACAAAGAATATAATCTTTACCGAAAACCGAGCTATGTATTTATACACATATTATCATCAAGTTTCTAATGGACCAACTCACAATAATAATATTGACGTAATAAAGCGGATCAGTATTAAAAACACATATTAGTTTGTTCTCTTGTCTCTCGTCCACCAAAGTGGGTTTATCTTTTCAAAAGTTTTGTCAAAGAAGCTTCTTTTTCTTCTTCTCCTTCAGCTTATAGAGGCCCACTGCTGTATAAAGGCCTCCCCAAAGGCCTTCATTGCTTTGGGGCGTTTGCCATAATCCCCACGCTTGGCGGGCGGGTTGGTAATGACAGTAATTTGAAATTTGAAATTCCACGGTAGAAGCGCTGCTTCCCGCTTCCCTGGTGAGAATTCCCTTAGTCCTCTCTTACGACACCCACGGGAGGATATGAGTTGGTACTATTCAAAGCCTGGTACCATACGGGCAAAGGCACTAACTTCTAACATGTATCCTAGATGGCTTTATTGAAGGGCCGTTAAGCTGGCTATCATGAAAACAGTGACAGGTGCAAAGAGTACAGTCGTAAAATTTATACTACCGTGTCAAAACATAGTTGTGATTCTATTCCGTATTGGCACCTCTATCACACAATGAGGGAATGACTTAACTTGATAGTCATGGATACGCTATTTAATAATCTATGGGCTTCTTCATAGTATAGGTACACAGTTTTTTGCGTGACAAGTACGGTGAGAGCGCATCTATCTATATCTATTTATATCTTTAAGCAGCGGGGTTTGACATCGTGTCAAATACTACCAGTATTTCACATAATATTATGTGTCTCTCATATAATACCTTATACAATATGTGACAAAAACTCTATTGTTCGATTCTTAAAACATAGGTAAAAACCTACGTTTTAAGAATCGCCATACGGACGTAATAAAGCAAGTCATTTATAAAATAAATATTTAATCAAATATTAATATTTATAATCTTCAACTGATTTCTTAATTCTGCATTAAGAAACTAGACATAAGTAGTAGAACGTTCCCGATAATATTTCATTATGAAAAGGACAGAAGATAAAATGTTAGTTTAGACCTGCCAAATTAATCCGCACCTATATGTCTAGTATGAGTTTTCATTACGAGACTCGATCGTCGATATCGAGCGCGTGATTGGTTGAGAGTTCTTACAACCTTGAAGCGGGCTAATCGATGAGTCAAACGCGCTCTATATCGCCGATCGAGTCTTCGTAATGAAAACTCATGGTAGCCACACAGACGTAAATTGATGTATATTTGGTCGCCATGTTTATAATCGCGTCTAAACTGTCTATGGAATATCTTAATTTGACAGGATTAAGCTAAAATGTTATCGTCATCCTTTTCTTAATGAAATTGAAAAAAAAAAAAGATGCACCTAACTTAAAATTACTTTAGTTTGTGAATAAGAAAATCAGCGCCAATCTCTTTTAACTTTTAAAATCAGATATTCTAAACATATTTTCGAATGTGTCGATTTTTATAGTTTTTTTAATTTTGACCCCTCGACTAGACAATGATTACTTTTTATAAATTATAATCTAATTAATGAAATACTTGTAGGTAAATATGTATTTCCTTGAAAGTAACAATTGGGTTTTTGTAGACTGCCATTAAATAAAGGAACTACTTACTATCCTAGGGAATCAAAGCTAGAGCTCTGATCGCTAGAAAAATTATCAGAGCTCGGATCTAAAAAAGTCTATATAATTTTATGTTAAAATTGGTTTAAAGGTTGGAGATTTCTAGAGTAAAAAATCGTGGTGAGTAGTAGTAGTGTGGTGTGAACCTTTACCCAATAACTGGATTGTAGAGGTCAGATAGGCAGTTCCCCCACGTATAATGCTGGAATTCAACAACTGGATCTGGTTAGAATTGAAGACATTTCAAACATAGGTGGGAAATGGCCGAGCAGATGAATCTATATCTATACTAATATATAAAGCTGAAGAGTTTGTTGGTTTGTTTGTTGAACGCGCTAATCTCAGGAACCACTGGTCCGGTGGTAGGCCATAACATTGGCCGCCGGTAGAAGTTACCACCTACCAGACAAAGTCTTGCCACCAAGCGATTTGTCGTGTTCCGGCATGATGTCTGGTGAAGCCGTACGGAGGACGGGTCTGAACAGATGTGTTGCGATGTGTGCCGGGTACGTTGCGCCAAATGTTGTTGTGTTGGGAGTTTGGTCGTGGAGGGCCTCCAGATGAATCTCTGGCGCAACATCGTTGGTCGTGTTGTTGGGTCTTCCTCCAGTTTAAAAAAATTATAAACTAACGCTTGACCGCAATCCCGCCTGATGGTAAGCAGTGACGCAATCGTTGATGGTGAAGCGTACTAGTTTATTAAGAGCCTATTCAGTCTAGCCTTGAAGATACTCACATGAGTTAAAATAAAATGTTCAAATTTTTAGTATTAGATATACTTACATGTTTTAATTCTATTTCAGCCCTTCCACCTACGTACGATGAAATCCTTGCAGCGGCAAGAGAAAACCAATGGGACCAGGTGCAAACACTGTAAGTACATATAACCATCATAAACAAAGACCTACAAAAAAATAGAACTAAAAACCAAACAATCAATTTGAGAATGTTAATTAACAACAAAAAATCAACGACCACTTGTTTACGATCACGATGATTTGTTAATTTTATCGATACAACCATTTTCACATCTCTGCCAACTCTCATTGATGCTTTTATATACCACTGGTGGCCTCATGGGTGTAGCCAAACTGGGGCAAGCTGGGGCACTTGCCTCACCCTGGCTCTGTTCTATACGGTGGCTAATTGGCTAATTAAACAAAAAAAAAACCGGTTTGGAGGGGTTAACTGCTGCCCCACCCTGAGCCCAAGGCTGGCTACGCCAATGGGGGGCATGACTAAAATAATTACTTACTTTCCTTCTTTTACACTTAGTAGGTAACTGCCTCGTAAGGACTTTCATTGGGATGCATAAAATACATAAAAAAACCTTTATTTTCCCACGAATAAATTCTTACGTTATTTTTCTTTTTATGTTTGGTAACTAAGTATAATTAGTGTTATTTAAACACTGAACATATTTAACTTTTTACATAATACGTACTTAATTTGCCTCCCTGATTTCTGTAACTATTTTAGTCGGTCGATAAAATAGTCTCAGAGGTAGCTGCAGGTCATGGATCGTTAAGATAACAGCCATAATAACGCGTCTCTACCGAGTGGTTTGCTTCCAAATGCCTTGTTAAACTCAACTGGGGAAATCCTCAATTACATACTTTGAGTTACATGACAGTTATCTGAGTGCTAAGTTGGCGACTGTACCGCTCATATCGTATTTTTCTGTACTTATCTTGTTTTATAAAAAAAAAATACTTGATAAAAATAGACTCCGGGCGCGTGCCAGCAAAACTGAAAATTTGAACATTAAAGTTGTACATTTGTGAATATTTTTGAATGGTTAGGGAATATTTTCATATTAAATGCTTTATTATACTATACAGTATGTTAAGAAAATCCTGTCCGACCCGTGAAGGTGTTGTTAGGTATCGATAAGTGATTCTACTAATGGATACAAAACCGGGCTAAACTTAAAAAAAATCCCCCTAAAAAAATAAATATTATTTCGCAAAAAGAGGTAACTTAATAAATGTGCGTTAAGCACCCGTCCGCGGCCGGCGGGCGGCAGGGCACGCGGCACGTGGTCGTATCGCTATTCGCTCAAAATAATACCGGTGTTGTCACTTTTTTAAAAATTACCAAATTTCGGGGAAGTTGGAATTAATTCGCGGGAAAAAAGATTATTTCAAAATTCAATTGAAATTTCTATGATGATTACGTAAAATTTTATATTATATTTGGTCATGTGTTTACCTAACCTTTATTATCCTTATGGGTCGGACAGGGTTTTCTTAACATACTGTATATACGAATGTTGTACCATTCGTGTAGTATAGACGGTCTTGAGAGTAGCGGTGGTCTAGTGGTATCGGTCGCGTCTTATAAGTTGTAGATCGTAGGTTCGAACTGCATTCGGCGCTTTACTTTGTGTAAATTACTTCATCACCACTGCTCTCAAAATGATGAAGGAAAACGTCTTGAGGAAACCGGCATGTTCTAGATCCAAAAAAAAATATACAACATATACAGTATGTTAAGAAAACCCTGTCCGACCCGTGAAGGTGTTGTTAGGTATCGATAACTGATTCTACTAATGCATACAAAACCGGACTAAATTAAAAAAAAATCCACCTAAAAAAATAAATATTATTTCGCAAAAAGAGGTAACTTAATAAATCTGCGTTATCCACCCTTCCGCGCGCGGCGGCGGAGGCGGCGGGTGGTCGCATCGCTATTCGCTCATAATAATACCGGTGTTGTCACTTTTTAAAAATTACCAAATTTCGGGGAAGTTGGAATTAATTCGCGGGAAAAAAAGATTATTTCAAAATTCATTTGTATTGGTACCTACTATGATGATTACGTAAAATTTTATATTATATTTGGTCATGTGTTTACCTAACCTTTATTATCCTTATGGGTCGGACAGGGTTTTCTTAACATACTGTATATAACACCAGCCTCTCAAGTATGAGTGCGCAGGTTCGATTCCAGGTCAGGCAATGTAACTTTTCTAAAGTTATATGTACTTTCTAAGTATATCTTGGACACCAATGACTGAAGGTGAAGGAAAACATCTTGAGGAAAACGTCTGAAATCGCCAACCCGCATTGAGCAAGCGTGGTGATTACGCTCAATCCTTCTCTTTATGGGAGGAGACCTGTGCCCAGCAGTGGGACGATAAAAACGTTGATAATAAACAGACATCGATGGTGGCGTTGTTGGGTTTAACATTTTTTTTTATGTATTTGTTGTTATAACGATAGCTGTAACGATAGCGGCAACAGAATGCATCATTGAAAATTTCAACTATCTAGCTATCACGGTTCATGATATACAGCCTGGTGACAGACAAACGGCAGTAGAGTAGAGTATCCCATTTTTACCCTATAGGTACGGAAACCTTAAAAAATATATTAGTGCGAAGAAGTCGTTTCTACCTTCGTTCGATGCCAAAGGGGTTCGTCCCAGGACTGTACCTCACCTCTTTTTAAACAGTAATCAGAACCTACAATCTTTTCACACAATGTGTACACTGTGGCACAGTTTAACAAATTACACACAAACCACATTTTGTGTATTAAATTATGTTGTGTAGACTCGATACAATCATATATTATAAAATTTAGAAGCAGGCTGCAACCAATTAAAGTAATGTATTCCTATTACTATACTATTATAGTCGTGGTGACCTAGTGATAGTCGTGGTGGCCTAGTGAATAGTCGTGGTGGCCTAGTGGTTAAAACACCAGCCTCTCAAGTATGAGTGCGCGGGTTCGATTCCAGGTTAGGCAAGTACCAATGTAACTTTTCTAAAATTATATGTACTTTCTAAGTATATCTTGGACACCAATGACTGAAGGTGAAGGAAAACATCTTGAGGAAACCTGGACTTTAAGTCTGAAATCGCCAACCCGCATTGAGCAAGCGTGGTGATTACGCTCAATCCTTCTCTGTATGAGAGGAGACCTGTGCCCAGCAGTGGGACGATAAAAAGGTTGATGATGATAATGATGATGATTGCTATTACTCACAATCACACATCACTTCATCACCTTCTATATAAAGAATCGAAAGAAAAATCTTAATATAAACTTTTATTTTAAGATATTTATTTATTTCAAATTAAGTTATTACTTTTTTTTAAGACATCGAATTAAGTCATTTACGTCGTAACTTTTATTTTAAGATATCATTAAAATAATTGAATATTATTATTCAATTATGGTGAATGATATCTTAGTAGTTATAAAAATTTATTTTAAGATATCAATCAAAATATTTTTAGAAATATTCTGTTGTGTTACATATATTGTACGGTAACACGACACAGTTGGACGCAAATAAACAAGTTTTTATTATTTGCAGGTTACGCAACAATGTCGTTAAGAATGCTGATTTTAAGGTATGTTATTAGTTTATTCATTTATTTATTGAGTCCCCAACTGAAGCTACACGATGTACATTGAAGGCACAGTGGAAATGGGCGTGACTTACATGTAGTCGGTAGGTCGGTAGGTCGTAGGATCCCAGACATGCGCTTTCTTTTTCTTCTCCCCGATCTATAGAGCTCCACTGCTGGACAAAGGCCTTCATTCTATTGGGGGGCAGTGCCATAACCCTCACGCTTGGCAGGCGGGTTGGGGATCGCAGTAAATTGTTATTCCACAGGAGAAGCGCTGCTGCCCGCTTCCCTGGTGAGAGTTCCCGTAGTCGCCTCTTACGACACCCACGGGAGGATATGGGTTGGTATTCTATGCCCGGTACCACATGGGACACTTGAATTTCGACGTTTTAGTTAGGAGGCGCTTTAGTTTCTATAAATTATTTAATTACCACTGCTCTCGAAACGTTAAAGGAAAACATCGTTAAGAAATCGGCATGTCTTAGAACTAAACATTCGAAGACCTGTGCCTTCTGCCAACACGTACTGGGCTCACGTGGTTGATTGCAGCCCACTCCATTTTACAGGGAGGAAGCCCGTCCTGTTTCATCAGTGGGAATATTGTAGGCTCATTTTGGTACTCCTGTTAAAAAAGGGGAGTGTACGCTTCCAATTATAGAAGGTCTTATAATCTAGACTTAGAAAGAGCTAGAGTGAGAAGTAGTGTCTCATTTTTAGCATTGGTTCAAATGACAACTCACTCCACATTCTCTTTACCCAAGTTTACAGAGTGAGATGGTTACAGAATCAGTTCTAATCTAGATAGAAACAACAAGTTTGAGAAGGACGATGATATAAAAATAAATAGAATACACGAATATTATTAAAATAAATACGAAATAACACCAGACCGGTTACAATGCTATATAATATTAAATGCACATACGTAATATGTTTTAGAAATAATTATAATGTATGATCTTTTGCTAGATCACACACTACTTTTAGATGATGTGGGCAGAATATAATAAAAGATGTTGAGTTTATATAAACTACTATATTGATCCAAAGTTATAGGTAAAATGAGCTAATGGACTGATGTGTGTGAAATGAGTGACACGTGGCCTTTGCTGGCCGTAAGGAAAACGCGGCGACTTGATGCCTCGACGAGAACTAATGATTATTATAAAGTAAAATGAATGCCAGGCGTTAATGCTGACGATGTTATGCTGATGGTTCTTAGGGTTGTTAAGTTTTTCTAATATTGTCAACGGAAAGCCTCTGTTTATTATAATAGAGATGTGCCATGAGGAAGACTTTACCTGTTAGCAATGGTTCTCGGGTCTCGACCATTTGCTGCTTTATAGGAATGGCCTTCAGATCGTTTCACATCACATCCCACATAACTGTATCCTGCTATGGAGCTAAGAAAGAAAGAAAATTATTTATTGCGACGCGAACAAGAAAATCACATTTTAAACTATTAAATTTTCAAGCCCTTTTTATTCAAGAATAAATAGGGCTGCCAGAAGTTCGAAATTCTGACCACCAGTTGTATGCTATGACAAGAATAATCGTTTACAAGAGAATATTAATTAAAACTTATCAGAGTTTTATTAAAGATATTCGTTGTGACTACATGTATAAGTCATCCTTCATTATGTCTGTTTCGTAATAGCAATCCAGCTGGACATAGGATTTTAATTGTTTACATAACGCAGCTTTTTTGTAAAACGACTAGCGGTTTTGTAAAACAGCCGATTCTACAATCCATTTGTCTGTGATTTACAAGAGAATATTAGTTAAAACTTATCAGAGTTTTATTAAAGATATTCGTTGTGACTACAGGTATAAGTCATCCTTCATTATTTCTGTTTCGCAATAACAATCCAGCTGGTTATATTTTAATTGTTTTACATAACGTAGCTTTTTTGTAAAACGACTAGCGGTTTTGTAAAACAGCCGATTTTACAATCCATTTGTGACATAATTAGATAAAATAAAATAAACGTAACCAACGAATTGTGGGTATTACTATAAGTCATACCCAAAGGGTTGGCCAGAGGTGTATGCGAATCTGGGATGACTTATAGTAACACCCACATTCACATACGCCTCTGGCCAATCCATTAGGCATAGCATAATGTTATGATATCTTAAAATAAACTTAATTTTCCTAACTATAAGATGTCGAATGACTTGTTCTGAATTTAAAAGTATGATTGTGAGTAATTATACTAGTTTATTAGATCGTAATCTGCCTTTTATATATTTTATAATTAATATGATTGCAT
Organism: Sesamia inferens; assembly: GCA_037179545.1. NCBI lineage: Eukaryota > Metazoa > Arthropoda > Insecta > Lepidoptera > Noctuidae > Sesamia > Sesamia inferens. The sequence goes on along the minus strand of CM073923.1, from coordinate 9,956,231 downwards.
CGAGTCTTGTTTAGTCATAAATTAAAGTCACTTATAGCCGCGGAATGTAAATGGATTATACATACTAAGAGTAGGTATAACATAAATATCATATAACAGTAACATCTTGAGGATACTTGCGCTTTTCGAAACATTTTTAACATACAAGATATGTCATATCTCACAAGCCCACGTATGCCAGGTCGATTTTTAAAATAGAACAGTAAGGGCAGCGTCATTCCCAGAGGGTCATGGCCGTTCGGCTGATCCGGGGATACCGCACGGTCTCCGCTGAGGCGGCGAGCCTCCTTGCCGGATTGCCGCCATGGGATCTGGAGGCCAAAGCCCTCGTCCACACGTGGGAGTGGCGAGAGGAGGCAAAACGCCGGGGCATAACTCCGCTGCCGCGAGAAATCGCGGTACGGCGGACAGAGCTCCGGCGGGATCTCATGGCGACATGGAGAGTGCGATTGTCGCAACCCAGTGCTGGGCACGCCACAATAGCGGCGGTAAGTCCCCTCTTTGAGGAGTGGCTAGAGAGGCGCCACGACGCCCTCACCTTCCGCCTGACGCAGGTCCTTACCGGACACGGTTGTTTCGGGAGGTTCCTGTTCCGTATTAGGCGGGAGGAAACGCCAGGGTGTCACCATTGTATGGATCGCCCTGAAGACACGGTGGAGCATACGGTGGAGGTCTGCCCGACTTGGGTAGAGCACCGCCATGTCCTTGTAGCGGCGATCGGCGGCGATCTCTCGCGTCCGACCCTGGTCCAGGCCATGGTCCGGAGCGAGAGTGCATGGCAGGCCGTCACCTCCTTCTGCGAAGCAGTGATGCTGGCAAAGGAGGAGGTGGAGCGCGTGAGGCAACGGGAATCCCAGCGCCCTCACGCCACTAGCCCCCGCAGTAGACGCCCTGGTCGGGAGACGACACCTAACTCCCAGCCACCGTAGGCGCGGGCCTGCGGGCGGTGAGCGGTGGGCAGCTCGCCGCCCGGTAAGGACCAGGCCCGAGTCGACGGCGCGTCGTGTTTCACGCGCGCCTCAAAGAGATGTCAGCACATCGTGACGGGGTCCACGAAGACCGAAGCCTCCCGGGTCAGGGTTGGTTAAACAAGAAACCGCGGCCCTGGCCGTCGCACAGGCAAGTGAAGAAACACGGGTGGGTTTTAGTCAGTAAAAGTCTGACACACCCTTCCGCTCCGCCCAGAGCGGGAGAAGTCATTTGATGACTTCCCATCCCAACAAAAAAAAAAAAAAAAAGGGCAGCGTCATGAGTGTAGCGAAAGGAAAACGATTATAGGAGACAATCTTTAATTTTTTGAGAAATGTAATGAAAATTAGTCAAAAAATGGGACATGGCAATGGGCAAACCAAACGTTTTTTTTATATATCAATCTACCCTGATTTTATAAGGATCAAAAAACTAGATATGTAAATAGAGAAGCCAGGATCGCAAAAACTATTCTCATACATTTAGACATGTTTTAGAAAACCAACTTATTTTTTAATCCTTACTTAGCTTGTTTTTTTAAATTACGTTAGTATAAATGATTTCGTTCTGAAGACCCCCCCCCCCCTCCCCCAATGTAATAGAAAACCTTAGGGAGACCTTTATCCAGCAGTGGACCTCTATAGGCAGGAGAAGAAAAAAAATATTACGATATTTTTTTTCACATTTGAAACTAGCGCTTGACAGCAATCCCGTCTGATGGTAAGCAGTGATGCGATCGTTGATGGTTAAGCGCGCCAGTTTATTAAGAGCCTATTCACTCTATCAAGGAAGTTGTGGTTTAGTAATAACAACCCAATGTCTCTGTCTATTGAAGAGATTAAGCGACCAAATGTGTGACCACATACTTCTAGTCTTTACATACAAAGACCCCTCCATGCCTCAGAAAGTACGTTAAGCCTGCGTTAAACTCCCAACCTGCCAAGCGTGGGGATTATGGCAAATTACCATAATCCCCACGCTTACCATTGGCAATGCCCTCCTTATGCAATGGAATGAAAGCCTTGGAAGGTCCAGCAGTGGACCTCTATAGGCTGAGAAGAAGCTGTCATTCATGAATCTTCGAGAGTCGTTAAGAGTCCTCGGAAGTAAGAAATTCTAACAACCAGTTTTATGGGTATCGTATTATTATTTCGTTTATTTTTATATATATACATATTCATTTACATTTTTAAATATTTATAAAAAACATAAAAACATTTAAAAATAGTGTTCCACCGATGGCGGGAGCGGGGTCCAAGCTACCGGTGGTTAGAGCTCCAGAGACAGAAACCTCCTCACGATGCGGGCCGTATCGAGGAGTACTGCCTTTTGAATACGGCTTTCGGGTTGCCACGCTTTAATTTGTGTTAGGTTAGGTTGAAATTCTAATTAGTAATGCTCTTTAACTTGTCTATTTCAGCCGACGGTGTTCGACGGTGTGCGGAATCTGAAGCCAGTAGACGGTGGTCATGTTTATGGAGAAGCAGAGTACTCGTTCCGATCTGCCACGAACATCGATGGCAAAACTACCGAAGAGAAGGCAGGTCATAAAGTCATCAATGACGATGGAAAGGTCAAGGAGTTCGATTTTACACCAAAAACGAACCAATCGCCCTTTGTAAGTATAATATGTCTGCCTATTGTATTATTAATATTTGACTGCACGATTAGTGCAGTGGTTAAACCATTGACTGCTGCCCTGCCTGTCGCGGGTTCGATTCCCGCACGGAGCAAATATTTGTATGATCGACAAGTAGTTGTTCCGGGTCTGGATGTTTGAGTATGTGAACTTATATGTTTGTAAACGCACCCACGACACAGGAGAAATTCCGAGTGTGGAACAAAGTTTAAAAAAAAAACGAAGATCTACATGATACATCTCTGTATTTACTGTCCCTTAACCTCTGTACTATATTGTCGTTCTGTTTTTTCTTGTCTGTTCAAATTTAAGTGTTACACAGTATACATAAAGGGTTAAAAAAAAGAAACTTTATTGCGTAGAAATTTTAAATCGGTTATTAAAAAAAAAAAATTCAAAATCAAAGATTGTTTTCATTTTTGACCGTCATTTTTTACCGTCGTTCTTTTCGACCATTTAACCTCTGGGAAGGATAGCCAAAAAGCTAATACACGTTTTAAAAACTAAAGAATGTAATTAAGGTCATAGAACACACATATTCATTGGGTTAACTTGTTTTTCTTATCCGAGTTTATCCTCTGCATGTCTCAGGTCATACAGTAACATTTTGAGGATACTTGCGCTTTTCGAAATATTTTTAACACACAAAATATGACATATCTTACAAGCTCACGTATGTCAGGTAGATTGTTAAGATAGAACAGTAAGGGCAGCGTCATCAGTGTAGCGAAAGGAAAACGATTATAGGAGACATTCTTTAATTTTTTGAGTAATGTAATAAAAATTAGTCAAAAAATGGAGAGGCGTGCGAAGAGGCTAATTGGTGATGACCTGGTCATGGCTAAGATTTGGTTAAAACGGTCTCCAAAGCCTGGAGCACAGGCGAAGAGTAGGCAATTTGTCGGTGTTCTATAGGATGCATTTTGCCTCGTCTTTTATACCGCGTGCATCGAGAGACTGGAAAAAGTTGCCCGCGGCAGTGTTTCGTGACTTTCGGGCAGACCAAGGCGTATTGTATTACCCAGTAACTGGATTGTGGAGGTCAGATAGGCAGTCGCTCCATGTAAGATACTGGTGTTCAGCTGAATCCGGTTAGACTGGAAGCTAACCCCAATATAGTTGGGAAAAGACTAGTCAGTTGATGTTAAATTGGATTTTAAGAGATTTTAGCCGTGGTGGCCTAGTGGTTAAAACACCAGCCGCTCAATTATGAGTGTACGAGTTGGAATCCAGGTCAGACAAGTACCAATGTAACTTTTCTAAGTTACATGTACTTTCTAAGTATGTCTTGGATACCAATGACTGATTGAAAGGTGAAGGAAAACATCTTGATAAAACCTGAACTTTAAGTCTGAAATCGCCTACCCGCGTTCAATCCTTCTCAGTATGAGAGGAGATCTGTGCCCAGCAGTGGGACAATTAAAAGATTGATTATGATGGATTTTAAAATCACAAAACAACTACAAATATGGTGTTTATCAATCACTTATCACACACGCTAAATATTAAAAGTACAGTTCTCTATTTCAGAATCACCCGGGCAGCCACCAGTCGCAGAATGGCAATGAATACAGTGCCTCAGATTACTCCTTCCAATACGCTCCATCATCAGCCGACCAGCCGACCAGCAATATTATCGGCAACAATAACGTCCAAATTGGACAGCCAACAAATTTACCGGCCATTGTAAGTACTCAACTTGTAACTACTATAACTTGACTGTTGTGGCCCGTTGACTCCGACATGCGTATCGTAGATCGTGGGTCCAAACATAAGGCAGGTGCATTTCTTAGTGTAATTTAATTCACCACCGCTCTCAAATCCAGTATGTCCTAGAACCAATAAAATTGGAACACGCCACCCACCTGCAGGATAATTGCGTAAGATACTATCAGTAGCAATGGTCAAAACAGTATCTTTTCTTTCTTTATTTTTTGACTTCGCACGGTTTATGCATTTAGCCAATGTCACATAATGAATTATTCATGTCGAAAAAGACCGCGTGACTCCTCTTACAAGTGAGGTTTGGGGCAAAGTCATGATGTGGCCACTATGCTGCGATATTTCACTATTCTTTATGAACTATTTACTAAATGCACTTTTTACTACATAAATCACGCACTTTTATTTAGTAAACGACACTATAAATAATTTTAAAAGTCCAATGAAAAACGAGCGTAACACTCAGCTTGACTTTCCCGCCAAAACTCCCGCAATGGATATCATTTTGACAGTTCAGCAGCATTCATTGCGATGTTTCGTTTTTGAGCAGACACATTTTCGAACATATGAAGCAATGGGTTGGTAATTTGCTTCGAAACGATTCCAACTAATAATAATAGCGTGTCACTCAATTAGGATGATGGAGCCTATCTCAGTGAGGGGGCCTGTGTGTGTGTGTGTTGATAAATAAAGATTAGTGATTCTACAAAAACTCTTGAGTCAGAAATTGGTACTCCGAGATACGGTAATGTCGAGTTGTTGATAAAGTCGGGAGCTTTTCACTTGTAGTGCGAGCCTTATATGTTCTATGTTCCAATCAAGCAAGTCAAGAAAAAGACTTAGTTGCCAAATTTGAAGCAACCAATGTTGCTTTAAATTTGGCAAGTTTTTTAGAATCTCTATACAGCGGCCCATTGCATGCATCTAATTGTATCACCGATGGGACACCCTTATAGAGGAATAAAAGATGTGACTTTTTTTTTAATTAAATTAGTTTTTAAGATTGTGGCATGTCATTTTAGCCAACATCCTTCTCGAGTGTACCAAGCCAGGGAGCACAGAGCAGCCATAGCTCATACAACCATGAATACTCGTACTCACATTCACACTCCTACGTGAACGGTCAACCGGATGGCGGTCTTGTCAACAATGGCGGCAATTTACCACTAGGCACACAGAAGTCAATTATTTCCGTAAGTAATTTTTGGCTGTTAAAAACTTGGAGACTCAACGTGGTGTATCGCCGAACAACTTACAGATTCAGGTCTATGGAGCAGGCTATGTTCGGAGTTTCTTTGGTGGATAATATATATAATATAATTTTATAAGTTAGTTATAAATTGGAGTTTATAGAGCCCTCCAAAACGCAAGTGTTTTTTTATATAAATTATAAACTAGCGCTTGACCGCAATCCCGCCTGATGGTAACCAGTGACGCAATCGTTGATGGTAAAGCGCACTAGTTCACGCTAGCCTTAAAGACACTCAAATTGTAGTCCGACGGAAATACCGCCACTGGCAAAGGTATAAAGGAGGAGGCGAAACGTTTCGTCCGGATCGTAGTGGTGTTAACTTAAGGGTGGAAACTCGCCGTACGACGGGTCGTCCGTTGATGTAACGGAAAATCTGGAGTAGGTAGGCCATGTTTATCGAAGGATCTATGGTAGGTAGATCAGACAAATTCTGGAATGAACGCGTATCGGTAAGCGGTCGGTAAGTGGGAGCCCTTCAGCTAGTTGGACCGATAACTTGAACGTGGCTAGGACAGACTGGATGCGGAAGGCGGAGGACAGGGTGTTGTGATGCAGCCCGGGGGAGGCCTATTTCCAGCAGCGTCCTGAGATACGCTGAATGGTGAACAAGTGGTCGACTATTTTGTTATAGTCCAATCCAATATTCCGAAGACTATAGGCATTACCTTAATATTTTGTATCGTGCATTGTCTTACAGTTTTAAGGCACGGTGGGCTCAGTGGTTAAGCCATTGCCTGCTGCGCTGCGTATCGTGGGTTCGATTCCCATACGGAGCAAATATTTGTATGACCTACCCCTGAACCTGTTTATTTATGTGAGTTTGAACGGTGATAAACGAACCCAGAGAATTTTCCAGTGTGGAGCAAAGGTGTAAATAAATAAATAAATAGTTGTTCCTTAACCTTTATTAATCTACATTTTCAGCCTATTTCCTTCACTGAGGTGCGGGATCTGAAGCCTCCACAAGGCGGCCAGGTATACGGAGAGGCACAATTCCAGTTCCACAAATCCTCCAACGTTAACGGCAAGGTCACTGAAGATCAGGGTGGTCATAAAGTCATCAACAATAACGGCCACGTCCAAGAGTTTGACTTCACACCAAGTCCTCCGAAGTCACCCGTTGTTACTTATTTTAAACCTTAATTAAAATAAATAAGTTAATTTTTATGTAAGTTTTGTTAAGTTACGTTCTGCAGTGCGATTCTGTAATCAACTCACAGTGAAAACATAAGTTAAGTGAGCTAGCATCCTATTTACATAACATACTAATTACTATCAGTTACAATCATTTCGAAGCATATTGCTAATACATTGCTCCATAAATTCGAAAACGTGTCTGCTCAACAACGTAAATAACGCAATGAGTGTTGTTGAACTGTCAAAATGAAACCCACTGCTACTGATAGTGTGTTACGCAATTGGCTTGTATCCTAAAAAATAATTTAATGTCCGTCAGATAGCTTTATAAAAAATATTGAACACGTATTTTTTATTTTTTCTTTCATTCAAATACTTAGGAAGATATATTGATTTGAAATGTCGCATGACGTCACGCCATGGTGCAAAATATAGAACGGCGTGACGTAATTAGCCCCCACTCTGTAACTTTAATACGCTCTATCTCAGTAGGTAATTTTTGGTAATTACGACAAAATAAAAAATACGGGTCTTAATTTTTTTTATTATCTGTAAGACGGACTAATTATTTTTTTGATTTTCATACCTTGAATACATCCTTATTACCGTGCTGGATTGAGCTGTCATTTCAACTAATGCTAAAGCGCAGTTTCCACCGCGAAAGGGTAATGAACGGGAAACGCTTATGCGGTACGCATTTTTTTTTTTAATATTAAATAGGCTTATACTTCCACCAATAAAGAGTTGGTCATTTGATTTCCACTGCAAAATGAAAATGAGGTAGAGAAATGAGCGGAGTGAGCTGAACGGAAAATGAGAAATGAAAAACTTCAAACAAACTAATAATGAAAGATGACATTTTTTTTCTTATACGGACAAATCACACAGATTGAGCTAGCCCCAAAGTAAGTTCGAGACTTGTGTTATGGGATACTAACTCAACGATACTATATTTATAATATATATATAAACATCCAAGACCCAAGCCGATCTGGAAAAGACCGTTTTCCATTATGACCTGGCCGGGGTTCGAACCAGGCGCCTCCACGTCGCAGGCAGGCGTGTTGAATTATATTATTAATTATTATCTGACATTTTTATAAATTCTCAATTGACCTGTCCATGACAATATTTTTATGACCTTTTTGTATCTTACATATTTTGTTTTGAATGAAATTATATTTACGTGATTATTAGTTATATACAATTGTAATTAGAGACAAACGCCACTTAAAATTGCATGCCTTCAGGCGGATCATGGAGATGTTAAACTATTTTATCTATTGATGTGAATTATGTCAATTACCCATTATCGTAATAAATGAGTTTGAGTTTTAAAACGAATAGAGAATTTCCACAAAGAGCGAGTTCAGTTGAAGTTTTGAGCTCATTGCGTGTGGTGGTGTTATCGTAGTATTGGTGTGGCCGTATGTATACAGAAAAAAGTGGCTTCCCATTCGTCTTCGCCGGAATTCTCATATACTATTTCAGCTCTACAACATTTTGTTAAATCCTAAAACCCCCTCCTATCTTAAAGAACGTTTCAAGTTCCTTCATGACACACATAATAGATATCTGAGGTCATCGGAAAACCTGATATTAGACATGCCGATGCATTCCACTAGTTTCTATGATAAATTCTTTACTGTACAAGCAGTTCGGCTGTGGAATGACTTGCCCGTGTCCGTAAGGCGTGCTCAAACACTGTTTACTTTTAAACCTATGACAAAAAAGCACTTCCTCTCTCTTTAAACATATTATTATATTTAATGTGCTCTTGTATGATATTTATTAATTAGATGTATAAATTTATTTAAACTAGTATGATACACTTAACGTATATATTTATTGTATAATCTATGTAAATAGTACACTGTAGACTACCTACACTATTTCTTTATCCTACCTCTTAGAATTCCATCCAAAGGTTGTCTGTAAAAGATCACTCTGAGCGATAAGACCGCCCATTGTGTCACCCTTTGTAAAATATTTTTATTTATGTTCTGTAATCTATATGGTGTACATAATAAAGAGTATTTTATTCTATTCTATCTTAAGCAAAGAAAAAAAAAACAGCAAGCGAGTCCGTTCTGAACTAATCGGTGCAGCGCAGCGGACTCTTTTCAACTTCCGAGTTGGGCGGAGTCAGTAAGCACTTCGCTTTGTGCACGCTCGAGTCTTTCCGTCCGACTATTTGTTGGTGGAAATACAAATATGTTTTTGCGAGTTTAACGAAGTCATTAAAAGGTCCGTACCGCTCGCGGTGGAAACCGGACTTAAGGAATTGACACTTATACCAACTATTCACGGTGAGATTTTCACAAAATCAATCGGCAGATGTCTCTGTTAGTCTATTCCGAAGACGAAGACGAGTTTTTTTTTAATATATTTATGAACAAATTTTAAGTGTAACGCCTGAACTTTTTAGCTCGAGAAGTTGCCTTCATTCGTATTCAATGAAGGCACAGTTTGTTGATTGTATAAAAATGTTGCCATATTAGATATCTGATATTTAAAAAAAAACTGAAAAAAGTTAAAAAGCCCTTTGTACAACAATTTTTTTTTTTGTCACGAAAAACTACGGCTTAGTCGCCAAAGTAACTCTAACCCATTGCTGCACGTGTTCGAAAATATATCTGCTCAAAAACGTAAAATGCAATAAATGTTATTAGACTGCCAAAAGGCCAATGCCACCTTTACTATGTTAAGCAATTACCCTATTACTAAAGGATAGACAAAATGATAAATAGCTTTTTAGATAATGTTTATCCCCACAAGACACCTGACCTAATCAAGGTCGTCACTATAAAAGCTTATTGACAAACGAGTTTGTTCTTTTTTCGGTGTTTGCAGTAAAGAAATTGTGTCATGTAAAATGGGCCTTATGGGAAAATAGTCGCTATGAAATATATCCTAAACAAAAAAAGATTCTTGTTTTTGATACTTATTAGCAGAAGCGAAAGAATAGTCTGTTCTATACCGTTAAGGATTCGAGACGAACTCATATAAATTTGATATTAGACATTAGACTGACCTCACTTTGCGAGATCTAAACTTGGAATGTCAAAGATGTTTATCCTTTAAAGTGTAATGCTAACTTCAGGAAATGAAAACTATTCAGTGATAAGTAACTTCTAGGTACCTAAATGTCTATTACTTACGACTCAGTTAGAACATGCTAAAAGTATTGTATACAGAGAACTTTCTAACAAAAATATATATTTTAGACATTTTTGCTTAAGTAAATAAACGTAAGTAAGTACTGTGTAATGTACTACAATGTCTACAATTAATATAAAATTTTAAGCCTACCGTCAATTGTAAATTCGAAATTATGTTGTTAAAAAATTTAACTAATAAGTATGAGATTATTAAGTCGTTGATATTCTGTGATTGAATTGTTATTAATACACATATGTATTGTAAATAAATTAATGTGTAAAATTTAGAATTGTTTTTATTGTGTTTTTGTTCCATTTTTATCTACGTTTTGACGTGACAACGTCTTAAATTAGGTTGCGGCTGGGAGTCACTTATGAAAAAGTGTAACGCTCGGTAACGTTACGATGAGTCACCGATGTTTTAGTAAACAAAATATATTTCTATAGTTAAAATTTGTGCAATTCTTATTTTCATTCAATTCCTTGTTCCTATTGTGCAATTTAATTATATTCATATCAATAAATATTCTACCGAGAAAAAGACGTTGTCACGTAAAATCTTCGCCCGTAAAACCGACTTTACAGGCAACCATTTTTTATATTGCTGTTGGTTGGTTTGGGCTTTCTTTATTCTACTTGCTGATTATAAGGTGTAGGAAAACATCTTGAGGAAACTTGGACTTTAAGTCTGAAATCGCATAGAGCGAGCGTGGTGATTACGCTCAATCCTTCTCTGTATGACAGGAGACGTGTGCCCAGCTGTGAGACGATTAAAAGGTTGATGATGATAATGGTCTGGCCTCCAACCTACAATCTACTCAGCAGTTTCAGCTCAGCCCTAAGTGATGATAATTTACTTCTAAAGACGTGTTATCAGCAATCTTATGTCGAATTAAATTACTTAAATTATTTGCCTTCGAATGTGTTTTCCTCGTAATTTTAGTTTTTCGATGAATTCCTTGTGGTTAATTATCTCCCATCTCATCTCATTTAAGTCGAAGGACGCTCACTGCTGGACATAAGCCTACCCCAACGATCTTCACGACAACCGGTACTGCGTCTACCGCATCTAGCGGCCTCCCGCGACCTTCACCAGTATGCAGTATATCGAGCGCGTTTGGCGCTCTCATTGATTGAGAGTTCTTACAACCTTGAAGCGGGCCAATCGATGAGTCAAACGCGCTCGATATCGAACATCGAGTTTCGTAATGATAACTCATACTAGGCCTACTGATCGTCGGTTCACATTGTCGAGGGCCTACCCAGGCTGCGCCCTCCGGTGCGTGGCCGCCACTCGAGAACCCGTCGGCCCCATCGGGCATCGGTCCCCCGTTAATTATCTAATTGGTGATTAACTCGAAGGGTCGATTTATCGAAAGCATACAATATGTAAAGAAAACCCTGTCCGACCCGTGAAGGTATTGTTAGGTATCAATAACTGATTCTACTAATGGATACAAAACCGGGCTAAACTTAAAAAAAATCCCCCTAAAAAATAAATATTATTTCGCAAAAAAGAGGCAACTAAATAAATGTGCGTTAAGCACCCTTCCGCGGGCGGCGGGCGGCAGGGCACGCGGCACGTGGTCGCATCGCTATTCGCTCATAATAATACCGGTGTTGTCACCTGTTGGGTAAACCAACCTTTATTATCCTTATGAGTCGGACAGAGTTTTCTTAACATACTGTATAATTTCAATGATGAAGGTTATGTCGAAAATTCGTTTCCTCAAAATCAACAACAACCGAATCTAATCAAGACATCGAAATAGCAACTGTCGACTTAACAATGTTCAAATAAAACTGATTAAAGTTTTCTCCAGTATTTTAAATGCCGTAATCCGTAATGTTATAAAGCGGGTTTCTAAGCATCAGAAACGACAGTCAAAGATCTGAGAATGAGATCAGCTTCACGGTTTTCAAAGGCATCTAAGTACTGACCGTAGCAACTGAAGCTTGACCTTCTATCGAGCCCTGTGGCAAACTACACAAGCACATCTACCTGAAACATTAGGTATCTGTAGTGTAGTGGGTAGATAAAATAGACGCAAATGATCTTGTAATAAGTCCTTGTTTATACTTTGACTAGCGGCTGACCGCGACTTCGAAAAAATATACAGCATACATTTTAGTTTTTTTGTTATGCTCAGCTCCTTTTCGTCGCAGCTTGAAGTTATATAGCCAAAAGCCTTCCTGGATTCATTAATCCAGGAAGGCTTTTGGCTATATAACTTCAAGCTAATATATAATATATAATTAATTAAAAAAATTAATTAATTAAATAAATTATAATATATAATATATAATTATTTTTCCGTTGGATAGCCCATTGGCTATCCAACGCAAAAATAATTTTTCAAATCGAACCCGTAGGTACTGAGTTTAGCGCGTTCAAACAAATAAACTCTTCAGCTTTATATGTATGTAAAAATGTTAAGGATTGACACTATTTACAGCTCACTCTAAACTCACTTCAAATAACTATTTACGGTGAGATTTTTACGGAAAGTATCGGCTGCTTTATTTCCCCTTATCTATTGAATCGACTGCGCCATCCTCGTTCACCAAGGCAAGTAGGTTTTCTTTTTTCATTCCTATAAGTATAAAAACTGACAGTTTTGATAGTGCACACATCCGATCTTCAGTGGCGTCATGGTCCTCACTGTGCGAGCTATATATACCAGTGGATCGTGAGGCACGATTAACATTAATTATACTCCCGCACATATATGGCTGTACTACCTAGTACCTACATATAATTAATTATCGGTCGTGTGATTGACAGACAACGCACGTAAAACCCCATGAAAATGTTATCGTGAAACTAAGAAATCGGGAGGTACCAGGGAGACATGTTTCAGAAGGAGTGAAATGTGTTTGCGAAAACTCGCAGGCGGCAGCGACATCATACATTTCGTATAACTATTTATACGATATTTATGATGTCGCTGCCACAATTTATCTAAGCTAATGTAAAGATTTCCTGATTTCCAATTTTTTAATGAGTAGATTACTGCAACATTTTTAATCGTTCTTTATTCCTATGCGGTTATTGTTATTCTTCTATGTGCATAACTTCAAGGCTCGATAATTTAAGTAGATAATTTTAGTATATAGTTTACTCGAATTCCTTTTTTGGTTTGGGTAGAAAATCATCAAATTACTTCTCTCGCTCTGAGCGAAACCGGAGGGCGTTCCTCAGATCCTTGAGAATCATGATCATCATCTCAATCTCAGCCACATGAAGTCTATTGCTGGACATAGGCCTCCCCCAGGGATTTCCATAAAGAACGGTTGTCGCGGCCTGCATCCAACGCTTCCCTGCGATTTTGGTCAGGTAATCCGACCACCTAGTCGGTGGGTGTCCGACGCTGCGCTTGCCAATACGTGGTTGCCATTTAAGAGCCTTTCTGCTCCATCGTCCATCAGATCTACGAGCGTTATTTCCAGTTAATAACTATTGACTTTATTTAAATAGCATATTAAGTTGATTTAAGAGTGTTTAACACTCTTGAAAATGTTTGAAATTATATCGTTAACCGAAGTTCATTATGTAGGGGAAGTAATTTTTCCATAATACCTGTTTATTTACATTTTTAGCAAATTACGATAAGTTTAATAATATAAAAAATTATCGCTTGGATGACGTAATAGTAGAATCATTGTTCTATAAACATAGTAGTAGGTACAGACATAGACATACAGGTCTAAAAATTTAAATAGAATGTCTATTGAAATGTAAATACAGCGGTACATCCTTGTCGAAGAGCTGTGTGTTATTCATGAGGAGCCCTAAAAGGAATTCCTTCTTGCTACATCAATGACATTGCCCCCTGATGTTTGTAAACACACCACAATGTTCGCGGTTTGGGGTACAACGCCCTACAATTCAAGATATATGTTTCAACAAAATTTTGTCATGCACGACATTGGAATAATATACAGTTCTTAAGAATTGTACGTTTTCCACAATGATGTATTGGTTAAAATCGCATCGAAAATTACTTGGTATTTGTCGTAAAAAGAAAACGACAAAAAAATGTTATTGTGGGATATCCATAAAAGATAGACATATACCATCGCACACGTAAGAATACGTACAATAATAAGTACATTATTTTGATAAATTTCGTATGGTGCAGCCTGCGTTTCACTGCAAACGCGAAAAAAAATTATTATTTACGACATCACATTAGAAACCTCAAAAATAATAGTATTTCTCCACAATTTAATGGATGTTATTGTACGTATAAACCTTAATCACTATTTATTACAAAAAAAAAACCGCATCAAAATCCGTTGCGAAGTTTTAATCATACAAAGGGACATAGGGAAAGAGAAAGTGACTTTGTTTCATAATATGTAGTGATATTGATTGTAAAGTGTGTAAAGTATAAAATGACAATTTAAAATCTGTCAATAGTGTCAATGTCAAGCATTAGTTGGAATGACAGCCCATTTCATTGAAGTCTTCACGGTGTTTCTCTCTCTCTTTCTCTTTTAAAATAGACGTTGCCCCATTCTAGGAATTTCTTATATATCGTGGGTGCATTTACAAATATTATAAACTCACATACACAAACAGCAAGAATCAACTACTTGTAGCACTTGTAGGTCATACAAATATTTATCCCGTGTGGGAATAGGGATGTATCCAAGGTATGAAAATCAAAAAAAATAATTAGTCCGTCTTACAGATAATAAAAAAAAATTAAGACCCGTATTTTTTATTTTGTCGTAATTACCAAAAATTACGAGATATAGCGTATTAAAGTTACAGAGTGGGGGCTAATTACGTCACGCCGTTCTATATTTTGCACCATGGCGTGACGTCATGCGACATTTCAAATCAATATATCTTCCTAAGTATTTGAATAAAAGAAAAAATAAAAAATACGAGTTCAATATTTTTTATAAAGCTATCTGACGGACATTAAATTATTTTTTAGGATACAAGCCAATTGAACCCGCGACACACAGCGCAGCATTTTGTGTATGATTATATATTGTGTATGCGTCAGTGACGGAAACTGTTATTTTTAATAACTAATGATGTCCTCACTTTGAAGCTAAAACTGTGATTACTTAACTACTTAGTCATCCGACATAAATATGTAATCAATTAAATAAAGACAATGGTAAAACCAGGCTATCAAAATTTGATGTTTCTTGTGGTGAATCAAGATTATCATAACAGATATAAAAATGTAAAAAATAGGTTAAACCCTTGTTGACTAGAAATATAAACTGCAACCTCAATGATGACGGGTCAGAAATCCTGAATTATGACGCTGAAAAGGCACACACACATACACATTCATATGATTATATTAAAATACGATATTAGAATTATACAGTTACTAGGAATTCTAAACTTTTTCACGTTATACATTTCCTAAATAGCTTCGGAATTGCATAAATTTTAGAAAATTTATGCAATTCCGAAGTTATTATTTAAACCCTAGAGGGTTTGTATAGAATTTCTAGATTTCATACGATCCTGTGAGAATATCCGAATAAATTATTTATATTAATCCTGGTTACTTAGAAAACACTGTATTCCAAATTTCATCCAAATCCATTGAGTAATTTTTGCGTGAAATAGTAACAAATTAATGTTTTCACTCTTACACGCATTGCGAAAGTTTGTGGGAATGTATAATATTAGTAGAATTGCTCACTGATAGCTCATGTAACTAGGGACGGATTTACTAAAATAGTATTTAGGTGTTCGAGCCTACGCTCGACCCACTGTGAGATTACCCCTTGAACTTTACGCGTTTGCAGTGTGACTACCCTAACCTTTCTTAACATTTTGGTCCTAATGTCAGTTACGTCAAGTGTCATCGAGTGTCGAGCCATCGACGGTTAGCTTGACCTATCAGTAGGTACGTATTTGAACTTTATCGTGAGCATAAACCAATTAACGAATAATAGTTAACCTGGGAAAAACTGTCCAAAAAATGGCGTGAAGTGAACAAAATGAGGTAAGAATACGTTATTTCATTTGGTGAAAGTGATTTAAGTGCGGAAAATGGCCTGTCTTCAGCTTTATTGTCTATCGCGAATGCCCGCTCTTAGGGTGGCAAACTCGCTATGAAAAGTGCAATAGGACATGCAAGCAATAGAATATCTGTTAACAAATCACTACATCATGGTGATCGGGTGTCGGCTACACCGTAGCTAACTACGCTACTCCACTGTCGGCCGCTTCTACCTATGTTTCTTTCGACGTCGTCGGCTGCGCAACCGACTATTCTGCTCGTATGTCGGCTGCATATGCGTACTTTGCTACGAGTTTTCAGCTACGCACGCACTACCATGGGTACCACAGAGCAGACAAGTCTCTCAGAAAAAGATGAACATTTTAACAACTTTAACCCCAAAACCAAAGAATCTGAGGGGAAAATAGGAGAGGCGGATGAATATGAACTTTGGTGAACCAGGCTATCCAAATTCAGAGGCTAAACAGCCAAAAGTGTCTGAACATAAGATACGCTGACGTGCAGAAACAATTTCAGGCAACACCAGTGTCTATATCACTAAAAGTGAATAGTAATTTAGCCAGCGTAACGCCACATTGGCAAACGATATCTTTACTCGAAAATATACGATATACGACCGATGTTTAGGGGCCATCTGTCATGGACTCCTCCAACAAAGAAAATCCTTTATGGAAAAATTAAAATGCCCCGCTTGAGGTTAAAGCTTATATCACCAAGCATTTCTTATCTCCTGACTGCCAGTTCCGCAAATCTTCAGATGCGCTACTGCAATACACGAGCGGAAAACGAGCAGAAATATTGCAACATAGGCGGAGTGTCTATAAATCTAATAATAAGACACTGAATGAGTTATTACACGCCAAACCTCCATCTGCGCATCACCTATTTTCGGAACCTCAAATGTTGGACCTAATAAAAGAGCACAGCGGAGCTAATAAGTTTTTTCCTGTTAAGCAACGGATCAACCTGTACAAACCCAGGCCAACAAGATTCTTACCTTAGTTAGCATTTACATTTTAGAATTAAGCAAACTAGTCCGCAAATATCCAGATTCCTATAAGACACGGGGAGATAAACAAACACATTATACGTTGCGTCATAAAAACAAATTAAATTTGCCCCCATCCAACCTAAAATTGCACTCATCTAGTCCATATTCTATGTCAATAAAAATATACAATAAATTACCAGAAGACATTAAAGAACAGAATAAAACCAGTATATTTATAACTAAATTAAAGCAATACTTAATTAAGAAAAGCTACTATACATTACAAGAATATTTAACAGATAAATTCAATTATTAATTATAAATAATTATTAATAGTAAAGAAAGATGAAACAGGTTTTTAGAGGCACCAACGACTTCCAGACTGACATTTTATACTTTACCTGTCCTGCTCTGAATTTACTGCTTTCTTCCTTCGAATTTAGATTTCTTCGTTTTTCCGATAGTTGAAAATACAGGTTGTTTCGATGAAGTACGGATCGGGAAGCGATCTGCTCGGAAATTGGGCCTCCTGTACTCCTCTGCGATGCGTGTCCTCCCCCTTGTGTCATGCTGAGTGGAGGATGCCTTTGTTTTTTCAAATCAAATCAAATCAAATCGTTTATTGCAATCCATAATGTACAGTTACAGGTGGTAAATATTTTATTGGAAACAATTATGGACCCTGTTGGGCACAGCAAGTTTTAAATAAGTAGAGAGAGGAAGAGCGCTTCATGTTTCCATTTATCTATTTATTTAGTTTTATGTAATTCCTATTAATTTATTTTTATTATTTGTATTGTTATTGAGTATTTATTCTCTTGCTATCTCTTTATATTATACATATTATATTCATTATAAAGTATTCGTTTATTAACTATTTCTTTAATTATATTGAAATTATTTTTATTTGATACTTGATTTAAATTTGTTCATTATTCTAAATGTATTATATGTCGGAGATCGTCGATTAATTTTAATAGAAGTTGCTGATTTGATTTACGTAGTAGAGGGGCGAACGCTTGTGACGTTATTTTGTGATGGCGTCACATGGACAGAGTCGCTTTGGAAAGTGGGGTTCGTCGAATGGACTTTGCATCGAGACGCGGACCAAGGCACATCTCCGAACCGAAACTGTCGGTTTGCCTATTCAAATTGTAATTATGAAGATTGGAGGGTATATCTACACGTCGTGCTTTAATTCAAAACTCACCTACGAAACGGAACCTGTACCACCACACCAAGATGATGTCGACCCTACCGCTCTGCCGTCGCTGTCTCCGACATCAGAAGTTGGATCAAGAACTACACTGCTCACAATCTCGTTATAAATCAAGGAACAGAATAAGTCACTTTCTGCCAATATTTCTAAAGTACTTGTGTGATTACTTGTGTGGTAGTTGTTCATTGCCTTTGTACGACCTTCTGTAAATGTTGGATGTACTGGTAGTGAGGCTGGAAGTGAACGTCACGTTACGAGGTGCGCTCAATTGGTGACTCAGAAGAGATCGCTCCGCGTGATAGTGCGCTACAGGAGTACGCTGCAGGCGTGCACGTGCGGCTGGACGCGGCGCTGTCGCGAAAGTGCTGGCTGTTGCTTGGCACGGGACAGTGCTGGCTGATGCTATGCGCGGACAGTGCTGGCTGTTGCTTGGCGAGCGAGGTGCGCTTGCGGAACATGCAAGGTGTGCTTGCGGAGCGCGGAAGGTGCGCTTGCGGAGCGTGCAAAGTGCGCTTGAGGAGCGCGCACGGTGCCCTTGCGGAGCGTGCAAAGTGCGCTTGAAGAGCGCGCTTCTAGCTGCTTGGTGAATCTCATCAATGGCGTGTGGCGCTGCTGGAGCTGCGTGCGGTGCAGCCGGTGCTGCGTGTGTTTTGCTGAACGCCCAAGGTTTCAAGACTTGAGTCTCTACTCTGCTGGCGATGAGAAGAATTCAGGGCAGCATCTATTCTGCAGGCGATGAGAAGGTTTCAAAATACCCTAAACGTTTGTGGTAACGTAATGGGGTTTTATGAGTGCTCCGAGATGTCTGGTGTGCAACGGTTGACAACTGCCAAGTGGCAGGTGTTTGCGGGAAATTGCCATAATCCGGTGAGTCGTACTATTTTTATTTTGATTCCGTGGCCGAATGTTCTCTTGTCAAGCAATGGGTGAAATCGATACGTATATTTTGTTTTATCAAATCAATAAAAATTTATAAATATAAAAGGCATCAAAGATCAGGAGTGGTGGCTGGTGACGTCACTCCTCGCTAAAAAGTGTAGCGTGCAGTGACGTCACACGAGTTTTCAACGCACTGTGTCGTCTTCATTTTTTGTTTATATGAAAAAGATAAATAGGAGTCTAGTATTTTTTGGAAAACTGACTGACGGACTAATTAGTTTATTTTAGTCAACTACCCTATTATATACACTTCACGTTTATTTCAAGTGTAGGTACAGGAATTGTTAGTAGGTATAGGTGAACTTATTCTGGTACAGTTACTTATGTGTTAAATAGTTTTTAAAACAATATTGTATACATTTTCTAAATAGCTTCAGAATTCTAAATTTTTCTAGGGCTTGTATACAATTCAAAGATTTCATACAATTCCGGTATCATCATACACTTCTCATCAGAATCGAAATCAAAATGGAAGCACTTCCCCTTTTATGGTTTCTATCCTAATTTTACACAAAAGAGTATTTACTCCATGAAAAAAAAACACACATCATGTATAGCTGGCAGTTTGGCCATTAAAAAATTATTTACCAGAAAAACACAGGTTATGAGTACTGTAATAAACAGAGTATACACTATAGGTATCCGAGCTCAGTGGAGCGAAAGAGATGGCTTAACGCCGGATCGAGTGAGAGAAAAACGCACAGTCGACTCAGTGGAGCGAAAGAGATGGCTTAACGCCGGATCGAGTGAGAGAGAAACGCACAGTCGATTGCGCGTGGCGACGCGTCGCCACGCCAGAAATCGGTCTCACGTGCGCCTATAGATGTTTCACATCAAATGGAGCCGTCACGGGACGCCTGGTAGATGTGAAACATCGACGTTATTTCGTAAAAGTAGTACCTATGCAGAAAAGAACAGATTGTGGTAGGAACTAAAAATGTCAATAAAAAAATTTTAAATGGCTTCAATATATTAGTGAACTCAAGAATCTTAGCTAGTTATTTCAATATACTACTAAAGATCGTAAATTATAAATATAAATAATGAATGTTTCACTATAAATTCCATTATGATTAGAAAAATTAATTAATTTTTTAAAGTTTAAATTAATAACAAATAAGAAAAAGATTCGTGCGCTGCACGCCATCAGCTGATTTTAAAATAAAGTTCTGTCAGTCTTAATAAATTTATTCTCTAAGCAATTGTTTTAATGCATTAATTTCAATAAGAATGAAATTAAAATTAATAATTAATTTAAAAACATGATATGCAATGAAATTTATGTGAATTTTAATCTACCTAGAGAGTAGATTTTACATTTACTGGCGCTCAATACACACCAAATATACGCGTGCTAAATGCACAGATAAATGCATACTTTAATTATAAAAATATAATTAACTTACTGATGACTTGATAATGTGTCATAGTGTGATTTTGCTTTCTTTGCAGGAGGCTGATCACTTCCACTCTCTAAATTATCACGGTCAGACATTTTATTATCAGAAATATACACTTCACGTTTATTTCAAGTGTAGGTACAGGAATTGTTAGTAGGTATAGGTGAACTTATTCTGGTACAGTTACTTATGTGTTAAATAGTTTTTAAAACAATATTGTATACATTTTCTAAATAGCTTCAGAATTCTAAATTTTTCTAGGGCTTGTATACAATTCAAAGATTTCATACAATTCCGGTATCATCATACACTTCTCATCAGAATCGAAATCAAAATGGAAGCACTTCCCCTTTTATGGTTTCTATCCTAATTTTACACAAAAGAGTATTTACTCCATGAAAAAAAAACACACATCATGTATAGCTGGCAGTTTGGCCATTAAAAAAATGGAGCCGTCACGGGACGCCTGGTAGATGTGAAACATCGACGTTATTTCGTAAAAGTAGTATGCAGAAAAGAACAGATTGTGGTAGGAACTAAAAATGTCAATAAAAAAATTTTAAATGGCTTCAATATATTAGTGAACTCAAGAATCTTAGCTAGTTATTTCAATATACTACTAAAGATCGTAAATTATAAATATAAATAATGAATGTTTCACTATAAACTCCATTATGATTAGAAAAATTAATTAATTTTTTAAAGTTTAAATTAATAACAAATAAGAAAAAGATTCGTGCGCTGCACGCCATCAGCTGATTTTAAAATAAAGTTCTGTCAGTCTTAATAAATTTATTCTCTAAGCAATTGTTTTAATGCATTAATTTCAATAAGAATGAAATTAAAATTAATAATTATTTTAAAAACATGATATGCAATGAAATTTATGTGAATTTTAATCTACCTAGAGAGTAGATTTTACATTTACTGGCGCTCAATACACACCAAATATACGCGTGCTAAATGCACAGATAAATGCATACTTTAATTATAAAAATATAATTAACTTACTGATGACTTGATAATGTGTCATAGTGTGATTTTGCTTTCTTTGCAGGAGGCTGATCACTTCCACTCTCTAAATTATCACGGTCAGACATTTTATTATCAGAACAGAAAAATGATTTATTTACCAGAAAAACACAGGTTATGAGTACTGTAATAAACAGAGTATACACTATAGGTATCCGAGCTCAGTGGAGCGAAAGAGATGGCATAACGCCGGATCGAGTGAGAGAGAAACGCACAGTCGACTCAGTGGAGCGAAAGAGATGGCTTAACGCCGGATCGAGTGAGAGAGAAACGCACAGTCGATTGCGCGTGGCGACGCGTCGCCACGCCAGAAATCGGTCTCACGTGCGCCTATAGATGTTTCACATCAAAAGATAAGCGAAAATTTTAAATTCAAAATTAGAATTTCATTTGTTACATCTACAAACAAAATGTATCACTTTTTTGAAACAAATGTGTATTTAGAGTTAGAGTACATTTCAGCTTTGTAAACTAAAATTTTGCGTTTATCTTAAAAGTTTTAGGTCTTTTTTTGTTTGCTGCGGCTACGGCACGTCTGAAAAAGTTTTTGTTTTCTGTAAAACATGGACACGTCACCGACAGAGGCCGCCCAAGTGGTGACATTACTGGATTCTAGACTTAGTCAGCGTGTTGTCGCTGAAAGATTGCATCTAAGCCTGTCATCTGTTCATAGAGTCCACAAACGATATCGGGAGACTGGTTTGTTCACGCGCCGTTCAGGATCTGGCAGGAATCGCGTTACTTCGGAATGAGATGATCGATTTATTGTAACAACTTCTGTATGGAATCGACGCCTTAACGCTTTTCCACTACAGCAGCAGCTTCATGTTGTACGTGGTGTGGCTGTAAGTGACTCTACAATTACAAGAAAGTTGAAGGAACGTGGATTAGTACAGTACAAACCAGCAAACTGGCTGAAATTAACTGCAAACCATCGGAGAGCACGGCTTAGCTTTGTACGTGAGCATCTAAATTGATCATACATGCAATGGAGCAAAGTCCTCTTCTCTGATGAGTGTCAAATTATGCTATATGGTAATGAGGGAAGGAACAAGGTCTATAGGAGAGATGGAGAATGCTTTGCATAATGCTGTTTTGAAGAAAAGGTCAGCTACGGTGGCGGTTCGTGAACGGTTTGGGGAGGAATCAACGCCGAAAGTAAGACAGAGCTAGTGTTCGTATCTGGGCCACGTTTGCCTGCACTAAACTGTCCTCGGTACGTCGAACAGTGTCTTGAGCCTCATGTGATGCCCTATGCACATTTTATTGGCAACGGCTTCATATTCATGCACGACAATGCTAGGGCGGACACCGCGGGCGTCGTACGAGATTATCTTACCGAAGTCAGTATCTCCATTATGGAATGGCCAGCAAGAAGCCCGGACATGTTTCCCACCGAACTTTAATGGGATGAGTTAAAGAGACGTGTTTGTGCTGGAAATCCGGCCTCGGAATCACTCAGCCAGCTGCAGCATGTGATCCAAAACGAATGGAATGAAATGCCTCAACATTTGATTATCACTCTCATCCGATCCATGAAGAACCGCATGGAAGCAGTCATAAGAGCTCGGGGAGGGAATACCAGTTACTAAATAAACTTTTCCTACCTTTTTTTTCATTTACATGTATTGTTTAATTCATATCCTTCATACTCCATACAGGGCAAAAATTACCTACTCGTTACAAAATACTATTCCTATGAAAATTTAATTTGAATTTAGAACATTAACATTAGGATTTTAAAACCTCTTTTTATTCGCTATTAAACGACATGTGATATAATTTCTAAATATGTATATCTTTCTAATAATCCTTACTTAACATTAACTCATAAGCTGTTTCGTTTTTTTTGATGAGAAGTGTATATACAATATAAAAGTGGGCAAATATTATAAAAAAAACAATAAATTAGTTCACACTCGTTCTCACACCTCGTACCGATTTCTCATTTTTTTTAAATATAAAGGTACTGTTTTGATTTCGTTATTATTTTAGTATAATATTTATATATTGAAATTAATCACTCTGCACTCTTTTTTTATTATGTCGTCTCGTAGTTGACCTTGAGAGGTTGGGACTACTTAACCGGACTATCTTGTGGCTGCCTTAAATGAATTTAAAGCCTCCAGCCAGGGCAACTAAAAACTAAACGACTACACGCTAAGGGCACCCCCTGTGGAGTAAAGCTTTAATCCAGCCGTCGCTGGAGAGAACAGCAAGGGGCTGTTCTCTCCAGCGACGGCTGGATTAAAGTTTTATTTTAATTCGGTCCTAGTAAAGCTTGAGTTTTGAGTGAAGTTCTGTAATACGGACCCTAGTAGTGGTCATCGCGAGCACGCGATGGAAACATCGGTTAAACGCGTGAAGATCGCGCATCCGCGTTTTATTAGGACGATGGCACAGAATGATGTATGGCGTTCCGTTTAGCTGATTTCAAATTTTTAACATAAAAAAGGATAATTTATTCAAGATTATGGGCACACCTTTGTCAAAATTAACAGTGATTAGTTTTTTATCACAATCGTATAATTTTATGAGTTGCAAACCGGTTAGTGACTCATGCGCAAATATCTACCCCATTACCGACATCACTAGGGAGTAATAATTATGATAATTAGCAGTTATTTATTATACACCTATTTTTTACAGAACGCTGATATAATTATAAATATTTATACTGATCATGACTTTGAACTGAATGACATTGTTAACAGATAATATAGATATTGTTTTTTTTTTATTATTCAATTACGTAACCAGTTATCTATAGCCCTTGAAAAAGATATTTTAAGTCATAATTTAGTGAGCACTACATTAAAACTAGTTAAAATAACCCCATCATTCCAGCACTCTTTCTTTTGCTTAACCTATGCGCTAGGTCATATCGTCACCGCTTTCTGTGCTGAACTCTTATGCGAATAAAGTTATATAAACTTTATTTTAATCAAACCGTTTACAATACTTAAAAACAAGAATTTCCTTACAAAGAAAACAGACCGCGAACCTTCATATTTTTGTTTAATTCAAACCGTGAAAATCGAATCAAATAAATAATGAATGCATTTCGTTAAATCGTTGGTGATGTGATAAGCGCAGTGAAAAATATATAACGCGCGTGTTCCAATGAGCATCACAACACGCCGACCTGCCGACCGACGTACTCGTGTATTGATACTCTAATTGTGTTCCATTAGAGGTGTTACTCGTTTCTCGTTTGAATTTAAAAATAGAATCTTCAGTGAACGTGTCAATATGATGAAAATAATATTCGTAGTGATGCTATCCTTGGCTTGGAGTTATGGTACGTTTCTTTTTTTAATTTATTTTTATTTCTCATAAATTTTAATAAAATATGACAGGTGCACAAATTTATTTTTTTCTTCATGGATAAATCCAATCGTTAACAAAATTATAATTAAAAAATATGTGGTCTTAAGTAGCTGCCACAGTGTTTTTAGTTAACAATACGGTTCATTAACGACTAAACAAGTTCTAGCTATTTGTTCTGTACGTATTTACTTGATGAACGTTTCCGTGTAAACGTGTTTGTCATACTCAGTCATACTTACACTATTGTTTTAGATAAGGAAAGTTTTTATCCATGAAAAAATATCATAGGGAAATATGACATTTTTGCATGGATAAAATGAAAGTTTAATTTAAATAAACATACAGTGTATGATAATTTAATTAAATAATAAATTAAGTTATAGTAAAGATCAAAAGTGCATTACCACTTTTGAACTTTATTGCACTAACAATAAGTGTCAAAAGTGGTACTCCACTTTTGAAATTTTAATAATTTGTATCTCTTTATATTTATGGTTTTGTAATATTAAGTATATAACGTAAACAGAGATTCTCTAAGTACATAAGCGTAGCAAACACTTATATGTAGTCTATATAATAACCCTGATTCCCTTGTTCACAATCTAAACTAAATTTAAGTTCTGTGCATCTTTTTCTTTCAATTTCATTAAGAAAAGGACAGAAGATAAAATGTTAGTTTAGACCTGGCAAATTAGTCCGCTCCTGACGTAAATTGACGTATTTTTGGTCGCCAAATCACGTCTTAACTGTCTATCTGTTATCACTGTTATCTTCTGTCCTTTTTTTTAATAAAACAGAAAAGAAAAAAGATACAATTAATTTAAAATCAGCTTGGCTTGTAAACAGGAGAATCGGCGCCAAAGTCTGCTTAATTTAAAACAATCAACAATAAGAGTACAACGGTTAACCCACCAATTTTTCCAAGTATTTCTACTACATACTCGTATAAATCAGGTGGCCCATTCCAAAAATTAAAAATGTTTTAGTCTCTCAAAATCTCATCTCAGTGACACTGAATCCCAAAATTTGTCATAAAATGTTCGCGTTGGGAGGCCCTAACATCAGCTGCCGGCAGAAGTTACCACCCATCAGACAAAGTCTTACCGCCAAGCCATTCGTCTCGTTCCAGCATAATGTCTGGTGAAGCCGTACGGAGGACGGGTCTGAGCAGTTGTGTTGCGATGTGTGCCAGATACGATGCGCCAGATCAATCTCCCTCTAGCGCAGCATCGTGGTCGTGTTATTGGGTTTAACATTGCATCACCTCGCTCAACTGCAACCTTCCTTACTCAAAAAAACTGACTGAATCAGTTTTTTTTTGAGTGAATAAGTCCTTAATAAACTAGCGCGCTGTACCATCAACGATTGCATCACGAGGCGAGATTGTGGTCAAGAAAAAATAACTAGAAAAAAAAAATATAAGTAGGATTTTTTGTCAGGTTTAATGCGGATGTTCATAACATTACTGCATTTTAACTCTGATGTCCCATCATATATTTAATAATGACTTAAACGACCAGCAATAATAGTATGCAAGGTAAATATTGCGTCAGGTCAAGATGCATTACGTCAGGGATATAAAGGAACCATATTTGTTTACATACGCCATATTTTGAATAGGATATTGTTGTATGGTTTTCCAATTTATTTAATATTTTCTAGTTTAAAAAGGTTAAATTTAGCCACAAAGTCAAGGTCGTGCTATAAATGAATTTCTGACAACATACCTATATCTGTTAGTTTTTTATAAAAGTCTGACTTCATATTGGAGATATTAAATAAAATCTGTATTTTTTTATACCTACACTCACGGATGCACTACTAAGAAAAGAAAGTGCTTTTCAAAAGGTATTTCAAAAATATCGTGTGATGTACGGTATTCTGTTGTTAGGGGAATTCCGCCGATATTCAGACAATTTTTCTTTTACAAAAAAGGACGATTAGTTCTATTTATAAATTAAGACCCCGTCATTCGCTCGTTGACATAAATAGACTAATTTAATGACTATCCTTTTCAGTACATTTTTGATAGTCTGTTGTATAAAAAAAACTTTTTTACAAAAAAAACAACCGACTTCCAAAAAACACTACAAAGTGAAAATAACTAATTTCCGAAGACGGTGTCTGGTGGTTTTTGTATATGTGTTAGTTTTGACACGAACTTCCGAAATTAGTTATTTTTCACTTTGTAGTGGTTTTTGGAAGTCGGTTGTTTTTTTTTTTGTAAAAAAAGTTTTTCTTTTACACTTTTTAGTTGTGAAAAGTACTGTTCAGCTGCATCCGGTTAGACTGGATGCTGACGCTAAAATACTTAATGAAAAAACTTACAAACGCACTGGTTGCCCCTACGATTTTTGAAAGTTCTCCTTGATTTCTCTGGTCTTCCACCATCAAACCCTCATGTCCTTATCATGGGACTACCTTGGGAATGTCTCTTGGTTCAGAATGTCAGTCGGATAAAAATAAAAATCAGCTTGACAAAATTTCGTATACCTATACAATGGAATTTGATTACTTCGTATATGTCTACTTAAAAAGGTCTAATAGGGTACCTCTGGAAGTTCGTCTTTTAAGCCAACGAGAAATCCCATTAGATACACGGTACCTATAGAATTAGCCTCAAAGTTTGAGCAAATTAACTTAAATTATGTTAGATATACACATAACTACGTTAATTACGACCCGGACATCGACTACCGCGCTGCGTGTCGCGGGTTCGATCCCCGCGCGGAATAAATATTTGTATAGCCTACTGGTAGCAGTTCCGGGTCTGACTGTTTGTGTATGAGATTGAATGTTGCTAAACGTACCAGTGGTTAAAACACCAGCCTCTCAAGTATGAGTGCGCGGGTTCGATTCCAGGTGAGGCAAGTACCTATGTAACTTTTCTAAAGTTATATGTACTTTCTAAGTATATTTTGGACACCAGTGACTGAAGGTGAAGGAAAACATCTTGAGGAAACCTGGACTTTAAGTCTGAAATCGCCAACCCGCATTGAGCAAGCGTGGTGATTACGCTCAATCCTTCTCTGTATGAGAGGAGACCTGTGCCCAGCAGTGGGACGATAAAAGGTTGATAATGATGATGATGATGATGAAACGTACCCATGATACAGGAGTAATTCATAGTGTGGGGTAACGTTTTTTAAAAAAAATATTTAAAAATAAATGGAATTATACATAGACCTGGAAGCAACACACTCCGGGGGTAGGTATAGCAGGAAAAACCTAATTTCACTCAAAAGTTACATGGAGATAAAATTTTATTACTTCGGGGCCCAAACTAAGAATCAATGAACTCCATTTGTCCTTGATATGTATATAGAATACCATTGTTAGTATGCTATTATAAAATCAGCCCGTTATTGCTCCGCTCCAAGTTAAACAACCCGCACTGGGTCGTGGTCGATTGGGTACGGCCCACCTCCTAGAGAGATTTGTGTACCCGAGCGAATTTTATTGCAATATAAGCCGATTATGTTATGCGAAAAGTCGTGGTGGCCTAGTGGTTAAAACACCAGCCTCTCAAGTATGAGTGCGCGGGTTCGATTCCAGGTCAGGTACTTTCTAAGTATATCTTGGACACCATTGACTGAAGGTGAAGGAAAACATCTTGAGGAAACTTGGACTTTATAAGTCTGAAATCGCCAACCCGCATTGAGCAAGCGTGGTGATTACGTTCAATCCTTCTCTGTATGAGAGGAGACCTGTGCCCAGCAGTGGGACGATGAAAA
The DNA here is from genome assembly GCA_037179545.1 of Sesamia inferens. Classification (NCBI taxonomy): domain Eukaryota; kingdom Metazoa; phylum Arthropoda; class Insecta; order Lepidoptera; family Noctuidae; genus Sesamia; species Sesamia inferens. The sequence goes on along the minus strand of CM073923.1, from coordinate 9,927,701 downwards.
GGTTGATGATGATGATGATGTTAGGCGAAACAAAACTACTCACACACACACAGTGTAGGCACACTGAGAAAAAACTGCACATAAAAAAATCAGACGTAGTAATTAATGACATGCTCTGCCCCCACGGATTTATTAGCATTAAGACTGATTTACACGGTGCAATTTAATTGCCTATGACTTTAATTAAGTTGAAGCAACAATAAAAGTTGCTTTGTCTAAACACCATGTAGATGATGCATGTTATTTGTTGGGTCAATTTTATCGTATGCCGTAGGCAATAAACTGCACAGGCAGTAAATCAGTCATGATAAGTTTCGATCCCGTAACAATATTGGGATATAAAAATATCCTATACGTTAAGTCCACCGTCTGTGAGTCAACTTTTTTTTATATATATTAATAAACTAGTGCTTGACCGCAATCCCGCCTGATGGTAAGCAGTGATGCAATCGTTGATGGTAAAGCGCGCTAGTTTATTTAGCCTATTCCCCTAAAAAACTGAGCGAATAGGAAGGAAGACGGCAGATGATCAAGGTGATGCAATGATAAACCCAACAACACGACCAACGATGCTGCGCCAAAGGGAGATTGATCTGGAGACCCTCCATGATCAAACTCCCAACACAACAACATTAGGCGCATCGTGCCCGGCACACATCGCAACACAACTGCTCAGACCCGTCCTCCGTACGGTTTCACCAGACAACAAGCCGGAACACGACGAATCGCTTGGAGACTTTGTCTGGTGGGTGGTAACTTCTGCCGGGAGACGATGTTATGGCCTACCACCGAGAGACATTGAGATCTGTTCAGTGTTTGCGTGCATAAGTAACAACATCCATCCATGCACCCATGCAAACTAACGTTTGTAATATGTAGGATGTTTGTTTCGTAGCAATTACAGAAAGATTAACTACTCAACGGAACCTGACAGCTATAACTTAAACCTAACTTAAAGTAGCCTATTTATAATTTCTTTAAGTCAAGAGTTAGGGACGTGAATACAAATGCTAAATCATTATGTTGTATTTTGAATATAAATAGTGATTTTTGAGATATTAGACATTCTAGAGCTGTCTCAAGAATGTCTAATATCACAAAAATCTTTATCTCTTTTTGTATCTGTGAAAACAGTAGCATTCATAAAATTTATAGCAACGTAATTTTAGTTTTATGAGAGAATTAAAATAAATCTTCTATACCAATGTATTTACGAAAGATTAAATAAATAATGTAACTTAGCGCCCCTGCTCACGGAACTTGATAAAAATCATGATGCACAAAAAAATTAGCTTTATTTTCTCAGCTCAACCATCTACCCAGTAGGTATGTCAAAACCAAGAACTTGTAGCTAGCTGTGTTTTGTGTAGAAATGCTTAGACTCAACACACACATTGGAACACATTGGGGACATATACGGCTCTGTTATTTGGCTTTCTAAGACTTTATCTTAGAGAGCCAAATAACAGAGCCGTATCTGCCCCCAATGTGTTTTAGGACAGATTGCTGTCAACAACAATAAAGTACTAAAAAGAGTAAAAGGTGCATATTGTATGAAGTATATATGTATATCACTAACACTAAAACGGACGTCTCTGAATGTTTCGTTTTTAAATTTTAAATAAACGATAAAAAAACAGTCAACAAAAAAGTTTTTATTTTACACTTTTTAGTTGTGAAAAGTACTGTTCAACTGCATCCGATTAGACTGAATGCTGGCGCTAAAATACTTAATGAAAAAACTTACAAACGCACTGATTGCCCCTACGATTTTTGAAAGTTCCCTTTGATTTCTCTGGTTTTCCACCATCAAACTCTGATGTCCTTATCATGGGACCACCTTGGGAATGTCATCTTTCCAACAGAAAAAGAATTATCAAAATCGGTTCATAAACGACGAAGTTATCCGCGAACAAACATAAAAAAGCATATATACGGTCGAATTGAGTAACCTCCTCGTTTTTGAAGTCGGTTAAAAAATACCAATTAAAAACTCATTCTATAGATTTTTAAATTAAAACATTATTAGTTGTGCTTTACAAAAACATATACTCTATAGTCTATAGTGTAAAAAGAAAAAAGCTGCTTAATGGATCTACTTTTTTATTTTTGCCACACTTTTTAATCTTTTAAGGTTAGCATGTATGCTGTTTGTGTTCTTTTCTCCTTGTCATCCAAAGAGGTCATATAGATGTCACATTATACTAAGGTCATGGCTAAGTAAAAAGACCTGCACGAGTAGAGCTGAGAGCACCGGTGGCCTAGTGGTATCGGCCGCAACTTACTAGTTATTATAGGTCGTAGGTTTTATTTATGTTTGTGATGGGAAATCATCAAAACACGTCTCCCGCCCTGGGTGAAGCGGAAGGGCGTGTCAGACTTTTACTGACTGACTAAAACCCACCCGTGTTTCTTCACTTGCCTGTGCGCCAGGGCCACGGTTACCTTTTTAACCAACCCGCAACCCTGACCCAGGGGGCATCGGTCTTCGTGGACCCCGTCACGATGTGCTGACATCTCTTTGAGGCGCGCGTGAATCAAACGCGCCATCGACTCGGGCCTGGTCCTTACCGCCCCCAGGCCCGCGACTACGGTGGCTGGGATTTCGATGTCTTCTCCCGACCAGGGCGTCTCCTGCGGCGGCTAGTGCCATGAGAGTGTTGGGATACCCGCTCCCTCACACGTTCCTCTTTTGCCAACATCATTGCTTCGCAGAAGGAGGTGATGGCCTGCCATGCACACATGTACCATAGCCTGGACCAGGGTCAGATGCGAAAGATCGCCGCACGGACACGGCGGAGCTCTACGCAAGCCGGGCAGACCTCCACCGTATGCTCTAGTGTGTCTTCAGAGCGATCCACAAAATGGTGACACCCTGACGTTTCCTCCCGCCTTATCCGGAACAGGAACCTCCTAAAACAGCCGTGTCCCTGCGTCAGGCGGAAGGTGAGGGCACCGTGGCGCCTCTCTAGCCACTCCTCAAAGAGGGGACTTATCGCCGCTATTGTGGCGTGCCCAGTCGTAGGTTCAAACCCCATCAGCCATGCTCTCAAAACGGTGAAGGAAAACATCGCGAGGAAATCGAAATATCCTAGAGCCAAAAACTTCAAAGACATGTGACATCTACCAACCCCCACTAGGCCAGCGGAGTTAGATTAAGAGCCTATTCACTCTAGCCTTGAAGACATTTAAGTTGCAGTAAAACAGTAACACCCCCGCTAGCAAAAGGATCCCAGTCCTTCGTACCAAATCCTTACTAATATTATAAATCGGAAGTGAGTTTGTTTGTTTGTTCCGCTTTCACGCCGTAACTACTGAACCGATTGGTTTGAAACTTTGCAGACGTAAAGTTAGAAGTCCAAATTAAATAATAGGTTGCTTTTTATCCCGGAAAAAAGTTATATTCCGCGAAGCCGCGGGCGGAAAGCTAGTAAAATCAAAAGACATCAACATTACTGCTTCAGCACTATATTAAGTGCCTAAATTATCGCGATAAATAAATGATATTATTTCATTACTACCTTAAACAGCTATAGGTGTTTATTCGCCATAGACTGTGACGAATAGTTTGATTAAAACTTCATTGGTCACACTAGGAATAATTTTAATATCATTACGGGTGCTTGTAAAGGATCGGCTACACTTTCTGGTCCTAATCAGCTCGATTCTTGCAAATGTTGTGAATTAGGGAATAATGCTGCTACAAGATCATTTAGTCACTTAAATGTTGAGTATCGAACATACGTCCCATAAAGCGAACAAGCGTAATCATACGCCGCCAGTACATTTTTGAAAAAAGAACAGCAACACAAAAATAATTTTGAACAACGATAAATAAATAAATTTATATTTATATTGTCTATACTTCTATAGAGATAGAGGCTGTATAATATTACGGATTTTTTACTACGAATCTACGATGAATCTGTATCAAAAGCTGCAATTATATCTATATATACGAGTATATATATACAATAAAATTCTTCATAACATTTAGCATTAGAGATATATTGTAATTTTTTTTTTATTCTTCTAATAATTTATGCTTATCCATAATAATTCTCAATTTTTTTTTTAATAATTATATCATAATTTCATGCTATTCTCTTCGTTTGTGTTCTGTGTACAAATTTGGATATGGGTCCTAAAATCCAAATGCATATTTTTTATCCATACAAATCTTACAAATATTAAGAAGCTTTTAATAACATCATCGTAGTTATTTTTTGTTGCAATATTTTCACTACTACACTCACACACTATCTACTTACTATACATACAAGTTTAGTTAGAGATAAAAAAACAAACAAACTGTTTAATAAAGAGGAGCTCATTATTTAGAATTAGTTGACAGATTTATTAAACTGTCACAGTTAAACTGTTACTATAAGCAAATACGTCATCGACGATGTCTTTATTATTAGCAATAATTTATTTTAAACTATTCTGAAGAGATTAACGAGACGCCTACAGCCAGACCCAGGTCACTAATTGCTATTTTCTATTTTAATAAAAAAAATATGTTTGTGTTAACACTTATGATTCAAAGCATTTAGTTGAAAATATTATATATTCTTAATAACTGAGGATTAAGTTGTTTACGGTTATTTGAAATATGTTAAAAATACACTCCCACGCATTTTAAATTAAAGCCTTTCAAAATAATTAGTGGATTTTTAAATATGCGCGATTGAAATAGCTTTATTCTCTTTGGCATTTGTGTATGTGGGTTTTTTTAATTGCATTGGCTTTGAATTTGAATAATTTAGGTTATAGTAATTTAATGATTGGTTAAAAAAAACCTATACATTTCAAATTATGTTCAATATTTTATTTTGCCAAAACAGAAAAAAACTGTCATAAAATTAAATAATCTTATGCATAATAATTATTTTATGTTTCTTAGTCTATTATATAAAAATAAAATAAATGAGCGTTGAGTGAATCTTGCAGATTTTGTAACTATCCTTTCACATCAAGAGCACAATCAAAGCGACGGATTCTTAAAAAAAACTCCCCGTTAGAAGTCTGGTGAAGTGAGTTTAGAATGAGTTGTCAATAATGTGAATCTCTGGCATTAGTTGGAATGACACCTCACTCCATACTCACTTCAGCTAAATTCTCGCGCCGAGATGGTTACAAAATCACACTACACGTTCTTGAAATGAAATGAAATGAAATCGTTTATTAAGCAAGTAGGATCACAGATCACTTTTACACGTCGTGTTTTTTTTTTTTTTTTTAACTAGATGAAGCCGGCATTTCCTAACTGACTACCTCTGAGAAGAAATAGCCGAAACAAACTCAGGGATCATCGTCTTTTTTCAAGTCCAGACATTAAAAATGAAAATGTTTACAATAATTTACCTTATAATAACGCATATTGCTTAATAACAATGCTTAACAGAGCAAACAGCTCAGTCCCAAGCTTTTTTGTCTTCTAAATAATCTGTGATTTTATAATACCCCTTTTTGCAAAGTTTGGCCTTTATATACTTTTTAAATCGTTTAATGGGTAAGTTTTGTTGTAAAAGTGTATACATTGACCCATGAACGAGTTGCCTACTCTGTGGAGACGAGTGTGATGTACACTGGACTTGTGTCCCCTAGATGGGGCAGAGGGCGTCCACAGTGCGCAGCCATCCCGTCAGTCTTGAACTTTGCGTGCCCTAACTGCGTAACACGCAATTACTATCAGTTGGAATCATTTCGAAGCATCTTGCTGATCCATTGCTCCATATGTTCGAAAATGTGTCTGCTCAACAACGTAAATAACGCAATGAATGTTGTTGAATTGTCAAAATGAAGCCAATTGCTACTGACAGTGTGTTACGCAATCATCCTGCTGATCTTCCCTATGTTCCATGCTTCTGCGATGACCGTACGCCGCCAGGTCTCCATACTAAGGGCGGCCACGTTTAGTCTTTCCTCGGGGATTCCAATCTAGGGTTTGCCTTGGTATATGTTCAGGATCCCTTCGGAGCGTATGAGCGATCCATAGATATAAAATTGTATAAGTACATTTTTCGATTGAGTTTTAATAGTTTGTAAAGTCAGTAAAAATTAGCTTTGTTAAATCGATCTAGCAACACACTAGAAACTGTCTAAATGACTAACGTCCATTATTAAGGAGGTCGCCAAGAGCGCAGTAGATATAATAATAAAAAACAAAACAAGTTTCAAGCAATTAACTAAACAAAGGAATGTCTGACTACTATAATAAACTTGTTTGATCACAAGATCACATCTACAATCCTACATTAACCTCAAACAAACGCTTTTAAGATTAACATAAATACCTACAAGAAAGTATTTTTGTAACTTGAGAATATTTATGTACCTAAAGAATAAAATTATGAAGGAAGCGTTTTAAACAATAAATTAGTAATAAATTATTTTAATTTTAAATAATATACATAATAACTTTTGAAATGCCTTGTTGCCTTGTGCAAGAGCTAATAATACTCCATTCCCAATACGAGCAAGGTATTATTAGGGGTTTTCCATTACGAATTTTATATTTCCAACTCAGGGTTTGCATTTGTGCCCGATCAGGCACTTCCGAAAAGGGACAACTCGTAGTACATGGGGCATAAACATACAGGGAAAATGTGCATGCACATTATCCCTACCATTAACCTTCTCTGTATGAGAGGTGACCTGTGCCCAGCAGTGGGACGATAAAAAGGTTGATGATGATGATGTGCGTGCACATAAGCCCTGCTTAACCTCTCGGTTATTTCAGGCGTGATGTTATGTTAATTTGTTTAACTAACTTAACTAATCGAAAGGTCCTAGCTGCCTACTGACATGCTTCTGAAGTGTACTACGCGCCGCGCAGTACCATGTTCCTCGCCCCCGTTGACTCAAGTATTTGTAACTTCGCAGTGACTAGTCTCATGTTCCAAGCCTTTGTAAAGTCGGAGCCTTCTGCCTTTTTTTTTTGTTTGCGATGGGATATCATACAATGACTCCTCCCGCTCTGGGAAGGAAGGGCGTGTCAGAAGGAAGTTTCGGAAGGGCGTGTCAGACTTATGCTGACTGAAACCCACCCGTTTTTCTTCACTTGCCTATGCGCCAGGGCCACGGTTTCGGTTACGGTTTAACCAACCCGCAACCCTGACCCAGGAGGTATCGGTCTTCGTGGACCCTGTCACGATGTGCTGACATCTCTTTGAGGCGTTTGTGAAACACAAGGCGTCGCGACTCGGGCCTGGTCCTTACCGGGCGGCGAGATGCCCGCGCCTACGGTGGCTTGGAGCTCGATGTTGTCTCCCGACCAGGGTGTCTCCTGCGGCGGCTAGTGGCGTGAGGGCGCTGAGATTCCCGCTGCCTCACGCGCTCCATCTCCTCCTTTGCCAGCATCACTGCTTCGCAGAAGGAGGTAACGGCCTGCCATGCACTCTCGCTCCGGACCATGGCCTGAACCAGGGTCGGATGCGAGAGATCGCCGCCGATCGCCGCTACGAGGACACGGCGGTGCTCTGCCCAAGCCGGGCAGGTCTCCACCGTATGCTCCACCGGGTCCTCAGGGAGATCCACACAATGGTGACACCCTGGCGTTCCCGAAACAACCGTGTCCCGTTACATTTAGGTTCCTTTAGTTTTATGGCCTTCCTGTACGAGTCACAATACATACATTTTTTCTTTCTTTCACAGAATAGTTAAAAACTCTTTATACAGAATAGTTTAATCTTGTCTATGGGCTGTACCTACTGATTAGAAATGAAGAGATGAAGAGAAACAATCGTTAATCGTGAAAGACCAATTATTTAACTCACCGTGCTCAATAACATAAAAGCATTATTACAATATTGTGCAAGTAGTTAAGTAGATAAGTTACAAATGACATGTTGGTATGCATATCTGATAGTTGATCATGTCTTAAATGACTCGTAATCTTGATGATGTTGCCAATTAATAGTAAGGGTTGCAATTTCAGTAGCGATAACTAAAAACCTCTTTAAAGTTCATTTCATTCTTTAAAACTATTGTTACTTCGGTTTCAGATAGTTCATATTTTGATTCGTTTAAAAAGCAAAATAATGCAAAAAGACTCTCGGTAGGTAATGGATACTATTTGATGGACATTGAAAAGCTTTTCTACTATCACTATTCCTACAGATCAGATACTCAGTAGAAGAAGAGTCTCAAACATTCAAGAATGTATGTCAACCAAAAGTCAACATGCTTCGAGTAATCTTATATTTTTTTTAATTTAAGTCTTCACTTTGGAACACCGTGCCGAAATTACATCAATGTAATATAATGTTATTTTTGAGTAGCGTAGTTTGGTGTCAGATTTGACTACTTCAACTTTCTATCTTGGACACTGACGACTGATTACAAGGTGAAGGAAAACATCTTGAGGACACCTGGACTTTAAGTCTAAAATCGCCAACCCGCATTGACCAAGTGTGGTGATTACACTCAACCCTTCTCTGTATGAGAGGAGGCCTGTGCCCAGCAGTGGGACGATAAAAAAAAGGTTGATGATGATGATTGAGTTTAATGTTCTTTCTTATTCGGTTTAGTTTCGGAAATCATGTGATAATTTCATTCTTTCAATTGCCATTTCTTTCTTTCGTTCCTTCATTTATTGGTATCTCTTTCAAACTACCCGCGGTACTACTTCTACTTTAATTTATCTTGCATGGTTCTTAATTCTTCTTCAGCCTATAGATGTCCACTGCTGGAAAAAGGCCTCCCCCAAGGCTTCCCACGATGACCGGTCTTGTGCTGCCAGGTCATCGGTCCACCTTATTGGGGGCCTCCCTACTCTGCGTCTTCCAGTACGTGACCGCCACTCCAGAACCTTGCTGCCCCATCGGTCATCGGTTCTATGAACGCACGAAGAGCTAGGTTGATGACTTTGGTTCTTCTGCGGATCTCCTCATTTCTGATTCGATCATGCAGAGAAACTCCGAGCATAGCTCTTTCCATTGCCCTTTGTGTGACACTGAGCCTTCGTATGAGGTCCATTGTGAGCGACCACGTCTCAGTTCCGTACGTCAACACTGGCAACACACACTGGTCAAAGACTTTAGTCTTGAAACACTGTGGTATTTTTGACGACGAGAAGATGTAGCGTAACTTCCCGAATGCTGCCCAGCCGAGCTGGATTCGACGAGACTCCTCTTTCTCAAAGTTGGACCTAACTTTTTTTTTGTTCCGGGGTGGAAAATCCTCAATGGATGTCCGCCACCCTGGGGTGGGCAACGGGGTCTGTCAGACTCCTACTGACTAAAAACCACCCCGGTGTCTCTCCGGTCACGTGCGCACGGAGCCGCGGGAGTCCCTCATTCTGCCGCGGCCCCACACTCTCGTGCCGGCCCGGTCTGCCCGGGCCTCGCCTCCTGCACGGGGTAGTGAGGTGTTAAACTACCCCGTGCATCGCCTCTGAAGCGAGCGCCGACACTTACGCGCTCCTCCGCCTGGGTCCAACGTATAGGGGGCGGGGACTTCCCCATGTCCCTCGCCCCTGGAACCATTCATGGGGGCCGGAAGAGGGCGTTATCCGCCCTTCCTCGGCGCCCGGTGCATCTTCTGCGACCCGGGAAGGGAATTGAGATCTCCCTCTCCCGTTCCGCAGCTTCCTTCTGTGACATCACGTCATCGCAGAAGGACACCACCGTGTCCCACGACTCAGCACTACCGACCATCCTCCGCACTACTGCCGGCAGCGTCAAGTCACCTCCTACTTCGTTTGTGAGGACACGGCGCTGCTCGTCTCAAGCCACACACTCGGAGAGCGTGTGCTGCGCCGTGTCCTCTTCGCATTGGGCGCAGTGGTGGCACCGAGCATCCAGCTCTCTGTCTATACGTCGCAGGTACTTGCCGAAGCAGCCGTGCCCCGACAGTGTGTGATCGAGAGTAACTAAAATGACTTGACGAGGAAAATAACCACGCGTTTAAGATCGACATAATTTGTTCACACTATGTCCAAACTGCTAAGTGTTTAAGTACACAAGCTTCTAAGAAGTCACAGTACACATCTAAAATTGGCAAAATAAATACTTAGGTACACATAAGATGACGGAATCGCCCCATTGAAAACTGTGAAGTAATTTCTGTTGATAACATCAATCCTGTTTAGAGGTCTTTGAACTTATTTTACATGAAACAATTTTTAGCCATTACTTGAGTCTCATTGTGTATTTTAGATTAAGTTTTGGATACATCCTTCAAGCTCTAAATGGACAATTAGGTAGTTATATTATCTACCTAGCCTTTTCCTAAGTATTGTTAAGTTGGTTGGTTCCTAATCTGACTTTATGAAGGCGAATACTGCGTATACTTAGTATTTTATAAGGAGCGCCCTCACGCTCATAAATATGTACATATGTATATGTAGATATGGAAAGATATTGAAATATTCATGTAACAGTAAATATTTTACTAATTTCTAATATTTTTTTATAAAGGAATATTTGTCGATGCTATATTTGGTAGAAAAACCCATAATAACGTTAATTGGCAGATTTATTATTGTTTCTTTGCATAATTTTACAATTTAAATTTTATATATATAACAATGTATTGCGTGCCTATCTCTAAAGAGATTCTTTGGAAAGCTGATAAAATTTATTGTAATTTAATTGTCAATTAATTTCTTTGCTATGTGTTATTAGGAATATATGATATTGGAAGCTTGGCCAAACAGGCGCCATTGTCATCATAAATTTTAACCAATATACACACATCAAAAGTGTCTAGGGATCAAGCATTTTTATGCGGATTTCTTGAGATTGAGATGTGGCTTTGTAATAAATTTATGATTTTATAAATTTATATGGATCCTTTTTGGTGCATTTCATAATTTGAATCAGGAACTGTGAATCAAATTCGAGTAAAAGATGAAAATCAGCTGTCAATATTTTCCCTATAAAAACATACAACGCATTGAAGACATTATTAGTGCTACTGTTTCCCTACTACTGATTAAAACCAACGTTATTATGGAGCGGCGACGTCATTTAAGCAGGGAAGAAATGCTCAGAGCGGTGGGAATGATAGAAGCTGGTTCCCGGCAACGTACTGTGGCTTTAGCTCTGAATACAAGTCAGAGTGTTATCAGTCGACTTTGGACACGTTACCGAAGCACTGGTACCGTGGCTGAGCGCCATAGAGGACGGTATCGCTGTACCACACGGAGACAAGACCGATACATTCAAATCTTAACTCGAAGAGCTCCAACAATAACCGCCATGATGTTAGCCGTGAGGCTTCATCACTCTTCAGGGAACTTAATTAGCGACCAAACAGTCAGAAACCGCTTGCATGAAGTGAACCTTCATTCCCGAAGACCGCTACGAGTACCACCTATAGCAATGCACAATCGTAGGATTCGATATCAATGGGCTCTTGAACACAGAAATTGGGCAGAAGAACAATGGCGTTTCGTGTGCTTTTCTGATGAGTCTCGTTTTGGTATGAGACCGGATACAAGACGTATACGACACTGGAGAACCCCTGGACGCCAACAGCGATTAAAATCCTGCCAGGAAGTCCATCCTTATAGTGGTGGAACCATCATGGTATGGGCGGGTATTTGGATCGGCGGAAGAACTGAGTTGATTTGGATCAGAGGCAACCTCAACGCTCAAATTTATGCTGAGACGATTGTATCAGACGTCATCGTTCCTCTACAAGTGCAAATCGGTCCCTTATTTCGGTTAATGCATGATAATGCACGACCGCACACCGCAAGAGTTGTAAGACAGACTCTCGCCGCAGCTAACATCAATGTCCTGCCCTGGCCTGCTCAGTCGCCAGACTTGAACCCGATTGAGCATGCATGGGATATGCTACAGAGAAGAGCTCTGCCGAATATGGAGGGTATCCAGTCGCAAGAAGACCTTTTTTTGTTGTTGCAACGAACATGGGCGGCCATTCCACAGCGTGATTTGGATGAACTCATTTTGAGTATGCCAAACCGATGTTCTGGTGTTGTTAGTGTTCGTGGTAGAAACACGGATTATTAATTGTTTAAGTTACCCAATAAAATTTTAGAGAAAACTGTTATTTCAGTCTTTTTTTCGAACTTTTGTGTTAGTGGTTCAAATGTCAAATATCCCTTTATTAGGAAAATGGCAAATTTCTTTATTAATGCAAAGGTGACTTGGTTTATCGTTACTGTGACAAACGAAAACACTTTATTTGATGAATCCTTAAAGAAAATTTTAATTAATATCAATCAGGAGAAAAGTTATTGCAAAAATATATGTTGATCCCTAGACACTTTTGATGTGTGTAGGTACTACCTACCTACTTATTCAACGATTGCAAAACATTGAAAGATAAGGCTTTTTTAAAAATCGATTCATATTAATTCAGTCGGCCAAAAACCCATTCCAGTCCATTTTTTAAAACATAGATATTTATTTATATATACTTTATTGCACACCAAAAAAATACAATGATTAAAAATACATTCAACACAATAAAATATGGAATGGGTGGCCTTATTGCTGATGCAATATCTTCCAGGCAACCAAAGAAGGACCAGAGATTGGACTGTTGGACTGAAATGGGATTGTTGTTGGTGCAAATATAATAAATACAATGTACAATAATGTCTTAGCATCATAATAATAAGGTATTATATTAAGTATTATATTGTCGCCAATAAGTCTGATATATTGCTGATGGATCGATCAGAGCTGCGTGCAATGATTGTTGACATAACCATCCCACATGATGAGAACTTCGTGAAAGCTGAGAAAGATAAACAAATCAAGTATCTTGACTTGGCTCACGAGGTTGTCGACATGTGGGAGGTGGATTCAGCAATCTGTACCGATAGTCGTGACCTCCAATGGCTTAATAGCCAAGAGCCTCGACCAACACTGCAGGAGGCTCTGGTTAAGCAGCTGGATCAAGGGCTTGATTCAGAAAGCGGTACTGCTGGACACGGCTCGCATCGTCAGGAAGTCCCTCTTTCTGGAACCCTGACCGCCGGTAGCTTGGACCCTGTTCCCGATAGCGGTGGGCCCGTATTTTTTTAAATTTTTAAATGTTTTTTATGTATTTGTATGTATAAATATTTAAAAATGTAAATTATATGTATGTAAAATAAATAAACGAAATAAGTATTATGATACTAAGATATCATATTGATAGGGGCAGATACAACTTAATCAACAGGATGATTACATAACAATGGTACTATCAGTAGCAATGGATCTCATTTTGACAATTCCACAACATCCATTGCGTTATTTATGTTGTTGAGCGGACACATTTTCTGAACTTAGAAAGCATGCTGTAGTAATATGCATCAAAACGATTGAAATTGTGAATTCAACAGTATATTACGCAATTAGGTTGCAGTTAATCTCTGTTCTTCGCACCACAGACATACCTAAATAATAGCAGTTACACGCTCAATTAAAATCGATTCGAATCGATTATGGTGACGTGTGCTACTTTGACCTGAATGCGGCTTTGCTGGATAAGCTTGACAGATTGCTCAACAATGGGTTCCGGTTCATATTCAATTTCAGGAAATATGACCATGCGTCGAGCCACAGGTTGAACTCAAATGGATGCCCATTCGTCAGAGACGAAAGGGGTATGGCAGCTTTCCATACATCATTTTAGTTAATAAATAAAGTAAGCGTCTATGCTATGTATGAAATATACCTTGTTTGAAAGAGCATGTATTACTGTTTCAAAAGAAAAAAAAATCGCTATTTTAGGAGGCCGAGTTTTTGAGTTATTATGCTTAGAAGTTTTGTAGGTTATGTTATTATTGGTCAATGTTTTGTCCGTTGTATCATTAAACAATCTTTTATTAGTATTCTTAAATTGAAATAGCTAGGTGGCAGAATGATAATTACGCCAAGTAGTTAAGATTATTAATGATTTAACAGGTTAAGCAACCTGGGATATGTGTCCAACGAGGACGATAGATAGAGAAGGCTGTTGAGTGGAGATTATGAGATATCAGTGATCAAATATCATTTAAACTAATATATGTAGGTATATTACGGGATTCTTTGTGATGGTAGACGTTTTCGCATGTGATATTGCGTCACAGAGAGGCAATATCACAGTCCATAAACAGTCCGAGTCGTATAATTACAAGCGAAAACAAAAGTCCTTAGGCAATCCGGGTCAAAAACAATAAAGAAAACAGGAAAGCAGCGAAAACGGCGAAAACACACAGAACACACACTAGCGCGGGCGCAAGTGAACTATGATTTTTTTTGTTGAAAACCGTTCAAAACAAAACGAAACGTCACATTATTTTTTTTACAGCTCTGGATGGAAGTGTTTTTAGCCAGCACCCATCCAATTTATCTGTTAAAAAGAGTTTTTGACTCAGTACTTGATTCATTAATCAGCATGAAATGTACTAGGCATAATCGTAAACAATTTAAATCTTAAATCTACAGAAAATATTAGAGATTTTACATTGCAAACAATAATTATTTAGTCTGGCAACCTTTTATAATAAAAAATGGCCACTCCGGAAAAGCAATTTACATAATATCTATTTTTAATTAATTACTTTATAACCCGGCTTTAACTAAATATGAAAAAGTTATCGAAAATCATCATATTAAAATATTTTATATTTTTTGGTAGTTACGAGTTTTTAAGACGCTCTTAAAACCTTGAACTAAAAATCTGCCATACCTCTTTGCGCACCTTGGCCATGCTTTTCTCCCTTCTTAACTCACCCACTCCCCATTATTATCTTATGACTCACTTCGAATATTTATGTTCTTCACACAGTAATAATCTTCTCTTACTCTGTCCTTCACATACGTCTGACTAATCTTACTTTGTTCATTCTTCATTTCATATTCAATTCAATCTTCTGTGGAATGCGCTTCCTCTTGATCTCAGGATGGCAACCAGTCGATTTGCATTTAAGCGAAAATTGCTGCAAGACCTCTCTCCCTAGTTTCATTTTTGTATATATTATAAGTATATATTTTGGTAATAGTATTTATGTGTATAGCTTATTTAAGTATTTGTTTAAATATTGTTAAGAGTTTTATTTTCCTTATCATTTTCATTCAACTAAAGCACCTGCCATCTAATCTCTTAACCACCCAACGTTGACTGGCAGAGAAAACCTAAGAGGCATTAAGTCCGATTCTTTACATTTCATTGTGCAAAAGTGTAAATAAATAAATTAAAACACCCAAATACCTTATTTCTTACTTCACTTATATGTATTTTAAAACCATGACGAAATTTGTAATTCTGCATCATACATTATGCTGCTGAATGGGCTGTTGTCGCGTCTGTTTTAGTATTCAGAGGGCGAATTCGCTTGTCACTCATATCTTTGTGAATTCGTTGTAAATAGCAGTAAATTCAAACCATGTTTTGTACCACACTGACCGAGAAAATACCTACTATGTAAATGACAATGACTTTAGGGTGTTTGTTGTGGTCTTTGTGGTGTTTCTTGTAAAACTTCTGAAGAATTACTAATGAGAATGATTAAGAGTGATCAACCGGCTGCCATCTCAACATTAAATAAATAAATATATACTGACAAATCACACAGATTGAGCTAGCCCCAAAGTGAGTTCGAGACTTGTGTTAAAGGATACTAACTGAACGATACTATATTTATGATAGATACAGTTATAGATAAACATACAAGACCCAGGCCAATCAGGAAAATATCCTTTTCCATCATGACCTTGCTGGGGACCGAACCCGGGGCCATGGAGGACGAAAACTTTAGGTTGAGAAACATAATTACCCTTTAATCGTACCGCTGATGGGATACAAGAATTCTCTTGAGAGGGAATGGGTTGTGGGGGACAGACGACAGACGGAATTACTTCTCCGTGTCAATTTCCAATATACTTGCCTAAAGAAGCAGCATATTATACTAAAAGTAGATCCTAATAACCTATGAAAAGGTTAGACCGAATGTTTCATGAAAGTTGCATTAGAAAAACAGAAATTACAACTTATTTTTATAACAGAGCAAGGTGAAGATAATTATTCATATATGTACATTCATATAACTAAACCAACTGAAGGTATAATTAAGTATCTGTAAGTTAGAAAACAATACCACATACATACTCACCTTAGAAACAATCTAAGTGATGAACAAAACATCAAATGATTCATCAACGCAGACATTATTTTCTAGGCAAAATATTTTTTCCACAAAGACTCTAGTTGTTAATGAATAAGGTACTAATGATCATTTCTGTCACACGCAACAGGTCATTAAAAAGATAGATGGGCCGTTGACAGTTGCCACTTCATTCGTGTCATGCGATGAAGATTTCGCTCGTTCTGAAGAGGAAAAACTTAAGAGAAGTGTTGTAGATCTGACAGTGTCGAGGAACAGATCTACAATATTTAAAGTAGTCAGGTGTGTTCTAGATAACATATATGTAGATATTCTAATGAATTCAGCCACTGTATGAAATGACAGTGACAATCAGTTTGCATTGTCATTCTACCATTCTGCGGATAGCAATCTTTTTGTTCTACATAATCCGTTATGTGAACCAATCCCCGAATAACACCTTATAATCCCGGACACAATCTTCTGTATTTTGCACACAAAAGAATTGCAGACTCTATCTTAGCAATCTAAAATAATTTCCATAAAATACGACGTTCAAATAATGCTAGAAAATTCCATTAATTAGATGTTTAATTTATTTCAAACATAGTCTAATACGCACGGCTACACATCTAGCTATAGCTACATAACTAGTAAAAGATGACTTCTGATTGTACAAAAATCCTATACAATGCGAGGTCAGGTTAAACTAGAAAAGTATATAACTTGACGTATACCTAGATTTAGATCGTCGACTCCATTTTGCAGCACCGTGTCTCATTACTTGACTCTCGTTATAATGACGTGATTGTTATCAGTAACAAGTAACGTTCGGTGATTTGGTGTAAATTCACTTTGTTTTATTTCTATTGTTTTTGTATAAACAGAAGTACTGTTAGAATAAATTGTCCTTTAATTATCCCCCATATTTATAAAATTTTCTATAATTACTATTTTACTCTATTCTTTCCACATCCGCACTTAAAACTTGTGTTCATTTGTGTTTATCTTGTGTTCATTACTACACATAGTATTGTATAAAGTCATGTATTTTTTTTTAAATGAACAGACAGCTGTGCTGCTGGGGAGTTTGGTCCGCCACTTCTTCTTCCCAGCGGAAGTACTAGGAAGTGTCGATGGGTGGGTGTTTTGGAGGACTGTCTTATATAATGCTGACGTTCAAAAAGAGCTGATTCTCAGCCTAATTTGAATAAATGACTTTTGATTTTGAAACAAAAATTATTGCGTAATTCTATTGTCTATCATTCAACTTATTATTTTCCATCACCCACGGCTATACCATTATCTACATATTTTTTACGCGAAATTACATTATTAAGCCTCGGTGAGAGGGATTGGGCCATAATCCTCCAAGTCGTCACATGTCGAAATTTTGGTTCTAAGACTAGTTTCCCACAATGTCCTTTACCGTTTTGAGAACAGAAGTGATAAAATAATTTAGATGAAGTAAAGCGGCTGATAAGGTTCGAACCCATAAATTATAACTTAAATATAATTCGCGGCCGGTACCACTGAGCTACCACTGCAATTCATTCATATGTACAGGATGTATCTGACATCGTAACGCAAACTTCGCGAAAAAGCTAGACCGTATGCCATTAATAAAATTATGGTAGTCATTTATGTCGTTAATGGAACGTTATAGAATTCACAGTGTTTAAAAAAGTGTCGGCTCGGTCTTTGAACGTTGTAAGCGTGCCGCCGTGGGGTTTGTAGGTATGACGTTGATCCCTGATGTGAACTCTATTAAATCAGCTGATAAGATAGTCTTTAGAGTTTTGTTTTCATTGCGCTTTTTTGTGTAATTAGCAAATTAATTAACTTTAAAATCGTATTGGGTTATAAAAGTAAGTATAGCAATTATGAACAGTTTAAAGTGAAAAAAAACTACATATAATATATTTTTTTAAATCATGAAAAAGCCGACGATAAATTCCACCACTGGGGGGTTCAGAATCATGTACTCGATCAATGGTACTCGTTTGTGCGTCGATGTCAGATACACCCTTTATATAATAATTTAATACACCTGCACAAATATAGCATATTTACGTAGCAATAAATAACACCTAATCACATATACATACATATAACATTATTATGCCCTTGTAAAAGGTTGTAATCGACACGGTTCATGTAATATTCCAGAACGAATGGTCTACAATATTATAAATATGAATAACCGTGTTGATTGGAGAGAGATTGAGATAGATTGAATTTTAAGAGATTTTAGTTGTGGTGGCCTAGTGGTTAAAAAAACAGCCTCTCGAGTATTAGTGCGCGGATTCGGTTCCAGGTCAGGCAAGTATGTACCAATGTAACTTTTCTAAAGTTACTTAGTACTTTCTAAGTATATCTTGGACACCAGTGATTGATGGTGAAGGAAAACATCTTGACGAAACCTGGACTTTAAGACTGAAATCGCCAACCCACATTGAGCAAGCGTGGTGACTACGCTCAATCCTTCTCCTTCTCTGTATGAGAGGAGACCTGTACCCAGCATTGGGACGATAAAAGGGTTGATAATGATGAACTGTGTTGATAAGACCTTCTACTAGTGCCTCACTAGTGCGTAGTTGAAAAACTACGCCTTTCTTTTCAGTATAAATATAAATGACGTCATTTGATGTGTTCATGCAACCTCCGTCAATATTGTTGTTGCATTTGACTCTATTGTCCACTTCGCACCTGTGTCGACTAGTTTCATTGATTTCAGTACGTTAGTCGCTGCTTAGGCGTTGACAACATAAGGTTATATATTTTGATTTACATTTTTATAAAAATTGTTTTAACATTGTTTTTCTTCTTTTATTCGTCACTGGACAATGATTTTGAATTATAATTTCATCAATCATCTATTTCTAGCCTTGACAGCTCAGTATATGTGCGTTACAAAAATTTTATGTGTTGTGAATAATGCGCTTCTAGTGTAAAATTTTACATCTACATTGTAGCTTCAAAATTGTAAAACATTTACTCAAAAACACTGCACTGAAGCACCACACGCTTTAATTAAATCACGTGTAGTTTTAATAACAATAGAATCACTTTGCCTCATAATTTTCAAGTGCGAAGTTATAGGTCTGTAACTTTTCGCATCGTAATTAAAATAATAATTACTAAGTCCATAACATTCGAGATAACAACCTATTAAATTCAGGGATTCCCGTCGATTAAATAATGATCTTAGTCAGATGTGATGCGCTTGAGTTTTTATATAAACCACACTGGTAATAGACGGCGACGATAAACGCTTTGACACGCTATCTGCCTATAATTGAAGATATATCGACTTTTTACATGTGTGCAAACACGTGATTTGTGTACATTTTTTAAAGTAGATGACTTAACTAATTAGCGTTTCGAATTCATGTATTGTTTTGATCAGTGACTCATGTATGATGGGTTTTCCACACTTTTAAGTAGGTATCTACTTTTAGGATATGATTATCAGTCCAGTGAAGTTATATAAAAATAATATTGCTAAATTTATACCTAACTAAAGTATACGAAAGTAACAGTGATATATCTGTTGAAAAACAAAACCTGTTTTTGATTCAGACTGGAATTAGTAACTAGTAATTTTTAGAACATTTGCAATCAATCATAAATATTTACAGTAATATAAACAGTTTTGATTGATTGTGAACGTTTAAGAAATCCTCAAATTACCCTACATTTTTGACAAGCTTTTGCGATTAATTGTCACTGAGATAGAATTGCTACTAGATTTTATACATTTATAATTACGTTTTCTTATAAACCTAAATAAACAATCATTCTTGTAAATATGCATAGATATATGTCTAAAATTCTATGTCTTATTAATTAATAGTTTATCGATTCGATTATTAAAATTAATGGGGTCGAAATTGATTGCTTCATTGGACTCAATTTTACTAGAAACTACAAATGACGTCAATTCAATTACAATCGTAGGTGTATCGCTCCGTATCTGGATGATTTAATTATTGTGTGCCTTGATGAATCCTTTTCACTTCATAATATTATTCTGCCCACGCGCGGCTAATATCAGTGGCTAGAACATTTCCAACATCATCCATAATCAAATTTTTATCTTGGCTTTTTCCAGGTGAACCAAATTCACAAGGAGGTGGAGGATTCGCGTACGTGGACTCATCAGGCAATAGGTACGCTGGTACATACGGCCTAAAGGACGGGAGGGTAGTCAGCAGAACTGGCGACGCGATCCCACAGAACTTCGCGGATTTCATCCCGTACCCTCAACAATTCGCCGATTACGCGTACCCAGGCGAAGACGACTTCGGGCAGAACTATTTCGCAAATCTCGATAATTTGCTTCAAGAGTAAGATCTAAAACGTCTCTGAAGCTATATGCTTCCGGTGGAGGAAAAGCCGTGTGTGTGTGTTTTATGGTGAAAGGGATTTTAAATATATTGGGAGAATAGGCTTTATTGTTAGGTATCTGAAAGTAGGTTGGATAATTTAGTGGGGAACGTCTACAAATATTGCTTGCAAGCTTCATTAAACGATAAGAATATTCACAGCTTTAGCGATAAAGGGGCAGGCGGCCTTAATAGACAGTTAAATGACGATTTTCCTAAGAGCACCTCGATTTATGGTACTCTCATTTTGTTTTCTAATATTAAGATCTCGACTAGTTAATACGCAAAAATATGAACAAAAGTTAAAAGTTTAAAAAGCCGTTTTAACTTTTCAGCAGTCTTAAGATTTTTCTACTCCTACTTTTATCTGAAGCATAAATATTACTTTTAATTAATAATTTATATTTTATAGCGATAGTAACCCACATGGAGCGCGGGTAAAAAGGTAAACGTTAATATTGCATGTGTGTGGAGTGCCTTTATGATCGTTATAACTTTCCAGTGTTCCAATCATACTAATACGGCTTTACCTTCTCTAGTGCTTTCATCAGCTACTTCTAACATTGCATACTAAGTCATTCAGTGTGAATGATTGAAAAATTCTATGCTTACAGGGTGTTCAATAAGAATTTAGAAAACCAGAGGCTAGCGCTCAACGCTGCAAGAAAAGCCTTTGACTTAACGTCGAATCAGGCTGGCGGCGGCTATCCTGGTTACTCAGGTGGCTACTCTAGTGGTTATTTTGGTGGTTACTATCCGAATCCAACCATTGCCTCCAGGTTTCCAGCATTCCCGAGTATACCTAGCTTCGCAATGCCCCGACCCATCACAAATTTCGGAAATAGCGCTTTCGCCAGCGCAGCTGCAGGACCGGGATACCAACACCATGTAGCCTCGATATATCCAAACAATCCAGTAAGTCGTAGCAGGTTTTTTTCTTTTATGTATCTATGAGAACATCTTGCCCGCCATTGTAGGTATTGGTAGGTAATCTTCATAATGAACAGATCACGATTATTAACTTAAGTACCTGCTTGCCTGCAATCCCTGGCTGTTTTTTGTGTTCATTTTTATTCTTATTTATTTTTTTAACTGATAACCTTCTGACAGACATTCAGACAAAGCATTTCTGTATTTTATTTTTTAAGCACAAACAAGTTATTATTGTTTATTTTATCGATATCAGTTAAAATTTTATAATCATGAGTTAACTTAGTATTTCTATTGTTCTATTATTTTCACTAAGGATTTAATTAATTATGTATTACTATTCCCTGACGTGTCCTTACCAGTTGTGACTAAATTGCACAAAAGAATAATAACAATGGATTTCTTTCTTCTCGGCTAGTATTGTTTTCCATGTAGGTACCTTATATTTACTTATACAAAAACATACGTTACATTATTACACACAATGCTTCTATGTTCAGAAGGTTACTTACAAATAATTCTATACCTTTTCATTTACGTAATCTATTTTATCCCACAGCTGGGTAAAGGTCCGTCCCATATTTTTCTACTTTTCTTTGTACTGTACTTTCAAATAGTATTAACTTTGGTTCAAAATGTGTTTTACTTTGGTTCTGTTTCATTGTTTACAAAATACCTACTATAGATTTTAAAGCAACATGTCTATCCAATTCTAAATGTGCCATAATGCAACGGCATGTTTTTCAAAATTAACATTCTGCCCAGCTCAGACTCTTTTACATTGTTAACGCAATGAAAACGAAAAAGCTACCTAACTCCCTAAGTAGAGTATGGTAGCCTTTTGATGTTCTTTCTGACCCACCAATTCTGGGACAACCATGAAACTAACAACACGTAACTTTTCAGGACAGCCCGAACGTGAATCGATTCTCCCAGGCCTCAGCGCCAGCTAACGGAGGATTCTATTCAGTCTCCAGTCAATCATTCTCATCATCATCAAATGATAATGGCAAGACGTCGTCCCACAGAGGTGCTGAAACTGTGGTCAATGACAACGGAAAGGTCACTCATTATAAAGTCCAATCTTAAGCTGAAATAAACGATATTTAAAATTCTCCTACTCGTATGACATTTGTTTAAAAATATGGATCTCATGATGCAAAATTATTGGAATTGTTTCACAAGTAAATGAATAACTACTGGTATTTAATTGTCCAAATTGTAAATCTAGTATTTGGTTATGTAGAGGCGAACAGAAATTATATTAATGTTTTGATTATTTTGAACTATTAAAAGAATATTTATAAATGAAGATACCTATATCAATAAAGTAATTATACGGTTCACGGCTGCTCATTTAAAGGTAAAAAAAACTGTTGTAAGAACACTACAATATCTGTAGATACTTCAATCGAGAGTGTTAGTCTAAGTTTTTTTTTTATTTTATGATTCATCAACATGATTTGTGAGTTACTGTTTATATTGTTATTTGAATTATAGTTTGATAATGTTTTACGTAATTTGTTCGACTTCTTCCTCATTAGGGGCCTTACCCTTTTGAAGTTCATCTTTATTAATAGCTGCTTTTTTATTTCATTGAGATAAAGCTAAACCCAAACTGATAATAATTTTAACTTAGGTAATTTTAATGTAAAACATTACTTTTTGCACATTTACTTTTATGGTATCAACGTAAGTCCAGTTTTTTATAAAACTAACAAAAAAGGTTCATCTATCTTGCAGATAGAAACATTAATTAAGCACAATGATGCTTTTACATAAACTAATATTAAAGAATGCTCATCTATTGATGGAGAGGAAGATATGAATTTAATAACATCTGACGAAAACATAAGGATTAGCGATTACTTGGAAACGTGCGCACTATTATGAACGTCTTATTATTCCGTGTCTTTCAACCTCTACGTTACGTTTCAAGGTTGTTCAGATAACATCTTCAAGTTTTTTTCTGCACATTTACGGATACGGGATGAACAAAAACAATGACCGCAAACAAATTAGTTTAATTTCGCCAACTTTAGTTTCGGAGTTGTTGTCTCGTATATCCAAGAATTGCGCCTTTGTACTGGGCGTTGTGGCTCTTTTGAACATCCTCTCATACCGTTTAACTCTCTACATTTCATGCAATAGAACTCTTTCATTCCATCATCTGTTATCCTTCTATGAAACTTCCCAGGAGTCTGATAAGCTGGTCTGCTCAATTTCCAGTCTGTATTATATTCTGTTATTGGTGCTTCTTGATTCATCCAGTTAATGTTATTATAGATACTCGAAGGTTTCCATTGTGCAGGATTTGATAAATAGTTTGGGTATATATCTAACTCATCTCTTACATTTCGATTGATATATGCAGAGTCAGGGTAAAATCTACTCCTAGTCCTCGTATCTGGTGTTCTTATTTGAGTGGTTTCAACTGCTTTGTATCCGTTTGCTATGGGAACTTCACCACTATCTTCCTTTGCTTCTTTGTTACCGATGTTGTATGTCAGTGAGCCTGCGTTACCTAAAAGTATTGAAAAATATGGACATATAATTTTACTTTGCATTTGAAAACCTCTAAGGCCACTATCATAGTAAAAATCAATCTAATCTTACTTAATAGTATGTAATATGGTGAGATATATAGCTATGAATCTAAACACAAAACGTTGATTTTCGCAAATAGACGGATTGATTATCTGGGTATATTCTGCACCTACAGCCGCAAATGTCAACAGATAAGTAAGTCATTATGATCAGGTCAGTAGCGTTGACCTTGTGCAGATAGGTGACATCTGGACATCTGCGTTAAAGTCTATTTGTTTTTCGATCGATATGATAATTATCCATAGTGATAACCTAAACATTCGTTGGGAATTTTATGCTAGCATGTTGAATTTTAATGTCGTCATTATCTAAAAGACAAAGAACTAGTTGGCTCAGGTCAGCCGGCTGGAAAATTACCCTTGCGTCCATTGCCCCACACACACGCAAGAGATCCTAAGTGTTCTTTAAAAATGGACACTTAATTAATACTTACAGTTGGGCAGAAAAAATGTATTTATAACATAGTACGGATTGAAAAAAATGGAAAGAAGACTAGTGTGGGCAAGTGAAGATAAGTTTAATAAATCCAAAATACGTATAAAATATTACCTTCATTAGAGTTGTGTAGTCCTCTTCTATTATTGTTTTTTAGTTTAGTAGATAGAACAATAGTATGTTGCACTTCAACTTCTTCGTCTTCCACTTTAGTAGAATTCGTTACTGTCGATAGGATCTCATCTCCACTAAAATCTATTTTTGTTGAGACAGCATCACTCCAACCTGCAAAGGCTGAAATTATAATAATGATTAAAATTTTAGAGATGTGTGAAGTTAAAACATGCTCTTTTTGGTGGTTTAAATAGTTTAAAGTAGGTAACTGATATTCAATTCCTGTCATTTTTTGAAAAAAATATTTAACGTTCTCTATAGCTGCTCTATCAGGATGTTTATAAGTACATTGAAAATTATCTTAAAGAACTCTATGTAAAGTTTGTTTATCGATTTTGCTGTTAAGTATAAAATAGGTTAGTTGGTTTTACATCGTTACCACATAGTACAGAAAACTCCGCTGCATAATTTAATGGATATATTAAATCCTTATTGGATATCTCAGATCAGATAACCATATTAGGATTCTGAAAATGACAACTGACTGTCACAACCCCAGCATTTAGTTATGATTTTAGTTATTAAATATAACTCATAAAGTTGTACAACTTAGTTCATTCCTTACTGCACATAACTGATCGGACAACTAAGGATCATGAAAATGCCAAATGGCTGTCTCGGGCATTATCTATAATTTTTAGCTATAATTTAAACCATTAAAGCTATACAACTTAACACGTATATAACTCAACCAAGAACAGATATTAATCACAAACTTTAAGCGAACTGACTGAATGCGGTCGGATATTTAAATTCTGTTCATAAAGAATCAAAGAAACAGAGTAATTTGAAACCATAATCCCAAATGAAATTGGCCTATTTATCAAAGTCAAATAGACATTGGCATTGACCTTGCTCTTTAGCCCCTTTCTCCGTGGGAAATTGCTCTACATTGTCAATTACTATTTTCGTCCCAAGGCTTTACGTTTCCAATACGTCAATGTCAATGATACCTTGGGCATAGAATAGTTAAACCTTGGGCTTTTGTCTGTGGGTATTCAACGTTTGCTTTTCTTAATAGTGGTATATTTACGGTTGTTTACTTTTGTTAATGTAAATCTATTCAAAACTAGCAGAAATGATTTCTTCATTACTAAAATTAGAAAGGTTTTATTACTACGATACACAGAAAAGAGGTTTTTTAATGACAGCATAGACAACATTACAGATTGCAGACAGATTTCTACTGTCACAAGCATGGCGATGAAGAGAAGAAATAAGGATGATTGACTAGTTTTGGTGGGAAAGCTAAGATGAGTGTCACTTTCATTGGAATTTTGAATTATTTATAGTGTCGTTTACTAAATATAAGCGCTTGATTTATAAAATTTAGTAAAAAGTGCATTCAGTAAATAATTCATAAAGAACATTGAAATATCGCAGCATAGTGGCCACATTATGACTGCACCTCAAACCTCCCTCATAGACAACATAATCCCGGTCGCATCCGCGGCTATTGCGTTGTAGCCCCGGAATCCGCTTTCCTACTAATACGCTTCTATTTCGCATGATCTCTGGCATCCCATGGTGTGAGATTGTTGCCACGCATGTCATCTCTTACAACGTCAAGCCAGAACTTCTTTGGTCTACCTCGCTTGTTCCGGCCCGGCGGAGGCGCCATGGCAAGACATTTGTTACCCACGTAATATGTTTATAAAACGTTTTCGTAAGATGTGACCGTACCAGCGTAGGCGACTCTCTTACAGTTTGTCTGCTATGTCACGGACACGGAGACTGCCACGGATAAGGGAGTTCCTGATGCGGTCTTTCCACGTAACTCCACACATTCACCGCAGCATATTCATCTCCATGACATGCAGCTCCTGCCTGTGCTCAAGCACAGGCCCCGCCTCACTGCCATACAGAAGAACAGGTCTAATGATGGTCTTATAGACCCGTCCCTTAAGCTAAGCTTAAGCTTATTTTGGGGTCACAAATGACACCTGTCACCTCACGCCATTTTGCCCAAGCTGCGGAAATGCGTGCCTTAACGTCGCAAGCAATGTCGCCAGACGCGTGGAGCACAGACCCCAAGTATTTAAATTAGTCTGTGCACTCGACCATGTCGCCGCCTATGCACACAGGCATAGGGTGTGTTGTTGCTGGCCATCTACACCGTCTTTGCCACATTGAGTTTAAGACCTCCGTTCTCAAGAGTTCTTCCACGCATTTACTCGCTGCACCAACCGTTCCCTGTCCTCGTCTACCAGCGCGATATCATCAGCAAACATGAGCAACCAGGCAGGTTGCTCACGTGAATTCTTGATGCTGTCTGACAAGACGTCTAATATCACGCTGAAAGGGAACAGACTAAGGTCGGATCCCTGGTGAATTCCGACTGTGATGGGGAAGGGTTTAGTGTCGCCAACAGCAATCCTAATAATGGAATCGGAATTGAGGTACATGGTACCCCTTTGGACCTCAGTGCCCACGAGATCACCCTCCGAGGGACACAGGCGAAAGCCTTCTGCATATCTAAAAAGAGCATATGCAGAGGCGTGTTCTTTGATCTGTATCTCTCCTTGGAGATCCTTAGGGCGAAGATAGGGTCCGTGGTTCCTTACCCTGGACGGAACACATATTGACACGTCGAGACAGCACACTCCTGCCGGATCCAGGAGTCTAAAATCCTCTCAAAGATCTTCATGGTGTGGGACATCACCTTTATACCGCGGTAGTTACCACACTCCTGTACCGAGCCCTTTGTTTTGAAGACTGGAATGATAATACTCAGCCTCCATTGACTCGGGATTTTGCCGGTCATGAGCACGCTGTTCATAAAGTTCGTTAACATGCCCACACCGCGAGGACCCATCGCCTTCCAGGCCTCAATAGGGACTCCGTCAGCTCGGACAGCTTTCCGATTCGCCATGCGACGAAGAACCGTGTGAACTTCCTCAGGCGTTGTCAGGGGCACTAATCCAAGATTCGGAGGGAGTTCCAGTGTCTGCACCTCTTGGTGCTGCTTATTCAGCAGCTCGTGGAAGTACGAGCGCCATCTCTCCTTCACCGCGCTAACCTCGCAAAGCAGGTTGCCAGTAGGGTCTTTTACACAACGGCACTTGGATATATCCTGTGCCGCTTTGACCCTACAATGTGCCAAGTTGTAAATGAGCTTCTGCCCCTCAGACGATTCTACACGGCTACAGGTCTTTTAGTGGCACGTTTGGCAACCTTGTATGCGTCGCGATCTTCAGGAGATCTGGTCGCCTGCCACATTTTGAAGAGGGCTTTCTTCACCCTTGTCCCCCTCTAGACTGTGTCATTCCACCACCAGGTCTCCTTGTCACTTTTACGACCGCCCTTAGACACGCCGAGCACCACCCGCGCCGTACAAGCGCGGCGCGGGTGGTGCTATAGCTGCCTGGATTTTGTCCCAGTGATCTTGGACAGTTTCTCCCTCGGTACCAGCGCACTTGTCGCCAATAACAGAAGCGAACTCCTGGTACTTATTTTCATCAAGCAGCCACCACCGGATCTGGTGCCGGCAGTGTTCTACACGTCTACGTTGGGCCTTGACGCAGAGGTCCATGACAAGGAGACGGTGTTGTGCAGTAAGGCTCTCACCGGGTATGATTTTGCAGTTGGCTACTTTGCCGATGTGGTGTCTCCTAGGAAGTCGATCTGGGTAGCGCTTCGCCCGCTGCGGTAGGTAACAAGGTGCCCTGGTTTCTTTTTGAAATAGGTGTTCACAATTGCCAGGACGGCGGCCGCACACGTTCGGTGAATGCTGTCCCCTTCCGCATTGCGACTACCGTACCCAAAGCCACCGTGAACACGCTCAAACCCGTCACATTTATCACCCACATGACCGTTTAAATCACCACCCAGAACGATTCCCTGGGATAACGGGATCCCGCGAAGCAATCCTTCGAGCTGGCTCCAAAACAACGTCCTTTCGGCATCACCGCACCCGGCCTGCGGAGCGTAGGCACACATCAAGTGGGTTATAACCCCATTGACAAGCACCCACACCGACATTAGCCGATCACTGATACGATTCACCTCCAAGACGCTACCCTGGAGCTCGTCAGACAACACCACGGCCACCCCGTTTCTCCCACTAGGTGTACCCGTGTAGATCAGCTTGTAGTCATTCCCAATAAGCCGGAATTTGCTGCCTTCCCACCGAGTCTCCTGTAGGAACGCCAAAGCCACCCTCCACCTGTGGAGAGTTTCGGCCAGTTCTCTCGCGCGTCCAGTTAGCGTGCCAACGCTCCACGAAGCGAAACGGAGTTTTATGGTTTGGGCTCGCTTTTTCAGCCGTGTCAGCCCCTGACACGGTAGCTCTAGCCCACAGGTCACAGGAGTCGGGCGGGGCTCCTGCGCACCGTTTTGCGGCGGCCTAACTGTAACTCGTGGCTTTATGCCGTCTGACCACTCAACCCCGAAGGGGAAGCCGGCGTCAGGGCCCCGTCCGTATGTCAGCAGGTGCACCGTCTGGCAGGTAGGGTTGACTTGAGTCCCAAAGATGGTGGTGGGACCCCCATGCACCCAATGCAATGCAATGGCAGATATCGCCAATGACAGTTGAAAAAGACACTTCTTTTTCAACTGTTATTGGCGATATCTGCCATCCTTGGTAGCATAGAGATAGTAATGGACATATTAGCCTGCTGATGTACAGAAATTCGCAGGAGATGAGAGAATTTTATGAATACCCTCCCCTCCCCTCCCCTCATTGACTATGAGCGGATTAAAACTGTCATTTTAAGTATCTAAGTATGTATAGTCTACACTAATATATAAAGCTGAAGAGTTTGTTTGTTTGAACGTGCTAATCTCAGGAACTGCTGGTCCGATTTCAAAAATTCTTTTTGCGTGAAATAGCCCATTAATCCAGGAAGGCTTTAGGCTATATAACATCACGCTCCGACCAATAGGAGCGGAGTATAACTAACTCCACGCGAACGAAGTCGCTGGCGGCCGCTGGTATAGAATATAGATAGTCGATTCCTATTGATTGTTTGACAACGATTAACAAACTAAAACGCCATCAATTGTTTTTTTTTTTCTTATTTGTTAAAACAATTGTCACCGTGATGCATTGTAATTATTGCAATCGTGAACATTGAGCCCAGTAAGGAAGAATAAATAAACGAACTAATTGACATAATAAAGATCTAGTATTGTAGTATTGTCTTATTGTGTTGAAAGAAAATGGTTTGATTATGTTATAGATGATAAATTATTAGGAAGGAAGTAAACAATGACATGAAATGATGGCTACGAGATATGGGTAAGGAAAAATACATAGGTATTATGCCAAAATTTTCAGAAATTAAACAGGAATGCAGTTTGATGATTAAGGCATAAATACTATCCGCGCATATGCGCATAGTAGGTATATACCTACTATGAGAAAACTGCTGCAGCAAATAGCTTATATTGAAAGGAAGGTTGAGGTTTGAAGGAGGATTCAATAGATATACCTATTATAGAAAATGTAGTGATGCTCTGGTTACGATGACTCGGAACAATGAGAAGATGAATACCTTAATCAAAGATCAATTTCTTACCACAAACACTCAAACAGAGATATAATAAGCCTGTCATGTTGTCACTTCGTACACTAACAATATGGCATCCTTCGCATGTTACTGCGTTTTATATAAACTACACAAAATTGCTCTAAATGATGTCGCAAAGGAAGCTGCACAATTACCTCAGAGTCGAAGTTATAACAAATATAAGACACCTGAGCGTAATGATGGTAGGTACCTACTGGCTAATGTTGATTTGTCATGGTTTGAACGCACGCAGAAAATGTTTTATGCCAGTCACTTGGCATGGTGGGGTGTAAAAAGTTTGACCCTTGAGCATATTGTCACTGTGTGTTTAAGCGTTCAATACTGAGGTGTCCAATCGAATCAAATATGATTGTGGAGACAACAGGATCATTTCGTAACACACTACAGTACGGACAACACCAGGTCAAGCTACCCCAAACTGTCAGATATTCCCAATCAACCTTGTGCCTTAATGCTTTAGAGATAAAGTTGAAAATCTAATAAAGAAATCTGACAGATTGTAGTATCTTCACGTACTGTCGTCTGTACCTACCAGTAGCAATGGGATTCATGTTAACAGTAGGCCTAGTATGAGTTCTTATTACGAAACTAGTTCGTCGATATCGAACGCGTTTTACTCACCGATTGGCCCGCTTCAAGGTCGTAAGAACTCTCACCAATGAGAGCGCCAAACGCGCTCGATATCGACGATCGAGTTTCATATTCAAAACTCATACTAGGCCTACAGTTCCAAACAATTCCTTGCGTTATTTACGATAAATACATTTTTCAAATTACGTTACTCGATTGTCAGCAAGTCCCATCCAGCCACTACGAGCCATCCTGAAAATAAATTAATTAATTATAATTTATTCAATGACACCAATGGTTCAAAGGTTAGTAACTTATCTACTAATGGTTAGTAACACTTAAAAACTAATCATGACTGCCGCACAAGTAATGCTAACCAGTGCTCAGGCACCGGCGCATCGTACTTGTCGGCCGTGGTTTGTAGGATGTTGTTAGCGTTGGTCCTAGTTCTACATAGCAACGAAGCCGCCTTCTTCCTCATGATGGCACGAAAGTCATCAATCCGCGCCAAAGCCAACATGCCCGACGCACTGCAGTACCTGGGTAACTCTAACAGCATCTGCAAAGATCGTCGCTTACACCTAGCCACAGAGCGTCCCACCCAACAGCTATAATATACCAATTTACGACAAGTACAATGTATAAATCCTCAGCTCAAGATAGACGTTTCAATGGCAACATATAATAAAATGACGAATAGTTAGTTTGCTAATTTCTTACTGGTCATAAAAAGTGTTATTTATAACTCTAATAGGGATGTATCCAAGGTATGAAAATCAAAAAAATAATTAGTCCGTCTTATAGATAATAAAAAAACTTAAGACCCGTATTTTTTATTTTGTCGTAATTACCAAAAATTACTGAGATATAGCGTATTAAAGTTACAGAGTGGGGGCTAATTACGTCACGCCGTTCTATATTTTGCACCATGGCGTGACGTCATGCGACATTTCAAATCAATATATCTTCCTAAGTATTTGAATAAAAGAAAAAATAAAAAATACGTGTTCAATATTTTTTATAAAGCTATCTGACGGACATTAAATTATTTTTTAGGATACAAGCCAATTATGTCTGTTCTATTATTTTTATTAACCCCATTTAAATAGGTAAAATATAGGTACTTGGTTTTTGAAAATCAAAATACATTCAAACAAACAAAAGACACATTTTATTTTAGAAATTTTAAGTTTTATATTTTTCTCTGGAAAAAAGACTGAAGCCAATCAAAAAGTCAACATCACGTGGTGTTCCCAGGCGGTCACCCATCCAAGTACTAACCACGCCCGATGTTGCTTAACTTCGGTGATCGGACGAGAACCGGTGTTTTCAACATGGTATGGACGTTGACGAAAGTGTGATTAGAAAACATGCTCAGTTTCGCTGCAGCTGTAATGCACTTACCTATCATCATTTATATATAATCAATACATATATATACAATTAAAGGCCAGATGATATCATAACTACTTAGCAAAATAACGCAATTGAATATAAATAGCACTGTATAAAACATGCACGATTATCAAGTTTGTGCTATGTTGAAATCAGCGCCATCTATGAACATATACATGAACTAGTAGTAGATACATTGATCATTTAAAAAAATAAGCAATCTATCGCCTACTGCAGTCGCCAAGTGTTTAATTGTCAAATAGGTTCTACGCTTAATAATAAGAAACAGTTTCTATGAAGTAATATAAATAAAGTATCATTTGTATGCTCATTGTGTTAAAAAATGTTATTTACTCATTTATACGTTAATTTGGATCTTAATATTATTCTCAAGAATTTAAGAATCTACGTTAAGATAGATGAGTATAGTTGCTTGTACAACATACAGATGCTAGCACATCAAGCTACTACATTCTGTCTAATATTTTTAATGGATTTTCAACTTTATTGCTAAACTGTTGAGGTTCAAGGTTGTTTGGGGAAATTGAACAGTTTCAGGTGGCTTGACCTGCTAGCATCTTGACACCAAATTGAAACAGCTCTAACTAAAACAAGAATGGTCAACAAACAAAATCAACTTGATCACAAACGAAACTATACTAAACACAATCAAAATTATTGAAATAAATTGTTTTCAAAAATATACTTACATACATCATTATTTTTTAGGGGTTTTCAACGTAGTGTGGACGTTGACGAGAATTATATCAAAAACTTAATTTACTATTGTTTACAGTCATATAAAATGATTTCCATAATATGATATAATGAAATTTGAAATCAGCGCCATCTATGAACATACGTACAACCTTTAGGAACCAACAAAGGACTGAGGCTGTAAAGCTTCAGACATTTTTGGTAGATGGCGGTGGTCAGACTTGAATTTAAAGCGGCAAAAAGATTTCGCCCAACGTGGGGCTCGAACCCACGACCCTGAGATTAAGAGTCTCATGCTCTACCGACTGAGCTAGCCGGGCAGATGATAGGAATGTTGAAATTACTGTTTAGTTTCTGAAGAAAATAAATAATCAATAGTCTTTAAATGATTTTTGTTGAATCAATCATTTCTACAATCCTATTTACTACATTTTGTAAAAGATTTAAACAATGATCAATATAGATTTTTTTTTTTTTTTTATATTTAGAACCTACGTATGAATTAAGAAGCAAGACAAATCGGTAAAATGTCTCGAATTGACAGGTTCCACTTCTATTAAAATAGCAAATACCTCCCAGGCTTGACCTGTGTGGAGTCCACAAGTTTAGTTAAAATATTAAAATATTTTTCTGAGAACAATAGTAAGACCCCAAAACTGAAAGCCGCTTGGAGGTTTTTAGATTTAATCTCATCAATAAAGTGCCAGTCTTATCCAGTTATGTTAATGCTGATCCTAATCATCTCTATGATAATTTTTTTAATATATATTGTAAGCAATTTGATTCCACCTTTGTTCCCAAGACTATCTCTATTAATAGTAATGCATCTTTCTCTGATTGGGCTACCATAGGTATTCATAAAAGTAGAACTCGGCTTTATGAACTGTACAATGAGAGGACTTATATTAACACTGTTGAATTTAATTTGTATGTTAGAAAATACTCAAAATTATTTAAACAAGTTTGCTATATGGCCAAGTCACGTTACTTGAGTTCAAAGATAAAAAACAGTAGTAATGTAATTAAAACGACTTGGAAAATTATTAATAGTGAAACGGGAAGGTCCAGTGATAGAAATACTGACTATAGCCTGACTGTTAATGGCAACATAATAAAATCAGACTCGCAAGTCGCTGAGGTGTTTGAAAATTTCTTTTCGGATATTCCTGTTTTAACTACTAAATCCCTAAACTCATCACCTTCTGTTGCTGAGTCTTTGCTTAAAGAAAATGTTAATGTTTGTAATTCGGAATTTCACTTTGAATATGTTACCAGTAAAGATATAATTAAAATCTTTCACACTCTCAATATAAAAAAGACTGCTGACCTATGGGGTCATTCGGTGGAAGTTGCGAAGTCTATTATTGATATTGTGGCACCCACTCTAGCGGTTATCTTTAATACTTGTATTGACTGTGGAGAGTTTCCTGATCTCATGAAAAATAGTAAGATAATACCTTTGTTTAAATCAGGCAGTACATCAGACCCCACAAATTATAGACCTATTTCTGTACTACCTACCTTTAGTAAAATTTTTGAGAAATTAATTTTAAACCAAATGCTAAGTTTTTTTAATAAACATAAATTATTACATAGCAAACAGTTCGGTTTTACAAGGGGTCGTTCAACTACTGATGCCGGTGTTGAACTTCTATGTCATATCTACAATGCATGGGAGGATAAATGCGATGCCTTGGGCATTTTTTGTGATTTGTCCAAGGCATTCGATTGCGTTCTTCACGAGACGTTAATCAGGAAACTCCGCCACTACGGGATCAGGAACTCTGCATTGGATCTTATTACATCCTACTTGAGTGGTAGGATTCAAAGCGTTGACGTTAATGGAAAAAGATCATCCGGATCTTTAGTAACAATGGGAGTCCCACAGGGGTCAATTCTTGGTCCCTTTTTGTTTCTTGTTTACATTAATGACCTGCCGTACCTCATAAAGGATAATCACGATATAGTGTTGTTTGCAGATGACACTTCACTTTTATTTAAACTTAAACGTCAGCAGCAGGTCACTGATGATGTAAATAGCGCGATCTCCAAAGTAGTCCACTGGTTTAATGTTAATAACTTACTTTTAAACGAGAAAAAAACCAAATGCATTAAGTTTACTCTACCTCACGTTAGGCAGGTGAAAACTAAAGTGTTGATAAGGGGCGAAGAATTGGAATCTGAAGACAGCACAGTGTTCTTGGGTATAACTCTGGATGCTAAGCTTCAATGGGGTCCCCATATAGAAAAATTGACAAAAAAACTAAGTTCTGCTGCATACGCAGTTAGAACAATTCGTAATTTGACTGATATTGAGACGGCCCGTTTAGTGTACTTTGGCTATTTCCATAGCGTAATGTCGTACGGCATTCTGTTGTGGGGAAATGTCACTGATATTCAGACAATATTTGTTTTGCAGAAACGAGCTGTTCGTGCAATTTATAAATTAAGTCCAAGACACTCTCTCAGAGAAAAATTTAAAGAAATTAATGTACTGACCGTGCCGTCTCAATATATTTATGAAAATCTTTTGTATGCTCATAAAAATATAAAATTGTATAAAAAATACAGTGATATCCATAATATAAATACTAGAAACAAGCACAAATTTATTGTACCTACAACAAGGCTCAAGAAAATAGGTGGCTCTTTTAGATGCCAATGTATACATTTTTACAATAGACTTCCAGAGGTGGTTCAAGATCTGAGCCTGAATAAATTCAAATGCTTCATTAAACGTAAGTTGTGTCAGAAAGCATTTTATAGTGTTAAAGATTATATTGACGACAAAAAGGCTTGGGCTTGAGCTGCGTCCGATTCTATGCATACACTGATTGTTCTTTGATTTTTCCTCTCGTAGTTTAAATTTGCAATTGTTTGTTTTTTCTTAACTCAAAGCCAGTACACACTATGTAGCCAGGCATATTGTACGTTACGGAATTGCATCGCTGACAGGGGTATTCGGCACTGGTGCAGCTGCACAGGAGCTAAACTTGGCATTCGGGAACACCGTTGGAGCTGCTGAACCTTGGACAAAACTGTCTTTGCATTGTGTAGATTCAATTTCTTAGTATTGTATAATTGCATGGAACACGTGTAAGCACGATCTATTTGCTGTAAAGCATCTATTTGTTGGGTTAGTCGTTTATTGACTTGATAGTGCTATGGCTGTTGAGAGTATGTCATGCTCACTCAAATGTCTCGCTGGTGGTGGCGTGTGTGTTGGGTCATTAGGTTCCCTTCAATATGGTTGAGCTGAATGATGCTGATCCATACGTCATGTTCGTGAACGGACGCCGTCAGAGGGGACTGGTCATCTCTTAGCTGCTACGGCGTATTTTAATTTCTGAATTGTTGTTTTTTTTTTTCATAATGGACGCTCTCAGCGTACAATATGTTTCTGCATCGTTCTCACACGATTGATTTCAAAATGAATGATGTAATCAAATATTTGTATCAATAGCTTGATATTTTAAAAGAGTGTCCATGGAGTTTCTTGCCCGTTCTTCTCCATAGGTACCTACTTTTTGGAATGGGCGACTAGCTTCACCTTACTGACTGACCGAACTTCTGACAATTCAAAAGTGCCTGTAACTGGTTTATTTGAAATAAATGCTTTGATTTGATTTGATTTGAGAGTAAGAGATTTTTGTACATACTTTACTAGAAGGAAATGTAAAGCAAATCTCAAACCAATTCATTCGAGGCAATTTTTAATTTGCATAAAATGCGGTTGTTACAAAAGGTACCATAGATTATAAATAGAAAAGACATTGTTTTTTTTTTTTATTTATCTTGTTCACTATTTCAGTTAAGTAATAAACGATTTATTATTATTATTGCTTTAAGTATAACAAACTTTTCACAACACGGCGCATTCACCGCCTCGTCGTAAACAGTCTCAGAAGTCATGATATCGTGGCAAGCAAAGAGATTCTACAAAGAACTAACTCTCTTCCGGGCAGATAGGAGTATGTTTGCCCGTGGATATTGCGCGCTCAAAGCTCAAAGCTATGTTGTACCTCCTAGGGGGATTCTTCGGGATTGTAGACCGTATTTGAGATATAGGGTAACTTGCAAGCGTCAAACGGGCTTTATTTGACTTGCTTGATGGTATGGGGTGCTGATTATAATTCTTTTTTTCGATTGAAAATAATTGTGGCACGAAGGGTGCCTGCCGTACCTATATCTAAGTATAGCTGTTTAAAATTAAAAAAAGGTTTTTTGAGTGTCGCATGATACCCCATAGGTACATAAGAAAAATGGCCAGGATTGTCAACCGTACCTCATAGGTACACAACTACTGTCATGGCCACGGTCCCATTGGACGATGGTATTTGAGGGTTTACTTGCACTTGCAACACGGTCTGACTGTATCATTCGAATAATCGATTCATACTTGACCGATTTTAGTTACATTTTAAAGGAAACACCACCAAAACATATATACAACGAGATTTTTCGGTATATAGATAAATCGTTATAATGGTGTGTTTATTGTTTCAAAGTGGAATAAAAGTATGTAATCATTGCCGGCACATATTGTGTTATCATAATAAAGTGTTTTTTGATGAATCTGTGAGTTAATTCGATTTCTTTGTGATAAAGTTTAAAAGTTAAGTGAGTGAAAATTATAAAAATGAAAACATATCTCATCACTGCGAGATGAGGTCAGTTTTATTTGCTTATTAAATGGTATGACTAGTTAGGTAAACTCATAACGAAGCCAGGAAGGTATTATTTATATCGTGTTAATGGCTGTATAGTGACGAATTCGCCGTTTTTCTGAAGGCCTACCCAAAAAGAAAAAGTAGTACTTGAGATAACGTTGACATTTCGGCCGTTTTGGATACACAGAGGCTGACACTCGAGGGGTGGTTGCTGTAGCGGCTAGACTGCTAGAGAAATGAAATGAATGTGAACATTGCATTCCATTATTCAGGTTTTGCGTACAACTTGAAGTCATCTTGTATCTATATGTATGTATAGAAGACCGCACATCACACTACTACAATCTGATAGATCTCTTTATTAGATTTTCAACTTTGTTTCTAAACCATTAAGGCACAAGATTGATTGGTAATATTTGACAGTTTCGGGTAGCTTGACCTGCTGTCGGCCGTACATACAATAGGTAAAGCCGTGTGTACCTAATTCAAAACCGAGTGATTCTGTAAAAATCTCACCAAGAAAGCTTATCTGTGTGTGCAGTCTTTCCAAACTCACCATAGGACCTTTTTTTCTCCTTGAAATATCCTCATGGTCTTTCCATCCATTTTATTAAGTAAATTCCATCGTGTGGGTGATACAGGGCAATGCCTCTTAGCGGCTTAAACCACCGCTGTGGTCCACACTCCAGCACCTCTCCCCACGATTTATATAGTGATGCAAGTGCTCTCAGTGCCACTGTGCCAGCCAATTGATTCTGTAAAATTCTCACCACCTAGCTAGAGTGTCAATCCCTAGCATTAGTTTCATTTTTTTTTATTTATTAAGGGACAATAAAGCAACAATATTATAAATACACACACAGGAAGGATAAAAGGGATGTTTCCTGAGTAAAAAAAATGATTCTATTTAGTCTGTCATTTAGATTATAGAAAAATATTGGATATGTAAATTTTGTTAAAAATTGACAGATATAAAAAGCATCAAAGATAAGGAGTGGTGGCTGGTACGTCACTGGTTGCTAAAAAGTGTAGCAAGCAGAAGTATTCATAATATCATGCAAAATAGAAAATCCAAACTCGATTGCTTGACAATTAGAAAATAATTAAACATTAATAACTTAACTCGAGACTTTCTCCAAGCCTAGAGCACAGGCTTAGAGTAGCCAGCCTTTCGGTCTTCTATAGGATGCATTTTGGGGAGTGTGCGAAGGAATCGCATGATTTAATTCCCCCATCTCTATTCCACCATCGGACGACCCGTGATACGGCGAGTTTCCACCCTTGCGTTGTTAACACCATTACGATCTGGACGAAGCGTTTCGCCTCCTCCTTTATACCGCGTACATCGAGGGACTGGAACAGTTTGCCAGCGGCGGTGTTTCCGTCGGACTACAATTTGAGTGTCTTCAAGGCTAGAGTGAATAGGCTCTTAATAAACTAGTGCGTTTTACCATCAAAGACTGCGTCACTGCTTACCATCAGACGGGATTGCGGTCAAGCGCTAGTTTATAATTTTAATTAAAAAAAAAAAAAACAAATAAATAAAAAATAAAGTCTAGCCTAGCTTACATTCCTAATGGCATTCTTATGATTATAGTCAATAATAATCTTTATAACATTACATTTAAATTTAGATTTTGAGCATAACAATTCACTCCACGCTCACTTCAAGAAAGTTTTCATAACATCGGCTGCAGGCAGAAGTTACCTTAGTTAAGACAAAGTCTTGCCGTCAAGCGATTCGTCGTGTTCCGGCATGATGTCTGGTGAAGCCGCACGGAGGATCGGTCTAGGCAGTTGTGTTGCGATGTGCAAATGTTGTTATGTCATGAGTTTGGCCGTGGAGGGTCTCCAGATCAATCTCCCTCTGGCGCAGCATCGTTGGTCTTGTTGTTAGGTTTAACATTATACCTCACTCAACTGCTGTCTTCCTTCCTATTCACTCAGTTTTTTTGAGTGTATAGGCTCCTAATAAACTAGCACGCTTTACCATCAACGATTGCATCACTGCTTACCATCAGCTGGAATGGCGATCAATCACTAATATATAATTATAAAAAAAAAACAGTCATCTCTATACAGCAGTGAGATTCTATAATCTAGTACCTGTGTGTACGGTTCGTCAGGTATGCTATGATTATGGAAAGTGAAACCGCAAGAAAACTTGTGTTTTTCTTATGGTAAGCAGGGGGAGATGCGGGTGACGCTTTCAAATTACCAAGATGCTGTGCTAGTTTTGTACAGTACACAAGTACAGTCAGCAGAAAAAAATTGTATTAGGGTACGATTATTATGTCTACGAGTAGTGTTATGTGAAGCAGTAAAGTTCTTCATATACAACGTGTAACATAAAGGGTATATACATACCAAGGGCATGGCATCTTTACATGATATCAATCGATATTGGAAGGGTTTTTTAATCCTGTCTCTTTATGTTAGGAAGTTACGAGAAAAACACCGCCTGTGATAGGCTACTACCATACTAGGCGCACAGAATTTTTGAAGACATTTATCGTGATTTTGCCAAGTAATGTGACGTGTAACGAGTAGTTATTAAGTATGTAGTGTGGTGCACGTATGTTATGATTTGAATTTAATAAACACACGGAACCGAACATTTTGTATAATTTTTTTGAGTATTTTATTTTGAGTTGAAAACCTTCCGATAACATTTGATATCATGTAAAGACACATTGCAGACCCG
Organism: Sesamia inferens; assembly: GCA_037179545.1. Lineage (NCBI taxonomy): Eukaryota > Metazoa > Arthropoda > Insecta > Lepidoptera > Noctuidae > Sesamia > Sesamia inferens. The sequence goes on along the minus strand of CM073923.1, from coordinate 9,887,523 downwards.
GTAAACCGGACAGATATTTCTGTACCCAAGCGTACAACCGATGTTCACAGTACACCAATATAGCTGATGCAAATGGCGCGCCCGCAATCAGCGGAGTGGGCCTCAGACCGCCCCACACCGTCACAACTTACCTTTACCTCATGCTTTTACGCTAAATATGGCATATATGCTAAGTTTTTCAAGGAAAATACGCAACTAAGTGATTCGTGGACCACTTTCCATTAAGGTACCGGTCCAATAAGATTCCAAGTAAGTGAAGTAGGTAAGTGTGTTCTTTTTAGAATTAACTACTTACAAACAACCTACGTGTTCAATTAGTTAATGCTAAAAAGATTCAGACCTAAATACCAATAAGGTTGAGTATTAAACATACTACTAGATACATACCTAACTGAGCCTAACCTGTATATTATGCCGTCAACTCAATTGACGTAGATACCAATTTTTATGAAAATCAGTACCAGCAGAAAGTGTGTTCTGCAAAGGTAGATTACACTTTCATCACAATCCCATTTTTTGTTTTGAAGAAAATTCATAATCCAATGCATCTTTTACTTATGTTTTAAAAAATCGATTGCTCGATGACGGAAACACAGTAACGTAATATTGTTGAATTATTGAAATGAATAGTTTTAATGAGGTGGCTTATCATTTGTGATGGATAATGGCAAAGAGATTTCATCAAACTAGGATTAGGGTATTTGACTAAAAAAAACTAATTAGTCCGTCATTCAGATGATAGAAAAATATTGAATACGTATATTTTGTTTTATCAAATCAATAAAGATTGACAAATATAAGAGGCATCAAAGATCAGGAGTGGTGACGTCACTGCTCGCCAAATAGTGTAGCATCCGTGACGTCACACGAGTTTTCAACGCACTGTGTCGTCTTAATTTTTTGTTTATATGAAAAAAGGAAAATACTTGACTAGTATGTTTTGGAAATCTGACTGACGGAATAATTAGTTTTTTTAGTTAAATACCCTATTCCTTCGATGTAGAGCTTTTTGTCAAATCTGTCAAACAATTTGATAATTTAAGATTCTATGTGTAATTTTGATTAATTTGAAATCTACTATTGTATAGAATCAAGTTTCTCTAACCCAAGATACAGCTGTGCTGTTGACAAGTATGTTGTACAACTCCTGCCCAAAGCACTACGAAGAGCACTTGAAGAGCGGGCGTGAAAAATTTATTGAGTTTTGATTCTATCATTACATTCGCGCTTAATAAATATAATGTGTAAACTATTAAACGTACGCAGCGACCTGGTTGACGTCCACGCTGACTCAATATCGACATTTGTCAAACGCCATTAGTGTTATAGTTCTGTTGAGAATCCAGTCTGCCCCTAATCGGCGAACACATATTTGTCAAATGATTTCGACTAGTTGGCATCAGTTGGGATCGTTCGGACCGCCCATTGGTCCGTTCGGTCCAAACGATACCAAGTAGTTGTAATCATTTGACAAAAATGTGTTCGCCGATTAGGGGGCTGGTTAGAATATAAGCAAATACATTATTAAAATTACAAAGAGCACTTAGCATGTGGTGTTTGCCTGTAATTGGTTGTGCAGTTAGATTTAAGTCAATAATATGTATGTATTTGTAATGTTTGAAATATCTGTAGCAACTGTTGGCGAACCTTAATTAAATAAATAAAATAAAATAAATAAAACAGTAGAAGTTAAACTCTTGTTCGTAGGTTTAGTTTCGATCTCGTTTCGTATAGCACTAACTTTATAACTTCGATTGAAGTAAAATCAATGTATGACTGATACATTTCGTCAGATATAGTAATTAAAACTAAATAAATTATAAGTAAATCCACAATGACACAGAAAAGTTAGCTTTGTTTCATCTTTTTCATTTGACAGCGGTTACGTTCTAATTGTGGTCTAGTTATGGTTAGACCATCTATCAAATGGTTAGTGCGATACGAAACATAACTAAAATGTTGGTTTATTGCGAAGCAATTTTGTTTTGGTTGAATTATTTTAACGCGATTTATTGATAGAGGCTGTATTGCACAGAGCGGAACGCGAAAAACTACGTCGAAAAGTTGTCACTTTTCAAATCAAAATTAACAAGCTCAGTAGCAAGATTAAAATAAAACTCTGCCCACAATACATAAAGCAATGGAACCTTTAACAAATAATGACTAATTTATAATACAAAGTAAACTATTAAAAGTTTTGACAGCTGATCAGCAGCACGCTTTATTGTTATTAACTTTTTCATAGACAAGACAAAAAATATCGGCATACACAAAGCATTGCTGGAATTTATAGCATGCAAAATAACTAAGTTTTATGTACTCATGTAACCAGTTATCAGGCAGTCACGATTGAGACAAAAAAACGGACACAATGTAAATTCAATAGGAGATAAAATGGCGGCTACTTCTAAAAGCGTCTCAGTGTAGTGACCATGATCTGGGAGTTAGATGGGATAGTGCTGTAGGTCTAGTATGAGTTTTCATTACGAGACTCGATCGTAGATATCGAGCGCGTTTGGCGCTCTCATTGATTGAGAGTTCTTACAACCTTGAAGCGGGCCAATCGATGAGTGAAACGCGCTCGATATCGACGATCGAGTCTCGTAATGAAAACTCATACTAGTCCTACTGATGTGTATTTGTGAGGCAATAAATATAAACATGGAATTAATTACCGACTACTACAAATAAACGGCTTGTGTCCCCGAATGGATAAGATCTATATAATAATAATAAGAATTTAGGTGCATATGGTGTAAAATAAAAGTAGTAGATAATACTGTAGCGGAAATTATATTAAAACTAGCCTATTTTGAACTCTAGGTAAATTTTAATTTGTGTCTTCTTCACCAGTGATGTGTAGTCTCATATAATGGAGTGCGAGCCCATAGACTTGCCACCAACCGGGCATAAATCCAGACTCTGGGCTATGAATGAGAAATTTCAGATTGACAATCCAACACAATGTTACCTGCATCAAGCAGAAGACAATCAGTAAACTGAGCTTGACAGAAACCGGAGAAAGTGAAAAGAAATTAGAAGAGAGGCTAATAAATCCTGAATAATAAAACTAAAGTGACAAAACGGCATAGTTAATTAAAGAGGTATCTTATTGTAGTATCATTTTCAAACAATAAAAACACTGAAAGTGATAAAATCAAACAGCGTCGAATTACTCGAGAAAAATTTATAAAAAAAAACGTTCAAAATTAATACAAGAATCAATTAACTTATTGACTGTGAGTTGAAACTGGAAACTGCCGGTATTAATAAGGCTTCCGCCATTAATTGAAATATGACAGGAGGGGTACAGCCCAAACCACAGCGTTGCGGAGGCATGGTGATTATATACGTACCTACCTAGTAAATTATTGTTAGCTCACAGGTGGCTCCGCTACCTATCACATTAATAAATGCCGAATGCCTTCGCAGCTTACAAAACCCATGGTTTGTTTGATAAAGTTAATAATACATATAATAATATTTAACTGTACGCAAATGTAATGTTCATATTTGTTTATACTTATGCAAATATTTAAAGCTTCGGATGCAACGGGGTTACCGCTGAGCTGATGATGATGATGTATAAAATGAAATAAAAGGGAATAAGAAATAATATTAATAGATATTTTCTAATATTAATATTATATACAGTATGTTAAGAAAACCCTGTCCGACCCGTGAAGGCGTTGTTAGGTATCGATAACTGATTCTACTAATGCATACAAAACCGGGCTAAACTTAAAAAAAAAATCCCCCTAAAAAAATAAATATTATTTCGCAAAAAGAGGTAACTTAATAAATGCGCGATAACCACCCTTCGCCTGCCGTCCGCGGGGGGCGGGCGGCAGGGCATGCGGCACGTGGTCGCATCGCTATTCGCTCATAATAATACCGGTGTTGTCACTTTTTAAAAATTACCAAATTTCGGGGAAATTGGAATTAATTCGCGGGAAAAAAAGATTATTTCAAAATTCATTTGTATTGGTACTATGATGAATACGTAAAATTTTATATTATATTTGGTCATGTGTTTACTTAACCTTTATTATTCTTATGGATCGGACAGGGTTTTCTTAACATACTGTGTATTCTCCAAAACATATAGTATAAAAACAACATAAACCTAATAAGCTACATAATATATACAATACAAAATAAATTAGTTTCTCAATGAATGAAAAACTATGGCTTATTAGTAGAGTACCTATCTACCGTTTCATTTATATAAAGTCGTGCGCAGCGGTCGCACGAATTTAGTCGTACGAACCGGGTGAATCGGCATTCATACCTATATAATATTATTATATTGCATAGAAATGTGAAACAATCACTCTGAAAATTTTATCAGACAAATATCTAACAAGTATACCTAAGTAATAGGTAAAGAACAAGATGTAAGCAAGTTCAATAAATCTTCAATCAACTTTGCACAAATACAAAACCACATAACGACAAGACCTACTATCGCCTTGCTTTTCGCACAAAACTCATTGTTTTTCCTCTAGAATACGTAGATATGTACATATATTATATTATTCTTCCACTGAAATTCAATTTTCTCAACACGAAATGTCATGTGAGTAATGGATACGGGTATGGCTGGCTCCTTTTCCTTGTGAATGACTTGTCAGTTCCTTGTGTTTCTATGTTGTTAGCTTTGAAGAAGAAATACACAAGGTACGTAGACTAAAAAAACAGTTTATTCATGTTACAAAATAAATAAATAAACAAATAAATACGGACAAATCACACAGATTGAGCTAGCCCCAAAGTAAGTTCGAGACTTGTGTTAAGGGATACTAACTCAACGATACTATATTTTATAATAGATACATATATAGATAAACACCCAAGACCCGGGCCAAACAGGAAAAGATCGTTTTATCATGACCTGGCCGGGGATCGAACCCGGGGCCTCCACGTCGCAGGCAGGCGTGTTGACCGCTGCGCCACGGAGACCGACAAAATAAAACTATTTAGAATTTTGTGTAAGCGAATAAGACATTGGCGCCGATTCTGTTGTTCACAAACTAAACAAATTTTAAGTTATGTGCATCTTTTTCTTTCCATTTCGTTAAGAAAAGGATAGAAGATAAAATGTCAGTTTAGACCTGTCAAATTAGTGCGCTCCTGACGTAAACTGGCGTATTTTTAGTCGCCATGTTTTTAATCGCGTCTAAACTGTCTATGGAGTATCTTAATTTGACAGGAATGAACGGTCATTATATCTTCTGTCCTTTTCTTAACGAAATGAAAAGAAAAAGATACACGTAACTTAAAATTAGTTTAGTTTGTGAACAACAGAATCGGCGCCAACAATGGCACCGATCCTCAAACTAAAATAATTTGATTTCAGTTCATCTGTGTCTTTCTGGTTATTAAGACAAGGACAGAAGATAGGTAAATATTAATTTAGTCCTGTCAAATTATGCAGCGCCTGACGTAAATTGAATATTTTTAGTTTAGATTTCTGTGATCCGTTTCTCAATGAAATATGTAGAAAGAATAATGCATCTTTTTCTTTCTACATGTTTCATTGAGAAACGGATCACAGAAATCTAAACTAAAAATATTCAATTTATCTATATAACCTTAATTTATTTGAGAATGGGTCTAATGAACATTAGCTTCTACCCCTGGCTTCACTCGCGTGGATGTTGGTAATTATCTCACGGGAACGTGTTACCGGGACAATAAGTAAGCAGTGTTCTTCCCCAGAATGCCATCCATCTCTTTGCCAAACATTGGTGTCGGCCAGTAAAGGTAAACTAACATACAAACAGAGTTACTTTCGAATTTTTAATATTGCAAATAACAAAAGTATTTAAAATAAATCTTACTAATGAAAAATCAATTTAACCCTCGCGTTTATACTCGACCTGAAAAGCGCTCTTTAAAAACCAATGAGTCAGTGATGACTAATCCTGCATAGCGAATAATCTTGCCCACCCTACTCCCAAAGAGGGCGGGTCAAATGTTATTCATTTATAATATAACAAGTTATCTGTCAAGTTGAAAAGTAAGCTTAAAGCGTCAGACTGAATTTATTTAGTACCCAATATAGTTTGGACTGTGGTCGTGGCGGCCTAGTGGTTAAAACATCAGTCTCTCAAGAATGAGTGTGCAGGTTCGATTCCAGGTCAGGCAAGTACCAATGTAACTTTCTAAGTATATCTTGGACACCAATGACTGATTATAAGGTGAAGGAAAACATCTTGAGGAAACCTGTGGTGATTACGCTCAATCCTTCTCTGTATGAAAGGAGACCTGTGCCCAGCAGTGGAACGATAAAAAGTTTGATGATGATAATATACGCAACATTAAATAATTTTTAAATAAAATAAAATTGTTAGATTAATTCATTTCAATACAAATGAAGGCCCCTTTTTTCGCCACCGTTCTATATATTCTGGACATAACATAGAATGCCTCAGTGCTTAGATCAATAGCGGCACCCGCTTTGATAGCGCAGAACAAGTATCCACCTATATTCATGGTATAAGATAAGAATCAGCAACACTGTTATTACTCAATGTTTATGAAGAAATACTGAACGCTCAACACACCAATTAATTCAAGTATGTTCTTTTCTAAATGAATTTCTGTCAGAAGGTAACTGATAAGCCTGGGAAATATTTCTAAATTGAAAACCTTTTTTTAATTATTATAAACTAGTGCTCGACCGCGATCCAGTCTGATGGTAAGCAGTGATGCATCGTTGATGGTAAAGCGCGCTAGTTTATTAAGAGCTTATTCACTCTAGCCTTGAAGACACTTAAATTGTACTCAGAAGGAAAAGCCGCCGCTGGCAAATTGTTCCAGTCCCTCGTACCAAATAAAATCTAAAGCCATTATTATTACTGCTTCAGGACTTTATTACTTAGGTACCTAAATTATCGTGATAAATAAATTATATTATTTCATCATAATAGTCGAGGTGAAACTCAACGGAAACCTCGAAACAGTGGAAAATACGAAATTTAAATTACGAAAAAACAAAAAAAAGGATGGAATGTGTGAATGATTATATGGTTAGAAGGAGGGTGGGACTGCCGATTTGACGACTAATTGAGAAATATGGAAGAAAAATACATAGAATTTGGGACACGGACAGGTGAAACAAGTAATGGACCCCAATTTATCGACTCGTAGGTTCAAAGTTCAAACTCATACAGGCACTTCAATTTGTTACCTTTAAAACGGTTTGGAGTATACAATATGTAAACAAAACTCTGTCCGATCCGTGAAGGTATTGTTAGGTATCGATAACTGATTCTACTAATGCCTACAAAGACGGGCTAAACTTAAAAAAAAACCCTAACAAAATTAATATTATTTCGCATTAAAGAGGTAACTTAATATATGTGTGGTAGACAATACATGCGCGGGCGAAGTACTGTCACTTTATTTTAAAAATACCAAATTTTGGGGAAGTTGGAATTAATTCGCGGAAAAAAAGAATATTTCAAAATTCATTAGTATTGTTACTATGATGAGTAGGTATGTAAAATTTCATATTTTATTTGGTCAAGTGTTTACCTAACCTTTATTATCTTTATGGGTTGGACGAGGTTTTCTTTACATATTGTATAAGGAACAACGTGTAAAGTTCACAAACCGTCACTAAAACCAGGCGCTTATTATTGATGTCGTGAAGTTGTATGCTGGCTTGTCCACCGCCCTGGGGCGGGCGACGCGGTCTGTCAGACTCGTACTGACTAAAAACCACCCGGGTGTTCCATCTCACACTTTTACCGGGGGTTGCAAGAACTAATACTGCTTCCGCAACCCCCGATTGGTGCTGGCCCGATTGGTCAGGGGGGGGGGGGGGGGAATGATGTGTAGGACTCCTCCGTTCGTGCCGCCACCTAGGGTAATGATGTTTGTGGGGCCGACATGTCCCCGAGTCTATCACCCCTAGATCCATTGCTGCGGGCCGGGTGAGAGGGCGAGATCTCCCTCTCCCTTTCCGTAGAAACCACCGCATATTAAGATTAAACTAGCCTAACTTTTTTCTTTCCGTGGTGGTACCAAAAAGAAGAAAAAAAGGCTAGGCAGACTGAAGCGCACCACAGAGTAAGGTCACCAACTTCACAAGTGGCTGCGACGGACAATCCCAAAGGATAAAATATAATAAATAAAAGAAATCACTCACAAGTCTGGCCGTCCACTTACATTCGATAATCACGATCGTGTTTAGATAAAAAAAGAAAGAAAAGAAACAATAACATCAAAATAAACAAGGCCCGTAATCACCTCATGTCAGTCGAAAAAGGAGTAGGGTGACCAATTAGTGTTGTAGTATTAAGAATTATGATTACTAAAATATTTTCATTACACATAACACAATATAAACAGATATTTCTGGGTTGGTATTTATAAATAAAGCACGATTATTTTGATTTAAAAGAGTGTCAGTGGAGTTCCTTTCCCGTTCTTGGCCATAGGTACCAACTACGCCTTTGAATGGTTTAACTACGTTTATCTTTCTCACCAACTCCTTGACAATAAAAATATTTTAAATAAATGCTTTAAATTTTAGCAATAATAATGTGATCATACTTTATGTCATTTCAGTTTTTTGTAATGCTATTTATTATTTTAAACATTTTCATAACTTTGTAGGGCACAAAGTTAAGAAAACTCAAACTAAAAAATTAGGGGATTTCTTTTTCAGTTTAGTTTCAAACCTATGGTCACTGTACTTTTCACTTCAAAGTCAAGTTACGAGTCTCGTCATAACATGACGTATGAGCGTACGACGTCCAAAATACTTATTATATTTTATTTAAATTATTACGTGTTTAAGCACTTACAATTTAGTAAGAGACTAGTTATTTTTGAGTTTCTCAAATTATGCTTTGACAGTAACGACATATTAAGCTTCACGAGAATTGGATGACAGATTTGTCAGTGGTTAACATTTCAATTAGGCTGAAATTTATATCGACAGATCATGGCGACGATTCTCTAGTTTACAAACTAAACTAATTTTAAGTGCATATTTTTCTTTCTATTTTATTAAGAAAAGGATAAAAGATAACATTTTAGTTCTATTCTGTCAAATTAGATATTCCATAGGCAGTTTACGCTATACAGTTTATAATATGACGACCAAAAATACATCAATTTAAGTCAGGCACGGACTAATTTGACAGGTCTAAACTGACATATTAGCTTCTGTCCTTTACTTAATGAAATATAAAGAAAAAGATGCAAATTTAGTCTGTGAGCAAGGTAATCAGGGCCAAATATTGTTACTTCATGGAATAAAATTGACGTTTGACAGAATTTGTATAGAACAACTGTCAAAAATTCTACATGTACTTACATGTATGTATGTCTCGGACTGAATTATCTAGCGTTGAAATTAATCTTATGACAAAAATAAGAACTTGTAGCCAAAAAACCCTTCGACTGTAAAATAAAGAATTTTCTTCACAGTTTGCTGAACTTCCAATGAAAGGAAAAATACTGACAGTTTTTTTTTTTTTACAGCAGTGCTATTATGTAACCATCTCGCCTTGAACCTTGGGTGGAGCGAGCGTGGAGTAAGTCTGTCATTCCCAAATAATGCTAAAGATTGACAGTATTAGGCACTAGCTATTATTAGCCCTATAATGTCTGATGAAGCCGTACGGAGGACGGGTTTGAACAGTCCCGTGTGTGTCGTGTGCCGCCAGTGTGCCGGGTACGATACGCCAGATGTTGTTGTGTCGGGAGTTCGGTCATTGAGGGTAGCGGGATCCGAAGCATGGTGTTCCGTTGACTGATCGCAGGTAATTGGGGGCCGAAGTAATGTCCCAACCATATACGAAAGGCTATCCCGCCAACTGCAAAAAATCCCAGAGTGGCCCCATCGTGCCGGTTGGCGACCGGACGAGAGGACCCGATGGCGATCCCTGGGAGATTTTAGCGTCCCCGCGGTCTTCAGATAAATCTCCCTCTGGCGCAGCATTGTTGGTCGTGTTGTTGGGTTTAACATTGCATCACCTCGCACAACTGCCGTCTTTTCCTATTCATACAGTTTCAAGGCTAGAGTAAATAGGCTCTTAATAAACTAGCGCGCTTTACCATTAATGATTGATGTCAAGCACAACTCACTCTAAGCTCACTTAAACTAACTTTTCACTGTAATATGTTACAGAATCTATTGGCAAAACACAAATGTATTCAGTAAGTACTGAAAACTAATGTTGCCAGCCGAATCAAAACAAAGAAAATAACTATGAATAATTAAATAATGTCAAGGAAACAACCATTTATTTGAATCTCGAAACTTAAGACGACGGGGACTGCCACCTGCGCCAAATGCACTTCTGTAACTTTACTAGTTCTATATTTACTTCCGAGAAAGTATAAATAGATCTTATTTTAAAGATATTAAGGTTGAATATTGGAAGAAGGATGTTCAAGAGGTATACCACAAAGTTGGTCAATAAGTATGTAGAAGTTCTATGACGATGCAACGTTAGCCGTGAAGTGTTATGGTTTATTACAGTTTATATGTAGTAGATAATAAAGGGGAGGACACCTGGGCTTAGTTATTATACTGTTAGTTATTAACCGAGTCCAGGCAGCACTGTAGCGCTGAGTGGGGCCTCTTATAAAGAATAATTCTGGAAACGCTGTTTATATGTAGCGCTATGCTACAATCGCTTTATTGAAAAAGTCATACAACAATGATCACCAATCTTGTTTAAGGGTTGTTGGCGACTTCCGAATTACATTAAATATTATAAGCCCTGGTTTCCTTCTTATATTGTTCTACTTCAATGTTAGTGATATCCAAGATAAAATTGGAAAGGGATTGATAATTAAAAAGTGCATGTAATCGGTTTATTTGCTATAAATGCTTCCCCCTTATTACAAAACATGGGTTCTATTTAGAGGATGGATGGATTTTATTTAAACCATCAAAATTATTGAATTAAGCACCTTTTTTAACCATTAGGTATAAATATATAGTCTTTACATAAAAAATGAGAGTTTAGTTCGGTACTAAGTTATAACTTTTGTATTAAGAACATTGACTTAAAGCGACTCAAAGATTAACTTTGGAACTAAAGTTGATACTTATCGTTTTGTAATAAGGGGGTTATGTGATATACATCAGTATTTGCCCGGATATACACTCATAATCTCGGCACAAGAGCCACTGAAGATTCACTGAAATTATGCTTCATACCAATTTTCTAAATATAACAACCCTTGGTCTTCAGACGGATCTCTGGAACATTTGTTTTAATTACTGTTAAACATTTACCAAAGATTGCACAAAGTTAATAAATAAAAGTCATCAAATTATATATACATTTACATTTTAACCCCGTCACAGTGTTTACAAGTGCAAATTTTACCCATAATCAAAGTAAATTTTGCATAAAATCGTCTAAAAGTCGCTTGAGCAAACAACTTTGGGTTGCTAGATAGGAAAATTGCGGTTATCGTAAATTTTAATCATAATTTAGGAAGGGCGATGAAGAAATACGACATAATAGGGAAGTTGGAAAAGTTGAGTACCAGACAGGCTTTGGTTAGCGAAGAGGGCGCGGAGGTAACTAAAAAAAATATATTGTTATGCGTTATGTAGGTCCGGGAACTCGATTATTTATTATACAAGCTGGTGCAAATTTTTTTCACCGGTATCTGAGTGAATGTTATTTACGCTCCCCTTTGCCTTTTTGCGGTCTCTAGGGATATCTCGTTTCCTTTCTGTTGAAAGGTGTCGTAAGATTCAAGTTGCTTTATGAATGGTCATCCTTCTCTGTTTCGTAATCAGTTTTCTTGAGGGACAAGTGGCAATAAGCTAACAAATAAGTTAATACATACTTAAGTTTAGAAAGCCGCGGATGCAACCGGGATAAACGCTAAGATGATGATGATGACTTGAAATGATGAAGTCTAGAAAGTTTAGAAAATGCAGTCGGTTTTGAACGGTTTTTTGTGGTGAATAAGTAGATGTGTTTGTGAATTATATTCTATTTCTAAACAGTGCCGTTACAAAATTTTGTAAAAATGTCAGAAGTTTGCTTTACTTAAAAATATATTGTGGTTGTTGATCGTGAGCTAAACACTTTAATGGATTCAAATACTGAAAGGGGTGATGGGTTCAATGAATATCTGAAGGACAAAATATATGTAACGATACTTAAGCAGTGTCGTAAAGCTTACACCCGGAAGAGCAGCATCGCTGCAGCTAAAAGATAGCATGAGGCGGAATCGTCTTTTTGTTTCAAGAAATACTGCTTGTTCTGTGGCCATGAAGCAGATAAAACGGCTGAAATGAAAAAAGCACAGCATCTTCGACGAAACCATCTTGAATGAACCTCAGACTCGTTCTGATGAGCTATCAAGAAGTGTCATTGCCCGCATTCAGTTTGAATATGACTTAGTTGCTGCTGAGGCTAAGTACCACAGTAATTGTTACACTTCGTTTCTGAAACCCATTAGTGGAGGTAAGATCGGTCATCCTGAAAGTGATTCCATTACTTCCACGATGAAAGAAATGTTCCCATTTATTGGAAATCATGATGATTCTCAATTTTCAATACAAGAATTGAAAGATACTTGCAAAGAACCATCGATCGATAATAGAACAGTTAAGTCAAAACTCAATTTAAAGTTGAATAATAATTATAACTAAATAGAATAATAATAACTGAGAAATTGGGAAGTTCAACATTCATTTGCTTCATCGACAATCAGCATGACGTCCTCAGGAAAACTGGGGAAACCACCTTAAAAAAAACAGTGCCGTGTACCTCAGAGGTGGAGTGGATATGTGTGCATATGTCGAAAATACGAATTACATCCCATCATTACAACAAACAAATACTTCTTTTCTCATTACACTTCGTTGAACGAGGTGCGGGCGGAGCAGGGGCTGCAATTTAAAATCTCTGCGTTCACTCGTTATCCGATATTCATCCGACAAAATTGCAAATTGCATTTCTTCTTACCTGAAACACGTGCAGGCTAACGATCCTCTTCATTTAAACCTCTCAGTCTACAGTCGAGTACCATTTTGCATTTAAAAAATAATCAAGGAACAGTTTGTATAGGAATTCCACAAGGAAGTATATTTGGTCCATCTTGACTCACGCAAATTACGATTTCGTGCGTATATCAAAACTTAATGTTTTTATGTAGAAACTGATTCATTACACAAAATGTACTTAATCTCTTGTCTTTTCCGTTGTAATTAAATAAATGAATAGTACAGGAGTTATGTAAGTAACATCTATGCAATAGAAAAAAAAGGAAAATTATATAATAGGTAACTAGGTACATAGACACTACTACATAATCTCGATACAAGTACTTCTATAATGAAGGCAGAAGCAATAAGCCAATAATGCCTACCGGCACGATAACACACACATCGGAAATTACCCACGATTTTTTACAAGAAGTCATTTCTTCAGAACAAGCTTGTTTGTTTTACCCATCGATACTCAGGCAAATTACCCGGGTAGACTGCGTATTGATGACTGTACTGCCCTGCAATTATGATAATGTTGCGTTTACATACCAATTTAGTTGTGATTGTCTTATTATTTTTTAAGCAAATTATCGTTGTTGTGAGTAAAGAAGGTAGTTGTTTCATTTCGCGTGTTCCTATGTTCGACGGTTTTAATTGTACTTATTGGAATTGGAGGTATTATTAATTTATTAAATGTAATGGGAATTGTTAGTTTCCGTTGAATCATTATACAATAAGTAGGTAGAGTTTCGAAATTAACTGTTTCTCCTCGCAGCATTGAATGTATGACGGAATGTTTGAGATTAAATAATTTTTGTATGCGAAGCCATACGATTCAGATGCTTAATTGAATTTGTTCAATCATAAATATAAATACCTAATATACAACGTTTTTTTTTTTTTACACCATGTTATATTATTTCTCAAATACATTTAGAAATTATCGCAGTGTAGTTACCAAGCGCGCAACACAGCTGACGTTAGATCATAGTACTAGGCGCATAAGACGCGGCGGCGTCCCGCACCGCGCCGTTGCAGCCGCGGGCGAGCGGTGCGTTGACCATATTTTTGTTGGGGCAACCAGGTAAGATAACAAGCTCTTAACTTTGTGGTTTTTCATGATATCTTTTTGAAATTTTGTACATAGTGTCTTTACTTAAAAATATTGGACATGTTTCGTGTTTCGCATAAACAGAAAATAACGTTGTATGTAAAACTTATAAATAATAAGTTATTTTATTATATTTATGATTGAACTAATTAACAGCCAAATGGGTCGATCAATCAGGGTAAGCTACACTTGCCGCGGATGGTAAGTGGATGGTTGACCATTTTTACATACCAACAGCCCTCCGTGCCTCGGAAAGCACGTTTAGCCATTGTCCCGGCCGTCATTCGTAGATCTTTGACAAATGTTATAGTTTGTCAGAATCCCAAAAGCCTGGCCACCAGTTGTAGTAAGGGATGTTCACTTCTTACCCAATAAGTGGGTTGGGGAAGTCATATAGGGAGTCGTTTCATGTAAGCCGTCCCCAACTAGGTTAGCAAGAAAAGCTGGGCAGATGTGTGAAACGCCTTTTTTCTACAAATGACTATGAAAACACAAATGGTGTACAAACTTATCTTTCCTGTCTTTGTCTATTTAGTTTTCTTAAAAATATCCTTCATTTACTTCTTCTTCTTCAGCCTATAGATGTCCACTGCTGGACAAAGGCCTCCCCCAAGGCTTTCCACGCTGACCGGTCCTGTGCTGCCCGCATCCATCAGCTTCCCGCTACCTTCACCAGGTCATCGGTCCACCTTGTTGGGGGCCTCCCTGCGTTGCGTCTTTCAGTACGTGGCCGCCACTCCAGAACCTTACTGCCCCATCGGCCATTGGTTCTGCGAGCAATGTGCCCTGCCCACTGCCACTTAAGTTTAGGAACTCGCAGAGCTATGTCGGTGACTTTGGTTCTTCTGCGGATCTCCTCATTTCTGATTCGATCACGCAGAGAAACTCCGAGTATAGCTATTTCCATTGCCTTTTGTGTGACTCTGAGCCTTCGTATGAGGCCCATTGTGACTTGTGAGCGACCACGTCTCAGTTCCGTAAGTCTCGTGATGACTTCATTTACCTACTATGACCATAATTCATAAGTTTATCGGGTATCGTAAGTTCGAACCAGCAGGGTAATTACTACCCACTATATATTTTATACAAACTATCAGTAGCAATGGGTTTTATTTTGACAGTTCAACAACATTCATTGCACTATTTACGTTGTTGAGCAGACATATTTTCCAACACATGGTGCAATGGATTAGCAATATGCTTCGAGTCGAATCCAACTGATAGCAATAGTGTGCTACATAATTAAGATGGAGAGGAGAATTACTTTTCGTAACTAATTTCATCACCACAGCTCTCAAAACCAGAAAACATTGTAAGGAAACAGGCGTGTAGTAGAACCAAAACAAAAGACATGTGACATCTATGATCCTCTCAATAAAAGGAGATCTGTGTCCCGAAAGAAAAAGCATATGTCCTACGCTTTACGCTTTTTCGAAATTAACCCCCTTATTCATAAAAACTGCTTAAAGTTAACTAGTGAATAGCGATTCTTTAACCATACATTTTTGACCTTTTAACGTCACTTAACTTAAATCATTCTTTATGAATAAACACCACAGTGTTTAAGGGGTTAATTCATAATCGATTATTAAAGTTAAGTGACGTGCAAGCGTCTAAAATGTATGTTTAAAAAATCGCTAATCACTAGTTAACTTTAAGCAGCGTTTATGAATAAGGGGGATATCTAGAAGGGCTTTAATAATAGATCGTTTCATCATTAAACAGTCCATATTTAGATGTATGGAATAACTGTATAAATAATAAATAGCCTAAATAGTACTCGGTTATTATTAATTTATTGCGTCGTAAATATTGCCATCTACAAAATTACGGCTCATTTACGTCGCGTGTCGCCGTAGGGATGTCGCGAAATCTATTGTGTGCGTCCCCAATAAAATAAGGAGAGAGATAAATAAAATAAACATTGGTTTTAGTAAAAAATAACTTGCGTATTGTTTGGAGGCGTTGTGCGTGGGAATGGCAGACGCCTAGGGTGATCTCTGGGAATGATATTTTTTTTTAAATAAATTATACTTTAGTGTCGTGACACATCTGCGGACGTACGGCTACATACGCTCGCAGTGTATTTCAAGTACTCAGACTATGACACATTAGCCGAAATTACGCCACGTTCGGCGTAGGGCCTAACCTTCCTTAGGGCGGATTTTTCAGCTAAAATGCATTTAATGTATTTTGAATAGCAAGCGACACATCACGCAATGCGTTGCGAGACCGAAAGTTCGGCGGGCGTAGTAGGCCTAGTATGAGTTTTTCAATACTGTAAACTATGAAAGTTTTAGTTTAAACGTCAAACTGTTAGTTTTCGATGATATTGGTAGTACGAGTTCCTTTTTTCAAATAAAGTTTAAACTATAACGTGCAACGAAACGTTCGATTGAACGAATTTCACACCGCATATTTCTGTCTCTTTTTTAAATTAGAAATTAGAAAGAAACACTAAATCTGTCACTTTTGAAGTTTCGCCGTTAGTTTTGTCGTAGATTTGAATTATTTGCTTTTTTAAGATTTTGAATTATTTAAATATACTTACTTAATATACATTATAAAAGTAATTAGTATGTCGGGAACAAGTTCTTCACAATTCGAAGTAATGGTGGAGTATATGGAAAGGTAAATAGCTTCGTTTATTTTACTAAGTAAACATTCAGTCAAAATATATATTTGTTCATAATTAAAATATTCCTTATTATTGCAGTAATGGAGACTTGAATAAATTTGCAGATGGCCCAAATGGCCCCATTACGGCTCATAATAAATGAACCGAACTAATCAGAGTCCTCAATTATGGATACAACTGGTTCTTATAAGCCAGTTGAAAAGTGGAAAAAGGTACGGCTTTTTAAATTAAACATTACATTAAAGCTTACTAATGAGTGTTATTAATGATTGTTTTGCTATTTACATGTGAAGGTGTGGAGTGATCTGAAGAACAACACAAAAAGGAAGGCAGCTAAAATTCATCGTTCTGCCAGTGGAACAGGTGGTGCATGGCCCTGCATGTAGATTAATTTTAACAGACCTGGAGCAGAGGGTCCTCAACTTAACAGGAACCCAAGCTGCGACAGGTCTAATAAGTAAACCTGAAGTTGGTGTTGAGGTAACTATTAATATAATTTTACTTTAACATTTGCAATGGTAATAATACATATTAGTAGCTTTGTGTATAATCAGCATTAAAGTGTGTGGACTAAATAATCCATTTGCCTTTGCAAGTTTATATTCTATACATTAAATATACTTATTGCACAACACTCTTTCTTAAGACTTCACTATCACATTCTTCAAACAATATTTAATGCATGTTACAGACAACTTCAGCTGAATGTGATACAGCGCAACAGCAGCAGCAGGTGCCTCCACCTCCACCGCAGTACTTCACATCTCCCCGTGAGAATATCCATATTGAGAACAGTAAGTAGTCATAATATGTAACTATATTGAAATAAAATTTTGTTGAAAGTGTGTAGGTACTTTATGACAAATCCACATAAATTTTGTTTTATAATCTATACAAATATATAAAGCTGAAGAGTTTTTTTGTTTGAAAAAGCTAATCTCAAGAAGTACTGGTTTGATTTGAAAAATTCTTTTTGCGTTGGATAACGCATTAATTGAGGAAGGTTTTTGGCTATAAAATCAAGCTGCAACCCAGAGGAGCGGAGCATATAAAAATTGTGCTGTATATTATGATCTAGAAGTGAAATAATGTATCTATAGAAATCGACTCTTTTGCGGTTAAAATAAAATGTTCAAATAACTAACTCCATGCGAAAGAAGTCTGGCAGCTGCTAGTTATTAAATAAATAAAGGCCATGATAAGTTGTTAATGCTTTTAGTATTATAAAGTTTGTCTTGTACATAATTTAGTAACTGTTATTTTCAGCAACGGTTAATGAAAATCGGCCAGGCACAAGCCAGGAGCAAGTGGAGTTCTATGTTGAGGAGATAGAGGGAGTTGCAGTTTCCCCTACTCCCCACTACGCTCTTGTGAGTCCAAGACGCATCGAAGTCGGGGCTCGCCGTGTCATTCGCCCACGCCGCACCTCACCGCGCCACCGCCATACACGCCCTGTTGATGCAGCTTCCCTCTTTGCTGGCACCGAAGAAAGATGGCAGAATTTCGCTACAGAGTTTGCCAATGAGCATGTAAGGCTTAGAGAACGGGAGCTCGAACAACAGTCTCAGTGGGAAATTGTTAGTTATATTAGAAAATTTTATTAAAAAACCTTAAATAACTTGCTTAGTTTTTATTTACAAAATTAAACTACTGATTCTCATAAAT
Organism: Sesamia inferens; assembly: GCA_037179545.1. NCBI lineage: Eukaryota > Metazoa > Arthropoda > Insecta > Lepidoptera > Noctuidae > Sesamia > Sesamia inferens. Next base: position 9,869,121 of record CM073923.1, on the reverse strand, counting down.
AATGCTAGCCAGCCGGTCCTGTACTAGGCGTCCTAATGTGAGCAATGATTGGTCTGCTTGCAGTGGCACTTCATGTCTTTGGAATACAGGACCAACTGTAAAGAAACACGAAATAGTTAAGTATGAGTATTTTAAATATCATTGATACACTTTCAAAGGCAGAAAAATGCTTAGGCATTCCTTGTGGATAAATTGTAATATCGTACATAACACTAAATAATATTAAAACAATTTCTTACATAAATGGATCGAGATGGTGTAAAAATAGATATGTCTTGTAGTTGGTCTTGGTCTTGTAGGAATCAAACCCTCCACCATGGCACAGAGGGTATGTTTAGTGTCATCCGTCCATTAGATCGTTAAATGGATTACCTAGCTTGTGAGAAAATTAGTTACTACTTACCATTTACTTCATCTTGTGGAAGTGGCACACCAAAATCCAAAGCAATGTTGTGTAAAACACAACATGCCATTATTATTTGGGCGCACTTTTCGGGTTTATAATGCAATACTCTATCCTTGCATACGCATCACCATCTATTTTTAAGACGCCCAAATGTGTTCTCTATTAAGACCCTGGTTCTACTATGCACTTTATTATATGCCTCTGCTTCTGAACCAACTACTGGGTCTGTGTAAGGGGTCATTAACCATGGATGTTGTGGGTATCCTGAATCTCCTGCAAATAATGATTATTCATTATAAGTAATTTATTAAAAACAAATCCAAATGTTGAGAATAAATAACAAACCTAAAAGCCATGCTGATTCACCAGTCTGATGCAGAGTTTGCATATAAGAATTTATGACACTATTATCCCAAATAAATGCATCATGGCTGGCACCTCCAAATTTAGCGTTAATGCTAAGGATACGGCATTCATGATCGCAAACCTTGAAATAGTAGTTAAAACAGGTAGATATATTAGATATGAAGAATTATTTCTTTTAAGATTCTGTTACAGTATTTGTATCACCTACCATCTGAATGTTAAGGGAGTGGTAATGCTTTCTGCAGTAATAAATATGTTCTTCATCCTTTCTAGGTTTAAAAATCCTAAAATGTGAGCCATCCACACAACCTACAACTCCAGGAATACCATATTTGTTCAGAAATCTATAACATAAATGAAGGTATAAAATGTTTGAAAGCATACAAACAAATAAACACAACATAACAATTAATGTATTCAAATTTACCTTTGTTGTAATTGCTCCCTTGCTTCTCTTGTGTTAGGAAATTTTATAATTTTTTTTTATAATTTGAGGTTGAGTAAGGGCTGCGGTTACTTCACTTATGAACCTACTTATGGCTTCCTGCGAAAAATGGTTGGCTACTCCAACTACACGTTGGTAGTCACCATTCGCGTAAAACAACAGCGCACACAACACCTTAAAACAACAAGTAAAACAATTATTATATATTAGGTACCTAAGTTAAACAAACCATACCGGTATTTTTTCCTTCGCTCCCACTAGTACACCCAACCCAATCATACCTTTGTCTCAAGTGAGACTCTTTGCGAGCTTCGGAGGTCACTATAGGTGCGGAGGGTGCTGCATAAATATTTAAATGCAGCTTTCGTCAGCCGATACCGCTGGACAAAATGGGTATCGGAAATACGGCTGATAGAGAATAATTCTCTTTGACGAATGTTGTCACGCCTTTCTATGTTCGCTACTTCGTCCTGCGTTGTTTGCCACGCAAAATACCAACGGGCAGACATTTCTTTTTATAAAAGTTTTAACAACTCACTAAAAATTTATAGGTGACAACTTTAACTACAAAAGTTTTCGTTTTCGTTGAAGGATACTAAAAACGTATTGTCAAAGTAGTAACTCATACTGCCAAATTATCATTGCCTTTCGAAAACTTACAAAATAATCGAATAGTTTAATTCGATTTGAACTCATACTGCCATTTTTAGTAAGCAATAGTTTCCGCTAGAGGCGCTCGTGTGCAATGTATGGAAACAAGACGAGACGATCATAGTTTTAGAAAACTATCAAAACTCATACTAGGCCTACTGCAGTTTCTTTTTGGTTGAAAAGAGTGAGAGAGATGACCTATGCTTTCAGTCTAGCACTATCTCTTTCCTCATAGATGATTGATGATTTAGAGAGAAATAAAGATAGACAAAACTTCGTTTCCTCTCTTTCTTTCGGAGTGCCACAATTCTCATCTCTAAGGCATGTCCATGAGTATAATATATCGATATCTGTACCTACAAACTTTATCTATATATATAAAAGAAAGTCGTGTTAGTTACTCCACTTATAACTCAAGAACGGCTGAACCGATTTAGCTGAAAATTGTCAAGGAGGTAGTTTAGAGCCGGGAGAAGGACATAGGATACTTTCTATGTCGCTCCCCGACGTTTCTTTGGGAATAAATGAGCTTCTTTGTTTCGACTTCTCCTACACTTTTTTGCTACCCTGGTACCTTGCACGTGCACAAACTATGCACAATAAAACCTCTTTCATGTATTATGATGATTTGATAATGATGAATGAGCTTTTTTATTGTTTCGATTTCTCCTACACTTTTGTGCTACCCTGGTATATTGCACGTCAACAAACTATGCACAATAAAACTTCTTTCATGTATTATGATGGTTTGAAAATGATGAATGAATGAGCTTTATTGTTTCGACTTCTCCTACACTTTTGTGCTACCCTGGTACTTTGCACCTCCACAAAGTAGGAAACACGTGTCCAGTATTTTTAAGTAAAGAATATGTGTACAAAATTTCAAAAAGATATAATGAAAAACCACAAAGTTATAAGCTTGCTATTCTACTTGGTTGTCCCAACAAAAATATGGTCAAAGATCCGCGGGCGAGCGAGCGCGGTGCGTTGACCTCTAGCGTCAGCTGTTGCGCGCGCGCAATACTATGATGAATCGTAAGCTGCGTGACGGGCTCGGTAACTACACTGCAACAATTTTTAAATGTATTTGGGACAAAATATAACATGGTGTAAAAATTATTGGAATCGATTCAGTTGCTTATTCACTATTTATATAAAACTCAAGAACGGCTGAACCGATTTGGCTGAATATTGGTGGGAGGTAGCTAAGAACCCGTTCCCGTCGTTCCCGTGTGACGTGACATAAGACGTGGTATAACAAAACGCAACTGACATGGAATAACAAACCAACTCATTCAAAATGTAAATCAGCGATTCATATACCAAAAATGGTATAACAAAAAGCAAATGACAGCTGAGCATATTTAAAAAAAGTCTAACCGGTTGAAGCAATCGTTTAAAGCAAAGAATATATAATCTCTCTGCTGGTTTCAAGTTTCTAATAAAAAACCACAAAGCCAACTTCAACTTCAAAATTTCTAATATTGTATTGCTGTGCCATTAATCATAAATAAAAATACCATGCCGCGACCAAGACCATCAAATCTTTCTCGACAAAGCCGTATTACAAGAGTAAATCGAAACATTCTGAATGAAAGCACTGAAGAAGAGCAAGAAATTGCACGTGCAGAGCGCCGCCTTAGTATGACCCGACTTCGTGCTTCTCACTCACTCAATACTTGCCTGACCTGGAATCGAACCCGCGCACTCATACAAGAGAGGCTGGTGTTTTAACCACTAGGGCACCACGACCTACTAAGCCACCATAACATCTCAGAGATCCACAGCTAGATAATTTACGAAGCACAAGTAGAAATTCATAATTTCTTGAAAAAAATGACAAATAAAAAAGTCATGGAATGTTATTTTTTTTAATTTACAATGTTCCTAATTGAAAAAGTAAAAAATGTGATCATGTGATATTTATTGCATTTAAGGCGGAACAAAGTTCGCCGGGTCAGCTAGTTTTATATAAATTATAAACTAGCGCTTGACCGCAATCCCGCCTGATGATCGTTGATGGTAAAGCGCGCTAGTTTATTAAGAGCCTATTCACTCTAGCCCTGAAGACACTCAAATTGTAGTGTGACGGAAACACCGCCGCTGGCAAATTATTCCAATCCCTCGATGTACGGTATAAAAGAAGAAGCGAAACGCTTCTTCCGGATCGCAGTGGTGTTAACAACGTAAGGGTGGAAAGTCGCCGTACGACAGGTCGTCCGATGGTGGAACGGAGATGGGAAAATTAAATCATGCAATTCCCTTGCACACTCACCAGAATGCATACTTACTATATACTATATAGACCGAAAGGCTGGCTACTCTACGCCTGTGCTCTAGGCTTTCGAGACCGTTTCGAGTTAAATCTGGGTCACCAATCAGCCTCTTCGCACGCCTCTTCACTGAATCCAAAATAGCCAGGTGACATTTCGCAGCACCAGCCCAAATGTGGCTGCAGTACTCAACACACGAGCGGATCTGTGCTTTGTACAACAATAGAAGCTGCCTTGGTGTGAAGTACCGCCGGACCTTTGCGATGACGCCAAGTTTTCTAGCAGCCACCTTGGCCTTGGACTCAACAAACCGCCCAAAGTTTAGGTTCGAGGAAATCTCAACTCCCAAAAGCTGAAGGCGGTCGGTGCACTCCAAGGATACATTCTGAAAAGTAGGAGCCAAGGTGAACATTCATTGCGTCATTTTCGTGTTGACCAGACACATTTTTGAACTTACGAGTATAATGCAATGGCTTAGAAATTTGCATCAAAATGATACATATTTATATCAATAGTGTGTTATGTAATTAGGGTGTAATTTGGGTTAGCGTTGCTGCAAACTGACAGGCCCAGCCAAACCCTTGCAGCAACGGTCCTTTTTTTTTAATATGGCATCTCGTAGTTGACCTTGAGAGGTCGTGACTACTTAACCGCACTATCCTGTGGCTGCCTTAAATGAATTTAAAGCCTCCAGCCAGGGCGACTAAAAACTAAGCGACTACACGCTAAGGGCACCCCCTATGGGATACGAATCTCGGCGTCGCTGGAGAGAACAGCAAGAGACGGCTGGATCGAATTTTGTTTTAATTCGGTTTGATGATCGCGACGTTTCCTAGTACTGGCTCTGAGAAGAAACGTCCGAAACAAACTCAGAGGTCATAGTTGGGAAATTATATTTACTGGCTCAGCTGCGGCGCGGGCTGGCCTTCATCGGACAAGGAGCAATGGTCCACAAACTGGTGATACTTTGGACGCTGCAACGCTCTTTACAAATGCGGTCCAACCAAACGGAGCTGCTCAATACTGAAATCGTCATGACCAGGAGATTTTTCTCTATGCATCACTAAAATTCTGTTCAAGAGCATTTTTGCTGTTGCTTTAACTCCTAAGTCTTTCCGTGACTCAACATTGAGCGTTGACCTTAGATGAGCCTAAAGATGACTGAGCACTTTAGTGCTCAGTCATCTTTCATCTTTCATCTCAGACGTGAGTAGAGCACTTTAGTGCTCTACTCACGTCTCCGATAAGAACATGGAGGCCAGCCTCGCCTTTTAGCCAATTTTGTATGCTTCCAAAACGATCGAAATATTCTTAGAATGCTGTGAAGTTGTAATATCTATTTCAATCCGATTCTCGTTCATGATCATGACACCATTACCAACGTGACTTAAATATCCTTCTACCTTCATGTATTCCTTCAAAAAAGGCCCTGTGTCGTTCATATATTTTAAAAAAAGAATGTCGCTAAAGGTGCAAGTCCGTAGCGGACTGCAGACGACAGCAGCACGCGACATACTGCTGCTACATAAGATAAAGATATTTTATTTTGCAAATAAGGGTAAGTCACGTCACGTCAGTCATAACTGGCGTCCTTCCTTTTCACTCAGTTTTTTTAGTAAATAGGCTTTAATAAACTAGCGCGCTTTACCATCAACGATTGCATCACTGCTTACCAGCAGGCGGGACTGCAGTCAAGCACTAGTTACAATTATTAAAAAAAAAAAACACGTGGCAGACGACGACGTTTTGCTAGCTACAGAAGGTAATTCATAGAAACAAATACCCCCTTATCACAAAACGTAATGTACCTTTAGCTCCAGTCCTAACATTTGAGTTAATATTTGTATTTCGAACTTTATTATAAAGTTCTTAATACAAAAGTGACAACTTAGTACCTAACTAAGCTGTCATTTTTATATAAAGAACTGTATTTCTTTAATGGTTAGGTGTATAATTCAGTAATCTTTTAAGTAAATGGTTTAAACCTGATCTACTTAAATAAAATCCTTGTTTTGTACTAAGGGGAACAGTGACGCCGATTCTCTTGTTCACAAACTAAACTAATTTTAAGTTAAGTGCATCTTTTTCTTTCTATTTCATTAAGAAAAGGATAAAAGATAACATTTTAGTTTAATCCTTTCAAATTAAGTTACTCCATAGATAGTTTAAACGCGATTATAAACATGGCTACCAATAATACGTCAATTTATGTCAGGAGCGGACCAATTTAACAGGTCTTAACTAATATTTTATCTTCTCTCATTTTCTTAATGAAATATATGTAAGAAAAAGATGCACCACATAATATGTAAATACATTTAGAAATTGTTACAGTGTGGTTACCGAGCGCGCCACGCAGTTTACGGTACATCATAGTACCTGCACGTGCGCAACACCTGACGCCAGAGGTCAACGCACCGTTCGCCCGCCCGAACGGAGCTTTAGCGATAAAGTTGAAAATCCAATAAAGACTTCTGTCTTTTTCTTAATGAAAAATGCACTGAACTTAAATTTAACTTAGTTTGTGAACACGGCAATCGGGTTCAGTGTCGTGGCGACAAAGCACCCGCTGCTGTGCTGCTGTAGTCTGCAGCTGCAATTGAAAAAATATTTCCATATGCAACATAGATTTACTCTATATTCATCATTTAAAACCTCATAAAAAATTGTGACACGGCTGTTTCTGCATAATCGCATCAAAACTGTGACACATCTATACAATGTAACATGACTTGCAGTGACACAGCACTCCATACAAATCTTTTGACATCATGCAACTAAACTGTCGCAGCTCCCCACATGACGCGACAGTTTTTTGCGACAAAAAATCGACCCTGTTTACCCTAACTTTAGTTATGGTCGATGGTATCTGGATAACGATGCGACGCGAAGTAATTCGGAGGTACTCGTGCATAGAATTTTTAAATTAAGAACGCGTTTGTCATGTTTCACTTATGTGATTAAAAATGTTGATGGCCTGATACTCGTATCCAAGAAAAAAAAACTATTTTTAAGGCTTTTTCTATGCTATTCAAGTTTCGTGATTCATATAAAAATATTGGTGTTTTATCTTAACGCTTATTTTTCTATTAAATAGATAGGTAATTTTACTTCCTAATATATAATATTATCTTAAGAGTTGAAACAAAAAAGACAATGTAGTCCTATGCAACTCGCTATGTAGATAAGCCTTTATAACTTTACATTCTACTACCAATTTTGTTGAGCAGGCCTAAAGGAAGCATTAAATAGATAAGACGTGGCTACCGTACAAACAGGGGTCGAAAAATAAACAAAGCAGAGTATGTTTAGGACCCAGTCTGTCCACTCGAACAAGTCGACACTCTAAACCCTACCTACCTCATTTCTAACAAATTACTCGTAAATGAAACTGAGGTCTTATAATAAAGTTATATTAAAATAGTTCATGGTGACGACTACTAAATGGTTATAATGACTTCAAATGATAATTTCATTCAACCAAAGAAGATAGAACAAGGCATGGTATGCTGTAATTTTTTTTTTTAATGCCTAGGTCTCCAATCTGATATAAAATAAGCCATAGTTCCGACAATACATAATAAGCCTATAACTTTCTTACTGATGGGACACATACCTCTCTCCGAGGGCGAGTGGACTCGGTCCACTTCACGTTAGCCCGGGTGATGGATTACAGCGTGGAGATCGACCAGTGTGGGCCCAGCCCAGTTCATCATGTCACATATCTTTAAATGTTTGGTTCAGTGTGGCTAACATGAGGTTTCATTACGAGACTCGATCAGAATACGCATCGACCGCGTTTGGCGCTCTCATTGGTTGAAAGTTCTTACAACCTTGATTATACGAGCGGGTCAATAGATGAGTCAAACGCGCTCTATATCGATGAACGAGTCTTCGTAATGAAAACTCGTGGTAGCCACACTGGTCTCTTATCGAAGTTTTCTTTCACCGGATTAAAAGCAGTATACACAACATACATATTAAAAAAATATTCTAAACGAAAAATTCACAAAATCAACCCACTGAGTCCACCTACAATCTGATCGTCATAAATACAAAAGCTAGTGGCGAAACTTGATCTAAAACTATCGTTTAATAAAACCACAAGACGCTATGTAGTTTCTGTTAGTACTGTCAACAATTTGGGCCGATCAATTAGTCGGCTCGCCGTGGCTGTATGGGGAGCAGCCTGTGCCCGACAGATACGGGCCGTAAACAAACAACAGGATTATGATTATAAATCCATTGGTTACTTATTATTGGGGCCATCCATCATTTGAGGGTTAATCGAAATTTGAACGAGTGCTTGGAAATTGAGTTATGTATTTTTAAAGACTTTTTGTTTAGGAGATTTTGTTTTATGTCAATACGTATAAAAGATAATGACTAACTCGAGCAATTATTTTAAATAACGTGTTTTTAGGTAAATTTCACAAGAATCACTTATAATATCTATCATTGAGATGAAACCTAATTAAAGCAAATATTTTTATTGGTGAAGTTGCGTTATGGGTATCCTCGGTATGATGATAATTCTACCAAACGTACTAACAACGTATACTCATGAAATATTCATATAGTGATAGCGAAAGACTGTATGACCGACAATATGACGTTTAATCATAATGTTGCCAATATATAAAAATATCGCTGCGTTTGAACCATTTTCTCAATTGCCCCAATGCAATTTATCTACCAAGTTTATATTTTTCACACGAATGCAGTAATTGTGCAAATATACTTGTACTAAAAGTAAATTTAGAAACAGCATTTAAATAAGGGACTAAAAACTCCATACAGACCAGCATAGCTGACCGCCCATTCTGTCACCCTTTGTAAAATCTTCATAACTAACTTCTATAATTTATATCGTGTATATAATAATGAGTAATCTATTTTAGCTCTTCTCCTGTGGAATAACAAATTACTGCAATCCCTAACCCGCTTGCCCAGCATGGGAATTATGGCAATGCCCCCCAATAGAATGAAAGGCTTGGGGGATTGTCTACTGCTAGCCTATAGCGGACCCTCTATAGGCTAAGAAGAAGAAGATTCTATTCTATTCAACTATGCTGAAAGCCGCAGTGTTGAGTCGTGGTGGCCTAGTGGTTAAAACACCAGCCTCTCAAGTATGAGTGCGCGGGTCCGATTCCAGGACAGGCAAGTACCAATGTAACTTTTCTAAAGTTACATATGTACTTTCTAAGTATATCTTGGACACCAATGACTGAAGGTGAAGGAAAACATCTTGAGGAAACCTGGACTTTAAGTCTGAAATAGCCAACCCGCTGTGAGCAAGCGTGGTGATTACGCTCAATCCTTCTCTGTATGAGAGGAGACCTGTGCCCAGAAATGGGACGATAAAAGGTTGATGATGATGCAGAAATCCGCAAAACATGTAACAAAGTCCTATAAAACCGATCCTCATTGATTTTTCAGTCCCCAGACATTCCCTACTACGGCTATCATCCATAAAACATAGGTATACACCAAAATCCGTCTGGCATGCACTTGTTAGACTAGTTATCCGGATCTAATATTAAAATGAGCCGCAATTTGTGCGCTGCCGATACGGAACGATCAATCTACCGGATTGAACACACCCTGTAGGTGTGCTAGAGAGAAATGGAGTCGTCGCGTTGCTAAAATCCTACCTGAAAGTCTGCATACATGTTTTTTTAAAATATAGTTTTAAACTAGTGTTTGGCCGCAATCCTGCCTGATGGTAAGCACCAATGCAATCTATGATGGTAAAGCACCCTTTGGGCGGAACGGAAGAGCGTGTCAGACTTTTACAGACTAAAACCCACCCGTATTTCTTCACTTGCCTGTGCGCCAGGGCCACAGTTTCTTTTATAACCAACTCGCAACCCTGGGCCAGGCGGCATCGGTCCTCGTGGACTCCGTCACGATGTGCTGAAATGTCTTTGAGGCGCGCGTGAAACACAACGCGCCTTCGACCCGGCCCGCAAGCCCGCGCCTACGGTGGCAGGGAGTTAGATGTTGTCTCCCGACCAGGGCATCTCCTACGGCGGCTAGAGGCGTAAGAACGCTAGGATTCCCGCTCCCTCACGCGCTCCGCCTCCTCCTTCGGCCGGCCTACCATGCACCCTCGCACCGGACCATGGCCTGGATCAGGGCCGGACGTGAGAGATCGCCGCCGATCGAGGACACGACGGTGCTCTACCCAAGCCGCGCAGACCTCCACCGTATGCTCCACCGTGTCCTGAGGGCAATCCCCACAATGGTGAGTTATACCCAGGTGTTTTGCCGCCTGTCTCCACTCCCACATGTGAGCGAGGGCTTTGGCTTCCAGATCACATGGCGGCAATCTGGCAAGGAGGCTCGCCGCCCCAGCGGAGACCGTGCGGTATTCACTCTAGCCATGAAGACACTTTAAATTGAAGTCAGTCAGAAGTTTGTATGGATGTTTTCTACTCTTTCACGATTTGTTATTTTACATTTATCACTTCTTCAGGACCGACGACCCAGTGAGGGAAACCGCTGGATGCGGGAGGTGCAGGATCGGTCGTCATGGAGATCCTTGGGGGAGGCCTATGTCCAGCAGCGGATGTCTTTTGGCTGTAATGATGATGATGACTTCTTCACGAGTAAACGGCTGGACCAATTTACTTATAGAATACTTTTGTTCCGATATCCCAGGCGTAGGATAACCAGCCTATCGGTATTCTATAAGATGCATCTTGGAGGGTGTGCGCGGGATTTGCATGCCATAATTCCGCCATCACCGTTCCATCGTCGGACGACTCATCATACAGCGAGAATAAACCCTTACGTTGTTGACACCGCTACGATTCGGACGAAGTCAGTTAAAATTTAAGTGTCATCAAGGCTAGAGTGAACAGGCTCTACTAGAGCAATTCTTTTCTCACAAAGGAACAAAGGCGAACATAATGCCATAGGCGTTCTCTACCAATTATTCATTCTACTATTCTTTTCTTTTTCAATGGAATTGGGTGGTGAGAAGACTTAGATTTTATGTCATTTAGATAAACTTCTTCTTTCTCTTTCTTCTTGAGCGTCGATCTTTGCTGGGCAGCTGAATGCAGCTGAATGAGAATAGTTCTCAAAAACTACATAAGAAGAGTCAACCGTCTCCATGCCATTCGCTGTCCAAAGGGCGTTATTCAAATAAGACGCACTGCGTATCGCAGGCGACTTGTCGGTTGATGGATAGCTTCGGACCATTTTTAATCATCCCCTGTAAACCATTTACATAGCCATAAACACCTTCACAGTACAACTGAAATCGAACCGTAAATACTTACTTTCAAGGTTCATTTTGGGTATACAAACAGACTCCTTGGTGGCTTATAAATAATATGTCCTCAAATGGATAACTGTACATAACATATAACAGTTATCCATTTGTTTTTTTATCAGTTATCAACAGTTTTTTTATTTTTTTTGAAGACAACGAATTCTTTAGAAGAGTGGAGATTTGAATGTGTGATTTCTCATCTATCTATATTTTTTATATAATTATAAACTGGCGCTTGACCGCAATCCCGCCCGATGGTATGCAGTGATGCAATCGTTGATGGTAAAGCGCGCTTGTTTATTAAGAGCCTTATCACTCAGCATAACACTGAGTGAATAGGAAGGAAGACAGTTGACAGGAAGACGGCATTTGAGCGCGGTAATACAATGTCTAACCCAACAACACGACTAATGATGTTGCGCCAGAGGGAGATTGACCTGGATGGATCGTGGAGGGTCCACGACCAAACTCCCGACACAACGCCATTTGGCGCATCGTACCCGGCACACATCACAACACAACTGCTCAGACCCGTCCTCCGTGCGGCTTCACCAAACATCATGCCGGAACACGACGAATAAAATAAAGTTGAAAGGTAATTGCGTAAGACACCATAAATAGCAATGGGTTTCAAGTTTACAGTGTAACAACATTCATTGCGTTATTTACGTTGTTGAGCAGAGAATTGTTTGAATATATGGAGCAATGAATCAGCAATATGCTTCAAAATGGGAGTAATAATGTGCTACGCAATTAGGGTGTTGTTTCTTCGATTTTCTTTGCTTTTAGTCTAATTCCTGAGGAAAGCTACCTACATGCTATTTAACATCTCGTTATTAATTTAGGAGCTGTGAAAAATATAAGCGATCGGAAAAAACACTAAGCGAAAATGAAGTAAAAGCGTGGGCGTGGTGATGCGATGCGATGCGACGCGGTTGGGGACATAAGCAATCTCACGGAAATGACTGTTCTGTAATAATTCTCATGTCGACGGAGTTGCCAGTAGATAATAAAATAATATTTGAATACGTTTCGAGTTACTTCTCGATGTTTCAGTGTAGCTACCATGAGTTTACATTACGAGACTCGATCGTCGATATCGAGCGCGTTTGACTCATCGATTGCCCCTTTCAAGGTTGTAAGAACAAACGCGCTCGATATCGACGATCGAGTCTCGTAATGAAAACTCATGGTAGCTACACTGAACGCCGTCATTAAAAATACATTTAAGAAATTAACTTAACTTGGTAAAGTTTGAAGTAAATTAGTATTGTTTGAAACAATGCCGCGTCGTTAGCCTTCCTGAGTAAGATGGCTCCGGCACAGCGCACAGCCAGCTTATCCCCGGAGCACTTCATGCAATAGTTTAATCCACTAAGCCGCGCTCCGTCAACTGTAGATCGTAGAGGCAAGATGAATTATCTTTACTGAAACAAAGCATTCATTCGCATTGTTCGGAATCCTCGCTACGTGCATTATACACCCACCGCTATTTTGCGACAAAACCCTCCATTACACGAGGTATTGTGCCACCACTCAATGCATGATTAATGAAAGCAGACATCGAAAACATATTCATTCGTGGGAACCCCTCTATTCCGCTGTCTCGTCACTACAATGCGCGATATCGATATTTTTCCGCGAGACGCGAAAAATGGTGTGTTTACATCCGCTCGATTAAGCGCTGTGGATGGGTTTTTGAAAAATCGACGACCGCCCGAAAGATATGCGTCGCGTGCCACGAACCTATTATTTACATAACCAAAATCCAACTTTAAACCATACGAAATACGCTTCAAAATAAGTTCTGCACAACTTTACCCGGCACTTAGTGTTTTTCGAAGCGTAGCAAGGATGTTGTTTTATTGGAAACGGATAATTTATTTTGTGTATTTATTTAGTTGCAGCTCGTCTCAGTGGATTCAATAACGTGAGAGCGAATTTAGTGGTCATGGTTATGTTATTTTTATCTGAATGAAGAACGATTGAATAGATTAACATATTCAAATGCTTTTTCTGCGAAATTATAGGCAAGTTGGCTCGGCAAGGGAAAACACAGGTGCAGCTATACAAGCTTTTCATTTTCCCATATAAAAGGTAAGGAAAATAGGTTAAGTGGGAAACCTACAATTTGTAAGCAATAAATTAGAAAAGCGTCGTTAACCCAAGTAGCAGCACACCTACTCTGATACCTTTCTATTTATCGCAGCAAAGAAAACGTAATTACATAAAACTTTTAATGGAGGAAAATGTTGCTACAGGAAACCTGACAATTTGCTTCGAGTTCGGAAAATATGAGAGTCCAGGGTGAAGATTGCAAAAACAGAAAAGTTATCTCATTGGACGTGAAGCTACAAATTTTGGGAGCAGGAATTCTTAACTGAATTAATTTTAAAAGTAGGGCAGCACTCAGCTCTAAGCATTTTCAGATAACGAAATTTTCTTGGAATATTTCCTTAGTATTCCAACCAAAAATTGTCTTTAAAAGTTCGCTCACAGCGATAAGACTTTCATTGTCACCCTTTGTAAAATTATCATATTTATATTCCTTAATGTATATGGTGTAAGTATATAGAGATATAAGAGTATTCGGATCTCGGCCTTTGGATTCGGTGGAGAAGCGCTTGAAGAGGCCGAATGGCGACACAATTTGGTTCAAAAAGGTCTGCAAAGCCTGGAGCACAGGCGAAGAGTAGCCATCCTGTCGGTGTTTTATAGGATGCATTTTGGAGAGTGTTCGTTGGAATCGTATGACTTAATTCCCCGTCTCCGTTCTGTCATCGGACGACCCGTACGGCTTGTATTCGCCGCGATCTTCCCGTGTCATTACAATTTAAGTGTCTTCACAGCTAGAGTTAATAGGCTCTTAATAAACTAGCACGCTTTAGCAGGCGGGATTTCTGTCAAGAACTTATTTATAATTAAAAAAAAAAAACTATTCTATCCTATAATTTTTACTAGTAGTCGCTCGATGTTTTTTGATTCAGAAGGTATGAGAAGTCTGAAAAACAATAAATGCATTCGAGTTTCGAATGCACTTATTGTTTTTCTTCAAATATCTAGTCTAGGAACTCCTAGACTACATATTTGAAGGAAATCTCTTCTTGACGAAGTACACCTACGTTAAGGGTCGACTGAACCCGAATCAATCCTTACAATTTTTGCACAAAAGCTATTTTACTTTGCGGTTGTTATTACACGAAGCATTCTTTACAATCCTTTTTAAAGCTTTTCCTCCTTGCAGAATGATTTGTAATAAAAAAAAAATCAAAGTTCATCTGTTTCTTGGTTTTCAGCCAGAATAGTGTCATAAATCCATGTATTCTACCAATTTTAAATCTACAACTGTCCCTACTCTTGAATTGTCCCACAAATGTTTATCTACTAGAAGGTTCTAAGTAAACGATTTTAAAACTAAAATGAGGATTGTTTACATTGCGCATTTATAGGTTAGAATGTAAATATAAGAAGACCATATTGAAGTGCGTTTTGACACTTTATGTAATTTAATTTACCGCTGATTTTAAAAATCAATTATATCATTATTAAAATGAGTACTATCCATCTTCTGATAAAAATTACATATTATTATTTTAACCTTTCTGGAAAATGTGAAAGTGAACCCTATATCAAGATATACACACATCAAAAGTGTCTAGGGATCAAGCATTTTTATGCGGATTTCTTGAGATTGAGATGTGGCTTTGTAATAAATTTATGATTTTATAAATTTATATGGATCCTTTTTGGTGCATTTCATAATTTGAATCAGGAACTGTGAATCAAATTCGAGTAAAAGATGAAAATCAGCTGTCAATATTTTCCCTATAAAAACATACAACGCATTGAAGACATTATTAGTGCTACTGTTTCCCTACTACTGATTAAAACCAACGTTATTATGGAGCGGCGACGTCATTTAAGCAGGGAAGAAATGCTCAGAGCCGTGGGAATGATAGAAGCTGGTTCCCGGCAACGTACTGTGGCTTTAGCTCTGAATACAAGTCAGAGTGTTGTCAGTCGACTTTGGACACGTTACCGAAGCACTGGTACCGTGGCTGAGCGCCATGGAGGACGGTATCGCTGCACCACACGGAGACAAGACCGATACATTCAAATCTTAACTCGAAGAGCTCCAACAATAACCGCCATGATGTTAGCCGTGAGGCTTCATCACTCTTCAGGGAACTTAATTAGCGACCAAACAGTCAGAAACCGCTTGCATGAAGTGAACCTTCATTCCCGAAGACCGCTACGGGTACCACCTATAGCAATGCACAATCGTAGGATTCGATATCAATGGGCTCTTGAACACAGAAATTGGGCAGAAAAACAATGGCGTTTCGTGTGCCTTTCTGATGAGTCTCGTTTTGGTATGAGACCGGATACAAGACGTATACGACACTGGAGAACCCCTGGACGCCAACAGCGATTAAAATCCTGCCAGGAAGTCCATCCTTATAGTGGTGGAACCATCATGGTATGGGCGGGTATTTGGATCGGCGGAAGAACTGAGTTGATTTGGATCAGAGGCAACCTCAACGCTCAAATTTATGCTGAGACGATTGTATCAGACGTCATCGTTCCTCTACAAGTGCAAATCGGTCCCTTATTTCAGTTAATGCATGATAATGCACGACCGCACACCGCAAGAGTTGTAAGACAGACTCTCGCCGCAGCTAACATCAATGTCCTGCCCTGGCCTGCTCAGTCGCCAGACTTGAACCCGATTGAGCATGCATGGGATATGCTACAGAGAAGAGCTCTGCCGAATATGGAGGATATCCAGTCGCAAGAAGACCTTTTTTTGTTGTTGCAACGAACATGGGCGGCCATTCCACAGCGTGATTTGGATGAACTCATTTTGAGTATGCCAAACCGATGTTCTTGTGTTGTTAGTGTTCGCGGTAGAAACACGGATTATTAATTGTTTAAGTTACTCAATAAAATTTTAGAGAAAACTGTTATTTCAGTCTTTTTTTCGAACTTTTGTGTTAGTGGTTCAAATGTCAAATATCCCTTTATTAGGAAAATGGCAAATTTCTTTATTAATGCAAAGGTGACTTGGTTTATCGTTACTGTGACAAACGAAAACACTTTATTTGATGAATCCTTAAAGAAAATTTTAATTAATATCAATCAGGAGAAAAGTTATTGCAAAAATATATGTTGATCCCTAGACACTTTTGATGTGTGTA